>CM076584.1:180989183-182388755 GCA_034641835.2 Pinus albicaulis
TAGAGTATGAGGCACTAAGAAAAGGAATTTACGTAACATCAACACAATAAGGGATATCATTAGCTTTTAAAAGCAAGGAATTCAAAGAAAATATTTGGTGAAATCTACGTATGAAAAAAAAATGGAAGCAATATTACATGCAATAAAAAATGGGGATAGTATATCACTGGGAGGTACTTTAAAGTCAAGATATACCATGCTAGCATAAAGTATTTTTTTGAAGCTATGGATTTCATTAGAAGATTAACAAAAATGAGGAGAAAAAATGCAAAGTTTTAATTTTGAGATAATCTGCAAAAAGGGTAAGGAAAATTTAGTACATCATGCTCTTTCTAAAATAGAAGAGGCCTCAAATTTATATCCAATTACATTTTCTATTCCTAGGTGGCTAGAAGAAGCTTGCCATAATGGAAAAATGACAATAGTACTAAACAAAAACTAAAATTTATAAAGGATGGGATGAACTCTATGGAGCATTGGGAGTGAAAGAGAGATATACTTTTGTGCAAATGTAGAATATTTTTATGCACGCAAGCATATTTGAATAAACAAATATTAAGGGAGTCCCATGTCTCTCTGATGGTAGGACGCAGGGTTCCTTAAAATATCTCAAAGGATCAAAAAATATATTTTTGGAAGGAATGAAGAAAGATATTCAAAATTTTGTAAGAGAAGGTCAGGTTTGCATAATAAATAAAAGAGAGATAGTAAAATCTCTAGGGTTACTTCAACAATTCCATATTCAAAGACTAGAATATATATCAATAGACTTTATTATAGGGTTACTGAAATATAAAGGTAAGTATTACATTTTTGTGGTCATTTATATAGACAAATTTTGTAGATTTTTTTGTAGAGCTCAAAGTACATAAACAACAAGCCAAGTGGTAGAAGTGTCCGTGAAAGAAATTCATAGTCTTCATGGTTTTCCTAAAGTAATAGTAACAAGAAACTTTTGGAAATAATTATTTAATATGAGTGGAGAAACACTAGCCGCCATGAGTTCTACATATCAAACACAATCAAATGGTCAAACAAAAATAGTTAACAAATGTTTTTAAGGTTATCTACAATGTTACTATTTAGAAAAGCAATCTTAATGGATGAAGTGGGTTCATCAAGGAAGAATGGTAATATGATACTACCTATCACACATCTACTAAAATTTCCCCATTTAAGGCCCTTTATGGATATCCAACTCCTAGTATCTCATACTTTTTTCAAGATAAGTCCAAAGTATAGGAAACAGAGTCACATATGGAAAATACTAAAGAAAATTTGAAAATTATTATGGAAAACCTTCAAATGACATGAAACATAATAAAACAACAAGGGGAACAACATTGAAGTGAAAGATAATTTGAGGAGGGTAATTGGGTATTTTTTAGATTATAGCATTATAAGCAATCTTCATTCAAGAAAAAGAAGAATAAAAAATTAGCTCAAAAATGTTATGGCCCTAAATAATTATTCATAGGATTGCACAAGTGGTATAGAAGTTATATTTTCCTTCTTCTTGCATTCATAAGTTTTTTCATGTATCTTTCCTAAAAAAGGTTTTGGGAAAAAATATGCCAATGTAAATAGAACTTCCAAAATTAGATGAAGAATGAAAGTTGATTCTTGAACCACAAAAAGTTATAGATAAGCATTATGTATCTCTTTGACATATAACCATTATGAAGTACCTAATCAAGTGGAAGAATATTCCTCTAGAAGAAGGTACATGGTAAAATGATCAATTCGTGATGAAATACCCACGACTAAAGGGTTTGTTTGAAGTTTTGACAAAGGTTTTGTTATATGTTTTATATAACGCGCGGTGGAATAGTTTTATTGTTTGTTAAGGTCCCACACAGTGATCAAATTTGAAGGGCAGGTCCGAATTTCAATTAGAAGGGCATATATCTATGTCGCCCTTCCATAATGAAAAGATTTAAAAAAAAACTTTTCAATTGACCACAATAAATTATTTTTACATTTCATTTTCAGAAAGACAAAACCATCAATCTTTATATTAATAAAATATTGTTACATATACAACAATGAAGAAGGATCCATCTTTCATTGCTTAAATATCTCATTGGCAATGTCAACATAAGTCTTGAAGACACTATTATAAGAATTTGGATACATACCACCAAGATATAGGAGATTTTTATGTGTCGGATTGTGTAATGCAATTTTGACTTTGTCTCACAAGGAGCAGCAGCATGGATGTCTGGATTTTTCTTATAGAACTTTTTTATTATTATTTGAAATGTTGTTTATAGATATGAATACAACAATGAAATTATGAGCATGGTGGACAATTAGTCAAGCTCATGATGCCAAACCATGATGATGTAAGTTTGGAATTTAAAATTTTTACATGTTAAAGACAAATAGTCAAAATCACTGACAACTTAGTATGCCATAATTAATAATCATTCCCTATTCACTTTTGTTAATAGGTTTATGTCACACGATGATCTCTCTTCTCTGGCATTTACTTGTATTGAAGATCACTATTCTATGAATAAGGAGTTATTTTCTCCAAAAATAACCCTAGCCAAACATTGACAATGCATCAAGGATATATTTCTATGCTTCATAAGTACATATGTTCTACTTCTAAATCATGTCTTGGAAGTGGTTGTTTTGCTGGAAATTATTCACCAGTTGGTTTCATACCAAAGTCTTCTTCTCATTTTTAGCATCCAATACATGAAAAAGATAATGGTTTAAAACAACATAAATATTTGAAATTTTGCAAGAATTGTCTGGCACACTTTGAATATTAATTTTGAAGTCAAGTGCATGATGCTTTATAGGATCAAGTGTCATTTTGAATACCAAATGTTTCACAAAAAACTTCTCAACATGCTACCCTGCAGTAAGGATTAAATGACAATATTGCATCAACTATTTCCATAATAAAAGTGCACCTCGGCCATAATACTAAACAACTACAAATGTTGTAGATCTAACAAGACCACACAATCAAATGTATTCCACAAGGCCAATATTGTATGAAAAATGAAAAGGAGTTTGCAACCAAAAATACCGTAGGCAACTAATTCAATTAGATACACCAAACCATCAGCAAAAAGGAAAACCAGCCTACTCAAAAGGCAAGCGTTTACCTCCTTTGACAAAATTTTGAGTTCCGAAACAAGGGCCTTTATTGTCTTGCCAATGCCCCTAGTAATTTGAATGGGGTTTGCACCTGCTGCAACAACCTAAACAAAAAGGTTTCATTTCAAATTATTTTCCACAAATTTAAGATACAACCATTGTCAGCTTTGTATTTCCTAACAAGCTCATAAATTTTGACAAAAGAACCAAAATTTTTTAATACCTGATAGCAATTTTTTCACTCAAAAACTATCTTAGACTCAATAATCCCAACCCAAAACTAAAAAACCAAACACCATAAGACCCTACAAAAATGAATAGATGATCTTAATCTAGTACTATCGACAAAAAGTTACCTTTACACCCTCACTTATTAAACCCTGTGTTGTTGAATTTTAACTTCAACTGCTGCAGCAGAAGGACGGATGCAGCAGCAACATTTTTTTTTGGAGGTTGCTTGCATGCCATCCAGAAATTTAATTCAGCATTTAAAATTCCTGCAAGTTTTTTTTGTAGACGGCCGCAGCCATATTTCTGTACAGGATTATATTTAAACACAACAACCAGCATTAACGCAATTCACCAACCAGAAATTAAACAAACAGAAATTTACCCCCCAGTTTTGTAAATTCAAAAGGAGGACACATGGAGCATTAATATTGGATCACATGAAATTGAAGGGAATCTGAAAACCTGAAAACCAGACCCGAATTTTTTATAAGGCACATTGGATTGAGAATTCGCGTTACAAATTAGGCAGACGTCAACATCCCATTTTGGAACGCGAATTTGGTTTGAAATTCAATCTATTCAGACTTTTGAAGTCCGACGGAAAGGGTTCTTTAATGTTTTGATAATTTAATTTTATGTATGCTTTAATATATACATATGTTTTAAACATATGTTATATATATATATCATATGCGAAATGAAAGGTGGGCCATAGAATTTAGTTTTAATTTTATTTTTTTTAAAAGAGGGTTTATTATAATATGTTTTATATGTTACGGCATATAAAAATAAAAAGGAAAAAAAATCTTGGTAGTTTTTTTTATAGACAGTACGTAAATTTTTTATTACACAGCAGTGTGTAAAAAGTGAAAGACTGAGTGTAACTTTTTAAGTGTGTATGCACAGCAATGCGAAAGTGAAAAACACAGCAGAGTGTTTTAGAGACAGAGTATGTTTGTTTTGAACAGACAGTGAGTTGGTTTTATGCACTGCGTTTTGTAGCAGTCATAATTTTGTAATCCCTCTCAGTGAGGAAGAAATGTAATAGTTTTTTTTTGAGTTATTGAAGGGAATAGAAGTTTGTTTTCAAAGTATTGAAACTCTGTCTCCTGTCAAAGAAATTTTTATTTTCTCTGTGTTAGAGGAAGGGAGATTTATTCTCCATTCATTGTTCTGGAATTTTTCAACATTCCAACATGTGCAAGAACAACAGATGTTGTGGTTCGATCCCCAGCTAAATCATTTGTCTTTGCCGCAGCTTGCCTTACCAACTTGGCCCCAATATTTTCAACTGGGTCCTCTAATTCAACCAATAAAAAGGCCAAAACCATAGCATTGAGATACATTTCATTACACTGTCAATAACAATAAAATTTGACTCGGCCATAACCCTTTCCTTTTATTGTTGTGAAAAGCTTTATGCATTACTCTAATGTGGCTAGTCCATAGGCCAAGTAGACCACTGGGTAACAAATATGTTTCCTTTCACCTTTAAGTTTTCAAATTATGCCTACCAAATCTAAGAAATTTAAGAGGGGGAACTAATAAAACGTTAAAAAGAAAACCAGAGCACACATCTACAAATTACCTCCTTAGCTACTGTCACACCATCATTAACTATTTTTGGAGAACCATGCTTGCTCTCCAAGACAACATTTTTCCCTTCGCCCCAAGGGTGACTCCAAAAAGATCAACAAGTTTGTTCACACCGCCTGCAAGACAAATTGACAATGCTTTCAGTAAGTGTGCAATTGAATGCCAGACCATATGCCAAAACAACCCTCCATGAAAAATTAAAATAACACATTAAAATCGAATATAAGTGGACAAGGAAAGATCCACCGTAGTGAAGTTTCACATGCAGGTGACCTTCCTTTAAACATAATTTTTTCTCTGACCTGCAATTTTTTTGTCTCTAAGCCATCCTTGTTGAAGTACAACTCCTTTTCCATAGCTCTTGTATTAACTACCTTCTCTCTGTCGCGTAATCTCAGAGTCCCTCTTCTGCTTGAGCAATTAAAGGAAATGGGTGAAAAAACTAAAAGAGAAGACAATTGTCTGCCATAATTATCAAACATTGCACCCAACTTCTTCCCCTTTCCATTGTTACCCAATGAGGTAGATGTGGCAATTGTTGTCATACCGCCCAAATGCCTATTTACTACAGTATACCATGATAAAAAGGATAAACAGAGGTCAAAGTGTATCAGTGAAAACAAACAGTATTAGTAAAGCAAGGAAGTCATAACAAAATTACTGAGGATGACAGCGACGGGCCAAAACATAAGGCCTGCCTCCAGCACATTCTCAAAAGAAGGAAACAGCACAACATCAGTTACTTTTTATCTTATCTACGAGACCATTTGTCTCTATTTTTATTGTAACTTATTCATGAGTCACCCTAGATTATATCTCAATTTGTTATGAGATATTTTTGATAATTTTTTGTATAAATACTCCCTCAATTAGAGTATTGAGGGTGGATTCTTATACTTCATTGTAATATTGAATTTTTCAGAATAAAGAGCTATTGGAGAAATTTTTTGTGGCTTGCTGGATGATGGATTGATGCAAAAGACTTTTTACAAGATTCATGTGTCAAACTATGGATCAATAAGTCATATTTCTCTTGTGTTTTAAAGTCTTTATATATGTTTATCATATCATTGTGTTTTCATTTCTGAATAGCTAATGAAAAAGAGTAAATCAGAAAGTGCTTAAGTGTAATCTAATTTTAATCATCGTTATTCTAAATGTTTCTTCTAAACTGGTTTTAAACAGTGATTTCTGAAGCTATGTTAGAGAAACCCTAAACTCTCACTAAAAATAGGTGAAATGTGGTACCACTCAAAGATTGACATGTGCCAATTGGTACAAGTGGTAGACAATTGGCATGCTCAAACAACAAGGTGATGCAGGAATGACATGAGGGAGAAAATATCATAAAATCCCCAAATATGGAGAACTAAAGCTCATCACCAACCTGATATTGACAACTTTACATGATGTAACCTATGAAATCGTAAATGGAGAAATCATAGTAACAATAAAGTAAACTATGTAACAATAAAGTCGAATTCATCCTGGGAGTGGTAATGGGAGAAATCATAGTGAACAACAAGAAACATGCAGAGTTGCTTACAATCAAATAGATGAAAAAACACATACAAAAAACCTAGATAATAATCATGAACAAGCTTAATATTGAATTATGAACCGTAAAGGAACTTACAAAATGTGACATTACGAACCTGGTCAAGCGCACAAGCAAAAATATCTTGGACATGACCCTAGTTGACAAGTTGTATTGCTCATGATGCAAGAGGATTTGTACCTGCACTGCCAAGTCAATCAAAATCCATCATTATATATACAATAAATACAAGTAATTGATGTAGTATTTTTTACTCTAAGATGCATTCTTATGATAATGTTAGAACATATGTTGAAAATGTCAAAACATACCTGAATAAGCTCCTCTTTGTTTCAAGAACAATTTATTGGAGTCGCATGAACTTGGAACAAGCCTCCCACGATCTGAAAGAGTAGCAACTAAGTCAACAATGAATTTCTTGTTGCTACGCTGGATCGAGGGAGCTTTGCTCCAAGATTAAATCGCTCCAATAAATTATTCTCTACTAAACAGGGCCAACCGCGTGAAGGTGGAAGCTCTCATGGCCCCTCCCCCCTCACATCACTCTCAATTCCCCAATACCCAATCTATATTTCATTTTTTACTTTCATGAGCATAAAAAAAAAATATTCAATAACTAATAAAAAAACAATTCAACAAAAAGTACACAAGGAAACATTGCAATTAATGCTTGACATAAAAATAGTATGATAAATGAGTTTTTTATATAACGCAAAAAACGTTCCAAGTATGGTAACGCTTGTCTTATAATAATACAATATTTTACATTATCGAATTTTCTTTTTCTTCTTCCTATTTCTAAAGCTCCTAATTACATCATCAATATCATCATGCTCTGCTCCTGTTTCGTGCCTTTCGACCCGCACTGCTGACCTAGTTGCGTAGTCACGATGTCCGGTCTCATCCAGTGACGGGGCATCGCCTACAAAAACAGATAATATTAAATTTTAATTGTCAGTTTTTAAATATCATTGAACTAGTTCGGTAATATTAATAAAAAAAATTGCAATGGGATTATTTACCTGGTGCACCAGTTGTCGCCGCTGACCTAGTTGCGTAGTCACGATGTCTGGTCTCATCCAGTGACGGGGCATCGCCTACAAAAACAAATAATATTAAATTTTAATTGTCATTTTTTAAATATCATTGAACTAGTTTGGTAATATTAATAAAAAAATTGCAATGAGATTATTTACCTGGTGCACCAGGTGTCGCCGCTGACCTAGTTGTGTAGTCACAATGTCTGGTCTCATCCAGTGATGGGGCATCACCTACAAAAACAGATAATATTAAATTTTAATTGTCAGTTTTTAAATATCATTGAACTAGTTCGGTAATATTAATAAAAAAAATTGCAATGAGATTATTTACCTGGTGCACCAGTTGTCGCCGTTGGGACTGTTGCCTTGTCTTCCTCTCCGGTGGTAAGATCCTCAAGGGAAACATTCTCTGTCATTTAAACAAAAAACGTTATAAGGACAAACATCAAGGTATAATTAGAAAAAATTATAAGTGGAAATTAATTACCGTCACGGCCCTCACTGATAGTAGCATTGTCGGCCTGGTCCCCACTACAATGATCAGGTTGCACGTGAGGATCATCTACATCTGGCTCTAAAAATGGGTTATTTGCCTCGTCGGTAGTGTTGCTCCCCTGATTTAAACAAAGTTGTTAGACATTAAATTTATGGACGGAAACAAACATATTGAAAGGTTAATTTTTTACCTTATCAGGCATTCTGGATCTTGGGACCTACCCCAAGCTTCTGCGACGTTCAACTACAGCTTGATAGCTAAAATGGAAAGCAATATTTTTATCTTCCTCTGTAGTTTCTGTTCCGAAGTCATCACCCTACATTACATATGATTGTGTATTTTTAATCATATTTGATAGGATTACAAAAACGTTGGAAGGCGATACAATTAATTATAAGATGTTTAGCTACTTAATTACAATTCTTGCGGCTAATTTCAAGTAGCCGCCCTGGCCTAGCTTGTAATGGCCCTTTTTTTCAATCCTAGCTTTGGTTTCCTTCGAGGTGTCAAGCAACCTAGCATCAAAATATCGAAGTTAGATATGACGTAGCACACTTTTATTTTAGACATAGAGAAAATTAAAGCTATTGAATTAAAGTTGTAATTTACCTTGCGGGTCCAGTTGGCATTTTTCCTTCTTTCTTTGCCCTTTTCTCTTTTCCGTCATGGATGAGTGCTCTCCACTCACTCTCTGGAACTGTGAGAGGACACTCATATCTAGGGTTAAATTGCAATTGCATCCTATAGGTGTCCCTGGTATATTTCAAATATTTGTCGGCTACCCGAGCCACCGTTGTTCTGTCAAATGTGCCGACCCCAAAAAGGGCTTCTAGATAATCTAGAAGTTCTTTTTTCAGGTTGGAATTATAGGAATTCCACCCTATGCGTATGGTTGGGCCAAAAATTACCAACGCATGGCTCTCCAGAAACCTGTAGAACTCATTGTTTTCTACACAGAAACAAAAAAAAAAAAAAAAAAAAAGATATTATCATTAAATTAAAAATAAAAATCATGATAACTATGTTTTAGATAAAGTAAATGAAATAGTTAAAATATTAAAATTTACCTGGGAGTTGTACATGCTTTATAGGGACACCTTCATCGTTCACCAACAACGTGCCATTAATGGTCCCTGTGGATCTGACACGTGTAGCTCCAGGAAACGCAATAATGTAGTTGGCCATATCATCCTCATCATTGCCAACACGTTCAGCGGTTGGTTGGGTGTCTGCTTGGGCAGGGTGTGTTTCTTGGCTGGCACCTAAAGGAGTAGAAGGTGTACGAGAGCGTTGTTGGGAAATCTCTTGCCCTTGTGTCCCACTACCACCAACATCGGGTTCAGCAAGTGCCAAAAAACGATACATACAAAAGAACTTTTTGTTAGTTTAGTCAATGTAAAAATTAAAAATCAAACTATCACACTTCATCTCATGCAGAACATAAAAAATATCCTTTTGACTTTTTATTATTACCTGATATCTTTCTAGTTGGCTCATAAGATGTTTTATCCTCTCTTCTGTTTCAGTTGTTTGAGGCACGTCTATCAAAGTATTAAATTTCGACCTTGCATCTCGTGCCTTTTTTCGCAACAAGAACACTGGAGATAGGGATGAAGAAATCTCTTCCTCAAAGAGGGAATCATCAGGCGTACCATGGCTAGGTGTCTGCATATTTGAACAAAATTAATATTATTTCAATTATGTAAATAACTAAAATACCTGAATATAGAGCAATGCTGGCACTTTACATGTTCTTCCGCTGGCCTCTTTCTGCGATCATCCCGTCTCGGGGTTGTTCCTGCACTACTTTGATCAGTCTGCCACATTGCAATAAAATTATAAATGTAAAAACTTGAAAAAAATATCTAACTTGAAAACACAAAACGAAAACTGAAATAATTTCTAATAAGACATCGGAAGACAGAGTTAGAGTTTCAAATATGCCTTGCATTGAATTCAGTCCTGGAAACATGTCATTGCACATTAAGGCACCCAAACAAGAGACGAGTTGACAATGAAGACCTTATTGAATATATTGTTGGAGCAACTTCTAGTAAACTTGTTGTGAAGACCTTGAGGATATTTTTTGAGCAACATTGTTGAAGCTGATGGTATAGCATTGTTGGAGACGATCTTGAAGGGCCTTGAAGTGAAGCTTTTGGAGCAACTATTGAAAAATCCTTTGAGCATTTAAGTAAGGCACTTTCTATCTTCCATCACCTTTTTCCTTTCAATATCCTTTAAACAATTTTGTTGATATTTAATGTTTGAAATCACGTTATAATTCCTTGATTATATGTGTTTGGGGACTTTCCCTTTGAAATTACCCAAAAATACCCTAGCAATTTTATCTTCGGATGCATGTCCGACCCTATTGTTCAATATTTTGATTGATAGTAGTAAACATAGAGAGTTAGGGGGCTCTTGACTTGGTTTGGTTGGGCCATTAGATCCCTAACATCTACTAGGGAGAACCCCCCTTGAGTTGGAGGAGAGCTAGCTCGAAGTGAAAAGAGGTTGGTGAGGTGACAATGGGGCTATTGAATTACACATGGTATCACACTTTAGCTTTAGGACTTTATCTTGAGAAGTGCGAGATTTTTCTATATCAATTCTCAAATTGTTTACAATACTATTGTTAAGAACTAATAAGAAGTGATGTTGAGGGGTTTTTAGGTATAAGAAACAATACCATTTAAAAACTAGGGTTCTCAGTCCTTGGCATTCCTTCACCTAGGCCTAGGGGCACACTAGAATAATTTCACACTAAACCATGCAAACTTAAAATTAACTTAACAGATCCATAAAGTAATAATAATAATAATTCCTAATTTCCTATTGTACGATATGATGCAAATTATTCAAAATGAAGCAATGAAGACATGCAATGTCTGAATTTCAAGATTGATGAACCAATACAAGAAGTTAGAAACTACAACTTTGATTCAATACTCTATGTCCTAACTCCAGGAAGGAATCTAGTTTGTAGTACAGAACATGCATCGTGTATTATCAATTCTTAATTGACAACAACTAAAGGTAATCTACCTCATCAATTCCTTCCCATTTTATGTTTTTATGTTATATTCCTTATAAAAGTGTCAAATTTCTCTCAAAGTAAGAAATCACTGAATAAAATAAAAAATAGTTGAGATATGATTGAGAAATGGTCATTTATTTCTTGAAAGGATATTCACAATTTCTTTGGTTGTTTTTCATCTCAAGAAACAAGAAATGACCTAAGAAACTATCGTGATGTAATATAAGAAACAACACGGTGTAATGGCCATTTTCAAAGCCAAATGATGTCCATTGAGGACATGGC
Source organism: Pinus albicaulis (assembly GCA_034641835.2). Lineage (NCBI taxonomy): Eukaryota > Viridiplantae > Streptophyta > Pinopsida > Pinales > Pinaceae > Pinus > Pinus albicaulis. The sequence goes on from CM076584.1 coordinate 181,000,547, forward strand.
CTTTATTTGGTTCCTGTTTCATAGGAGTTTCGGGTAGAAATGGAACTTTGTTGTAACATTTCCAGTAGTAAAAAGGGAAAACCTTCTTTTTCCATGAGAAATAATTTACCTTTCCTTTTTCAAGATAATCTAAATCACAAAAAATATGAACTATACTGCACACATTCTTCGATAATGTGAAAGTGGAAAACGAATACCCTACACAAGTGATGCACACATGTACGTTTGGACACTAATAGATTTTTGTAGTTGAAATGCAATGCTTGTTTTCATTTAAATGTAGGGTTTTTAAAGCAGGGAGAAATAATGGCTGCCAAATTAATAAGTGTTTCTTTGGGAAAAATTTAAATCTTGTATTGGGTGATGAAGATAATAGAGGGTATTGAATATTGATTCTTTACATCTAGAGAGAACCCTACAGCCTAACACAATCCAATGGAATTGACCAAAAAAACCCAAATAGAGTCAACCCTACTATAGGAGGAAGGGCCTGCAGTAAGAACCTACCATTTTTCAAGAGCTAAGGGCGAATGTTGTTCTGCAAGAGCTAAGGGAGAATGTTGTTCTGTAAGAGCTGAGGGTGAATGCAGGTCGAATGTTGTTCTGCAAGAGCTGAGGGCGAATGCTGTTCTACAAGAGCTGAGGGCGAATGCTGAGGGCGAATGCTATTCTGCAAGAGCTCAGGGCGAATGCTATTCTGCAAGAGCTGAGGGCGAATGCTGAGGGAAAATGTTGTTCTGCAAGAGCGGAGGGCAAATGCGCATGTGATATCAAACGTTAATGTAGCACACATGTACATTTGAACACTAATAGATTTTTGTAGTTGAAATGCAATGCTTGTTTTCATTTAAATGTAGGGTTTTTAAAGGAGGGAGAAATAATGGCTGCCAAATTAATAAGTGTTTCTTTGGGAAAAATTTAAATCTTGTATTGGGTGATGAAGATAATAGAGGGTATTGAATCTTGATTCTCGACATCTAGAGAGAACCATACAGCCTAACACAATCCAATAGAATTGACCAAAAAAACCCAAATAGAGTCAACCCTACTATAGGAGGAAGGGCCTGCAGTAAGAACTTACCATTTTGCAAGAGCTGAGGGCGAATGTTGTTCTGCAAGAGCTGAGGGCAAACGCTGAGAGCGAATTCTGAGGGCAAATGCTGTTCTGCAAGAGCTGAGGTAGAATGTTGTTCTGCAAGAGCAGAGGGCGAATGCGCGCGTGATATCAGACGTTAATGTAGCTATTGCGACGGATACGAAACAATAAAATCATTTTTATGTAGCGTGCATATAAGTTTCATATTTTTATGTAGCGCGCATATAAGTGTCATTATACCGACGGCGGAAAAAGCGTCGCTATTGCGATGGGTGCCTCCAAACGTCGCAATTTCGACACTCAGACATTGTGTTGCACTTGCGACGTTTGGAGTCAGACATCGCAATAGCGACGCTTTGGGCCATAGTGTCACAATTGCGACATCTTCCTCCAAACGTCGCAATTGCGACACTTTTCTAAGTGTCAGTATTGCGACACTTTTCTATAAACGTCGGTATAGCGACAGTTTCGGCTGGGATGGAAAAAATTTGGGGAAATTTCCGACATTTGGTCAAAAGCGTCAGAACCAAGTGTCGGAATTTCCGCCAAATGTAGTAGTGTTATCCTTCTTAGCTTGCTTGAGGGGCATTTTTTTTATGGTTGTAGCCGTAAAAATACCTAGTCATCTACATCAAAACTTATTTCACTATGATGTTGATTTGCATGTTATTTCATTCAATTCTGCACCAAAGTAAGGTTATCCTTTAAGACTTGGATAACTTTTTGTTGATGCTCAATTTGATATTCCACTGCTTGAACCTTAGAATTTTCTCTTAAATATGATGTGGTGGGCAGTGGATGATATCCATAAAGTTCCATAAATGGGGTAATTTTTGTTGGAGTATGGAAGGAAGTGTTATACCACCATTTAGCCAGAGGTAACCACTTGAACCATTCTGTATGTTTATTAGATACAAAGCAATGAAGATATCCTTCCCAAAAAAAATTCACTATCTCAGTTTTCCTATCAGATTGAGGATGATAAGATGAGCTATGAGCTAATTGAGTACCTAGGCAAGAAAATAATTATGTCCAAAAATTTCCAGTGAAAATGGGATCTGTGTCGCTTACAATAATCTTTGGTTTTCCATGTAGCTTTTGAATTGTTTCCATAAATGAAGTAGCAACTACATTGGCTTTAAATGGATGAGATAATGCAAAAAAGTGTGCATACGTGGTAAGTCTTTCAACTACCACCATGGTGACACTCTTTCCTTCAGACTTGGGTAAAGCTATGATAAAATCCATTGAAACCTTCTCCAAACATTGAATTGGAATGGATAAAGGTTTTAACAGGCCCGACGTCTTAATTGTCTCAAATTTATTTTGTTGTCAAACCAAACATTCTGCCACAAACTTTTGAATATCAAATTTAAGGCCATCCCAAAAAATTCCTTCTTGACCCTGTGGTAAGCTTTTAAAAATTTTGAGTGCACTCCTAAGGGAGAGGTGTGAAATTCCAAAATAATATTTTGTTTGAGTTGGGAATTATTACAAATATATAAGAGATATTTGTACCATAATGAATCATTTTTCCATCTAAATGTATCAGATGTATTGGGATCTTGCCATAAATTTTGAATGAGTGTCCACACCTCTTCATCATTCTTCCATTCATCCCTTGCTTCAGTTATCCACTCAGGTTGGATAATATAAATGATACAAAGTAATGCTTCCACATCCTCATCCTTTCTTGAGAGTGCATATGCAACAACATTTTTCTTCCTTTTTTTGTAAATTCTTTCAAAGTCATAAACCAACATATTTGTGACCCATTTTTTCTACTCTTCTAAAGATAATATTTGTTCCAAAAAGTATTTAAGACTATCATGATCTGTTTTTACCTTGAAGTGTCTTCCCATTAGGTAAGGTAGCCATTACTTTAGTTCATGTAGTATTTCCAACATTTCCTTCTCATAAATAGGTTTGTGTAAATAATTTCCTTTGATTGGACGACTTTCAAAAGAAATGAATCTTCCTTCTTGCATTAAAACTGCACCAATTCCATTTCCTAAGGCATCACATTCCACAATAAAGTTTTTTGTGAAGTCTGGCATAGCTAAGATCAATGCTTGGCACCTTTCCTCTTTCAGATGTTCAAAGGCCTTAGTTTCTTCTTGAGTCCAAGAAAATGCATATTTCTTTATTAATGATGTTAGAGGTGTTGATATCATCCATAATTCTTAACAAACTTGAAATAATACCTTGTCAACTCGACAAATCATTGAAGATGATTTATGGTTGTAGGGATTTTCCATTCCTTAATGACTTTAATTTTGTTAGGGTCTACCTTAACACCCTCATGAGATACAATATTAACCAAATATTCCACCTCATGTACTTCAAAGAAACATGTTTGAGCACCCTGGAATGATTGTCCAATATTTTTTGGAGATCTGGAGAAATAGATGATTTTGATATTTGAACCTATAATGAGCATAATTGTGCAATTACGCCTCATTTTTATTTCTTCAGAAGATTTTTCATGAAATTAGAGCTGATTAGCTTTCCTGTTTTCCCTGTGATACCCCGTAATTAAACTTCCTTTCCTTCCAAAAAAAATTCAAGAAAATTTCTTGAAAATTGAAATCTCTCATCCCCAAAGATTGTAACCATTGGACTCCTAGTACAACATCAACACCACCCATTGGAATGGAGAGAATTGGATTATTAAATAAATGTTACCCCATGGTTAGCTTGATATTATGGCACTTTCCAGAGAAATTTATATTCCCTCCATTTACAACTATCACTTGACACTCTGATGTTGGATATAGGAAGCAATTCAATTCCTTGGGTATCTTACAATGAATAAAATTATGGGTACTACCCGAATAAATAAAGATTATTACATTTCTCTTCTTGATATATCCTTATATATTGAGAGTTTGAGGAGTGGCAATTCTTGCCAATGCATTACAAGATATGGTCAGATTCATTTCTTCTTTCTCTGGGGTTGGTTCCTAGTGTATGTCCTCCTGTTTTGATATTTCTTGTTCCTTTTCTTCCTCCTCTTCACAATCTATGTAGAATAATTTCTTCTCAGCGCACTTATGAGCCTTAGTTTATTTTCTATCACAACTATAACAGATCCCTTTTTTTATTTTTTCCTCCAATATTGTAGGTTGTGGAAGGCTAGGGGCAAAAACACTTCCATCTTTATAGTTATGAGTGGTATACTTCCTTGTTTCCATAATTTTTCTTTCATATTTTCTTTCCACCCTGAATTCCTTCTCCAATGAATCAAGTTCCGAAAGACGAACCTCATATTGGATGTTATCCTTTAAATTCCCTATGAATACATAAATCCTATGCTTCTTTGGAATATCTCTTACACTAATATTCAATTTTTGGAAGTCCTCAACGTGCTCTGCCATTGAACCCTTTTATTTGAGATTTATCAATTGGCTAAAGAAGGTGTTTCTCTTTGTATCCTCATATTGTGCTATCATTTCCTCCATAAAAATTGACCAAGTGACAAGTGTTTTACTAGAACAAAGCCATCGATACCATACAAACTGATTGGGTTCTAAATATAAAGCTACAATGTGTACCTTTTGTGAGTGTTGCACATCATGGAGATCAAAATATTGCTCCATTTGTAGTATCCATGTTACTGGATCCTTACCATCAAAATTCCTCATATTGATATTTAGAATGTGGTGGTTCTTAAACCCAACATTGGAATTTTTTAAATCACAATTCATATTCCTTTTGTCCTCATCACGATTTTCATCAATTACCTTGTCACCACTGGGAAACCTTTCTTGCAACAACTTTGTCAAACCTTCCTTCAAACCCTCTATGTCTGATTTCAAACCCTCCATCTTTGCTTCCGTGCCATACTTCAAACCAATCATATTATCTTCCATGCCATCCATATTATCTTCTATGTATGCTTTTAAACCACCCATGTCATCTTTGGTTGTTCTTTGTGAGAGCGAAATTTGTTTCACTTGGTCCCGTAATTTTGAGATATCATGCTGCAATTCCATATGTCATAGTATATATTTCTAAGGGCTTAATGGGTGCGGAATTATTTTTTTGGGAGGAATTTTATAACCCAATATTGATACCTATGCTTTAATATGCCTTTAGAATCACTTCAAACTTATTTTTCAAACAAAATTTATGCAATTAAAAAAAAATACACACCTTTTTCTTGTTTTTAGGAGCTTGATCTTACAACGGTTTTAACTTTATAATTTTGGATCTCCAAGGTCTGAAATTTGATCCTTTTGTATCCCTCTGAATATACTTTCCAACCCCACAAGTAAGACTGATATTGGAGCCTTCAACAAAGAGTTATGCATGATCTCCCATGATGACCTAATTATAGAATAGTTCAGTAGAGTGAATTTGTATGGAGTTCCACATGTCACTATTTCTACCTTCAACTCTGAAATTTCTACACGAAAAACTACATTTTGTGCACTTTCTGCCAATTTTTACATAATTCAAATTCGATTCCTGAAATGAAAGTTATGATGAGTTTCCCTAGGTCACCTGTTTGAGACTAAATTTTGGAGCCTTCGAAAACCCTAACTTCCACAGATCATATCTCTGAAACTGTAACAAATCAAGATTTGAAATTTATACATGATGTTCATCATTATTTCAGCTCCATGTGGTCAAAATTTCATTTTCTTAATCCTTGTAGAAAAAAAATTATAGTGAAAATGCCAAGATGACTTGTTTGAAGAAGTGAAACCCTACAATCCAAATCTCTGATACCAAATGTTATGCAACCAGCTCACAAAATAGAAGAAAAGATAGATCAATGACTTAAAAATTATCCACTTCAAGGGGGAAACCTCCTTTAAATTACATAAATTAACAATTCTTGGATGATTCAAATGAAAAAACCTCATTTCTATATATAGGAGTCTAAGGAGTCACAATATAATCAGAGCTGACATAATAATAATAATGTAAGTGCACAACAATAAGAATAGTGGGATTCTATGGGGCACATGAATAAAAATATGGGGACTACATGGGCACAAAAATAGCAATAAGGGGGCTACACTAAAAATAACAATAAGGGGATACACTAGTATTATGAGGACCTAACATGATCCCACAACCAGTGACTTGACTCATTATCAACGCATCCTAAGAAAACACATTTAAATTAATTTTCATCCAACTTGGACTTTTTTACTTTAGGAATATGCCCATATGCTTCAAAACCAAAAACTTTCAAGTGGGTGTAGTGTAAATCCTTACTGGCCCATAGATTTTTCAGAATGCCACTATCAACTGAAGTTGTGGGAGAGTGATTTATTAATTAGTATGTTGTATAAACAACTTGTACCCAAAACTATTTAGGCAAACTAGAATTTTAAAGCATGTATCTCACCTTTTCCATTATTTTCTAATTCATTCTCTTGGTTTTTCCATTTTATTGTGGGGTGAAATGAACTTTTTTTTCATGATTTATGCCATATTTACTGCAATATTCTTCAAATTCCTTAGAGTAGTACTCCCACCCATTATATGTTTGAATGCATCTCAATAATTTATTAGTTTCCCTTTAAACAACCATATGAAATTTATGAAAGGTATCTAGAACTTAATATTTGTTCTTAATAGGGAAGGCCCACACATTCTTTGATGCATCAATAATAAAAGTGATAGAATAAATAGCTCCTCCTAGTGATTTATATTAATTAGGCCACAAATATCAAAGTGTATCAAATATAATATTTCTGTATCCCTCTTAGGACTATCTCTTATAAATGATACTCCTTTATGTCTACGCATAATAAAATGTTCACAAAATTTAAACTAGAAATTGCACCACATGTTGCAAAGGAAACGTCGTAAGGTTGTGGTATAGGAAAGAATAACATATAAGAAAGAAGAGGTAGTAGGAACTTTCTCGACTCCAACTGGTCCTCCAGGATAGGGAATTATGTTTACTGGATCTCAAATCAAAATAATCCATATTGAGTAATTGATGTGGAACAAGTTATTAATTGCATGTAAGATGTGCTTTTTCATAATGGATGAGACATTTTGGCCAAAGTACTCAAGAACTCTATATGACGAAATTTGCATGTTTATTTTTTTTCTGCATGAAGGATGCACTTGGTTTTTATGACCAAGTTGGGAAAACTTCACCCTTCCATGAAATTATTTTCTTCTATCTCATTCGCAATGTTGAATTCCTCTCATACTACTCCTAGAACTCTGACTTTTCTCTACAACTAGAATTATTTAATGGAATAAAAACTTATCACTATGACATGTTGTACTTCATAAGAGAATACTAAGAAGCTTAAGTATGGTAAATCCACATTCACCTGTCATTTGATCATAGAGCATAGAGTTATCTTAATTGTCAATTTTATGGATAAGAGACATTTGGGCCCTTTTTAACCCTTACGGATGATTAATTAATCTGAGTTCAAATTATTTATATTAATAAATTATCTACAATAATATTTCCATAATTCCTCTTTGAATGACCAAAATTCCACTTCTTTGGAACTTTTCACCTTAGTCAGAATAACAAACATCATGAAGACAAAAAGTAAGAAGAAAATTTGGATACATTTTATTAAGTAAAATTTTAAAAAATAATGGTTATAAACATTTAAAAATAATTTTATTAAATAATTAGTTTATTGTATACAATACTGTAAATTTGCATGTAGATTATACTACATTAACCATGAAATTGTCAACATTTAGAGCACACTTTCCCTCACATTTGTAGAGAAAATTACAATAGAGTATCGCTTTTTTCTTATCATATCTAAATGTTTCTATATGCAACAACTACCTTGTGCCTCGTAGTTAAAATTTGTCCAAGGAGGAGGAGAGGAGTGTCATGCTGCAAGCTAGAATAAGAAGAGAAATACAAATCTTGTTTGGGACTTGAGATAGATTCATTCTCTGCATATCTAGACTCAAAGCTTAATAAAAAAAAAAAACTCACCATACTTTGAATTTTTTAAATAAATATCTTAAAAATTAGAATATCAATTTAATACATTTTACTCAATTACACATTTAGCAATATTCATTTTAAAAAATACAAATATAAATTACTATTTTAAATAAAAATATTACAACACATTTAACAATATTCATTTAAAAAAATACAAATAAAAATTACTATTTTAAATAAAAATAGTACAAAGAATCACATTAATTACCATGGCCCTTGTGTACCTTCCTCTTATTACTTTTTAAATATCTTTAAAATACCTAATGTTTGTAACTTATTCTTAATCATATAGTGTCAATTTTGTAAAACTATAATCTTCAAGTCTCACTTTTTATAGCTTTGGTAGAAGGATAGAGTATCTAAATTCCCTTACCCTTTAAGAAGCATCCTCAATTATTGTACCACCCACCTCAGCATCCAATCTATACATCTTAGGTTATTCTAAATTGATCAAGTGTATAGAATTTTTAGGGTGGTGTTCTATGTTAACTATAATTCCCATGATATCCATCACTATGTATGGGGTTCGTTGCAACCTTGGACATATTTTGTGGGTTGTTGTGATTTTTTTTCTTGTGGCTAAACTTATTTTTTGTTGTCACCTAGTTATCATGATTCAAAACATTGTTATCATCTCATATCCTAATAGCATTAGATACATTTTGTGAATTAATGTGATGTAATATTTTTTAGCTACAATTAAGTAATTAAAGATATGTATATAGTTTTTTTTTAATAGAAGAAATTTGATATTCATTAACAACAACAAAAATCGGAAAGAGTATGTATGTAGTTACAAACTATTACAATTAAGTAATTAAAGGTAAATTTAGTGTTATATAAGAAATGATAATTATGAACTTTCATCATTATTGCGCAAGATAAATCATGTCATGTCTTTTTGGAATAATAAAATAGTTGTAACAAAAAATAATATAGAACAAGAAAAACTATGTATATTTGGATGTATGAAAATTGTGATACATTTTATCAAGTAAAATTTTAAAAGAGTAATGGTTATAAACAATTAAAAATAATTTTATTAAGTAGTTAGTTTAGATCTATATTATTTATGAGACGGATCAATTCTCTTTTCACTCTAAAAGAGGTTTGCATATGAAGACATTTGATCCATCTTGCAGAGTCAAGATTGACCTAGGCCATCCTAATTTCGCCCCTTAAATAAAATCTATTCCACATGAATACCATGGGTCAATACCATGGGTTGTTTTTATAGCTTATTATTATTTTATTTTATTATTTTTATTTTTTATTGTATTTTTACCTAGTTAAAATGTTTATGTCAATCTTTTTATTTAATTTACTTTTATTTTTATTTTTGTGTAATTTGACATAGTCAAAATGTTAAACATAACATTACAACATTTCTATTATACACCTAAAATCAATCTAACTTATTAAAACAAAAAACAAAAAAAAATAACATTATAAAAAATATATATAAAACTATTTACTTGTGGATCTAATGGCCTAAAACATTTCAATCATCTAACATTTGATCCAATGGCTCAGACATGGACACATTGGCAGCTAGGGAAGTTGTTTTCAAATAATAATTTTTCCCTTTAAATAAAATATATTCCACATGAATACCATGGGTTGTTTTTATAGCTTATTATTATTTTATTTTATTATTTTTATTTTTTATTGTATTTTGACCTAGTTAAAATGTTCATTACATTTTGTCAATATTTTTATTTAATTTACTTTTATTTTTATATTTTTGTAATTTGATATAGTCAAAATGTTAAACATCACATTACAACATTTCTATTATACACCTAAAATCAATTTAACTTATTAAAAAGAAAAAGAAAAAACTAACATTAATATATATATATATATATATATACTTGTGGATCTAATGGCCTAAAACATTTCAATCATCTAACATTTGATCAAATGGCTCAGATATGGACACATTGACACCTAGGAAAGTTGTTTTCAAATAAGAACGCCTTACGGCGTAATTATATACCCTTTATATCATGCAAAATAATGTTCTTAGCAAGATGTTTATGCCTCTTTTAATCATGTGCCCAAGTATTTTGTGTCACAAATCTGCTGCAAACTTCTCCTTTGTAACAAAATCAGTATTTGACTTTTTCAATCTTGATTTTAAGGTGTAAAGAGTGTCTATTTTCTTCCCTTTTGCAAAAACCAATGAACCTTTTACAATTTTCCATCCTCCCTTGCTAAACGCTATATGGTATCCTTCATAATATAGCTTTCCAGCTAAAATAAAATTAATTCCAAGCTCTAGTACATATCTGACCTACTCAAGTATTAAAATAAAACTATAACAACCTCGGGTTAAAACTTCATGTAATAAAGTTAATAAAGGTAAAATAATAAACATGGTCATGGGACACATATTACAAGATGAATGTTGGGAAAAACATCCTAGTGTGGGTGTTTATTTGGTTTATTATGGCTATGGAAATTGGCAAAGGAAATGGCAAAGGCCTTGGAAAGGCAAAGTGGAATTTATTGGTTTTTTTTTATGAAAATAATGGAAATTAGGAGAAAAGGGAATTGAAAGGTCACATGTTGCATGTGAGAAGGAAACTAAAGGAAAATAATGGAAAATTAAGAAATTAGAGGCCTCATTGATAAAAAGGATTTTGAGGATCATTTGGTACATTTTTTCTCAGTTCAGTTTTAAAGCTCTCATTCTATCTCTCATACTCTTAGACACTTAGAGTTTTCTTGGAGTGCTCTTGGAGGAGTGTGGCACACTTGGGATTTGGAGCAAGAAGGCAAAGGAAAAGCAGGAAAGTTCAAGAGGACATCGGGATCAACAACTACAACATATTTTTTCTTGCAGGTACCAAGTTGCATGTATGATTTCATTACTAGTTTTGGCATGCATGACACATGCATGTGGTTTCATGGTTATGATATGTCGTTAACATGGAGGATTTCCTGGATTGACAGTGTTTTTTCCTAGCCTTGCAATTTCTTGGATAGCCATGGTGTTGTGAGAGTCTTTCCCTTTTGTTTTTTATTTGGTTCTCATGTTCCTTTGGCTGTGGATTGAGTTAATAGTTCCTAGAGCCTTGGTTGGAATAACACTCTTGAGCCCTGTAAAAACTTTGGTTGAGTTACTAGTCATTAAGCCTTGGTTGGATAAACACTCTGTAGCCCTCGGTGGGTTGAGTTACTAGTCATGTAGACTTGGTTGGATAAACTCTCTGGAGCCTAAAAACAGTTGTGGATTAAGTTACTAGTCCTGGAGCCTTGGTTGGAAAAAATTCTATGGAGCCCTAGACAACTTGGGTAGAGACCAATCTGGTGATGGTTAGTGATGTTTGACCACGAGGTCGAATCACTGGTTGAGGGTTGAGGTAGTTTAGCCTTTGGAAGCCCTGGTTTGGTTTTGTTGGATTTGTTTCATGATATGCCGCATTCATGCTTGGAATATGGCATGGGGATGATTGGATGAAGAGAGATTTAGATCAACCAATCTATGGTCAGGTGGAGCATGGAAGTCCCTAACATGGTTGGCATTTATGTTAATTATTAAGAGCTTATTCTAATTGGTATTTCATGTGTAAATGTATCAGTTTATATGTGGTATTTATTTATGTAATATCCATGCTATTTCTATTGTTTACATGCTCATTAAAAGTATGTTTTATGACAATGATGATGTATGGATCTCATCATGTTTTTATTTTTAAATGAATGAACAATGAATATATGACCTAATAGATGATATTGAAGTTAATTTGATAAGGCATCCATTCTTCTTAGCAATTTTTCAAATAAATATGATACCCCTATACTCATATATGTTGTTTTAACCTATAGAATGCATATTTGTGACATTTTTGACGAAATGTATGTCATGGCCAATAGGAGTCCAGTCAAGTCCTTGTTTAAGTATTTGCAGTGATGTCATTGTTTCGATGTTACTTTTCATTTTTGGAAGCTTCATGGAGTTCTGGGTAGTGACTAAGTCCTAGCCCTGGAAATTAGCCTTAAATGTCACAATGCCTAGCATAGCACTGGCATAAAAAGGCTACATTCACACTTAGGAAAGCTCATGGGAGCGAGTGGGGATCTTATTCACATGGAGGCCTTGTCAAGGGAGCGATTGGGGGTTTAATTCATTGAAATGTTTAGTTACCTCAAGGTTGGTCACCTGTAAGGGTGGGTTAGCTCCTGAAGATCCTGTAGGATGTGTAGAAGGTCTGATTGGTTGAGTTGTGTTGGTTCCATTTCCTTAAATGTACATGGGGAATTGAATCAGATCATAGTAGCGTGTTTCAGAGTCCTATCATAGCATGGTTTTGTTCTATTTGGGTGGTGTATGGTTTTAGTTCTCCTTGTGTGATATCTAACACCATATAGTGGCATTATATCATGGTTCAAAACTTGGACTGGATCGGTGGAATGTGTTTGTCATGCATGCATGTAGGTTGTATATGTGCTTTTTATGTATGAATGGTAGTGGTCATTGTTATAATTATGTTTCCATATAGGATTTGTTGTTGGGATGTTTTATTCATGAATGCATGCCAATTGTATATGCATTTTTTATGCATGTCAGTGTCTATATGTCGTTATGCATGCATTTTCATGGTTATAGTTATGCATGTATAGTAGGTCAAATATGTGTTGTGAGGTCATTGTATGTAGTTTATGTCATCATGATGTTATTGGTATGTATGATTTTGATATGTTGGCTAAGATAGAGAAAGAGATGCAAACTATTAGAGCAAGGTTGCAACACTAGACTTTGGGGCAAGAGTAGATCTTCATACATGTATTGTATGTTTGGCATGCAAGTATGTGGGTTAATGGATTTTTATATGCATTAGGGTTATATACATGTTTTCCATTTTATTGTTTTTGTGGTCACATGCTGATCCAGATTTCTACAGGAACGCAACAGAATACACATGTAACCATAAATACAAATATGCAGCGGAAATAACACTTCATTTCATTAATATCAAAGAACTGAAATTTTCTTACAGACAGAATAGAAATAAACTAGCTAGGGTGTTGGTAGCTTATCTCTGAGAAGAGATGTGGTGGCTACATGCCTCTGAACTAAGTTACAATGATGCTCGAGGGCCTATTTATTATTTAGAAACAACGGAAAACCCTAAACATCCAAAACCCTAACCCTAGGAGATGAAGCGCCAAAACTATGGGCCCCGTTTGGGTAAATTGGTGTTTCAACTTCCCAGGGACGTAAATTTGGCATACGATCTTCGTTTGAGGTGCACCATACATCGTTCGCTCTTTTTTTTCCCCCAAAAAAATCGTTTAGGGCCTCAAAACGACTCCGGAAGTTCAAGACCCAAAAAACTGTCAAAAATAATAAGTTGTGCCGAAACTGAAAAACTGAAAGAGACAATGGTGGGGCCCCGAGTGGAATAGGTGGGTGGCCACCAATATCCACCTGGATCATTCCTCCCCCCTTAGGAAGCAATGGTCCCCATTGCATTAAGTTCCTCCATGAGATGAGGGAACTTCTACTGAACTTGGTCCCTGGTGAACCACTTGCCTTGGTGCAGGAGTTGGCCAGCTTTGACAACTCGATACAGTTGAATATTTTGTTGGAAATTCTTCTTGGTTTGCATGTCCATGATACAATATCTGGTGGCCTGTTCCATGCAGTCTAGGTTTAAATCTGTTGTTGTGATTTCTTCTGCAATGTCAGAGGTGTCCAGTAGAGGTGGGAAGTAGGGACGAAGGCGGTCCACATTGAATACTAGGTGCAGACCAAGGAATGGTGGAATACTGAGCTCGAACGAATTATTCCCTACCACCTTGGTGATTATGTACGGCCCATATCGGAGCGGGCAAAGCTGGAGGTGGGGTCCAATGAGGCGCTCCTTCTGAAAATGTAGCCACACTTTGTCGCCCACTTGGAAGTTGTGTGGTACCCAATGTTGATCATGTTGTTGCTTGTACTTAGCACTGGCTCCACCCAATATGTCATGAACTTGTTGGCGGATGTGCTGAATGCGCTCGATGAAGTTATTCACTTTATCGGCTTCAGACTGGACATGAGCCGAATCGGCCTGAGTAGACACAAATGGCATGGCTGCGTCAATGGGACATAGTGGCCGGAATCCCAAGCCCACCTGAAAGGGACTGTGGTCGGTTGAGCTGTGGAGAGCCTGATTATAACTGTGTTGCACATAGGGGAGGCTCTCATCCCATGTGCGTGGATGCTTTGAGTTGTACATGCGTAGAATGTGTATAATCATCCTGTTGACGACCTATGTCTGGCCATCCGTTTGGGGATGGAAATTTGTGGACTTGGTGAGCTTGGTGTCCAACATTGACCAGAGGCTAGACCAAAATGTGTTGAGGACCTGCTATCATGATCTAATATGATAAACTGTGGGATCCAAAAGTGCACCCACACTCGTTCAAAGAAGAGTTTAGCAGTGGCTTGTGCTGTGATATTCTTCTTGCAGGCTGCCATAATGGCCATCTTTCAGAATCTATCGACGACCATGAAAACATAGTCATTTCCATGATTAGTAGAAGGATGGCCTGACATGTAATCCATGGAGAAGGATTCCCAAGGTCGAATACGGGTAGGTAGCAGAGTATAGAGGCCTTGCTTCTTGATGGTCAGTTTGGAAATGGCACAAGCAATGCAGGACCTGATGTACTTCTCGACATCTTGTTGAAGGTTCAACCAATAGAAATAATTTTGCAGTATTGTCACTGTTTTCTTGACCCCAAAATGCCCAGTGACCCAACTGTAGTGTGCTTCCCATATCATATTCACACTCTCGCTTGAAGGAACACAAAGGTGTCCCAGGTGACATAACAGTGCATCTTGGAGGTGAAATTTTGGAACTTGTGTACCCCCCAAGAGTGCCTTATATGTGTGGCCGAATTTTGGATAGCTCTTGTAGAGAAGTGGCCAATCAGAAGTCTCATGCCCACAAGATTTGAGAACGGTGGTTAGTGCCACGATCGGTGGTCGGCTGAGGCTGTCTGCAACATTATTGGTGCTACCCTTCTTGTACTTGATGTTCAAATGAAACTATTGCAGATATGTGGACCAATTCTGATGGCTATCATTCTGTAACTTCCCTTGTGTCTGTATGAACTGAAGGGGTCGGTGGTTTGTGTGGATGATTGTTTCCTTCCCCAAAATGTAATGCTTCCATTGTCGACAAGCTTGCACAATGGAATACATTTCTTTGTCATAAGTGGGATACTTGCGAACTGTGTTGGACAATGTCTCACTGTGATATGCCATTGGATGCCCCTATTGAGTAAGAACTGCCCCAATAGAATAGTCAGAGGCATCTCTCTCAATCTCGAATGGTTGTTGCAAGTCTAGTAATGTGAGCACTGGGGTATAACAGAGGCGATGTTTCAATTCTATGAACGCCTTTTGTTGCGATTCCGACCAAAATAATTTTGCTCTCGCTCCTCCCTTGGTGACTTGACTCAAGGGCCAAGTGATATGAGAGAATACCAACACGAACCTATGGTAGAAATTAGCAATACATAGAAAGTTTCGAAGCTCTGTTAGAGTGTTTGTGGCTGGCCAGTCTCGAATGACTTGGATCTTCGTTGGATCCACATGCACCCCCTTTCATCAATAATGTATCCCAGATATTGAACCTGGGTCATGCCAAAAGTGCACTTCTCCAAATTGGCACACAACTTGTGTTGTCGTCGTGTTTGGAGGACTTTTCGGATGTGGTGGAGGTGCTCTTCCCAAGTTTGGTTGAAGATCAGAATGTCATCCAAGTACACTACTACAAATTAGTTAGTGAAAAGCCTCAAGATGTTGTCCATCAACCTCATGAAGGTTTCGGGAGCATTCGTCAACCCGAAAGGCATGACCAACCATTCAAAAAGGCCCTCCTTGGCTTTGAAGGCAGTCTTCCACACATCGGAGGGTTCAATGGGTACCTGGTGATACCCAGACTTCAAGTTGATCTTGCTCAAATATTTTGCCCCTTTGAGTTGGTCTAGAAGGTCATCCATCTGTGGGATCGAGTACCTGTTTTGGACAATGATCTTGTTTAGCGCCCGATAGTCAATACAGAGTCTCCAAGTCCCATCCTTCTTCTTTACTAACACGATCGGGCTCCCATAGGGCGATGAACTTGGCCGGATGTGACCTTTCTGCAGCAGCTCTTGAATCTACCTCTTAGTTTCATCGTTCTCCATAACAGAGCACTGATAGATCGGTCTGTTGGGTAGCGACGCACTTGGGGTCCGATCAATGGGGTGCTTTACCTAACAGTGCAGAGGCACCCCTATGGGTGAGGTGAAAATTTCCCCGTAATCCTCCACAACCTTGTCCATTTGTTGTTGTCGTGCAGAGGAGCCATGTCTAGAGGTCATGGCCACAGTATTCTTCTTGCCCTGGGGGCAGATCATCAAGAAAAAAAATTTCCTGGTTTGGGAAATGAGCTTACTGCATTGTTTTGCAGTAACCAAAGAGATAGTGGTAGGCGGTGGTACCTCTAGTATCCTGTACAGCTTATTTCCCAAGGTAACAATAACAGCGAATGCCATGACTCATACACAGCATGTCGCTTCCACAAGTATGGTTGGCCTAATAATACATCAGAAACATCAATAGGAGCAATGTCACATAATACCTCATCCGTGAAGGGCTTGATGCTATAGGGAAGGTAGCACTATTGGCTGACACAGAGATCATGTCCTTGGTGTAGCCACCCAATGGTGTATGGCTGTGGGTGCACTATGGTCGGCAAGCCCAAGCACTTCATGATATATGCTGAAACGGTGTTCTTTTGGCTCCCATTGTTGAAAGTGAACTATAGCGAGGAACCATTTACCCACATCTGGGAGTGGAAGAGATGTTCCGCCTCCTTTGGATCTTCTAGTTCCTCCTTCTGGATCTTTGTAGTGGCAACAGTGGCATTAGGCAGTGCAACAATAATATGTTTCCCTTTGTCATTCCCCTTGCCAGGTTTTGATTCAAAGTCAGATCATGCATCTGATTTAGAAGGCCTCATCTTGGCCACGAGTGACTGCTTGGCCCAACACTCACTTGTGTTGTGAGTGGAGCTCTTATGTAACTCACACCACTTTCCCATGTCCTTCTTTGGCTTCGCGGTTTTTTTCTTTGCTTGTGGCTTTGGCAGGTTGTCTTGGGTTGCCATGCCTTAGCTTTGTCCTTTGTTCTGTGGTTTGGGAGCACCTTTCCCTTGATTTTGATTCGCAGATCCAAAGTCTTGCTTCTTCTGCTTGAATTTCTGCTCAATCTTGGCAGCATACCGGTATGTCGTACCAAGCGAGGAGATGCCAAGGAACTCCATTTCCTCCTAAATGTATATGTCTAGAAAACTGTGATACTTTAGCACCAAATTTTTCTCCGAATATTTGATACCCAACTTTGTGTGTAGGATATGGAATAGATTCGTCAGCTCATGCACATATTGATCCCTTTCCTGCCGCAGTGTGGTCCATTGTATGTACTTGTCCTCATAGCTCCCCATGGGATAGTATTTTTCCTTGATGGCATCTCAGAAAGAATTCCAAGTGGGCACAACTGAGAATAGAGAAGGTTTTGTCTCATCCTTTTTCTCACAGTAGGTTTCCCACCAGTCCTTGACATGGGGGGTAACTTTGAGGAGTGCAAAAATAATCTTCTCCCGATCGGAAAATTCATGAACCGAGAAATATCCTTCTAATAGATTCAACCATCTATCTACGAAATCTGCATATATTTGACCCTCAAATATGAGAATTTCAAATTTTACTTGTACCTTAAAGGGATTCGCGCCTCCAGAGTGGCTGTTGGATGTAGATGTGTCGCCGGTGGGCAGTCGTTGAAGCATCTGGGAAAAGTTATCCATCATCGCGTTCCTTTTTTTTTCGAGGGCCTCCTAGAGAAATTTTTTGATAGGATCTCCTTCGCCCTCATATTTATTTTCATCCCCCATGGGTGGCCGTCGGGGTTTGAGAGGCTGATCTTGCAAAGGTTCAACTAGATCAAGCCCCAACTCCTTATACCCCATCCTCGTTGGGGACATGCAAAGAAGGATCGAGAAAAAGCAGACCACTCTGATACACTAATCCATATTTATGCAGGAATGCAATAGAATACACATGTAACTATAAATACAAATATGCAGTGGAAATAAAACTTCATTTCATTAATATCAAAGAACTGAAATTTGCTTACAGACAGAATAGAAATAAACTAGCGAGGGCGTTGGTAGCTTATCTTTGAGAATAGATGTGGTGGCTATAGGCCTTTTAAATGAGTTACAATGAGGCTTGAGGGCCTATTTATTATTTAGAAACAATGGAAAACCCTAAACATCCAAAACCCTAACCCTAGGAGATGAAGCGCCAAAACTATGGGCCCCGTTTGGGTAAATTGGTGTTTCAGCTTCCCGAGGATGTAACTTTGGCATACAATCTCTGTTTGACGTGCGCAATACCTTGTTAAAAATATCTATCCAAGGACTACAAATTTTGATGCAAGAAAGATAAGCTCGGTTGCACTCAGTTTTCCCAAAAAACATCGTTTAGGGCCTCAAAACAGCTCCGGAAGTTCAAAACCTGAAAAACTGTCAAAAATAGTAAGTTGTGCCGAAACTGAAAAACTGAAAGAGACAATGGTGGGGACCCAAGTGGAATAGGTGGGTGGCCACCAATATCCACCTGGATCACATGCATGGTAGATGCTAGTGAATCAGTATGGTCATATGCACATGTGTTGAATAGTCATGAATGATAGTTACCTTTTGTTATATGCATTGTTGTTGTTGTTTTATGTTAGTTAACTTGATTATTATATTATATGTTGTTGATAAGTATGTTATATGTTAACTTGTTGTCGTTATATGTTAGTTAGCTTGATGATTAGGGTTATTGCATTAAGATCTTGATGTTATGTGTATCATGTTGATTTGGATTGGTCTGCGTAGATGGTTATGGTTATGACATTCAGGTATGAGATGATATATTTGTGATATTGTGTTGTACTAATCTACACTGACTGTGCATATGTGATTTTTATGCACGGATTACAATTGTTTATGAGTTTATGATTTGAAGATGTTAGCTAGTTACTTTTATGGACATCATGACCTTATTTATGTTTGAGTTGATGTGTTTTGAAGTAATATCATGCTAATCTATATTGATTGTGAAGAAAAGATAGCCTCCACTGAGATACATTGAGGTATGGTTTTCTTATGTTGTCTCTTGGTGTTGTTTGACTATGTCATCTATTTGGTGTTTGGTGTCTATTATATAGTCTATATATTGTTTAAATGTTTGATTAATTGCATGGTATGAGTATGTGTTTAAAAGATTGCATGATAGAATTATTTTGTTTTAAGATGGTTGTACTAACACATTAAGTGTTGAGAAAACTGATATGTACTTGAGTGTAAGTGTGTGCAAGTTGTAGTATTATGATTTTGACTATTATTTGATTATTATATGGTTGTTAGTCTTGAAAAAGGTTGATTTAAATTAATATACATGTTGTGTTTATCTTTGGAATGTGTGATTGACATGTGTGAGCAGTTTTAGGGAAACATGATTGGCATTAATGTGACAAGGTAATAGTTGATTGTTTATATAACTAACAGTTTGGTGATGTGATAGTGCATAGTAGGGATCAATTTCAGTAAGGAAAAGGTAAAAGAAAAGGAATTGACACAATTCCTTTGGCTATGTTTGGAAACCGCAATTCCAAATGAATGAGTGCCTTGCATACATGAAGTCTTCTTAACCTTGATTTTGTTTGACAATATGTGGATATGTGTTATATTCCTAAGCATGTATTTGACAGGTATAACAACTAGTTTCTAGTTATGGTTGGATTTGTCAAGGGAATTGGAGTCCCTTGAGAGATGGCATGGATGTGTTCAGTTACAAGGAAACGTGTTTGGGACATCAAGTTAAGGTAATTAGTATATTGTTATATTTATTTATACACTGACATTTATGTGTTTATGGCAGTATGAGGCAGAGAATTGCATGGAAAAAGAGATTGCTATAAAATCTTTAATAAGGCCCAGGTTGAGCTTTCCGTTGGAAGCGTTGGGAATCCATGGGGATTGAGTCATGGTGTTTGTTACTAGTTTTATGCTTTCAGTATTTTATGATTTTTTTGTACTTGATTTACACTTTTGTGTATGATTGGTGCATGGTCATGCCACTTTTTTTGTGCTATCGTATTGTTATTGAATTTCATGATTTTCTTCTTGTTCGTTTCTTGTTCTCACCTTTTATGTTTTGAGGGTCATGGGAATGGGTTTGGGAAAGAGGAAATTTAACAAAACTCAAGAAGGGATGAATGGAACATGATAGGTGATGTAAGACTCGGATGAAGCTTGATGTATGTATAAGGGAAACGAAAGGTAATAATACGATAGTTGGTTTGAATTTTTGGGTCCATTGTGGTAAATGGATGATGGAACTACAAACATGAGAAAGGTAACCAGAAAGGTAAGTTAAATAGATTCAAGGCTTTATATGCCTTGGATATGTTGGGAACTGTTTTTCTCAATCTTGTACATGTTGTGGATGGATAAAGGGTGTTCTGTTAACCTTGACCTTATGTTATATGTTAATTATGTTGTCATCATGATTGTGTTTATGTTTATATTTGTATACATATATGTATGTATGTATGTATGTCGTGTCAGACAAGGTCATCATGGATCATAATTGTTTAATGCTAATGTTTATATGTATATATGTGTGTGTGTATGTCATTATATGACACGATTATGATTGTTTTATTCTAATGATTATATATGTATGTATCTAAGTATCTATGTAACTTTTTGACAGGGTTGTTAGGGATCATTCTTGTGGAGGAATGATTTCTTATGCAGGTGAATGGCATGAAGAGGTTCCTGGTCTTATGAGGAATCAAGTGGGGAGAGTATCCCTGATAAATTTATGAGGTCAGTGTCATGTGGATATGAGTTGATATTACGTGTTTATACTATGCCTATGTTTTGTATAGGCAATGTTGACAGATGCATCAACAGAATGAAAAAATCATGATCCACAACATGGTAGGATAAGCATGGATGGTAGAGAGATACTGGAATCAAGATTTCTTAGTAGAGGCCGTGTGGTTTTGGATGTGTAGTACTATTTTTGTGTATATGTTGTATATTCAGTGATTGTACCTATGGTGATGTGTACATGTAGCATATGTAGTATTGTGTACATATGATATTGTGTGTCTGTTGTATATATGGTGTTTTGTGTATATTTCATATGAAGTGTTGTGTATATATGGTGCTATGTACATGTTGGATATGCGAAGTTGTGTACATAACATACTGTTTGCATATTGGATATGCGGTGTTGTGCGCATGTTGGATATGCGGTGATGTGCGGAGTTGTGTACATAACATACAGTGGGCATGTTGGATATGTGGTGTTGTGCGCATGTTGGATATGCGGTGATGTGAACATATGGTGCTATGTACATGTCATATATTCAGTGCCACGTACATAAGGTGTTGTGTGCATGTTGTACATGTGGTGCTATGCACATATGGTGTTGTGAGCATGATTTTACATGTGGTGTTGTGTGCAGTTGGTGTTGTGTACATGTCGTGCATGTGGTGTTGTGTGCATGTGGTATTATGTACACATTGTACAGGTGGTGCAGTGTACATGTAGCACTATGTACACGGTGTGCAAGTGGTGCCGTGCACATGTGATGTTTTGCACATGTTGTGCAGGTGGTGCTATGTATAGGTGGTACTGTGTACATGTACATATGGTACTGGTGTACGTGGTAGTGTGTGCATGTCGTACATGTTGTGTTGTGGGAATGTGGTACTATGTATGTGCATTGTGTATTCATGGTATCGTGACATGTGTATTCATTTTGTTGTACTATGTGTATGTATATGTATTGTGTTGTACACCAGATGTAGGTGTATGTATTGTGTTGTACACTAGGTGTAGGTGTATGTGTTTTGTTCAGTGCAATGTGTGGGTGGATGTATTGTGTGGTGTTGTATATCGTGTGTGGATGTACACTGTGTATGTGTACATGATTAAAGAGAAGCAAAGGAATTGGGTACTTGTCGGGTGTGTCAACCGATCCGGTGTGTGTACAGAAAGAATAAAGGCAAAAGTAAGGACCAATGAAGGATAAGTATCAATATTTTATTTTAGTTTTAATTATGCACATGATCTATGATTCTGGTTTATGATGGTTAGATGTGATATATGGTTTTGATCCATGATGGTTGAGTTTTGAACTAACCAGACATGATATGTTTATTCATGATGATTTAATAAAACATCTAGTTGACTTGTTGTGACGGGAAGTGAACATAATTGCAAGTGTACCTTATTGATGACCTACCAATGAGGTATGATGTGAAATTATTTTAGTTTATTATTTATTCTAATGGAATTTATGTGCTTGTTACATGAGAGCATGAAAATTCCCGGTTGGGTGGTTGAAAATAATTGCAAGAATTAGCAGCGGCGACAAAAGGAATTGAAACAAGCAACATTATCCTAGTAAAGCGCTTCAGAAGCAGGGCCATTGTGGGAAACCGGTACCCAATAGTGTCCATTAATTTCCATGAGCATGTTATTATTGGTATGATGGTTTTGAGGTAGGGATATACATTGGTTTTTGGATCTTCTGATGTAAGGAAACCTTGCCAAGGGAGGGTTCGCCCAAGGGACTGTATAGCATAGAATGGGATGCCCACAAAACTTGTAAGGTGTGTGACTGCAGGGAATGTGGTGATCGAATTTCCTGAGGGACTGTGTAGAAGAGAAGGGAAGGTTGAGGATGGATTTTTTTTGGTCATTAACATTGCCAAATGGAATCATATGCACATTGGGAGCGCACCCTGGAACAATGAGTTGGTAAATTTTCATTGAGAGGACAAGTGGCGTAGTATTGTAGCATTATACACTAGATATAGCTTTGAATTTGGTAGTGGATTATGGACTTCCTGGGAAATAGGTGAATCATGGAATTACTTTTAGGGTGTAGGTGTGAGCCTATGGATTCCCTTGTTGCGAATGCGAGCATCATATCCTTTTATTTTTTGGTTAAGAAAATGTGCAAATGTGTATGTGTGTATTATTGTAAATATTGTATCGATTTGTTTTTATAAAGCTCCATGAATAATATGGTTGTAGTGAGCAATATCTACATGACACCTCTCACCACCATCTGGCCCCGAAAATTGGAGTCCTAAACACCTTAGCAACCAGGTCTATAAGAAATTCTCACAAAGAACACTTGGAATCTGAAAAAGCACATCTTATGGAAGTGTTTTCAAGAAATGGGCATGATAAACATCAAGCTATCAAGGCCTTCTGCAATGTTAACAAACCTAACAATAACAATAAAAATAAAAATAGAAACAAAGATAACATTGTTGGGAAGGTAAACTTACCTTACATCCTAGGGATTACTCACAAGATTGCCAATATTTTAAGGAAGAATAACATTTATGCCACTTTCAAACCTATAAACACTATTTGCAACATCCTTAAGTCTGTTAAAGATCCCCTTGACTGTAATTTACAAAAAGGTGTTTATCTCCTCCCTTTCTCATATGGAAAACCATATATTGCAGAAACCATGTGTACCATCAAAACTAAGATCCAGTAACACTCTATAGACATTAAATATAATTGATCTAAAAATTCTGCTCTAGTTGATCATTCAAACAACACCAAGCATCACATCTGCATTGAAAACTCCCGCATCATAGCCAAAATTGACCATTATTTTCATAGGAAATTTAGAGAGGCCCTAGAAATCAATAAACATCCTAATAACCTCAATAGAGATGAAGGGTGAAATATTAGTGAGAATTGGGATCCTACATTAACTTCTAGGATAACCCCCTCTCAACAATGATTTTTTTTATCATTAATATGTCCATATTTAATAATAATTATTTATCATTAATGTCCCATATTTAATAATTTCTCAATTCACATTTATTAATATAACCTAATTTTAATTCATATTAATATCATTTATTTAATATAATTTGTGTACACTATTTATTAATTTTCAATCATGATAACTAATAACAAGTACATAATATTAACACATATTAAATTAATCCATTCAAACGTGATCCGGATTTATGCAGGAACGCAACAAAATACACATATAACCATAAATACAAATATGCAGCAGAAATAACACTTCATTTCATTAATATCAAAGAACTGAAATTTTCTTACACATAGAATGGAAATAAACTAGCTAGGGCGCTGGTAGCTTGTCTCTGAGAAGAGATGTGGCAGCTACAAGCCTCTCAACTATGTTCCAATGAGGCTCGAGGGACTATTTATTATAGAAAAACAATGAAAAACCATAAACATCCAAAAACCTAACCCTAGGAGATGAAGCGCCAAAACTATGGGCCTCGTTTGGGTAAATTGGTGCTTCAACTTCTTGGGGTCGTAACTTTGGCATATTATCTTTGTTTGACGCACATGATACATCGCTAGAAATATCTATCCTAGGACTACAACTGATGACTGCAAATATCGATTTCGGAATAGAATCATATCTTTTAGACGCGCGATGCCCAAAAAATGTCGTTTAGGGCCTCAAAACGGCTCCAGAAGTTTAGGACCCGAAAAACTGCTAAAAATAGTAAGTTGTGCTGAAACTGAAACACTGAAAGAGACAATGGTGGAGCCCCAAGTGGAATAGGCGGGTAGCCACCAATATCCACCTAGATTATAATGTTAAATAACAATTATGAATAATTAAATGAAAACTAACACAAAATTATTAATCCATTCTTTATTAATTAACAACCTTACACCATTAAACTAATGTGAGATCCATGACTCGCCTAATTTAATTCATATTAATATAATTTAATTTAATCTCAAATTACACTATTTATTAATTTCATTCATATTAACTAATAACAAATTCTTAATATTAAATAATTTAGATAATTCCATTCTTCATATATTAATCCATGCTAATATTAAATAACAAGTATGAATAATTAAAATTAACACATAAATATTAATACATTTCTTATTAATTATTCTATAATAAATAATTAAAATTAAAATTAACACAGTAATATAAATCATTCATATGCAATTAAACCTGTCGACTCATTATTTTCGGCCCTTTTCTTATTTACTCATTATTGATGAGATCAGTTTTTCACAATTTTCTATCTTGAAAATAAACCTCGGTAGAAGGTTCGAAAAATCGATAAAAGAATTCATCTAATGTGATGAATCTAGAAACCACACTACAACAAAATATGGATCGCAGAAGTCTGAAATCTTAAAATAATATGGTTATTTTCTCATTGAATCAAATGTGCATGAGTATATATGTGGTTGTTATTGTAAATACCATAATGAGTTGTGTTATAAAGCTCCAATAAACGATATGTTTGTCATGTTTTCAGCATGATGTCATTGTAAATACTACAACGAGCTATGTTATAAATCTTCATGGGTAGTATGTTTTAATTTTAGCATTTTGTTGGTTTATATGTGTCATTGAACACTGAGGATGGTGTTCCTGCAAGGGGGAGTGGTCTGTAACAACCCCGGGTTAAAAATTCATGTAATAAAGTTAATAAAGGTAAAATAATAACCATGATCACGAGACATGTATTCTAAGCTAAATGTTGGGAAAAACATCCTAGTGTTGGTGTTCATTTGGTTTATTATGGCTACGGAAATTGGAAAAGGCCTTGGAAGGGAAAAGTGACATTTATTGGCATTTATTTATGAAAATAATGGAATTAAGGAGAAAAGGGAGGTGAAAGGTCACAGGTTGCATGTGAGGAGGAAATTGAAGGGAAATAATTGAAAATGAAGAAATTAGAGGCCTCATTGATAAAAAGGCTTTTGAGGATTAGTTGGTACCCTCTTTTTTTTCAATTCAACTTTTAGAAGTTAGTTTTAGAGATCTCATTCTCTCTCTCATACTCTTGAACACTTAGAGTTTTCTTGGAGCACTCTTGGAGGAGTGTGGCACACTTGGGATTTGGAGAAAGAAGGAAAAGGAAAAGCAGGAAAGCGTAAGAGGACATCGGGATAAAAAACTACAACATATTTTTCTTCCAAGTATTGAGTTGCATGTATGATTTCCTTACTAGTTTTGGCATGCATGGAACATGCATGTGGTTTCTTGGTTATGATATGTGGTTGGCATGGAGGATTTACTGGATTGACAATGATTTTTCCTAGCCTTTCCATTTCTTATATAGCCATGGTTTTGTGGGAGTATTTCCATTTTTTTCCAGTTGGTACTCATGTTCCTTTGGTTGTGGGTTGATTTATTAGTTTCTGGAGCCTTGGTTGGACAAACGCTTTGGAGCCATATAACAGCTTCGGTTGAGTTACTAGTCCTGGAGCCTTGGTTGGGCAAACACTCTAGAGCCCTCAGTGGGTTGAGTTACTAGTCCTAGAGCCTTGGTTCGATAAACACTCTAGAGCCTGAAAATAGTTGTGGGTTGAGTTACTAGCCTTGGAGCCTTAGTTGGAACAAACACTTTGGAGCCCTGGAAAGATTCGACAGAGACCAATATGGTGATGGGTAGTGATTTTCGACCGTGAGGAGGAATCACTGATCGAGGGTTGAGGTGGTTTAGCCTTTAGAAGCCCTGGTTTGATTTTGTTGGATTTGTTGCATGAGATCATACATTCATGCATGGAATATGGCATAAGGGTGATTGACTGAAGAGAGATTTGGCTCAACCAATCTATGGTCAAGTATAACATGGAAGTCCCAAACCTGGTTTGCCTTTACGTTCATTATTAAGAGCTTCTTCTACCTGGTATTTCATGTGTGAATGTATTGGTTTATATGTGATATTTATGGTTGTCATATCCATGTTATTTATGGTGTTAAAATACCGGTTAAAAGTATGTTTTTGTTGAATCTTTAATTAAACTGAGAGGGGAGGGGGTGAATCAGTTTAATACATACATTAGCCTTTTAAAATTTTCACCAAAATTATTTACAGCTTAATATGTGAACAATCTTATTTGCAGCCAATATTAATTTATTGTGACACCATACTTATGTAGAAAGAAGAAAGCAATTAAGCAGATTTAAATAATCACATCAACACATAAGAAGCACACATAGAGACAGCAGATGTAAGTGGAAACCCAAAAAGGGAGAAAACCACATCTTATTATTGTTGTGATGCAAAGGCAAGCTCCAACTCCCTCTCACCACTGTTTTCTGCAGGCACCAACCTACAGGAGGCTCTATCCTCAACTCTGCAAGCTACAACTTGCAAGGAAGCACCAACTCCCTTCAATTTTCTGTAGGCACCAACCTACAGGAGGCTCCAACCTCAGTCAGCTACAACTGACAGCTATCAAGCTGCAACTTGATAGGGAAGCTCCAACTTCCTCAATTTATCAAAGTGAATGTTTGCTGATTTACCTCAGATATCAGCTCTGTTCTGTAGCTTCTCTTTCTGCTCTTCTTCTCTTAATCTTCTCTGCCTTACTCTTCTGTATTCTGCCTTCTCTAAATTTACTCTCTCTAACCCTTTTTTTTTTTAATATCAATATGATATTATTTATAGATTTCCTCTCATGACTGTTTGTATTCTACTTGGAATTTGAAATGGACAGTCATGTCTCTTTGCCTTCTGCCTTCTCACTCCTTTTATCTGCTTACTCAGGAATTATAACTGTAGGTGTCAATTTCAACATTACAGTGGGAGTTTGTTTTCCTCTTAGACACTTGCCAATGCATCACAAACAATAAAAATCAATTAAAACAATTACATTTGAATTAAAAAATGAATTCGAGTTCAACTCATTTAGTCTTTTGGCTTTTCTTTGACTGTGCTTGTCTTTTATGTGACTTTGTTTTAACTCTTTTCTGCTCTGTATCCTTTTCTGTCCTCTTCTGTGGTGTAATTGCTACATACGTGTAACCGTGCCTTTTAAATAAATAAAATGTAGTTGCAGACTTTTAAAACAGGGCAATTCCAATCCTTTTCGTGCCACGAGTGTCTTGTTGATGTGGCGAGTTCCGTAGGCCAGAACAGACATATATCACAATTGTATTACATTAATAATCACCCTCCACCTTGAGCCGAGGCCCGTGGGTCCACAGACCACGCGGCATACTTTAATACCACCGCAACCATGTTATATCTATATGTATAACATCGCCCTTTTATATATACATATAATGTAATTTCAACTCTCGGCATACATACAAACTTCCTTTTGAAATGACTTAAATCAATTCTCGGCGTAATATAATAAAAATTCTTTAAGCATATAAGAACTCCTTTTGGGCCCACTTGCCACGCTTCTCAATGCAATGAGTCTCCTCCAATTGCGATTGATCATTCCTGCTCTGATTGCGATTGATCTCTCTTGCTCTGATTGCGATTGATCGCAATCGCAACTTCAAATACTCTAATGCGATTGAATCACTTTTAAGCGATTCAATCGGAAATCGCCAATCGCCTGAATTGATATCACTCAACTATTGCAACTCCAATGTGCTCCGATTGTGATTCAATCGGAAATCACCAATCGGAGGAGTTGTATATCACTTGATTACCGTCGATTCCACAGCTCTGATCCGATTCAATCAGAAATCGCAACTGCAATGCGCTCTTCAATTTCAACCCTCCAAAGTTCTGATGCGATTCCAATCAGAAATCGCCAATCGGCAATTGCAATGCACTTCCACCTTTGGACTCTTCACATTTCCGATCCGAATGGGGAGGGGTCCCACCTTATAAAACTTTGTTTTATGCGCTCCATAATATATATGCCTTGGACCTTTGGTTCTTTTATTTTCGAGATTAATAATATGAAACTTATAATAAAGCGCTCCTTATAATGTACATGCTTTGGACCTTTGCAGCATATGTAATGCGTGACATTTATATGTATTGTAATGGATATATATATATATATATATATATCCTCCATCGGGGTAGGCGATTCCCGGAATTTATGTGCCTTGCCACTTGGGGTTAAGCGATTCCCGGAATATGGTTCTGCATTATATGCATAACGCCCGACTTGGGGTATGAGTCTCGGAATTTTATAACCCGCTTTCTGGCTCGCCCGCCGCTTCCGTCGTTCGGGCCCGCTTCTCGTCTCCGTGCGTCGTCTCGCCTATTATATTCGCTTCCTCTGCCTTCATTTGCTTCTTTGCTGCCTCCATTGTATTCGCTACTTCTTTTGTCTGTCTTTGCTTCAGAGCTGCCTCCTTTGCCTGAGTGCTGCCTCCTTTGCCTCCTTTGCCATCAATGACAACATTTCCAACAGTCTCCCCCTTTGGCATTGATGGCAATCCACTTTCTCTATTTGCCTTCTCTTTCTCTTGTTGTTTGCTCTTCTTTTTTGCCTACTCTTTCTCCTGTTGTTTGTTCTTCCTCCCCCTTTGACATCAATGGCAAAGGACGACGCCTCATCTCTCCGTATGGGCTCTGTCGTTGCATTTCATTTCTCTGAGTTTCGTTTAGGTCCTCTTCTGCTGAAATTGTACCATGCTGCTCCAGAGTGATGTATGAAACTTGTTGAGAGAACACTTTGGTATAGTGAGCCGATATACATTATCGAACTTGAGTATACGTTTTGTCTCTGTTTGATATAGTGAGTCGATATATGTTCTATAGTTGTGTTTCAATTGTAGTGCCTGTAATCTGTGGTAGATTGTAGACAGAGATGATGTATGTAACGATTGAAAGGTCCTTGTTGCTTTTTCATGCTGAATGTTGATAATACTGAGATTATGCTGATCCTGTGGACTTGTTTTATGCTTATCTTGCTGGCTATTGTCCCCCTGGAATGATATTTTCGTTTTGTTCTCCCCCTAAGATTGTACTTTCTCTTCATATTAGAGAATAGTATCTACAGATACTACCCCTAGTCTATCTCTCAAATATTCAAATGGTTCTCTGGCAAGTGGTTTAGTAAATATATCTGCTGTCTGCTCTTTTGTTGGTACATACTCCAGTTTTACCATCTTCTGAGCCACTTGTTCCCGTAGAAAATGATACTTGATTTAACATGTTTAGTTTTTGAGTGAAGCACAAGATTTTTAGATATACTTACAGTAATTTAGACATATTTTCTAATTGAGATAGGCTCATCAATGCTTACCTTCATGTCTTGGAGAGTTTTCTTCATCCACATGACTTGTGTACAACATGCTGCTGCTGCTATATATTATGCTTCTGCTGTAGATAGAGATATAGATGTTTGTTTCTTGCTTAACCATGCCACCAGATTTTCTCCTAAATAGAAAGCACCTCCACTTGTGCTTTTCTTGTCATCTACACAGCTGGCCCAATCTGCATCTGTGTATGCTGTCAAAGTGAATTTTTTGCTTTTAGGATACCAAAGTCCATATTGTGCTGTTCCTTGTAGATATTTGAATATTCTTTTTACTGCCAGAAGATGGTTGTGTTTAGGTGCTGCTTGATATCTAGCCACTAGTCCTGCTGCTAGCATGATGTGTGGTCTTGATGTAGTCAAATATATCAGGCTTCCTATCATGGATCTGTAGAGTTTTTGATCTACATCTGTAGTCCCATCATCAACACACAGCTTGCATCCCGTGATCATGGGTGATGTCACAGGTTTGCAATCCTCCATTTTGAATTTTTTCAGCATTTATTTTAAGTATTTTTCCTGAGAGATGAAGGTGCCTGTGTTCTTTTGTTGAATTTGTAGTCCCCAGTAGAAATTGAGCTCTCCAATAATAGAAATTTCAAACTCTGTTTTCATCTCATCAACAAACCCTTTTGCTAGTTCATCTTTGTTGCTTCCAAACATAATGTCATCAACATACACGAAAACAATCATGAGTTCATTTTCATGGGCTTTTATGTGTAGATTGTTGTCTAATCCACCTCTCTTAAAACCCTGTTTTGCAAATATTTATCCAGTCTCGAGTACCAAGCATGAGGAGCCTGTTTTAGTCCATATAGAGCCTTCTTCAGCCTGCACACATAGTCTTCTTTGTCTGTCAATGAGAAGCCTTATGGTAGTTCCACGTAGACTTATTCTTCTAAGTCTCCATTCAAAAATGCAGATTTTACATCCATTTGATATACTTTGAAGTTTTGGTAGCAAGCAAAGGCCAGAAACACTCTGATGGCTTCCATTCTGGCTATAGGGGCAAATGTTTCATCGTAATCAAGTCCTTCAATTTATGAATATCCTTTGCAGACTAGTCTGGCTTTATTCCTAATTACTTTTCCTTGCTCATTCATTTTGTTTTTGAATACCCATTTTGAGCCTATGAAATTTTTCTCAGTGGGTCTAGGAACTAGTTCCTAGGTATTTTTTTTCTCAATTTGGTCCAATTCTTCATTCATAACATTTACCCAAGACTTGTCCTTGCTGGCATTTTCAAATTTCTTTGGCTCTATTTGTGAAAACATGGCTATGTATACCTCTTCAGTTTGTTTTGTTAGCTTCCTTCTTGTTTGGACCCCTACTCTCTTGTCTCCAATGATCTCGAGCTTCAGGATGATTCTTCTAAGTGTATTCGAGGGGGTTTTCTTTCGAGCCCGCCCTCCGCATCTTCGTTGTCTTTCTTTTGTTTCATCACCATTCCGATCTTCCTCTTTCATGGCGAACGATGGAATGTAGCGCTTGCTTCTTGTATAGTTTGAAAGTCTTTCATCAAATCTCACATCAATGCTTTCTACTATTTTTCGAAGAGTCTTGTTGTAGCACCTGTACCCTTTACTTTTGGATGCATATCCTGGAAATATCCCTTCATCTGCTCTTGCATCAAATTTTCCAAGATTTTCATCGTTATTCTTTATGTAACACTTGCTTCCAAAGATTCTAAAATGTTTGATTGAAGCTGGCTTTCCATGCCACATTTCATAGGGAGTCTTATCACTGCTTGGTCTTAAGTGAGCTTTATTAAGGATATGTACCGCCGTGTGCACTGCTTCTGCCCAGAAGGTTTGAGCAATATTATTCTCTTGCATCATGGCTCTGGCAATTTGTTGAACATATCTGTTTTTTCTTTCTGCAACTCCATTCTGCTGAGGTGTTCCTGCAATAGTAAACTGTTGTTTTATGCCATATTCATTACATAGAACTACAAATTCATAATCTATGAATTCACCTCCTCTGTCCGATCTTATGCATTTTAGCTTGCACCCTATCTGATTTTCTGCTAATGCTTTAAATATTTTGAATTTGTCCAGAGCTTCCAATTTGTTCTTGAGAAAAGCAACCCATGTCATTCTGGAGAAATCATCTATTATCAGCATGAAGTAGGATTCTCCACTTGGTGTTTTAGTTCTTGCTGGTCCACACAGATCCATATGCACAAGATGAAGTTGTCTTCTTGTTGATAACTCCTCTTTGGTCTTAAAGGATGTGTGAGTCTGTTTACCCAATTGACAAGATTTGCATATGGTATTAGATGGCTTCTTTATTTCTGGCATATCTTTGATAGCTTTCTTCTTGCTTAGTCTGATGATGTGATCGAAGCTGAGATGTCCCAATCTTTTATGCCATAACCATGACTCCTCAATTTTGCTAAGATGGCATGCTTCATCTTCCTCTTTCACGACGTAAACATTGCTCTCTGTTCGAACTCCTTTGAGCAGAGTCTTACCTATGGTGCTTGATCTGACTTCACAATCCTATGCTCTAAAAAGAACTTCACACCCTTTGTCACACATCTTACTAACACTCAGTAAATTCGCTTTCAGCCCATCTATAAATAGTAAATCTTGGGCCTTTCCTCTGCCATTGTCTATGCTGACTGATCCTTTTCCCTTGATCTTGCCTGATTTATCATTTCCAAAAGTAACATTACCAGATTTCTTATCATCAAGAGTTATAAACTTGCTTTTGTCTCCAATGAGGAAGCGTTGCCCACTATCCAGACCATGCTATTTTTGTGTCTCTTGGAGCAATATAGCTTGTCATACTATTTCTCTTTCTTTATCCACTGAGACATCCTTTGTTTGGTATTCTCTTATGGCCTGATGAATCACATCCTTTCAAAGGGCATTTAGAAGGTATATGTCCAACTTGATTGCATATACAACATTTGATTATAGTTTTTGCAGAATTATGAGTATGAACAAAATTTCTTTGATTCATAAACCTCCTTGAGGTGTTGAACATCAATCTTTGTCCATACGTTCTACATTCAATAATTTTGTGGCCAAATTCCTTACAATAAAAACAGTAACCATAGAAATTATTTTCATACCTGATGTAAGGATGTTTTCTCCATTTGTTTGTTTGAGACAGCTTCTTCACCGTTTACCTTGTGTTTGAATTGCTCCTCCCGCACAACAACATAAAGATCAGAACCACTATGGAAGACATAACAGGTGGCATTCTTCATGGGAGGGAAGAATCTCTTTTGATGGCTTCCAACTTCATGCTCGTACACAGGTCCTTTTTTCCTCATTCAGGCCCTGTCAGCATTCCTTGTTACTAGAGATTTCTTCTTATCTCTGTCATCCTTATTACATGTTTCTTCTTTTGTAGGAATTGTCTGGGCTTCTTCTTCAGTCTTCTTTGCTTTTACAAAAATTATATTTTTGTTTTCCTTTTTTTTGCCTTTACTCGATTCTCCTTCATAGCCTATTCTTGTTTTTATCATTGGGGATCTTTGAGCAACCAGGATGTCATTCAACTTGCTAGAGCTTGTTGTTTGAGAAGAGTTTATAACCACTGTCCTTTGAGCATTTTCTAGTTTCTTCCTGAGACATACCACTTCTTCCTCCAACTTCTCTTGTTCTTGGGTTTTATCCTTGATTTGCTGAAGTAATATATCTTCTACTTCTTGGCTTCTTCAATCTTTACCTTCAGCTGCGTAAGGATTTCTGAATTTTGTTCTTCTTTCACATATTTGAGGAGGATCTCTTTTTGTTTTCTGCATTTTAGTTTGAGTCTGTCAATCTCCTCCAGTGCACTTCTTAACTCCTCCTCAAGGTCAACTTCCCCTTCTTCTTCTTCATCTTCTAGTAGGAGTCCTTCAAGATCTTCTATGGCCATTAATAAAAATTCCGAGGTTCCTTCTTCACTTGAGAGTCCATCTGAATCTTCATATCTACTACTGTCTTGTTGAGCATAGAAGAATTTTTTGTTGAACTTCTTTCCTTTCTACCAGTTCTTCGATGTGTTTTTCTCTGATTCTTGAGCCTGATTCCTTACTTTCTTGTGAGGACACTTAGCAGCATAATGTCCAACTCTTCCACAGTTAAAGCATTTGAAGGGAAATTTAAATTTGTATCTACCTGAGCCTCTATCCAGTTTCTTGACAAATTTAGCTTCTTCTTCATCAGAGCAAGAGCATATGTCTTCTTTTTCTTCTTTTTTCTTTTCTGTTTTAAAATCTGCTTCCCTCGTACTTGGCTTCTTCTATGGGAGCCTCATCTCATATGCTGTTAGACTTCCAAGTAGCTGGTTCATGGTCAAAGTCTCCCAATCTATTGTCTCTTCTATTGCAGACACCTTGGGATTAAATCTAGATGGGAGTGATCTTAGAATCTTTTGCACAACTATACTTTCTGGCACGGTTTCTCCAAGAGCTTTCATATTGTTAACAATTTCTGAAAACTTTAAGAAGAAGTTGCTAATATCTTCATCATCATTCATTTTTAAATTTTCAAACTGGGCTCTATATATTTGAAGTTTGGCAGTCTTTACCTTTTTATTTCCCTCATGTATATTCTCTAGAGTGTCCCACATATCTTTGGTAGTCTTAATGTGCATTATTTTGATAAACTCAACTTCACATAGTCCATTTAAGATTGCATTCATTGCTTTTGCATTAGCTACAAAGCTTTGTTTAGCTTCTTTCTATGAATCAGTTGACTTTATGACATATCCAAATTCCATAGCATCCCAAACTTCTAATCCTAAAGACATTATATATGCTTTCATTCTGATTTTCCAAAAGCCATAATTTGCACCTGTAAAGAAAGGGGCTTTATTGGTTGAGCTTCCTTCTTGACTAGCCATCTTGAGAGCCTAGGATCTCCTTTCAGTTGTTAGACTGATATAAAAGGAACCCGCTTTTATACCAATTGTTGAACCTTTAATTAAACTGAGAAGGGGGGGGGGGGGGGGTGAATCCGCTTAATACATACATAATCCTTTTAAAATTACCAAAATTACCATGTACTTTAATATGAACAATCTTATTTCAACCAATAATTTATTAATGATACCATACTTATGTAGAAAGCAGAAAGAAATTAAGCAACATTTAAATAATCAGATCAACACATAAACATCATGCACAGAGACACCAGATATAAGTGGAAACCCATAAAGGGAGAAAACCATATCTTATTATTGTTGTGATGCAAAGGCAAGCTCCAACTCCCTCTCACCACTGTTTTCTGCAGGCACCAACCTACAGGAGGCTCTATCCTCAATTCTGCAAGCTACAACTTGCAAGGAAGCACCAACTCCCTTCAATTTTCTGCAGGCACCAACCTATACGAGGCTCCAACCTCAGTCAACTACAACTGACAGCTATCAAGCTGCAACTTGATAGGGAAGCTCCAACTTCCTTAATTTATCAAACTGAATGTTTGCTGATTTACCTCAGATATCAGCTCTGTTCTGTAGCTTCTCTTTCTTCTCTTCTTCTCTTAATCTTCTCTGCCTTACTCTTCTGTATTCTGCCTTCTCTAAATTTACTCTCTCTAACCCTTTTTTTTTTTTAATATAAAGATGATATTATTTATAGATTTCCTCTCATGACTATTTGTATTCTACTTGGAATTTGAAATGGACAGTCATGTCTCTTTGCCTTCTGCCTTCTCACTCCTTTTATCTGCTTACTCAGGAATTATAACTGTAGGTGTCAATTTTAACATTACAGTGGGAGTTTTTTTTCCTCTCGGACACTTGCCAATGCATCACAAACAATAAAAATCAATTAAAACAATTACATTTGAATTAAAAAATGAATTCAAGTTCAACTCATTTAGTCTTTTGGCTTTTCTTTGACTGTGCTTGTCTTTTCTGTGACTGTGTTTTAACTCTTTTCTGCTCTGTATCCTTTTCTATCCTCTTCTGTGGTGTAATTGCTACATACGTGTAACAGTGCCTTTTAAATAAATAAAATGTAGTTGCAGACTTTTAAAACAGGGCAATTCCAATCCTTTTCGTGCCACGAGTGTCTTGTTGATGTGGCGAGTTTCGTACCGGAACAGACATATATCACAATTGTATTACATTAATAATCGCCCTCCACCTTGAGTCGAGGCCCGTGGGTCCACAGACCACGCGGCATACTTTAATACCACCACAACCATGTTATATCTATATGTATAACATCGCCCTTTTATATATACATATAATGTAATTTCAACTCTCGACATACATACAAACTTCCTTTTGAAATGACTTAAATAAATTCTCGGCGTAATATAATAAAAATTCTTTAAGCATATAAGAACTCCTTTCGGGCCCACTTGCCACGCTTCTCGATGCAATGAGTCTCCTCCAATTGCGATTGATCGTTCCTACTCCGATTGCGATTGATCGCTCCTGCTCCGATTGCGATTGATCGCAATCGCAACTTCAAATACTCTAATGTGACTGATTCACTTTTAAGTTCTTCCGATTGCGATTAATCGCAATCGCAAATTCCATTTGCATGTCTCGATGCTCCGCTTTGACTCCGATTGCGATTCAATTGGAAATCACCAATTGCCTGAATTGATATCACTCAACTATTGCAACTCCAATGTGCTCCGATTGCGATTCAATCGTAAATCGCCAATCGCAGGAGTTGTATATCACTTGATTATCGTCGATTCCACAGCTCCGATCCAATTCAATCAGAAATCAGAAATCGCAACTGCAATGCGCTCTTCAATTTCAACCCTCCAAAGTTCCAATGCGATTCCAATCGGAAATCACCAATCGGCAATTGCAATGCGCTTCCACCTTTGGACTCTTCACATTTCCGATCCGATTGGGGAGCGGTCCCACCTTATAAAACTTTGTTTTATGCGCTCCATAATATATATGCCTTGGACCTTTGGTTCTTTTGTTTTCGGGATTAATAATATGAAACTTATAATAAAGCGCTCCTTATAATGTACATGCTTTGGACCTTTGCAACATATGTAATGCGCGGAATTTATATGTATTGTAATGGATATATATATATATATATATGTATCCTCCATTGGGGTAGGCGATTCCCGGAATATGGTTCTGTGCAATTCCCGGAATATTTGTGTTATGTATAACGCTGGTTGGAGTGTGCGATTCCCGGAATATTGTTCTGCATTATATGCGTAACGCCCGGCTTGGGGTATGATTCTCGGAATTTTATAACTGCTCTGCCTCTGCCTCTGCTACTTCTGTCGTTCTGCCTCTGCTTCTGTCTCTGTGATAATGGTTCTGCCTCTATTATATTCGCTTCCTTTGCCTTCATTTGCTTCTTTGTTGCCTCCATTGTATTCGATGCTTCTTTTTTCTGTCTTTGCTTCAGCGCTGCCTCCTTTCCCTGAGTGCTGCCTCCTTTGCCTCCTTTGCCATCAATGACAACATTTCCAACAGTTTTATGACAATGATGATGTATGGATCTCATCATGTTTTGATTTGTAAATGAATAATATATGACCTAATAGATTATATTGCAGTTAATGTGATAAGGCATCAACGTTTCTTAGAGACTTTTAGATAAGTATGAGACCCCTAAACCCAGATCTGTAATTTTAACCTGTAGAATGCATATTTGTGACTTCTTTAACAAAATTTCTGTCATGGCTAGTAAGGGTCCAGTCAATTCCTTGTTCGAGTATTTGCATTGGTATCATTGTTTTGATGTTACTTTTCATTTCTTGAAGTTTCATGGAGTTTTGGGCAGTGACTGATAGCCCTGGAAATTAGCCTTAAATGTCAAAGTCGCTAGCATAACACTAGCATAAAAAGGCTATATTCGCACTCAGGTAGGCTCATGGGAGCGACTGAGGCTATAGTCCTTGATTTCCTTCTATCATGTTGTCTTCCACAATCACCGATAGTTAATGCCTCTATATTTGGAATTTCTTATTCCATAGATTTCCTGCACATTTCTTCATTTAATAAACTGTTAAAAACATCTTCAAAGCTATATTTACCTTTTGGTGCTCCACTACTTATGGTGGCAACCAATTTCTACCAACTATCATGCATAGAGCTCAAATGTAAAATAGCTTCGATCTCATCATCATACGTAATCTTCAACAAAGTGAGTTGGTTCACCATCGTATGCAACTAATTTAAATGTTCAACTACTGAAATCCCTTCCTTCATTTTGAGATTAAATAAAAATTATTGACTATTGTGTCTCGTTCATATAAATCATGAATATTTTTCCATAAATATTTGGTGGTTTTTTCTTTTGAAAGATGAAAGTATACCATGTCCATGAAATATCAACGAATAGTGGCAATTGTTGTTTGATATAAATCCTCCCAATGTTCTTCCATCATTAATGAAGGATTCATTAGAGAAATTTTGAGGTATAAAATTGACCTCCTAAGGAATATTATAAAATAATAGTAGAAATAATAAAATAAGATTAGATTACCTCATCAAGTTTTGAAGGGGAAAAAAACTACTTTTTCAACTCATATTTTCAATTTATCTCCCTGTGATTTTATTCAAATGTCGAACAAGAGCACTCATTGGATGCAGAATTTAATTTTTCATCCAAGGACTACCCATGTTGGATACTTTAGATGGACCTTGGTACACGAAAAATGTGAAATACATGAAAAATGTGATTTTCATCATGTTTGTTCATGTATTTCACATTTTTCGTGTACCAGGGTCCATCGAAATTATTCAACATGGATACTCCTTGGATGAAAAAGTAAATTCCTTATCCAACGAGTGCTCCTACTCGAATTTTGAGTAGAATCATAGGGAGAGAAATTAAGAATACAAGTTGAAAAAGTAGTTTTTTTTTCTAAATATTTTTACCTTTTTACTCCAAAAATGGTGAATCATCCCCCATGGTTGACATCATCATATTGAATCCTATTGGTTCTTAAAAATTTTACTTTTGTTGTACATTTTTGTTTTGAGACCCATTTTTTACCTCAAAATTTATTTAATGCTTAGATTTTATCTTAATCGACAAATACAAATATTTGAGTGTGAGTATATCTTCCATCTTAGATATCCAGATTGTAAAATTTACCCAGTAAGATTTTCAATACTTATCCTTGACTCCATTGAGCGACCCGTAAATAAAACCTACACACATTGAATATCTGACAAAATATTTTCTTTGATAATATTTGTTACATTTTAAATAACAATCAATAAATTAACAAAAAATGATCTATGATCAATAATAACTTATATAGATCTCATTAATTAAATATTGATTATAAAAAAATAACACATACAATCAAGAAGAAAGCAACACAAATTTTACATGGAAAAATCAACAATGTACTAGGAAAAACTACATGGAAAGATAAACAACTATTTTATTACTAGTAGAAATTACATAAGCTTCAACTTGTAAGCCTAACTCCCAATCGTTTCTCCACAATGGATAAATTAAACCTTATTTATTGAAGAATTATCTGTTACTTTCAAGGAGAAGTATCTATTACATTCGATGATAAGCCTATGTTACATTCAATAATAATCCTTCACGACATTCAAGAAGAATATTGGCTTACCTCCATGCATCAAGACTACTCCTGCAGCATACACACTTGCATTTATATCCTCTTAAAAGGGTTCCACCAATTGGGCAATGCAAAAATTGACGCTTCACTAATATTTCATTTTAGTGCTTTAAAAAATTTTTGTTGATTCTCATCCCTGATGAAAATTTTTTCTACTAGATATTATGGAATGGATTGGTGCTACCACAACTAAAAATGATGTTATAAACCTCTATAGGTATCGTGCCACCACCACAATACTCCTAATCTTAGTGACAATAATAGGATTTGTCTACTTGAGGACGACTGCCATTTTGTAAGATCGATATTAAGTCCCCCTCCACCAATCACATACCCCAAATACACAAATGGATGTTGAGAAAAAACACATCTCTTAATATTTGTTAGTAGTTGTTGTTTTTTCCATCTCTAACACCTCCATGAGATGTGATATATGCTCTTCATTGGTAGATCTATAAGCTAATATATCATATAAGTACATTATCACAAATGAAACTACAAAGGGACATAATACACCATTGAAACACATAAATATAACTAGTACCAACAATTCATATAGACCTTACCATGCCTTGAAGGCAGTATTGTAAGTATCTTCTTCTTTAACTCATATTTGTTGGTATCTTGATTTTAGATCCAACTTGATGAAGTACCTAGTATGTTGCAATTGATCTAGTAAGTCATCAATCCTAGGCAAAGGATATGGAAATTCTTGAGGGAAATATTATTCAAAGCTCTACAGTTTATACACATTATCCTAGTCTCATCCTTATTGGTTACTAGATGATAGGTGACCCACAAGTTGAGGTGCTTGGTAAAACTACTACAATCACTGTTGCACTTTCTTATTTTATTCATTTTCTTATAAGATGGATTTATTGTACAACCTAATGTTTGGAAATGGACATTTAGGAACAAATGTATCTCATGCTCCACTTCCCTTTTAAGCAATACCCGTTTAGGCTCAAACTAATGTTTATTCTATTTAGTACATCCTTCTAGATATGCCTTTACTTTTGCCATTTCATCTTCTATATTCTTCTCCCTAAGTAACACAAACTTCATATGTGATCCGTAAACATGAGACTTATAACCTCCATGTCTCACCAACATAGATCATGTGTGAAAATGAAATCCAATTTGTATTTTTAGAATCTTTCCACAAATACCTCTATGCTTCAAAATTGACTCCAAGGCTTCTCGGTTCTCATTGTAAACTATAGAAACAAGAAGTTTCTTGAACATGTTTACATATATTCAATGTCACCGTGATAACCTTATCCTTAGGTTTCAACTCCTTGGTTTTCTTGTTGTGGAAAACCAAAGACAAATACACATGGAGAGTCTAAAATGAACTAAAAATTGAATGAGGCACCCTATTTTTTGTTTCCTCATACCCAACACTCATATTTTAATTATTATTAAATGAAGAACAATGGAATAAATCCTAGTGATCAACAATAACTACTTATATTTTCCATGAAATGAAAAATATCAAAATGAACGTTCTCGTCAACCCATTGGCAACCCAATTAGTCATACCATTAGCATATAACAATATCACATTGTTCTTTTGTAAATACTAAAATGATCATACATAGTGTTAATCTTCTAAACAGGTTTAATATCTGCATTAATTCAGTTCACTAGCAAGTCAATCCTCCCTAACTGCAATTTAGATTTTTGAACAAAAAATTGACTCCCCTCAACAATCAATTTTTCTTATCAATATTTTGTTCTATTGTGTCCAAACGATATTTTTGTTTAGAATAAAACGTGTTATATCTAGGAGACTCAATTTTCAATTCATATTTTCCATTACAAATCTATTATTCCTTTATTTTGTTTACATAATGGGAAGCCTCAATTCATTGCCTCTTTCCTTGTGC
The DNA here is from genome assembly GCA_034641835.2 of Pinus albicaulis. Lineage (NCBI taxonomy): Eukaryota > Viridiplantae > Streptophyta > Pinopsida > Pinales > Pinaceae > Pinus > Pinus albicaulis. The sequence goes on from CM076584.1 coordinate 181,042,166, forward strand.
TAGATATTTCTCACTTAGCCAACTAGAAGGAACCTTCTTCCCCTTTCTTTTGATAATTGGAATGCTTCCTCTGAGTGACCACCTCTATTGTGGCTACCCCATGTTTCGTCTCTTCACAACATATAATTCAATGAATGAAAAATTATACCCAACATATTTTTCCCAAAGTACAAAGAATATGACTTAATGATAATTCTTTCTCAGAGGAAAAAGGTACCAAAACTCAAGAAATTAAATTCTACTAGCTAAATAAGACATTAATGTTATCTTCAGAGAAGAGTGGATGGTTGTTAGAGAAGTTTCCACAAAGGTAATTAAGCAAGAGAAAATATTAAACCTCCGAACTCATACAACCACACTAAGTGCCCAACAACTAGGAATAGGGACAAATTGCCAACTCTAAAAGGCTAACATTGGAAACTCGACCAAAAATTACAATAAAAATTTTGTCACCAACTTTGATCTTGTAGACTTCATAAAGACAACATGAGTGATTTTTTATTGGAATTAGTAGAATTATGGGCGAGAATAAACTCTAACCAGAATATGATCACAATAAAATGAAACATTTTATAATCGTTCTTTAAGATCATCATCTATAATCATTAATTTTGGAGAGGTAGGAATTGATTAGTTAATGTGGTTGTGGAGACTCAACATTCCTCTAGATTAACCCATATGGGAATGATAGGTCTAACCCATCTGTGAATGATAGAAAACGAGGTAAATTATGCACATTGATTCACACAACCCACAAATTAAAGAGATCATTAATTTAAAATAATAATAAATTAATTAAATTGTGAAATTCAAAGTGTGTAAATATTAATACATATCATAAATACATATGATAAGTATAATAATTAATTACCAAAAATACAAATTTTATCATGAAAATTCAAGTGAGAAAATCAATATTGAATAGTTTGTTAGTCTTTATTTTTATAATGAAAGTTATGGATCTATGGGCTATTCAAAAAATTATGCAATTAATTCTTTTTTCAATTCCAGTTACATAAAAATATAGGTAGCAATGAGGGTATTGGGAATATCAAGTTGTAGAAAATGCAACACAAAAGTAAAAATTTTGATTTTTCCTTAATCAAATTGAGGAAATTTGAAATTCCACATCAACATACAACTTGGAGGAGTTAACTTAGGTGACATGGCTCTTGTCACTCAGTTAAGAGCTCATAATTCGAGTTAATGAGTTAAATTTCAATTTGATTGTGTTGATTCCTAAAACATAGGTTTGTAGCTCAGTTCATTCGAGTTAAGGGCATGAAGTTCAGTTGAAAGTAGTGATTCCTACATTTTAGGAGCCTAGGTTGAGTTAATTTCAGTTGTAATCAGTTAAACTAGTTCTAAATGTTAATAGAACTAGTTGGTGGTCAATTAAGTAGTGGGACATTAGTCTAACTCATATATAATCTAGTTGACTGACCAATAAACTAATAATTAGATCATGCATGCAAATAATTTGAGTTTCCCAGTTGTCATGGAGTTTCCAAGGCATTTAACCAACAATTGTAAACTAGTTGAGTGTACAGATGTTGCATGAGGTCAGGTGGACCATAATTGGGAATTGCGCAATGAATTAGAGGAATTTGTTTTATATGAAATTGCTTATTCCAGTCAAACTAGTCGTTTTTCTACAACAGCTAGTTGGAGCTCCCTTATTTAGTTAAACCGGGTCTTAGATCAGATCTCTCATCTTGTCCTGATGATGAACCACATTGGCTGGTTCGAAACACGTCGACAAATTCTTCTTGAATGTGATTTTCACTGAAAATTTTTATACAAGTGGCCTAATTCCTCAAGGAAAAATGCAAGGAAGTAGGGGCTCAATCCAGGGCATAAATTGACTAAGCTTGGGTCAAAGGCCTTCAGTGAGAAGAGAGATAGGTTGTGTGCTTGCAAGGTGAGCTCAGTTGAGCAAATAAATTGTAATACATCTATATTCTTCTAATTAATGCAAGCAAGCATTGGGGATTTTAGTAGATTACTTTCGCGAGATAAAAATACTTGTTGCATGTGTGCTATTTCTTCGTGCATGTCTGAAATTTTTGTTCGAAATTGTGAAATAATGTCTGCAAAATAGTAGAGTAGTTTTGTGTCTTATGATTTTGGTTAAAAATTCATGAGCAGTTGAAAATCTACGACATAATTTCACATTAGAAAAAATCCTTGAAGTCCTCATGTACAATGATCATTGAAGAACTAATGAATTTTTAGGAGGCAGAGTTGATGGAGCCCTAGTTCAAGGCAGATCCAGAAGACCCTATGTGCACACTTCTTAATGGAGAAAAAAGGTTGCTAGTGGGTAGAGTAGTGACTCAATTTTTAGTGACACAAAAAGGAGTTGTGATTATTGGTATTGTCATATTAAGAATTAGATAGATTTCCCACAGGGAGATCGAGACTTAGAGGGAGAAAACCTATGGAAGATATTACTTCACAATCTGGGGAGATAAAACTCATTATTAGAGTAGTTGCAGCAACAGTGCGAAATAAACAACAGAGCAGTAGTAGAAGAAGTATGAGAAAATCAAATTTCTCCATGCATGTGGTTATACCTCCTAGAGTGAGGTGGGGTGATGTAGATCCTTAGTCCCAGAATTGCAGAAATTTGGGCAAGGTCCACTGAGTTGTTCTCCTCAAGGATCATTACCTTGCTACGAGGGCCCCCAATATTTAGTAGCAGGAGGATCAGTTTCAGTCATATATTAAGGAGTGAAAAGGAGTGTTGAAAACATAGCATGAGGCTCAATAGCAGAGTCGGCGGAAACACAATTTTCCTAGTAGACAATTGTAGACACATTTGATTCATTTTTTTTATGCTTCTCAGTTCCAAATGTTACAATAGCAACAAAAAAATTGAGAGGTGTTGCATGAAGTACATTCCACAGGTGCGAGAAAGGGATGGTTGATAATCCCTTTCTTACTGAGAGGGAGTGTTGAAACTACAACAAGAAAGTCTCAATTTTGATTCTGCCTTAATCAAATTGAGGAAATTTAAAATTCCACATTAGTAGAAAACTTGGAGGATTTAACTGAGGTGACATGGCTCTTTTCACTCAGTTAAGAGAACATAATTGAGTTAATGAGTTCAAGTTTAGTTTTATTGTGTTGATTCCTAAAAAATAGGAGGCTAGCTCAGTTAATTCAAGTTAAGGGCATGGAATTAAGTTGCATGTAGTGATTCCTAAATTTTAGGAGCCTAGGTTGAGCTAATTTCAATTGCAATAAGTTAAAATAGTTCTAAATTTTAATAGAACTAGTTTGTGGTCATTTAAGTAGTGGGATATCAGTCTAACACGGGGATCATCTAGTTAACTGATCAATCAACTAATAATTAGCTCATGCATGCAAAAAATTCGAGTCACCAGGTTGTGCTGAAGTTTCTAAGGTAGTTAACCAACAATTGTTAACTAGTTGAGTGTACAAATGTTGCATGAGGTAAGGTGGAAAATACTTGGAAATTGCACAATGAATTAGAGGAATTTATTATTTAATAGTGGCCTAATTCCTCAAGGAACAACGTAAGGAAGTAGGGGCTCGAGCTAAGGAAAAAATTGACTAAGTTTAGGTCAGAGGCCTTTAGTGAGTAGAGAGATAGGTTGTGCACTTGCAGGGTGAGCTCAGTTAAGAAAATAAATTGTAATACATCTCTATTATTTTGATTAATGCAAGCAAGCATTGGGGTTTTTAGTAGATTGCTTTCCCCAGATAAAAATATTTGTTGCATGTGTGTTATTTCTTCGTGCATGTCTGAAATTTTTGTTCTAAATTGTGAAATAATGTCCGCAGAATAGTAGATTAGGCTTGTGTCTTATGATTTTGGTTAAAACTTCATGAGTATTTTCAAATCTACAACATAATTTCTACACAAGTGTCCTCCTTTCATTTCCCACTCATTAGTTTTTTTGTTTTTGTTTTTGTTTTTTTTTCTTATTTCATTTTTTTCTCGTACACAGACACACTTGCATTTATTTTCCCTTTATTTCAACCCTCTCATTGTTCTTTGTAAACCATTTTTTTTGTTCAAATCCCTTTTGTATAATTATTAGAACCAACCAAGTTACTGGCCTAGTTAGCACTTACAAAGGAAATATTGTATTTATCTTTGTGTGCATTAATGACGGAGGAATTCACAACTTTGATCAAGAATCATTGGTATTCTCTCTTCATGAAGATTTCATTCCTCACATACATGCAAAGACTACACCACACACAAGTGGTACTACATTTCCTTTTACTTCATTAATATAATTTATAGATAAAGAAAAATTGATCTGAGGAAGAAGAAGAGTCCAAAAGAGAAGGAGCAACATATATTTAGTTATTAAACCACAATCTGAGGAATTTTGAGCATGTAGTTTGTAGGGTAGGGAGGTGGATATAAACTTTGAAAGTGAATTGAGTATGAACTTCGATAGGGGGTGAGTCCAATTTCAGTGAGTAAAGTTGTTACACTACTTAGTGACCCTGAGCTCTACATCCTTATTTACCAATCTCAATGAACATGAGTGTTGATGGTCATGTATTTCTAACCCAAGCTTGTTAACTAGATCTTCTATTATGATGTTGGCATGTAAATTGAAATCAAATAGAGGATCCACTTTTGTCTTCTTAACCTAGATCTCAATATGGAAGAGTTTATTCACTTCCTCCTCTTCTTTGGAATGAAGGCTACTCATATTCACCTCATTGAGTATTATAATGTAAATATATTTCATTTATATGTGCTCTCATTAATAAATTTTGGGTCTAAAATATATCTGGTAGGAAAAAATTTCATTGATGAGTAGGAATTCAAATTTTAATAAAATTTCAAAAACAAATAATGATAATAATAATTTAATTAGATTTATTTGACTCAAATAACTACGAGTAAAAGTCAAATTGATTAAAATTTTATGAAATCATCCCAAAATATGATAAATAAATATTCTAGAATACTACATATGAAATATTTGATATTATCAATATTTCCAATACTAAAAAAATTGGTAGACAAATTTTCTCTTTTCTAGGTAGTTTTGGTTGAAATTCAGCGTGGATTTTTTGGAATCTTAAATTTCAACATTATAATTTGCAAAAATATAGTGCCCCATATTTTTTTGAGGGCATTGAATCCATTTGTATTTTTATAAATGTAGTTTAAACAACTAAAACTCATAATCTTACCAAAACATGTATCACCAAATTGGCCAAAAAAGAAAAAAAATTCAAAATAAAAGATCTTACATTTATTAAAATCGTGACAAAGTTATATCAAATATGATGAACATTTACCATCAAAAAATCCACATGGGGAAAAACCCAACAACCTTTTCCTTAGAGAAATTATTCAGTTCAATAAGAGACACACCTAGATAATCTTTGTCATTAAGAATGCTTGGTCAAACTTGGTCTACTGTATCCTAGTAAAGTCATAAGTTTGCCCACTCAGAGATTCGGTCTAACACTTTCCTCATAAATTGAGTCTTACAACATACCTCAGAAATTTTGGTCATACCTTGGAAATTTGTTCTGCAACATGCCGTGGAAATTCGATCATGTTTCATCCTTAGAGATTCTATATTGATTCTTTAGAGATTCGATCCTCATAATGTCATTAATTCATCCACAGATTCATCCTTGAGATGAGCACAACTTTTCCTCAGAAGAGACTTCTTCTTTGCCTCATATCAACTTCTTTTCTACCTCACATCAACTTCTTATTTGCCCATGGTTCATCCTCTATATCTGCTTCAAACATGTCTTATCCTACCACATAATAGAATTTTTCTTTGCCTGAGAAGGTCTTGAACAAAAGATCTAAATTGTGAAATTGGAGGGAGGTTGAATGCCTCATATTGGGGCTGACTTGACTAGGAGGAGCACTGACTTGGCTTCTAACAAAGTTTCAAACTTAACAAGAGTTGTATCGAGTTCTTGTTTTTTTAGAGGTCAATCATGATTTTCATGCCGATTTTGAAAAGTGTTGATGCATCATCAACCCTTTTTTTGGAGCACATTTTTGAGACTTTGAATTTTCTTATGTATTTAGTGTAGTTATATATAATTTTTAAATGTTAGTGATTTTCATGCCGATTTTGAAAAGTGTTGATGCAACATATACCCCCTTTTTTGAGAGCTTATTTTGATACTTTAATTTTTTTTATGTATTAAGTATGGATACATTTTTTTAATATTGGTTATTTAACAATTTTTCAAGTAGCCTTCTTCTTCTTCTTCTTCTTTCCCAAGATGTTTTTTTTTTAAGTATTTTCAAGTTTGTGTTTTTTGGTTTTTCTTTTCATTTTTTTTAAATGAAATTTTCAATTATTTTGAAAAGTTATTTTTTTTAAAGGTCAATGTCTTGAAGTTAGGATATATATATATAATATGAATATTGCAATATACATTGAACAATTTCCATTGAAAAAACCAATAATTTTAAACATTTGGAAAAAATACACATTTTTTAGTATAGATATAATTAAAATTAACGCTAAAAATGACACGTCAAATAAATCATTTTTATGGAAAATTTTAAACAAAAACCTTTTAAAAATAACATTTTTTTACGAATTTTATGTCAAAAAAATAATATTATTCAAAGTTTTTCTTTTTAATTTTATTTTTATTTTTAAAAAAACAAATTCACATAAAAATTTAAATGAAAATAAGATAATAAAAATATTAAACATATAACAATAATAACTGAATACTTATCCTTATCATAAAATCTTAAAATTAAAACATTGCACATACAACTTATGTATAGTTTTCAAAATTGAGTTCGATTTTCAAGCACAACTTAAATTTAATCAACAATATCAGATAGTCCATAATCATTATTTTAAAGAGCTTCATTATCATTTTCTTTTATAATATTATGAGCTTCCATTTGGTCATCTTCCTCTCTTGTTGGATCTTTGATGTTTGCAAATCTCCCAAAGTATCCCTTTCCAATCATTCCATCTAACAATGGTTGAGGATCCTTTGCATTTATTTTCACATGATATTCATTAAAATCCCCTTTCCTCAAACCAACTTCTTGCATTGCATCTGGAAGAACATTAATTCTTTGTTGAATAAAACTGCATTGTAGTTAGTCTTTTTCAAAGATTATGTAATTTCTTCCTTTCCATAGGAAACATGCTAGTATTTTACCTAATTGTCAAGTATATAAAAAATAATTTAGTATAAACACATAAAAAAAAAATTTGATGTTTTATAAGATCATAAAAAATATTTGTATGTGGCACTAGACATATGTCCAGTACCTTACCAACTTACCCCTAATTTCCACCGTATCGAAGCTCAACATAATATAAAAGAAATTGTTCTTCTTCGTTGCTTCATCTATCTTTAAAGTACCATGAAAATTCTATTCTATTTTCCTATAGCGCCATCTTCCATTCTCTAACATTCTTCATTGATTTTGAGAGGTCAATTGCTTGAGTTTTATCATAGATGTTAGCCCGATTTTGTTGAATAACATTCATAAAAAATCCAATTGCATTTTTAAACATTATAATTGTTGTTCTTGATCCATAAATATTTATGGATACTTTCTTTAATATCATTCTCTTAAATAAAATAAAAATAAATATAAATTTGTATTTATTATTATAAGAAATTGTACTCTTATTATCTTAAAAACAAAACTTTACCATTTGAATTCAAACAAAATTAATTAAAAAAAAATATGATAAATTTCAAGAAGAAAAGATTTTAAAAATATAAATAAAAAATAAATTACAATATAGGCCCCTCCAAAAAAACTTTAAAAAATAACATTATGATTTAAAAAATAAAAATAAAAAATATATATTGATAATTTTTTATGAAGTAATTTTCAAACCACATAATAAAAATAATATTACAAAAAATATATTGAAATTTTTTTAATGAATTAATTTTTAAACCACATTTAAAATAATTATATATATAATTAAAAAATTAAAATATAAATAAAAAAATACAACCAATACAAAAATCATTCAAATTTTAAAAATTAAAATTAACAAATTCAATTAACAATAAATAAATAAAATTTTAAAAACTAAAATTAACCAATTCAATTAACAATAAATAAACAAATTTAAAATTTAAAAACAAAATATAAAAATATAAAAAAAAAAACAAATATTAATCTAAATATTTAAAATAAAAATTAAAAAATATATTATAATAAAAATTTTAAAAATATTGAAAAACAAATATTAATTAAAAAATTTAAAGGAATGTTTTTTAAATAAATTAATAAAAAAATTAATTCAAAAATTCAAAATAAAAAAGTTTAAAAAAGATTTGAATTTTTCCCTTTGCCAGGTGCCCAAGGGTGATGGCATGGCCAATGCAGTGATGGTATGTCACTGTACTAGTCGTGTCGCCATCCTACCTGGCAGACGATTGATTCTGGGAATCAACCATTAACCTAAACTGCAATCAACCATTGATTCTGGGAATCATTTTATATATATATATATATATATATATAATTTTTTATTTAAGTTCTAAATTTTTTTTAAATATTATATTAAAATTGGTTTTTTTGGTTTTTCTTCAAAAATATAAGAAAATATATATAAAAGGAATTTAAATAGACTTTTCATTTCAAAGTCCTCTATAATATGTTGTTTGTTTTTTTCCTTTTAAAAATCCTAGAAATATGGGTATTTTCAGTGTTTTATTCCTCTAAAAATATTATGAATATAATGTGATATTTTTTTGTGGTTCTCTCTCTAGAATATGATATTTAAAATAAATTAAAATTTGTGGTTCTCTCTCTAGAATATGATATTTAAAATAAATTAAAAAAAAAATAGTAAAAGATATATATTTTTTCAAAAAAATACAATGAAACAATATATCTTACCCAAATTCCTTTTTAAATAGTAAAAATAGAAAGAAATCTAGCATTTTAAATGTGAAAGTTTCCCATTCAATGTCTTTTCTAACTCTGTAGCTTCTCTATAAAATCACGCCAAGGTTTTTAACAAATAGCCCACAATATTTGATGTGATGCTAAAAAGAGACTACAAGAGCTAATATATAGCGAATATTGTGAGACTACTTTATGTTTTGTTGAATGTGAGATTAAAATTAAAATTAAAAATTAAGTAAAATTAATATATAGTTGAAATTATGGGTTTAGATTAACTATGAGAGATAAAAAATAAAATATAAATTGTAAAATTAACTTAATTATTTTGTTAATGTGAAATAACTAAAATAAAAAATTTATCTCATTTTTTAAGGGAAGTATTAAAGGAAAATTTGTAAGAAAATTTTGAATAGAAAGTAGGGTCAAAATTGTTAAGAGAAATTTTTAGTAGAATGTTTTGGAATAAATCTTGGAAAGAAATTTTGGAGGGAAAATGAAGATTTTTAGAGGGAAATTTTTCGGACAAATTTTTTTAGGGGAAGATTTACAGGGAAATTTTCATTCTAGAGTTATAAATTGTTATCGGGAGAGAGAGAATTTATATTATTTAACATATTTTGTGAAAGGTCATGCAAGTTTCTATTTCTGCAGGTCCGACATCTTGTTCACACAAAAAATCTATTCGTATCGACAAGTATAATATGAATGATTTCATTGTGAATAGAGAGTCAAACGTTTTACTTAGCGATGATTTTAATGAAAGTAAAAGTAATGATATTGATCATATTAATTAAGAAAGCCCTAATCCTAAGTATTATGAAGGCGCCACTGATAAAGGGAAGGATGAACAATTCCCTCCAAACAAGAATTTTAGAGGCACAAATGAGGATAATGCATTTTCTCCGAGTCGAGCTTTCAAAGGCGCTCATGATGACAATGAATTTCCTATGAGCAAAGATTTCAAAAGTACAGATGATGATAATGATGATTTTCCTCCAAGTGAGAATTTCAAAAGCACAAATGATGATGATGGATTTCCTCCAAGTGAAAATTTTAAAGGAATAGATGAGGATGGTTGAGGATTTCCTCTGAACGAGGATACCAATGGAACAAATGAGGATAGTGAGCAATTTCCTCCAAGTGAGGATTTCAAAAGTATCAATGATGATGATGGATTTCCTCCAAGTGAGGATTTCAAAAGCATCGATGACAATGATGGATTTCCTTCTAGCAAGGATTTTAGAAGCACAAATGACGATGATGGATTTCCTCCAAGCGAGGATTTAAAAAAAAAAGATGACGATGAGGTATTTCCTCCAAACGAATATTTCAAAAGCATAGACGATGATGATGAATTTCCTCCATTGAGAATTTCAAAAGCACAAACAATGGTGTTGAAGGTTTTCCTCTTAGTGAGGATATAAATGGAAGAAGTATGGATTGTATGCCACAACCTATGAGTGAATTTGAATAATAGTCTAAGACATTTTATTTAAATGATGTTTGCATGGTAACTTGAAATAAATATTTTAACTTGCATATGATCTTACATGAAGTTATGAGTCATTTCTATGTTTGTTGGATTATATATTTTAATTATGAGGAACTCATTTGTTTCAAATATCCACAATGAAACAATAACATTGGAAAATAATTTATATTTTATTCAATATACTAAGTATTGATATTTTCATTAATAGTAAAAAAATATTAGGAATTGATGTTGAATTTTTAAATCATATGGTGATACTGTCATGATATTATTTATTGTTATGATTTGATAGACATAGTTAAAAAATGTTGAAATTTAATGGCCCGTTAAAAAAAGGATACTTTGATTTGATGGTTTATTTTTATGTTTTAGTTGCAATGGGACAAGTTGTGTTAGGTTAAGATTTCAAAAGAGTTATACTTTTAGCCTTTAAAATAAAAATTGATCTTGGTATAATTAATCTTTGATTTTTAAGTGTTTATTTTTTAAAAAATAGTCATAATATTTGGTCGATAGTGCCATGATTGAAATATGTTGAAAAGTCAATTTTTTTTGTAATCATGATACTTGATTTTAATTCCATGGTTGAAAATCGTCAAAATTTTAAGGTTTTCATAGTCACGATATTTTAACTTTAACACCATGGTTGAAAATAGTATGAATTTTAGATTTATTAGAGTTGTGATATTTTTTTTGTAAGTGATTTTTTTTCTATTAATTCATTATAAAGATACATTGTGAGAATCTTGAATGCAAAACACTTATGGCCTCATTCCTACCAAATTTGTTGGCCAGAAGGCAATGGAAAAAAGACAATGACAACAACAAAAGGAAACTTATATACTACAAGCAGATTTCCCAAAGTAACCGAAAAATCCCAAGAACAAAAATACAACCTGTAGTCATCCTTGATCAACTAAATTACATGGAGCAGGGTCATCCAGACCATTTCCAGGTGGCACAAGAGGACGAAAGGCTTCGTGAACATGAGCTTCCATATGATCCATCCTACCTTCAAGATGGTCCTACCTCTCATGTATCCTCTTCTTGTATCGACAAAGGGAGACCAACCTATCTATCATATGCCGTTGGTTGTGTTGGAGGTCGTTCATTAAAGTATTTAACCTCATTACAATCATCATGTTAGTCATGAACCAACTTCTCCACTAGTGCGATAAGCTGATGAATCTGCACTTCTAGAAAATCAAAGGAAGGGGGTAAGTCTACTCTCTTAGGCAAGTTGGTGAGCTATTGGTCCACCTCTTCCCCATAGTCCTAATGTTCCACTCTGTGAGTTACACCTTAGCCCCAAGCAGTTGTACCTTAGTAAATGTGTCCTTTTTGGTGTTGTATACATCTCTAAATAGCCACCCCACACTGCCCACATAGAGTCTTTATCCCAATGAACCAACTTCCAGGAGGAACCTAGGACACCTTGCTAGATGGAAAACCAAATCTAAATGCAGTATGAAAAGCTCCAAAATACCCACTAATGAGATGATAATAACCTTCTTCCCACCTAAATGGGTAGTACCAATGACCACCCTCCCCAGTCACAAACCACTACCAGAGACATGAACTCCTCCAACCCCCCTAAGATTCAGGTGGCTCCTCAACCCCACATAAGAAAATGGAATCACTGAGGCTACAAACCCAGCACCCCACATGCCCTTCAGAGACGAAATACTACAAGGGTGAAGAACAAGAGACATAATTGGGCCTTTGCATCCACCATCAACCACACCGGCAAGCACCAAGAACACACCTAACACCTCTAAATTGACCCTACCATACTCACAAAAGAACAATTCTTGAATAGAAATTGAAATTAAGCATGAAACATTTACCCGCGCAATGATGAGAAAGGAAACCTCAAAATAAAATGTGAAGGAAACCCATCCAACTTGGTGACCAACAATCCCGACTCCAAAAGCTTACCCTCAACCTAAACCATCCATGGAAAACCAGGGTCCTAGATAATTATGCATGAAACTACCTCCTTAATAGAATTGAAGCCATTAGCACTAGAATTACTAATCAAATTTGTGTTCTTAGAGCGGAGGGCAGGGGATGCTTGTGACAGAGAGCCACTCTGCACTCCAAGAAAGATAGTTCCCACCAACATCTCACATCCCATTCCCCGAAGCCAACAATTATGACCCGCAACAAACCAAATAACACATATACTCATGATTCATTCTCAAAGCCTTTAGATCCCGCTCGCTAGAAATGGTGTCACCGACACAATTTTTCATATTAATTTCCGCATGGGAGGGGAATAAATTCCCCATTTGAACCACTATTTCGTCTGTTATTACCCCCATCGGGGACAAAGTCATGATATTTTATATTTAACGTCATGGCTGAAAATTGTTGGAATTTTAAGTTTTTTCAAAGTCGTGATATTTTATCTTTAACATCATGGCTAGAAATTGTTGGAATTTTAAGCTTTTTCAGAGTCATGATATTTTATCTTTAACTCCATTGTTAAACAATGTTGGAATTTTAACTAAAAAAAATGTGTTGATGCAAAAGCAACACTTTTCATTTTCAGGGTGTTTTTTCATGTTTTTTGCGTGCAAAAAATTGGTTTTTCTTGTCATTGTAAAAAAATCTTGAAATTTTACCATGAAAAAAAAAATGATTCAACATCTACACTTTTCGTTTTTCAGGGTGTTTTTTCATGTTTTTTGCACAAAAAGAGGGGTTTTTTGGGATAGAGTTCTCGTTTTCAAGTTACAATTCTCATTAAATTGGTAACTTTTCTTTCTTTGGAGCCAAAAATTCAATTTTTTTCCTTTTCAAAAGGACATGAAGAACATGCCTTATTTTTTCTTTTTGACCCTAGAATGAAGAACTTGCTTTACATTAAAATTATAAATACATCAATGGTTAAAATGTTAATTATGAAGACTGGCCATAGCTACAAAATTCAACAATCTTGGCTAGTTTACAATATGAGTTAACCACCATAAACTAATGATGTAAAGCAAATCAACCCTTTTCATTTCATTAATTAAACAGTAATGGCTATTTTATATAAAATTGTATTTTATGTTATCCTTCTACGGTAAATTAAACAAGGAATTAATTTTGATAATTCATAGCTAGACTATGGGTATAACCTAATGACTGACATCCACATGCATTGTTGGGAACTCCTTCAAATAATTCAAATATTAATAAACATTAATTCGAAAATCAAGGTTGTTGAATAGTGATAGTTACTGGATAACGACATTATTGTCTCCAATCTATATATTAATTAATAATTTCATAGAAGCAACGATAATTACATATTCTTATTGGTTTCACAACGTTTTTTTTTAACAAGAACTGCTCCAAAACAATCATGCAATGCTTGATGGGAAATCAAATCCTTAAAGGGATCCAAGCCTTGTGCATAAGAAATTTACCCTTAATTTTTTTGTATATGAATTTAGCATTACATTTATTACACATGTCTCATACATAGTTCCCCTTTCCCTTTTTAATCTCACTACGTGACATCTAGAATCACCTCTATGGTATTATTTTTTATCGACGTACATCAAATATTGTCGACTCCACAAAAAAACTTAGGGTTAAACTTAGGGTTTAGGGTTCCTTATCTAGCTGAAGTTGGTAGTGTCATCGCATTAGGGCTCTAAAACCCAAATCTTGAGGTCAATGCATCATATTTTAAATTTCATCAAGTATGATGACTTCAAAATTCATTATAAGCTAAGTCACCTGACATGAGGATGTAAGGTCCCACCTTACCAACCATCAAAAGTATAGAGAAGTAAAGGTCACATTGAATACTATTACTCATTTTTTTCTTCTTCATAATATGACTAACATAGTTGTCGTGCAATCATGTTCCTTCAACTATTTCAATGTAAAAATATAACATAAGAAGTCAAGGATAAATTTCCCTTAAAAGCAATTCCAAAACACATTTCCCGTCAAATTTAAAAGAATCATGTGCTCTTTTCTGATGGCGGGGTACCCCTACTTACCCACATTTACAACCTTCTACGCATATAAATGCATCCCAAAAAAAATTTCCCAAATAAATCTCAAACAATCTGGGTAACTCACAAGGTACTAATTTCTTGAACTGGCAAGTTAATTAAATAACTGCAGGAGTTTCTTTTCCACACCTGGGGTTTAAACCTTATGCTAAAAACCCCCTTCGAATCTCTATTCAACTTTATGATTACCCAATATACAAAGGTTCATGGTATAACCCTCAATTTTTATTAAAAGCTAAACACTGATAATATTCGGGCCCACACAATATTAACCTCCACCATGGCTTAGTACCTTACCTTGGGTTTAATAGCCAAATTTCATTTGTATAGAACCTCTCTGCGGCATGTTAACACATCCACTCCTCATGGGAAATATGTATACGCCTCGACCTTGACTTTAAACAACCCAACGATAAACAATATTAAGGTTCGACCCCACAAGGTTCTTACCTGGGCATCAACGATCACGCCCATCCAACGGCTGTGAGTCTAACGCATTGTCATGTAATGATCCGATGATCATCACACACCCAACTTGCACGATATTCATTTCCCCCAACTCACGCGATGAACTGGGTCCCGGTAGTTAACTACCCTTCGCATCCAATAGTTGTCGGCCTATCGCGCTCTCATCCATTGATCCAACGAATATAACGCATATCGTGTTTTTTCTCCATCCAAACATTAACACATCAAAATCGCGTTATAAAAGTGGTTTCACTTATACCACCTTTGACACACGTCCTTCACTTTATGGAATCGCGTTTTTTTTATCAAATCTGCTTACCACTTTTAAAAAGCACGAATACCACCGGTTTTGATTTCCAAACCCGCCTTTACTGTTCCATCATGGTTCCATCTCCTTTTGCTCACGGTTCTGTTCTCTCTTTTGTTTACTCTGCCTTCCTTCTATTCTACTCCATTAACGAATTTCTCCACCCAATTGCAACATCGCCCCTTCCTTGTGAGGTTTCTTTTACGTAAAGGTCAAATCACTATATGATGGCTCATACATAAGATCGAACCCTCAATCTTATCTTCCCCGCCTTGATGGTCGTGAAGCGACTTCACAGGTATCGCTCAACAAACAAGTCTTCTATCTCAACTGCTATCTTTCCAAGTAAACAGAGGGTTCAATGCAGGATCAATTATATTCAACAATTAGTTACTGGTATCGGTTGCGTTCTTAATAAAACTCATCGATACGCAGATTAACCATATTTAGTTCATGAAGCAGGGATGTGGGTCAAATGCGCCCAACTTAAGGCAAACACACATATTCCACTCGCCCTTCCTATTGTTCATAACTCCACAAATTATACATCGATTCACTTGATTGCAATAAAAAACAGGACTCCATCTAAAACCCTGACACAGAGTCTTATTTCATACATAATACACGGAGACTCAAGACATTCTTCACACAGAATAAATCAAACAATACACATGAAAGGCTGAAACAATTCTTTCATAATATATACATGAATTTACTTACAGAATTCCTGTCTTGGCCAGATCTTCAATTCTACGGCCTTCTTCCTCACTGCTCCCTCTCTACAGATCTCCAGGTCTATTTTTTAATGTTATTGAGGCTTAAAATTATACAGATGGATATTCAATCGATTCAGCTCCTACAATGATAAGACAAAACTCCTCATATCCTAAATTTAGCCTAACTCCCTAACTGCTCTGAACTGACTCTTCACATTCTAATCGACTCCTCCTGTCCTCTAATCATTCTAGGGCAGTTACAATCCTTCTCTACATTTAATCAAAATGAATTAAATCCTACTCAATTCATTACATAAGTCTAACTCTCTTGGAAACTCAAAAACCCCTAAGTCTAATCAAACATATGGAATTTGCTTTTGCCTAATGCTCCTGCATCAGACTCCCCAGGTTAAATTTAATCATTATCTCCTGATCATGTGCTTCCAATCTTGTCCTCCCGAATCCCACACTTTGTTCTATAACTGGTCATCTGCTGTAACATTCTTCTTCTTCACTTCTCCAGGCTTCCATATCTTATTCTGTCTCTTTCCACTTGCTAGGCTTTCACAGTCTGTGACTGTCTTTCTCTTGCTGCTGTTTCTCTGCTTTCTTGCTACTGTCCCTTTCTGAGACACCTTCTCCATCATCTTTCTTATCAATTCAATTTCTTGATCTAATTTATCTTCTGACTGCTGGTTACTGCTCCATCTTGATTGTTGAACTTCTACTTCTGCTTGTGCTTGCTGAGTTCTTATTTGTTGAACTCTTACTGCTGCTTTTTCTTGCTGAGCTCCTACACTTACTGTAGCTTTAGCCCCAGCTCTAATTGCCACCCAATCATCCATACCCTCTTGTTCTCTGCAACATTAAAACTCTTCCTGATTGTCATCCATGACAATTTCTTCATTCTCTGTCTTCAACAATTCTTCAGACTGGTATTTAAATTTCCAGTCACTATCATCATCTCTTTTCTTCTCTTGGACTAAACATCCCTTAGTCCTTCTTTCAGTACCTGTAATCATAAAACAAACATCAAAATTATAAAATCCTTGTGTCTCTTCCTCTTCTGGCAACACTTCAAGTTGTTGCTCCAACATTCCTTCCAAGAACACCTCAATCTGCTGCTCTGCCATTTCATTCTCTTCTCTAAATGTTTCCAGCAAACATTTCAGCCATCTCCTTTGCATAACCATATCACCAATATGCTGCAAACTTGGTTCACCATATTCTTCTTCTTCTTCCTTGACAATATTTAGCAATTGTCTTTCATCCTCTTGATTGATTATGGCAATCAAATCAAGTTCTTCAAGTACTGCATTTTCATCTTCTATCAGAGTAAAACTCTGATTCTCTACTGCTGTAGCAACCCCAAAATTCTACCTTACAGTCTTCTCTTGGCTATTCAGACAAGCCAACTCTTCCTTGTCATCTGCAGAAATAACAATTTCCTTTACAGGAGGCATGATAGCCTCACCTTCCTTCCTCTGCAACAGTTCATCTTCTTCCAAGACAACTCCAAGTGATGGATTGTCTTCTACAGTCCCTGTCAACATAGCCAAATTATCAGTTTCAAAACCACAAGAACCAATGGTCTCAATTGATGATTCAAACACCAATTCCTCTTTATGCAGTTCTAAGTCTTTTCTGAGACTCAGAAAATCTTCCCTGTCTTCATTCCATTGTGTCTTCACATTCTGCAATCCCCAATTATGAAATTGAGGTTCCCTCTTTTGCATAAAATCCTGTTGATTCAGCATAATCTCCAGCAACTTAAATTCTTCATTCCATGGATCAAACATTTCCATAGAATATTTTTCCTTCTCTTTTAATTGACTGCCCAATGGTGTCAATTTATCTTCATCATCAACAAAATCTGCATTCATAAAACAACTGTTAAAAAAAAAATCATAAGGCCTCAGTGCCTATCTTTCCTCTGCCAACATCTCAGTATGATGTCCTAAAATTCCTTCCTTCTCTATCAACACATCAGTATGTTGATCCCAATCCTTCAAACAATTCTCAAGACTGTCAGCTAGTCTCTCCTCTGCATCATCCTTTTTAAGGATGTCTATCTGCTCTAGTTCATAAAAATGAACTTCCTCATCCTCAGTCATCTCTTCCTTTACAATCTGAACACTTATCCTCTGTGCTTCTATCCTCTACTCCAGAACACTTAACTCATGCCACAATTTTGCCATCTCATCTGAGAAAACATTTATACAGTCTTCACTATCTTCCTTTCTATCACAATTCAAGGCTCCTGCTGTCACTACTTTTTCTCTTTCATCAGAATAGAATTCTGATCTTCCATCCCTGCAGTAACTTTAGCTATCTTTCCATCACTCTCATTTGGCCATTCAATAAAAGAAAATTTTCATTATCAGCATTAATAACAAATTGGTCACCATCAGACATAACTGTCTTATACCCATTGAGACAATCTCTTTCATTAAACAAGGAATTTATGAATTCCTTTTGTTGCAATAACTCAATCTGATCTTCCTCTGAAATATAATCATCATATCTTTCTTGGCAACGGTCAGCTTCATTTACCACAGTTTCATCATATGAACTATCTTCTTCAATACCTGCATTCACACACAACTTGTCAGTTGTAAAACCATAAGACCCCGCGGTCTCATTTGATGACTCAATCATCAAATCTTCTTGTTGTCCCAAGTCTTCTATACACTTCAAAGATTCTTCAATGGTCTTCTCTTCAGTCTCTTCAAGCTGTCCAATTGACTGCTCAAATTTCAGCTTCTAGCCATCATCAAAATTTAAATCTCCTCTGTTCCCAATATGTTGGAAAGAAAAACCCTTCTCCAACTGTGTATGGACATTTCCAAAACATCTGGCTGTCTCATTTTCCTCCTTAGTGACAACATTAGCAGTTTGTTCCTTCCCACATGTTCTTCCTACAAACATATAAAATTTGTCAGATGTAAGGCCATTTGACCTCTTGGTCTCACTTGAAGTCCTAGTCTTCAAGTCCTTCTCCAGATACTCAATCATCCTGATTAATCTCTCTTTCAGCTGAGCATTTATCATTTGCTCTCTCTTCATCTGTAGCCTCTACCACTTTACTTTCTTCTTCATGAGCCAACCAATTCTCTGGCTTTCCTCTACCATCCTTTTCAGTTTATCAAACTATTCTCTGATCTCAGCTACCTCTTCCCAATATTCTTCATCAGTGATTTTCTTCCTCATGCCATTTGCTTTAGCATCTTCCCTCACTCTTCTGTTGTGGCCTCTTTCAGAACCTCTGCAATATCTTTTGTGGCTATCAGTAGCCATTTTCTCCTCCATGAGTTCTTCACTCACAAGCTGCACTAAGCCTCTGCAATAGCAAGCTCTCTTGCTGCAACTTACCTCACCAATCCTTTCCTCCGGATCCATCTTTTAGCAAGTACTGGTCCCCTATCTATTGGAACCTTCTGAGCACTCTCTTCTGCTCTCTCTAGGTTTCACTTCGCAAATTTTCAAGAACACATATGTTCTTCTTTCATCCAACCTCTGTTGGGAATCCTCCAGGTTCTGCCACACTTTTTCTTCACTTCAGAATCCTCTGCTGGAATCTTTCATCACTGCTCTCAAAGCTGTGATCTGCTTTTACTGAGATTTCTCAATTGCGTGTACTTTGAATTCTGCAAAAAATATTCTCCAAACTAGAGTTAAACACTGCTCATCAACTCACCTTCTCTTGAGAACACTGCAATTCTCCTCCCTATTCAACCTTTAGCTAAATATAAGGTTCACTGCCATCTTCATCAAAACTCTATCTTCACTTTCTGCAGTCATGATTCTGCAGTCATAATTTCAAATAAAAACACAAATACCTCACCTCCAAGGTTTGTTCAACATCCCCTTGCAATCACTTCTGCAAATCCTTCCAATGCTCTGCTGCACTGCACATTGTTCTGTCAGATTTATATATGATCACTTTGTCATCACTTCATACTAGTGTTCACATCTTCCAAAACATATCCTGGCAATCTCTAAAACACTTGCTTCAACTTCAGATTCTGCAAATTTGAATTTTCAATCTTCACTGTATGCTTATTCAAACCTGCAATTTCTGTCAAACATATTTGAAAACCAACTTTCTTCACTGCTTTAGTACATATGCATTTCAAAAATTAATTTTCAAACGAGCTAACCTACTCTGATACCACTTGATGGCAGGGTACCCCTACTTACCCACATTTACAACCTTCTACGCATATAAATGCATCCCAATTTTTTTTGAAAGGCCAAAACAATTCTTTCATAATATATACATGAATTTACTTACAGAATTCTTGTCTTGGCCTGATCTTCAATTCTGCAGCCTTCTTCCTCACTGCTATCTCTCTACAGATCTCCAAGTCTGTTTTTGAATGTTATTGAGGCTTACAATTATACAGATGGATAGTCAATCGATTCAGCTCCTACAATGATAAGACAAAACTCCTCAAATCCTAAATTTAGCCTAACTCCCTAACTGCTCTAAACTGACTCTTCACATTCTAATCGACTCCTCCTGTCCTCTAATCATTCGAGGGAAGTTACAATCCTTCTCTACATTTAATAAAAATGAATTAAAACCTACTCAATTCATTACATAAGTCTAACTCTCTTGGAAACTCAAAAACCCCTAAGTCTAATAAAACATATGGAATTTGTTTTTGCCTAATGCTCTTGCATCATTTTCATACTTATATGTGAGCTCTAAGTAAGAATGGAAATAAATTCCACCATAATTCCATATGCGAGCATTAAGCTAGATCAACCTATTTGATTTCTTAGATTATGTTAAATAAGCTCCACTTATTGACTCTTGATATCATAACCACAAAAGTATAATGCTTATATTACAAAAATCACATATAAGTGTATGAGTACTAACTTACCTATAACAAGGTAACCAAGGGAAGAATATGTCTCTCTTCATCAGTAAATCTAATAAATATGATATGTTTATGAAATGGAATCATAAAATGTATTGACCCAACAACATTTCCAAACTCATCAATTAAAATTCTCAATCCCAATTGCTAAGCCAATGCTTCAATCATGAGAATTGTATAATGAATGTTGCAACAAGAGAAACTAATGTTACCAATTCAGAAGCATATTATTCTTCAAAAAGTGCTAAGTAAAATAATGGACCTGCATAAATTGGGCACAAGTAGTTTTTTTATACATTCATTGAAGCACACGAATGCACCCATGAATACATGCAGCTCAAATGAAACTTATTATTCTCATTTGCACAAAATCCTATAGAATTAGTCACTTTAAAATTGTTTCCAACAACAACCATTTTTTAAATGAAAGTTTTAGATAATAAAAGTAAAAACTGTCATATTCTCTATTCACACTTCAACAACTTATTAAATTGATGTTTACATTCATACAAAAACTTGCAGGCATAGGAAGCTACATCCATTAAATAATATATTCATAAAATTTCTAGTACATAAAAGCTACAATAAGTAGGACATTTACACTAACAATTTATATGCACAAAAACTACATCCATTGAAGTTTTGACAAACACTTTGCAAGCATGCAACCTACAAGCTACAACCATTGAGGCCTTCTAAAAAACACTTTGCAAGCATGCAATCTACAGCTATTGAGGCCTTTTGACAAACACTTTGCAAGAATGCAAACAATCTACCATTGTTGAGGCATTTTGTCAAACACTTGGAAGCCATAATCCCTTAAGACAATTTGACATGAATCTAAGATTCTCCCTCAACCTATTTATCTCATAAAATTTATAAATTAATTCTTCAAGTGAAAAAAAATATTAAAGCATGGACTAAATCATTTGATTATTTCACCCAAAACTTGACAACAAACACACATAGTTGGCAGTAGAAATTTGCAAACTCGCCTAGATTTACGAACTAGGTTTCGAAAAGTGGTTTTTTTTAAATCTAGTTGGGGGTTATAGGACCAAATGGTATGGATACCCCTTGATGTTGTCTTGAATCATTACGAAACCAGCCATGGATGAAATTGTTTAAACTAGCAATTCTTCTTACTCCTAAAATCTCATTTACATATTTTGTCAAACAGATGGCATGCAAGCTTCAATCTACATGCATGAATAAAAACTAGTAACATAGAACTAAGTTATAATTACTTATGTATTTCCTAAATTATTTTCTAAAACATTTCATCTACTATAAGTGAGTTGAAGGGTTTTGGGATTCATCAATCGTTATTTTCATTCAACCATTCCATCAAACACATGGAAATCATCCTGAGTTGTTAAGAATCACTAAAAAATAAGAGTTAATTAGTGATGATTATGTTAATGAATTATGTATCCTTACTTGTTATCTACATTTTCCAGGATTGTAAGCGCAAAATCACTGGAAATTACCTCAATTATTTTCCTTGAAACTCTTAGCTGTCATTATTTTGAATTTTTATTTCAAGGGTTGATCCAGTGATTCATCCAAGTATATGTTGGGTATGTGTCAAATTCCTTACTTCTCCCATAGGCTGCAAGTTAGCACTTATTCGTGTATAATCATTTGCATATATAATAAAAATAATAGCATTTCCCATTCATGGATTTTCCCAAACACTTTGCAACATATCTTGAAACCATTTCTAAAACATGTCTCTAGTTACCTATTTCAATTTAAATGAAACAAAACCATAAGTCATGAAACTCTTACCCAAGTCCCTTGGAGTTTCTTCATTGTAATTACTTTCAACAATATTTGGCGTTCCTTTCTCAAATGATACAATAGAAAGGTTAGTATAATAAACTACACCAATAATAATTCCATAACATCTTAAGATCTCAACATCCATACATATAGACCACTCTTAGTCTTCATTTTCAACTAGCCAATAAGATTCTAGATAACATAAGCTTAAACCAAAATTAGATGCTTACAACAATTTAAATTTCTACATTATATTTTATGCTAATTCTATACTACAATTTTAGGACAATGAAAATTATACCTGAAGATATATTCAGCTCCAATCACTAAGAATATGATCCATCTTTGGTCCCTTAACCAACTCATTTGAACCATCCGGTTTTCCACCCTACCATATCCAGGGAGAACTTCTCCCCCTGGAACCCCCGAGTTGCAAGAGCTCACAAACAATACCAAAATTAACAGTAGGGAGATATCCAAGGCAAGCTAAGGAAGATGAGTTTCACTTCCTTCCAATACCAATCATGGAAAGCTCCACCAGGTAGAGCTACTTAGTAATTTATTTTAGGAATTTCAAATTCATTTCAAAAGAAATTGGATACTCTCCAAGTCTCTCCCTCTCATAATATTTTCCAAATCTCTCCAACTCTTGGTATCACAATGCACCTCCCCCAAGTGAGAATACATGAGACACATATATAGGAGGAGCAACAAACTCTTGTCATAAAGGAGGATTAATATGCATGCCTTGTATTCCATATAGAGGAGTGTAACTCATGCCATTAAGAAGAGGTATGCATGCCTTAGTTAAGGAGAGTGTAACATATGCATTAAAGATAGTGTAAGAGGAATATTTTATGATATGTTTTTAATGATTGTAAGAGGAATATGTCATTCTTTGATGAGTGCATAAAAAGAGAGTATAATGTATCATTAAAAGAGATATAGAGATGCATAGAGTCATTAGAATCATCAAGGAGAGAGGTGTGATGTGATTGAGGAGATGAAGGTGACTTGTAATTCCATTTTAATAATAATATCATAGTCTCATAAAAGATAATAATAATATTAATAATATTAATAATATTGAGGATTAATTCAATATATAACTATTAGGATTGATTAATGATAAGTTAAGTGATTTTCCTTCAAGTATACTTGATTACCCATTAATTGAAGGTGATTTACTATTTTTGGAAAGTCATACTTGAGATGCTAGACATGACTTTATATTTTTAGAAAGTCACTCCAAAATTGCCAGAAATGAGATTTTATTAAGGAAATTCATCCCTGAACTGCCCATGAGTGGTATTTTTCTTTCGTGGAATAGGGATTCCGCACCCCTATTGCATGCATCTCTATTCCTTATTAGATTGAGGACTCCACACCCTGGTCTACTGTAAAGATCAAAGATTCCATGCCTTGATCTTTTAAATATTTAGGACTTCATGCCCTAAAAAATTTATTATAGATCCAAGAATCCATGTCCTTACCTTTCATGGATTTAGCACTCTGCGCCCTAGTTTCCATGGCTTATCATCTACTTTGCTTTGAAACTCCACGCTTCACCATAAGGTACTGATTGTGAGCGCATACCCATCTGATGGTTCATTGGTAAGGTCTTGTTCCAAGACCTGTGCACACCACAATCTCATAGCTCAAAGGAATCAAATGAATTTCATTATTAACTTATTCATATTTTACCAAGGATTGTGCATGACTTTCACAGTCATTTTGGTTTTGAAGAAATGACTTCCACAATAATTTATAATTTGAACATCATTGTTTGCAAATGACCACATCCCCTGTCACATCCTTCTCAATACATGATTGAGCATATATAATCATACAAATCATGTATCATGACTTCTGAAATCATTTATAATTTGAGCATCCTTGTTTGCAAATAACCACATCCCCTGTCACATTCTGCTCAATACAAGATTAAGCATATATAATCATACTAATCATGTATCATCCATAAATCATAACTCAAATAACCATGATCATCCATGAATCTATGTGTATCAATCCTAGATCACCATCCATGTCATACACCTGTGTCCAAACTAGGATACCAAAAGAGAAAAAATGGATAATATGCTCTTGACTAAAATCAATTATTATACACACAACCATAGATATTATCGTAGTCACACAACAACTAGGTGACCCAAACCAAGTCTATAACATATAAGCATGTACATAAGTCTGTCATGCATAATATTATATCATTATATCAAAATCAGTCTCTCTAAGTGTCATCAAAGCTATCTCACCAAGAAGGGACACTATAAAGGACATGGGATGTGTAGGACATGAAAATACAAGTATCCAACACGTGACAGATCGACCCCGTAGAACATGACACAAAGGACACTTATATATTATATATGAAAAAATACACTATATATTTAAAAATATAAAAAATAGTGAGTTACACCTAAAATATGAAATATATACAGCGTTTAAATGATGATGATACAAATTCAATACATAAATAATGCATATACACAAGAATAGCATTGAGTACAAATGCAATCCATCTTTGAACCATAAATGCATCAACAAAGAGGCCCTAAATGACCTCTATAGTCCAAAAAAAGCATGCTACAAGAAATATTTAGTACTATATATCATTAAAATCATTGCCTATATTGGGATCTTGATCATCAACATCACCATCTAAGCATTAAAATAAGATAGAAAAATCTTAACATGTCAAATTGAGATTCTGTTTGAGTGATGGCTGCATTTTTACTATGGTCATGATAGAGGAGTTCAAAAATCAATGCCACCAACATCAAGGTGTATATAGGGCTTGGTCCTCTTAATTAAATGCTAGTTCCATACCCTCATACATGAAAAACTGTAATGGAAATGTTGTAATCCCCCCAATCTTGAAATCTTGAAAACTATTAAGTCTGCTAAATTCTGATTGGGATCTAAAATTATAATTTCTCCATTTGAAATCCAATGAGGTTGAAACCACTCTCAAATTTCAAGGTAATGTTAAAAATTTAAATAAAAGGATGAAAATGAAATTTAAATAAAAATGTCATTTTTACTTTAATAATTTAACATAACCATTAATAACATTAGTAATACTTAGAAAAATCCACTTCCTAACACTTGGAGTCCCTTATAACATTGCTTAATTTCCCTTAGATGCACTTTAAAACCTTCAAGAGCTCCAAAATTGTGACTAAATTGCATGAGAATGAGGAAATAAATTGATTTCAAGGTTTGTTTTTCACATGAGACGTGTCCAAATTTTGGGACACCAGTAGGGCTCATGTCTGACATGATTCAAACTTGTGTCCTATCAATATGACATGAGTTAAACTTGTGTTAGACGTGTGTCACGCTTGAATCATGTTAGACACGCAGGATTCGTGACACGTGGGGGGACGTGTCTGATGACTTAGATTATAGGTAAGTATGCACTTATGTAGGTAGGTTTATTTGAGTTGTGGGCTTTGAGATTTAGTATTGCGAGATAAATTTTTCTGATGGGATTGGATATGTAGCAAGCCATAGCCACAGTGTAGTATTGGTGCACCCATAAGTTTCGAACCAGAGTTGGCAAGATGTTGGTAGATTTAATTTGGATTTGTGGCTTCCTCAGTGTCACTCTTGTCGCCTTGCTCTCCACTCAC
Source organism: Pinus albicaulis (assembly GCA_034641835.2). Taxonomy (NCBI): domain Eukaryota; kingdom Viridiplantae; phylum Streptophyta; class Pinopsida; order Pinales; family Pinaceae; genus Pinus; species Pinus albicaulis. The sequence continues at coordinate 181,068,382 of CM076584.1, forward strand.
CTCTTCCTGACTTTGCATTCCATTTTCCGCACTTGACCTTCTTTATCAAATCTCTACAAGTTGCAGATGAATTTACACTCTCATTTTTGGAGGTCTCAGTTCGATTCCCAGGGAGCCGACAAGTATGTGATTTTAGGTTTTCTAAATTTTATTCTCTGTCGTTGTTCATCTTTTCCAAAAATTTTGCGAAGATTGCAGTCGTTTTCCAGTTTCTTGAATTATATTACCTTTAGTGATTTACATTTCAGGAAAACTCTAGTTATTTTCAGTTGTCTTAAACGATGGATCTGTCTGTTGAGTACAGAGTAGTGTAATACAGAACATAAAGCAACAACAGATAACACAAAGAGACAAGAATGGAGAAAAAATCTAAACACACAAAAACTGGAGAATATCTTCACAGAATTCTATTACAGGAGGCCTTTCCTTGCTTTGCTTACTCAGGCAGAGGCAGGAAACACAAATTTATAGATAAATGAGGAAGATCTATAATTTCATAATCCTCCATGTGGATTACATGGATGCACAAAAAAAATTAATGTAGTGGTTGCTTCGAGCGGCTGGGCGATGTGTTAGATTCGGCGTCGATGTCCATCACAAAGTCAACAAGGTCAGTGGCAAATGGCCTAGGCAGAGAGGTGGTCTAAATGCGGCTTCACATTAACATTATCCCACTTGAAGTCGAATGAATTATGTTGAATCAAGTCACACCGAGGCCTACCATGCCTCTACATAACTCATGCTTACTTCTTGGCAGAATATTAGTGAGCATATTGGCGGAGTTCTTATCTGTATGGATCTTTTCCAAAGATAATTTCCCTTCCTCCAACACATGTCAGATCCAATGGTACCTTAAGTCAATGTGCTTGGTTTTTGAGTGAAATGCTGGATTTTTTTCCAAGTGAATGGCACTCTGACTATCACAAAACAACACATACTTGTCCTACTTTATTCCTATCTCTCCTAGGAATCATTGCATCCAAAAAATTTCTTTACAAGCCTTTGTTGCAGCTATGTACTTTGTGCTTCTATTGTAGATAGAGCTACTATTATTTGTAGCCTTGACACCCAAGATACAGCTGCACCTGCAAATGTGTACAAATAAATTGTAGTGGATTTTTTGGTGTCGATATCTCCAACCATATCTGCATCTGTAAAACCTTCAAGCATAGTCTCATTATGACCAAAACATAAAAAATAATGACTAGTACCCTTAAGATACCTGAAAATCCATTTTACTCCTTGCCAATGTTGTTTTCTTGTATTGGCAAGGAATCTGCTCACAACTCCCACTAAATATGCAATGTCTAGTCGTGTGCATACCATGGCATACATCAAGCTACCAAATACTAAAGCATAAGGAATCTTGCTCATTTCTTCCTTCTCACTGTCATTACTGGGACATAACTCAACACTCAACTTGAAGTGGGCTGCAAGGGGTGTACCAACTAGTTTGGCATCTTTCATATTAAACATTTCAAATACCTTTTTGATATACTTTTCTTGTGACAACCACAACCTTTTGTTTTCTCTGTCACACATGATCCTCATCTATCTATTGTGATGGACCCAAATCCTTCATTGCAAACTTGATGCCCAAATCCTTCTTCAACCTATTGATCATATTCTTATCATGCCCAATAATCAACATGTCATCCACATATAACAATAATATGAGATACTTTCCTTGATCATATCTCTTGATATAGACACAATGGTCAGCTTCCAACCTGTGAAAACCATGTTCTAAAATGAATGAATCAAATTTCTTGTACCATTGTCGAGGTGCTTGTTTCAACCCATAGAGACTCTTCTTCAACCTGAAAACAAGGTCTTCTTTGTCTTTTTCTATGAAGCCTTCTGGCTGCTTCATATAAATTTATTCCTCTAATTATCCATGAAGGAGAGCAGTTTTTACATCTAAATGTTCACATTCTAAGCCTAAAGCAACAACATGACCAAGAATGACTCTAATGGATGACATTTTGACAACAGGTGAGAAAATTTCAGTGAAGTCAATGCCTTCCTTTTGGGCAAATCCTTTCACCACCAACCTTGCTTTATACCTCTCATTCCTTTCTTCACCTTCATGCTTAATTCTATACACCCATTTGTTTTGCAAAGCCTTTCTACCTTTTGGGAGATTTATCAACTCCCAAGTTTTATTTTCCAGCAAAGAGCTCATTTCTTTCTCCATTGCTTTCTTCCATTCTTTTCTGTGCTCAAATTTACAAGCCTCTTGAAAATAATTAGGCTCACCTTCATCAGTCAATAAGATTAAGTTTGAAGAAGGATACCTTTGTGAAGGCTTATGAGGCCTAGAAGATCTGCGAACCAACTGTGGTGGTGCATTATCAGGTTGAATCTCCTGTAAAGGTTCCTGCAAGGTTCCTTCTTCTTAGTGTTCATCACTTTCCCCTTGCTATCATTCCTGCTCTTGAATTTGCTATCCATTTTCCTGAATTGGTGGGATGTCTTCATGTTGTTCTTCTAACCTGTCAATAACTTTCTTGACTTCCACCTCACCTACATTCCTCTTAAACATTTATGACTCATTAAATACAACATCCCTGCTTCTAATAATTTTATGTTTGACTAGATCTCATAGACGACAACCAAATTCTTCATCCGCATATCCTAGAAAAATGCATTTCATTGATTTATCATCTAGCCTAGTTATACTTTCTTGGGAATATGTACAAATGCTTCACATCCAAAGATTTTCAAATGAGAATAATTCAACTTCTTACCAGTCCAAACTTCTTCAGGGATGCCTCCATCCAAGGTTGTAGATGGAGATCTATTTATGAGGTAGCAAGTTGTCCTCACAGCCTCTGCCCAAAAATTCTTGTCCAAACCGGAATTGGACAACATGCATCTTACCTTTTCCATAATGGTGTGATCCATTCGTTCTGCAACACAATTCTATTGAGGTGTACTAGGCACAATCTTCTCATGCTTTATACCAAACCTGTTACAATATTATTTGAATGCATTTGAGAAATATTCTCCATCGTTATCTGTTATTAGGAAGTTGAGCAATTTGTTAGTCTCTCTTTCAAAAACAACATGGAATTTTTGAAATATTACAAACACTTCATTTTTACTTTTCATAGGATAGGCCCAAACCTTCCTAGATGCATCATCTATAAATGTTACAAAATATGATTCTCCTCGTAATGACTTGATGTTAACTGGTCCAAACACATCTAAGTGTATCAATTCTAACACATTTTTCTTTCTGTCATGACCACCTCTAAGAAATTAAACCCTTATTTTTCTACCATATATACAATGCTCACAAAGATCAAGATTGTAGGATCTCAAACCTGGTAGTAAATTTTTACCAACAATAATTTTTAAACCCTTCTCGGTCATGTGACCCAAGCGCTTATGCCACAAATCTGCTGAATTTCCTTCTCTTGTGACATCAACCAAATCTGATTTTCCTATCATTTCCTTCAATGTATATAGTGTTACTGTCTTGGGTCCTTTGGCCACTACCAATGATCCTTTGCTAATTTTCTAGCCTCCTTTTCCAAAGCTTGGGAATAGCCTTCATCATCCAGCTATCCCATAGAGATCAAACTCATGCACATTTCTAGTACATGCCTGACTTGTTTCAATAATATATCTTGTCCAGCCTTCATCTTGATTTGGAAATCTCCCACTCCAATAATACTGAAAAAAATGGTTATTCCCCAAATGCACTCTACTATAATTACCAGGATGCAACAAAACTGTCTTTGCATGGGGTTACATGGTGAGATGCCCCAGAGTCAAGGATCCAATCAAAGCTACCGCTAGATGTATATAAACATGCATCCTCTACTGAGTAAACAACACATTACCATTGGTGACTACAACAATAGTCTCACCTTCATTTGTGTTGGATGACTTGTGATTTGTATTGGCCAGTCTTTAAACCTTTTGTCCTTTTTTCAAAACTCAAAATTATTTCTTCATGTGCCCAGATTTTCCACAATGAAAGCAGATGATCCTGCCCTTCTTTGATTTTGATCGGCCTCTCGATGTGATCGCCCTTATCGGCCTCAATCAATTCTCCTACCACTAACAACTAGAGCTACAACTTCTCCTCCCTAGTTTTCCACAATTGACTTGTGTCGCAACTCCTCATTCATTAAACTGCTGCTAACATCATCAAACATCAGGGTCCATGTAGGTGTTGAAGTACTCGTAGCCACAATTAACTTTTCCTAGCTATCTAGCATAGAACACATTAACAAAATAGCTCTAATTTCATCATCTAGAGTTATTTTAACAAAGGCAAGCTGACTTGTTATAATATTGAATTCATTTAGGTGCTCAGCAACTAGAGCACCCTCTTCCATCTTGAGATTGTAAAGCTTCTTCATCAAGAACAATTTGTTTGATGTCGTGTTCTTCTCATATAGATCATGGAGCTTCTTCCATAATCCTTTTGTTGTCTTTTTTCAAGACACATTGAAATACACATTGTTTGCTAGATATTGGAGGATTGTCGCAATCGTCTTTATATCTAGCTTATCCCATTCCTCATCTGTCATCAATGAGGGTTTATTTGTTACACCCTCAATCGACAAACACTGATCTTTTAAAATCAATATATCCTCCATCTGTGATTTCCATAAGGAAAAATTAGCCCGGCTCAACTTCTCATATCATTAAGTGTTGTCTTCATTCTTAATAAAATTAACACCCCAAAAATGAGATTGCACTTTACCAACTTGGTAAGCAAAAAATTAAAAAAAACATCTCCTTTAAGGTCAAAAAAATGTCTTCATTAATTGTATTTAACAAATAATGCCCCTTCACCAACTTTTTAACTATCCAAACTTCACACATTGACCCTTTACCAACTTTTTAACTATTCAAACCTCACACATTGGCCATGATTACAAAACATATAAATATTACTCCATTTCTCTTTTATTTTTTAATAAAAAAGGTTGAAACGGACCAAACCAAATAAAAAAACAAGGCGATAACATTTGAGGCAGCTCCCATTTCTCTCTATAATTTTGGCAATGGCAAATCTCCTGCAGTGGGTTGCCTCCAACAATTCTAGCAGCGGAAAATATTCTGCATAACCTTCTTGACCTCTTTTCCACCTTCTAAGTGAAGAATTTCATAACCTTCTACTGCTTTGCCTTAGTTGATAACAATCAACCAACACCTTTGTTGAAGTATTCGCTGGGAGAGCGGCTATTTTTTCCCATCAGCAACTCAATCCCCAACTCCACTCTCACAAACTCGTACAGCGGATAGGAGCGACAGTCCTTGGTTCAACAGTTGAAAACCAAAAGATAAAAAACGACAGGATCTCCACGCTTCAAAGATATCTAAACACACTATGTTTATGACATGCTTTGATACCAGAACAGAAAGAAACAACAGATAACATAAAGAGTCAAGAATGAATAAAAAAATCTAAACACACAGAAACTTTTTACTCAGGTAGAAGCAGGGATCAAAAAAGAAGATCTAGAATTTCCTAATGCTCCCTTTGGATTACATGGATGCACAAAAAAAATTAATGCAGTGGTTACAAAACAAATAATGCAGTGGTTGCTTCGAGCAACGTTTGTTAGACAGTCGGCCAAGTCGGTGGCAGATGGCCTGGGCGGCGAGGTGGTTTGAATGCGGCTTCACATTAACACCGTTAATATCTCAATGCTGAGAAATTTATGGTGTCTATGCTTTGTGACTTGTGCCAACTAGAAATTCTAAAAACAACACTCTATATTTTTTCCTTTCTAAACCTTGATTCCTACAAGAAAGAAAGAAAGAAAGAAATAACTTTTAATGTCGACGAGGCTAAAAATAGCCTATGGGACATATTGCTTCTCTATCTGGCTCTTGTATTCAACCCTTTTCCTGTGAAGTTTTACGATAATTTCTCCCAGCTTATCAACAAACTCTTCGCTGAATAGATTATCCCAAGAACTAGCTGCCAGAATACATGTATAGTTTTCCCTGCTCTCTTTGAAGGCTTCACATTCTATAATGAAATGTTTTTCTGTTTCCACTTTTCTGGAGGAGCAAAAAATACATACTCTTTCCTCCCACATTTCTTTTGGCCTTTTCCAGCAACCTGTTTCACAACGGAGTTTATGAGAATTAGTCCTTAATTGAGCAATAAGAATTTTAGATCTCCAAGAAATATTAACCCCTATGTACGCCTTTTTTTTATGGTTATGTGTGGGGTTAAAATCTTCAATGTAGTACTTCTTCTTTCTCCCTAGCTCTTTCTCCCAAGTATGTTTGTGGAACTTATCCATAACAAAAAAATTTATCTCTTTATTGTTTGTAGGACACATGCTCAAGCAAATACCCCATTTACTAAACCATTTGTTATTTTGCCGCATCCAAGTCTTCTGTCTTTTGCACAATCTGTCACTAAACACAACCTTAGGCCATCTACCCTCTTCCGTTTTCTCAATTTTTTTCAAATACCTTATGACTCGCACCATAGAAATTGCTTCAATAGGAGCAACCCCTGTTTCACTTAACAGGATAGCATAAGGAACTGCACTTTTAATTTTTAATTTGTTTGTAATCAAACGCTTCTGAATTTTCTCAATTTGTTTCCATTGCATCTCGGTTGTGTTGTTGGCCCACAGTTCACAACCGTAGAGAATCACCAGAATCACTAGAAGCCCAAAAAGAGTTAGAGTGGTTTTCCAGTCCCACAGCTCTGCCTCTCTACACCTGTTTTGAAGAGCATAAAATGCTTTCCAACCCCTTAAAGTTCTTTTCTTTCTACAACCATCCCAAATTAAATTTCTATTGAAGTCAATTCTGAGGTATTTGTAGTCTGCAACTTCTTCCAGAATGCTGCCTTCAAAATAGAACTTATATTGGTTATGCGTTCTTTTGTTAGAGAAAACCACTACTTTTGTTTTGCTAATATTGACTTACATCCCAATCCTTCTACAAAAATTCTCAAGGGAACATAAATTCTCTTGCAAACCAAGAGCCGATTTAGCAATCAATATAAGGTCATCTGCATACAAAAGAAGCCTTATAACGAACTTTCCCAAATGGATACTGTCACCCCCTTGCGAATTTAGCCACTCTTCAAGCTTGTCAATATATAACCCAAAAAGGGTAGGAGACAATGGGAAACCTTGCTTGACCCCGATATCGCTTCTAAAACCTTCGAAATTCCGAGTGAAGTTTTGGGTACGACTTTCCCTCTTTGTGCAACCTACATGCACAACTATCCAGTATGCAGGACAGGTTCTCAACCAAGCCAGACTTCTCCCTGGGACAGTGTCAAGGCACTGCAGTGGCAAGCAGCAGACTTCTTCTGCACTTACTAAACTTTTCAGTCTGTGCCTTCAAGTTCTCTGATGATGGTATGAATGTTCCAGTCATAAACCATACATGCTGTTTAAAAGCTCTCTTTTTTGCTGCAGTTTTGTGCTACAACAACATGCCCAGTACTTTGCAACAGGGTTTATCATTATGGTGCTATATAATTTTGAAGATTGTTGCGTCTTACTCTTGAAAAGTGTGCCATACTAATTGTCCATTGTGGAGATTATATGCTGCAGATATTGTTAGAAATTTTTGTGGTGGTGAAAGAGTTTTAATACACTTAGATGCTAGTGCCGTTTGTCTAGATAACACCTTTCAGTAGCCCAACTTCTTGATACCCATCTCTACCTCTTGCACCGTGAATAGTTTTGTGTCTGTTTTGACCAAGGGAGGAGGGTCAACCTTGGGATCCTGCTCATAAAGTTATCTTGCATAGTCAAACAATTTAGAAGCTATAATGTTGTTTTCAATTTGCACCTTTTTTGGTTAGAGCTCCTTCCAGAATAATTTGGGGTTATTTTTCCCGAGGAAGATTAGTTCTTCTCTCCTTGAAACCATGAAATCAGCCTTTTTCTTTTTTACTATCTGACTTTAAGCTTTGAGCTTTATGTTATCTGTGTCTAATTCCTTCCACTTTCTCCTTGTATTTTTGCATTCCTCGTCAAACCAAGCATTAACCGGAAAGAAATTTGTTTCAGACTTCTTAATTTTTTCTCTTTTGCACTCAACAAGTACGCTTCGAATTAAACGTGTTAATCCGTGACTATGAAGGCCATGAAATGAGATTTCCTCCTTCTTGAAGAGCCTCTCTAGCATTATTTTGAAGGTATTACAATTCTCTGCAGTTAAAATAATTCTACCCTTTGGGGGATTTTGTTGAACACACTAAGTTTTTGACCCTAATTGCTTCTTTCTGGTACAAGAGAAACTTAAATAAATTGGCTTGTGATCTGATTTTAAGTCCCAAATTTGATCTCTAATCAGCACTTTCTCCATTTTCTCACACAAACTATGCGAGAAAATTACATAATCTACTACACTTGCTCCATTGTAAGTATTGCAAGTGAAATTATTGGACTTCTCCCATCTAGTCAAACCATTACAAATGACTAAATCGAAAGCCCCACATAGCGTAAGCAATTTTTCTCGAAAGAGATTGCAGCCTTTATCCTCTGAAATTCGTTCCCACTAATGATTACTCTCTTCTGTAAGCTAGATAGGGTCATTGTCTTCTTTACAACAAATAATGCTAGCTTTTTCACATGCAGTTCTAGCATTGAAATCCCCCACTATAAGGACTTCACCTAGCTGAGAATATATTGCAATATCTATTTTTAGGGCTGCAAAGGGATGTTTGTGGTCAATCCCTCTACTTTTGTAGATTTTTGAAACTTGTGGCGCAAAATAGCATGCTGCAATTCTGATGTGATTTCCATTTTCTAATATTTTAAGCCAAACAAATTTCTTATTTGGGTCTTCTTTTTCTAGCTAAATGAAATGACCTTTTTCTCTTACTAATACCATGATACCCTTGTGCCCTTTTCCATTCCCTACTGCCTTGTTCCACACTGCTATCTTCCAGTACCCTTCAAAAAAAGGTGTCTTGCACCCTTCATGCTCATGTGTTTCTATGAGGAAAATTATGTCTCTACCTTCCGCAATAGGCCCTAACCCAGGTCTTCGTCTCCATAGGTAACCCCTGCAGTTCCAACAAAATAATCTTAAGGAAACTTGGGTAAGACTTGATTGCTATTTGTTTTGACATGCAAGACTCACAATTGAGTCTTTGTCCCTGCTTGCCCATAATGACCTTGCTTCCTCATTTCTTGCTAAAGAGTTTGCGACCTCTTCTTTGTTATCATTTTGCTGCCTTGTTTTGGAAGGAGGTCCAAATTGCACAATCACAGCTTTACCTTTATAAATCCGTGCTCTTTTTCCCTCATCTCTTGCTGCCCTAACTTTTGTCATTTCATCCCTCCTTTCCTCTTGTTGTCTTACAGTTAAATCTTATTCTAGAAAAAACTGAGAACCCCTCAAGAGTTGCTTCTTGCTTAGAATGATATCTTTATCATGCAAGTTGGGCATGATGAATTTTATGGGCTTGGCTCTCTCACCGTTAAGCTTACCTACTGTCCATGCTTGAAATATTTGTCCTTGTCATTGGAGCTTGTCTTTCAAGAAGTCTCTTGCAAGGTCAAGAGTACATTCATTTTTCCCATAATCTTTCACCCCTTTAATAATTATGTTTGTTGCTCTATCATGTCTTTCCTTGCTTTCTCTATCTTGCATGTTGTTAACCTAAATGTTTGTTTCTCCTTCCCTCTTAGCAGAATTGCTAATAACTTGAGCCCAAGTTTTGGAAAGTTTTTTGGAATCTCCTTTCCTCCCTTCTCTTGATGTTTCTTCATTGTTGTTTATTTGGGCAACTTCTTTACCCTTATCCTAGGATGGCTTCGCATTCATCACCTCTATATTTTCCACTGCAAATTTCTTCATGTTTTTCACCTCCGCTTTCATGCGTTCCCATTCTGTTTTACCTATTCGGAGAGCTTCCTACAGTAATGACACTTTTTCCTTCAGAACTTTGTTGCAATTTTCTAAAGCTTGGTTTTCAGCTGTTATTATATGGATTGTACAGTCTCCTTCCAGTTCTTTAGCTTCTACTACTTCCAACCTTTCTTTTACATTTAAGAGTTCTTTCACATAAAGATCAGATGACCAAGTGAGAGGTGTGGATGTGGGACTATATAAAGCATAATCATCAATGAATTTTTCTTTTCCTTTAGACTTGTTGCCACATACTTGCAAATAAGACTTGTTTGAATGTTGTTTCTTGCGAAGAGTACTCTCCCTTTCAGACATTTTTTTCCTTGTCTGCTCCCATTTTAGACGAGCTAGTCTCAGTTTTAAAATGCCACGATATTGTTTGGCATTGACCCAAACCCAATTCCCAGTTTTGGCTGATGAGGCAATTTTCACTTGCCCTATATCATTTGTTTCCATGGGTTCTAAAGTTCCTAGTCCCATTATCATGATGATATTAAGGGAAATCAAAGTCTCTGCCCAAAACTAACCCTTTGTTTTATGCTTAAATCTTCAATATATGTTGGTCTTACCACTAAAAACTTGTTGCTCTATCCTTGCTACTCTACCCACTGTCCACTGAAAACTTGTTGCTCTACCCACTATCCATGTTCTCTGTGCTGCTCTCTCCACTGTCCACTACTGTCTTATGTGCTGCTTTTCTGGTGCACTGAAAATCCATAGCTTGATAAGACGTCTGTCCATACCCTGGGATCAGAACACCCAAAATCCATAGAGTTCAAAATCAAAATCAATGTCGCGCACAGAGTTACATGTGCATTTCAGTTATACAGTGCATTTCAGTGATACGATTCAACAACAATTGGAGGTTTCTAAAATCAGCAAAATCGTTTTTTTTTATTTTATTTTTAGTAAGAAAAATACTCTGGTTTATATTCAATACCAGAAACATACTATAAAACTTCCAAGGCATTTACAAATTCATATCATTTTGACCATAGATAATGGCCATATACCATGCCGCCTGTTCAAAAAAAGTGACTATAGTGGCAAAATTCATCACAAGGTAAGTTTACAATGTCATGTCAGTTTGACCAAAAAGATCGGCCGTAACCCATGCGGCCTATTCAATAAGGTAACTATAGTGGCACTACATCATAGAATAATCTGTTACAACCCAAAATATATAAACTGTCAACAGAACCCAATATATAGAGATTTACCAACAGCTTCCCAAAAATACATATTGCTCAAAAACATTGAAATTACCAAACTTCTCATATGATTGGGACAGAACCTTCTGCCTCAAGTCCATGTTCGTTATGTAGTTGATAATCTACCTTCCCAAAGTTTGCATTCAACCCCTGTTTTGAAATTCCATCTACAATAACATTCTTTTCCCTATAAATGTGATGGAAGGAAATTGTTGCAAAAGCATTTCTTAATCTATCAATTCTACGAAGCCAATGTGAGAGAGTTCCAGGGTTTATATTTGCTTTGTGATTCAAATGATCAATCAAGACCTTTGAGTCCCCCACAATCCAGATTTTATCAGCACAAAGATATGAAGCCCACCACAAAAGACCCCACAACGCCATTACTTCAGCTTTCATATTGGTTCCACTTCCCCCATTCCAGAAAAGTTTATATTGACATCTCGGAGATAAGAGAATCCATGCTCCACAACCACAGTTTGTTTGTTGGGTAGCCCCATCAAAATATCCAATAGGAAAGTGAAATTCATAAGGTTGTAGTCTTTTGGACAGATCATTATCAAGCTTCTCCACATGTTTCATACTGTTCCAATCCCTGTATATATTATGAACAACATCAACCGGGGACATGTAGCATCCCTCAAAATTTCTCTTATTCATGCAGCACCAGATATGCCAGTGGAACAAGATAGGGAGTGACCACCAGTTCTTACCTCTTTGCAACCACCACCACAAGCATTCCTCCATGATTCTATATAATGGAGACTGAACATGTAGACTATCACACAATATTTGAAGGGATTCAGAAGCGAAGGAGCAGGAATAAAACAAGTGTGAGTTTTCTTCCTCATGTGAGCCACAAAGAAGACATAAGCCATGACCCTGCCATCGCCTTCTTTGAAGATTCCTCCAAGTGAGGTTTTTGTCATACCTCACAAGCCAGAGAAATATGATCATTTTAATCGGCACATCAACCTTCCAGAAAACTCCAAATCAACAATCCTGTTCCAGCTCCGACTTTTGATTTATCAAGGTCGAATATATGTCCTTAACTCTCAGACCCCCTTCAGAACGAGAACCCTCCCACCTGAGTCGATCCCCTTCTTGAATTCTGCAAATTCCTTGGCTTCTTAACAGATTTATATATGAATCCCATGAGGCCCCCCATATGCAATCCAAACCCAAATCCACACTGTTTTTCCAGATCGGAATGTCACCATCCCAAGCCTTGATTGTCTGTTGTAAATAAAAAATCCCTTTTTGATTTAGAGAATATATAATGCCATCCGAGATCGAGATATAGCTTCCTATGCCCATAATGTTTCTACTCCACACAAGGATCTTATTACCACATCCAAACTACCATATCAAGTATTTTTTTAACGCCGGCCACAGTTTTTCAAAGCCCTTCCATATAGCCAATCTTTCACTCCCAGTTTTCCAGCCCGAAACATATAAATCTTCCAATGAAGCCCCTCCCAAGTACTTGTGGTTTATAATATCTTGCCAAAAACTACCTGGATGTAGACCTCTCCACATAGTTTTCATCAATAGCGATTTTCCAAATAACCCCTAGTCCAAAAGACCCCATCCCCCCCTTTCTTTTGGGCATGTAAGCAGCTCCCATCGAGATAAGTGTATAGCCTTTTTTTTATCCCTCCCTCCCCAGATAAAGTTTTCCATAATTTTACAAATCTCAACAACAATCTTATTTGGAATGATATACAGGTGACCCCAGTAAACAATAATCTGTTGGAGGACAGCCTGTGATAAAACCAATCTGCCACCCTTTGATAACCATTTAGCAGACCAGCCATTTAGTTTCTTGTGATATTTTTGAAGTAACCACCTCCAGTCCTCCGAGGAATAACTCAAGGCTTTCATTCGAAACCCAAGATAGGTAATACCATCTGATAGAGAAGCATAAGAGAAACCAACAACATGGACAGATCATCCTGAATCATGACATTCCCACCCACAAAATAAATGCAAGATTTAGCATCAATAATCGCCATACCTGTGGCATCACAAAAAACATAAAAAATTCCTTTTAGAGCCACCCAGCTATTATAAACTAACATTGCAAATATTAAGATATCATCAACAAAAAGACTATGGGTAGGATTTAGTTGAGGACTGATCTCAATCCCCTAAAATGAATTCTGGGTCGTAGCTCTTCTAATCCCAAGACTCAAAGCGTCCATGACAAGGATAAAGAGCAAAGGGGATAATGCACACCCTTGCCTTAATCCTCTTCCCGACTGGAAAAACTTGGTGGCCGATCCATTGATGATGATTGCCATTGAGGTTTTTGTCACACAACCCATAATCCATGCAACAACTTTTGTGCCCAACCCAATCCTATGTAGCACAAGTTTCAAAAATAACCAGTCAACTCTATCATACGCTTTATTCAAGTCGATCTTCATCACTGCAGCATTTATCTTTTTTGACCCGATGGTGTGGATGATTTCTTGTGTCAACCCAACAACGTCATGTATATCTCTATTCTTCAGAAAGCCCGATTGCTCGGGCGTAATATATTTGGAAAAAGTACCCTTCATTCTCTGTGCAATGACTTTAGAAATAATTTTATAGAGAGTGTTACAAAGAGAAATCGGCCGACAATCATCAAAGGATAGCTTACCATATTTTTTAGGAATGAGAGCTATGAACGTCGAATTTACAGCCCCATTGACCCTCCCAGAGACACGGGCCTCCTCAACCATCTCCATTAAGTCCTGTAAAAAGTCATCAATGAAATGGAGAAAAAAGTCTAGGGTCCAGCCATCCGACCATGGACTCTTATCAACAGCAAAAGAGGTCAATGCTCCCTTTACCTCCTCAGGAGTGACCTTCTCCAAAAAAATCTGTTATCTTCATCATTGAACATCACTGGATATTCAACAATCATCTCCAAATGCTCAGCATAAACCTCCATATCTCTTTTAGAATAAAGGGTACCGAAAAAGTTGACAGCTGTTGTCTTAATCTCATAATTTTTACACAAAGTTTTTCCACCAGCCTCAATTTCCCAAATCGAGTTTTCCTGCCTCCTACCCGAGGCATACTTGTGAAAAAATTTAGTGTTTTTGTTGCCAGCATTAAGCCAAACAACCCTGCTCTTTAACCTCCATTCCGCCTCCTCTTTTAATAGGTAGGCCCGATATTCAGCTTCTAGATTTTTTAGATTCCCCCAAAAATTTTCACTTTGTATACTGTTAGCAACCTCCGAGTAAATTCTCGCCCTTTCCATGATGGTATGCTGAATCCTCAACCTGTGTGCTCTTTTTTTCCTCCATTCCCTCCCCTTAACCTCCTTCTTTAGACCCTTCAGAATTTTTATAAGGTGACCCATGGCAGAGGATCCCGACCTTCTTTTATGCTGGGACAAAAACCCCTTAATAAAATCATTGAAGTCATCATCCTCAATCCATAACCTATTAAACTTGAAAGCATACCCAAATGCTTTCTCCTCAAAATCCCAGTCCATTATAATCGGTCTATGATAAGATATTGTGAGGTCATCATCTGTCGAGGACACAGGCGCTCCTTCACTCATAAGACATCGCTCATCCGATAAACCCGAAGCAGACATAGATGAGCGGCTATGTGCACTATTCCTCGCCAACGTAGGAATAAGAAATTTCGATCGATCTTCAATAGACAAAGCCCCTACTGAATATCCTAGGGCAATCGGTTCCATCTCAGAGGACAACTGTGATGAGACCCGACCCGCCCCTTCCGAAACAGATACCGGCTTAGATGGGCTCTGACGCAAAAGAAAGGGGTCCCCACCAGAAGACAAACAGAACTCAGATGAGACCGGATGTGTGCCAAGTCCTGAGGGGGATAAGGGACATGACTTGGTAACAGGGAGAGGACATAGAGCCCTAAGACTTCCCATACCCAGACCAATGGACTCCCCGACAGGAACATTTGTAATATTCACTTCAGAAGATAGAACCCGACAATTTTTCGATATACAACCTTCCTTGACAGGCTCAAAAGGAAAATAAGTATGAGTCTTACCCGAATATAGATCGGCGTCTGAGGCAGATGCGTTCGCCACCTTCTGCTTCATCCAAGGATTCCAATTCACCATCGGCCGTCGTCCCACAGACTTCCAAGAAGAACAATTCCGCATGAGATGTCTCGTCTCATGACATAGGAAACATCGATACAGAAGGTTCCAGTAGTCTAAAATCTGACAATGGATCAAGCCATCCCACTGTAATTTTATTTCCGACAGCAGACCACCAGCAAACGGAATTTCTACCAATACCCAGGCAATACGTTTGTCATATGCCTCATGGCACTTTGGGTCAGCATAACGACACGACCCAATGCAGTCCCCAATGGCCTTTAGGGCTTTAAAATTCCAAAAAAGGAGAGGTAAACCATGAAGTCTTACCCAAACCAGGTGATTCACAGGCGCATTATATTTCGGGTGGAAACTGGCATCCCATCAATGGAGAGCCAAGAAGCACCGACCGAGTACCCACGTCCTGCCCAAGACCACTGCAACATCTTCATCCTTCTTCAGTAAGAAGCAATACCACCTTGCCTCTAACCTACTCACCTCAGGACAATAACCCAGTAAATCCTCCCAACGCTTCACCAACCACTCCATCATATTAGTTTGATAGTATTTCTCAAACTGCCATCTCCCTACTACTGCCCTTTTAGATAAAATCAACACCCGATCCCATAGAATGTCCGTCCCAAAACTGAGGAGACGACATTCCCATGACGACTTAAACGGCTTGGACACCCCTTTCTTCAGAAGAGGAACCACAGGTGCAGTTTGTGCAGAAAATCCCCCCGTCCCTTCCTCTGGGATAAACTGGGTATCCATAGTAGCCAAATCACCCACGGGGTCCGAAATCGACATTCCATGCACCTCACATCCGTCCTCGGCCACTTGTACAACATGTAGGAAAGCCACGTCATGGAAAACCTCGTCATGGTCCTGTATGTATGTTGATAAATCCATGTAGGATCACAGTTAAAACCTCCACCTCAGCTGCCAGTCCACGGAGTCAAAACCACAGAGTAACAGCCGGAATGAAAACCCTAAGAGGCAGCAGCTAGCATAGGAAGGCACCTCGATATTCAATGTGGTTCATTCATAAATGTCGATAACAATAGTACCACGATGAAAACCCCCCTAATAAATCCTCCATCTAGTCAGGCTGTACAATTTAGCGAGCCTTCACCTCAGCCTTTAATCCCACACCTCCAAATTGCCAAATCCCCAAAGGTGAAGAACCCATACAGTCGTGTACCTTGATAAAGAAATAGTGGATAACCCCCCCTGAAACCGCCACCCCATTCGCCAAAACTCCACCACGTCAGAAAAAAGAAGAGTGGATATCCAACAGGACATCAACGACCAATGACCAATGGTCTCATAGGCCAAAAATAAATGTCCGTCAAGTCACAATCCTGAAAAAGTAAGAAAGAGTAGGATCCCCTATCAATCAAAATTAAACCCACCAAAACACAATAACTCATCCATTTAATAGTGATGTGTACGACCACCAACCCATCACTACACTACTATCCACACAAAGGCCTAGGAACCTCCCCTGAACCCCAACAATATGTAGGCTTAAAAAACTTTGTGGCCAGATATAGACTTCAACCAGGAAGAGAAAACATCAGTCTTTCTCATTTAAACCAAAATTAAGAGAAGAAAACCTGCCTAACCAGTATGGGGGGTACAAACAGCGGCCAAAGAGATCCCGGATCGGCGTCATTGTCAAGTCATCAGAAAGAAAGTTTAAAACTTATAAATCGGCAGGGTCCCACCAATAACCACCTGCACCCGATGCCAGAAAAGCCGAAACCAACGACCAATCTTCCAGCAGGATAATTCAAAAACCAGTAAGAACAAGCAAGGAATAACAGACAAAAAGATAGTATATGACAAATACCACAATTTATGTTAACCGGAGAGTAAAAGGACCCCGAACACCATCATGCCCAGGTTATGGTGAACAACAACAGGTAAAACACATGCACACATTCCACCACCTTTTACAAAAAAAAACCTTAACGCTCTCACAGGCCGCTGCATACAGAAACGGTCAGTCCAAGTGAAACACTTCGAAAGCCCCAGAAAAAACTCCCCCCTCTTTAACTCAAATATATTCAGTCTGGAAGTAAAACTCGAAAGAGAATATTTGAATTTATTATCCATGTCCCTGGCAAAATCGATTTTACGTTTCTTTGAACATACCCACAAGTTAAAGGGGGCACGCATTCATATTTCGTTACTAGATAGGGGAGGGACGCCAGTTGTTGGGCGCCCTCCCGTCCACCTCAGCGACCAGTCACGAAAACCACGTGGACGTTGTACGACAGCTGCCCACTCAGACCGGCCATGTGTTGGGTTGGTGACAATATTCAATGTGCAGGGTTTAACATGAATTAGGGTTTTTGCAAATCGATTTCCCTGCCATGTCTATCACCTCCCGTTCATTATTGCTCGGGACCGGTCTATGGGCGTTCGGCTCTGCCGGTGGTGGTTGCTGCGGGTTCCAGAACCTGCGCAACCTGTTGCCATTTCTTGTTAACGCATATGCCTTTCAATGCCCACCATTGCTGGTTAGTTGTTTGTTGCAGTTGGTAAACCTGTTCGTCGGTTCTGCATTGTTGATCTTGTTGGGTTTATGTGTTTGTTGGTTTCTGGACGTTGTAGCTCGCCGACCGTTCCTGTTCTTGAACGCGAAGTCCGTCATTGTGTCCGCCATTCCTCTGATGCTGGACCGCCAGGGTTTCGGTTCGTTTTCTCTTTTTGGTCAAATTCTTCAGGTATTTTTGCAATTCTTTTATTTTTTACTGAGAGAATGCCATTTTTGTTGATAAAATACTGATTTTCTTGTATTTTTGCAGGTACAGGGTTCCATGGTTGGCGTTGGCGATGGCGAGGTTCTCTTTCGGCATTGTGGCGGCTTCTCTGCATCCTCGGCGGCGGCGGACCTTCGGCGACCTCTGGTAGGATTCTGTGAATCCTACCAATCATGCTCTATGTTGTTTAACACTTTCTCACTGTGTTTATCAACACTTTCAATTGCTGTTCGGTGGAATTATGTTTAACTGTTCTTTTTTTCTTGGGTTTAGCTCTTCTGTGGAATTTTGTTGGGTTTTCAAGCATACATAAGTGCTCCTTACAATAACGCCTTTACAGCTTCTTGGTCGTGGTATAGCCTGAATGGCCCAAGTGATGATTCTGATCAACAAATTGAAGCAGTCCATTTTCTCCAATTCATGACTTTGTGATCTTTAGCAATGCCACCAAGTGATTGATGACCCTTCATTTCACAACCATTTCCTTTATTACAGAGTCCCCTAGATGCACTCTTTCAAATTCATATTTTTGTTCCCTCTGCTACACAGTGTTCAACACCGCCTTTGAATGTGACTGTATTTTGGTGCTGTCCATTCCTAGGTGGCTATTTTTAGCTATCCAACTAATTGCCTCCTTACTTCCGACTCGACAAAATAGTTGTTCTGATATTTGGGCTAGGCCTTCTTCCTGCTATCGTTGCTTATGGTTTTTGTAGCCATTGCGGGAATGATTATGTACTTGATCTTCCATCCATAAATCCTGGAATATTCTATAGAGAGCAATGAGATCACCAATTTCAACATCAATTCTAAGTTCTAACTGTAGCCTCAATTTCCATTTTGTTATGACAAAATTTAATAAATGTTGAAAATTCGTCCAAATTCTACTGAGTATACATTACATGTTAACAAAAAAACAAATGCCCAAAGAACCAAATCAAAGATGTCATTTAAGCACAAACTCAGTGAAACTAGGATTGAGGAATCAATGGGGAGAAGAAATAGGTACTCAATTCTCATTTTTTTGTTATGTTGAGCACTTAGAATCCCAACAAGAAGATTAAAAAATACTATTTTGAGGACAAATAACTTGTTGTTTCCTACAAAGGCAGAGACTACCTGCCTTCTACTCAACATTCTTTATCCATGGGCACAATAATGTGATCGTCTTAAAGGTGAATATTGCTGGGATCCTTGTTTGAATCACTGATGCCACTGTCTATCAGTTCAACTGTAAAACAGCTCCATTACTTTTACAACGATGGAATGTTTTCAACATAGTGTCCAACAGATTTTTTGTGAACTCCCCTCCCTTTGTATGACTTTCTATCACAATTTGCAATATATTTTCGACTTCATTATAGTGCTCTGTATCATGTCTCAGTATTGCAGATTCAAAGTCCCATTGTTGAAATGTTGGAAACCCTCAATCTAAATGGTACCCAAAGGATATTTGTTTTGGTTCAATGGTTTGGCAGCAACATCTAGATCAGTTTGTACAATCTTGAGTTTTATGATTCCATATCTCCATCCAAGCGATTCTCATCCAGCCATTGTTATCTAGTTGTTCAGCAATCCTGCAGACAAGATTGCTTGGTTTTGCAGGCTAAAAAAAAAAAAAAAAACCAGCAAAAGCAGGAATTTTGTAGGTAAGCAGTCGAAGTGCAATATGCAATTGAGATTTTGAGGAAAGAAAGATGGGGACAAATGTTTTCTTCACACCCTCTTTTTTAGGGTAGTTGGTGCATATGCTTGAGTCCTACAATCGCAGAGTTCATCAAAATATTAGCTTAAGCCTTGGACCTTGTTAGAGGCATTGAGATATGTTTAAATATTATAATTCAATACTTTGAGTCTCATGTTGTAGATTCAAGAAACGTTGATATTTCCAGATAATTTAGGATTACTTTTCCCATCATCCCGAGGTTGAGTCTGCCTGTGTATTATTAGGAAAGCAATCACAAGTTATATATATATATATATATATAGAGAGAGAGAGAGAGAGAGAGCGCTAGTGTTTTGATGCCTCATGCTCTGTGAAGTTAGCCTCAAGTAAGTTGTATTAACATTTGAATATTTCTTGGATGTCAAGAGGGCCTGGTTTTTGTCGTCTCGTACAGGGGGAGATGTAATGTTATTGTAATAGTCACTATGATATTGGTCAGTTTTGTGCAATTGTTTGTCTTCATTACTGAGGATCTCTGGATTTGAATCAACTGGCATTATAGCCTGAGAATTGGGCTGCCTTGGTTCTAATAGCCTAAATAGCCCAAGTGATAACACTGATCTACAAATTGATGCAGTCCAGTTGTTTGTCTTCAATCTCTAGATTTGTATCAAGTGTTGTTATAGCCTTACAATAACGCCTTTACAGCTTCTTGGTTGTGGTATAGCTTGAATGGCCTAAGTGATGATTCTGATCAACAAATTGAATCTGTCCATTTTCTCCGATTCATGACTTTGTGATCTCTAGCAATGCCACCAACCGCCACCAAGTGATTGATGACCCTTCATTTCACAACAATTTCCTTTATTGCAGAGTCCCCTAGATGCCCTCTTTCAAATTCGTATTTTTGTTCCCTCTGCTACACAGTGTTCAATACTGCCTTTGAATGTGATCATGTAAGAGACTTCTAATTTCATGCTCTTTTTATTCCATAGAGAGAATTGGATTTTGGCGTAATTTTTTATTTCGAGTTTTCAAGCCCTTCCTGGATGTAGCTAGGAATTTTGAATTCGTTTTGACATAAATTTTTGTTAGCCTCAAGCATAAATAAGTGCTCCGGGGTATGGCTATGTGCTGTTGGATTTCTTCCTAAACCCTTAGGTTAAACTTAGGATTTTTAAAATCGGCTTTATTTTCTTCTATTCTCATAGTTTGCTCCACTCCATGATCATCCTCCAAGAGCAAGATCAAATCCCTGTCCACTCACACCCACTAACTCTGTCGTCGAATAGTATCAGGAACGTATATGAATTTTCCACCCAATTATCATGATAATATCAAATTTCACTCCAGTACGAACTATATTATCACATGCATAGTGACATGAACACCCACGCAGATTAGTATTTGATGTGACCCACTTTAGTTGCAGGCATCCATGGAATGCATCACGGTCAGTGGTCATAATTTATATCTGTGAAGTATTGTCATCGGGCCATATGCCAACTGCGCATGCCTTTGGGTTTCAGGTATGGAGAATCTTAGACATGAAAACAAAATATCATTATTGCAAATCGATACAAACAAGCCAGTTGACAAATATTGTAGATGATAACAAACTCTTAGGTGTTCTGTGTTGTAAAGGAAATTTTGGATTTTCTTTGCACTTCGCGTGCTATGGTTCAGTGATCATGTAAGAGACTTCTAATTTCATGCTCTTTTTATTGAATTGAATTGGTTTCATTTTTGTTAGTTTTCTTTGTAGTTTGGGTTGAAATCTAAAACAAGTAGGACAACATAAATGCACACGAGATACATTTGTTATCATGGATAAAAAGCTCTGATTAAATATGCTTGACAAATAAATTTCATGATTTTGTTTTGTGTGTGCAGTTTTAATTGATAAGTTTCTCATGCTATTCATAATTTATGTGATGTTATTATTTTGTTGATTAATTATATTCAGCTTCTGTAGATGATAACAAACTCTTAGGTGTTTTGTGTTGTAAAGGAAATTTTGGATTTTCTTTGCACTTCGCGTGCTATGGTTCAGTGATCATGTAAGAGACTTATAATTTCATGCTCTTTTTATTGAATTGAATTGGTTTCATTTTTGTTAGTTTTCTTTGTAGTTTGGGATGAAATCTAAAACAAGTAGGACAACATAAATGCACACGGGATACATTTGTTATCATGGATAAAAAGCTCTGATTAAATATGCCTGACAAATAAATTTCATGATTTTGTTTTGTGTGTGCAGTTTTAATTGATAAGTTTCCCATGCTATTCATAATTTATGTGATGTTATTATTTTGTTGATTAATTATATCCAGAGATGAAGCTGAATAGGGAAAATCATGCTTCTGTTTTGCATTGCAGACTGCATTGTTCATTTTTGTTTTGCATTGTTGTAGTTCTGTTATTTATGAATTATACTTAGTGTAGTAGAAAGGAAATCTGAAGTATGAATTATGAAATACTTAGTGTGGTAGAAAGGAAATCTGAGATCTATTAAGATATGAAAGTCCAAATCTCTAGTCCAATATTGAGAGTAGGGCGTCAAAAGTTCAAATCTCTAGTCCAAGTCCAAATCTGAGATCTATTAAGATATGAAAGTCCAATATACTTAAGTATGAATTTTGACACCCTACTCTCCATAACTGTTGACACCCTACTCTCCATATCTTGCAGCGTTTGACAAAGTAAATACTTTTTATCGTTCCATTACAAAGTATTCCCGAAATGGAACGATAAAAAATATTTACTTTGTCAAACACTGCAAGATATGGAGAGTAGGGCGTCAACAGTTATGGAGAGTAGGGCATCAAAATTCATACTTAAGTATATTGGACTTATCCAATAATGTATTGATGAAGGGGGAATAGTATGCTTCTTTGCAGATGCCCGAACAGAATATCCATTGAACTCTATGTCGTCAATTGCAGCTAACATTTCTTCTTTTGTCCAACCTCTTATAGCGCTGATCTTTTTAGTTGAAGTTGCACCTTGGACTATGGTTGACGGTGGCTCTGTTTTGCATTGCAGACTGCATTGTTCATTTCTGTTTTGCATTGTTGTAGTTTTGTTATTTATGAATTATACTTAGTGTAGTAGAAAGGAAATCTGAAGTATGAATTATGAATTATACTTAGTGTGGTAGAAAGGAAATCTGAGATCTATTAAGATATGAAAGTCCAAACATAGAGTCCATCCAAAAATCCACATCATAATGTGGTTACATCCAAAAACATTTAACACTCCTATTCTTTATGGCCTTGAGAATCTTCAGTGCCAAACCCTGAGTTCCCTGATTGAGCCAAGTATGTTGGCCTTCCCAAGAAGGCTTGATTAGGTGGTGGTTGATTGCTGCCATATAATTGAGACCAATTTGTCCCTTCCAACCATGGAGGAATTGAGTACCCGTACCTCACACTTGCGTTAAGTGGAGGTGTGTGTTGAGCATACATTGAATTCAGACCTCCTGTGGTAGGAATAAGGCAAGTGGGTAAACCCCGATTTTGATAGTGAGGCACTTGAATGTTTATGAGGTCTTGGAATAATGTTGTATTATTTGCAATGTTGTCCAATGTGTTGGACATGTTCCTGGATTCATTCTCATCAATTGTGCTTGCATTTATGTCAACCATATGAGTCAACCCTTGTTCCCTTTCAAGCATTTGTTGAGCCTTCCTTGCTTCCTTTTCCTGTCTTGAGATTTGTTTTTGTTGCTCCTTCTCTTGCCTTGCTCTCTCTCTTTCAAGCCTTTCATCTGCTCGAT
Source organism: Pinus albicaulis (assembly GCA_034641835.2). Classification (NCBI taxonomy): domain Eukaryota; kingdom Viridiplantae; phylum Streptophyta; class Pinopsida; order Pinales; family Pinaceae; genus Pinus; species Pinus albicaulis. Next base: position 181,091,762 of record CM076584.1, read on the forward strand.
GTTGCGCTGCAATAGCCCTTGCTGCCTTCTTCTCCTTGGCTTGATCTTTTTTTTTTTCTGTTTTAATTCCTGAATTTCCATTTTCTTATTTTCAGACTCAACAAGGAGCTTTATATAGTCTTCAAAGGTGAGTAACTGTGAACTTCGCCCCAAACGAAGACTATTGGTTGTTCCTTGCTTCTTTTTCATTGACACTCTTTCTACTGGTAGCTTTAAGAATCGCCCAAGTAACTTCTCCCTCCCTCCCACCTGCATGTCATTGCTTGGCACTTTAGTATCTGTGGCACTTGATGGAACTATATTGTTTTCTTCATCTGCTGCCTCATTATGTCCTCCATCTTCTTCCATTGATCTATTGTCCACAAAAAAATGAACAATTTCACTATTCAATTCAGCCACTTGTGAAGACATGTTCATGCTTTGTTCATTGGTTCTTGAGACACTATGGGCGTTCAAATTAATCATGTTTTCTGCCAGCCATGATGGTGGGTTTACTTGGCTAGGCAATGACAATTGATCATTTTCAATTTCATGCCCAATATCAGCAATTTCATTTTCTGCATTAACAATATCAGCAATTTCTGTTTCAACAAAATCTGCATTCTCAACTGCATGTTCAATAGTGTTGCCATCAATTTGCTGACAAGTATACTGTGTTTCACATACCTGCTCATCATCATCAGCATATAACTGTCATTGAGAGAGAGAAATTATATTATCAGCTGCAACCACATCATCATGTTCATTTACTTCTTCTTCCACTTCCTGTCTTTTTTCCTGACCATCCACATGGAAAGCTTGGCTACAAGTAGTATCATGCATAAGAGCATCATAATTTAGTGACCATATTCCTATCCTTCTAAAGCCAGCCTTGATATTTGATGGTGTTAGAGCCCTTTTAAAAGCCTTACTTGCAAGCTCTACTAACTCGAACCTTTTGACCTCAACCCCTGGATTCTTTGCCATCCATGCAGCATGTTCTGACCTGAAATAGTTTTTGAAATGGCCAAACACACTAACATCAAGTGGCTGCAATCTGTGAGTGGTATGAGCGGGCAATGTTAAAAGGTCAATGCCCAAATTGTATGCTTCCTCAATTGTTTGTAGAGCCATGTGGCTTCCATGGCCATCTAATATCAACAGGTGTCTGTTATTAGGTGAGACACCACCTGGCACAGATGCAGCAAAGTGGCAAAGCCAATTTAAAAACAGCTCTTTAGTCATCCATGTATGGGGATGTGCAGCCATGCATGCTCCAGGTTCACAGTTTTGTATATAATTTTTCAACTGATTTTTACCTTTGAAAAGATAAAATCTTGGGATTGAAGCACCAATTGCATTGACACAACATAAAATGGTTATCCATTCCTTGCTCTTAGGCAAAATCTTTGGCACGTTTCGGCTACCTCTTTTCGCAATTACCCTCATGCTACAATTCCTTCCCGCCTGTAAACCTATTTCATCACAGTTCCATATATGGTCTGCAGCATAAGAATGTTTATCATATGCACTAGAAAGAGTGTCATAGAACTTACATACAACTGTAGGGCGCAAATTTAATGCTCTGTCTCTGTCAAGGCCCTCAGCTGTACGCAATACAAGGTCTTGATGCCTTTTTTTAAACCCAAACCACCATGATTTACCAGGAAACCCATCTTTGAATGGGTTTGGCCTCCCTTGACAGATTTGAGCAACTATAGATTTGAGTTGTATCAACTCTAGCCCATGTCCAATTGGGCCATTTCTTTACACCACTCAACCACCTCGGCCTCCTCCTTTTCAGTCATAACTGTAACAAGCCCTATACATTTGGTGTGAGTCAACCCATTTATCCAATAATGTATTGATGAAGGGGGAATAGTATGCTTCTTTGCAGATGCCCGAACAGAATATCCATTGAACTCTATGTCGTCAATTGCAGCTAACATTTCTTCTTTTGTCCAACCTCTTATAGCGCTAATCTTTTTAGTTGAATTTGCACCTTGGACTGTGGTTGACGGTGGCTCTATGGTTGATGGTGCCACAACATCAGCTTCAGCCACATGCTCATCGTCAACAACATTTCCTGGAGCATTGGTGACATTGACGTCACCTGTTCTTTCTTCCTCTGATGAGGTGCATCGCAATTGGGCACCCCTGGTCACTCTTCTGCCACTTCTCCTTGTGCGAGCGACATAACTCACTCTTGCCATGGATGCAACTACCTGTAGGCTGCAAAAACACCAATTGCAAGCTGTTATTCATAATTGAAAAGAATGATTGTTTTCATATGATGAATACAGCTTCTATGCATAGCAATTGCAGATATATATGTTAATTCCAAATGCTACAACTTCTATTTTCAGCTACTGCAGATATATATGTTTACTTCAAATGCTACAGCTTCTATGCTCAACTACTGAGATATTGAAAGGCATGAAAAATGGACAGATTGCAGGTTTTGTATCTACAGAGCAAGAGGACACGGTGTTTTTTAACTGATGTTTAGTAAACACACACACACATATATACAGAGACCTATAAAGAGTTTTTTTAACTAATGTATTTGTTACCGATGTGTGAGCACCTAAGCCATGTAGTGTACTTGTATTTGCAATGAACAAAAGTTTAAAGGGTGTATTTTGCACTCTAAATTAGGCAATCCATGTGATATTATTTGCTTTGCATTGCATGGAATGTTACTCGAATTGTCAAGTATCATTAAATTTATTAGTATTCTGTATATAACATTGTTATTCCTATAATCTGTGCATAGTTAACTTTTGCAGTCTTCCTATATAAAAGGTGCAACATGATAGGGAGCTCTATATCACTAAAATTTGATGTAAAACTAGCAACTGGAAATGATTATTCCTGTTCTCTTCCAAATGCATTTGAAAACAACAGGCATTGAACAAGAAACCTTTCTTAAAAGGATCAAACAATTCCATAAACCGAAAAGAAATACAAAACAGAAATTAATACCTATGATTGAAATTGTTCTTTAGCTCCCAAGAGGTGTATAAAATAAACCATGTAACTTTTCAACTTAAAACAATCTTTTCGTTTTTGATCTTCTATGTTTTGATGAAGTGTGATACAAGTGTATATTAGCTAGACATCCATTCACTATTTGGGTTTTCAGCTTTAGGGATTACTCTGACAATGCTTGCACCATGTTTGGGGATGCTTCAAGAGATTTGGGTTGCATGGTGTCTGATCAGCCCCTAGATGATCCATGATGGATTTGCACAATGAATTTACTTCACTAGATGCTTGCTTGACCTTAGTTGCAAGCTTGTATGGCATTCTTTTATTGGAACCTTGTTTGTGTATGACATCACCATGAAACTTGACATATGTACTCATGGAGTGCAGCACTTCACATGTATGAGCCTGCATGTGGCTTTGTAGGTTGATTGTAAGGATTTAGCCTTGGAATGAGGCTATGGTGTGTATGTGAACTTCCATCTTTACACATCTATATGAAGTTTCCAACTCTCAAAAATTGTCCCTATTGCAGATTTGCAGATTTGTTTTCAGCGACCTATTTATTCAAGGTTTTGTAATTTCTAGCACTTGTATGTCTTGTTGATTTAGCATTAATAATGAAGAAGATAAGGTAGATTTGCTGCTGTATTTACAGCTGTCATAAACTAAAATTCAGATCCGGTTTATACATTACAACATTTTGCTAGTGGGGGGAAACTTGTTGGCACACTTTGGTGTTTTTTCTCTTGAATTGCCTAGTGAATTGATGTTGTTAAGAGGTGAAACACTATCTGATGCTGCTGCTGTTTCATTTACGTTTTATAACAACCCTAAAAACTGAAAACTGAAATAAAGACTCAGAAATAACTGAAAACTGAGACTCAGAAATGAAAATAAAAGTGTAAGAAAACTGAAATAAAGACTCAAAAATTAAAATAAAATTGTAAGAAAAATGTAAACTAACTTGAATATACTGTGTTCTGTTTTGGGGTGTGTTCTGTCTGGGTTGTCTCCAAGGCTAGGTGTGTTCTGTGCTGGATTGTCTCCAAGGCTGGTGAATAGTTTGAAACTGAAAAATGTAACTTCAACAGTGGTTGAACTTCTTTTATAGTTTTTTGCAATTGAATTTTATTGGTGACAATGATGGACATGGATTGCAATGGCTTCATTTTGCATGTGTAATCAGGATTGAATTTGATGTGATCTAATGGCTGAGAATTTGTTTTTGTTGATCCATGTGTTTGATCTGTTTTGATAGGAAATCATTTATTGAATTTATTGGGTGGGTGTCATTTATTGTACACAGTGGGTTTAAATATTGTTATGGGGTGGGTGTCATTTATTGAACACAATGGGTTTAAATGTTGAATAACACAGCAGTTATGGTTGACATACATTTCTTTTTTATTATGTGCAGGTATTGATATTTACTTCTCATACACAGCATCAGAGTTGATCAGATGGGTTGAAGTCACTGGCTTTTTGTACTTATTGACTTGACCATTTTGGAAGGAGAAATGGTTTTATGAGTTTTCTAGTTTAAATGTTGGGATTTGTAATCTTGATACTTATTAAGCTATTTATGGACAGTTGTGGGTTATTTATGGACACATGTGGGCCCAGTGAATGACTCGGGAAATTTTGAACATAATTTAATATATATTTGAACTTCAAGTTATTTTATTATGTTTAATTATTGGTTGCATATATGTCTATTTTTGGTGGGTTGATGGGACCCGTACTATAACAATTACCGATCCCTGAACAACATTAGACATCCCTCCCCTACGTAGAGAAAAACATTACATTACCTACGAGTAGATAGCGCAAGAATCCGCAAGAACTTTACTCTCTGTCTGAACACCAAGGACGAGATCCTGAATTTAGTCAAGCTGAATTAGTCAGCATATTTGCAACCACAAAGCGGATGGTCGAGTAATTATATATATTTTATATATTATATACATTTTATATATGACGCCCTACTCGTAGATAAACAGAGAGCTCTGGTTATGAAACTTCCAGAGGAAAGCATTTAGAGAGTCAATAACGCTGGCAACGGTTGCCACAAACAAAATCGTGGCACCTTAGCGTCCACGCATGAAACAACGAGCATTTACTCGGGCTCTTCACATCAAACGTAGGCCACACACCATCGTTCGAGCCACGGGGAGGTTTCTTTACGGTGAGAGATCTCTTGGGGCGGCCTCTAGAACAGTCTTCGAGCAGCCGGAACTTCAAAGCGAACATAACATGTGCCGACACTTGTGGTTTCTAATTTTTTTCTTGGGATATGTGGTAACTATATGCTTTTTCTGCCGGGATGAAGTTTTTCAGGTTTTCTTTCAAACGTTCAAGGGCTTGGCATTTTAGCTTTTTTGTTGCAGAGGAGTGCCACTCTCTCATCAAAGGTGTTTTCTACTCTCTTCGTGGGGTTTTTATCAAGAATGCTATTACGGTGAAGTAGTAATTGAAATTGTTTAATGAATACCAAGAACTTAGGAGGTATTCCCTCTGCACTTTTCATAAGGATGACACAGGTTCAAATCCTTACCCTCGCTACTACGACAAGGGTAAGGTCCTAGTTATACTGATCTTAGTGTTAATTGGAGGGGCAACATCGATAACCTATGGATATAGGAGCCCTGGAAAACTTCAAATATATATGAATAGAAGAGGCCTGAAAAGCTTAGTGTCTCTTTTTTTTTCAGAAAGAAAAAAAACGCTGTATATTTTAAAAGAAATATATGACAGTACATGATCATCAATACAATCTCAAACTGTTATTTAAAACAGCGAGAAAACCCCATATAGTGTCTCTAGCTTAGTGTCTCTATGCATATGGGAGACCAGACAAGATTTGGATGTCTTCTAATTGATGCAAGAAGTCCAAGATGTAGCCATTATTGGCTTCATTTATGTTAAAATTCATGAGGTGAACATTTTGAAAGTCATTTTTTCACTTTGGATTTAATTTTCAAGGGGGCCTTCATTGTTTTCACTTTGGATCCTCTTTTTAATATTTTTTCGAGTTTCACATTTCTCATTTTATAAAAGCCCCACCCAAGCTGTTATTTATGACCTTATTTCTTGAATGCAAAAGATTCATTGAATAACGTGTACAAGGATAGCTAATACACTTATATCAAAAAACTCAATATTATCACTGCACTTGAAAATATTTTGTTTTTTTTCTTCTCCAGGTGTCCCGACCTCAAGGCAAGAGGTTTTTGAATCACAAATTCCTCTTCTCACCAATGGTTAATCAATACATTTTCTGTATTTCCTTATGCTCTAATGTATGAGTTTTTTTTGTTTTTTAAAAGCTTGACACATCAGGTTGGAATTGATTCTTGAGTTTTAACACATTCATTTAGATGTTTCTCAAACTTTCTATGGTTATTTGCAGATATTTGGAGAATTGCCTGGATTATCTCCTAAGCATTCCGCTGGTGCTCCACCTTCTAGTGGTGGTGGCAGAAAGCGTGTTCATCCTCTACCTTACGTGCCGATGCTAGTCATCCATGTATTCAAGTCATTCTGCTTGCCATAATTCCATTTCCTTTATTCTTAGACTACGTTGCTTATGTTAAATATGAATTGTGTACTGGTTTTGTTCTATTTATCGGAGTCCTTAATATTTTTGCAGAAGCTTTTGTTTTTCTTGCCATCAATTAAATATGCTTATTGTGGATGTTTTAATGCATTTGCAACTCAAGTTAGAATTGTGGATCATTCAAGTGACTTCAACTCTTATGGATTTGGAAATGTTGATTGGAAGGAGAGAGTAGAAAGCTGGAAGAGCGGGAGAAAAAAATGTTGCAGGTGATGAATAGTGGTGACTATACTTCTGAAGAAAAAGGAGGAGACATGGATTTTGGAGTGGTGAAAATGAGGACCTGCAAGCCTTATCTATAATTGGATAATGATGAAAAGTGATTTTCCTTGTGCCATTTTCTCTATGTATCTTCGATGTTTCATCATTCTTTCTTTTGTAATAAAGTAATAAGTGCACCATTCTCTCATATTGAAATTTTTTCCTTTAATGTTGACATTCTCTCTTAGGCGGTTTTAGAGAATGCCAGGAACAGAGTATTGTTAAATTTCATATTCATTTTTTCATGACCGGAAGAATAAATGGATAAATCAAATTTGGAGATATTTTGGCTTTGCACCTTTGTTGATGATTGATGCAAATTTACATCCTCTAGCCCTTGAGGCAGCTTGAAATTGTAAATTTATAGACTTTGATGTTGTTGTACTTACATCTATATGGGAAACAATGATTTTAGGTATTAGATATCTCTTAATTTGTAGTGGCCAATGAATCAAATACCCCTGTTTGGTTTGAGCCTATATTAGTTTCCAAATTGGTTTAGAGTCAAAAGTATTGTAAAATATGTAAGTAATGAGTAATTTTGTGTATTGCAAATTTTGTTTCGTTTATGTTGTTTTACTTACATCTATATGGGAAACAATGATCTTACGTATTAGATATCTCTTAATTCGTAGTGGCCAAGGAATCAAATACCCCTGTTTGGTTTGAGCTTGTATTAGTTGCCAAATTGGTTTAGAGTCGAAAGTATTGTAAAATATGCAAGTTAGGAGTAATTTTGTGTATTGAAAATTTTGTTTCGTTGAGGTGGTTGCAACCCCTCTATTTTCCTTTTCTGCCTGCTGCAGAGTTGCATCTCCGAGGAAATATTTAGTATGTCCAACCTCATTGCTTGAATTGTTGTGTAAGTCACTTTTGCTTCACCTAATGAGTTTGAACTTATTGCTATGGAAAAGCCAATATCTTCTTTAAATTTGTCTCAATCTCTTCAAACCCTAGAGAATGATGGTAAGAAAATGGATGTTGAAGCAATCCATGAAATTTTCAAGCCAGCCATCAGTATATTGTTAGATGATAGTGTTAAGTTTATTGTTCTAACACTTGGATCCTCTAGTGTGTTTCCGTGTTTTAAACTAATGATTCCTATAAATGTTTCTAAAAGAGATCAATTTGAAAAGGGTTAAATAAGCAATGAAAAACTATCCCTGTCAAAGTTCTCAAATAATTACCATGGCAGACACCATGAATCTGGGAAGAAAATTCTCCACTTCAATTGCTTACATTTTCCATCTTTTCCTGCATCAATTTTGTGTCTAACAAATGCAGGTGATTTCCTTGTGGGTGGTACACTTGCAACTCATTGTGGTGAAAAGACATAATAAAAAGTATGGCTTTTGGTGTGATGGACTATTCAACCTTCCCTACCCTTTGTGGCTTGTCTTTAAAGAATTCGGAATAATAATTCTAAGCTAGGTTAAAACTTTAATAAGTTTGAATATAAAATATATTCCATTGTATTGTTTTTGTTTTATTATGATATAGTGGTAAAATTCTTCATAAAGCCCTATTGATACACAACCATATTTTTGTTGGTTGGTATTGATTCAATCAACTATCACTTAAATTTGTGACTGTTTTTGTTTGTTCCTTTTGATGCTATAATGTTATCAAATAAATTTTGCTTACTTAAAGTTTGTATAAATATATTTAATTATATAAGATTGATCATTTTATTTGGAGTTATCATTATAAATGATGCTATTTAGTCAATTTTACTTTTTGAGTTATTTCAATAATTAGTTATAATGTTGATATAATTAGTGGTTTCACTAATATCATTTCAACAAAATAAACTAAAAATTTTAGGCATAAAATTCATTTATACAAATAACCAATCACATGCCATGCCATGGCTTCATAGTATAGAATGTAAATTTATATAATTTCGAGTTATATTTGATATGTGAATCAGTTATAATGTTGATATAATTAGTGGTTTTATCATATTAACTCAACAAAATAAACTAAAAACTATAGACACAAAATTCATTTTAACAAATAAACTAAAAACTATAGGCACAAAATTCATTTATACAAATAAGCAATCACATGCCATGGCATGGCTTTATAGTATAGAATGTAAATTTTTATAATTTTGAGTTATATAGTATACAATGTAAATTTATATAATTATATTTGATATGTGAATAGCTAATTAGCTCCCAAAAACTACTAACTGGTGATACATTTAGATTACATCCTTGCAACTTAAAAGCAGAACTAAAGGTTAACACCAAGAGATTCCACCTCTACTATTTATATTATTTTTGGAGAGTTCCAAATTAACTTCACCGTGCGTCCCTGACCTATACACAACCCATTTTTTGTTTGTTTTTTTATTATCTGTCCTATGGATCCTTCTCACACCGAACAACCTGACAGAGTTTGGTTACAGAGAGGTCAACTGCGCTGAAGTGCAACCTAAACACAAATTTTAATTGAGCTAGCTCTAGTATTGATATTTTTGGATGAAGTGTCAATGGAAACTCCAAACCTGCCATTAATATAATTTCATTAATTGCTACCACAACCGTGGTCGTTATGGGAAAAAAGTGATCAGTGAGACAACATGCTTCCTTGCAGAGAAGGAATTAATTTTATGTTGAATTTTATTGGCCTTCTAAGGCTTACCAATTATATTTCAACTGCACAAATTCAACGAATGCGGCTGTGAAGACTCTACGTTGGGTTCACCCCACCCCAAGGGAAATTCCCATTTTCATTGGGGGAGAATGGTTTTCAGGAAAAGTGGTAAACATTGACAGTCTTACAATTGTATACAAGGAGGAAGGACAGTAATACAAGGGACAAGGGGCACTTTTTTGGTAGAGGTTATATATATATATAATTTACAAAATTTTCAATTATGGTAATTTAGATATATTTATGATTTATAATTTGGGATAGAATTTTTAATGAGAATTATGGAAATTGAGATATAGTTATGATTCATAGTTTGGTATAGAAGTACAAGTAGTTGTTTTATATCAATCTAATCTAGAGTTTGGAAACTATTTCATTTTATTTTATTATGCAGATCCGATTAAATTCATAGATAAAACCAGAGAATTTTGGGAAGTTCCAACCTAGTTGATTTACCAAACAAAGTTCCAACCTTCAAAGCAAATTGAATATGTGCTTTAAATAAAAATACATAATTATTATTGATCTCACTCGTTCAATTTCTTTTGACAATGAGATAATAGAATAAGTCCAACCATAAGACTAATCATTCTTCGAGCAACATCGTTATTATTATCTATCAATGTGGGAAGCTTACATTCAAGGTACCTTATTGACTCACTAACTTCATATAGGTAGCCTTTAACATTACACTTGCATTATAATATCATGCCATATGAATTAATACACATTCAACAAACAATGCCAATTAATTATCATTTTTCTTTAACCAACCATGTCACTAATATATAATATAAAAGACAATACATATAGTCATGCAATTCATAATATTATAATATAAAAGACAATACATATACTCACGAAACTCATAATATTATTCACATAATGTCTTTTTCATCAACAATGAAATCTATTACAATTTAATTCAATCATTTCACAAGAAAAAAAAAAGAAAATGACAAATAATTAGAATTACCAAGTACCAATAGGCATCTACTTTTCGACTTTGTGAATGTAGTCACAACTTGAGCTCCTTAGCCTTAGTCTCCTTGCTTGACTGAACCTTGTAACTCATCAATTGACCTCCCAACCTTTCCTTGGGCACTCTTCTTCCCTGAGGACCCACAAACTATGATGGGGTTTTACAAAAAACAAATGCACTAGCAAGTGGAGGAAAGCCCTCAAACTCAAGAGGTTCTCACTCACACAACCTCCACTTTCACCAAAGTCACCGTAGATCTCAATAGTCACTCCAAATGCAAATAGTTTTTAGGATATTCATCCAATAGTAGGGTGTTCAAAAACTCTATTCCTCGTAACTTGCTCATTTTATAGAAAGTTTCTGTTATGAAACCAGCTCCAAAAATAGAAGAAAAGAGAGATCAATGCCTTAGAAATAAGCCACTTCGAGGGGGAAACCTCCTTTACATTACATAAATGAAAAATTCTTGGATGATACAAATGAAAAAACCTCCTTCTATATAGGAGTCCATGGGGTCACAATATAATCATAGCCGACCTAACAATATAATGTAAGGGCACAATAATAAAAATATGGGGGTTACAGGGGTACAACAATAATAATAAGGGGGCTATACTAACAACAATAAGAGACTACACTAGTAATATAGGGACCTAACATGCCCCTCTCCTTCAAAAAAGTGTTTTCATCAACGCTTGAGTAGCTCTGGATGCTTCTGTATAAAATTCTCATCCTCCCATGTAGAATCTTCAGTGGGTAAGTTCTTCCACTTGATGAGATACTTTGAAATTGACCGATTTCATAGCTGTCGAGTTCTTGTTTCTGTGACTGCTTCAGGTTCCAATATGATTTTTCCTTCCTCATCAAGTTCTGGAAAAATTGTTTGAACTGGAATTTTGTCACCTATAACCTTCTTTAAGCATGAAACATAGAAAACTGGATGCACTCGTGAAGAAGCAGGAAGCTCCAATTTGTATGCCATAATACCAATCTTTTGCAACACCTTGTAAGGACCATAGTAATTTGGCAATAATTTATTATCCTTCTTAGCTTGCTTGAGGGACATTTGTTTGTATGGTTGTAGCCGTAAAAATACGCAATCTCCTACATCAAAAATTCACTCGCTGCGATGTTGATCTGCCTGTTGTTTCATTCGATTTTGTTTCAAATTTAGGTTATCCTTTAAGAGTTGGAGAACTTGTTGTTGATGCTTGATGTGATCTTCCACTGCTTGAACATTAGAATTTTCTCTTAAAGATGATGTGATGGACGGTGGATGATATCCATAAAGTGCCATAAATGGGGTCACTTTTGCTGCAGTATGGAAGGAAGTATTATACCACCATTAAGCCAGAGGTAACCACTTGACCCATTGTGTTTGTTTATCAGATACAAAACAATGAAGATATCATTCCAAACATTTGTTCACTATCTCAGTTTGACCATCATATTGAGGATGATAAGATGGGCTATGAGCTAGTTGAGTACTTAATCAGGAGATCATGTCTTATGCTCAAAAATTAAAGTGCTCGAAACAGGTCCGAACCTGAGTGACCAGAAAGGTCTCGTCGTTGCGATTCCGGCGCCACGAACGGTTCAAAAAATAGATGTCGTATGAGGAAGATATCACATTTTGTTTTTTTTCCCAAACAATGAAATTTTGGTGACTGGATGTTCAGTGAGCATGCAGGTACAGTCAGCAAGTATATACTTGGAATATTCCATTTTCAATTGAGTCAACAGAATCGTGCCATGTGGCTTAATCTGGGTTGTTGGATGTTGATGGTACAGAAGTTGATTTGGACTGTTGATGGGTTTATTTATGAGCCATTGGATGAGCGACACGTGGCTATCCCAGAGGCTGCCACGTGTCCTCAGGAGCGTGTGAAAAAATTTATTTGGAGTCGACGAGGTTGACCCCGCGACCTCATGCCCGCAGCAAAGTCCATTTACCAGCCTACCTACATGGAAGTTCTTAACAAAGTATGGTCACCACTTCATCTTATTGGTTATAAGTTTTTCATACGGGGGTTTGGGGAGGTTAGGCCCCCCTCGCATGTGGCCCTAGCGCTAGAACCATGGCCTCCACGCTAACCACAGCCTCAAACTAAACCATCGACGTATTAACTGCTCAAATGTGTTTTAAAACCACGACAATCAATGTTTATCTGGCAGCAACTTTACATAAACTCTAGTGGGTTTTTACTGCAGTCACATGGGCGGTTTAAATGACAACAAATGTTGTGGTCAGCGGAACACTGCACTTCGATTTCCAAGCAATTCGATGGTTGTATCAAATGGCTATTTCGACGCAGTCTTTAAGACTATCACATGATGGGGTTAAAAGGGTTGAAGTGTTTAATACGACGGTTAAAATATTGTGGAACCACTACTCCAAGTTCCAAGACGATATGGCGGAGTTTCAAACTGTAACAAGCAGAGGTTACGGCGGGGTTGGCATGTGACCACACCGCCACTACCACTTAATGTTTAGTTAACCTGTCCGAGCATATTTGGAGCACACTCTTATTTTTAGGGGATTTATTAAATTTAACTGCAGCTAACTACCTATTCTCCACATTTAGTGGAGCTTTTCTAGCTGTCATTGGGGAAAACACATGGGGAGGTCAATTTTCGACCAATTTTGGTGAAACAAGAGTCTACCTAGACTAATTTGAGCAATCTGGAGCCATTGGTGTAGAGAAAACATCCATTAGAGGCCTGAAAACTAATGTAATTTACAATTTTTATCATAATGACAAAGAGGGACATGCCATTGGGAGCTAGATCAGCAGATGTAGCCCAGAAGGGGTGAACTGCTTCATCATGCCTGTTGTGTAAAACTTATGTGTAAATGTTTTTCTCTGTTATGCGCTATTGTTCAGTGTTTTTAAGGCATATTTACATGATTAATGTTCACTAATTCATCTAATTTTCATGGTTAAAAATCTCATCCTTAAGCAAAATTATGGAGACAATTTGTACATGTTTATTTAACTGAAAGGACACTTAGCACAACAGAACTAATATACTCATTTCAGATCAAGTTGGTATCAAATCTAGAGTTTAATCTCTGGTGTTTTTATGTGCAGGAATTTGTTAACTGTTTGCAAGGGTTTTCATGCTTACTAGGCTCAAGCTTAAGAGAGGAGAAGGAAAATTGGTGGAAGCAAGAGGTTCTCAAAGTGAGCCACAACAAAGGAGGGAAAGATTGCCACATTCTCCACCACCAAGTTCACCTCCAAGAGAAGCAAAAGCAGCTTCAAGCATGCCTCCAGGAGAAGAAGAAACCCATGAAGAGATGGATCCCAAAGAGGAAGAAAGAATGTTTAGGAAAGAATTCCTTGACATGGCTGAAATGGTGAGAGTCCTTTATCAAGAAAGGAATGAAAGACTAGAAGGAGAAGGTTCCAAACTTCACAAGGAAGGTCAGGTATCATCAGGAGGTCAAAATGATGAAGATAAATCAAAGAAGGGAAATGGAGGAAATGGAGGCAGTGGAAAGTCACCATCATAACCCTCATCTTCATCCTCATCATCCTCTACTTCATCTTCAATACATCAACTATCTAAGTCAAAGAACACTGGTAAAAGTCATTTTCTAAAACTTGATGTTAAGTTTGAATTGCCAATGTTTAATGGTGAAGTCAATGCATAAAATCTTGATAATTGGATAGGAAATTGGAGGTTTATTTTAGAATTTAGAACCTTCATGATGATGACACCAAAATCCAACTAGCTTCATTGAGGATGGAAGGCGCAGCTCTTGTTTGGTGGGAAGCCAAGACAAATGAGGAGATAAAAAAGCATGGTAAGATGATTCTATCATGGACTGATCTCATTACTGCAATAAAACAACAATTTTATCCATTAGCTCACATGCAGAAAGCCATAATGAACTGGAAAAATTTTAGACAATTGAAAGGATAAAATGTACAAGATTACACCCAATAATTTAGGAGAAGAGCTCTCTTATTAGGGGTAGATTTGCAGAGTCAAGATATTTTTCTCAAGTACATAGGGGGCTTACATAGCTACCTTAGACATATTATCCTCATGTTTAATCCAACAAGCCTAGATGAGGTATGTGTTCAAGTCACACATCTAGAAGCTAGAGGGTAAAATACTTTTGAAGAGGGTAGAAACAAACCTTTTAAGGGGAAAAACAAAGAGAAGACCTCAAAAGGAAAAGGCAAAAAGAACACATCTATCAAGAAAGAGGGAGAGAAAGTGGTTTGTAATCATTTTTCAAGAGAAGGTCATGAAGAGAAAAAATGTTGGAAACTACATCCTAAAAAGAGACCCAAATTTAACAATAACAAAGGGAAGCAAAAAACTACAGCTGCAACTCAACATGACTTAAAAGAGGATTCAGGTAATGAAACTAAAATTACAGCCATGGGATTGAAGAACATGAAGGGAAAATAAATTGAAACAAAACCCAGTACTAGTACTTCAAACTATCACATAGAAGCTCCAAATGAAGAAGAGAGAATTGAACAGTTTCATGTGAGGGTCATATCCAAACGTACCAAAATTGATACACTGTTTGACAGTGGTTCACAAGAGAATTTAATCTCTGAAGACTTGGTCAAGAAACTTAAACTTGAGGCCATTCCACATCCAAAACCATATCCACTTGGGTGGATTTGCAAAGATGCAATTTACAGGTTTCAAAGAAGTGGATATTGCGCTTTGCAATAACTGCACATTTTGTTCACACAGTTGAATTAAATGTGGTTCTGCTTGATATTAAAGGTGTTGTGTTGGGTAGTCCTTACTTGTATGACAGGAAATCTATCTTCCATCGCCATGAGAAAAAATACCATTTATTCAAAGATAGCAAGGATTACATTGTTAGAGCACATCGCAAGAAGACAAATATTGCAATGGTAAATGCTGGACAGGTAAAAAGGCTAGTGAATTCAAGTAAGAATTTTGTTCTTCTAATGATTAAGCCTAAAGCTGATGTTAATCATGAGTCATTTGAAGATTTTGATCCTAAGTTTAAATCATATTTATATGATGTAGTTGATGCACATCATGAGATGTTTCAGGAGCCAACAAGTTTTCCTCCTAAAAGGGAGATTCAACATGACATTCAATTTCAACAAGATTGTCCTCTTCCAAACATCAGCATGTATCGCATGTTGATAATGGAAAATTCTGAAATAAAGAGGAAAATCAAGGAATTGTTGGACAAGGGACTCATAGGGCCAAGCACTTCGCCATGCGGTTCACCTATAGTCCTGATTCTAAAGAAATATGGGACTTGGCGCACGTGTGTCGATTTCAGAGCTTTGAACAAGATAACGGTAAAGAATCGATACCCACTCCCAAGGATAGATGATTTGTTAGATCAAATAAAAGAAGAAAAGTATTTCACTAAGTTATATTTACGAAGTGGATACCATCAAGTAATAATTGCATAAAGTGACATATGGAAGACTACATTCAAAACCAAACAAGGACTCTTTGAGTGGTTGGTTATGTCGTTTGGTTTGTGTAATGCACCGACGACTTTCATTCGTGTGATGGATAATGTTTTATGTCCATTTATTGATGAATTTGTGATTGTATATTTAGATGATATACTCATTTTCAGCAAAACAAGAGAAGAGCATGTCGAGGGTACTTGATGTTTTGAAGAAAGAGCAATTATTTCTTAAGATGTCTAAGTGTGAATTTGGAAAGACTTCTTTGGTTTATTTGGGACACATTGTAGGAGGAGGCACATTTAGAATTGATCCTTCTAAAGTGGAAGCCATTGTGAATTGGCCCACTCCCAAATCAGTAACCGAGGTAAGAAGTTTCTTAGGCGCAGCGCAGTATTGGGGAAAGTTTATTGCTAAATTTTCTGCCATAGAAGCTCCTATGCATGCAGTGACAAGTGTGAAGAAAGGCTTCCAATGGGGAGGAAAACAACAACAAGCTTTTGAAGCTTTAAAAGACAAGATCAGTTCAGCTCCGGTTCTTGCATTACTGGATTTGAGACAACCATTCGAGATACAGACCGATGCTAGTGATTATGCCATGGGCACAGTACTTTTCAGCAATGGTAAGCCTATTTCTTTTCATTATGAAACATTCAATGGTGTTGTAATCAATTATCCAACAAATGAGAAAGAGTTGTATGTGTTGGTACAAAGCGTCAAGAAGTGGAAACACTACTTTATGGGTAAAGAGACGATTATTCATATCGTTCACCAACCACTACAGTACTTGCAGTCGCAAACAAAATTGCAGCAATCACGACATTTCAAGTGGATGGGATTTCTTCAACAGTTTCACTTGGTTATAAGGTACAAGAAAGGTATTTTCAATAAGTTGTTGATATGCTTAGGCCAATTATAAGTGCTTTTACTTTGCTTAAAAATTATTCTATTGTACATGAGAGTTACATAGAACATTATGCATCTGATGCTGATTTTAAAGATGTGTATGCTATTTTGAGTGAAGGGAATCAAGTTGAGGAAAATGATTATCACTTGCATAACAATTTTTTGTTTCATTTGGGCAAGTTGTGTATACCACAAGGAGAGAGACTTAGTGTCATGAGAGAGGCTCATTCGTCTCTTATTGCTGATCACTTTGGGGTAAGCAAAACAGTGGCGCATCTTCAGAGGTATTGTTATTGGCCTCGCATGATAAATAGTGTGTCACATTTTATAAGAGGATGTTTTATGTGTGCTACAAGCAAGCCTAGCAATAGGAATCTTGGGTTGTACACACCACTACCGGTGCCATCAAGGCCATGAGAGAGTGTCTCCATGGACTTTTTTGGAGGGCTACCTATGTCAAGAAAACATCATGATTATCTTTATGTAGTTGTGGATAGATTCAGTAAAATGTGTATACTTATGCCATGTAAGAAAACCATTACTGTTGAAAAAACTACTGAACTTTATTTTCAACATGTATGGGTTCATTTTGGTTCACCAAGTTCTATTGTTAGTGACAGGGATTCCAAGTTCGTTGGGAATTTTTGGTCCAATATTTGGAATATGATGGACACAAAGTTGAAAAAGAGTATTGCTTTTCATCTGCAAACTGATGGCCAAACCGAGGTGGTGAACATCACCGTTGTGCATCTATTGAGAGGGTATTGCAGCAAGCATCCCAAGTTGTGGGATGAACAACTACATTACATTCAGCACACTTACAACCGGGCCAAGCACTCTTCTACAAATACTTCACCTTTTGAAGCCTGCTTTGGGTATTTGCCGAAATCGCCATTAGAATTCATCTTTGAGAAGGATGTTGCAATTGATGGTCATAGTGATATTGACAAGACTCGAAAGTTCATTGAGAAAATTCAGATTATTCGTCAAAAAGTTCAAAAATAGCTTGAGAAGAGTCAAAGAAAGTACAAGGAGAGGAATGAGAAACATAGAGTTGATCACAAGTTTCAAGAAGGAGATGAAGTATGGTTGCACATAAGAAAATAAAGAATGCAAGGAGAAGGTAAAAATATCAAGCCTATTCGTTATGGTCCATTCAAGATTATTAAACAAGTTGGTGATAATGCATTTCAGCTTGACTTGCATTCATATATGCAAATGTATTCTGTTGTCAATGTGGAGAATTTACGTTTGTATGAGCCTTCGTTGGTTGATGATCAAGGGAGTGACATTCAACTACCATTAATAGAAGATTTCTCACCAGAATTTCTGAATGAGCTCAAGGAGGATGCCATCCTTGATAGGAGGACACACACTTCTAAAAGAGGAAGTGTCGATTATCTTCAGATTGGGCTCAAGGGCAACGAACCAAGTAAGGCAAGATGGATGGAAGTGGAAAAGGTGAGGGAGTTGTTCCCATTAGGGGAATTTTGAGGTTTAAAATGGGCCTCTTAAGGAAAATGTAAAATCAAAATTAACTTTATGAGAACCAATCACATTTTAGGGGATGACATCATCCCTAATGGTTGAGGGGGCATTTCTTTTGTTAAAGGTACTTACTTGTCACATTCTCAATGGTGGATAAAAACTCATGGTTAACCATGGTAGTGCTCTAAGTACTTTTAAAGTCAAAGTAAAATACTCATAATAAATGTCATTTCACACTTTTTGAATAAAAATATATTATTGTCATTTCATATTTCTCGAAAGAAACAATGCATTTCCCTATACATTTATTATATTATATTATATTATTTTTATATAGTATATTAATTACATGTTTTTATACAATTTAAATAATATAAATTTTAATTAATAGCATATAATATAATTAACAATTTATAAATTTATATTTATATTTTATTTTAAGTTATTTAAGTACAAAGGACAAATGCATTAGTTGTTCAATGATAATGACTTTTTCTTGAAAATCTCATTATTATTTATAGTCACATCAATACAATTTTTTTATTAATTTTATTTTGGTACAACTTTTGAATTTAATTTAATTATGGTTACATTGATTGTGGTGCAAAAAGTGAATTGAAAATTCATAAATATTATTTTATTGGTTTGGCTATTATTTTATTATTTCCTTAGGAGGCCCATTTTAGACCTCAAAATTCCCCTAATGCTCATCTTCTGAACAGGTGATTAAAGTCTTTTGAGGTCCAAAAGCTTCCTAATGGGGAGGTGTGATTAGGATATCATCTCTTATGTTCAAAAAGGAAAGTGATCGAAACAGATCTGAACCTGAGCGACCAGAAAGGTCTCATCATTGTGATTTCGGCACTGCGAACAGTTCGAAAAACCAATGTCGTATGAGAAAGATATTGGATTCTGTTCGTTTTCCCAAACATTGAAATTTTGGTGACTGGATGCCCAGTCAGCATGCAGGTACAGTCAGCAAGTATATACTTGGAATATTCTATTTTTAATTCAACCAACAGAATCGTGCCACGTGGCTCAATCTGGGCCGTTGGATGTTGATGGTACAGAAGTTGATTTGGACCGTTGATGGGTTTATTTGTGAGCCAATGGATGAGTGAAATGTGGCCAGCTTGGAGGCCACCACGTCTCCTCAGGAGCGTGTGGCAAAATTTATTTGGAGTCGACAGGGGTCAACCCCGCGACCTCATGCCCGCAGCAAAGTCCGTTTGCCAGCCTGCCTGCATAGAAGTTCTTAACAAAGTATGGTCACCGCTTCATCTTATTGGTTATAAGTTTTGCATACGGGGGTTTGGGGAGGCCAGCCCCCCCTCGCATGTGGCCTTAGCACCATAACTGTGGCCTCCACGCTAACCTCAACCTCAAACTAAACCACTGGCGTATTAACCACTCACATGTGTTTTAGAACTGTGACAATCAGTGTTTATCTGGTGGAAACTTTACATAAACTCCGACGGGCTTTTACTGTAGTCACATGGGCAGTTTAAACAGCAACAAATGTCGTGGCCAGCGGAACACTGCACTCTGGATTCCAAGAAATTTGACGGTTATATCAAACGACTATTTCAGCACAATCTTTAAGATTGTCACATGGTGGGTTTAAAAGGGTTGAAGTGTTTAATACGACGGTTAAAAGATTGCGAAACCACTATTCCAAGTTCCAAGACGATATGGCGTAGTTTCAAACTGTAACAAATGGAGGTTACGACAGGGTTGGCATGTGACCACCCAGCCACTACCACTTAATGTTTAGTTAAACCGTCCGAGCATATTTGGAGTGTGCCCCTATTTTTAGGGGATTTATTAAATTTAACTGCAGCTAACTGCCGGTTCTCCACATTTAGTGGAGCTTTTCTAGCTGTCATTGGGGAAAATGCATGGGGAGGTCAATTTTCGACCAAGTTTGGTGAAACAAGAGTCTACCTAGACTAATTTGAGCATTCTGGAGCCATTGGTGTAGAGAAAACAACCATTAGAGGTCTACAAACATATGTAATTTACAATTTTGAGAATAATGACAAAGAGGGACATGCCATTGGGAGCTGGACCAACAGATGTAGCCCAGGAGGGGTGAACTGTTTCATCATGCTTACTATGTAAAACTTATGTGTGAATGTTTTTCGCTGTTATGAACTGTTGTTCAGTTTTTTTAAGGCTTATTTACATGCTTAAAGTTCATTAATTCATCTAATTTTCATGGTTAAAATTCTCATTCCTTAAGAAAACTTATGGAGACAATTTGTACATGTTTATTAAACTGAAAGGACACTTAGCACAGTAGAACTAATACACTCCTTTCAGATCAGTACCCAACCAAGAAAATAATTTCGTCCAAAAATTTCTACTAAAAATGGGATCTTTGTCACTTATAATAATATTTGAGTTTCCATGTAGCTTTTGAATTGTTTCCATAAATGTAGTAGCAACTGTAGTTGCTTTAAATGGATGAGATAATGTGCAAAAGTGTGCATACTTGGTAAGTCTATCAACTACCACCATGATGACACTCTTTCCTTCGGATTTAGGTAAACCTGTGATAAATCCATTGAAATCTCCTCCCAATGTTGACTTGGAATGGATAAAGAATGTGGAAGACTCGAGTCTTAATTTTTTCAACTTTATTTTGCTAGAAAACCAAACATTCCGCCACAAAATTTTGAATATCATATTTAAGGCCATCCCAAAATAATTCTTTCTTCACCCTGTGGTAAGTTTTTGAAAATCTTGAGTGTCCTCGTAAAGGAGAAGTGTGCAATTCCAAAAGAATATTTTGTTTTAGTTGGGAATTCTTACAAAGATATAAGCAATCTTTGTACCATAAGGAATCATTTTTCCAAGTAAATGTATCAGATGTACTAGGATATTGCTGCAACTTTTGAATGAGTGTTCACACTTCTTCGTCCTTCTTCCATTCATCCCTTGCTCCAATTATCCAATCTGGTTGGATAATAGAAATGGCACAAAGCAATGCTTCCACCTCTTCATCCTTTCTTGAGAGTGCATCTGCAACAACATTTAACTTTCCTTTTTTGTAGATGATTTCCAAAGTCATAACCCAACATCTTTAAGATAGTCTTTGTTCCAAAAAGTGTTTAAGACTATCATGATCAATTTTTACCTTGAAGTGTCTTCCCATTAGGTAAGGTAGCCATTTCTTTAATGCATGTAGTATTTCCAACATTTCATTCTCATAAATAGCTTTCTGTAAATACTTTCCTTTGATTGGATGACTATAAAAAGCAATGGGTCGTCCTTCTTGCATTAAAACAACACCAATTCCATTTCCTAAGGCATCACATTCCACAATAATTTTTTTTGTGAAGTTTGGCGTAGCTAAGACCGGTGCTAGGCACATTGCCTCTTTAAGATGTTTAAAGGCCTTAGTTTCTTTAGGAGTCCATGAAAATGCATCTTTCTTCAATAATGTTGTTAGAGGTGTTGCTATTCTCCCATAATTCTTAACAATATTTCAATAATACCTTGTTAACTTGAGAAATCCTCGCAACTTCTTTATGGTTGCGGGGACTTTCCATTCCTTAATGGATTTAATTTTGTTAAGGTCTACCTTAATTCCCTCGTGAGATACAATATGACCCAGATACTCCACCTCTTGTACTCCAAAGAAAGATTTGGAGGTTTTTTCATATAATTGTTTTTCCTCCAATAGTTTGAGCACCATGTCAACATGTTGAACATGATCCTTCCAATACTTGTTGTAGATTAGTATATCATCAAAAAATACTAACACAAATTTTCTAAGGAAGGGTTTGAAAATGCAATTAATCAACCCTTGAAATGTAGAAGGTGCATTGGTAAGGCCAAAAGGCGTGACCAAAAATTCATAATGACCCTCATGAGTTCGAAATGTTATTTTCAAAATATCTTCAATCTTCATTCTAATTTGATGATATCCTGAACGAAGATCCAACTTGATAAAATAAATTTCTCCATGTAATTCATCCAATAATTCATCAATCACATGAATGGGAAGTTTATCTTTAATAGTGAGCTTATTGAGCTCCATATAATCCGAACACATGCGCCATGATCCACCTTCTTGTGCACCAATACTATTGGAGCAAAGAAAGAACTTTGACTAGGTTGAATTATACTAGCCTTTAACAATTTTGCAATCATACGTTTAATTTCAATATTTTGGACATAACGATATCTGTAAGGCCTGATGTTTGGAGGAACACTTCCTGGAATCAAATGAATAGCATGATCATGATCACAAATAGGTGGGAGTACTTTTGGAATTTCAAATACCTTGGAATGATTGTCCAAGGCTTTTTGGAGATCTGGAGAAATAGATGATTTTGATTTCGGAACTTCTAGTGAGCATAATTGTGCAATTACGCCTCATTGTTCTTTCTTCAGAAGATTTTTCATGAAATTAGATCTTATTATCTTTCCCAGCTTCCTTGTGACACCCCGTAATTCGAATTCTTCTCCTTCCGAAAAAAAATTCAGGAAAAGTTCTTGAAAATTAAAAGCTACAGTCCACAAATATTGTAACCATTGTACTCCTAGTACAACATCAACACCTCCCATTGGAATGGAAAGCATTGGACTATTAAATACATATTCCCCCATGGTTAGCTTGATATTATGGAATTTTCCTTAGCAATTTATAGTTCCTCCAGTTGCAACCATCACTTGACATTCTGGTGTTGGGTATAGGAAGCAATTCAATTCCTTGGCTACCTTACAATGAATAAAATTATGGGTACTACCCGAATCAATCAACACTATTAACTTTTTCTTCTTGATATTTCCTTCTATCTTGAGAGTTTGAGGAGTGGTAATTCCTGCGAATGCATTACATGATATGGTCTGACCCATTTCTTCTTTCTCTAGGGTTGGTTCTTGGTGTATATTCTCTTTTTTTAAAGTTTCTTGTTCATTTTCTTCCTCCTCTTCACAATCTATGTAAAATAATTTCTTCTCGGGCACACTTATGACCTTTAGTGTATTTTCTATCACAACTGTAGGAAAGCCCTTTAGCTCTTTTTTTCCCTATTTATTTCTCCTATTTTTCTTTTGATCTCAATTTAGACTCCCCATTTTGTGCTTATTAACTTAAGTCAACAAGTAGGTCTCATATTTTTATTCCCCATCAAGCCCCTAATTTTTCTCAAGTTAAAATCTTGGTTGGAGATTTTTGTGTTATGTTCTTACCACATGGAAGCTCTCT
The DNA here is from genome assembly GCA_034641835.2 of Pinus albicaulis. Lineage (NCBI taxonomy): Eukaryota > Viridiplantae > Streptophyta > Pinopsida > Pinales > Pinaceae > Pinus > Pinus albicaulis. Next base: position 181,115,299 of record CM076584.1, read on the forward strand.
CATGAAATTCATTTTCACAATTTTAATATTATTATTCTCTAATTTCATGCACAACCCCTTTTTCTTAATGAGAGTAAATTATCATTGGATTAATATTTCTATTTTGAATTTATGTCCCCTTTTTTCCCCTTGTTATTAGGAAAATTTAGATACTTATGAGTTATTTATTGTTATTATTATTATTTAAAGGTTTCCCAAGTGTGAGGATGGTATGGTTACTTACTCGATTTAGCTTTTATATCAATTCCTATTCCCTCTTTCCATATAATTTTATCTTCTTATATAATTTCCTCAATACCCTCTTACTTACATTGTGTGTTGTATTACTTATAATTGCCTGAGTGTGAACCATCATTTATCTTCCAAATTTTTCCTGATGCCAAGGGTGCCAAGTCAAAATTTCCAAGGGTGTCATGTTGCTTTCCCTTTAGGCATTAATGACTAAAGAGGGGAACTTGGGCATGATGATGGAGACCACTATAATCCCCTGTGTCACCCTTGTTGTGAGACTAATGGTGTTGAATATCAAGGAATCTACCTTAATTTGCACCCCTCAGTAAATCCCTGTGAACGACCTAATCTGGGGTCCTCCCTCTTAACATTGTGAGCTTCAAGGCAAAGGAATCCTAATACCTTCCAGCCCAAGTCACAATGTGAGTGCTAGCAGGTGGAATTAGGGGTGTTGTCTCACCCCTCCAATGAAAGTATATTTGTCTTGTACAATCCCATCACCCATGTGTAAATTATTTGGCCAAGCACCTGAACTATGTTTGCAACCACAAACATGTCGCTTGTAATTATAACAACATAATATTTACAAATAAATGTAATATCAACAACACCCAAACAATTAAACCAAAATTGTTGACTCGTCACATGTATGGATGTGAGTGCCACAGGTGAGGCTTAATAACGACCTTCATCCTTGACAACAAAAGTCGTTGTCCTTTTACATTATTTCTCATTAACAGTGGTAGGGGGCACGTGTGGAGGCCGGAAAAACACAACCTTTGCCTCCCTCTCCATCTGTCCATCATTGAAAACAACCCCATTTGGGATCTCTCCTTTCCACTTATTATTTCCCTCCTTTTATGGTGATATTTTCCTTAGAACCACTTTGTAGTCCTTTATTTTTACCCACATTCTCTAGATATTGTTCTTAGAAATATGCCTCATCAATTATCCTAGGTTTAAAGAGTATCACTTGCCTCCCTAAATGATTATATGCCTCCTAGAGGCTTGAAGAATACATCCAAGTTCTTGGGAGATATTTCCAACATAATGGCCATTTTTCTAAACTCGATGGTGTACTCTTGCAAAATATACTCTTTCTTCTATAAAAAATTTCCAACATATCCATTGGTACTTGTCATATCTAAGTGCAGAACTAGGATTTAATGTGGGTTTTAAATACATTCCACTTAGTTACTTGTGGGTCACCCTCCAACCTAAGAATTTCTATGTGTTGAGATTTTGGGTAGCATTGGATGTGTTGTACCTCCAAAAATTGTGGAGGGGCTAGAACACATGAGATCTCAAATACCCAGAAATCGTTTGGAGAAATTCCACCTGGTGTAAAAGTTATTCAAATAATTAAATTTTTTAATGGGAACCCTAAGTCTAACTTAGGGAAATCGAAAAATTAAAGTGAATTAATTTACACATGAGGTGAGAATATTCTAAGTGACGTGGATCAAGATTTCTCTAATATTATCCATTGATTAGTGATTAGATCACGACTATTGATTTCTCAACGAGAAAATTATTAAAGGAAGGATTGGGGTCAATTGGAGAAAACACACAGAGTTTAAAAGATCGAATTCTTCTGACGGAGCAATGCTTAGACGGAGATCAAAACTGAGTGATTCAAAGAAGCAGAGAGGGGAAGATGCAGTGATTGGTTGGAGGACCAAGAGTACAAAGCAGAGCAAGGGCAGCAAAGACGCAAAGGAGGCAGTGCATCCATTAAAGAGTGTGACGTAGACCGTAGAGAGGGTGAGACAGGCCCACGTAGGGCTCATGCACGGGCAGCACAGAGCCTCCAAGGAACAATCCAAAATTAGCTGGAGATCTGGGTTTCTAAGCTGGCAGGACTAAAACTTGATTCCAGGAGGAGGTGATCAGCGCAGAGGAAGGGTGATGTAGTCCTTCAACCAGGGCCACACAGGCTTCAATAGTGGCAACGTAGAGACTGCGCAGAGCTAGCTGGGGTTTCACTAGTGACCAATCTGAATCAACCGGGATTTGCAAAGTGAGATAAAACTCACATTTTTGCCGAGGTTTTCTCTGTTGGGTGAGCCAGATTATGGAACCCTAGATGTACTCAGAATATTGTTGCTTAATAATAATAAACCCTCAGAACTACTGCACCAATTTTTCCGCATTGGGTTTTCCGAGGACATTTGTCCGAAAAATCATGTGTTTCCTTTGTCATATGTGCGTTATGCTTCAGTAAATGATCTATATATGTGTAGGATTATAGTTGTATTTACTTCAATATTTTCAGAACATTTCTGAAAATAACTTGTATAACTTAAATCACAAGTAGGAGAAGTAAATCAAGATAATACAGTAGGGTTTCTGTAATTTTTTATTCAGAAATTTTCACATGGTATCAGAGCATTGCAGATCAAGCTGAAGCCATCAACAAGGGGCTGAATATTTTTTCTACAGGAAGGGCAGCTGAAGCAACACAAATCCCAGAGAAGGCAGCGCAACACCAGGAGGGATGCAAACCTAGCAGAAGGGATGCAGAGCTAGTCTTCTCACGCAAATCTGACGCAGAGGCTAACGCAGGCCCTAGTGGGTGACACAAAGCCTGTTAGGCTCACGCTGGGCTAACATAGTGGTTGAAGCAGGCCCTATAGGGTGACGTAGTCCGAGGTTGAGAGACACTGATCTGAATATGGGAAAACTTGTTATTGCTATGCAAGCTCCCTCATCAGTATTAAAAATGTGTTTAAGGATCGTCTCATTCAACCATTTGTGAAGGGGATAAAGTGTCAAGTTTCATGTGTCTTTGAAGATCAAATTATGAGTTAATTAAAAATTAAAAACACATATAAAACAAATTAAATGCAGTAAAATAACTCACAACAATCACATAACACAATGGATGATGATAGAGTTCACCCCTCCTAGGCTACATCTCCATGGCCCTGCTTTAACTAGCTAGGCCCTCTTGGGATTATGAGTAAAATTTCTAATTACAAGAACAATTATTTCTCCAATTAGTTTTATGAATATTCCACTGGCTTCATAACACTCAAATGCACCAAAAAATTACCATCCAATCTTTGAATTTGGTTCACAACTCCTCTAGGCTTGACCTCCAATCCCGGTGGACATGGGCTTGTTTAATCTCCAAAGTGAAAACAACACCTTCATATGTGCTCCAAATCCTCTACAAACTATACCATTGCGTCCAGAACATCAAATACATCAAAAATTGACTATTCATTCACTGAAAACAGCCTTCAACTTATCTGGGCATGGCGTTCCCTCCTAGTGGGCTTCAAAATTATTCAAGTGACCAAAAAACACCTGTAGATGAGCTCCTATGCCTTTGACAGCTATTCCAATGGATTCATAGCATGCCAATATACTAAGAATGACTCTTTTTGAGCTCAATTTAGTCGGAAATTTACTCAATTATGGCAAAAACAAACTTCCCCCCAATTTCTCCTCCAAATCTGGAAGGACTCTAGACAACTCCAACAAATTCGGTGGAATCTGCCAAAAATAGAAATCTGCTAAAAGCACCACTAATTATTAGGAGATTAATTAAATTTTAAACCATAATTAACTGGTGGATAAGCACACTTAAAATTTGGGTTTATGGTTGAGTTGGGAGTTTGGTCACATCGCATGGTCACGTGGAGGAGAGTTGGCCTACAGGGCTGGCCCCCTCCTTTCGCCATCGAGCCTGCAATATGCGTTCAAATACAAAATTGGAGTAAAATATTTCAATGTTCAGGGCCCATGGCCTAATGGGAAAGAAGTTGAGTGTTGGGGGGAGATCACGTGGTCGAACCCCGACCTCGACCCTCCATACACTATTTTATAATGGATATGTGAACCTTTGTCCAACACTATTCGAACTTTAAACATGTGCGTCGAACCTTTGAACTATTCATTCAATTAAATATATGCCACTGTATTAGAACCCTTTGAACTATTCATTCAATTAAATATATGCCATTGTATTCGAACCTTAATGTCTGCCATAATATATATGCCCAACATATTAAACCTTTGCAACATATGATTTAATAAAATGCATGCCACCGTTTATTAAATGGCCCACCATACCATAATAATATGTGCCATACGTAATGTTTTAAAATGCCTCACTTTTTGGGTTTTTTTAATATTATATATATATATATATATATATATATATATATCCAACCTTAATATATAATAAAAAAATAATTTCCCACACATAAATATCATGGACCCACATTAAATCTTGGAGGACATAGGGAAATTTTTACCTTCACAAACCAAACTGACGAATCCAGCAGTGACACTTGTCACAATTCCATTGGACAAAAACTGAAGAAGATTCCCTAAATGCTGACTGGGCTGCCATGTCATCACCCTGTACCTCTTCTGCAATTTTTTTTAAAATTTGCATGTTCTGAATGATGATCAGCAGACCATAACTTCCTCATCTGAACTCGGTTTTCAACGAAACAAGTTCAATTTCATTCCTTGTGACGGGTTGGTCGCTTTCGTTTTGATTTGTTACAATTATAAGTGCTTTCATTTTTGAGCTAATTTTTGCCCCTGATCCAGATTATGATTAGACGTTGTGTCGATTGTCGGGGTTGGAAGTGTAGCTTCTGATATTCAAATTTGCTGGTGGGGCATCAGTTCTATCGGTGCATAACAGTGCCTAGAAATGGTGACAAAGTAAGGGGAAACAATCCCTCAACAATTTTTTTCCAAGAAATCTGAGATTCGATCAGGAGGGCGATTCGACAGAATTGGCGGAGGATTTTCGGGAGGGAAATTAGTTGTCAGAGGGAGAAGTCTCTCTAGAGGGTTTCTATCACCAAGAAACCTAGATCTAATCCTCTATTGAGTGCAGCAGCAGTAGAAGGGAGAATATGACCTGTTTCGACTGTTTGAGTAGAGATGGCCTCGTACGGACTGAGAGATCAGGATAGGCTAGACGGTGTGTCTAACTTTGCGATATGGAAAGCGAAAATCCTGACATTCCTAGAGGAGTACGGTATCAGAGACCACACAGATAATGTCCTAGTTGTGCTGATCGATGCGGATGCTCTGAAGAAGTTCAATGAAAAATAGGCGCGGACCAAGCGCTTGATCATGGATGAATTAAAGGATCACGTGGTCCCGCACATTGCCGAGAAGAAAACGGAAAATGAGGTGTGGACAGCTCTAACCACGCTATATCAATGAAGCTCTGTCCAGCAGAAGATGCTTCTAGAGAACCAGATGTGGATGTTCCAAATGCATAAGGGAAAGCAGATTGATCATTTCCTCTTCAGATTGCAGACTATCTGAGACCAACTGATTACCATGGGGGAAACTCCGAATGATGGGCTCATGGTGAGGACTGCCCTGAATGCAATCACCGATGAGTGGGAGACATTTTTCCAAAGTATCTTGGGCAGAGCACAACTCCCAAATTGGGGAGACATGTGGGAAATCCTTCGACAAGAGGAGATCCGGTGGGTGACCAGGAGGGAATTCAGCAGCGTAGGAGTCAAAATAAAGAAGGAGGAGGAGGAAGATGCAGCCCTAGCATCTAAGGGAAAAAGACAACAAGGGAGGAATAAGAAGGACCTATTGAAGGTTCAATGCTTTAGATGTGGTTAACTTGGACACTTCGCCAGCACTTGCCCTAAGAGGAAGGATGAGGAAGCTTTAGATTCCAAGGTAGCAACAGCTAGAGGGGACAGTGGCAGTAAATATGATGTGGCCATGAGTGCTCATGTGCCTCGAGAGAAGATGTGGGGCGATATAGATCTATAGAGCAGCTACAGATGGTGAAGGCAGGATCCTTGAGGTGCCCAAACGCTTGGATCACGTACGAGCTACGAGAACCTTAAGACAATAGCAGGATGATTGGAGTCAGTAGGTGTAGAAGATCATGGAGAGGTAGAGGCAACGCTGGGACGCTGAAGACTGGAGCAGTGTAGAGGAGAGGCAACAGTAGCGTGGAAGAAGCAATGCAAAGGCTGATGGGATTTCAACAGCATAGAGGCAGTGCTTACACAGTGCATAGCAGCAGACAATGCAAAGCTTCAAAGAGACAACACAGAGCAGCAACAGAGGGTGCTTCAGTGATGATATGTAGCCATACTAACTTGTCTATCAGTGATTGGGTGATTTTCCTTCAGTTGCTTACTTCTCAGCAACTGAGTTGCATTGCAATAGTTAGCAATGGTAGTGCTATAGGCAGCATGATGCAACAATTTGATAAGGAGATGCAATACATATGTGGTAGTGTCAGTGGAACTGACATGGGTAGCAGTACAGAAAGAAACATCGTAGTGGATGGAGGGTAGCAGGCCAAGCATAAAAAACGCAGAGATAGATGCCAAAGATCAGGGTGATGCTTCAGTGGTGAAGTGTTGCAAGAGCACATTCCTCGCTAAGAGGGAGTGTTGAGATTTTGGGTAGCATAGAATGTGCTCTAGCTCTAAAACTTTGTGGAGTTGCTAGAACACATGAGATCTCCAAGATCGAGAAATCATTTGGAGAAATTCCACCTAGTGTAAAAGTTATTAAAATAATCAAATTTTTTAATGGGGACCCAAAGTCTAACTTAGGGAAATTGAAAAATTAAAGTGAATTAATTTACACATGTGGTGAGAATATTCTAAGTGACGTGGATCAAGATTTATCTAATATTAGCCGTTGATTAGTGATTAGATCATAGTCGTTGATTTCTCAACGATAAAAGTATTAAAGGAAAGCTTGGGGTGATTTGGAGAAACACACACATAGACTAAGAGATCGAATTCTTCTGACGGAGCAGTGCTCAGACGAAGATCAGATCTGAGTGATTCAGAGAAGCACTGAGGGGAAGATGCAGTGATTAGTTGGAGGACCAAGAGTAAAAAGCAGAGCAAGGGCAAAAAAGACACAGAAGAGGCAGCACAACCATCAGAGAGTGTGACGCAGGCCCACACAGGGCTCACGCGGGGTTAGCACAAAGCCTCTAATTAACAGTCCAAAATTAGTTGGAGATAGGGGTTTCTAAGCTAGTAGGGCTGAAACTCAATTCCAGGAGGAGCTTATCAGTGCAGAGGAAGGGTGGCACAGTTATTCAACCAGGGCCATGCAGGCTTATGTAATGTCAATGTAGAGATTGCGCAAAGCTAGCTGGAGTTTCACTAGTGACCAATCCGAATCAGCCGAGACTTGCAGAGTGAGGTAAAACTCACATTTATATCTGTTTGTCGAGGTTTTCTTTGTTGGGCGATTTAGATTATGACACCCTAGATGTACTCAGAATACTACTGCTTATTAATAATAAACCCTCAGAACTCCTGCACCAGTTTTCCCGCGTTGGATTTTTCCGGGGACATTTGTCTGAAAAATCGTGTGTGTCCTTTGTCATATGTGCATTATGCTTCAGCAAATGATCTGTATATGTGTAGGCTGCTAGTTGTGTTTACTTCAATATTTTCTGAATATTTCTGAAAATAACTTGTATAATTAAATCACAAGTAGGAGAAGTAAATCAAGATACTACAGTAGGGTTTCAATAATTTTGTATTCAGAAATTTTCACACTATGTCACGACACTTAGCTACTTTCTTACCAATTTTGGGCATGACTCTTTAACCCTAGTCTAGAAAATGAAATATTTTTCTCCTATTATGTTATGAAAACTGAAAAAAAAAATATAACTATTGAAACAATTGATTCAATTTAATAACTCAAAAATCTCATCTTGGTATGGTTTAACGTCCACTTTCACTTCCACTTTAAGTAGGGATCATGAAGAAGTGATGGTACTCGAACTTCATCTCTCTTTCTCTAGTGATTTTTCAACTCCTTTTATGGGTCTTCATTATCTCTATATTTTTTGTCCAAGCTAGCTTATGAGTTAGAGCTAGCAAACTCCTTGAAAGGTCCAAGACTATTCTTTAGAACTACCATGAAGATGACCATGTTGCAAGAGATGCTAGCAAGTTCTACTGCCATCTTTGAAAAATCTCTCCTCCAACTCATCCCATGGATTGTTACTATACTCATCCACCATGGATTGACTTTTATGACTTCTCTATTACACGAATTCCTAGATCATGCAACTTCCCACAAAACCCCAAAAAAATATGATCTAATACCAATATGATCTCTAAACTATCATGGATATTCCATTGGCACAATGCATCACAACGATTCTTACAATGATTCACAATTTCATACTATGCAATGTTTTAATTTAAATGTAGATTTAATATTACTAGTTTAATGAAAAATTCACTAAATGGAAATGAAACTGAAATGAAAGAAGTGAATCAAATAACACACCATATACACAATAAACATAATATGTACCTTGGGAAAACCCATTATCAAGAAAAACCTAGTAGAAGGTGAGACATATACCTTTCTATTTTCTTAATTATGAAATACAAATAAAAATAAAGGATACTCACATTAGAGTTGCTATGGACATTGTGGCCAATATCACTACCACAATACTTTCTACACATTTGGTTCTACTTCCATATTCTATTCCCACATGATTTACTCCAATATTTAGCAATAAACAATAGAATAAGCATGTAATCTCTTCCTATCCTAGCATTCTAGTGTTTAGCATGTTGAAAATGCAACAAAAGATTACTAATTTATTTTTTCCTTGATTAAATTGGGAGAAACTCAAAATTCCACATCAACAGACAACTTGAATGAGTTAACTAAGGTGATATAGTTGTTATCACCTAGTTAGCTTAGTTAATTAGAGTTGGGGGCATGAAATTGAGTTGTCTACAGTGATTCCTAATTTTTAGGAGCTTAGGTTGAGTTAATTTCAGTTGTAACAATTTAAATTAGTTAAATTGAGTTATGGTGAGTTAAAATAGTTCTAATTGTTGGAGGAACTAGTGGGAGGTATAGTAGTGGGCTGTAACTTCAATTTTTAACCAATTAAATAATCAATCAACTCAAATTAACTCATGCATGTAGAGAATTCAAGTTACCCAGTTGAGATTGAAGTTCAATGGAAGTGTACTATCGGTTGTAGATTTTTACAAGTTGTACAGGTGGTGCATGCAGTCAAAGAAGGGCCTACAGGAATTGCACAATTATCAATGAGAAATTTCCCTAAATAATAGGGCCTAATTATTTATTGAACATCGCAATTAAATAGGGGCTTGGAGGCTAGGAAATTTGGCTTAGTATTGCCCAAAGTTAGCCAATCAAGTAGAGGATAGAATATACAGGTGCAAGTTGTGCTCAAGCTTGAGAAAGCATATTGTATTCATCTAGATTATTTGGTTAATGCAATACATATATGAAGGGGTTTTAATCAATTTCTTTCCCCTAGATAAATCTCTGTGTATGTGTGTTGAATCATGATGCACGTTTTTGATATGTGTTCTCAATTGTGAATTTTCTTCCACAAATGAGTAAAGTAGATTTGAGTCTTATGTTTTAGTAAATTACATTAGCAGTTTTGAATCTAAAACTAATTTATACATGGTATCAGATCAAGATTCTCAATAGAGAAGAGATTTCGAAGTTATTCTTGAAGGAAATTTGAATTTGAAGATTAATTTACATGTTTTCTCCAGGAATGAGAAGATGACTTTCAATGGGCTCAGGCTTGAGTATGCTTTGGAAGGAACCACAAACTTTGTGGCATGGAAGATATGCATGTAGGCAGTATTGGATGACAATGGGCTACTAGAATACATCAATACAAATGTAGCAAAACTCCAAGCATCTGATGCCTAGGGTCTCACTCAATGGAAGAAGGATGTGGCTAATGATGCCCAAGGTCTCATTCAATGGAATAAGGATGTGGCTAAAGTGAGGATAATCACATTGGAGGGAGTTTGGGATCATATTTTCTCGAATATCCATGGGAAAGAAACTTTGTTCTCGACGTGGAAAACAATGACAGTGTTTTTCGATAACTATAGTGACCACAGGAAGATGACACTCAAGGACAAGGTTCATAATATCAAGATGAAAAACAATGAACCAATTCCGCAGTACCTGAGCATACATTGGGGGAATTATGAGGTCTAAAATGGGTCTCGTAAGTAAATTATAAAATAATAGTGGAAATAATAAAATAAGATTAGATTGCATCATCAAATTTTGGAGGGAAAAAAGAAAAAAGAAAAAAATTCAACTTATCTCCCTATGGGTTTGCTCAAATTTCGAGAGAAAACACTCATTGGAAGCTAAATTTGGTTCCTCATCCAAGGAGTACCCATGTTCCATACTTTCAATGGATGCTTCTAGATGAAAAATGAGAAATACATGAAAAACGTGATTGCATTCCTCGTCCAAGTAGTACCCAAGTTGCATACACGAAAAATGAGAAATACATGAAAAACGTGATTGCAATCACATTTTTTCATCTATGCAACATGGGTACTACTTGGACGAGGAATTAAAATTTTCATCCAATGAGTACTCCCGCTCAAAATTTGAGTAAAACCATAGGGAGATAAGTTGAAAAAGTTGTTTTATTATTTTTTTATTAATTTTTAATATTTTTATTTTTATACTCCAAAAATGGTGAATCATCCCCCATGGTTGACATCATCATCTTGAATCTTATTAGTTCTTATAATGTTTATTTTGGCTGTACATTTTTCTTAGGAGGACCATTTTAGACCTCAAAATTCCCCTAATGTTTACACAGTGTCGTGATGAACATGGCGGGGTTGGTACTAATGTCCCTGAAGAAGACTTCGTAGCTCTAGCCCTATTAGGCCTACCCAAGACTTGCCATATCTATCAAGATTCTGTGAATGGTAGAGAGAAACTACCAAAGTGGGAGCATTTATGGTCTGACCTAGTGCATGAATAAATAAGGTGGAATAAAAAATATGAGACTTCATCCAAGGGCGAGGATGAGGAGAACCGTGCCTTGGATGGAAAGGAAAAGAAAGGGAAAGGGAAGGGGAATAAATCCCAATCCAAAGGAGAATTTGGTCAAGGGGGAAAGAAGCAATACTTTTCCAAAATCAAGTGCTTTCACTGTCATGAACTGGGACACTATGCCATGAAGTGTCCACACAAGAAGGAGGGAAAGAATCCCTCAGGAGGAATGGCAGGTGAAGCTTTGACTTCACAACTAGAGTTGGACTTCACCCTCATTACATGCATGGAAAGAAAATTGATGGGTAGCATGTGGTATTTGGATAGTGGTGCCTAACTCCATATGACGAGCAACTAAGAATTTTTCAATGACTTGGATGAGAAAGAACTTCATATGCACATTAAGATGGGAGATGTTGGGAGGTATAACACGACCGGTATTGGTACAATTACTTTTCAGAGTGAGTTTAGTTCCCCTCTCAGGCTCAAAGATGTGATGTTTTTTCTAAGTCTAATGAAGAATTTGGTTTCTGTCTCAGTGTTGGAACATCATGGTTATGATGTGATATTCAACAAAGGAAAGGAATTCTTGAGGCACATCTCCATAGGACAAGTGAAGCAGATTGGGGTTTGGGTGAAGAACCTCTACAAACTAAATGTGGAATATTGTGCTGCTTTGAGCACAAAGTTGGAGAAGGTGAAGATTTGAGATGTCGGTGGATTATGGCATAGAAGGATTAGCCATTTTCACCAAGGAGCTTTGAAGATCATGCTATAGATCACCACATGCCTTCCTAAAAGAGCTCTAGAGCAGCATAATACATGCAAAGGTTGTACCTTTGGGAAGTACACAATATACACCTTCAATGATCAGGATAGCAGGGTGCATGAGATCCTTGAAAGGATCCACTCTAATGTTTATGGACCTTTCTTGACATCCTCCATGACCAAGCACATGTATTACGTTATATTTTTCAATGATTTCTCACGGAAGTGTTGGGTTTTATCCATGCAGAATAAAGACCAGGAATTCTCCAAATTTGTTGAATTTAAAGCACTTGTTGAGAAAGAAACTGGTAGGAAATTGAAGGCTCTCAGGAGCGATAATAGTGGTGAATATGTGTCGAATGAGTTTAAAAAATTATGTGCAAAGGAAGGCATTCGACAGGAGTTTACAACATCCCAAAACCCACAACAGAATGGGGTAGATGAGAGGAAGAACATAAGTATTATGGGAGCAACAAGGGTGATGTTGCATGACCAAGTCCTACCACTACACTTGTGGGCTGAAGCATGCAACACAATGGCCTATTTGCAGAACATGAGTCCTCATTAGATTCTTGGGATGAGTACGCTAGAAGAATATTTTTCAGGGAAGAAACTAGATGTGTCACACTTCAGGATCTTTGCATCCTCAGTTTATTTTCACGTTTCCAAGAAATCAAAGAAAAATCTAGAGATGACAACAAAGTTGGGAATATTTGTGGGGTACATAGAAAGACCTCACAACTATTGGGTGTGCTTTCCAGAGTCTCAAGATGATAGTTGTTTGTAGAGATGTGAAGTTAGATGAGGAGAATACAACAAGGTGTTCTATTGATAGGGAGCTTCAATTGCATTAAAATGAGGAGATTTTGGCTCCAAAGGAAGAAACTCAGGATGTTTTGGAACAACCACAAGCAGAGGAGCAGAGAGTCGAGAAACCCGCTCATGTAGAGACATCCATAGAAGGAAGGAAGCACGCCAAGGAAGTTGATATATTATTGCATGATGCTAGAGAGAATGTGGGAGCACCCAAATTACAATGCAGTCAGAGGAGTTCAATGGATCGGTACAATGGATTCATGGCTCTGATGAGTGAGCTAGTAGAGACAGAACCATCCTCATTCGAGGAAGCAGTGAAACAACTAGTATGGGTTGATTCCATGGTAGATGAATATGATTCCATTGTCAGAAAAAATGTTTGGGAAGTGGTCCCAAGACCATAGGACAAATCAGTGGTGGGTTCGAGATGGATCTACAAGGTGAAGAAAGAAACATATGGAAGCATCGAGAAACAAAAGGCCAAATTTGTGACCAAGGGGTTCTCTCAGGTGGAGGGAATTGACTATGAGGAGACCTTTTCTCCATTATCAATGTACTTTTCTATCAAATCAATTCTAGCACTTGTAGTGCAAATGGGATGGAAGATTCATCAGATGGATGTGAAGACAACATTCCTCAATGAAGTGAATGAGGAAGAGGTGTAAATTTAATAACCAAAAGGATTTGAGACCTTCGACAGAGAGTCGCACGTGTGCAAACTCAAGAAAGCATTGTATGGATTGAATAAAGCACCTTGTGTTGAGATTTTGGGGTAGCATCGGGTGTGCTCTAGCTTTGAAATTTTGTGGAGGGGCTAAGAAACATGAGATATCCAAGACCCAGAAATCGTTTGGAGAAATTTCATCTGGTTTTGAATTTATTCAAATAATCATTTTTCTTAATGAGGACCCTAAGTCTAACTTAGGGCAATAGAAAAAACAAAGTGAATTAATTAAACACATGTGATGAAATGTTCTAAGTGATGTGGATCAAGCAGTATTTTAATCTAGGTCATCGATTAGAGATTAGATCATGGCTGTTGTTTTCTAAAAGAGAAAAGTATAAGAGAAGGTCTTGGGAATAGTTGGAGAAAATACAAACAAGCAGAGCACTGAAGCTAAGTCAAATTTCTGGGGCAGCATTTGCTGAGGAATTCAAAGTGAGTTTGCAATGCAGTCAGGGGCAGATATCGGCAAGGGATGATCATATCTGAGGTTGAGAATACAACAGTAGGGAGGCAGTTTGTACTAGACAACGCAGAGCCATCCAGGAAGACGTAGTTCAGCCAACACCATGCAAAGGACTACACAGAGGTTGCGTAAGCCCATCTAGGGTGACGTAGACCCAACCAGCATAACGTAGGGGTAGTGCAGCACCGACCAGGGTGACGCGGGCCCAACCAAGGCACCGCAGAGGCAGCACAACACCAATGAGGGTGACGCAGTGGGGATGCTGGCTAGTAGAGGCTAACACAGAGGTTGTAGAGGCAGCGCTGAGGGTTCCAGTGAGCATAAAGGGCTCGTTATCTATAAATCCTGATTGAGGGTGCGTTTCAGCCATATTTTCAGTCTTCGAGTGAAAGGTACATCTACTGTGTATTTTCTCTGTAGGGAAAACCGTTTATAGAGCCCAAAATTTTGTATCCAGATTCTGCATAACAATAAAACCCTCTAGAGCTATTGCACCGGTTTTACCACATTCATCTTTTCTAGGGAAATTTTTCTGAAAAATCTGTGTGTAATTTTGTCACTTGTGCGTGTTGTTCAGTAAATGATCTGTAGATGTGTAGACTGCAGTTTGTATCTGCTTTATTTTTTTTTTAATATTCAAATTAATAATTTGTTAATTAATCAAACAAGTAGGTGAAGTAGATCGAGACACTTAAGTAGGGTTTATGTTTTAAAACTTTCACATGGTATCGGAGCATTGTAGATCAAGCTGATCCACCAACAAAGTGGTTGAAGATATATTGTTGCAAGAAGGGTAGCTGAAGTAGCAGAGATACATAAAAGGGCGGCGCAACACCAGGAGGGACGCAACCCAGCCAAGCTGATGCAAAGGCCACACAGAGGATGACACAGAGCCATCTGAGTGACACAAGAGTAGACTGCGATGCACAATCACTACATTGAACCTTTCTTTTCACGTAGAGGCCAGCCAGAGGGACACAGTCCATGTGGAATAATTGCTGTGAATTTTTCCAAAGTCTGTAAGCAGAGCTTCCGGTATTCAGAAGTTGTTGGTGTGCCACAGAAACTGTCAGTGCAAAACAGTGCCTAGCAAAGGTGACGAGAGTGGGAGGAGAACTATCACTCAACAGATTTGTGCCAAACAGATCTGAGATTCGATCAGGAGGGTGGTCGTAGAGGAATGATTCAGCTAATTTGGCAGAGTATTTCCGGGACGGAAATTAGTTTTTAGAGGGAGAAACTACTATAGAGAGTTTCTATCGCCAAGAAACCCAGATCCCTTTTTCTGTTGAGTGTTGTAGCAGGAAGAGGGAGAGGAGTTCTTGTTTCGACATATTTGAGCTAGATGGCCCCGTACAGACTGCGTGATCAGGATAGGTTGGATGGTGTGTCCAACTATGTGATCTGGAAGGCCAGAATCCTGTCAGTCCTGGAGGACTACGACATCAGGGAACACACAGAGAATGTCATAGCTGTGTCGACCAATGCAAACACTCTTTATAATTTTACCGAGAATTCAGCGTGGGCAAAGCGCTTGATCATGGATGGGGTGAAGGATCACGTGGTCCCACACACTGCCGAGAATAAGGTGAAAAATGAGGTGTGGATAGCTTTGACCACACTATATTAGGGCAGCTCTGTCCAATGTAAGATGCTTCTAGAGAACCAGATGAGGATGTTCTAGATGCACAAAGAGGAAGAGATTGATCCATTTCTCTCCATATTGCAAACTATCCTGGATCAGCTAATTACCATGGGGTCAACTTCGGATGAAGGACTCTTAGTAAGGAAAACCCTAAATTATGTCACTGTCGAGTGGGAAACCTTTGTCCAAATAATTTTCGGCAGAGAACATATCCCCAATTGCGGTGACATGTGGGCCATCCTTTGACAGGAGGAGATCCAACGAATGACCAAGAAAGAATTCAACACTGAAAGTAGCAAAGTAAAGAAGGAGGAGGAAGTGGACACAACTCTTGCATCAAAGGAACGATTGCAACAAGGGAAGAAGAAGAGGGAACTATCAATGGTCTGGTGCTTTAATTGTGGCGAACTTGGACACTTCGCCAACACTTGTCCTAAGAATAAGGACAAGGATCGTCGGATTCCAAGACAACAACAGCTAGAGGCGATAATGGTATTGAGGATGATGTGGCTATGAGAACTCATGCGCCCTAGGAAAATAGGTGGGGCGACATGATATGTAGAGAAAATACAGATGGAAGGCAAGATCCTTGAGGTGCCCAGACTCTTGGATCACATACGTGCTATGGGAGCCTTAAGATAGTAGTGGGATGTGTTAGAGTCGGTCTCTTCATCCCTCCGTCAGAGATCAAAATCTCTTTTGTTGCATTTCATTTTAGGTGTCTCATTCAATCCAGTCAGCTGCATTCCATTAGGAGCATCGATCTTCTGACGGAAGAGTCTTTTCAGTCATGTCCCTCATGTCATGTACCTGCTAGTCTGTGTCTATTCATCGAAGTCAATTTTATAGTCATTTATAGTCATGTTGGGTCCCTTGGTCAGCAAAGAGTCATTTTAGTCATTAGGTATAGGGTTTCGCAAATTTAGTCTTCAAAGTGTCTAATAATGCCAACAGGCACATGAGGGAGGTTCGAATAAAGTTTCACGGCAAAAATTTCATCGTCATATTGCTTAATCATGACTTTTCTTCAAAACTGTGTTTTGAAGAAAAATCGTCAATTTTGTCTTTTGTAATAAATGCCATGTAAATTTTCAAAAAAATTCCAGTTGTGAAATTCTTCAGGCGTAGCCCTGGTCACCTTTGCCAAATTTCATGTCAACTATCCCTACAAAAAATAGACAAAAGTTTCATCATTCAGCTCAAAAAATCAAAGTGGAAACAAAATCAGAGTTTACATTAAAATGTAAAGTGCCAAAGTTCTGCAAACATTACAAAAGTGGGTTACTAAATGAAAAATCAAAATCCTTTTGATATATAAGATATTTTCATATTCAAACAGTTCATTTGCACACCAAGAGATCACATTGAGCCGACTCAAGTTGAGGAAGAGAAAAACAGAGTTTTGGAGGACCGACTGTTGGTGAATTTGCAGTCGCGACGCGTTGGTTGGAGGTCGTAGTGCACAAGGAGATCGCGGTGCACAAGGCCGCTCAGCACTTTGTCAATTTGAACGTGCGCGGTGCACAAGGAAAGCGTGGTGCATTGGGTTATACGCGCGGCGCACAAGGAAAGCGCGACGCATTAGGTTATATGCGCGGCGCACAGGCCTGAAACTTAAATTTTCTGCCAGTCTTCTCCAAAATCAGATTTTGCTTGGTTGCTCCATGCTCAAGTAAGTTTGTGAACCCTTACAATTGCTATTAAACGGTGTTTGGTGTGGTTTCAAGGGAAGAATATAAGAGTTTGAAAGTTGAAAACATAAACCCTATCTTCTTGTCAAAAACTGCTCCTTAGGGTTTGAATTCAAGTCTTAAAATTTGGTTTTGGTGCCAAACCCTTTTCATTTGCCATCTTATTTTCCCTTTCCTCACTGTTATCTCATTAATACAATCTGTTCCCCTACTCCCTTACATCTCATATCACTTATTCCCATTTATCCCTATCCCTCAATTCTTTCATTCCCTATCCTTATCCCTTTCCCCATATCATTTGCAAAAATTCCTAAATCCCAAATCCCCAAACAGTCAAGTGACTGTCCTCACACTTCAATTTTCACTTGACTGAACCACATTTTTACCACTGTACTATTTCCCACAGTCCTTTCCTATTTGGCACACATTTGGTAATTGGAGGCAAAGACACCAAATTCTCATTTTCATACAAATCAGTATATACTTGACATAGACTTTCAACACCATGGAGACGGACACTGATTTATCATATGAACAAGAAAGTGATTCTACCACTGAGCTTCATGCACCAAGAAGGCCCCGTAAAGGTGGCAAACATGTGAGAGAAGAGCCCACCTCATTGACTCAGTTGCAGGCCTGCCCACTTGCCATGGCATGTTTTCAAGAGCAATCATGCTATTAGTACTGTGAGATGATTGCTCAGATTCAACATCATCAGGAGTTGGCTCATTTGTTTGTTTTACATTTGCATGATGGTCAGGTAACTCTTGCTGGTGTAAATTTCACCTTGACACCAGAAACCATTTCTCAGGCAAGAGGAATACTGAATGTAGGTGAAGAGTGGAACAAAAGACAGCAGGTGGAAAAAGTGCATTATGAACCATACATTAGGCCTAGCTATGTGAGGCAACTCAGCAGGGTATTCCCATTCCGGTTCCTGAAGGAATCCTATGCACCTTTGATGAGACTCATTATCAGATACTTCAGTTGTGAGGGTCGGTTCTCACGCCTCTATGCATACCACATCAGGTTATTGATGCATTTCATGAGAGTGAATATGATGAACATACCTTATTTCATGTGCCGAAACATCGAGAGAATGACCACTCTTGTGCAGAAGAAGACTCCCTAGCAGCAGTACAACAACATTTATCATTATGCGCTCATCAAGATCATTTTTGTACATCAGCTTGGATTGCAGGGCATTGCATGGGAGAATTTCATTTCCCATGACTTCTTCACAGCACCTCAGCCTCCTCCGGAGCTTGTTCATGAGCCAGGTGAACCTTCACACCAGTTTGAGGGTCCCGAGACAGAGCCTATCAATGTGCCAGTGTTTGTTACTTATCAGAGAGGCACCAGAGCATTGTTTGCAGTAGCCCGGCGAGTACTATCTCCACCCAGGGTGGAAGGGGTTTCGTTGCCATCATCAACAACACAGGTACAGGTATAGGACAGAGGTAAGAGGCCTATGCAGGATGAGGGCCCTTCAGGAGGCCAGGATACTGATTTCATTCTGATTGATGAGGATTTGAGCTATCCAAGCTCAAAACTGAGAGAGATCATTCAGGAGCAGAAAGCTGAGATCGACACATTGACCGACAAGTTGCAGAGAGCTCAATGGATCATAAAATACTTGGAGCAGCGGAACAAACAGTTGGAGGATCAGCAGACGATCATGGAGTTGCAAAACATCTATGAGAACCGGCAAGCTGCCTGAAGAAGCCCATCCGAGATGACACCTATTGAGCGGGAGATTGAGGCCGATAGAGAGACTTGGCTTGAGAGGGTCAAAATTCATCTCGAGAAGTTGTTGGAGAAGGCAAACAAGGAAAAAAACATGATCAGACACATGAAGAATCACTATTGGGCGTGCAATCATGTTTGCAAGGCACGTATCAAAATCCTGAAAGCGAGGCTAAGGAGGGCACTGAAGCGTCGCAAAAGGCATGATAGGCTCCAAATCTTGGCCGAAGCTTCTTTGGCTGAGAATAGCACTTGATGAGGGACTTTCAGCCCAAATTTCAAGAAATTTGGGAAAAATTTTGTCAATTTTGAATTTTTTGGTCACAAAACAGATTTTCCTACCCGACACGTAGCGCCACTTGGCGCGCGCTTATAATTGGCAGCTCTTCCGGGGGAAAACTTTGCATTTCTGGATTTTTTATCAAAATTTATGCATGCTCATGGATTACCTAAGGATTTCATCAAGTTCTGGGTTGCCTAAAGGGTCAAAAACACCCTAAAAATGGCCTTTCTGCCACTTTTTGCACACACAGGAAGCAGTGTTGGGAGATTGAACTTTTGGAGGGGAAAATGGAAACCAAATCCAGAAATTCCACTTGGGATGGAAAGTAGACAGGCAGGGCTTTCCAACGAGCTATCGTGCACTCAATTTTGACTTCGGGAAGGGCCTAAAAATCAGCTCCAAACTTGTGCTACGCATAGAGATTTTGGGTGCGGCGCATAGAGAAATTTGGCCTATTTTTCACTCAGCAGCTCAGAATTTCACCTAGTTTTGGCCAGTTTCACTTTTTCATGTAAATCTTGATGTAACTTGATGTAATTTCATGATCATGATGTAATTTTAGCACACTTTTACTCATTCTAGAAGATTCATTCACCAAAAGGTGAAATGTGAGTGAATGGATCAGTTTCCTAGCATATAGAGGCAAGTTGTTTCATTGCCTATTTTTTAGTTCCTAGTTTAGATATGGTTGAAACAGATCCTAGAATGATGAGCTCGACCCCTAGAGGCATGGGAATGAGTTAGGATTGTCTATATTTTGTATTTTCTCAGTCATTTTCAGGGTTGGACACTTGGGATTTCTTGGCACTTCATTGTACATTTCATTTCTGCAATTTTGGCAAAGGAATAGACCAGGGTTTGCAGCCCTTTTTGGGATCCTTGTGGCTCTGTGTTTTGATGGTGTTTTTCTCTATGTAATTGTAAGTTCACTGATGTTTATGTGTACCATTTCATTCTCCTTTCTTCTTAAATTGAACAAACAAGTTATAAAGGTAGAATTCATTAGTTTGCTTTGCTCTGCCTTCAATTTGTTTAATTTTCCATGTTTTCATCTGTTTGAGGAGGACTCTTGAAACCCTCTTTCCCTCTTCAGCTCCTCACCAGTTTGATCCATCCATTCATTCAATCTAAAGCATCAAAACAATTGCCTTCTTTGCCCCAATCAGAACTCTGCAAAAACTAGGCCTTATCCCCACACCCAAAACTGCCTTTCCCTTTGATCCAACAAAACCCCCCAAAATCAAACTCAAACTCATTTACTTATATACCTAGCTTAAAATTAGCTTTTATTTCAGTCATCTCAAGCCCTATTTATTATTTTTTCTGATATTGAACCGAAGAGAGCCCTCTCCTAATCTGGTAGGGCTAGCTACCAGACTAAGCATGGTTTGATGTTACCCTGAACTCTGCTTTATTTCAGCCTGAGGTAGATTTAGGCAATAACATTAGTGGCGACCATACTGGGGAAAAAATGGTTTTCTTGTTGGTGTTATTTTTTTTATAAGCTACAGACGGAGCCTGAAGTTATGCCAGGTAGCCTTCGAAACGCTCTTGCTTTGCATTAGCAAAAGTAGATAAACGCTGCTTCAGTCAATCTCCGGTCTAGTTTGTAAACGTAACATCTGACTTGCAAATTTCCCCAGTATATGTATCAAGTTAGATCTGATGGTTGATGGTGGAAAACGATCAGACACTGCAAGGCTGTAATCATTCACTTGGTGACTCCAGTGTCGAAGAATCCCAAGTTTCAGAATTTTTATGGCGACTCTACTCTTCAAGAATTAGTAGCCTAAGGAATTTCTTGGTGAATTCATTGTTATCAAAATGGTTTCGCTGGATCGAAGGTATGCTCCCATGAGCCAAGATCACATTCCAGGTTTTCCAAATAAAATTCCTAAGGTAGATTGGCAAAGGAATTTGCCTACGTTTAAAGATGATGATAAGAAGGATGCTGCTTTACATCTGGTTAGATTTCACATACATATTCACAAGTTGAAGGTTGATTTTCCTGAAGACTGCTTGATGAAGATATTCATGGCCACTCTAGAAGGTGAAGCCCGATATTGGTATGAAATTTTTCCGCCTGCTTGTATTTACTGTTTAAAGGATTTCCATACCATGTTCTTTGAAAGGTATAAAGAATCTTTTCCATCCTTAACTTTAGTTCAGAACTGTTGTAGCCATGTTCATAGTTTTATTGAAAATCTTGAAAAATTTTATGAAGATGATGACTTCATGGACAATGAGATCATGGAGGCTCTGTACGAAAATCCATTTCAGCAGCATAAAGAAAACTTAGAGGATACTCATCAAGATGCTCAGGAAACTTTGCAGCAGGACCAAGATCTTAGTACAATGGAAAATGATGAAAGAGAAGGTTTTATTTCAGATCTGTCCATAGAAGAAGACAATATGCAGGAAAGTCAAGTTTCAATTTTAAAATGTGATAAAGTCAAGTCAGCTATTTCAGATCTAGATTCAGATCGTGATGATCAAGAATACCTTGTGCTGAATCTCATGAAGGAGAGCTCTGCTGTTGAGATCGTCTGGAATGAAGAAGACAAAGTTATTGATCCAAATGTTCTCATTTCATTAGAACAAAGCCTTCATGAGGAGGTAATCCAGTCAGTTCATGAAAAACAAGATGAGATCTTTGTTCAAATAAGTGAAAAATCTTCTTTCAATAACTCAGTGATAAATGATAATTTGATTGCCATGTCATATGAAGATGATCAACAATGTTTTCAAATTTCAGAAGATCAGAGAATTAAGGTTTGTCATTCAGGTTTTTCATGTTTTGAAATGTTATTTCATGAAGACAATCATTGTTTGAGCAAAAGAAAACAAAAAGCATTATCTCCTTTGTCTGAAGATGAGATAGATAAACTCCTAAAAGGTCATGTTACGGCCCAAGCTAAAGCAGATTTGCAGTGTGCACATGGTCAAGAAAGTGTTGGTGAAACTTCTTCCTCTTTTGAAAATGATGAAATTCTTGTAATTGGCTTTATAGATCAACAAACAGATAATATTTTCTTTCATGAAGATGATAAGGCTGTCATGTTTGATAATCTTGAAGATTGTTTTCTGTTTAAGAATGACCTAGACCATGAAGTTGAGGAATATGAGCTTGAGAGAGACAATATGCCAGAATTTCTCATGGTCAAGGAACTTACAGCTAACACTCAGATGGAGGAAGCCTATACCTCTCTGTGCCTTCCTATCACTCGGCAATCAATTGTTCTTTCATATCAGAATGAAGCGAGTAGTTGTATTTTTGCTGTTGGATCTCAAGACCAACTAGTGCTTCAGGATTTTCAAGATCCTTTCGGCATTCTTTTGCAAGCATCAGAAAAGATAAATGTTGCCTAGTTCGTTATCATAAGCCTTTGTTTCAGTGGTTATTGTGAGTTGCCTACATGTACATCATTCTACCAGCTCGATAAAAGTGAGAGCCGAATTTCGGTATGTAGCCATCTGCTGGATTGGTTACATTGGAAGGATCACTACACATGATTGTACATATTCCATCAGCAAGAAGTTGGTTGTCATCATGATTTCAAATCTCGATGAGCTCCTGCAATTAAAAATATTTTTAAGTACTAATTTCAGTTAAGTAGGTCTTGAGTCATTTTTGTCAGTTTCAATATAGTTTCAGAGCAAGTGTGTGTTGTGATCTTTTCTTCAGTTTGGGGCCCGAAGTGAAGGCTATAATACTGAAGATTGATTGCAGCTTTGATTTTAGTTTGTTGAGTCACGATGTTCAGTCATTTTAGTTTCAAAATTGAGTCAGTTTGTGTTGAGAATGCAACAAGATGATGGAGCTTAGTGAAAAGAAGTCGCCTTCACTAAGTGGGCCCGCAGGCTATTTTTGGCGCAATGTCTATTTTTAGACTATGTCTATTTTTAGACATATGGTCATGAATACATGAGTTGCGGGGATGCTATTTATGGATGGTTGGTCAAGTTGGTAAAAATAGATGGACCTCTGACACTATACATATTGGGAGTGATACATTTTTAGACTGGCAGTCTAAAAATAGATCAGTCGAATATTATTAGCTCTTAATAATATTTGGACTATAAACATTATCTTATCCTCTTAGAGCACTTCAGTTCAAGCTACGAATGTGGCACATGCAGCTGACAGAAGGAATTACACTATTCCTAGGGTTTAGTTGAGCTATTGCATGGTTGACTTCAGTTAGAACTCATGTGGCAGAGTTTGGTGGAGTTGATGAGACAGTTGATGGAGTTGTGTTCGGTTTAACTTAGTTGAAATAGTTGTATTTAGTCTAAATGATAAATACACTAGTGATGAGTGGTGTGAATTAATTATTAATTAATTCACTAATTATTAACTCATAAATCAACTAAAGAATACATCAGTTAACTGCAGTGCATGGACAGTTCAGTGGAGACCAGTGTTAGAGGTGGGTGAAAGGGTGAGTCTACTATCAGTTGTGACTATAGCTGTGCATGAGATTTTCACACACATTGATTGAGATTGCCAATGAGGATTGCGCAGCACAAGCCAAGGGGATTCGAACTTGGATCTTACAATTAACCATCTTGGATTGCGCAGTAGAGGCAGGCTAACAGGTGGAGGAGATTTGAACTTGTGACTTGTTCATATCTGAGCTTGTGTAGTGTGTAGCATGTGAGATAGTGCTGAGAGCTTGTGAGGAGCTTTGTGCTATGTATTGTTACATGTTCTCTATCATTATAATATACAGATAGTTGGGGGTTTTCAGCTGTAAGCTTTCCCCATTACATACTGTGTTGATATGTGTGATTGATTAATGTTTCAATGTGCGCATGCGATTGTTTTTAATTCCACAAAATTGATGATCAATGGTAGAAGAGGTTATGTATTATGCATGAAGCTAAAATAGTGTGTAATTAGGATAATATCGGTGAATAACTCATCTATTATTCAAATTTCTACATGGTATCAGAGCAAAGTTGATCATCGGATCTATTACAGTGATTACATTTTATTTCTTTAGGCAGAGACTGTAAGAGGGCCAAGTAGCCTCTGGATTCATCCTTTCTTTGAAAGGTGAAAAATCCAGTAAATGCCCCTACAGTCTATCTCTGTACTAGAAATACCTTGTTCTCACAATTTCAGATAAGAAGCAGTTGAGTTTTGAGCTGGTGGAATTCGAATTTGCAGCAGTGTTTTCTTGGTGTCGAAGTCAAAATGTCTTATCAAGGATTGCGATTGGAGTATGCTCTTGAAGGCAGCTCAAATTATATTGCATGGAGAGATAGGATGGAGGCGGTGTTAGATGACAACGGGCTGAAGGAGTTCATAGATGCTGAAGTTCCAAAGCCTTCTTCTAGCGATGCTGCCTTGGTTGAGTCTTGGCAAAAGAAGACAGCAAAATGTCGAAGGATTCTGTTGGAGGGCGTGAAGGATCACATAGTGTCCAGCCTGCATGGTAAAGCTTCTCCATACTTGATGTGGAAAGCGTTGACAGATTTATTCCAAAGCAAGAGCGACCAGAGGAAGTTGGTGCTCAAGGATAAACTTAGAAACATAAAGATGGAGAAAGGCGACAGTATGCCCAAGTACCTCACGAAGTTCACCCAATGCAGGGATGAGCTGGGAAGTGTGGGGGTGACTGTAGATGATGAGGACTTGGTGAGCTTGGCTCTCCTTGGTCTTTCGAAGAGTTGGCATTCCTATCAGGATTCTGTCAATGGTTGGGAGAAATTGCCAAGATGGGAGCGACTTTGGTCGGATCTTGTGCAAGAGGAGATAAGGAGGAGTACCAGGGACGGATCTTCATCAAAGGCATCTGATGAAGAAAATTGCGCTTTCGCTGCTAAAGCAAAGAAGGGGAAGAGCAAGAAAGCTTCTCATTCTGGTGCGAAAGGCAAGAAGCAGGACATGTCCAAGGTGAAGTGCTTTCACTATCACCAGCACGGACATTATGCCACAAATTGTCCGCAGAAAAAGAAAAATAAGCATGCTGCTGGATCTGCAGCGGGAGAGGCCTTAGTCTCGCAGTTTGAGCTGGATTTTTCACTGATCGCATGCTTGGTATCAAGTGTGATGGGTTCAGTTTGGTTCTTGGACAGTGGTGCGTCTTTTCACATGACAGGAGATCGAGATTTGTTTTCTGATCTGGATGAGAAAGATCTTGGAGTGCACATCGAGATGGGCGATGATGGTAGATACAGTGCGACCAGTATCGGTACCATTTCCTTTGAGAGAGAGTCTGGTAAACCCTTCGTATCGAAGGAAGTGATGCATGTTCCAGGATTGAAGAAGAATCTTATCTCTGTGGCGATGTTAGAAGACAAGGGATATGATGTTGTCTTCAGCAAGGGAAAGGCTTTCCTGCGCAGTAAGACAACTGGAGAAACCCGGAAGATAGGGGTTCGATTCAAGAACCTTTATCAATTGTAGGTAGATGGCTGTGCAACAATGGCATGCAAGGCAGAAGGAGTGGTGAGCCGGGATGATGGCGAGTTTTGGCACCGGAGATTGGGCCACCTTCACCATGGAGCTTTGAAGATACTGCAGCAGATTTCTACTGGGCTTCCTAAGGGTACTCTTGCGTAGTCAGATCAGTGCAAGGGATGTACCTTGGGAAAATTTGTGAAAGCCACCTTTCACGAGAAGGATAGTCATGCCACGACGATCCTTGAGAGAATTCACACAGACGTGTGTGGACCTTTCTCAGTAGCTTCGACAACAAAGCATAGGTACTATGTGATCTTTGTTGATGATTATTCTCGGAAGTGCTGGATCTTCTTCATGCAGAAGAAGAGCGAGACATACTCAAAGTTCTGTGAGTTCAAGGCGCTGGTTGAGAAGGAATCGGGGACGCAGGTGAAGGCTCTTAGGAGCGACAATGGTGGTGAATTCATCTCTGGCGAATTCAAGGACCTTTGCAGCGCAGAAGAAATTCGAAGAGAGCTCATAGCACCTCATAAACCACAGCAGAATGGGGTTGCTGAGCGGAAGAACAGAATGATCGTGGGTGTTGCATAGGCGATGTTGCATGATCAGGGCCTACCCATTCACTTGTGGGTGGAGGCATGCAATACTGCAGTATATGTGCAGAACCGTTGTCCTCACAAGATACTTGGCATGAGTACACCCGAGGAGGCGTTTTCTGGTAAGAGGCCTGATATTTCCCATTTGAGGATTTTTGGTTCACTTGTTTACATTCATGTGATGAAGGATGCCAGGAAGAAGCTGGAGCCGACCGCAGAGGTTGGGATATTTGTGGGATACACTGATACGCCCCACAACTATCGTGTGTATTTTCCAGACAGTCGCAAGACTGTTGTGCGACGGGATATCAAATTTCAGGAGGAGAAAGCCATGAAGTGTTCGCTTGAGAGGGAGCCACACTTGCATGCAGATGAGGAGCTATTAGTTCCTAAGGATGAGTCTCGGGATGTGGATCAGCCACAAGATGAGGTTCATGGAGTGGAAGAGACCACTCATGCAACGCCAACCATCAGAGGGCGGAAGTGCACTACAGAAGCTGAGCGACTGGCTCAAGATGCAGAGAAGGTTGTAGGAGCACCTACATCACAGCGCAGACAGAGACAGTCACCTGACCAGTATACTGGATACATGGCTCTTGTGAGCAAGTGTATCGTGACAGAGCCATCCTCTTTCGAGGAAGATGTGGAGGACCCCGCATGGGTAGATGCCATGGTGGAAGAGTATGATTCGATTGTCAGAAACAGTGCATGGGAGATTGTCCCAAGGCCGGAAGGGAAATCAGTGGTGGGTTCGAGATGGATCTACAAAGTGAAGCAGGCAGCTGACGGGAGTGTGGAGAAGTACAAGGAAAGATTTGTTGCCTGAGGCTTTTCACAGATAGAGGGGATCGATTATGAGGAGACCTTTGCACCTGTCGCAAGGTATTCTTCCATACGGATGATTCTTGCTCTCTCAGCGCAGATGGGGTGGCACATTCATCAGATGGATGTGAAGACTGCATTCCTCAATGGAGTCATTGAGGAGGAGGTGTACATAGAGCAACCCGAAGGTTTCGAGATCTTCAGCAGCGAGTCGCATGTGTGCAGGCTCAAGAGAGCGTTGTATGGGTTGAAACAAGCACCTCGTGCTTGGTACACACTGATAGACAGTTATTTCATTGGACTTGGATTCTCCAAGAGTGAGGCGGATCCTAACCTATACCAGATTGTGGTGGAGGGTAAGTTGCTGATCATTGTACTTTATGTAGATGATTTGATTTTGACGGGTGATGAGCTGTTGATACTTTCATGCAAGGAGGATCTTGCTAGAGAGTTTGAGATGAAGGACTTGGGCCTCCTTCATTATTTCCCGGGATTGGAAATTTGGCAGCGCAGTGATGGACTATTTGTTTCTCAGGGTAAGTATGCCCGGGAAATACTGGAGAAGTTCAACATGCATGGCTGCAAGCCTGTTGATACTCCTCTTTCTGGAGGTTGGAGGAAGGAGGATGCTACTTCAGCGGAGGTAGTGGATGCCACTGTTTATCGACAGTTGGTGGGGTCGCTTATGTATCTGGTCAATACATGACCCGATATATGCTATGCTGTTAACCAGCTTTGACAAGCTATGGTTAAGCTAACCAAGCTCTTCTGGAAGGCAGGCAAGCATGTATTGCGTTATCTCAGAGGCACATCAGGATATGGTTCATGGTACAGACAGGAGGATCAGTTGAGGCGGCATGGCTTCACGGATTGGTATCATCATATCAGAGATTGTGTGCAGCGGAGGATCATGTTACTTTCATACATTCCTACGGAGGATCAAGATGCCGATATCTTGATGAAGGCGCTCACCAGGAGAAAATTTGAATACCATAGAGGCAGGATAGGGGTTGCAAATAATCCATATCTTGTTGAGAGGGAGTGTTGAGAATGCAACAAGATGATGGAGCTTAGTGAAAAGAAGTCGCCTTCACTAAGTGGGCCCGCAGGCTATTTTTGGCGCAAAGTCTATTTTTAGACTATGTCTAATTTTAGACATATGGATCATGGTCTATGAGTTGCAGGATGCTATTTATGGATGGTTGGTCAAGTTGGTAAAAATAGATGGACCTCTATTTTTAGACATACTGGGCGGAGTCTATTTTTAGATTGCCAGTCTAAAAATAGATCAGTCGAATATTATTAGCTCTTAATAATATTTGGACTATAAACATTATCTTATCCTCTTGGAGCACTTCAGTTCGAGCTACGGATGTAGCACATGTAGCTGACAGAAGGAATTACGCTATTCCTAGGGTTTAGTTGAGCTATTGCATGGTTGACTTCAGTTAGAACTCATGTGGCAGAGTTTGGTGGAGTTGATGAGTCAGTTGATGGAGTTGTGTTCGGTTTAACTTAGTTGAACTAGTTGTATTTAGTCTAACTGATAAATACACTAGTGATGAGTGGTGTGAATTAATTTTTAATTAATTCACTAATTATTAACTCATAAATCAACTAAAGAATACATCAGTTAACTGCAGTGCATGGACAGTTCAGTGGAGACCAGTGTTAGAGGTGGGTGAAAGGGTGAGTCTACTATCGGTTGTGACTATAGCTGTGCATGAGATTTGCACACACATTGATTGAGATTGCCAATGAGGATTGTGCAGTACAAGACAAGGGGACTCAAACTTGGATCTCACAATTAACCATCTTGGATTGCGCAGTAGAGGCAGGCTAACAGGTGGAGGAGATTTGAACTTGTGACTTGTTCATATCTGAGCTTGTGTAGTGTGTAACAATTGGAGATAGTGCTGAGAGCTTGTGAGGAGTTTGTACTATGATTGTTACATGTTCTTTATCATTATAATAAACAGATAGTTGGGGGTTTTCAGCTGTAATCTTTCCCCATTACATACTGTGTTGATATGTGTGATTGATTAATGTTTCAATGTGCGCATGCGATTGTTTTTAATTCCGCAAATTGATGATCAATGGTAGAAGAGGTTATGTATTATGCATGAAGCTCAAATAGTGTGTAATTAGGATAATCTCGGTGAATAACTCATCTATTATTCAAATTTCTACAGTTTGAGTCAAAATTTTCAGTCAATAAATTGAGTCAAGAGTCTTGTGTTGATTTTTCAAAGTTATGGATTCCATAGCCCAATGGACGAAGGCACTGCCTACTCTCCCAGAAATCTGTAGTTTTTGGCACCTCCCAAGAGCTACTATCCCCATTGGAGCCATTGTTAGAGTCGGTCTCTTCATCCCTCCATCAGAGATCAAAATCTCTTTTGTTGCATTTCATTTTAGGTGTCTCATTCAGTCCAGTCAGCTGCATTCCATTAGGAGCATCGATCTTCTGATGGAACTGTCTTTTCACTCATGTCCCTCATGTCATGTACTTGCTAGTCTGTGTCTATTCATCGAAGTCAATTTTACAGTCATTTACAGTCCTGTTGGGTCCCTTGGTCAACAAAGAGTCATTTTAGTCATTAGGTCTAGGGTTTCGCAAATTTAGTCTTCAAAGTGTCTAATAATGCCAACAGGTATGTGAGGGAGGTTCGAATAAAGTTTCACTGCAAAAATTTCATCACCATATTGCTTAATCATGACTTTTCTTCAAAACTTTGTTTTGAAGAAAAATCGTCAATTTTGTCTTTTGTAATAAATGCCATGTAAATTTTCAAAAAAATTTCAGTTGTGAAATTCTTCAGGCGCAGCCCTAGTCGCCTTTGCCAAATTTCATGTCAGCTATCCTTGCAAAAAATAGACAAAAGTTTCATCATTCAGCTCAAAGAATCAAAGTGGAAACAAAATCAGAGTTTACATTAGAATGTAAAGTGCCAAAGTTCTGCAGACATTACAAAAGTGGGTTACTAAATGAAAAATAAAAATCCTTTTGATATATAAGAGATTTTCATATTCAAACAGTTCATTTGCACACCAAGAGATCACATTGAGCCGACTCAAGTCGAGGAAGAGAAAAATAGAGTTTTGGAGGACCGATTGTTGGTGAATTTGCAGTCGCGGCGCACAAGGCTGCTCATCACTTTGTCAATTTGAACGTGCGCGGTGCACAAGGAAAGCACGGCACATTGGGTTATATGCGCAGCGCACAGGCCTGAAACTTAAATTTTCTGCCAGTCTTCTCCAAAATCGGATTTTTCTTGGTTGCTCCATGCTCAAGTAAGTTTGTGAACCCTTGCAATTGCTATTAAATGGTGTTTGGTGTGGTTTCAAGGGAAGAATATAAGAGTTTGAAAGTTGAAAACATAAACCCTATCTTCTTGTCAAAAAAATGCTCCTTAGCGTTTGAATTCAAGTCTTAAAATTTGGTTTTGGTGCCAAACCATTTTCATTTTCCATCTTATTTTCCCTTTCCTCACTGTTATCTCATTAATACAATCTATTCCCCTACTCCCTTACATCTCATATCACTTATTCCCATTTATCCCTATCCCTCAATTCTTTCATTCCCTATCCTTATCCCTTTCCCCATATCATTTGCAAAAATTCCTAAATCCCAAATCCCCAAACAGTCAAGTGACTGTTCTCACACTTCAATTTTCACTTGACTGAACCACATTTTTACCATTGTACTATTTCCCACAGTCCTTTCCTATTTGGCACACATTTTGCAATTGGAGGCAAAGACACCAAATTCTCATTTTCATACAAATCAGTATATACTTGACATAGACTTTCAACACCATGGAGACGGACATTGATTCATCATATGAACAAGACAGTGATTCTACCATTGAGCTTCATGCACCAAGAAGGCCCCATAAATGTGCCAAACATGTGAGAGAAGAGCCCACCTCATTGACTCAGTTGCAGGCCTGCCCACTTGCCATGGCATGTTTTCGAGAGCAGTCTTGCTATCAGTACTGTGAGATGATTGCTCAAATTCAGCATCATCAGGAGTTGGCTTGTTTGTTTGTTTTAAATTTGCATGATGGTCAGGTAACTCTTGCTGGTGTAAATTTCACCTTGACACGAGAAACCATTTCTCAAGCAACAGGAATACCGAATGTAGGTGAAGAGTGGAACAAAAGACAACAGGTGGAAAAAGTGCATTATGAACCATACATCAGGCCTAGCTATGTGAGGCAGCTCAACAGGGTATTCCCATTTTGGTTCCTGAAGGAATCCTATGTGTCTTTGATGAGACTCATTATCAGATACTTCAATTGTGAGGGTCGGTTCTCACGCCTCTATGCATACCACATCAGGTTATTGATGCATTTCACGAGAGTGAAGATGATGAACATACCTTATTTCATGTGCCGAAACATCGAGAGAATGACCACTCTTGTGTAGAAGAAGACTCCCGAGCAGCAGTACAACATCATTTATCATTATGCACTCATCAAGATCATTATTGTACATCAGCTTGGATTACAGGGCATTGCATGGGAGGATTTCATTTCCCATGACTTCTTCACAGCCCCTCAGCCTCCTCCAGAGCTTTTTCATGAGCCAGGTGAACCTTCACACCAGTTTGAGGGTCCTGAGACAGAGCCTATCAGTTGTGCCAGTGTTTTTTACTTATCAGAGAGGCACTAGAGCATTGTTTGCAGCAGCCCGATGAGTACTATCTCCACCCGGGGTGGAAGGGGTCTCATTGCCATCATCAACAGCACAGGTACAGGTATAGGACAGAGGTAAGAGGCCTATGCAGGATGAGGGCCCTTCAGGAGGCCAGGATACTGATTTCATTCTGATTGATGAGGATTTGAGCTCTCCAAGCTCAAAACTGAGAGAGATCATTCAGGAGCAGAAAGCTGAGATCGACACATTGACCGACAAGTTGCAGAGAGCTCAATGGATCATAAAATACATGGAGTAGCGGAACAAACAGTTGGAGGATTAGCAGACGATCATGGAGTTGCAAAACATCCGTGAGAACCGGCAAGCTGCTTGAAGAAGCCCATCCGAGATGACACCTATTGAGCGGGAGATTGAGGCCGATAGAGAGACTTGGCTTGAGAGGGTCAAAATTCATCTCGAGAAGCTATTGGAGAAGGAAAACAAGGAAAAAAACATGCTCAGACACATGAAGAATCACTATTGGGCGCGCAATCATGTTTGCAAGGCGCGTATCAAAATCCTGAAAGCGAGGCTAAGGAGGGCACTGAAGCGTCGCAAAAGGCATGATAGGCTCCAAATCTTGGCCGAAGCTTCTTTGGCTGAGCATAGCACTTGATGAGGGACTTTCAGCCCAAATTTCAAGAAATTTGGGAAAAATTTTGTCAATTTTGAATTTTTTGGTCATAAAACAGATTTTCCTAACCGACGCGTAGCGCCACTTGGCGCGCGCTTATAATTGGCAGCTCTTCAGGGGGAAAACTTTGCATTTCTAGATTTTTTATCAAAATTTATGCATGCTAATGGATTACCTAAGGATTTCATCAAGTTCTGGGTTGCCTAAAGGGTCAAAAACACCCTAAAAATGGCTTTTCTGCCACTTTTTGCACACACAGGAAGCAGTGTTGGGAGATTGAACTTTTGGAGGGATAAATGGCAACCAAATCCAGAAATTCCACTTGGGTTGGAAAGTAGATAGGCAAGGCTTTCCAATGAGCTATCTTGCGCTCAATTGGACTCCGAGAAGGGCCTCAAAAGCAGCTCCAAACTTGTGCTACGCATAGAGATTTTGGGCGCGGCGCATAGAGAAATTTGGCCTATTTTTCACTCAGCAGCTCAGAATTTCGCCTAGTTTTGGCCAGTTTCACTTTTTCATGTAACTCTTGATGTGACTTGATGTAATTTCATGATCATGATGTAATTTTAGCACATTTTTACTCATTCTAGAAGATTCATTCACCAAAAGGTGAAATGTGAGTGAATGGATCAGTTTCCTAGCATATAGAGGCAAGTTGTTTCTTTCCTATTTTTCAGTTTCTAGTTTAGATATGGTTGAAACAGCTCCTAGAATGATGAGCTCGATCCCTAGAGGCATGGGAATGAGTTAGGCTTGTCTATATTATGTATTTTTTTCAGTCATTTTCAAGGTTGGACACTTGGGATTGCTTGGCACTTCATTGTACATTTCATTTCTGCAATTTTGGCAAAGGAATAGACCAGGGTTTGCAGTGCTCTTTGGGATCCTTGTGTCTCTGTGTTTTGATGGTGTTTTTCTCTATGTAATTTTAAGTTCACTAATGTTTATGTGTACCATTTCATTCTCCTTTCTTCTTAAATTGAACAAACAAGTTATAAAGGTAGAATTCACTAGTTTGCTTTGCTCTGCCTTTAGTTTGTTTAATTTTCCATGTTTTCATCTATTTGAGGAGGACTCTTGAAACCCTCTTGCCCTCTTCAGCTCCTCACCGGTCTGATCCATCCATTCATTCAATCTAAAACATCAAAACAATTGCCTTCCTTGCCCCAATCAGAACTCTGCAAAAACTAGGCCTTATCCCTGCACCCAAAACTGCCTTTCCCTTTGATCCAACAAAACCCCCCAAAATCAAACTCAAACTCCTTTACGTATATACCTAGCCTAAAATTAGCTTTTATTTCAGTCATCTCAAGCCCTATTGATTGTTTTTGCTGAGATTGACCCAGAGAGAGCCCTCTCCTGATCTGGTAGGGCTAGCTACCAGACTGAGCGTGGTTTGATGTTACCCTGAACTCTGCCTTCTTTCAGCCTGAGGTAGATTTAGGCAATAACAGGATGACTAGAGCAGTGGGTGCAAAAGATCACAGTGAATCAAAGTGAAGATCTGGGACGCTATAGATGGGAGCAGCACAGTGCTGATGCAACAACAACGTAGAAGCAATAGCACAGAGGCTGATGGGACTTCAGCAACACAGAGGAGAAGTGCTTACGCAATGAAGAGCAGCAGCAATGCAGTGGCCTCAGAGAGCCAACGCAGTGCAACAACCAAGGGAACTTCAATGATGAGATGCATCCTAAATGACTTGTCTATCAGTGATTGGGCAGGGGTCCTTCAATTTCTTACTTCTCGTCAACTGAGTTGCAGTGCAGAAGTTGGCAGCACGACGCAACAATTTGAGAGGGAGCTACAGTACAGATGGTGCAGTGTCAGTGACAGAGACATGGACAACAATACAGTGGTAGAAGTGCAAAGGATGGAGGGTAGCAGGCCAAGCATCAATAGTGCAAAGACCGATGCTGAGATCAGGGCAATGATTCAGTGTGGAAGTATTGCTAGAGCACACTCCTCGGTAAGAGGGAGTGTTGATATTTTGGGGTAGCATTGGGTGTGCTCTAGCTCCGAAATTTTGTGGAGGGGCTAAGACACATGAGATCTCCAAGACCCAGAAAGAGTTTGGAGAAATTTCATCTGGTGTTGAAGTTATTAAAATAATTATATTTTTAATGAGGACCCTAAGTCTAACTTAGAGAAATATAAAAATTAAAGTGAATTAATTAAACACATGTGATGAAATGTTATAAGTGACGTGGATCAATTAGTCTTTTAATTTGAGCCGTCGATTAGAGATTAGATCACGACCGTTGGTTTCACAACGAGAAAATTATAAGAAAAGGTCTTGGGGTCAGTTGGAGAACATACACACAGGCAGAGCACTAAAGCTAAGTCAAATTTTTGGGGTGGGGTTTGCTGAGGAATTCGAAGTAAGTTTGCAGTGTAGTGAGGGGCAAAGATCAACAAAGGATGATCTAATTAGAGGACCAGAATACAACATCAGAGAGGCAGTTTGTACCAAGCAGTGCAGAGCCAGCCAAGAGGATGCAGTTCAACCAACAGCACACAAAGGACTGCGCAGAGGCTGCATAAGCCCATCCAGGGTGACACAGAGCTAACGAGCACAGCGTAGGGGTAGTGCATCACCATCCAGGGTTACGTAGGCCCAACCAGGGAAGCACAGTGACAACATAGCACCAAAGAGGGTGACACAGTGGGGACGTTGGCCAGCAGAGGCTGACATAGAGGCTGCAACAAAAACACTGAGGTTTCCAGTGGGCCAGAAAGGGCTCGTTATCTGTAAATCCCAATTGAGGGTGTGATTCAGCCATATTTTCTGTCTCTGAGTGAAAGGTACAACTGTCGTGTATTTTCTGTGTAGGGAAAACTGTTTCTGGTGCCCAAAATGTTGTATTCAGATTTTGCATAATAATAAAACCCTCTACAGCTGCTGCATCGGTTTTCACGCATTGGGTTTTTTTGGGGACATTTGTTGAAAAAATCTGTGTGTAATTTTGTCACATGTGCGTGTTGTTCAGTAAATTATCTATAGATGTGCATATTACATTTTGTATCTTCTTTAGTGTTTTTCTGAATATTCAGACTAATAACTTGTTAATTAATTAAACAAGTAGGTGAAGTAGATATAGACACTACAATAGGGTTTTTGTTTTGAAACTTTCACATCTTGTGCTTGGTGCAACAGGATTGCTAACTATTTCATCAGGTTGGGATTCAACAAAAGTGAAGTAGATGCAAACCTTTACCATATTTTTTTAAAGGTAAATTTTTAATTATAGTATTATATGTCGATTATTTGATTTCAACCAGTGATGAGAAGTTGATTAAATCTTGAAAATAGGATCTTGCAAGATAATTTGAGATGAAGGACATGGGACTCATACATTATTTCCTCTGTTTGGAAATATGAAAAGGAGACGGGGAACTGTTTGTCTCTCAAGGAAAGTGTTCCAAAGAGATACTGAAGAAATTCCGCATGGAGAGTAGCAAACCCATGGACACTCCTCTAGAAGGTAGTGAGGCTACTATTTATAGGTAGCTTGTGGGTTCACCTATGTATTTGGTGAACACACGACCAAGCATATGTTATGCAGTTAACCAGCTTAGTCAAGAAATGGTTAAGCCAACCAAACTATATTGGAAGGAAATAAAACACGTGTTGAGATACCTCAGAGGCACTACTCAGTTTGGACTTTGGTACAAACATATAAAGGGAGTGAAGCTACAATTATTCATAGATGTAGATTGGGTTGGGATTCCATTAGACAGGAAAAGCACAACAGGATGAATTTTCATTGTTGGGTCAAAAACAATTTCTTGGTACAATAGGAAGTAGAGATATGTTGCACTCAGCTCAGTAGAAGTAGAGTACATGGCTTCTATTCAAGCAACATGTGAGGCGATTTGGATCAGGAAGATTTTTGTTGGGTTATTTGGTGAGATGATGGATCCTACTGTGATTTACTATGAAAATAAGAGTTGTATCAAACTCTTTGAGAATCCAATTTTTCATGATTGATCCAAACATATCGACATCTAGTATCACCATATACGAGATTTTGTGCAAAGGCAGATCATGTTGTTGGAATACATTCCTACAAAGGAACAAGATGAAAATATTTTGACAAAGGATTTTTCAAGAGGAAAATTCGAGTTCCATAGAGGTAGGACTGGGGTATCTGATAATCCCTTTCTTGTTGAGAGGGAGTGTTGAAAATGTAGCAAGAAATTCCTAATTTAAATTTTCCTTGATTAAATTAAGAGAAAATCGAAATTCTACATCAACAGACAACTTGAATGAGTTAATTGAGGTGATATATTTGTTATCACTAAGTTATATTAGTTAATTCGAGTTGGGGGGCATGAATTTGACTTTTCTACAATGACTCCTAAATTTTAGGAGCCTAGGTTGAGTTAATTTCAGTTGCAACAATTTAAATTAGTTAATTTGAGTTATGGCCAGTTAAACTTGTTCTAACTGTTGGAGGATCTAGTGGGAGGTCTAGCAATGGGGTGTAACTTCAATGTTTAATCATTTAACTAATCATCAAACTAAATTAACTCATGCATGCATAGAATTCGAGTTAACCAGTTGAGATTGGATTTCAAGGGAAGTGTACTGTCAATTGTAGAAATTTCCAAGTTGTACAGGTGGTGCATGCAGTCAAAGAAGGGCCTAAACGAATTGTGAAATTCTCAATGACAATTTTACCTAAATAATAGGGGCTAATTCCTTATTGAATAACACAAGGAAATGGGGGCTTACAGGCTAGGAAATATGGCTAAGTATTGGCAAGAGTCAGTCAGTCAAGCAGAGGATAGAAGATACAGGTGCAGGTTGTGCTCGAGCTTGAGCAAGAATATTGTATTCATCCAAATTATTTGATCAATGCAATACAGATAGGAAGGGGTTTTGAGCAGTTTCTTTCCCCTAGATAAATATATGTGTACGTGTGTTCAATCATGATGCATGTTTTTGATATGTGTTCTTGATTTTGAATTTTCGTCTACATATGAGTAGAGTAGATTTGAGTCTCATGTTTTAGTAAATTACATGAGAAGTTTTGAATATATAATTAATTTCTACATAGCATGACCTAGTTATCATTTAGGATTAGGGTTCTGGTTTTTGTATGGCTCGACTCCCAATTAGGATTAGGGTCATTCGAGAAATTCAAGGTCTAAAACGGGCCTAAAAAAAAAATTTACAATCAAAATCATTTTTATAAGAACCAATAGTATTCAAGATGATGATGTTAACCATGGGGGATGATCCACCATTTTTGGAGTAAAAAGTAAAAATATTAAAAAATAAAATTAAAAAAAAAACTATATTTTTATCTCATATTTTCAACTTATCTCCCTACAATTTTACTCAAATTTTTATCTGGAGAACTCGTTGGATATAAAATTTATTTCCTCATCTAAGGAATACCTATGTTTCATACTTTCGATGGACTCTGCTATACAAAAATTGAGAAATACATGAAAAAAGTGTTTGAAATCATGTTTCTTTTCATGTATTTCTTATTTTTTATGTAGAAAGGCCCATCTAAAGTATTCGACGTGGTTACCCCTAGGATGAGGAATTAAATTCTCCATCCAACGAGTACTCCCACTCAAAATTTGAGTAAAGCCATAGGGAGATAAATTGAAAATACGAGTTGAAAAAATAGTATTTTTCTTTTTTCCCTTTAAAATTTGATGATGTAATCTAATCTAATCTTATTATTTCCACTACTTTTTCATAATATTCCTTAGGAGGCCTATTTTAGACCTTAAAATTTCTCTAATGTTTGTACCCTCTATAATCTTCTTGAAAATCCACACACAACTAGCTCCACGTGTGTAAGTAATGTGAGCTCATTTGGCATCCACTCAATATCATGGCAGTCAATAGGATATATCAACTTGTGGGAGGCATAACTTCCACATATGAACACCAATTGAGGTGATATTTGCTTCATTGAAATATCTTGAAGTGTAGAACAATATCAATAGGATTGTTTTAACAAATTTGACCTAAACAATGGTCATTTGAGGCCTCAAATAGGCTCCAAAAATTTCAAGACATCATCAAAGTGGAACTTACACCTAAAATGATCCCTACAAACCACTAGCTCTATTTTTTTAACCCAAAAAGTACCAAATGGATGAAAAAGTACATATTTCCATTTCCAATCAAAAGAGGAGTTGCCTCATGCAAATTTCTATATTTATTTCCGTGATAGATGTGATCCATGAGTCTTGGTATTGTATGAAGGTGTTTATCTTTGTAGTGTAGGTTTTAACTCCGTATAGTTAATTGCTGCAAATATATTCTTAATAAGACAAAAATATGCAATGGAAAAAAACAAACATTAGTATAGATATTTTACTCTGGAACTTCAAACTGGGAAAAATAGACATATTTTTCAATATATATTCATCTTTACGATATTACAATACAATATATATCCCACAACATCCATAAAATACCAATCCATTTACCCAGGATTAGAATAAAACCATAGTTCATTAATTGAAACTACAAAACCATAGGCTAAAATTACCATGCACCAAAAACCCGTTAAAAGTGAAAACCTTGTGCAAAAATTTCCAAAAAAATGCAAAAAGATGCCCAACTTTATTTTTCATGGGCACTGAACCTAAACCCCCTATAACCCCCCTGTTGTGCCCAAGGTAATGTATAATACATGGTATTAATTGTGAAAATAACATAAAGCAAACCCAAAATTCTTCCACTTGTTTTTTTCTTTGCACACAAGGGATTGTAGGAGTACATGATCAACAATTCAGGGAAATACTGCACATTGTTTCTTTACACCAAGAGAAATCCTTAGTTCTCATATGTTTTGTTAATAAATTTGCAACATTCTTCAAAATTCCCACCTTCACCAGCAACATCTTATTTTCTTCAATCATATGTCTCACAAAGTGATATTGAACATTAATATGTTTTTTCTGAAAACGATACA
This sequence comes from Pinus albicaulis, assembly GCA_034641835.2. Taxonomy (NCBI): domain Eukaryota; kingdom Viridiplantae; phylum Streptophyta; class Pinopsida; order Pinales; family Pinaceae; genus Pinus; species Pinus albicaulis. Next base: position 181,154,606 of record CM076584.1, read on the forward strand.
CAAGGTTCTTTGCTAGAAATATTGTACTATAATTAACTATCACAATCTATCCTCACAACTTGTTGTATCAACCCAATACATGAAAAATAATTCTATAACCATACAACTTCCTTGCTTGCATGAGTGGCTTCCATTTATTTAGCTTCTATAATTGAACATGCCACTACAAATTGTCTCTTTCTCATCCAACTGATTGCTCATCCAAATCTCAATCCCCTTTTAAATATACAAAACCATGTCTATCCAACACTCTATCCAAATCTGGTCTTCCTTGGTAACACAATCCATAATAAATAATGCCACACAAATACCTAAAAAACCTCTTTACTATTATCTAATGCTTCTTTCCCAGTATTGACATATACTTGCTAAATACTCCCACTATATGTGGAATGTACAATCTAGTACAGAATAATGCGTGTTGATTTTTGTAGCACCGGATGTGCTCTAGCTTAGAGATTTTATAGAGAGGCTGAGACACATGCATTCTCCAAAACCCAGAAACGTTTTGGGAAATTCCATCTAGAGATGGCTTAATTAAAATAAATAATCATTTTTAATGTATTCCTAAGTCTAAACATAGGAAATGTGATTAATTAAAGTGTATTAATTAAGTCGAATGTGAATCTTCTAGATAAAGACAAGAATTGACTCCTAGTTAAGCTTAGCCTTTGATTATGTCTTAATCTTGGTCGTTGATATGTCAATGAGAGATTATAAGAAGGATCTCGATGGGCATTTAGAGGACATATAGAGTAAAATATCTAGAGATTCGAATTCTCAAGAGAGTAGTGCAACTATTGTTGGAGTGGGATCATATGATTTCTTGTAGTGAGTGGCATGGATAGTTGGCCAGATTAAGTTTTTCCTAATCTGATTAGTACATTGCAGAGAAGGCATTGAGAGGTCTATAGATGTTGCACAACGTAGAGCTACATTGAGGCAACACAAAGCCTCTGAGGATATCCACAGATTTGCTGGGGAACAATCACGATCTAGTGCTAGGAATCAAGGTGTGAGATCGAAGGGCCAGAGATCCAATTTTCTAGTCAACAAATGATCAGCTGGAAAGGTGATGCAATTCTTGGAGGTTGTGACACAATCACAACACAGCGATTGTGCAGAGGTAGCATGGGGCAAGCCATTCAGGGTCCGGATCAAAGTCGAATCGGTGACAATGTGATATAGTTTCTCACTACCTCTTTGCCAGTTTTATTCTCTGTATTGTATTTCTAGTTTGGGAATCCAAATATTTGTGTTCAGAAAACTACTGCATAATAATAAAACCCTCAGTTGATGCATCGGTTTTCCTATTGGAAAGTGTAACTACAATCGGTCTTCATATTGACTATGTAATTATGTATTTATGTAATGAAGAAGACAAATATAATAAAATATATTTTTGGTATGCTTGCATGATGGGTTTCATGAGCAATGTTTTATTATAGATCACAAGTCTTCTTCTTGATGTCTTTTAGGGATTTGTCATCGTCTCATAAATTTACTAATTAAGAATCATGTTTATGAAGAGACAATTCACACTTATATGCCTCAAGAACTTGTCACATAAGCCTTGAAGTCATGGCTCAGAATATGGCTCAAGATCAATGTTGTAACATTCTTCAAAATCAGCGTACAAGTCGGCCTATTAACATTGATCATGTCAGCCTAATGAACAACCACGTCTATTAACTGTAAGGTCAGCTAATATAGGGGCTGACCACTATATATACCCTATATATACTACGCAGAACATGAATGAATTGGAACAACTTCAATAAATGAGAAGTACAAGAATAGAAGCTCGGATAGGTTTGTAATTTGTGGAAAACGTTACAGGAAGAACTTCAGACAAGTCTCTGTGAACTTCAATAATATATATGATATAAATATGAGTAAAGGGAGACAAAAATTTGGTTAAAGTATAAAATTATTGCAGTTATACATATTTGAAGAAATGAGAAGAGAGGACTACATTCACCAATAAATAAGGACTGTGTTAAAGATAAAATAAAGGACTGCATTCAACAGTGAAGAAGGGTTGTGTCAAGGAGTGTAAATAGGACTACGTTCAACAGTGAAGAAGGGTTGTGTTAAAGTGCGGAATCTGAACTCCAATAACTGCGAGGACATGTATGTATCTAATACAGAGAGGAGACTATGTTTAAGTACAAGAACAATACTATGTCAAGCACTTGAATAGGATTGTGTATAGGGTGGTATGTTCTATATGAGGAAACAAGATAAGTGTGTACAATGAGCAAGGATAAATCATAAGGTGTAGTGTGATGCAGGACGACGCAAGAAATAAGGATCAACTCATGGAGTCAATGAAGAACCAGTGACAAGGTCTTGGAGGCATACATAGGTCAAGTGTCCGAGTCATGGTCATGGTACTTGTCAACAGAAAGCCTATAAGAAGCATTTTCTTGTGGTTTTTCCTCTCCAACAGGGAGAGGTTTTTCCCTAGCTTGAAGAGCCTAACTTTGTGTCTCGTGTGTTTTGGTAATTTACTTGATGAAAGACATAATAAGATAAGAAGATAATACATACATAAGCTCACTAGTAATTATCAAGAAGAGAATTTGAATTAATCACTTCCCTTCCAAATTCTCAACATGGTATCAGAGTTAAGGTGTTGAAGACAAGGGCTACTTGACAAGGAGACACTCAAGGAAGAAAGGATCAAAGTCAATTCAGTTTTCAAGGAGGATTCTCAATTCATTTTAAGAAGACCTTCAATCTCTTTCAAAATATTCACTTACCAAGGAGATAATATTTTCCATCAAAGATTTATATTAAAGACATTGTTGGGAGATACATCATCTTTTTGGAGACATCCTTTATCATCATGGATCCAAGGACGCCTACATTGGAGAATTCAATCTAAAGATAAGCTCCTAACTTCATCTTCATCATCATCAATGAGGTAGTTAGAAGGAGGAAGTCACCCTAATCAAGTAAGTATCTATGACCTTATCTAAATCTGTCAAAATGACTTATTGCAAAGAGAGCAACAAATTGGTTGGGTCATCAAACTTTAGTGCATGGAAGAAGAGGACATATTTGAATCTAATCAAAGATGAAGTTATGGGCTACATCAAAGGATCTACAATTCAACCCTCAAAATAATATGCTCTAGTTCATGCCAAGTACATGAAAGGAGAAATCAGAGCCCAAAGGATTCTCATAGAATCCATTAAGGACTCACTCATACCATATGTATCAAAACTAGAAACTCCAAAAGAAATATATGAGAAACTGGTGGAGCTATTCTCCATGAGTACTGCAAGAGAAGTAATCTCTATGAGACAAGAACTATACAAGATGGAATTGTCAAGAGAGAAAAGAATCACTACATATTTTATGAGGAATTCTGAAATACGAGACCAGTTGTAGGAAATAGGAGAAGTAATGTCTGATAGTGAGATGACTACAGTGGTGCTGAATTCACTACCAGAAGAATGGGAAACTTTAGTTCAATCTTCTACAAGAAGAAATAAGAAACGTCATTCCAGGATCTATGGTCTCTATGTAAAATAGAGGAAACAAGATTGAAAGCCAAAGCCGATACATGATCAAGTGAAGGTAATCAAGCCTTTACATCCATGAAGAAAGGAAGATTCGGTAAATTTGGTCCTCCAAATTAAAAGAAGAAATATGGAAAAAGTATGATGATTTGGATGTAATGAAATTGGGCATTATAAAAGAGATTTTCCTAAATTTGGGAAGGACAAGAGGAAAAAGGAAGAAGCCCATGTCACAGATGAAAGGGAAGAACCCGATGCAAAGAAATCTAAGAAAGAAGAAGTGTAAGATCTTTATGATTGAGATCATCTTCCTCTTTAAGTGATTTATGTTTCTTGTAATATAGTATGATAGGAAGTAGAAGCATCATGATTGAAGCATGTACGGAGCATGTAGTATTCCCAATTAGCATAAACTAATTAGTAATATTAATTTTTGGCCAGTTTACTTTTATAAATTTAAGTCAGTTAATAAAGTGGGTGAGAATACAGTTAGCCTACACTAAGGAAATAAACATTCCCTAAAGTCACTTGAGCACATTATTATTTTATAGTGTGGGGCCCAGGGGTTGAAGTGGCAGTGTGAGGGAAGTGGTAGTGTGGGAACCGTGGGCCCATGACAGTGCAAAGCGAGAGGGATAACGTGGCCAAGAGGGGCAACACAGTTTTGGTGGGGCCTAGGTGAGAGCAGGGCTCTCCAAGCATAAAGAGAGGAAGAGGCTCCTCATTCATTTATTCTATTATGCATCTATGTTTTGTCTCTTGACATTGAGCACGCTTTTGTTGTTGAGCAAAGTCTATAATTTATATTCAGCACACCGGGTGTCTCCGAGCAGAGATCCCAACCTCACCCTGGGGGACTTTGAGTGCCTGCTCGGGTGAGGAGTTCCATCCATTGATTTTCAGGTGGGAGCCATAGCATCTTCAGCCATGGATTACACACTTACTTAGACAACGCAGTCTTGAGGAGAGATCACACAGTTCTTGGAGGAGGTAGTGCCGAGGGTGGAGATTTATCAGGGGATTCAGTCCAAGATAGTGAGAAGGGATCAACCCTTAGCTATTCCTTCATTTTTGTAGAGAAGGAGGCCACCATTTACAGAGATACATTTAGGCCAACGTATTCAACTGGAATAGATCTATTCCTCAAGGGAGGTGATTTTTGGGGGTCGTCCATTCCAGAAACCCTTTCTGGGCTATTCTGGGTATTAGGAGAAGAGCTCATTCCCAAAGTTTCGTATTATTCTGAGTAGGAGAATAGCCCCAAAGAGCCATCCTATTCCAGCAGTAGTAGTAGTATGGCAACAGTAGCAACAACAATTTGGAGATAACGCAGTCACTGATAGAGCAAACATCCCGGGAGTATTTCTGAGAGTATTTCCAACTTGCCTTGTGCAGGCCAAGGTGCCATCATTTTGATCACCTTTGTACTCATTGTATCTTTCAGTTATATAATAAAATGGCTTAGCGTTCTCCATATTTTTTCATTATGTATGTGATGTCTCTCAATTTTCTGTAGTGTCATGTTTATGTTTCTTTACATTGCTATTTATTTCTACTCGGAATACTACAGTGGTATTAGAGCTCATAGACTTGGCTCAGCCTGTGGAGCAGATTTTTTATGACACCAGCAAGAAAAACATACATCACTTACTGGGAAGGAGGGATAAGGACCAAGAGCGGAGGCTTGAGGCCACTTTTGGAGAGGGTGACTTCATTCCAATAGTGGACGCAAACGAGGAGGAACCAATGGCAGAAGAGAAAGATGAACGGAAGGAGTTCGGGGAACTTCTCCTAAAGTCTGTGCAGGAGTTCTCGAGGAGGATAGAAGATATGGGGCAGAAGTTTACCACAGACCAAAGACAACATGAAACCCCAAGGGGTTTCCACATCGGAGAAGGTTCTGACACCTCCCATCACTTGTAGGAGTAGCTCACAGTGCAGCAAATGGCATCACTTACTCCCCCACGTTCCACAATGCCCATGTTTCTAGCTACGGGCACTGGAGTAGGATCACCTTAGGAACCAGAACCGGTTCACATGGGAAATTATTTTGCTGAGTATCAGTCCTACGGGCGAGATTTTGGTGAGGCTCTCACTTACCCTGACTTTTTGCAGCTCAATAAGGACAACAGACCCTGCAACCAGAACAGAGGGGGCAGATACACACAGGATGGATATGTACAACGTACAGTGGGCAAATTTTTCCTGTCAAAATTTGACGGATCCTCCAAGTGTTCGACAAAGGCTTGGGTAGATAAGCTGTATATCTATTTCCATCTCAATTAGATGGTAGACAGAGAGGCCATCAAGGTGGCAGCGCTGCACCTAGAGGGAGAGGCCCATGATTGGTGGTTCCATGGGATGGCCATGCTGGGTCACTCAGCTATGACAAAATATGCAGAGTTCACACGTAGGTTGGTAGAGAGGTTTGATCGAAGGGATCCAAAGGAGCACTTTGTTGAGTTGACTAAGCTCAAAAAGACCGGGAGCCTGGACACCTACATTTCTGATCTTTTGAGACTCTCCGTGATGGTACCTGACTTGTCTGTGGTCAGGATGATATACATTTTCATTGATGGGTTGGAAGAACCTCTGCGGGGGTTATTTATATATACGAGGCTGACTACACTCCACGATGCAGTTGGGAGGACCAGGGATTTGCAGGATGCCCTACCCAAGACCAGATCTCCTTTCCCCTAGAGACCGACATTTCAGCCGAAGGGGAAGGACATGAGGGTTCCACCTCCGAAGGGGAACCAAGGCCAAGGGCCTTTGGACGATGAGACCCGGAGAGACCTGAGATAGAAGAATCTATGCTTCACATGCCAGGAGTTGTGGGCACCGGGACATTGTTGTGCCACTGGGAAGTCACACTACATAGAGGTCTTCTTCGACAATGATGGGGAAGAGGATGCATATGAGGGGATGGAGGCAGGAGGTAGTAGTATAGTACAGAGAGGGGAGCATCCACCACCTCCACCACTAAAAGCAGGAGGGGCAGTGTTTGCACCTATTAGGGGAGTCCTTACTTCTTTGTGAGGGGTTCCCAAATACTTGACATTGCGTGTCCAAGGTACTGTGCAAGGACAATGTGTTTTAGTATTAGCGGACAATGGGGATACCCACAATTTTATTGATGAATAGTTGGAAGAGCAGAGGAGCATACCGACATAGAGCTTTGATGGGTTTTCAGTGCTGGTACCAGGTGCCATAACCATGCAGTGTGCTAGGTATGTTCCAGCCTTGGCAGTGATTATGGGGACTTACACTCTAACAGATCATTTATTTATGGTGCACATTCCAGAAACCAACGTGATACTGGGAGTGCAGTGGTTGATCATGCTGGGGAAGGTCACTACAGATTGGGAGACCTTGGAGATGGAGTGGATAGACAAGAAGACTGGGAAGCATGCGATTATTTGGGGCATGCACACTTATCCACCACAGACAGTTTCAACACACCAGATGGAGGTAGACTTCCGGAAGGGAGATATAGAGTGGGTAGTAGAGTTGTGTGTTTCGGAGGCAGGGTCTACAAGGCAGGCCGTACACCCAGAAGTATAGTCGATTTTGGACAAATATGCCACATTTTTCAGGGATATACCACCAAGGCAGCCACCGGATCGAGAGTTTGAGCACACCATCGAGCTGGAGCAAGGCATCTAGGTTGTGATTACGACACCCTATAGGCATCCTAAAGCCTATAGGGATGATATTGAGAGAGTTATCCATGAGCTCTTAGTGCTGGGACACATTCGACCTAGCACTAGCCCATTTGCTTCTTCTATTGTACTATTTAAGAAGAAGGATGGCACACTGAGGATGTGCATTGACTATTAGGATCTCAACAAGAAGACCATGAAGAACCGATACCCCATCCCATGGATTGATGAGTTGATGGATGAGTTGAGGGGATCGAAGTTTTTCTCGAAGATTGATCTGAGATCGGGTTACCATCAGATCCACATGAGGGACCAGGATGTTCCCAAGACCGCTGTCACTACGGCCACTATGAGTTTTTGGTGATTCCCTTTAGGCTAACCAATACACCAGCCACCTTCCAGTCCTACATGAACCACATCTTCCGTGGTCAATTGAGGAAGTTTCTGTTGTTATTTTTTTATAACATCTTGATATACAGCCAGACATGGGAGGAGCACCTGCAGCACATTGAGGTTGTATTGCACATACTAGAGGAGAAGCATTTATATGCTAAGCTCTCCAAGTGCGAATTTGGATTGACGGAGATGCTCTATTTGGGGCATATCATTGGTGTGGATGGAGTGAGATTCCACGAGGAGAAGATCAGGGCCATCCGGGATTGCCCAGAGTTGAAGAACGTGATTGAACTTCAAGGGTTTGTAGGCATCTGTACCTACTATCGGAAGTTCATCAAGGAGTTTTCCCAACTCGCTGCACCCCTCACATATCTTACGAAGAAGGGGGCATTCAGTTGGATGGACATAACACAGAGGGCTTTTGACAGGCTCAAGAAGGTGATGAGCAACTGTCTAGTTTTAGTGTTTCCAGATTTCACGCAACCTTTTTTCCTTAAGTGTGATGCATCCGGAGAGGCAGTCAGCATAGTTTTGATGCAGGGGGGGCACCGCATAGCTTTCGAGAGCAGGAAGCTATTGCTGCATGAGAGTTTGTATTCCATATACAACAAGGAAATGTTGGCTATCATGCATGCATTGGCCAAGTTTTGGCAGTACTTGGTGGGGAAAAAATCCAGGTTGAGGACTGACCACAACAGCCTTCGGTTCTTTTTAGAGCAGAAGCAGTTGTAGGAGAGGTAACAGAAGTGGGTCAGCAAGATCCAGGCATACAATTTTGACATTGATTATGTCAAGGGGAAGAACAACGTGGTGGTCGATGCTCTTTCATCCAGACCGACAGTGTTGTCTCTGAGGAGTTTAGACACGGGTTGGAGGGCTCAGTTGTTGGTGGAGTACTCCAAAGATTGTTTTTCCTGCAAGATCTTGGACGGACAAGTCACTGATGACAGATACATGGTGATGGATGAGGTGATATATTTCAAGGATCGGATCTTCTTGACTGAGAGTTCTCAGCTCAAGAAGAAGGTGTTGCGTGCCTCACATGATTCACCACTATCAGGCCACCACGGTTTCACCAAAACCTACAGGGCCGTCAAGGAGAGATTCTCTTGGAAGGGCCTCAAGGAGGACGTACTCCGACATGTCAAGGAGTGCGAAGTATGTCAGTGGAATAAGGAGGATATGAGCCATCCAAAAAGATTACTATAACCACTTCCCATTCCAGAGGGGAAATGGGAGAGCATTTCGATGGATTTCATTAGAGGGTTTCCCACGGTGGAGGGCAAGGATTGCATCTTTATAGTCGTTGAACGACTAAAAAATTATGCACACTTCTTTTCTATATCACCACAGTACGCAGAAACATAGGTGGCAGAGTTGCTTTTCAAGGATGTTTTAGGTTGCATGGTCTCCCAAAGACCATTTTTAATGATCGGGACAACCGTTTCATGGGCGGATTTTGGCAGGAGCTCTTTCCTTTGGTGGGTACAGAGTTGACTCTAAGCACCAGTTATCACCCTCAGATAGATGGGCAGACAGAGATAGTGAAAAAGTGGCTGGAAGTCTACTTGTGAAACTATGTTACAGGGCAGCAGAAGGCATGGTTACGTTAGTTGCACTTGGGAGAGTACTGCTACAACAGTATTTTCCATATGTCCATTGGTATGTCTCTATTTTATGCTTTATATGGATATCATGCTTTGTTTTTTTCTGACATGATTTTTGGTGCTAGTAAGGTCCCCAGGGCCAAGGACTAGATCCAAGAGAGTCAGGATATACTCCGAGCTCTTAAGGACAACTTCGCTACAACACAGAACCAATAGAAACTGTATGCTGACAGAGGACGGGTTGAGAGGTAGGGGACTTGGTCTACCTACGAATTCAGCCATACCGGCAGTCCACGCTGAAGTAGAAGGGGGACGAGAAGCCCAAGCCCTGCTTATATGTACCATACAAGGTGATACGCAGGGTTGGGGAGGTTGCATATGCGCTGGAGTTACCCACGGGTAGCAGGATCCATAACATATTTCATGTATCCTTCCTGAAGAAGGAATTGGGGCAGCAAGTGACTGCAATCGAGGAGTTTCCACCAATAGATGATGAGGGGCATTTGGTGTTATAGCCAAAAGCTATCTTAGATACCAGGGAGACGCAGTTGCGGAGTACGAAGGTCTGGGAGTATTTTCTAAGGTGGAGGAACTTTCCAGATGAGGATGTCACTTGGGAGAGTGAGAAGATTTTTCAGCATCCATCATTGCAGTTTCTTGAGGACAAGCAATGTTTTGGTAGGGAGGACTGTAATATTCCCAATTAGCAACAGCTAATTGGAAATATTAATTTTAGGCCAGTTTACTTTTATAAAGTTAAGTCAGTTAATAAAGTGGTTGAGAAGAAACTTAGCCTACACTTATGAAATAAAAATTCCCTAAAGTAACTTGAGCACATTATTATTTGACAGTGTGGGGCCTAGGTATCGAAGTGGCAGCGTGAGGGAAGTGGCAGCATGGGCAGCATGGGCCCATGACAGCACAGACAGAGAGGGACAGCATGGCCAAGAGGGACATCGCAGTTTTGGTGGGGCCTAGGTGAGAGCAGGGCTCTCTAAGCATAAAGAGAGGAAGAGGCTCCTCATTCATTCATTCGATTATGCATCTATGTTTGGTCTCTTGACATTGAGCACGCTTTTGTTGTTGAGAAAAGTCTGCAAGTGCTGTTCAGCACACCAGGTGTCTCTGAGCAGAGATCCCAACCTCAGCCCCGAGGGACTTCGAGTGCCTACTTGGGTGAGGAGTTCCATCCATTGATTTTGAGGTGGGAGCCATAGTATCTTCAGCCAGGGATTACGCACTTGCTTGGACATCACAGTCTTGAGGAGAGATCACATAGTTCTTGGAGGAGGTAGTGCCAAGGGTGGAGATTTATCAGGGTATTTAGCCAGGGATAGTGAGAAGGGATCAACCCTTAGCTTTTCCTTCATTTTGGTAGAGGAGGAGGCCACCATTTACAGAGATAAATTCAGGCCAATGTATCCTACTAGAATAGCGTTATTCCTCAAGGGAGGTGATTTTCCGGGGTCATCCATTCTCGAAACCCTTTGTGGGCTTTTCTAGGTATTAGGAAAAGAGCTCATTCCCAGAGTTTCATATTTTTCTAAGCAGACGAATAGCCCCAAAGAGCCATTCTATTCTAGCAGTAGCAGTAGTCCAGAAACAATAGCAACAACAATTTGGAGATAATGCAGTCACTGATAGAGCATCCATTCTAGGTGTATTTCTGAGAGTATTTCCATATTTCCTTGTGCAAGCCAAGGTGCCATCATTCTGATCACCTTTGTACTAATTGTATATTTTAGTTATATAATAAAATGACTCAGGTTCTCCATATTTTTGCATGATGTATGTGATGTCTCTCTATTTTTTGTAGTTTCATGTTTATGTTGCTTTATATTGCTGTTTATTTCTACTCAGAATACTACAGATAATTTGAAGAAGCAACTCCCGAAAACCTCATTGATAACAACATTGATGGAAGGAAGTTATCAAGGTCAAGGATCATCATTAAATAATCAATAAGAAACAGGTGCTAACATTGACTAGAAAGAAAGCAAAAGGTTTCATTGGGAATTCTATCTTGCAGAATTATGGGATTAGGATATGATGACATATTGATGAAGCGGGTCAAGGGAATGAAGTTATTCATTCTAGTAAAATTGCTGCAAGATGACTCAATAGGAAAAGGATGAGGTACATATATCTATGTGCTGACGCTAGATGCTGTGAAGTCATGTCATATGGTTGCAGGTAATGGACTTCTATCTTTAGAAGTATGATCTATGGAAGGAGGATCTCTTTTGGTGCACAGGTTGCCACTATCAGATGAAATTAAAATTTTCCTCATACGGAATATGAGGTCGTTGTATACAAACAAGGAACTGGATACTGGAAGTTCCTAGGGATGAAGCTGTGCGGAGAAAGAATGGAAGAGATCATGAAGTGAAACCATGTAAAGAGGCGGTTATCATTCGGAAGCTAAGAATATGTGACTAGGAGATCTCCTAGGAAGATATGTGGACTCTGATAGATGGTAAAGAAGAAGACCCTTGACAATACATATCTTTAGGATATGTGTCAATATGAATAAAGAATGTTGATGCCTATAGGAAGATGTCATCGTGAAAGATCATCACTAAGGTAACGTTTGATTTTAAATTTCTTATATATATATATATATATATATATATATATATATATATATATATATCTAGATGAGTTTATGCAGTGCTACCTATCATGTGGAAGGATGTAAGATCCTTGGGAGATGGTTATAAGGAAAGTAGCATGGCATAAAGGTGGACCAGATGAGAAATACAGATGAATCTCTTTTTGATGTTTGACATGACTCGTGGATGAAAGTGATGGATGATCTATGCCCTATGAAGCCAAAAGTTGAAGATTCCTCAATATCAAAATCCATGACATCGAGGGGAGGAATCATTCATGAGCAGTTGAGTCTCTCACCATTGCTACTGCAGGTCCCTCATTGAGAGGGATCTTGGTGGTAATTTTCTTACTTGGAAGAAACTTGAAGTATGTCCTTCCTGAGTTAAGAGGGTTTGACGTATATGATTCTATAATTCATGTGTCATGCACTAGACCAGAACTAACAACCGTAAGTCTTAGTGAAGGCCATGAGGAGAGAATGGATAGATACATCATGTTGGTCTTCACCTAGGAAGACAAAATGGAGGATTGGGTAATCATCTGGAATTTGATACTCTTTGAGAATGAGATAGGGCATTCAAGATAAGAGTAGCCAGGTACCAATATTATTTGAGGGTTGGCTACCCAAGAGAACATTTTTCCAAGAAGGTCACACTCTGGGAACACCTGGGTGGAGTATGTACCTTGGAGAGATCATGACTGTGGTGTCTATAAGTCATGTGTCTCGCCAACATTGTATCCCATTGTCTCGTTGAGAGATGGGGATGTTCTTCAAGGCCTTGCACAACTAGGACAATGTTGGTTGATATGATGCTATACATATATGATTACTAATCCGATTCTTCTTATGATATTAATCATATTGAAAGTGACCATGTACAGTTATGAACACCTCCCTAGTTAAGAGGGAGTGTTGGAAAGTGTAAATAGGATCAATCTTCATATTGACTATGTGATTATGTATTTATGTAACGAAGAAGACAAAGATAATAAAATGTATTTTTGGTATGCTTGCATCATGGGTTTCATGAGCAAGGTTTTATTATAGGTCAAAAGACTTCTTCTTGATGTCTTTTAGGGATTTGTCATCATGTCATAAATGTACTCATTAAGATTCATGTTTACGAAGTGACAAGTCACACTTGTATGCCTCAAGACCTTGTCACATAAGCCTTGAAGTCATGGCTAAGAATATGGCTCAAGATAAGCATTGTAACACTCTTCAAAATCAACCTACAAGTTAGCCTATTAACATTGCTCATGTCGACCCAATGAATAGTCACATATATTGAATTTCAGGTTGGCTAATATAGAGGATGACCACTATATATAACCTATATATACTGCACAGAATAGGAATGAATTTGCACAACTGTAATAAATGCAAAGTACAAGAACATACGCTGGGATAGATCTGTAATTTGTGGATAAGGTTACAAGAATAACTTAGAACAAGTCTTTGTGAACTTCGATAAGATATATATGATCTAAGTACGAGTAAAGGGAGAATGAACTTTGGTTAAAGTATGAAATTATTACGGTTATAAATATTTGAAGGAATGTGAAGAGATGACTATGTTCAAAAGTAAATAAGGACTGTGTTAAAGATCAAAGAAAGGACTGAGTTCAAAAATGAAGAAGGGTCGTGTCAAGGAGAAAAAAGCGGACTATGTTCAACAGTGAAGAAGGGTTGTGTTAAAGTACGAAATCTGGACTGCAATAAGTGCGAGGACAAGTATGTATCTAATAAAGAGAGGATACTATATTAAAGTGAAAGAATAGTACTATGTCAAGCACTTGAACAGGGATGTGTATAGGGTGGTCTATTCTATAAGAGGAAACGAGATAAGTGTGTACATTCAACAAGGATAAAGCATAAGGTGCAGAATGGTGCAAGAAAGAAGTATCAGATCAAGGTGTCAATGAAGAAGAAGTGACAAGGTCTTGGAGGCATACATAGGTCAAGGGTCTGAGTCATGGTCATGGTACTTGTCAACTGAAAGTCTATAAGAATAATTTTCTTGTGGGTTTTCCTCTCCAAGAGGGAGAGGTTTTGGCCATGGCTTGAAGAGCCTAACTTTGTGTCTCGTGTGTTTTGGTAATTGACTTGATGAAAGACATAATAAGCCAAGAAGAGAATACATAATTAAGCTCACAAGTAATTATCAAGAAGAGAATTTGAATTAATCACTGCCCTACCAAATTCTCAACATTTTCCGCATTGGGTTTTTGCGGGGACATTAGTCCAAAAAAAACATTGTACTTGTTTGTGTTTCTTTCTTTCATGCTTAGTATTTGTTTTTGTAGTATTTTTATGTTGTGAAGACTACGGTAGAATTTATTTCGATGTTTACTCTGTAACATCGTAAATGACTTGAATCAAAATTAACAAGTAGAAGACATAATATCAGTTGTTGCAGTAGGGATTCTAATTATGGAATTTTTCACATGGAATCAGAAAGAAGGTGAAGCAGGAAGAGCTCATAAGTAGTGCTGAAGAAGGATTTCGAAGAAATGTGTAGGAAGCAGATCGAAAACCTAGAGGGGCTACACAGTGCATCACTAGGAGGGAAACATTTCGTGGAAAATTCTTTCTCTGAATGAGTCGACGGAGAAGAAGATTTTCTGTTTCGATATTTTTCAGAGGCAGAGGGAGCAACACAACAACTTCATCACAGAGCATATCTTCAGCTAGGACAGATTTTTCTGCAGTAGTTTGTTGGGACATAAAAGCGCCATAAGAGGATATAAGAGCACATACTTGGGGAGTTTATTCCTCAGAGAATTATGAGCAAAGGAATTTGATTTATCGCTACACAACAATAGTAATAGTGAGACAAAGGATGAGGTGAAGGAAGAGGAGAATGTACCCCTCGCATCAAAGGAGCAGCAGGAGTAGCACTGACGAAATAAGGATGTTGGCTTGAGGGGTCCTGACCCAGGTTCAGAATTGAGGTTAATCAACAAAACCCTCTTACTACTGGCTCTTTCGATAGTGACCTGCTTGGGAAAGTCAAAGTATCAACCGAAGTAGTATGGGGGGGTGCTGAAACCAAGTTTCTGCACCCTGAGAGAGATTTGGAATGATGTGGGTGCCTTAAGATCGTAAACAGACCTTTGCAACAACAACCCTAACTAGTAAACCATTTTCAGACAGATTTAAGTCTAATATGCAGAATATCTTGTGAAATTTAACACATAAACCATAAGTAATGACCCTTAACACATCATATCAGAGATTTATACCATCAGATCTATCCAATAAGCAGTCACATAAACCCAATCACAGTTGCACAAGAGATCTAATTGCAGATAGTACAGAAATCAGAAACAAGATGTAGAAACATTCATAACATAACCAACATATACATATAGAACTTAGATATCTACAACAATGCTCTTTTATTACTTAATCAGTTCAGATCCCTCATACAAAACACTTCAAAAACCTACGCACACAGCCAACGGGGTCCATACACAGAAGGACTAAGGTCTCCACACACACAGCTAGCAAGAACCTTCTCCCCAAACAAATCCACACAAAAATATCATAGAATATACAACTCTATCATCCACCTTCAGACTTATCCATAAACTGAGTTCCTAGACTCGATCTAGCCATCTTTTTATACTATTATCCTGCGCTACTCTAGGGTCTGCAAACCGTGGTTTGCAGCCCCTTGGTCTACCTTTTGACCCATTACAATTCATGAGGGGTTTTTCCCTACCCCAAAACCCCTGTGCAAGACTAAATTATTACAAAATATAACAAAATAGTCGGACTTAGGGGACCCCGCTCCAATAGGCCCCCAACATAATCTTATGACTTGTCCTGAGTCACACTGGTACCAGATTCTTCATCTTGTTTTGAATCTCTTCAATGGCAACTGCAAATGGTGCCAAGACACCTGCGCTTTGATCTGTTGCATTCTGCATGACCTCCACCAGTTGTTTGGACATCAACCCTTCAGTGGCCAAAGTAATTCTCTGCAATGTCTACTTTAAATTTCGAACTACCAAATCAAGGTCCTGGGAGAGTTTCATGCCCTCATCCACCCATGGCTTCATGTGATCTATAACGATTTGATTTTTTTCTGCGAAGCTCCTCCACCTCATCCTTTAATGCCTGGCTGGACTGAAGGTGTGCCATTCTCTGAGCAGGAATGAGTGTAGGCAATGCCTCCTGCAAGTCGTTGAACTCCTACTCCTTTGCACGCAGCTCCTGAGTGATTTTATTGACTAATGGATATGTCTGCACAGAGGTCCCTAGTACCATTTCTTTCTCGAGGAGTGTCGATCCCTTCTCAACGTCTATAGAGATGCTAGCGAACATTGTTTTTACTTGCGCGACTCGCTGCACGCACACCTCTGGGGGGGATCTCAGGCTGCAGCTTCACCTGTAATGCAGCAATCTGTTGTTCAAAATCTTCCTTCACAAACTAAATTTCTGACTGGGAAGCTTTGAGAGCTGCGACCAGGCTCTCAACTTTAGCTTGCAGTGTTGTGGAGGCTGGGATAGCGACATATGGAATCTCGCCGCATAGCTTGTCAATGAAACTTTCCAACTCTGCATGCTAAGCTATGGCTACTTGTTGTTCCATCTGAGCCTGAGTAGATTCTACAGTATTTGTTGTTGCCATTTTCTTAGCCTCGCTGATCTGCTATTGGGCGCGCATCTCCCTGCTCTAAAGCTCTGCTGATATAAAAATATGTAGCACGTGGAGCTACCCACTTGGAAACTTGGCAAGGTCGAGGCCGACCTTAGAGCAGGTTTGGACTTACGCATGCAATTATGCTTGATCCAGAGATACCGCTACACCTGGGAAGGGGCAGATTCTGCTTCCTATGGCTGCAACAATCGATGTAGACGATAGGCTCACTTGCACCGCCATCACTTGATCCACGCTCACTTGCAATGTATCGGCCTTTAGCTATAGAACCTGTAAGCTTGACTAAAAGGCTTCCACTGGGGCCTTGTATTAGGTCTCCATGGTGTTCCATCAGTCCTCTGATGCTGAAGCAACCGCATCAGAAATTTTGTTGAGGTCCTCTTCAGTGAAAGTAACCTCCTCCTCTCTGCCTTCCTTGGACCCTTTCCTCTCCTTGCATAGCCCCTTAGATGTTTCTCCTACACGCTTGGTGACGTGCGACGATTCAGCACTATATACATCAAGCCCGTCCAATCCGCTGAGGTCCACCTCCTTGTGGTCACCTCCTAACTCCTAGTATTTTTCTATTTCTGCGTCTGCGTCTTTTTCTAATTTGGCTCCCTTTTATTTTCTACCTGTCTTCGTGCGCAGATCGGTTGTATCTTTTGGTGTTGTATCTTTGGGAGTTGTTTCTTTTGGAGCGGTCTCTTTTGGAGATGTTTCTTTCCCAGATGTGGACGACGTAACGGGTTTTGTGGAGCCAAGCCCAATCTTCCACAAATTCAGCCATGTTGCGATGACATGGTCAACTTTCGCCTCAATGACCATGTAGGGCAAGGTGTACCAATTGGAGTCCTTGCGCGCCTTGATCATGATGTTGTGCATAGTCACTTGAAATTCTTCAATGCTTTTATACTTCTCATATATGGTCGGCGAGAGTCGTGGTCTGGAATGAATAGCTTGCACCAGTGCACCTTCAAAAATAACCCAGAAGATTTTGTTTTCTTTGACTCGCTGGGCGTTTGACGTCTCCCATAAATTTGCGTAGTGCACCCCCTCGCATACTCCTAGCTCAATGTCGGGAAGGCTACAACAACTGGGGTCTCCCATGCCACCAACAAAATCATCAATAAAATCCATGAGTAGTAGAACTACTTCCCCAGTTCCTGTGCCTCGCTGACATTCTCCAAAAACTCCTCACATAGAAATTGTGACCAATTGTACAACATCCCTTTTTCGCACTGCCCCGCCAAGGACTAAAGTGCACATGGACTGTCTTCGGTCGACACTTCCTCATAAGCTTACATCCAAGGACAAAGGTGCCCATGTGCACCGCCCCGTCAGCGATGGTTTGGACCAAAAAGCCCCGCTTATCCTGTCCCACCTTGTACTTTTCCTTCACCTCCACTACCACTTTCAATTCATCGCTCTTCCCAAATCCCGTCATTGGATGAGGCCCCTTCTTGGGCAGGCCAGTGATCTGATGGATCAGCATGGAATCTATAGGGATTCTCCCCTGAATCCACAATGAGGCTTCATGGACCAAGGCTAAAAATTGGCACACACAAATGCCTGTGAGGGGGTACTGCCCAAAATAGGGGATCCTCAGTAGATTGAGGAATCTCGCATTGTGTAGCCCATGTGCCCAAGGCATCGACTTTACCTTCGGTACATTATCATAAAACACTCGTTCCAAGTAATTTTTTGGTGTAACATTTCTTCATTGGCGAGATCATAATCGTCAAAATTCACTTGAGGGAGCTTTCCGAACACTTCGCCGACCATAGGGACATCCTGAGGAGACAATGGCATCTACAGATACTCTCGCATAGTATCAATGTCCTGTGGCTTGCGCATCGAAGGCTTTCGTGGCTTAACATAGGGTGGTCGCCATGAAATTGGTTCTACGAGCATTACTTCCTATCTAGCAGTCATCGGCAGCTTGGATAGATCACTAATGGGGGGGTGCTCCTTGGAAGCTTATTTGGGGGATGGAAGATTCCGCGAAGAGGTGCGCAGCTTAGAAGTTGCCTACTTTGACATTTTTCCCTTGCCTTTCTCTTTTGCTGGAGTGGATTCAACTTCTTCCATGCCCGGGAAGACTTCTCTAGCCTCATCTGAACCCATCTCCATAGACGCAGTGAGGGGCACTGAATGTTCCTCTGCAGGGTTGGTGGCTATCATTCTCGCACGGAATATGAACTCGGGGTTACTACTTTCGGAAGTAGATTCGCGAACAGACATACAAAACTCACAAATGGCAGGATGACATAAATTACAGACGAGAACAAGGCACCAAATATTCAAACAACAAAGGAACCAATTGAGACCTGTGCCTGCCTTTTTATAATCCACCCATGGTAAAAACAACCAGACTATAATTAATTGCCACTTATCCTCGAGGGAATGGTAAAAAATACTCTAATACCGCCTCATTAAATGCAAGAAATCTGCTCCATCCAACGGTAATTTCACTTTTTCACCAAGCTACACTATTCTAATGGCTAGTTTCTAGACCTGCGTGTCACTCTTGTGCTTCTGTGGCACCTGTCTGTGCCCTTCTTCTCGGCTGCATGCAGACTCTTTGAGTTTGATGCTCTAGCCATATAGTCATTTGTTCGACACCAGATTGTCTTTATATAGCTTCAGGCGGCTCCCATTGAAGTATATAGGAAGGTCCTCTCTGCACAACATGCCCAAGCGCACCGCATCGCCATCAGTGATCTCCTTTACAACATATGGCCCCAACCAATGCTTTATGAACTTCCCTGGGTGGCGCATGAATTGGTTATCATAGAGTAGCACCAAATATTCCTCCTTGAACACCTTTTTCCTGATGTTTTTGTCATGCTAGGCATTTTCACGCGCTTTCTTCACTTGCTAGTGGAAGTTAGCAATGAATTGATCCTCTTCTAAGGCAACGAGTTATGCTAACCCTTATTCCATAATGTTAAGCTCGACCATATTAGTGAAGGAAACAATGTGCAGACTTGGGACAATATAATCCATTGGCATGATGGCTTCCTTCCCATAGACTATCTTGAATGGTGTCTTTCCTGTCAACTTTTGCATGTTGTCATGTAAGCCCATAACACAGAAGGGATGTGCACGTCATTGCAGATATTTGTGAATGCGTGCTCCAAAATCTTGTTGAACGCTTCTATTGCGCCATTTTCTTGTGGGTGATAAGGGGTACTATTCTTGTGATGGATCTAGAACTTCTCTATCAAAGCTTCAATTTTTTTGTTAACAAAATGCGTACCTCTATCACTCAACAAAATCTTCGTGCACCCAAACCTGGTCAAAATGTGCTGAAAGATGAAGTGCGCAACAGTATCTGAAGTACAGTCCTTAACTTCCTTCACCTCTTCCCATCTGGTCACATAAACAGTTGCAGTAGTGATATACCATGCTTCAGTCTTCTTTCCAGGATGGTTGATTGGTCCCACAAAATCTATACCCCATTTTTCAAATGCCTATAAGGCCATCTGCGGTTGCAGAGGAATTTCGTCTCTACACGAAGGCATCCCAGTCCGCTGACATGCATCACATGCCCAAGAGTATGTCTGTGCATCATTGTGGAGTGTGGGCACCATAACCCAACACACAAGACCTTCTGTGCAGTGGGTTTCCCAGCGTAGTGGCCTCCTGCCACTCCTCCATGAGCTTCAGCCAATATATCATGTCTTTCATGTTCCAACACGTATCTCCTTAATACTTCATCTGCTGCTAATTCATACAACTTTCTAGCAATCAAGGTAAAATCAGCTACGCATGCAACCAACTCCTTTTTCTGGACTGAATATTCTGCAGGCGTTGTTCCCGTAGTCAGAAAATGAATATTGTCAGCAAAGTGCTCATCAACCACCTTGATAGAGAAGAGTTGTGCATCTGGTAGCCCTTCCTATAGATTGGTTGGTTCTTCCCCATTCTCAATCCATGACAAATGATCAGGCCCAACATTCAGTCTTCCCAGCTTCACAATGATCTCAAAATCATATTCTTGGAAAAGCAACAATCATCGGCAGATCTTCCCCCCAAACACAGGCTTATTGATCAGGTATTTCAAAGTAGAATGATAAGTGAAAATATTGAAATTCCCTCCTAGCAGATAGTTTCTGTACTTTTGCAGCGAATATACCATGGCTAGTCCTTCCCTTTCCGTCATTGAGTAGTTGCGCTCCGCGCCAGAAAGCTTCCTACTAGCAAAATCTACTAGGTGATCAATGTGTCCTTCTCCTGGTTGCGCCAAAACAAGGCCAAGTGCTATACCAGATGCATCCACATGCACATGAAAAACCTTAGACCAGTTTGGGAATATCAAGATAGGTGCACTGACCATTTTCTCCTTTAGTAGCTCAAAGCTCCTCTGATATTCGTCATCCCAAAAAAATGCTACATCCTTCTTTAGCAACTTCTCTATTAGCGTAGTGATTCCTGTAATAACAGGTATGTCTCAGGCTGGAGTGAAACTATTTCTCAGTGGTAATAACTTCTAAGTTGATGATAACCATGATCTTGGATGAGTCTACCATCAATCCTTGCTAACATACTATATGCCCCAGCAAAATCCCCAAAGGTACGCAAAATATGCACTTCTTTAGATTGAGAGAAATCTGGTGCCTCCTACAGGTATCAAGCAACATGCATAGATTCAATACATGTTTCTTTACCAATCCAAATACCATCCAGTCATCAAAGTATACTTCCAATCATTTATGCATGAATTCCTTGAACACAACCATAACCATACGTCAGAATATTGCAAGTGTATTTTTCAACCCGAATGACATAACAATATATTGAAAAGAGCCCCATTCAGTGGCAAAGGTGCTCTTGCTGCAGTCTTCTGGCGCAATTCGGATCTGATGATAACTTGAGAATCCATCAGTGAATGAATAAGATTCTTTCCCTCCACATTATCCAAGATTTCATTGAGAACAGAGTAGGGAACGGGGCATGCACATAGGCATCATTCAATTTGGGCATATCGACACAAATCTTGATATGTCCCTTGGTCTTTTTCTCCTGAACCACCATTGGGCTTACCCAATCCGACTCCTCGACCAGTTCAATGATACTCACAACCACCATATTCTCTAACTCATCCTTTACCTTCTGCTTATATTTGGGGTCAATCGATAAGGGCGCTGCTTGACAGGGTGCACATCAGGTTTTAATGTGATCTTCATGACACCCAGGTCTCCCACAATGCCCTTCAACTCACAGAATTTTTTAGGAAACAGATCCTAATATTTTGTCAGTAGTTCTACAATCTTTCCTACTGTATCATCATCGCAGTAGTCCCTAATATTGGCCAACTTGGGCTGCTCTTCCATCCCAATGTTGACTTCCTTCAATTTCAAAGGTCTAGTCATGTCCACCGTCCTTAATGGAGGTCCTACAACTGCGCCCTCTCCTTTCGATTATGGGATATTAACATTCCTTGGGTCATATTCATTATCCTGGATCGACAGATTTCTATAGTTGACTATGTATTGCATCTGCACATCCCAGGCCAGCACAACACACTCCCTATGGGTTTGGGATTCATTAAAGACCAGAGCATCTATGTCTTGCAGAGCCTCATCCAATTTTTCTAAGCCACCCACAGAGCCAAAGGTTGCCAGGAAATATTCAGTCATTGTATACCAGTCTCAAGTGCCTCGGTGTAACTCAAATTCTAGATACTAGGTAGTAGGGACTGGTCCCAATTAGTGGAAAAACCTATGAACCCATTCATTCCATGTATTTTCATCTCATACATCCATCCACATGGATAGGTGCTTGTTTGGATCTCCCCAACCATAGAATATTTCAATTGGCGGAGTGGCTAGAGGTTCAAAGCACATCGTCATCATTTGTATACATTCCTCCCAGTCCTGAAAAGTTCCCTTGCGCATCCCCCACCACCACGTTAGAGTTGCGTGCATAACCAAATCAAGTGCCCAGAACCTTCGTTCCTCTAGGAAAATTTTTTCCAATGCTTCCAAATATTATTTGACACGACTAGAACCATCAAAGTAGGGTAGTTCTCTTACCTCAGAGGAGATGCACCAGAAGTTCTTTGTAATCTTGAGGCAACGCATCACAGATACATCATGTAACTGATTTTTCCAGTTCTCCATTTCACCCTTAGAATAAAAAAAAACAGGAGCTATCCTTCTCCTAGTTCAACATGCCATCAGTTGTAGGGTTGATCCAGTCTTCATCCCACGCAATAAATTTATAGATATGGTTAACCTCATCCCCTTCGTGCACCGGTTCTGTGTAGCGTTCACCTTCTACCGGGTTCAGTGGGACTATCACCCATGTACCATTATTCTCAAAGATCATACTTATGCGCTTTAGATTGATGATGCCTCCCATATCAATGAACAAATCCAATCCAAACAGCACAGGGTAGGGGTCTACATCATCCACAATTTTTATAACCTCAAAGTCAGCACATACCTTTACTCCAGCGATGTCTACCACAAATTGGGGAAGCCTGCCAAGTGGAATGATATTTTGCTTATTACCCATGCGTAGCTAAATGGTGGACCATTCCAACTTTGGCTCTCCCATCTTCTACTAGGTTTGTTTAGGTAAGACAATTGCATCAGATCCTAGATCCAAGATGACCTAGTCCATCTCATAGTCTCCAATCTGCATAGTCATGCACATCTCCCTACCAATTCTCTTCTTCTATTTATAAACCTTGTGTACAACCTTGGTTTCTGTCCACGACACCTCTTTTTCTGCGCAACTGTATATTAGGGCCTGGAGATTATTTATTTCCTTCTGATTGCGCAGTAGCTTAGTGTAGGATTGTAAGAATGCCTTAAGTTCATCATCCGTTGTTGGTTCCATGGGAGTTCTTGAGGTGGATGCTCTTGCATCAGCGACATTCTCTCTAGCTTCAATGAAAATTTAATTTATTTCTGCAAGTTGAGGTTTTCCTTCTTGTCATATGCCTTCTTGATCAGTGATTATGCGAAAGCCTTCTCCTCATCTCCTCTAGTGGCAATATCGCTGTGTGTAATTACATTTACACTTGGACCATCTTCGTACGGTTCAGCCTTAAACCTCTATATATTTTGCGTTGGCGTCTGCTACTTTTCCTGCATTTTAGCTATTAGCATAGGACAATCTTCAATTACATGATCAAATTGGCTACAATACCTGTAGGATTTTCGCGCAGGGTTCGAGTAGTCACATGCATAGTGTCCAGCGTCTCCACAGTTGTAAAAAATTTGTTACCCTCTCCCTCGACCTGCGGCTTCACCTATCCCCACTCCTCGTCCTCTTGCCAGGGATCCTCCTCATCTGGAGGGAGATGCTGGTGACAAAGGGTCGGCTTGCACTCTGTAAAGGTTCCCTCTGTCGATTATCAAATCATATGTTCGACAATTGTGCTCATCGTGTCCCACCGAAGAGCATAATCTGCACCACTGTTGCTTCAGTTCTAGGACATATGCGCATAACCTTGGGTAGTGGTCTGTATCATGTCGCATGACCACCCAAAAATTGGCGCACCATAGTGCGGGGGTACCAGGCCCAACTAAATCACTCGGGTGCAGTGGAATCGGTCCCTCAGCTTGCATATAATCATATAGCAAAGGGCACTAATCTTTGGTGTGGCCAGATACCCTGCACCGTATGCACTAGACATCTACACTAGCTTCTTTACCCTGGTATCTTAATAAATTATGAATCTCTAAGTGCATAGCTTCTAATTGGCTCTGAATCTGTAGCGCTCCAAATTGAGCATCGTCCCTTGGTGCATCTTCTAACTTCATAGCAATTTCTAGGGCTTCTTCCTGTGAATCAATCTTCTGCTGACCCATTGGCCCACGAAGATGTGACAACAACACGGAAATGAACCATTCCTTATGCTGCTTGTCATGATAAGCAAATCCTCCGTCACTGATGACTTTCTTTAGTCCCTAATAATCTTCCCAAACTGATTCCGTAGGCCCTTTCTTATTATCTTTTAGTTCTACTACGCATTGAGAATAAGATTTAGGCTTTTAGAACTATTTCTTTAGGGCATCCTTGATCTCCTGCACTGTGGGATCCACATGTTGAGTAATGTATTCCATGAACCAATTAAAATCCTGACCTTCAAAGGCTATTTCCAACTGCGCTCTCTTAACAACATCAGTAGTGACATTCTTCGCAGTCCACACCACATTCACCACAAACCAAAATCAGTCCATATCCTCATCCCCTGCACCCTTAAAGGTGGGTAACTTCATCTGCGTGGCCATATCGTCTGTAGGTGGGGGTGGTGGTGGGGTAGGAGGGTTCTTACCCTTGCGCGAGTTTTATGGTGGCATAGTAGGAGGGATAATCTCCATGTGTATAGCCCCGCTTCCGTTTAGATCAGGGGAATTTTTTAGAGGAATTTTCACAGATCTATCCCCTTTTTATTGACTCGATAATATTTACCGCTGCGTGTTGTGCTTCCACTCTGATCAGGGGTCATTCACTCAGTGTGGTTGCACAAAATACCCTTTTCACACAATAGAATCTTAATCAACAGACACACAATTTGTAAGAAATTACCCCTCAATCCTTTGAAAAATCTCCTTTCAACTTCAAAATAGGACACAAACTGATCGATTGCAAATTCTGTTACAAACCCACCCAAGACGCTGTCAACCCAATGATCTATAGTCCGGGTAATAGAATTATTAGTATTTTCCAATTGTTGGATTAATTCACGGGTCCACTGCGTGACCTAATCATCCTTCCAATAGGTTTGGAATTCCACTAATCTTTCCAACCACTCCTGCAGTTCGTGTGCAAAGTTTACGAAGAATATATTGTGCACCTCCGTAAAAATATACTTATTCTTCCACTCTTCAGCAGATAGCTTCTTACTTCTGTTTTCTTTTAGGGAAAATTCTTGAATCTATTTTCAAACCAGTTCTCAAGTTCAGGCTTTAATGGCTACCAATGACCTTGCGGCATCACCGAACCTCTCTCAAAATGCTCCCGTCCTGGCCACAAAACCATTTGTTGGCTTGAGGGGTCCTGACCCAGGTTCAAAATTGAGGTTAACCAACAAAACCGAATTACTACTGGCCCTTTCGGCAGTGACCTTCTTGGGAAAGTCAAAGTCTCACCCGAATTAGTATGGGGGGGGGGGGTGCTGGAACCAGGTTTCTGCACCTCGAGAGAGATTTGGAATGATGTGGGTGCCTTAAGATCGTAAACAGACCTTTGCAAAAACAACCATAAATAGTAAACCCTTTTCAGACATATTTAGGTCTAATATGCATAATATCTTGCGCAAGTTAACACGACAATCATAAGTAATAACCCTTAACAAATCATATCAGAATGTTATACCATCAGATCTATCCAATAAGCAGTCATATAAACCCAATCACAGTTGTGCAAGAGATCTAATTGTAGACAGTACAAAAATAAGAAACAAGATGCAAAAACATTCATAAAATAACCAACAGATGCATATAGAACTCAGATATCCACAACAATACTCCTTTATTATTTAATCAGTTCAGATCCTTCATACAAAACTCTTCAACAACCTGCGCACATAGCCATTAGAGTCCGCACACAGCAGGACTAAGGTCTCCGTGCACATAGCCAATAGGAGCCTTCTACCTAGACAAATCTGCACAAAACTATCACAAAATATACTACTCTATCATCCACATTCAGACTTATCCAAAAAATGACTTCCTAAACTCGATCTAGCCATATTTTTATACTATTAGCCTGCGCTACTCTATGGTCCGCAAACCGTGGTATGCGGCCCCTTGGTCTACCCTTTGACACATTACAATTCATGAGGGGTTTTGACCCACCCCAAAACCCCTGCGCAAGACTAAATTATTACAAAATATAACAAAACGATTGGATTAGGGGACCCCTCTCCAATAAAGGACATTTTGAAGATCAAGTGCTTTTGATGTGGTGAGATGGGCCATTTAAGCTCTTAGTGTCCTCTTCGGAGGATCAGAAGGCTGGATCCATAGAGATTGATAAGCTATCCTCTAGATTAGAGAAAGAGTTTGCCATGATCACCGAGATACCTCTAGGGGTGAGGTGGGGTGATTTTCTTTTTTAGCCCCAGAGAGCTACATGATAGGTAAGATCCTTGAGGAGTCCACCTCTTGGATCATTACCTTGCTAAAAGATCACACAACAACAGTAGCAAGATGGACCAATGATAGTTGATGTAGTCAAGTGCCAGAGTGACAGATGCAATGGTTAGCAGCATTAAAAACTAACCAACACAGAGTAGAGTTGGAAGCAGTGTAGTTGCAGATTTAGCAGCAACACTGAGGCTTTAGTGAAAGTGCAGAGGCTAGCCACAGTCATAACTTGGTTGACCAATGCATCAGACTGAACACAGTTAGTTTAGTATGATGGACATCTCTCAGTCGCAACAACAGCATACGAGAGACAATTGCAGACACTGCAGTGGAGGAAATAACAAAGTTGCAGTAGTTTACAACAACAAGAAGAGTCAACAATAGGCAGAGTCAGCAGTAGAACAGATGAAACACATGTTTTGCGTAGTAGTTGGTGGGCAGCGAGGCCAAACATCAACATCGTAGCTGGGATGGTGCAGAAGTCAGAGTGATGCTTTAGGAGGTTGCAGCACTAGAGCACATTCCTCGCTAAGAGGGAGTGTTGATTTTTGTAGCATCAGATGTGCTCTAGCCTATATATTTTGCAGAGAGGCTAAGACACATAAATTCTCCAAAACCCAAAAATCATTTTGGGAGATTCCATCCAAAGATGGATTAGTTAAAATAATTAATCATTTTTAATGTATTCCTAAGTCTAAACTTAGGAAATGTGATTAATTAAAGTGTATTATTTAAGTCGGATGTGAATCTACTAGATAAAGACGAGGATTGACTCCCAGTTAATCTTAGCTTTTGATTACGTTTTAATATTTGTCGTTGATATATCAACAAGATATTATAAGAAGGATCTCGATGGGCATTTGGAGGACATATCAAGTGAGAGATCTAGAGATTGAATTCTCAAGAGAGCAGCACAACAGTTTCCAGAGTGAGATCATGTGATTTCTTGTAGTGAGGGGTAGGGATAGTTGGTCAGAGGATTTTTTTCCTGATCTGGTGAGTACATTGCAGAGGAGGCATCAAGAGGTCCAGAGAGGCTGCACAGTGCCACGTTGGGCAGCGTAGAGCTACACTAAGGCAGCACATAGCCTCTGAGGAGATCCACATATTTTCTAGGGAACAGTCAAGATGTGAAATTAGAGGGCCAGAGATCTGAGTTTCCAGTCAGCAAACGATCATCTGGAAAGGTGATGCAGTTCCTGGAGGATTTGATGTAGTCATAGCGCATTAACTGTGCAGAGGCATTATGGGGAAAGCCATCTAGAGCCCAAATCAGAGTCAGATTTCCAGTGAAAGTGTGAGATAGTTTCTCCCTACCTCTTTTCCAGTTTTATTCTCTGTATCATATTTCCAGTTTGGGCATCCAAAGAATTGTATTCAAAAAACTACTGCATAATAATAAAACCCTCAACTGTTGCACCGGTTTTCTCGCAATGGGTTTTTCCGGAGACATTAGTCCAAAAAAAATGGTGCACTTCTGTGGGTTTCTTTATTTCCTGCTTAGTATTTTGTTTTTGTAGTATTTTTATGTTGTGAAGGCTGTAGTAGAATTCATTTTGGTGTTTACTGTGTAACACCATAAATAACTTGATTTAGAATTAACAGGTAGAAGAAATAATACTAGTTGTTGTAGTAGGGATTCCGATTGTGGAATTTTTCACATGGTATCAAAGAGTAAGAAGAGCTTAGAAGTAGAGTTGAAGAAGGATTTCGAAGAACTACATAGGCAATAGATCGAAACCTCAGAGTAGCTGCGCAATACATAGCCAGGAGGACAAAATTTCATGGAAAATTCTTTCTCTGAGTGAGTTGACAAAGAAGAATATTTTTCGGATGGATATTTTTCATAGGAAGAGGGAGCATCGCAACAACTTCAGTGTAGACAAAATATTCAGCTGGGACACAATTTTTTGCAGCAGTTTGCTGGGACAGAAAATTATCAGAATGAAAGAAGAGCACATACTAAGGGAATTTCTTCCTCAGAGAATGCCAAGCCAAGGAATTCGATTTCTCACTACACAACAACAGTAGTAGTGGGACAAAGGCCTAGGTGAAGGAAGAGGAGAATGCAACCCTCGCATCAAAGGGGCAACAGGAGTAGCGCAAGTGAAAGACAGATATTTCTAAGATCAAGTGCTTCCGATGTGGTGACATGGGCCACTTTAACTCTCACTGTCCTCTTCGGAAGTCTAAGGAAAATGAGAATGAGTAGGATCAAAAAGCTCCATCTGTAGAGATCGATAAACTGTTATCTAGATTGGAGGAAGACTTTTCCATGATCATTGAGATACCTCCAGGCGTGAGGTGGGGTGATTTGGTTTTGTAGCCCCATAGAGATACATGATAGGAAGTATCCTTGAGGAGTACACCTCTTGGAAAAATAACTTTCTACGAAAGCCCATGACAACAGTAGCAGGATGGACCAGTAACAGTTGGTGCAGTCAGGTGCTAGAGTGAATGATGCGGTGGTTAGCACCATTAGGAACTGAGCAACGTAAAGCAGAGTTGACAACAGTTCAGAGTCAACAACAACATAGAGGCTTCAGGGAAAGGGTAGAGGCTAGCAACAGTTAGAACTCAGTTGAAAGATGCATCAGATTGAACAAAATTGGTTCATTATGATGGACATATCTCAGTTGCAACAACAACAGATGAGAGATAGTTGCAGATGTTGTATTGGCAGTAGCAACAGAGCTGCAATGTAGATGCAGTAGTTGACAGTAGCAGACAGAGTCAACAACAATAGAAATGCAGCGCAGAGTTTTCACAATAGTTGGTGGGAAGTGAGGCCAGACATCAACAACGTAACTAGGATGGTTCAGAAGTCAGAGTGATGCTTCAAGATTTTGCCACACTAGAGCACATTCCTCGCTAAGAGGGATTGTTGATTTTTGTATCATTGGATGTGTTCTAGCTTAGAGATTTTGTAGAGAGGTTAAGACGCATGCATTCTACAAAACCCAGAAATTATTTTCGGAAATTCCATCCAAAGATGGCTTAGTTAAAATAATTAATAATTTTTAATGTATTCTTAAGTCTAAACTTAGGAAATGTGATTAATAAAAGTGTATTAATTAAGTCGGATGTGAATCTTCTAGATAAAGACGAGGATTGATTCCTATTTAATCTTAGCCTTTGATTATGTTTTAATATTGTTCATTGATATGTCAACAAGATATTATAAGAAGGATCTCGATGGGAATTTGGAGGACATATCAAGTGAGAGATCTAGAGATCGAATTCTAAATATAGTAGCGCAACAATTTCTAGAGTGAGATAGAGAGGTTGCACAGTGCCACACTAGGTAGAGTAGAGCTATGCTGAGGCAACACATAACCTATGAGGATATCCGTAGATTTTATGGGTAAAAATCGAGATCTAGTGCCAAGATCCGAGGTGTGAGATTGGAGGGTCAGAGATAGAAGTTTCTAGTCATCAAACGATTAGTTGGAAGGGTGACACAGTTCCTAGAGGTTGTGAGACAGTGACATCACAATGACTACGTAGAGGCAGCGTGGGGAAATCCATCCAAAGCCCGGATCAGAGTCGGATCACCAGTGACAGTTTGAGATAGTTTCTCACTACCTCTTTTCCAGTTTTATTCTCTATATCAGATTGCCAATTTGGGCATCCAAATGTTTATATTAAAAAAAAACTGCATAATAATAAAACCCTCAGTTGCTGCATCGGTTTTCCTGCATTAGGTTTTTCTAGGGACATTAGTCGAAAAAAATGACGTACTTGTGTGTGTTTCTTTCTTTCCTGTTCATTATTTTGTTTCCATAGTGTTTTTATGTTGTGAAGGACGCAATAGAATTTATTTCAATGTTTACTGTGTATCATCGTAAATAACTTGATTCATAATTAACAAGTAGAAGAAATAATATCAGTTGCTGCAGTAGGGATTTCGATTGTGGAATTTTTCATAGTGCATACACCAAACTCCCAACCACATTGGAGTATGAACACAAGACATGACCCTCTTCCTCTTCTAGTGTCTTGGGACATTGTTTTGTAGATAGCTTTACACCTATAGAAATAAAGACCTTTACTAGTTTTCATTCCTACATATTAAACATCTAAAATATATTTTCCTTTGATTTAACCAAAATTTATTGTTTTCCCAATCTTTTTTAATTTCCAAGCCCAAAATGAAAATTGCAACACGAATATGTAAAATTTAGAGGACAACTGAATTTTCACTTCTTGGATGATTTCCCTATCATTTCTAATCAACAACATATCATCCACATACAAGTCCAAATAAATAATATGATCTCTAACTAATTTGAAATACATAGTGATCCAATTTTCTCCTGGTGAATCCAAGTCCCAATATATAAGTATCAAATTTTTGATACAACATCCTTGGTGATTTTTTTAACCCTTATAGGTACATTTTGAGCCTACATACTGGATTTTTCTTTCCCATCACTAAAATGACTTCCAACTACTTCATGTAGATTTATTATTCTAGATCCCCATTGATCCAGGTGGATATTGGTGGCCACCCACCTATTCCACTTGGTGCCCCACCATGATCTCTTTTAGTTTTTCAGTTTCGGCACAACTTACTATTTTTAGCAGTTTTTCAGGTCATCAACTTCTGGAGCCATTTTGAGGCCCTAAACGACGGTTTTTGGGCATTGTTTGTCCGACGAATATGATTTTGTTCTGAAATTGATATTCGCGGAACCGATTGTAGTCCTTGGATACATATTTATAATGATGTATCATGTGCGTCAAACGGAGATAGTATGCCAAAGTTACGTCCTCGAGAAACACTAATTTACCCAAACATGGCCCATAGTTTTGGCGCTTCATCTCCTAGGGTTAGGTTTTTGGATGTTTAAGGTTTTCCATTGTTTCTAAATAATAAATAGGCCCTCGAGCCTCATTAGAACTCAATTTCAGAGGCCTGTAGCCGCCACATCTCTTCTCAGAGATAAGCTACCAACGCCCTAGCTAGTTTATTTCCATTATGTCTGTAAGCAAATTTCAGTTCTTTGATATTAATGAAATGAAGTGTTATTTCCACTGCATCTTTGTATTTATGGTTATATGTGTATTCTGTTGTGTTCCTGCATAAATCTGAATCAGTGGTATCAGAGCGGTCTGATTTTTCTCGATCCTTCTTTGCATGTCCCCAACGAGGTCGGAGTATAAGGAGTTAGGGCTCGATCTGGTGGAACCTTTGCAAGATCAACCTCGCAAACCTCGACGGACGCCCATGGGAGATGAAAAGAAAGATGAGGGAGCAGGAGATCTTATCAAAATATTGCTCAAGGAGGCCCTCGAAAAACAAAGGAACACAATGATGGATAAATTTTCCCATATTCTTCAACAACTGCCCACCAGCGAAGCATCTGCATCTAGCAGCCACTATGGAGGCACAACTCCCTTTAAGGTACAAGTAAACTTTGAAATTCCCATATTTGAGGGTCAAATAGTTGCAGATGCCGTAGATAGATGGTTGAATCTATCAGAAGGATATTTCTCAGTTCATGACTTTTCAGACCGAGAGTAGATTATTTTTGCATTCCTCAAAGCTACCCCCCATGTCAAGGACTGGTGGGAAACCCACTGTGAGAAAAAGGACAAGACAAAACCCTCTTTGTTCTCAGCCGTACCTACTTGGAATTATTTCTGGGATGCCATTAAGGAACAATACTATCTCGTGGGAAGCTATGAGGACAAGTACATACAATGGACCACGTTGCGACAACAAAGGGATCAAGATGTGCATGAGATGACGAATCTATTCCATACTCTGCGCACAAAGTTGGGTATCAAAGATTCAGAGAAACATTTGGTGCTAAAGTATCGCAGTTGTCTGCAGAGATACATTCAGAAGGAAATGGAGTTTCTCGACATCTCCTCACTTGGTATGACATACCGGTATGCTTCCAAGATTGAGCAGAAAATAAAACAGAAGAAGTGATACTTTGGATCTGTGAATTAAAAGCAAGGGAAAGGTGCCCCAAAATCGCAAAACAAAGGAAAAAGCCAAGGCATGGCAGCCCAAGACAACCTGCCAAAGCCACAAGCAAAGAACAACACCACGAAGCCAAAGAAGCATAGGGGAAAGTGGTGTGAGTTCCATAAGAGCTCCACTCACAACACAAGTGAGTGTCGGGCCAAGCAATCGCTAGTGGCCGAGATGAGGGCTTCTGAATCAGATGCATGCTCCAACTCTGAATCAGAACCTGACAAGGGGAATGAAAAAGGGAAGCAAATTAGTGATGCGGAGCCTAATGCCACTATTGCCACTGCGAAGATCCAGAAGGAGGAACCAGAAGATCTAGACGAGGCAGAGCGTCTCTTCCACTCCCAGATGTGGGTAAAGGGTTCCTCGCTATAGTTCATTGTCGATAATGGGAGCCAAAAGAACCTCATTTCAGCAGATGTCGTGAAGCGGTTCGGCTTGCCGACCACAGTGCACCCACAACCATACACCATCGGGTGGCTTCACCAAGGACAGGATCTCCACGTCAGCCAACAGTGTCGCCTTCCCTATAGTATCAAGCCCTTCATAGATGAGGCATTGTGTGACATTGCTCCTGTTGATGTTTCTGATGTATTATTAGGCCAACCATACTTGTGGAAGAGACATGTTGTGTATGAGTCCCGGCCTCGCGCTGTTATTTTTACTTTGGGAAATAAGTTGTACAGGATACTAGAGGTACCACCACCTCCCACTATCGCTTTGGTTACTGCAAAACAATGCAGTAAGCTCATTTCCCAAACCAGGAAAATTTTTTTCCTAATGATTCGCCCCCAGGGCAAGAAGAAGACTGTGGCCATGACCTCCAGACATGGCTCCTCTGCACGACAACAAAAAATGGACAAGGTTGTGGAGGAGTACGGGGACATCTTCACCTCACCCACAGGGGTGCCTCTACACTGTCAGGTCAAGCACCCCATTGACCTGACCCCAGGTGCGCCGCTACCCAATGGACTGATTTATAGGCGCTTTGTTCTAGAGAATGATGAAATCAAGAGGCATATTCAGGAGTTTCTGCAGAAAGGTCACATCTGGACTAGTTCATCGCCCTGTGTGAGCCCGATTGTGTTGGTATAGAAGAAGGATGGGACTTGGAGACTCTCTATTGACTATCTGGCTAAACAAGATCACTGTCCAGAATATGTACCCGATCCCACGGATTGATGACCTTCTGGACCAACTCAAAGGGGAAAAATATTTCAGCAAGATTGACTTGAATTCTAGGTATCAACAGGTACCAATCGAACCCTCTGATGTATGGAAGACTACCTTCAAAGCCAAGGAGGGCCTTTTCGAATGGCTCGTCATGCCTTTCGGGTTGACGAATGCTCCCGCAACCTTCATGAGGTTGATGAATGCCATCTTGCGTCCATTCACCAACTCATTTGTAGTGGTGTACTTGGATGACATTCTGATCTTCAGCCAGACTTCGAAAGAGCACCTCCACCACATCCGAGAAGTCCTCCAAACACTACAGCAGCACAATTTGTGTGCCAATTTGGAGAAGTGCACTTTTGGCATGATGCAGGTTCAATATCTGGGATACATTATTGATGAAAGGGGTGTGCATGTGGATCTAGCCAAGATCCAAGTCATTTGGTATTGGCCAGCCCCAACCACTCTAACAGAGCTTCGCAGCTTTATGGGTCTTTCTAATTTATACCGCACGTTCGTGTTGGGATTCTCTCATATCATTTGGCCCTTGAGTCAAGTCACCAAGGGAGGAGCGAAAGAAAAATTATTTTGGTTGGAATCTCAATAGAAGGCGTTCGTAGAATTGAAACGTCGCATCTGTTCTGCCCCAGTGCTCACATTACTAGACTTGCAACAATCATTTGAGATCGAGACAGATCCCTCTGACTATGCTATTGGGGCAGTTCTTACTCAACAGGGGCAACTAGTGGCATATAACAGTGAGACATTGTCCGACAATGTTTGAAAGTATCCCACTTATGACAAAGAAATTTATTCCATTGTGCAGGCTTGTCGACAATGGAAGCATTACATTTTGGGGAATGAGACAATCATCCACACAAACCACCAACCCCTGCAGTTCATACAGATATAAAGGAAGTTGCAGAACGATTGCCATCAGAAGTGGTCCACATATCTGCAACAATTTCATTTGAACATCAAGTACAAGAAGGGTAGCACCAATAATGTTGCAGACTGCCTCAGCTGACCACCGATCGTGGCCATAACCACCGTTCTCAACTCTTGTGGGCACGAGACTTTTGATTGGATGC
This sequence comes from Pinus albicaulis, assembly GCA_034641835.2. NCBI lineage: Eukaryota > Viridiplantae > Streptophyta > Pinopsida > Pinales > Pinaceae > Pinus > Pinus albicaulis. Next base: position 181,189,425 of record CM076584.1, read on the forward strand.
TTCTCTACAAGAGCGATCCAGAATTCAGCCACACATACAAGGCACTCTTGGGGGGTACGCAAGTTCCAAATTTTCACCTCCAAGATGCACTGTTATGTCACCTGGGACACCTATGTGTTCCTTCAAGCAAGCGTGCCAAGATGATATGGGAAGCGCACTACAGTCGAGTCGCTAGGCATTTTGGGGTCGAGAAAACAGTGGCAATACTGCAAAAGTATTTCTATTGGCCGAACCTTCGACAGGATGTCAGGAAGTACATCAGATCTTGCACTGCTTGTGCCATTGCCAAACCAACCATCAAGAAGAAAGGGCTCTATACTCCACTACCTACCCTTAGTCGACCTTGGGAATCCATCTCCATGGATTACATGTCAGGCCTTCCTTCTACTAAGCATGGTAACGACTATGTTTTCATGGTCATCGACAGATTCTCAAAGATGGCCATTATGGCACCCTGCAAGAAGAATATCATAGCAAAAGCCATTGCTAAACTATTCTTTGAATGAGTGTGGGTGCACTTTGGGATCCCACAGTCTATCATATCAGATTGCGACAACAGGTTCCTCAACACATTTTGGTCTAGCCTTTGGTCAATGTTGGACACTAAGCTCACCAAGTCCATAGCTTTCCATCCCTAAACTGATGGCTAGAAAGAGGTCGTCAACAGGATGATTGTACACATTTTGCGCATGTACAATTCAAAGCATCCATGCACATGGGATGAGATCCTCCCCTATGTACAACACAGTTATAACCGGGCTCTCCACAGTTCAACCGGCCACAACCCCTTTCAGGTGGGCTTGGGATTCCAACCACTATGTCCCATTGACGTAGCCATGCCATTTGTGGCTACTCAGGCCAATTTGGCTCTGTCCAGTCTGAAGCTGACAAAGAAAACAACTTCATCAAGCGCATTAAGCACACCCACCAATAGATTCATGACATATTAGACAGAGCCAATGCTAAGTACAAGCAACGACATGATCAACATCGGGTGCCACACAAATTCCAGGTGGGCAAAAAAGTGTGGCCACATTTGCAGAAGGAGCGCCTCACTGGACCCCATTGCAAGCTTCGCCCGCTCTGATATGGGTCGTACACCATCACCAAGGCTGTTGGGAATAATTCCTTCGAGTTCAGTATTCCACCATTCCTTGGTCTGCACCAAGTATTCAATGTAGACAGCCTTCGTCCCTACTTCCCACATCTACTGGACACCTCTGACATTGCAGAAGAACTCACACCAAAAGAGTTAAACCCAAACTGCATGGAACATGCCACCACAGATTGTATCATGGACATGAAAATCAAGAAAGCTCGCCAACATAAGATCCAACTGTATCAGGTTGTCAAAGCTAGCCAACTCCTGCGCCAAGGCAAGTGGTTCACCAGGGACCAAGTTCAATAGAAGTTTCCTCATCTCATGGAGGAACTCAACACAGTGGGGACCATTGCTTCCTAAGGGGGGAGGAATGATCCAAGTGGATATTGGTGGCCACCTGCCTATTCCACTTGGGGCCCCACCATTATCTCTTTCAGTTTTCAGTTTCGGCACAACTTATTATTTTTAGTAGTTTTTCGGGTCTTGAACTTTCGGAGCCGTTTTGAGGCCCTAAACGATGTTTTTTGGGCATCGTTTGTGGGGAATTTATATTTGCAGCAACTGTTGTAGTCCTCAGAGAGATATTTCTAACGATGTATCATGTGTGTCAAACGAAGATAGTATGCCAAAGTTACATCCCGTAGAAGTTGAAACACCAATTTACCCAAATGGGGCCCATAGTTTTGGCGCTTCATCTCCTAGGGTTAGGTTTTTGGACGTTTAGGGTTTTCCATTGTTTCTAAATAATAAATATGCCCTCGAGCCTCATTGGAACTCAGTTTCAGAGGCCTGTAGCCGTCGCATCTCTTCTCAGAGATAAGCTACCAACGCCCTAGCTAGTTTATTTCCATTCTGTCTGTAAGCACATTTTAGTTCTTTGATATTAATGAAAATAAGTGTTATTTCCGCTGCATCTTTGTATTTATGGTTATATGTGTATTCTGTTGCATTCCTGCATAAATCCGGATCACCCATGTAGTAATGTCATCTTCACATCCATCTATTCTTCTTCAAAATCATATGTAATGATAATAGGAAAAATAAATCTAATACAAGTTAACTTGGAAACAAGAGAAAATATCTCACTAAAGTCGATTCCCTCTACTTGGGAATAAATTTTTTCTACTAACCAAGCTTTTTATTTTTCCACTTTTCTTTCTGCATTCAACTTCTTCTTAAACAACCATTTTTTTGCTAATGGGATTTCTTCTAGCCAATAACTCCACTAGATCTCAAGCTTCATTCTTGTGCAAGGCTACCACTTCTTCAACTATGGATTTATTCAAGAGTTTGTAATATTATAAATTCACTACCTCCCTAATAATTTTAGGATCATCATCAAGCATAAAAAAATTGAAGTTGAACTAAAATCAAAAGGAGTATACCTTTCCAACTTCCTTCTTTTCTAAATTGATCTCCTCAATACTAGAGTATGTTGTTCTTCTTCGGATTGATGTTCTTTTGTAGAGTCTGATTCATCGTCATTCAATTGAAACTTTAGATTCTCTAGTTCTTTCTCCCTTGGTAGGAATTTCTCTTTGAAAACATCTTTGATTTCTTTAAATATCACAACTTGACTATATAGAACCTTCTTAGTTTCTAGGTTCCAAAGCTTATATTCTTTTAGACTATCTTTATGTCCAATAAAGATACACTTTTCAACTTTCTTATCTACCTTACTCCTATTCTCCTTTGTAACATGAACATAAGCACCACAAACACATTCCTTAAGATGATTAAGAGAGGGTTTGGAGTCCTACCATCCAACACTGATAAGGTTGATCCATTTACCAAGTAACACACAATGTCCATTGTGTGTCCCCAAAATTGTTTTGCTAACACAACACCACTAAGCATGCTCCTTGCTTTCTCCATCAATATATTGTTCATCATTTCTGTGACTTTGTTTTGCTGAGGAGTGTATGAAGTAGTCTTCAACCTTTCTATACTATATTTCCTACAGAATCCTTCATATTCAATCCAAAATAATTTTCCACCATTATCCTACCTTAGCACCTTAATTTTCTTCTCTAATGAATTTTCCACAAGGGCTTTAAACTCTTTGAGTTTGTCAAAGACTTTAGATTTCAATATGAGAAAACACATCCATGTATTCCTTGAGAAGTCATCTATAAATGAGATAAATTACACAAATTTACTTAGTGATGGATCGACACAAGTCTAAACACATCATTGTGCACCAACTATAATATTCCCTCTACCCTTGTAGCACTAGAGGAGATAATTCTACCTAATTTTGCTTCCCATATAAATAATATTCAAATAAATCAAAATATAGAGAGTAGTTAGACATACCTTCTACCATACCCTTACCATATAGTACTTGAAGACCTTTTCTCCAATATGTCCCTATTAACCACAAAAAGTGGGTGACCCTATAGGAGAAATTTTCCCCTGGTAATGTTTTCCAACCGACAGCCAATAACCCTTGAAAACCATTGAGTATCCAATGTGATGTTCCATTGTTATCTCGGTCATTTGCGTTGCTTGTGTGTTTCCTTTCCCATTTGTTAAGAGCATATGTTGGAAGGTGGGAAATCCAACCCTAAAGGTACTTTATTCATTATACAATTAGGTGCTTATGCTTGCTTTTCATTTGGGAATTTGGCATAAATTATGGGGTGACTTGGAAGAAGGAAGAGTTTTGACCATGGATTTTTTCCATCGCCTTAAATGGGGGGTTAATATTCAATCCTAGCCCAATGGGACCTCCCCCAATGGCCCATGAATTTAGGAAGGGAACTACTTGGGAAACCCTAATTGAGAAAGTGTGGTCTTGTTTTCCCTATTCCATACTTATCACTGCCATCCGCACATTACAAGCCATATACTACACCTCCCATTTCTGATTCCACATGACCATGGGTCCATTGGGATTTGGCACACTCCATCCTTTTTTTCGCATATTTGGGTTGGTCCCGGAAATTTTTCCCAGGGAGGTTGATGGAGCTAAAAGAAAAGGAAAGAGTATATTAAGGCCACAAGAAAGAAACAAAATAAATGAAAAATATAAAATGAAAAATATGCTCGGGACATTAAAATTAACACATGGGAAAAATGCAAACATGAGCTCTACCCCTTATCATTATTTCCATCACCTGGTTCTTGGGGCCAATGTTTCCCTATGACATCATGGAAATGAACCCTTGCATGTACCAACCCCTAGTGGGTGATGAACTGCCCCACCGCTAAGGGGGTAACCACTGCTACACATCATTCAAAGCATGCTCTCATTTCCTAGAGCTTCAAGCAATAATACAAAGAAAAATCAAGAAAAAGAAAAAGGTAATAAGAGGGTTGGAAAAGCAAAGGTCGAGGTAACTCATACATCCACGATTTCTCTCTCCTCACATGCGTACACCCAAAATGTGTGATTCCTCATCATTGTTACCCCTTTGACCATGGTATTTTTCCCTGAGACCCCTTGTCCCCTACGTTCCATCATCATTCACATGACATATGATTTAAGCATGTACCAGGGACATGTTGATGACAAAAAATGACATAAATAAATAATTGGGAGATCACCCACTCAGGGCCCCAACTAAGCCCTTATCCATTTGGGATGGTGACTATGACTAGTTCAAATGGGTTTAGTTATCCCTCACTCTCCCTGGTGACTTGTTATGTCTTTAATTACATATCAACAAGAAGAGTCAATCATACTTACACTCTTGCAATTAGCTTGCAAGAAAGTAATCCTTAAGCTAACACAAGGGCTCAGCCAAGCCAGCAATGGGGTTGATCCTGTGTAAGGAGATTTCTAAAAATAAGAACTAAATCTAAAAATAAATGCAAAATTCAATCTAATCTATTATGTAAGCATCAAAAGTAAAGGCTAAAATTATCTTGATACATAAATGTCGTTCCAACAAGAGCGAGCTAAAGAAATTTGGACCAGCGTGAGTTTAGAATGAAGATGAACTCAATAATCCAAGGAAATAGTTCCAAGACTTACTACAAAGATAACCAATCTTCTACAAAATTCAATCCTTTACAGAGGTGCAAAAATTCCTCTTTTTGCATAGAAATTAGAACCTTATTTCCTTCTCTTATATCTTTTTAAAAATTACAAATGAAATCCCCAAAAATGAGAGAAGTTGAAAGATGGTTGAGATCTCTCATTTTTAGTTGGAAAAAAATCCACTTTTCTTCTTACTGGTGTAATTCTATTGCTCCAAAAATTCCTAGGACTGATCTTCCAACCAAGTCCGCAAAAAATAATCAAAATTAAAATTGAAACTAATTAAATTTGTACAAAAAAAACAAAAATACAAAACTGTCAAAATAAATTCACAAACGAAAATTAATTTTAATAAATTAAATAAAAAAAAACCCATGCTTTTGATTGTTCCATATGGAGATTTCTTGGCAAAATTGGTAATCTAAAAACAAATTTCCAACAACGAGAAATTTTGGGCAAATGAAAACTCTCCCTAACAAACTCAGAAAACTATTTTTTTGTTACAAATTCGAAGATGTTACTTTTGCTAATTTTTTGGAGTAGTATTGAGTGACCAAATTTGGTCAAACAACCACTGTCATATTGTTCTCCTCGGAAGTAGCTTTCCAACGAGTCACTCATTTTCCTCATTTGGCTGAGTAAAGCTTAATATATCATTCGTCAAATTATGAGTTCCATAAATATTTGCTTGCTGGAAAAATAACAGTATAGACAATTTTTAGTAATGTTATGTTTAAAAAAGGTATTTTAAACTTTTAAATTTATTATTATTTTTTTTTATTAAATTAAATAATGTTTAAAATAAAATAAAACAAAAATATTTAATAAAAAAACAAATATAATGAAAATAAAAATAAAATACATAAAAACAAATTTTATAAAATTAAAATTAAAAAAAGTAGGGGAACTTTAAACATTGTTCGTGCTGTACATAGATTATGAGAGGAGATATTATGGGAGAGAGGGGCATGTGGAGAGTGGGACTTCCTTTCCATGTAAAGAAAAACATACATGACTGAATGATATTTTAATGTCCTTGTTTTTTTCCTTTTACAATTCAATCTTTTTCTTACTCAAATTGATGATGAGCTGATCCAACCTTCTAACAATCCCCTCACTGAAAAGAAAATTCCACGGAATTGATGCCAACATACTGCTATAACTATCCCTGATGTCTCTGAAAGCATCACATTCCCAAAATGAAATGTTTTTCTGATTCCACTGCCCCCAAAGTGAAAAAAGTACACACCCGTTCTTCCCAAGTTTCTTTAGGTCTCTTCCACCGTACTGTTTCACACCGAAGTTGATGTGAGTTAGTTCTTAATTGAGTAATAAGAATCTTTTCTCTCCACATAATGCTAGCTCCAAATTCTATTTTATATGTCTGATGTGTTATATAAAAGCCCCTCATGTATAGCATGCATCACCCCAAGTCTCCTTCCTCACAGGAATTGGAAGGTGCACAACATAAAAAATCTGAGGAGCTGAAGAGCCGAGGAATATTCCCTTCATTTTTTCTATTATTATATTTTATATAATATACATTATATTTAACATTTTTTGTTATATATATATATATATATATATATATATATATATATATATATATATATATATTGGTGGGTTTTAAAAATTGAATTAATAACTAATTTAATTAATAAAAAATAATTAAAAAATTAAAAAATTATATTTACAAACTAATTAACTTAATTATAACTTATTAATCAAAATTAATTAAATTTACATGTTTTAAATAAATTTAGTCTATACAATTAATAAAGCATTAGAAATACATATTTATGCCCACGAAGTGAAATTGAACAAAATTTGACCGATGATATCTTCCAAACCGAAATTTGAATTATTAGAAAGCTAGCAACAAACGAAAGCAATGAAATCATCTAAGTGAAAATCCAAGCAAAGTGAAAATCTCACAATATAAAGCAATCAAAGCAATTCAAGAAGCGACACTAGAAAAATTCAAATAGAGGGCCCTATAATTCTGAAAATTTAAGGGAAATTGTTGTGGCCACAACAGATTTGTCTTTCCCCTTTAGGGAGGTAACACTAATATGGTTGTCTATTAGCCACTCCTACCTAGGGAGGTAACACTATTACATGATCAAAGCCCAAAGTTTGGAAGGGAAGCCTTGTATGAATTGTCATTTTTCCCTTGATTAACAAGCTTGGTCCACTTAGATGCACTAATGATTAGTGTATTTAATGGAGAAGATGAAACATTGAATATTGTTTGTGATTGGAAGGTAGTTTTCATCATAGATTGGGCAACTTAATTGGGATCAAATCCCTCTAGAGAAGCATATGACATCCTACAGGTGAAGAATTGAGAGCCATGGGACTCTTGTCAGTTGTGGAGCATCATTCATATCCATGAGGACCCTTAGCACCTTGGTAGGGTTGCAATTTTCCCCATATTATTCACGAGATGATGCACATAGACCGACATGCCCCAAACAACTTAACAATGATCACATGGTTTCAAAGCTGATATGAGGCCCATATGAGGTTTGTCTCACCCTTTGAGACATGGAAGGCCTAACTCCATCTTCATAGTCCTCAACATTGGAGTAGAACCAAGACATTTCACCCCCAGGAGACTCATGAGACCAACTTTGTGCCCCAAACCCAAAATTGGGGTCCATGAGATGATCTACATGGAAGTCTAAGGTCCAACCCCTAGACCTTAATTTTTGGAGCCCTCTACACTCACTTTGGCACTAGGGGAGCCCAACGCTAAGCCTAAAGGAGGCCTACACATGCATGACATCAACATTTCGTCCCTCCCTAAGTTGATTATTATGTTTTCACATTGGCTATAAGGTCGACTTGTGACCTTACCTAGTATTTTCCGATTAATTTATTATTTGAGGGGATAGTAGGCTAAAGTTTGACATCATTAGACACATATATATTAGAGAGGTCTCATTTGATCTCTCTCATCATCAACTTTGTGAATTCAAACCTATTTAGAAAACTCGCAGTTCCTTCTTGTGGGTGAATTGGAAATCATAGGATGCACTTTGATGTTTGGAAGCAAATTTTGGATATTTTTGGAGCTATTATTGGTTTAATGGATGGATATAGGGCATGCTATCTTGTAAGTGAATCATATTGTTGAATATATTTTCTCAAATGTCTAATGCATGGAACTATTGGTTCTAGGTTAAATTTTGGGCCCTAATTTGTTGAAGATCAATTTATTGAAGAATATCTAGATGGATGTTGTATGCATTACTCGTCATAAAATGTAATGAATGTTCCTAGTGGTGATATCCTTGTATCTCTCCCATGAAACTCCATTTTTCCATTGAATGGGTAAATGCTGGAAATTTGATAGCTAGGGCATCAAATTTCAGCCTCCTTTGGAACAAATTTTTCTTATCTTAAGCTTCCTAAACTTAATATCTCCATAAGGCAAGGCACTAGTCCTATCACTTGGTGATCATCTTGAAATTTCCTCCATAAATCTCTCTCCTTAAATTCATTCCTTTTAAAGTTAGGAAGGATAATTCAGGGCTTAGAACGAAATAAAAAGAAGGGGTGTTTTTGGTGGATTGAAAGCACAAACATCAAGAGGTAGGTCTTGAATACATGACATATAATTTTGGTGGGCATCCACACAAATTTCATCCATAAAATATCTTGTCCTAGTTGTTTCCCTATGAGGGAAACCCTAGTTTCTTCTCCCTCAACTTGAGGAATTTCTTGAAGGTTTCATGAAAATTGTAATTGTTGGAATCCATCACAAGAAACCTTTTCTCTTTGATATTGACCTTTGGAACTCCCATTATCGTTAAATACATAAAAAACTATGTCTTGCACCTCCCTTTTCTAGGTCTTTTCATTGAGAGATAATTTCTTCCTTAAAGAAGCCTTTGAACTTATATTGTGTCTCTCTTTTGAAGAGCCCTAGTGAGATAATCTTATACCTTATCTATAACCTATCTATCTTAGAACTGATCTCTTCCTCTCTTACTGAGACTCCTCCCATAAGTGAAAATCTGTAAAGAGTAGGGTGTTTTGGTTGAGGTGAAATTGGGCCTCTAACCCGTTGTTAGTACTTTGTCTAGCTTTGGTCTTGTAGGGTTTCCCTCTCCAAGGCCTACTAGATTTTGTGGTAACAGTCCAAACTTTGATGTCACAACATATTCCTTTTTCCAATGATTGTAGGAGTTTTTAATTATTCAAAACCACTCTCAAGGACAAAAAGATTATTATACCCATCACTAACAAGGCTTCCAAGTAGCTTATACAAAGTTCCAATTTAACATCCCCTCAGCAATACAATTGCACCTCGAACCATCCTGCAAGTATTGATTTCAAACATTACTTTTATACCTGCATACCTCATCTTGCTTCCAAAAATTTAATCTTCGACCAATCCTGGGATGTTTAGAACAAGAAAGAGTGTTATAATATTTCTACTCATGAATTTCAACTTGAATTTTACTTATGCCATGATTCTAAATATTGAATCATGTCCTAGGAAAACATCACTACCATCATATCTTTCATATTCACAAAACCACTCCCTATGAGGATTCATATGAATGGATTCCCATCATTCGACCAACCATGCTTTATGATCTACATGTGTACATGAAGAAACCAAATACACATCCCCTCTATAATATCCCCAAATGGGATATTTTACTAAATTTTCAAAAATCACACTAACCCAACATTTTACCATAAAATTACTGAATTAATAAACAAAAGATTGCCATGTAAAATAAAACACATAAACACTACAATCTATCAACACATCGAATAGGAAGAATCTCAACATTTTTATTATAGATAATAATTGGTGTTACAAATACATCTGACACAAAAGGAGCTAAGATGGAGAACTGGCCACCAAGATGAGTTGTTGCACTGCGCTGGCCTCAAAACTGAATTGCTGCACTCTCCCTCCGGCAACAACTGTCACTGAACCCACTAAAGATAATGAAGTACAAGTTGAAGATCTGAATGATCCTCACACCAATCCTTGAAGCTCTGTGAAACTTTTGAATGAAGTCTCCTCAAGAGAGTTGGGTTTTCATCCAACACTCACAAATCACCCGAGGGTTTCTGTCTTGGGGCTACCAATGGAGTAGAGAACCAAGTTCTCAAACCTCTCACACGAGAAAATGATCTGATAAAATTATGTCTCTCAATGGCCTCCACCCTTTCTTTTATAGATCTCTTGGATCCTTCTAGAGCCTTATTTTATTATTATTTTATTCATGGAGCACTTTTCCCTCTTATTAAAATATTCCTTTTTAATGCAGAAAAGAGTAAATTGGCTACCACGTCTCCTTCAGTCACTGAAACTCATGTCCAACTATCCCATCATGTAGGTATCCTCGTCCCGGTTCCAATGAGATATTACACTAAGGTGTTCTATCATGTATTCCTCCCGGGATGCCATCTTGAGCGTAATTAACTGAGTTAAGCCCAAAAATAACTCAATTTTCCGAAAGTTGTCGGAATGCACCGGAATGAAAGGCAAGTTTCTCGGAGGATGGAATACATCAAGAGAATTCCACTGGACCTCATAGAAACTCCTCAAAACTCCTCCAAAACGCCCCTGAGCCTGCTGATGACAACAACCTGTACCTATGACCTGTCTGCTCCTAACTCTGGAAGTCCAATCTAACCCTATCGTAGGTGACACCAAAAAAAGGAATATTATAGACCTTCCACCTCAAGATTGCTTGCCCTCAAGCAATCCAAATATGTGGGCCATTCTGTTGGCCTATCGCAACTGAGACCGAATTCCTGGATCCCATACAAACCCTTGGTTTTCGCTATGCACATGTGTCAAGCCACCTAAAATAGACCCCTCAATGTCGAGATCCCAAATTGATCTCTCACAGTACCTATCATCAAAAATCCTCCCGGATCCCAACGCCACCATGGCCAATCACCGCCCAAGTCCCACGACTCGGACTGCGCACTGCCTCTGGCTATAGCTGATGCCCCATGAAATGAAGTCTGCCAACAAGCATCAATGCTCCCTGGCTCCTCTTGTACTGTACCTCTAACTGTATAAGCTGCCCCACCAATTGCGTACCAACTCATCATCTCTCTCCAATCCAAGTCTTGACTCAATCCCATGTTGATCCTTCTCTCCTGAAATCGGGATGGAGTGCTGAAGAAATGACGACCTGTGCCCCACTGCCAGCTGGAATCTGTAGCATCTGCTATGTCTAAGGGCCCCTGCTTTGCTGTGCTCCCTACGAAGAAGATCGTACCATCAAGAGGGTACCATCTCATGATCCCCTGCCGATCTATCCTGGAAGAAGAATCCAATGTAGTGTCAACTGCATATGGAACATGCCTAGAGAGATGTCACTAGCTCATAATCAACTCATGCTGCTCTGTCCCATCTGTCGACGAAATCTGCTTGTAGAAGAAAGCCCCTCTCTTTATAATGGGCCAAAGTGGGCAAGATATGCTGCAAGCCCCATTGATGTACTCCTGGAGAGTGCTACTCACTGAAAGTACTGCTACTCCGCTGACTGCATGCACATCTATTTGCACCTCATCAATGTGTTGGCCCAAAGATGGATACTCCACCATCTCCAAGAGCTCCTCCCACTCCTGATCATGAATTTTATGCTCCTGTTGTCTACTAGCCCCTGCAGAATGATCCCATCAACCTCCAACATCTCCAGAGGGTAGGGATCTACAACTGCTGTCACCGTACTCGATGTCTGTGCATCTGTCTGCTTCGCTTCAATGGGTGACCCCAATGTTAGCCACATATCCATCATAGACTCAATGTGAGCCTCCATCTGGCTCTCCCCCAAAGGACTATCATGCATGCTGTGCATAATATCCTCCTCTGCTGACTCAAGCTCCATCATATGCTGCTATGGCTGAATCGTCACAAATGACATCACCCAAAGTATCTCCCGTAGAGTCCCCTGACTGCTCACCCTACACACTAGAATACAACTTTGGCCTACTGTCATCAACTACGCATGACTTCTCTCGCTCCCAAGAAACATCCTCATATGATCCCATGGACTCATTTGACGAAGAGTCCTCATCCTAGCATACAAAAGGAATGCCCTTCTTTTCTGCCTCTGCCACATCATTAGCATCACTCAAGCATGAGTGATCAGACCCCCAAGGTTCTTTACAAATGAAGCAAAGTCCCTTCCTCCTCAACTCATTTTTGCTGCTCGATCCACCAAACTATAGCAACTCCTCTCTGGTCAACTATCTCCTGAATAGCCCAATATTTTGCTCAACCAGCCCTTGGGCTACCCCATAAGCAGTAGGTGAGACCAACTGCTCTCTCTTCCAAATGCTCAATAACCTGGTCTGCAACTCTCGGCCAATGGTCTCACGGTCTCTCATACATGATGATAGGATGGATTGCATGTGTGCTATGATGGTGTCAGGATGATGTCTCCTAATGCTAAAGAAGCATTAGAACATCTGCAGAATCAAGTCATCACACTCAAGGTCAAGCATGATGACACAAGTCTCGAATGTGGCCATACTCCATAAAATCTCAAGCTTCTTCCCAAATGTAGAGCCTGCATAGTTGTCCAAGTCCTAAAAAGTTCCTACTATCAGTCCGAAAATTCTTTTCATAATATCATCATTGTAGGGATGAAAGGGTGCTACTATCCTCAAAATATCACTGAAACAAGAGGCAGCTATAAGCTTGACTCTCTCACTTGGATATCCCAAGAATCTAGCTTGTACGAATGCAAGCATAGATCGCTCCAAAGCCCAATTTAAACTCCAATCAGATTGTCGTACCTTTGAAAGACATGATTCCATTTTCTCTAACATGGGAAAGTCATTTTATGATCTTCCATTCTTTAAGTCCATCCCTAGTGCATAAAGCCAATTTCCCACTTCTCTCCTTTTGTAAATTCCTCGGATGCCTTTGTTGGAGAAAATCATGTACCTTCTTGGAGAAGGGCCTGCTATTCTGTTTCAAGGAATGAAATTCTACACAATTTGATCTTATCAATTTGTTTAGGAATTCTTCCATGGTTCAACCTAATGATGACAGGGACATTTGTGATAATGAGGTCACTGTTTTTCTGAGTTGTTAAATTTTGCAGTGAGATGTTTTCCAAATAATTTCGTGAAAAACTGTTGTATATGTAGATTTTGTTTGCTTCTTGTATAATGACACACTTGTAACAAGACTTAAGGCAAGGTACTAAAAAGAATTGCATTCAGAAGTAATTTGACAACTAATTTTTATATATGGGTAATCAAATAAAAAGGTGCATAATAGTGGAACCTAGTTTCATTGAGCATCCTACTGTAATATATATCCCAATGCGCCTCTGGAATTTGAGTAAGTGCATCAACGAAGAATATTTAATGACTTCATGCTATCACAGACATGCTACAGGTTTGTATTCAATGCTTATACAATTGTGCATAAAATCTGGTATATCTTTGCCTACATATCATAACAGATGTCAGGCCACTTAGCAATATGATGAAGGCTCCAATTGGTTTGCTCCACCACATAGACTTCAGGAATCAATGGAATTGGGTTCCTAAGATGCCACTGGTATAATGACAATTATAGTTCCCAAGATGGATACGTTTTGAAAACAACCACCATTTCAATTTGCACAGACAATTACCTCATTTGAATAATGGCTAATGCCATGGATCACATATGCAAACATCGACCCAATCAATTTGAGGAGATTCCCTTGAAAAATTCCCTTCCAAAATTTCCTCAAATTTACAATAAATTTCTGAGTTTTTGTTATAGTTCTCAGTGGTCTTTTGTCAAGCAGTTTGGGCACGCACTGCTGTAGGTGCACTTGTCATAATTTTAATTCATATACAAAGTGAATTCTATGCAACAAGGAAAACACTTTATAACCACCAAGACTGATTTATATTAATGTCCAGAAATTTACGTAAGACTGATGCAAATCTGAATTGTGATGAAAAGGACCAAGAGCAGGATTAATAATAACTCAACACCACAGGAAATGAGTTCTGGAAATATACTGTCCGTGGGTTACTTTGCAACTGAGATTAGAAGGGAATAGAGCAATATAACCTGGTTACATCACTGTGAAATTCTTCTGAAATGATGCCCAACCTTGATATAATGTAGCAAGAAAGAGCCACTACATAGAATCACCACTAGACGCTACCCAATGAAGTCACAACGTGATGCGCAAACCCAGATAGTCACATTAAGTCAATCACTGGTTCATTTTTCTCCCCAAGTGTTGGTCTCTGCTAGGTCGTAGTGTGTTCTCCTTCTCAAATCATCCTCATCAAATGAAATGTATGCCCTCAACCTTCCTCAACAAGAATACATATTCATTACAGCAGAAGCGTCCTTCAGCAATTGTGAATGTACACGTTCAGCGCAACAAAAGAACATGAGTAGACTCCTTAAGTTAGTGAACTCGGCCTCTACTTAGTCCAAGGATTTCGACCCACAAAACTTGAGCAAGATATCGGTGGGTTCGTCCTTCAAATAGCCCAGAAATTCGTCCTTGGCCCTGACTTCTACCAATGGAATTTCGCCTTCTAAATGATAATAATTTTGGAAAAAATATTAGGCTTTCAAAATGATTTTCCCTTACAAAATTTGATGTCCACGACCCTCCAAGGTGACGGCTACGCTCAGGAAATTAGTGAGCAATGAACAAGGCGACTTCAATATCTGACATGGCATTAAGATTCAATTTTCTTATGGACTCACAAAATGTAACTGTTGGCCAGTTTTACGATTTTAGTTCTCTGCCATTGCATTCAACATAATTCAGTTTGGTATAACATTTGCAGCCCCACTCAAAATATACTTTGGCATTTTTTTTTTTTTTAAACGAAACTTTTCCCACTTCTAACTGATTTCATGGCCCACTTAAAATAATACGACAACCCCCATTGTAGATCCCATGTGCCACCACTTCAAAATTTTGCTCACGCCAACCCTTAAAATTTCGACAAATGTTCTCTCGGATTTTCACAAAATGATTGGGCCCTTGAATATTGATTTCTCTTCCATAAAATTTTAATTGTTGGCTTCAGTTTTACGAAATAAATTTCTTTTGCAACAAAACTTAGATCCGGAAATAATTTTCTTTTGGCACCTTCGATATAAACCCTCACGCTGGCAGGAATACCAGCTTTGATACCACTGTATATCCTCAAATGGAATATTTTACTAAATTTGCAGAAATCACACTAACCCAACATTTTACCATAAAATCACTGAATTAATAAACAGAATATTGCCATGTAAAATAAAACACATAAGCACTGCAATCTATAAACACATCGAATAGGAAGAATCTCAACATTTTTATTATAGATAATAACTGGGGTTACAAATACATATGACCCAAAAGGAGCTGAGATGGAGAATTGGCCACCAAGATGAGGAGCTGCACTGCGCTGGCCTCAAAACTAAATTGCTGCACTCTCCCTCCGGCAACAGCGATCACTGAACCCACTGAAGATAATGAAGCACAAGTTGAAGATCTGAATGATCCTCACATCAATCCCTGAAGCTCTGCAAAACTTTTGAATGAAGTCTCTTCAAGAGAGTTGGGTTTTCGTCCAACACTCACAAATCACTCTAGGGTTTCCATCTTGGGGCTACCAATGGAGTAGAGAACCAAGTTCTCAAACCTCTCACACAAGAAAATGATCTGATCCAAAGATGTCTCTCAATGGCCTCCACCCTTTCTTTTATAGATCTCTTGGATCCTTCTAGAGCCTTATTTTATTATTATTTTATTCATGGAGCACTTTTCCCTCTTATTAAAATATTCCTTTTTAATGCAGAAAAGAGTAAATTGGCTACCACGTCTCTTCCAGTCATTGAAACTCGTGTCCAACTGTCCCATCATGTAGGTATCCTCGTCCCGGTTCCAATGAGCTATTACACTAGGGTGTTCTATCATGTATTTCTCTCGGGATGCCATCTTGAGCGTAATTAACTGAGTTAAGCCCAAAAATAACTCAATTTTCCGAAAGTTGTTGGAATGCACTGGAATGAAAGGCAAGTTGCTCAAAGGATGGAATACATCAAGAAAATTCCACCGGACCTCATAGAAACTCCTCAAAAAATCCCCTGAGCCCGCTGATGACACCAACCTATACCTATGACCTGTCTGCTCCTAACTTTGGAAGTCCAATCTAACCTTGTCGTAGGTGACACCAAAAAAAAGAATATTACAAGGCCCAACCACTACACCAAAAGCCCAGACTGTTAGTGAGGGCAGCAATCCAGCGTGTTAAGGGTGGACTAAACAACCCACCAGAGCATCTGAGTGCAACAGCTAAACAACCCCTCATTACGCAGACCCCAGAGACGTGGTAGAGCCCACCTTAAAGAGGGCTGCCCTAAACATGGATATTATAGCCCACCACGCTTCGCGAGTCTCGACCTCGAGACCTCGGCGCTGATACCACAAGGCCCAACCACTACACCAAAAGCTCGAATTGTTAGTGAGGGCAGCAACCTAGTGTGTTAAGGGTGGGCTAAACATTCCACCAGAGCATCTGAGGGCGACAGCTAAACAACCCCTCATTACGCAGACCTCGAACACGTGGCAGGGCCCACCCTAAATAGAGTTTCCCTAAACAGGGATATTACACCCTCCATTTAGGAGGTTTTTTCTTTCATAGAAGAAGCCTCATCAAATCCCCTTCCTTTCTTTCTGAGTTTTGATATGCAATCTCTCTTGTATTTCTCTTATTTTCTACATTTCCAAAATACCTTTACAAAATTTGTTGGAGATTCAGATTTTTTCCTAGATTTAGATCTCCCAGATAAAGACTTATTTTTCTTTCTATTTTGTAGGCATCCTCTTACAAACAAGGCATCTATGTTCTCACTTTCCATGTTTTTTCATCTAATCTCCTTCGATAGAAAGGATGAGGCTCTGTCATTGAAAGTAGTTGCATTACTACCATGGAAATAACTAAACTATCCCACGAGTATGATAAAGAAAACAACAAACTAATACATTTAACTTCATCTAAAATCTTAATATCAGTAGATAATATTCTACTTACCACATAATTGAAGGCCTTTAGATGCTCTGTTATTGGGTCTCCATAATTTATCCTCATGCTATACACATTTTTCCATAGGAACAATTTGTTAACCAATGACTTAGATTTATTCAAAGTCTCTAACTTGTTTGATAATGCCTTCATTGTAGCTTCTTTTATAACATTCAATAACATTGAATCTAAGAGACACAATCATATTGTTCTCTTTGCCTTTCAATTCAACTTGGTCCATTCTTATGTTAACATCCATGTTGGTGCAATATCTGGATCCATAATGATCCAATGATCTTTTTCCAACAATAGATCTTCCATTTTGAGCTTCCACAACCGAAATATTTACCCATTGAATTTCTCGATCACTGTCCTTGAACTACTCACCATTTCCTTTCACCACAAGAATCAATTTCACAGATTCCCCATTGTAAAAGGGTCAACCACATACTCGAAAAAAACCCCTTAGCCACAAAAATGTCCCCTTCATGTCAAAATTGCTCTGATACTAAATGTAGGTTTTAACCATGTATAGTTAATTGCTGCAAATATATTCTTAATAAAACAAAAAGACGCAATGGAAAACACACACATGAACATAGATATTTTACTCGTGAAACCCAAACCGGGGCATCCAAAAATATTTTTCAATATATATTCATCTTTACAATGTTACAATACAATGTATATATCCTGAGGCATCCATAAACCACCAATCCATTTACGTTGATTACAATACAAACATAGTTTCTTAACTGAAACTACACAACTATGGGCTAAAACGACCAGGTACCACAAAATCGCTAAAAGACAAAAACTATGTGCTCAAAACCACCAATAAGAGACACAAAAGACACCCATTTTTTTAAATTTTATGGGAGTCGTTGCCCCCAAACCCCTACACAACGAGGCTTCCTACCCCCGAAAATCCCTTAAGCAAGGGCGGGGGCTGGGTGGTTTGGTGAGATTCACCCCTTGCCACCCCCTCATGCCCAATGCAATATATGTGTCAAGCTAGTTGTGCAAACAATATTACACATACCCAATGTGTAGGACATCTTGAGTGGTTCATTATGTATTTCTTAGAGATTTGAGTCCATGATGTTGACTTAGTAGAAGATGAAGCTTAATAAGTCGTTTGTGTTCCATGGTTATGTTCCTTCATATTAACAAATGTCATTGTTCTCTAGACAATCAAGACAATATTCTCACATAGACATTATTGTCTTTATGCAAGACCATCATTGATTCCAGGACAACAACATGTATAGATTTGCATGATGTTAATTGGGAGCAATTGCAGGGGGAGTTGTGACAAGTGGGTGAAAACACTTTCCTCTTAAAATGGAGAGTTAGCTTTGAGGGTTACGTTGAAGGTGTTTACACCATGTTTGGGGGTGCTTCATGAGATATGGTGTACGTGGTATATGATCAACCCTTGGATGGTACATGATGTATTTTCATATGGGAGATTGTCTATGATGAATTTGCACATCAAAGATGACTTATATGGGAGATTGTCTATGATGAATTTGCACATCAAAGATGACTTACTCAATGATTGTTTGACCTCAATTGGGTGCTCAGTGATATTCTCCCCTTGGGCATTGGAAATATCCTGACATCTTTGGTGACATTCTACATGATGGCTACATTGAGATGGTTGCTTGTTCGAGAATTCCCTACATAAGAGGGTGAGCATTTTGCATCCCATAGGAGGGTATTCATCACTTGACAACGTAGGGTATCTTGGATGCTTGCATGGACTCTTGGAGTTTTCTTGAAAATGCATGGGTTACTATAATGTTCATATATGAGTGAACCCAATGGCATCTGCGGGTTAGGAGGATTATAGGAGTCTTTAGAGGTTTGTAGGAGGATTGTTTGACACACCTCATGGAGTGCATTTGCATTTGGAATCTTGCTTGTTGACAATATCACCTTGGAGCTTAACATGTGTAATCTTGGTGCAACACTCCACATGTGTGAGTCTACATGTTATTATAGATTGCTTATAAGGGCATAAGCCCGCATTTTCCTATCATATATATAGAAGAGAGAGAGATCCCTCCACTTAGTCATAATCATTAATTCATTCTTCATTATTATGTTGAGATGTCGTCAAGAAGAGCACACCACTTCTCATTTATCTCTTGGATCTTTTTATGTACTCTCTCTCTCTTTGAATCATTAGGAGTTTCTTCAACATGTTGGCCCATCTTGAAGACTACGGTTAAAAATTTATCCTTTAAAGATTTGGAGATTAAAATTTTGGGATGATACACTAGGTTGTACTTGGCGAAGAGAAGAATAAAATTCTTTCCTTGGAAGACATGATTGTGTGATGCATGCTTATTTGATCTCCTTGGTGTGAGCTAGGGTTCTATTTGTTTTACTTAGCTAAGGTTTTGGAGAGCTTGATACTATCCTTTAAGATGAAGCCCTATGTTTTATTTAGCGAGGAAAATAAGAAAAGGAAATGTCTCGATGTGATGCATGCTTGTTGGAACTTCATGGTGTAAGCTAAGGCTTTAAAGAAGGTAAGTGACATTGTTTCTAGTATCACTAAAAATTATTGTGTTTCATATTCAACAAGCTTACTTTTTCAATTCACTGTATGATAATCATCTCATAACATGGTAAGGAATCATCAACCATATCTTTTATTGCATTTTTATTATCTGTATCACATGTAGCATCAAACATTTGCCTCATATCATCTATATCACAAGTAACACCCATAATTTACAATAATTCATGAATGTCATAAGTAATATCAACCTTTTGTATGAGGCTATTTGTATCACAAGTTGCATTGATCATGATTTCAATTAGTTTTATTTGAAGTGCTCCAATCAATTTGCTCTTCATATCCAATTGTTTGTGAAGATCAATAACCCAATTATTCAATTAATGTAAGGAATCCTATAGTTCTTTAATTTCTTGATTAACATTCACCAACACTTTTCTCCAATACCCATTTTGGATTTTGTACACTTGTTTGCACTTATTGCCTACTTCAATTTATTGATTAACGTTCCCCAACACTTTTCTCCTCTACCCATTTTGGATTTTGTACACTTTTTTGCACTTATTACCTACTTTAGGGTGTTGTTAACTAATGATCATGCACCACAAAGTGTGATTACCAACAGTTTTTATTTTGATTCAAAATGACCTACTTAGTCATTTTCAAGCGGATCCTTTTTTATACAAAAAGTTCATTCAATTATTCAACTTATTGTGACTCAAACAACTTGCCCACACATATTCATTAATTTATGGAGTTAGAGGATCTCAATGACAAGGAGAAGTGTCTGGAGTCTGAGGTTGCAGATGGCTTGCATGTGGAATCTGCGGAAGAGTTAAAGCCTGAGGAAAGAGAGGGGAAGTGGACTGTTAGGGAAAATCATACTACGAATATTACTATGAATAATGTAGCCGTGTAAATGTCCTAAGATTGATGATTGAATATAAAGGTCATGTAATAAATATGTGGTATGAGGCAATTGGTGCATGAGGTAATTGGCACACATACCCATCATCAGTGTACCCAGTGCATTATGAGTGTTATTTGTCATGTATATTTCTGAACTATTGCATTCCCAACAGAGTCATAAATATGCACTTCATCGGTATAAATAGGTACACTCAAATTGGATCGTATCACCACCGCCAACATGCAAATGTAATACATATAAAGCCTGAACATCATATTGAATAACTTGCATTACTTTGTGTTCATGTGTATGAATGAGTTATGAATGTCATGTGCACACACATATTCATTCCGAACCATGGAGAAATTACTTCCAAGACTTATACGATAACCTGTTAACAAGGTTTATCCAGCGATTGAAGCTGTCCATTATTAAAGTGCCTTCCACAGAGAAATATTGCCATTATTACATTGCTGATCATATGATTGTACAGTGGTTCTGATGGGGCTTTCAAATTTGGAGACAAAAGCACCATTGAAAATATTTCATGCTGAATTTATATATAACACATGGTATAAATTGAACATTTGAACATCCACTTCCGTTTCCAGGGAAGGGGATTTAAATTGACGAGGAATTTGATTTAAAACACTGGTTTTGTTCAGTTTTATCTTACAGTAAAAAATATGTTGCAATCGATTACAAGGCACGGAACTTGTTTTCTTTACAGTATAATCTGAGTTGAAATTGACCATTAGCATTGCCTTCTAGGTCTATCAGTGAGAAAAATGATTATGGCAGTCTATTTAACTCATGCTCTGACACATCATGGTTCATCACCAACAGCATCACCAGCAGCATTTATCTGCACCTTGGACATCTCTACATTCTCTTCATCTGGGTTTGATGCACTAACATTCATTTCCTGCAACTTCTCCAACTGCCTCAATAAATCCAACCTCTCACGTGCATATGCAGAGGGTATCTGTATATAGGACACAAACATATGAGCCTTGAGGCAGAGGTGCTTTATTTATATATTTTAGTGGGATGGTTGCATAGGCAAACTAGACATTAGAGAAAAACGGCAGAAAAGGATAGACGACAAGATCATAACAAAAAATGTAAAATATACAAAACGGTTACATGAATATCAGTACGAGAAGCATACCATGGCAGGGAAGTATCTTTTTATTGCAGCTAACATAGCGGCATGTCCAACAGCTGTGACCTGCATTACAAGATAGATGACATTCTAAGACCATTATACATGAAAATGGCACATAAGAAGATTAATGCATGTAATTTCACTGAAGATAAGTGGATGCCAATGTCACCATATATCTGCATTGATGCATTTGTTATAGTCTGGTAGAGAAAGTAGTATTCATGTGTGTTAGTTTGGCAGAGAAAGCAGTAACATCCACGATGATATTGAAATACTGTTGAGAGCCATTGTATAAAAAATATGCAAGGCCGGCCATATCTATAGTAAGTGCATGATTAATGATAAAATCCCTGAAAATTACAACCCTGGTTGTGTGTGTGTGTTTGCATGAGTCAGACACAGACATAGAAATGTTCAACATAACCAAAAGTAGCAATAGCACCTAAGGCACCAACTGTATCAACACAATTGTAAAAGGGCCAGCCCTGAGAGTTTTCCTTTCTATCTAGAATGCTATGTACAAAATTGAAAATACACAATACAAAACATAGAGCATCCCATGACAGAGCACCGAGTATCTGATGCTAAGCCTTTGTTTAAAAGCTTTAAGAAAAATAAATCTGGTTAAACAGAGCATAATTCCACAGTTACTTCTAAAATGCTTCCCCTAACACTCGAGCTCGCACAACTATTTTGTGCAGATGGGAATGTAATGTTCCCAACTCTGGTCTTGTGTGCCCAGACTCACATATTGCTAGTTATTCACAGCAAGAAATAAAGAACAGAAATATGTTCAAACATATATAAGACAGTATTTGAGATACACACTACAACATTCAGAAGGGTCTACTCATTCATGTTATCATAATTTGGACTACAATAATTTTCTAGATTATCTCATGACTCCAGTCCACTAGCCCTCTCTCATTCCTCAGGCTTTAACTGTTCTGCAGATTCCACACCCCTTGCATGCTCTCTCAACGCAGACCATCTGCAACCTCAGACTCTTCTCCTTGCCATTGAGATCCTCTAACTGCAGAAACTACCTTGCACCTTCATATGCTTCATCCTCAAGTATCAATCAATCCAATGCCACTTCTGTCATTTCTTGTCTTCCCTCAGCCAACTTCCCCAGACCCAATCTTTGCAGGGAAAATTTGAAGGATCCATACTTATTAGTGTAGACAGTTGAAACCATCACAGATCTTACGAATCCTTGAATTGCCAACTTTAAAATATTTGACGATAATTTTGTAAAAATATTCAAATTTCTAAAGATTTTATAGCCTCGAGAAAATTTTTGCAATTTTTTAAGTAAAATCATTTTATCCAATATAATTTAGGATAATTATTTAAAAAAAAAAGGAAAATTAAGCAAATGGAAAAATTCAGTCCCTAAAAATTTCCCTGAATCTCTCTTAGAGATCTCAATTCAAATTCA
This sequence comes from Pinus albicaulis, assembly GCA_034641835.2. Taxonomy (NCBI): domain Eukaryota; kingdom Viridiplantae; phylum Streptophyta; class Pinopsida; order Pinales; family Pinaceae; genus Pinus; species Pinus albicaulis. Next base: position 181,212,603 of record CM076584.1, read on the forward strand.
CCTTCTTGTCTCTTGGAGCCACCCCAATTGCCTCCTTGCTGCATTATCTTACTTGCATTGCCCTTGTCCTTTGAGCTTCCAATGGCTTCAACTTTCTTTGGGAAGCAGTTCAACTCTTCTTGGTTTGACACTGTTGCACCATCAAGGGCAACTACTTCTAGACCACCCTCCCAAGGGTAAATTGATGTTGCTTGATTAGCTCTCTCGCTCATATCTACTGATTTCAACTTGTTATTCTAGTTCTTCCATCAGATATATGATCATCCAGTCTTACATCATCCACGACTTCTTTTAGATAACTCTACCATGTTGATTTTTGGGTAGCATCAGATGTGCTCTAACTCCGAAATTTTGTGGAGGGGCTAGAACACATGAGATCTCCAAGACCCAAAAATCGTTCGGAGAAATTCCACCAAGAGTGAAAGTTATTCAAATAATTAATTATTTTAAATGGTGCCTAAGTTAAGACTTAGGGAATTAAAATAATAAAAGTGAATTAATTTAAACATGTGGGTGAGAAGCTTCTAAGTGACGAGGATCAAGTATAATTTAATCTTAGTCGTTGATTAAGGATTAGATTATGACCATTGATTCATCAACAAGAAAAGTATAAAGAAAGTCTTGAGGGTCAGTTGGAGAACACACACAGAGTCTGAATCTAGAGATCGAATTCTTCTGAAGGAGCAACACTCGGATGAAGATCAAATCTGAGTGATTCAGTGCAGCAGTGAGGGGCAGAAGCAATGGTTGGTCGGAGGACCAAGAGTACATTGCAGAGAGGCAGCAGAGAAGCAACAAAACGACCAACGCAACCACTAGGAGAGGCGACGCAGACCCCAAAGAGGTTGACGCAAGCCCACACAGGGCTCACGCAAGGGCTACGCAGTGGCTCCAAGGGACAATCTAGAAATTGCTGGAGATTGGGGTTTCTAAGCTGGCAGGGCTGAAACTCGATTTTCTAAGAGGTAGATTAGCGCAGAGAAGGGGTGACGCAGTCTTCAGCTAGACCCATGCAGGCCTACGCATCCACTGCGCAAAGGCAGCTAGGGTTTCACCAGTTTTTGATCATGATCAACTAGGACTTGCAAAGTGAGGTAAAATCATGATTTTTCTATCCGCCAAGGATATTCTCTATTGGGTGAGCCGGTTTATGGCACCCTAGATGTACTTAGATTACTACTGCTTAATAATATAAACCCTCAGAACTGCTACACCAGTTTTCCTGCATTGGGTTTTTCCGAGGACAATTGTCCGAAAATAAGTGTCCTTTGTCTGACTGTCTCATTTATTTTTCAGTGCTTGATCTATATATTAGTGTTTTACTGAAGTATTCAGAAAATAACTTGTAAATTAAATAGACAAGTAGGTAATGCAAATCAAATTTCTGCAGTAGGATTTCTGTAACTTAGATTCGGAAATTTTCACAAGGAATCAGAGCTGTTGCAGATCAAGTAGAGTTGAAGCCATCAACAAAACGACAAAGAAACATTTGCTGCAAGAAGGCAGCTGTCCCGAGTGACAACGCTGAACCAGAAAGAGGCAGAGGAAGGGTGATGCAGTCACCAGAGGGGATCATGCAGAGCCCGCATAAGCTAGCTAGGGTGATGCTGTTGCTGTAGGAGGCAGCACAAAGGTTTTGAGCCTCATTTTTTCCGATTGTCGTGGCTGGAGGAGCAGTTCGATTTTCTTCTGGAGTTGCTGGTGGGGCATTATTTATGTTGGTGCAGAATAGTGTCTAGTGGGGCAGTGGCAAAGTAGAGGGAAGCAGTTCCTCCGAAGACTTCTTGCCAAGAAGTCTAGATGCAGTGATGATCATCAACAAAGAGAGAATGGCGAGGAGTGTTTCAACATCAGTTGGCAGAAGGATTTCAGTGAAGGAAATCAAGATTCAAAGGGAGCTTGTTCCATAGAGGGTTCCTAGCACTAAAGAAACCCAAATACGAGTTTTGTTGGGGCAGCAACAAAAGAGGGAGAAAGAACTAGTTCGACATTTTCTTGTTGAGCAGAGATGGCCGCACATGGACTGAGGGATCAGGACAGGTTGGATGGAGCATCCAACTTTGTCATCTGGAAGGCCAGGATCCTGGCAGTTTTAGATGAACATCGCATCAAGGATCATGCCTTGAACACGATTGCTATTTCGGTTGATGTTGATCCTCTCAAGAAGTATGAGGAGGCTCAGGCTAAAGCAAAACACATGATCATGGACGGAGTCAAAGATCTTGTGATCCCACATATCGCTGAGAAGAACACAACAAGGTAAATGTGGGTGGCCTTGACCACTATGTACCAGGGAACTTCTGTCTAGCGGAAGATGTTTCTTGAGAATCAACTGAGACTGTTTCAGATGCAGAAGCGAGAAGAGATCGACCCCTTCCATATCAGATTGCAAGCGATCTGAGATCAGCTAGCTTCCGTAGGGGCTACACCAGATGATGGACTTATGGTCAGGACTACCCTGAATGCAGTCACTGAAGAATGGGAAACCTTTGTCCAAAGTATTTTGGGCAGTGATGCTCTTCCAAACTGGGAGGAGATGTGGGAAGTTGTTCGACAAGAAGAGATCAGAAGGTTGACCAAGGCTGGAAGCAGTAACACGGGGATCAAAATCAAGGAGGAAGAGGAAGATGTGGCTCTCGCATCTAAGGGACAGCATGGGCAGCAGAGAAGGAAGGACCTCTCGAAGGTCAAATGCTTCAGGCATGGAGAAATGGGACATTTCGCCGCACAATGCCCTCTGAAGAAGAAGGGTAAAGAAGAAGCTGACTCGAAGGTTTCTGCAATGAAGGATGATGATGGGGATGATGATGATTATGCCATGAGTGCTCATGTGTCTCAAGAGAAGAGGTGGAGCGGCATTGATCTGTAGTTCTTTGAACTTCAGAGTGGGGTAGGATCCTTGAGGTGCCCAAATTGTTGGATCACATATGGCCACGGGAGCCCTTAATGACAGTAGCAGAATGATGAGCTTCAGCTGGTGCAAGAGATGATGGAGGGACAGTGGCAGAGCTAGAGTGTTGAAGTTTGAAGCAACGCAAAGCAGAGGAAACAACAATGTAGCAGCAGCAACGCAGTGTCTACGAAGTGCAGAGCAGCAACAACGCAGTAGCATAAGAGAGTCAGCGCAGATTAGCAGCAGAGGTAGTTCCAGCGTCGAGGTGCATCCAAACTGACCAGTATGTCAGTTTTGGGATGTCTTTCAGTTTCTTAACTCTCAGCAATTGAGTTGCAGTGCAACAGTTAGCAGTGGCAGTGCTATAGGCAACATGATGCAACATTTGAGAGGGAGCTATAGTACAGATGAGGCAGCAACAAGTGGCAGTGTCATGGGCAACAGTGCAGATAGCAGTAGCGCAATGGATGAAGGGCAATAGGCCAAGCATCAACAACATAGAGGACTGATGTCGTGGATCAAGGTGATGCTTTTGGTGAAGAAGTATTGCTAGAGCACATTCCTCGCTAAGAGGGAGTGTTGATTTTTGGGTAGCATCGTATGTGCTCTAGCTCCGAAATTTTCTAGAGGGGCTAGAACACATGAGATCTCCAAGACTCAGAAATCGTTTGGAGAAATTCCACCAGGAATGAAAGTTATTCAGATAATTAATTATTTTAAATGGAGCCTAAGTTAAAACTTAAGGAATTTAAATAATTAAAGTGAATTAATTTAAACATGTGATTGAAAAGCTTCTAAGTGACAAGGATCAAGTCTAATTTAATCTTAGTCGTTGATTAAGGATTAGATCACGCTCGTTCATTCATCAACAGAAAAAGTATAAAGGAAGGCTTGAGGGTTAGTTGGAGAACACACACAGAGTCTGAATCTAGAGATCGAATTCTTCTGACAGAGCAGTGCTCGGACGAAGATCAGATCTGAGTGATTCAGTGCAGCAATGAGGGGCAGAAACAGTTGTTGATCGGAGGACCAAGAGTACATTGCAGAGAGGCAATAGAGAAGCAGTAGAGGGACTAGTGTAGTCACCAGGAGAGGTGACGTAGATCCTAGAGAGGGTGACACAGGTCCATGTAGGGCTCATGCAGGGGCTGCGCAATGGCTCCAAGGGACAGTCCAGAAATTGTTGGAGATCGAGGTTTATAAGCCGGTAGGGCTGAAAATCGATTTTCTGAGAGTGCAAAGAAGGGGTGACGCAGTCTTCAGCTAGACCCATGTAGGCCTACGCATCTACTGCGCAAAGGCAACTGGGGTTTCACTAGTTTCTGATCAGGACCATGCAAGACTTGCAGAGTGAGGTAAACTCACGATTTTTCTGTCTGCCAAGGATATCCTCTCTTGGGTGAGCCAGTTTATGGCACCCTAGATGTACTCAAATTATTGTTGCTTAAAAATATAAACCCTCAGAACTGTTGCACCGGTTTTCCCACATTGGGTTTTTCCGGGGATATTTGTTCGAAAATAAGTGTCCTTTTTTTGATTGTCTCATTTATTTTTCAGTACTTGATCTGCATATTTGTGTAGGTTGCAGTATATTTGCATTAGTGTTTTACTGAAGTATTCAGAAAATAACTTGTAAACTAAATAAACAAGTAGGTAATGCAAATCACATTTCTGCAGTAGGATTTATGTAACTTATATTAAAAAAATTTCACATACCATGGTATATCAACTCATATGCATTACACCTCAAATTATATGTGCACTCATAGATGGTACTTCATGGTTAACTTTCTTTTAGTTGATGTGCTATGATTTCTTGTGTGGATTCCTTGCTTAGACATGGTGTGATGGTTTCTAAGCTTGTCATGAAAGAATTAAAGAAAGGGTTTCATCTAATAACACATAATAACAATCAAGTGTGAAAATTTCACCATTGAAATTCTATTGCAGCCACTGGACTTTAATTCTTGTAATTGTTAATTAATTTAGCAGTTTATTTCTACGACAACAACAAATTAATCACATTGCAATCTTCACAAAAGAAAAATACTGCAGAAGATAAACTGGAAACTGAGAAAATATTGGCACACACAAAAGTATGACAGTTATTTTTGGACAAAAGTCCCTAGAAAAACACAATGTGGGAAAACCGATGCAACTGCTGAGGGGTGGAAATTATGAGTACAATAAATATCGCCAAACTTGTGAATCTATCCAAGAGAAAGATTGGAAAAATTATCGCAGGGATTTTACCCTCTATCCGAGCAATCCCAACATTGTCTGACCTCTGAAATTTGGCTGTGCAAGTGGGTCTACGCATGCTTTGCGTCACCCTAAAATTGCTTGCCACACACACTGCCTGAATCGACTGCCAATCTAGCCATCCCGCCTGTTGCTGACTGGGAAAATGCTTCTTTGACCCTCTGGAAAATCTTCCCGACCTCTGGAACTGAAAACGTCCTCCCCTTGAGCTGGATCAAACTGCACTTCTGAAGCAAATTCATAGTCCATGCATTGCTTCCTAGAGAAAATCTCGACCTCCTCTTTTTGACTCTCCGAAATTGGAAAATTTACTCCAGACTCACTGCTTCTGCCCTTCTTTGTCTCTACTTCCCTTCTTTGGCTCGAACTCTTTCAACAACTGCTTCTTCTCTCTGGAAAATCGAATTGCCCAAGGAAATCAATCTCAAGTATGTTCCTCCATCTACCCATCGATTTATTCTTATAACCTCCAGTTGGGACTCCAACTACCAAGATTAAAACTTAGTCAATGACTGAGATTATTTCCTAGTCGATCTGTGTGAATTTCTAGACAAATCTCACCTTCCTCAATTAATTCATGTTAATTAATCATTTTTCCTAAGTTAGACTTGGGAAAACTTAGGAAAAATTTAATAACTGATTAATTAACTTAATTAAGGCATCTCTAAGTGGATTTCGCTGAAACATTTTATGGGTTATGGAGTCCAAGTGTTTCTTAGCCTCTTTGACGACTGTGTAGACTAGAACACCATATGATGCTACAAAAACTAACACTTCCTCTTAGCGAGGAAGGTGTTCTAGTGTTGAACTGCTACAACACCCTGTCTATGCATTATCCTCCATACATGTTGCTGATGTCTGGTCACTGTGATTGTCTGCCACTACCCACCAACAACTACGCAACTTTGATGCTACATTTGTGCTGCTGCTGATAATGTTATACTGGTGCCAACTCTACATCTGCACAGCAACTCCATCTCAACTAGTGTTGCTGCTACTGCAACAACTGCAACTGGGAAGCATCCGAAATACTGAATTGGTTGTGCCTTTGTGCTGCATCTGTCTCCTGAGTATCTCCTTGGTACTAGTCACTGCATTGTCCACTGAAGAATATGCATTGCTACTGACTTTGCATTGAGCCTCCTGCTCTGTTGTGAACACTGTTGTTTGCTCCTCAGCAATTGACTGCTACTAGTCTGCAACTGTCACTCCGAAATTTGACTGCATCAACTGACACTGATCCATCTTGCTATTGAATACTATGGGCCCCGTAACAAGGTAATGATCCATGAGGAAGACACCTTAATGGACCCTACCCAAACCTATACACAACTTTGGGACTATAGCTCCATATTGCCCCACCTCACTCCTAGAGGCTGTTAGAAAATCGAAAAGGCAAAAATATTTTCTTATATTGATAATTGCTCGTGATATTATTATGTTCTTATGAACTTCTTTGTGTTCTTTTATATTTTTCTCATTGAACAATTATAAAAAAAAACATGAAGATTAGGGACACCAGATGTAAGCAATCAGCGACGGCTAAAACCCCTATATAGGGGAAAACCAGTCAAAGAACTCTTCCTTTAGTAGATTCAAAATCAGATAGACCAAGACCTTGTTAGTTTTTGTAGCATCGAATGTGTTGTAGCCACGAAACTTGGTGAAGATGTTAGAATACATGAGATCTCGAAAACCAGAAATCGTTTCTGGAAATTCCGCCTAGAAGTGTCTCAATTAGATTATTAACCGTTTTTTAAAATATTTCCTAAGTCTAAATTTAGGATAATGGTTAATTAATTAGTATTAATTGAGATAAGGCAAGAATCATCTAGAAACTCACATAGATCGATCCAAAGATGATCCTAGCCATCAATTATGTTTTAATCTTGGTCGTTGGTGCTCCAACAGTGGATTATAAGAGGAGATCGATGTGGTGATGGTGAACACACTTGAGCAGTTCGATTTCTTGGCAAATCGATTTCCAGAGTAGCAACAGTTAGTTTTTGGAGAGAGACAGAGATTGAAACAGTGAGTGAGGGGTAGGGACAGTGATTCAGAGGAAGTTTTCCAGATCCGGAGAGGCGACAACAAGAGGGCCGAGTTATCCCAGTGAGGTAGCACAGAGCACTGTGTAGTAGTTTCAAAGAGGGCAGTTCAATTTGCTAGAGAGAAAATAGTTCTCAGTTCCAGACGTCGAGCAGAGGTTCCAGAAGGTTGGAGAGATGATTTCCTCAACAGCTGAAGGCAGAACGACTTCATCAGAGACTGGTTGGAGGCTTGACTATTAGTTTTTGTAGCATCGGATGTGTTCTAGCCACGAGATTTGGTAGAGATGCTAGAATACATGTATTATCCAAAACCCAGAAATCATTTATGGAAATTCCACCTATAGACAACTTAATTAGATTTATTAGTTAGTTTTTAATATTTCCTAAGTCTAAACTTAGGGAATATGATTAATTAATCATAATTAATTAAGTCATGGTGAGAATGTTCTAGAAAAGTACATGGATCGATTTCTAGTTAATCCTAGCCATTGATTAAGATTTAATTGTGGTCGTTGAAGTCTCAACGGAGGATAATAAGAAGATGTCAATGGGGCTTGGAGAAGATACACCAAATTAGTTAAGCATTTGATTTTGTAGGGAAATTGATTTCAAGAGTAGCAGCTGTGTGTTTCCAAAAGTGATTCAGTGAGATTGAAACAGTGAGAGAGGGGCAGAGATAGTGAAGTCGGAGGAAGATTTCCAGATCCAACGAGTACATTTGCAGAGAGGTAGAGAGTACCACAGTGAGGCAGCAGAGAGGCAACACAGTGCCCTCTGGAGGAAAATTTCATTTTGCTATGGAGAAGGCGAGATTCAGTGCCAGAAGCTTAGCAGAGGTTCTAGATGCTGGGAGAATTAGTGTCCTAGACAACAGTTGACGAGACAGTGAGAGGTAACGCAGTTCCGAGCTGGAGGGATGCAGTGACTGCGTAGAGTGACGCAGAGACTGCGCAGAGGTAGTTAGGGACCACTGAATTTCGCGTTGAGGTCAGTGTCGAATTCGTTTGTGGAGTGAGGAATTTCCTCACTAGTTATTTTTGCCAATTTTTCTCTGTTTGGATTGCCAGTTTGGGCATCCATAGTTTGTACACAGATTTCACCACTGCATAATAATAAAACCCTCAGCGGCTGCATCGATTTTCCCGCATTGGGTTTTTCCGGTGACATTGGTCCAAAAATAATGATGTAATTTTGTGTGTGCGCATATATTTTCTTCCAGCGTTTTATTTCTTCCGCAGTTTATTTGTGAAGGTTGCAGTGTATTTAATTCGATACTTTCCGTAGGAAAAAACAGATAAATTGATGAGTAAATTAACAATTAGAAAAATTAACATCAGTTGTTGCGATATTATTCGGGTAATCAAATTTTCACATGGTATCGGAGCATAGTTGATCAGTTGGAGAGCTCAGTAGTAGAAGGAAAAAGGAGGTTCGTTGCTCTGCATGAGCAGCAGAGCGAAACCCCTAGAGGCTTCCTTGGCCAAGAGGGTCATTTTCTTGAGGAAAATCAATTTCTGTGAGAAAGCGACGGAGAAATCTGATTTCTCCAGATCAAGGATTACCAGAGGCAGAGAGAGCAACCATTATTTTCTTGCAGAGCAGATCTCTAGCTGGACACAGTTATTTTGCAGCAGTTTGGTGTGAAACTTCCTACACTGGAATCCCTATTGCAGCAAACTGATATTACTTCTCCTACTTGATGAATTATACGAGTTATTTACTGTGTTCTACAAGTAAATACTTAAGAAAATACACTGCAACCTTCACTAATTAAACTGCGGAAATTAAATGCTGAAACAAGATCTGAGCAAGAAAATAGACACATTACACCGTTATTTTTGGACTAAGTCCCCAAAAAAACCCAATGCGGGAAAATCGGTGCAACAGATAAGCGTTTGATTTTATTAAGAAAAAGTTTTTGAATATAATTGGATTCCCAAAATTTGGCTATCCATAGAGAATCTAACTGACATAGAACTAGTGAGGATTACCTTACACTAACATTGGAGATCTAAAATTGATCCAACACTGAGCTGGACAACCCCACTCTCCCTCTACATCACTCTGGATGGGGACTGTGTCACCTCCTTTTGCTAGTTGTTCTGCTAGCTGGATGCTGATCTTTGGCCCCTCTGGTCTCACACTGCGACACTCCGACACTGGATCTGACTGATCCTCAACAAAATACGAATCTCCTCAAGGCTGTAGCGCTGCCCAGCGTAGCTACTATGCTGCCTCTTCTGCATTGCCCTCTTCCTTCTCTGCAATGTATTCCCAACTCGAGAAGAGATCTTCCAACTGAAACTATCACTGCCTCTCACTGCAATCGAATCAACTCGATAAAATCCTCCAGCTATTCTGCGCTGCTCACTTGAGATATTCGATCCCTAGATTCACTCGTGTGAAAGTTTCAAACAAAAACCCTACTGCATTGTCTAGATCTAGTTCGCCTAGTTGTTTGATTATCTTAACAAGTTATTTAACTGAAATACTAAGAAAAACGTTAAAGCAGACAAAAACTGCAGCCTACACACATCTACAGAACATTTACTAAACAATACACACATGTGACAAGATTACACACGATTTTTCGGACAAATGTCCTTGGAAAAACCCAATGCAGGAAAATCGGTGCAACAGCTCTAGAGGGTTTTATTATTATGTAGAATCTGAATACAACATTTTGGGCACCATAAATGGTTGGCCCTACAGAGAAATTACACGGCAGTTTGTACCTTTCACTCGAAGACAAAAAATATGGCTGTATCACACTCTCAAACGGGATTTACAGATAACGAGCCCTTTCTGGCCCACTGGAACCCTCAGCACTGCCTCTGCAGCCTCTGCATTAGCCCTCACTGGCCAACGACCCCACTGCGTCACCCTGACTGGTGCTGCGTTAGCTCTGCACTGGCTTGGCTTGGCTTGCGTCACCTCGACTGGTGCTGTGTTGCCCCTGCGCTGCGCTGGCTGGGTCTGCGTCACCCTGAATGGGCTTAAGCAGCCTCTGCGCAATACTCTACGTGGTGCTCGCTGAACTGCGTCCTCCTGGATGGCTCTGCGCTGTCTGGTACTCACTGCCTCTCTGCTGCTTATTCTTGGCCTTGAATCAGATCATCTCGTGCCAATCTTTGCCCCTCACTACACTGCAAACTCACTTCGAATTCCTCAGCAAACCCTGCCCCAGAAATTTGACTTAGCTTCAGTGCTCTGCCTATGTGTGTGTTCTCCAACTAACCCAAGCCCTTCTCTTATACCTTTCTCGTTGGAAAACCAATGATAGTGATCTAATCTCCAATCGACGACTCAGATTAAAAGAATGCTTGATCCATGTCACTTACAACATTTTATCACATGTGTTTAATTAATTCACTTTAATTTTTCTAATTCCCTAAGTTAGACTTAGGGTCTTCATTAAAAAAATTAATTATTAGAATAACTTCAACACTAGATGAAATTTCTCCAAACGCTTTCTGGGATTTGGAGCTATCGTGTGTCTTAGCCCCTCCATAAAGTTTCAGAGCTAGAGCACACTCGATGCTACCCCAAAATCTCAACACTCCTTCTTAGCAAGGAGTGTGCTCTAGCAATACACCCACATTGAAGTATTTCCTGATCTCGGAATCGGTCTTTGCGCTGCTGATGCTTGGCCTGCTGCCCTCCATCCACTGCACTGCTGCCCATGTCACTGCAATTGACATTGCCACATATGTACTGCAGCTCCCTCTCAAATTGTTGCATCGTGCTGCCCATAGCACTGCCACTGCTAACTGTTGCACTGCAACTCAGTTGCTGAGAAGTAAGCAACTGAAAGACCCCTGCCCAATCACTGACAGACAAGTCAGTTGGGCTGCAACTCATCACTGAAGCTCCCTCTGCTGCTGCGCTGTGCTGTCTCTCTGAAGCACTGCACTGTTTGCTGCTTTGCACTGCCTCTGCGCTACTGCTACCTCTCCTCTGCGCTGCTCGAGACTTCAACAACTTGCCTTTGCTTGACTGTGATCTTCTGCACCCACTGCTCCACTCGTCTCGCTACAGTCTTAAGGCTCTCGTAGCTTCGTATGTGATCCGAGAGTTTGGGCACCTCAAGGATCCTGCCTCCCATCTGTAGCTGCTCTACCAATCAAAATCGCCCCACTTTCGTGGTTCATGAGAACTCATGGCTACGTCATCATCCCCTTTTTCTGTTGCTGCCTTGGAATCAGAAGATCCCTTGTCCTTCTTCATAGGACAATTGCTGGCAAAGTGTCCAAGTTCGCCACAATTAAAGCACCAGACCTTGGATAGGTCCCTCTTCTTCTAACCTTACTGCCTCTGTCCCTTTGATGCAAGGGCTGCATCCTCCTCCTCTTTCTTTACTTCGACTGTACTATTGTTGCTTTGCCTCTTGGTAAATCTCTTGATTTCCTCCTGACGGAGGATTTCCCACATGTATGCCCAGGATGGTAATGCTGCCCTACCCAAGATGCTTTGGACAAATGTTTCCCATTCATCGGTGGCTGCATTCAGGGCAGTCCTCACCAAGAGCCCTTCATGTGGAGTCATACCCATGGCAATCAGTTGATCCCAGATAGTCTGAAGTCTAAAGAAAAAGGGATTGATTTCCTCACCCTTCTGCATCTCGAACAACTGCATTTGATTCTCTAGAAGCATCTTCCTCTGGACGGAAGATGCTTCCTAGAACTACTGATGAAGAAAATGGGCTAGAGCTGGGCCTGATGTGCCCCAATGCCAAGAGATCATGGATGGCTCTCTCTATCTCATCCCGGTAGGCCTTAGGATGCTTATAGGGAGTACTAAGCATTGCCTGTACTCTGGCCTTCAACTCTACGGTATGCACAAATCCTCAGTCACGTGGTTGGCCCAATGGTATATCTCCAAACACTATAGGGTACCCGTCAAGGATGGCCTGAATATCCAGATGCAGTGGCTTGGTCACGCCCCCAGCCTCGAAAATCCTCAACTCCACAACCCACTCAACATCTCCATGCCTCAAGTCAGCCTCCATCCTGTGGGCCGAGACTGTCTGTGGGGGGTAGGAGTGCATACCCCTCAGCAACACTGGTTTGCCATCTAGATCCAATTCCTTCAATCAATGGTGACTCGACCAAGTGCGCAGAGCCACTAGACTCCCAACACTATGTTGGTATCTGGAATGTCAACCACAAAAAAGTGGTCTGTCATGGAGTAGTTCCCCATGGTCACAGGGAAAGCAGGGACATAGTGTGTGCACTGCATAGTCTTGTCACTCGACATAAGAACTGAAAACCCTTCAAACCCCTTTGTGGAAACGCCTCTCTTTTGGACGATCTAGGCATCAATAAAATTGTGAGTGGCCCCACTGTCCACTAACACTGATACGCGATGCCCCTAAACTGTCTTTGATCCTCATAGTAAGGAACTTGGGTACCCCATGCAGTGATTCGAGAACCCCTCCTGAAGGTGCAAATGCAGTTCCCACTGTTGCTGGTGGGGGTGGTGGTGGTGGCCCTCCCTCCTATGGTGTTGCGCTGTCATCTCCTCCCATCTCAGAATATGTCTCCTCCTCCCTCTATGTAGTGGGCCTTTCTTGCTGCACACCTATGGCCTGGTGCCCATGGCTCCTGGCAAGTGAAGCATAGCTTCTTCCTACAAAGGTCTTTCTGAGTATCATCATCCAACTGTCCTCGTCCTTGGTTGGCTCTATGTGGTGGGACTCTCATGTCTCTTCCCCTCTACTGGAAACCAGCTTTGTTTGGCAGAGGTGCCCTAGCTTTGGGTAGGGCATCTTGTAAGTCCCTAGCTCTCCCCACTGCATCCTGTAGTGTAGTAGGTCTGCTGGACCTCACTAGCCCCCGCAATGGCTCTTCCAGTCCCTCTTTGAACATATAAATCCTCTTGGACTCTGACATGTCCTGTACCATCACTGGTAGTCTCAAAAACTCCAAGATGTACACCTTCACATTCTCCGACTGCTTTAGCTTGTTCAGCTCCCCAAAATACTCCTTCGGGTCCTTCCTCTGGAATCACTTTAGCACCCTCCTTGTGAACTCATCATATGTTGTGACCCTTGCGTATCCCAGTGTGGTCAGCCCATGGAACCACCAGTCGTGAGCCTCCCCATGCAGAAGCAGCGTGGCAATCTTGATTGCCTCTCCCTCGGTCATCTGGTTCAGTTGGAAGTAAACATCCAACTTCTCGACCCATGACTTAGCCGAGCTCTTGTAGGAGCCATCAAAAGTCGAGAGAAACAACCTCCCCATGGTACGCTGTAAGTCATTCCCTGTGTGTAGCCTGTGAAATTTTCAATCTGAAAATACTATTGCAGTGATTGATTTATTTCGCCTACTTATTTATAATAAGTTATTTACAAATACTTCAGTAAATTTTGAAATAAATACAACTGCAGTATTCACTTTAATCATAAAGAAGAAGAACAAATAGAACAAGTATAACACAATAGAAACAATCACATGAACACAGTTATTTTTGGACAATTGTCCCCAGAAAAACCCAATGTGGGAAAACCCGTGTAGTAGATGAGGGTTTATATTAATCATCAGTGGTAAAAGATCGTTTACAAAATATATGACGAGCAAATATTTAGCATACACCTGAGATGAATTTTCCAAACACCTCGGAAGAATTCCCAACACCCAGTAGGCACTTCCCTTCCCTCTGCATCACTCTACGTGGCCCCTTTGCGCAGTCACTGCGCTGGACTGCGTCACTCTGCGTGGATGGCCAATGCTGCTGCCCAACACTTCCTCCTCTGCGTCTTCTGTCTTCCTTATCTTTGTCTCTGCTGACCTCTCCCTCCTTCTATCTCTGTAGCCTAGCCTCTACAATCTCTCCCTGTGAAATCGAATTCTCTTACTTCAGAATCGATTTCCTTCGGGTACTTAGAATGTGCCCCGCTTGCTTTCCAAATGGCCCCCAAGTCTTCTCTTATAATCCTCTCGTTGTTGAATCAATGATCAAGATTATATCCTTAATCAATGGCTCAAATTAAAAGATGACTTGATCTTCATTTTCTAGAAGATTCACACTCTGCATTAGTAATATCCTTTAATTATTTAATTTCCCTAAGTTTAGACTTACAGATCACTTTAAAATAATTAATTATTTTAATAAAGCATGATTCGAGTGGAATTTCCACAAACGATTTTTGAGTTATCTAGAATACTGATGTCCAAGCCTCTTCCCAAAATATGAGACTTGGAACACTTTCCGATGCTACAAAATCAACACTCTCTCTTAGCGAGGAAAGTGTTTCAGCAAGGTACCAACTGTATCTTCTCTGACCTGGAGCATTTGCTGCGCTACTGCCCTTTGTAATGCTGCCTGTGACACCAACTCTGCCACTGCCTCATCCGTACTATAGCTCCTGAATCTAAAGACCACCCATTCCTCTACTGGAAAGGGTTCTCGACCATCCCCATCTTTTCTCTAAAGTAAGTAAACTTAATCTTACTCAAAGCCTTTGTGAGGATATCTGTTACCTGTTCTCCTGTAGGAGTGTACCTCAACTGCACAACTCTTCATTGGACATAGTCTTTGATGAAGTGGCACCTAATGTCAATGTGCTTCAACCGGTCATGAAACACATGATTCTCAGAGAGCTTGATGCAACTCTGATTATCACACAAAATTTCAGTCGGTTCCATCCTCATCTTGAGTAAGTTCAAGAGCAGTTTACGAAGCCACATGGCCTCGCACGAAGTTGTGCTTGCTGCCATATATTCAGCCTTGGCTGAGCTCAGTGCCATGAACTTCTGTTTCCTACTGCACCAAGAAGTCATTCTTGATCCGAGACTGAAATAGTACCCACTGGTACTTTTCCGATCCACTGTGCTTCGAGCCCAATCTGCGTCAATGAACCCACTCAATTGGATTTCATTGCCTTTAGTGTACTTCAACCCATACTCGACTGTCCCCTTCAAATATATGAGAACATGCTTGGCTGTTGCCTAATGAGCCCTCCTTGGTTCCACCATGAACTGACTGAGGGTATTCACTGCATAATAGATGTCTAGTCTAGTCTTGACCAAGTACATCAATGATCCTATGAGCTGCCTATATAAGGTAGGGTCAGCCTCATCATCCTCGGACGTGTCTATCTTCTTCCAATTTGTAATCATTGGCATAGCCATGGGTCTACAGTCCTCCATCTGAAACCTCTTCAGGATCTCTGTAGTGTATCTTCCTTTCCCAAGGAAAATTTCTCCCTTCTACTGCCAGACCTCCAAACCAAGAAAATAGTGCATCTGCCCCAGATCCTTTATGTCGAATTCGGTAGCCAGATTCTCCTTGCAGTGTTTGATGAGCTTAGATGATCCAGTAGGAACAAATCATCTACATATAATACCAAGATTAATGACTCATCCCCTACTCTTAGAGAGTAGAGGTTGGGATCTGCGTCACTCTTGATAAATCCCATTTTCTGTAGGTAGCTATCAATTCACCCATACCATGCTCTGAGGGCTTGTTTTAGTCTATATAAGGCTTTCTTTAGCCTGCATACATGAGTCTTTTGCTCATGTGTCTCAAAGCCCTCTTGTTGTTCTATGTACACTTCCTCTTCTATCACCCCATTCAAAACGCTGTCTTGACATCCATCTGGTGAATCTCCCATCCCATCTGCGCTGCGAGAGAAATGATGGATCTGATTGAAGTGTACCGAGCTACAGGGGCAAAGGTTTCTTCATAGTCAATCCCTTCTTTTTGTGCATACCACTTAGCCACAAACCTGGCTTTGAACTTCTCTATGCTACCATCTGCTTGAGGCGTCCTAACCCAAGTTCAGAGTTTAAGGTTCACCAACAAAACCCTCTTACTACTGGCCCTTTCGGTAGTGACCTGCTTGCGCATGTCAAAGTCTCACTCGAAGCAGTATGGGGGGGTGCTGGAACCAGGTTTCCACACCATGCGAGAGAATTA
This sequence comes from Pinus albicaulis, assembly GCA_034641835.2. Taxonomy (NCBI): domain Eukaryota; kingdom Viridiplantae; phylum Streptophyta; class Pinopsida; order Pinales; family Pinaceae; genus Pinus; species Pinus albicaulis. The sequence continues at coordinate 181,228,728 of CM076584.1, forward strand.
AATGATGTGGGTGTCCTTGGATCTAAAACAGCTGTGATCAAACCTTCGCAATAGAAGCCCTAACCAGACAGATTTAGGTCAAATACACATAGTACCTTATGTGCGTGCTAAAACAAACTCCGCAATCCTTGTAATTATCCTTAATACATATATTTAAAGCTCAACAATAACAAATCCATTCATTTATCATTCATCTAAAGCAAAAAACAATTGCGCAATCGAATTGAATACAGATAACACAGTCACCGGAAATAACATGCAGAAACAATCATAAAGCAATAACAAATGCATTTAGTACTCAGATATCATCCAAAACAGTTCTTCATTCATTAACAATTTTGATCTTCCTTACAACACCTTCAGTTTACCCGCGCCCCAGTGGGGTCTGCACACAGCAGGACTAAGGTCTCTGCACACACAACTAGCAAGAGCCTTCTAACCCAGACAAGTTCACTCAAATACAAAAAATACAATTAGATCTCTATCATCATCGACATCATTACTATCTACTATCGATTCAATCTAGACTCCTATTTATACTCTTAGCCTGCACTCATCTAAGGTCTGCAAACTGCGGTTTGCGGACCCTAGTTCTACCCTTTGACCCATTACAACTCATGAGGGGCTTTGACCCGCCCCAAAGCCCCTTGACTTGTGCTGGGCACGAGTAAACTTACAAAAACTTTACAAAAATATATCAAAATTCGGCCCTAGGGGACCTTGCTCCAAGAGGTCCCTGACACAATCTTGTGACTCGTCCCGAGCCATAGCGGTACTGGGTTCTTCATCTTGTTCTGCAGGTCTTCAATGGCAGCAGCAAAGGGCACCAGGACGCACACACTCTGATCTGCTGCGCTTTGCGCAGTATCTACCAGCTTCTGCGATGTCAGCCCTTTTGTGGCTAGGTTGATACTTTGCAGGGTCTGGTTTAGCTCTTGACGGCTGCATCCAGGTCTTCAGACAACTTCATTACCTCGTCCACCCACGGCTTCATATGCTCGGTCACAATCTGCTTCTTTCGGTGAAGCTCCTCGTCTTCATCTCGTAGAACTTGGCTTGTCTGCAGGCGGGCCATGCGCTGAGTAGGAACGAAAGTGGGCAAGGCCTCCTGCATGCCGTCAAATGCCTGCTCCTTGGTGTGCAACTCCTGATTGATATTTTTGACTAGTGGGTCTGTTTGCACAAAGGTCCACAGTCCCATTGCTGCATCGAGCCCTTGTCGACGTTAGCTGAGATGCTCTCTGACGCTTCTTTCACCAAGGTTGCCCACTGCGCATGCACCTCCAGGGGAGTCTCAAGTTGTAGCTTAGCATGCAATGCTGCAATCTGTTGCTCAAACTCTGCCTTCATTGTTTGCACTTCTGTCTTGGAAGCCTTTAGAGCGGCAACCAAGCTTTCAATCTTGACCTGCGGTGCGCCGGATGCAGGAATGGCCACTTCAGGAAGATCTCCGCACAACCTGTCGATTAGGTGCTCCAATTCTGAACGTTGAGCCACAGTTGCCTGCTGCGTTGTCTGTGCCTGGAGTGATTCCTCAGTTTTGCTATAACTGTCTGTTCTGCATCGTTCAACTGTTGTTGTATGCGCGCCTCCCTGCACTGCAGCTCGTCGGAGATAATGGTTTGGATCACGTGTAGCTTTCCACTTGGCAGTTTAGATAGATCAATTCCGACCTTTGGGTAGGTCTGCACCTGCGTGCGCAGCTCCGGCTGCTCCACTGTAATTGCTGCACCCAGGAAGGGGCAGATTCTGCTATCTGTCGAGGCGATGACCATGGCTGTAGGCAGGTTCGCTTGATTCACGCTCGCTTGTAAGTTGTCGGCTTTCAGTTGGAGTACCTACAAACCAGAATGCAGTGCTTCAACTGTAGCCTTGTATTGGTCTTCCATAGCGGTCCACCTGCCTTCCGGGGCAGATGCAGCGGCATCTACGATTTTGTCCAGGCCATCTTCAATTAAAGTGACCTCTTCTGTGCCTCCATCTTTGGATCCCTTCCGCTTCTTTCGTGGACCCTTAGGGCCTTCTGCACCTCACTTTGTACTGCGCAGAGACGCCGCGCCATCGCCATCTACCCCATCAAGGCCTCCAGGATCCACATCAGCTTCGCCTCCAAGGTTTCTCTCTGTATCCTTTTCTGCGCCTGTCTGTCCATCTTTTTCTGGGGCTGTCCCGACATCTTTCTCTGTATGCTGCTCTACTTCCTTGTCCTTGTCTCCTGACACGGTATCTTTGCCCAAAGTGGACGCTGTGACAGGTTGGGTGGAACCGAGCCCAACTTTCCATTCAGTTGGCCAGGTCTGAATGGCCTAATCTACTTTTGCTTCAGTGACCATGAAGGGCAGGTTATACCACGTGGGGTCATTGCGCGCCTTGACCTGCACATGGTGCATTGTTATTTGAAAAGCAACGATGCTTTTGTACTTCTCATACACCGCCGATGATAGTCTCGGTCGCGGGTGGAATGTAGCGGCAAGCTTGCCCTCAAATAGCACCCAAAAAATCTTATTTTCCTTCACCCACCTACGGTTGGGGGAATCCCACAGATTGGCGTAGTGCACCGCCTCGCACATGTCAGGCTCCAATTCCGGGAGGTTTGCATCCGCCAGAGTCTCCCACGCTATCAGCGCAATGAGTAACAACAACCAAGAGTAGAAAAATTGTTTCCCCTGCTCTTGCGCTTCGTGTACATTTTCCAGGAATTCTTCGAAGAGGTACTGGGACCAGTTGTAGCTGACCCCTTTCTCGCATTGTCCTGCCAACGCAATTAGGTGCGCAGGGACTGCCTTTGGTCGACACTTGCACATCAATTTGCAGCCTAGGACAAAGGTTCCTAGGCGCACACCCGGGTCCGCAATTGTTTGCACCAAGAACCCCTTTTTGTCCCGTTCAACCTTGTAATCTTTCTTTACTTTTGCTGCGACCTTGAGCTCGTTGCTTTTCCCAAAACCTGTCATTGGATGAGGCCCCTTCTTGGGTAGGCCGGTGATTTGATGGATTAGCGCGGCATCGATCGGAATGCACCACTAGATCCATAGGCATCTGTCATGTACCAATGCTAGCAGCTGGCGCACGCAGATAGAGGTGATAGGGTACCTTCCAAAATACTGAATCCTCAGCAAATTCAGAATCCCAACATTGCCTAGCCCGCACGCCCACGACATTGGCTCAACCTTCATCACATCATCATAGAGTACCCTCTCCAAGTAGTACTCTGGTGCCAGCTCAGGGAACGTTTCCGTGTTCGCCAAATCATGGTCATCGAACTTGATGCTCGGTATCTTGCCAAAAACATCTTCACCAAGGGAACAGCTTGCGGGACCAGCAACGTTCGAAGGTAGTCCCTCACCGAGTCTACATTCTTTGGCGCGCGCACGGAGGGTCTGCACGGCTTGACATATGGCGACCGCCATGAGATAAGCTCGACGAGCACAACCTCCTCAGTGGCGCTCATTGGTCTCTTCGAGGGGTCACCAATAGGCGACCTATCCTTGGTAGCCTAACACGGGGATGTCAAATTCCTCGGAGAGGTTCGCGACTTCGAGGTGGGCCACTTCGATATTTTTTCTTTTCCTTTAGTCGGCGTAGACACGACTTCTTCAACCTCAGGGATTACTTCATGGACATCGTCCGATCTCGGCTTAGTCAATGCTGTGAGGGGCACAAAGTGCTCCTCAACAGGTGCGCTCTCCGGATTGGTGGGCGTCATTCTCAGGCGGAAGATAAATTCAGGATTAATTATGTTAGATGGGGTCTCTCGACTAGACATATAGTGCTTATAGACAAATTTACATCGTAAATCACAGATAAGCTCAGGGTGCAATGTACACAGAAAGCAAAGGAACCAATTGTGACCCGCGCCCTTCCTTTTATAGGCAATCGAAGGTGAAAACGGTCAAAAAAATGTTGTAAGATCGCCTCATTAAATGCATAAATCCCGCTCCATCCAATGGCAAAATTACTTTTTCACCCAGTTTCACTGTTCCAACGGCTAGTTTCTTTTCCTGCGCATGACCCCTGCGCTCCTATCGCACCTGTCTGCGCCTTTTCTCTGCGTCGTGCGCAGACCACTGGATTCTTATGCTCCGGCCATATAGTCATTTGGTCGGCACCATATTTTCCCTATATGGCTTCAGATGGCTTCCATTGATATACCCAGGAAGATATACCTCCATCAGTGATTTCCTTCACAATGTATAGTCCCAACCAATGCTTCTTGAACTTCCCTGGGTGGCGCACAAATTGACTATCATATAACAAGACCAAGTCTTCCTCGAACACCTTCTGTCTGATGTGCCTATTGTGCCAGGCCTTTTCGCACGCCTTTTGCACTTGCTGATGGAAGTTAGCAATGAACCAATATTCTTCTAAGACAATCAATTGCGCCAAACGTTCCTCCATAATGTTAGGCTTAACCATATTAGTGAAAGCTGCGATGCGCAGGCTTGGGACAATATACTCCATTGGCATGATTGTTTCTTGCCCATAGACCATCCTGAAAGGTGTTTTCCTCGTCAACTTCTTACATGTGGTCCTATAAGCCCATAACACAAAAGAGATGCGCACATCCCAATCATTCCGATTGGCGTTACAGATCTTTGTGAGCGCATTCTCCAGAATTTTGTTGAAAGCCTCTACTGCGCCATTTTCTTGTGGGTTATAAGGGGTACTCTTCTGGTGATGGATCTGAAATTCCTCTGTCAGAACTTCAATGGTTTCATTAACAAAGTGCGTACCTCTATCACTCATCAATACCTTCGGACATCCAAATCTAGTAAAAATATGTTCAAAATTGAAGTGCGCACCAGTATCTGCAGTACAGTCCTTAACTGCCTTAGCTTCTGCCCATCTGGTTACATAATCTGTGGCAGTGATGATATAACGCGCTCCAGTCTTCTTCCCTGGAGGATTGATCGGTCCAACAAAATCTATAGCCCATTATCAAAGGCCTTCAGGGCCATCTGTGGCTGTAGGAGCATTTCATCTCTGCGCAAGGGCTTCCATGCTCTTTGACATGCATCACAAGCTCGTCAGTACGCATGTGCATCACTGTGTAGTGTGGGCCACCATAACCCAGCATGCAACACCTTCTGCGCAGTATCTTTCCCAGCATAGTGGCCTCCTGCCACCCCTCCATGAGCCTCAACCAAGATATCATGTCTCTCATGTTCCAACACATATCTTCTCAATATTCATCTGCTCCCAACTTATACAACTGACTCACAATCAGGGTAAAGTCAGGTGCGCGCGCAACCAACTCTTTCTGTTGCACCGAATATTCAACAGGAGCTTCCAGTGGTCAGAAAGTGAATAATATTAGCAAAGTGCTCATCAACCACCTTGATAGCAAAGAGCTATGCATCAGGTAACCCCTCCTCCAGACTGGTTGGTTCTTCCCCATTTTCGATGAGTGACAAATCATTAGGTCCAACATTTTGTCTTCCAGGCTTCATAATGATTTCAAAGTCATACTCTTGGAATAACAACAACCATCTGCAAATCTTCCCCCCCAACACAACCTTATTGACCAAGTGTTTCAAAGCAGAATGGTTAGTGAACATTTTGAAGTGTCCTCCTAACAGATAGTGCCTGTATTTTTGCAAAGCATAGACCATGGCCAATCCTTCCCTTTCTGTGGTTGAGTAGTTGCGCTCTGCACTAGAGAGCTTCCTAATGGCAAAAGTAACCGGGTGATCAATGTCTCCTTCTCCTGGCTGTGCTAGAATAGCCCCAGGTGCTATATCAGATGCATCCACATGTACGTGAAAAACCTTAGACTAGTCTGGGAATATCAGAATAGGTATAATGACCATTTTCTCCTTCAATAGCTCAAAGCTCTTTTGACATTCCTCATCCAAAAAAAATGACACATCCTTCTTTAGTAACTTCTCCATTGGCGCAGTGATCAGAGCATAGCCCTGAATAAACTTCCTGTAATACCCAGTGTGTCCTAGGATGGAGCGCAACTGTTTCTCATTAGTGTGAACTTCTAGGTTGATGATAACTACTATCTTGGTTGGGTCTACCATCAATCCTTGCTGACATACTATATGCCCTAACAAAATTCCAAAAGGCACGCAGAATATACATTTCTTCAGGTTAAGAGAAATCTGGTGCTTTCTACAAGTGTCAAGCATCATGCGTAGGTTTGACACATGTTTCTTTACCAACCCAAACACTGTCCAATCATCAAAATACACCTCCAAGAATTTATGCACGAACTCTTTGAACAAAGCCACTACCATGCGCGAGAAGATCACAGGTACATGCTTCAATCCGAAAGGCATGACAGTGTACTAGAAAGACCCCTACTCTGTTACAAAGGTGGTCTTGCTGCGATCTTCAAGCGCAATTTGGATCTAATGATACCCCGAAAATCCAGTCGTAAATGAATAAGCCTCTTGTCCTTACACATTATCCAGGATCTCATCAAAAAACGAAGTAGGGAAAGGGTCATGCACACAGGCATCATTCAACTTGCGCAGATCTACGCAAATCCTTATCTCTCCTTTGGTCTTCTTCTCCTGAACCACCATTGGGCTTACCAAATCAGACTGCTCTACAGGCTCAATGATGCCTGTAGCCACCATCTTTTCTAATTCCTCTTGTACTTTCTACTTATACTTGGGGTTCGATCGATATGGTCGCTGCTTGACAGAGCGCGCATCTGGTTTCAACGTGATCTTCATAACACCTAGGTCTCCTACAATTCCTTTGAGCTCAGAGAACTTTGTAGGAAAAAGGTCTTGATACTCTGTCAGCAACTCCACAATCTTTCCTACTGTATCGTCATCCAAGTAATCCCCAATTTTGGCCAACTTGGACTGCTCTTTTGTCCCAATGTTGACTTCCTTTAACTTCAGAGGTTTAGTTACATCTACCATTCCCAATGAGGGCCCTGTAACTGCGCGCTCCCCTTCAGACTCAGGGATGTTGACATTTCGTGGATCATATTTATTATCCTCTATTGATAAGTTCCTACAGTTGACAATGTCTTGCATTTGTGCATCCCATGCTAGCGTAGCACATTCCCTTCGGGGTCAGGATTCATCAAAGACAAAAACATCTATTGCCTGCAAGGCTTCATCCAATTTTTCCGATCCCCGAACCAAGCTGAAGGTTGATAGGAAATCATCAGTCATTGTAATCCAATGTCGAGTCCCTCGGTGCCACTCCGTTTCCAGATGTCAAAATTTACAAACAGTTGCAGTGATAGATTTATTTCTCCTACTTATTATTTCAATAAGTTATTATTCAGAAATCTTCCGGCAAATATCGAAATAAATACTACTGCAACATTCACAATTATATATGCAGAGAAATAAACAAAAGAGAACATAAGCACAAGAATCAATCACATGTACACAGTTAGTTTTGGACAATTGTCCCCAGAAAAACCCAAAGTGGGAAAACTGGTGCAGTAGATGAGGGTTTTATTAATTCTTCAACAAATGATATCTTTACAGGGAAAATATACAGCAGATAAATTATGAACCACCTGAGACTGAATTTCTGGCTTACTCGGACAATTCTCTGACACCTAGAACAGCCCCTGCATGCCCCTGCGTCTCTCTACGTGATTCACTGCATAGTCCCAATGCTGGACTGCATGGACACTGTGTGGGGTCTCTGCGCTGCAACCTCAAGCTGCCTCCAATGACCCACTGCTGCCCTCCTACCCTGATCTCGATCACCCCTGACCTCCTCCTTTTGCTTCTGCAACCTCTTGCCCTGCAACTCTCCCACTGAGATTGAATTCTACATCAGAATGGATCTCCTTTAGGTACTGAGTGTATGCCCGACTTGTCTTCCAAGTGACCCTCAAGCCTTCTTTTATAATCTTCCTGTTGGAGAACCAACAGCCGAGTTTAAAAGATTAATCAGTGGCTAAGATTAAAACTTGACTTGATCCATGTTTTCTAGAAGATTCACACTCTGACTTATTAATAACCTTTAATTATTAAATTTCCCTAAGTTTAGACTTAGGGTCTTCATTAAAATAATTAATTATTTTAATAAGTCTTGAACCGAGTGGAATTTCCACAAACTGTTTTTGGGTTCTTTGGAATGCTGCTGTCCAAGTGTCTCTGCAAAGTTTGAGACTTGGAACACTTCCAGATGCTAAAAAAATAAACACTCCCTCTTAGCGAGGAAGGTGTTCCAAAAATATGCCTGCTGCTCTGATTCTGAAGCACCCTTTGCGCTGTTGATCTCAGGATTCTTCTCCCACCATCTGCTGCGCTGTTGCCTTTGACATTGCCACTGTCACTTTCTGCCTCTGTACCACAACTCCCTTTGAATACTGAATCCTCCATTCCTGCTACTGGAAGGTATTCTTCATCATCCCCATCTTCTCTCTGAAGCAGACAAACTGTGTCTTTCCTACAGCCTTTGTGAGGATGTATGCCACCTGTTCTCCTGTTGGAGTGTACTGCAACTGAACAGCTCCACATTGTACACAATCCCTGATGAAGTGACATTGGATGTCAATATGTTTCAAACTATCATGAAACACAGGATTCTCAGAGAGCTTTATGCAACTCTGATTATCACATAAGATGCTGGTCGCTTCCATTTTCTCCTTGAGTAGATTCACTAGCAATTTCCTAAGCCATATGGCTTCGCACGAAGCTGTGCTGGCTGCCATATACTCTTCTTCCACTGAACTCACTGCCACGGACTTCAGTTTCCTACTGCACCAGGAAGTCATTCCTGATCCCGAACTGAAACAATACCCACTGGTACTCTTCTGATCGACTAAACTTCCAGCCCAATCTGCGTCAGTGAAACCATTCATCCTGACATCATTGTCACAGGTGTACTTCAATCCAAGCTTGACTGCCCCTCGAAGGTACCTGAGAACATGCTTGGCTGTTGCCCAATGTGCCCTCTTCAATTCCACCATGAACTGACTGAGGGTATTAACATCATAATAGATGTCTAGCCTTGTATTTACCAGATACATCAATGACCCTATGAGCTGCCTGTACAACGTAGGATCAACTTCATCTTCGGACGTGTCAATTTTCCTCTAGTTGGTGATCATTGGAGTGGTCATGGGCCTACAACCCTTCGTCTGAAATCTCTTCAAAATCTCTGTAGTGTATCTTCCTTGACCAAGAAAGATCTCCCCATTTTGCTACCAAACTTCCAACCCGAGAAAATAGTGCATCTGTCCTAGATCCTTCATGTCAAATTCTTCAGCCAAATTCTTCTTGCAATCTGTGATGAGCCTTGATGATCCTATCAAGAACAGATCATCCACATACAACACCAGTAACAAAGATTCACTCCCTACTCTTAGGTAGTAGAGATTGGGATCTGCATCACTCTTGACGAATCCCATCTTCTACAGGTAGCTGTCAATCCGACCATACCAGGCTCTAGGAGCTTGCTTCAGTCCATCTAATGCTTTCTTCAATATGCACACATGAGTTTTCTAATCATGTATCTGAAAGCCCTCCGGTTGTTCTATATACACTTCTTGTTCTATCACACCATTCAAGAATGTCGTCTTGACGTCCATCTAGTGAATTTCCCATCCCATCTGCGCAGCAAGGGATATCACGGACCTGATAGATGTGTATCTGGCTACTGGGGCGAAGGTTTCTTCACAGTCTATTCCTTCCTTTTGAGCATACCCCTTAGCTGCAAACCTGGCTTTAAATTTCTCGATGCTGCCGTCTGCAGCATACTTGATCTTGTAGATCCACCTGGATCCTACCACTGATCTCTCTTGAGGTTTGGGTACTACTTCCCAGACATCATTTTGTAATTTTTTGTAGATGTTCTAAGCTTGATGCAACTTTACTTTTTATCCCAATATTAGTCAGCAATCACATAAACAACAAAGTAAAATGTTGATAGAACATACTAGTAGATCGACAGAAGACAAGCCAAAAATATATAAGTGTGTTGGTGCGTTACGACGATCAGTATGAAGCTTCAACTAGCAAAGTCTCAATATGGTCAGCCAACTAGCAATGTCACACAACCCTCTAGGATAGCCAAAACAGTCAACACAAAAGTCAACATTGTCAGTCAACAGTCAACACAAAAAGTCAACCCAAAAGTCAACGTTGTCAGTCAACGGTCAACGTAAGCAGTAGCAGCAGCTAGGTCAATGTAGCCAAGTCAAAGTCAACGTCTAGCCTCGGCAATAGTGCCAAAAAATGCATATTTGGAAAATCAAACTTTTGGGAGAGTTTCAGGTCCGTTTGACCTTGTGTTGACGAAAGTCAACGTTGGTCAATGCTGCTGCAGAAACCCTAGACCGAAAACATAAATGTGATGCTGCTGAAATTTTCCCAAGTGTGGAGAGAAGCGCCTCCAAGGTGATCGAACCAATCAGACGAGGAGAGAGAAATGTGTGAGGATGAGATGAGTGAAAATGTCCTCCAAGATTGACCAATTTATATCCATCAATGAGGGTGTGTGACATAACCACTGGGGCACAAAACCTTAAGGTCGACCTGCACATATTTTGAATAAATTCAAAATAAATGTTCTGCTCATCGGAGTAAGATGATCTTTAGATCGATCTTGCACCTCTCCAAAAGAGGAGTCCAATAAAAATATTGGCATTTTCATTTGAGCATCACAACATGGAGTTTGGACCTAGTTGTCCAAAATTAACACTCCCTTTCAACTAGGGAGAACTCCATCCACCTATGCAATCCAAACATCGTGCGTCATCCCGCTGTAACTTGCTTTGTTGGCTTCTTTATTTCAGAACAGTAGTGGGTCAGTCACAAAGACATCATTCCCGGCTGACAGATTCAGCCCAGAGGTCCGAAACCTCTATAGGACTCACAAAGAGTCTCATACCAACTTGAAGTTGGTTTACCAGACACAAAGTCAGTGGGAGGTCTGAAACCTCACTATACTTGATCCCAGATCAAGTGGTTGGACTGTGCCATCCTATATAGAGAGTACGACAATCTCTAATGCATCCATCAGTTTTTGCTACTAGTCTCTAGCTTTTCCCACTTCACTGGCCAAATGAGAGGTACTTCCCATGAGCCCTGAACTCAATGGGTAGGATGCATATGGGGCACAGATCATGAGAGGTGAACCAACTCAATCATCATAACAGTGGGGTAGAAGCACACCAACAAGGTTCGACAAGCCTAGCCTAGTGGTTGCTTATAGCTCTGAGAAGCTATCCCCAAAGCTATCTTCGTCCAACAGGACCCTCAGCATAGGGTCGTTCCACGATACAAAGATTCTCACGGAAGGTTAGGAACTTGACCTTCCTAAGGGGCTTTGTGAGAATATCCGCGACTTGCTCATCAGTTCCTATATGATCGAGCCCTACGACGCCTCGCTGTACCATATCCTGGATAAAGTGGTTCTTGATATCAATATGCTTGGATTGATCGTGGAACACGGGATTCTCAGAAAACTGAATCCCACTCTAGTTATCACAGAGTATCATGGTGATATCTAGCACATGTTCAAACAACTCACTGAAGAGCTTTCACAACCAAACTGCTTCACAACAAGCCATACTCGCTACAATGTATTCGGCCTCCGCGGTGCTCAAAGCCACCGACTTTTGCTTCCTTCTCATCCATGATATCGAAGTAGAACCAAGTGTGAAGCAGCATCCCGATGTGCTCTTATGATCCACCACACTGCCATCCCAATCGGCATCAGTATATCCATGGAGTGTCATGCTCCTGGTAGTGTATCTCAACCCATGGTTTATCGTGCCCCGAAGATATCTCAACAATTTTTGGCACCAACCCAAAGAACGTGATGAGGCTCAACTCTATGTTGACTCAAGTGTTCACTACAAAACATACGTCCGAACGGGTGTTCACTAAGAACATTAGGGCCCCTACGAGTTGACGATACTTAGTAGGATTTGCTAGCACGGGCCAACAACACTGCCACTCAACTTCTTAAAGTTGAGCTCCATTAGTGCCGACACGGACTTACAGTCCACCGTACCAAATCTTTCCAGAAGTTTCACAACATATTTTCCTTGAGAAAGGAAAATCTCGCCAGGTCTCTGCCAGACCTCCAAGCCTAGGAAGTAATGCATCAATCCTGGGTCCTTCATCTCGAACTCAGCAATGAGCTCCCTCTTGCACTGATGAATGAGAGGGTCAACACCTGTCAGGAAGAGGTCATCCACATATAGCACCAGAATGAGAGGCTTTTCTCTATCAACCTTGAAGTAAAGGTTCGGATCAACATTACTACGAGTGAAGCCCAACTTCATCAGGTAGCTATCTATCCTCCCATACCAAGCTCTGGGTGCTTGCTTCAACCCATAGAGGGCTTTCTTCAACCTGCAGACATGGTTGTCCCAATCCTGGACTTCGAACCCCAGAGGTTTCTCCACATACACCTCTTCCTTTATCGCACCATGCACAAATGCGATCTTCACATCCATTTGATAAAGACTCCATCCTTGCATAGCAAAAAGGGATATGATAGATCAGATGGTGGTATATTGGGCCACAGGTGCAAAAATATCATCATAGTCTACGCCTTCCTTTTGAGAGAAGCCACGGGCAACGAATCTTGCCTTGAACTTTTCAGCTCTTCCATTAGATCCATGCTTGATCTTGTAGAGCCATTTTGAGGTGACAACTGCTTTGTCCTCCGGTCTTGGAACCACATCCCAGACATCATTCTTCATTATGGACTCATACTCTTCGTGCATAGCATCCTTCCAGACTTGATGCTTTACGGCTTCCTCAAAAGATCCAGGCTCAGATTGTATAATAGTACTCATGGCTGCTAGATACCCTTGGTATCTATTCGGCTTCTTGCTTTCATGGAATGCCCCCCATGGGGCCATATGTCCCTCGGCATCCTCAAGAGTGTCCCTGAGCCATGATGGTCTCTTCCTCATCGAAGGAGGTGGATCAATCGGGTCCATCAGTCCTTCAACATCGGGCATCGTCTCATCCTTCGGTTCTTCTAGATTTCCAGACCTTGCTTCATGATCTTCCTCAGATCTTGGAAGATTGACTACTTTCCTCAGGAAAGCATCTTCGTCAAAGGTAACATCGTGGCATATCTCCACTTCTCGTTGACTAGGCACATAGGCCCTCTAGGCCTTCGAAGTTTCGCTGTAGCCCACAAACATTCCCTTCTTCCCAGAAGCATCCAGCTTGCTCTTCTTCTCCTTCGGCACTTGAAAATAAACAAGACATCCAAAAACTCTAAAATGTGAGATGTCAGGTTTCTTACCAGAGAAAACCTCTTCAGGAGTTTTGGGGTCCAGAGCGGAATGCGGGCATCAGTTTTGTATGTACACAACAGTGTTCGTAGCTTCTCCCCACAGAAACTTTGGTAGACCTTGGTCACATAGCATGGCACGGGCAGCTTCCACAATGGTTCTATTCTTTTGTTCAGCAATGCCATTATGCTCAGGAGTATAGACAATTGTGGTCTCCCTCTTGATGCCAACTTCTCTGCAAAAGTTCTTGAACTTGTTCGTCTCATATTCAGCACCATTATCGGTCCTTAATATCTTGATCTTTTACCCTGTCAGATTTTCCACCAAGGCTTTGAAGGTACGGAACCACATGAAAGCCTCATCCTTCTTCTTCAAGAAGTATATCTAGGTTTTGCGAGAGAAGTCATCTATGAACGTCATATAATAAGAACATCCTCCCAAGGATGTCACGCGCAGCATACCAGACCAATGTTGCAAGAAACGTCCCCCTCCCCCCCCCAGCTCCAAGCCCCGAAATGCATCTCGTACAGATCCGTACGAGATCCGCACACCAAAACGCGTTTCGCAAAAAAATTTGCGATTCCTAGACATCCGGATCCGCATTTCCGTACAACGGATCGTACGGCGGATCGCCGTACGGAACCGCCGCAATTCCGGTATGGATCCATACAGATCGCGAACAATTCCGTACAACATCATATGGATCCAGTTTGCGGACTTAAAAAAAGTGTTTTTTTTTGAAATTTTATTTTTGGTGTTAGCTCGATTAGTTAGTGAGTTAGTCTTGGGTTAGGGATTAGATGAAAATCTTATAAGCTCTATTCTTCTTCTTATTTGCTCACTTGTGTTTTTGGAGAGCTTGGAGAAGAAAGGAGAAGAGAGCTTGGAGAAGAGAAGAGAAATAAGAGAGCTTGGAGAAGAGAGAGTTGAGGAGAGCTTGGAGGAGTGAAGGAGGAGGAGCATGGAGTAGTAAAGAAGGGCTTCCATCTACAAGAGCTAAAGAGGTAAGTGCAAACCCCAAACTCTCTCATTTTTTTTGTCATTTTTTTTGTATTTTCTCTCCTCCCTCTCCTACACTTTCCCATTCTTTCTTCTTGTACATTTATTTGCAGGTTGTCCACCATCTATATTCATACTCAAAAATGATGTTTCTTTGGGTTCTATGTATCGTTCCCCTCTTGGTTTTGAAGATGGTAAGGGGGAGTAGAAATAGAAAAGGGAAACATGAAGAAGAAGAGGAAAGTGGTCACCATATGAGTGACCCAATGTATGCTGAGGAGGAAGGCTTTGAAGAGGAAGAGGATGATGAAAACATTGAATCACAAGATGGGAAAGCTGCATTGACACCCTTGTGGAACTATGTGACTAAACTTGAAGGGGGAAAAGGTGGTGGAAGCTACAAGTTTTTGTGCCCTCATGGTTGTCATGGAGGAAAACGATATAGCGGTTCATATACCTGTGTGAGGAGGCATCTTTGTGGGGTGATGGACAGTGATGAAAAAAAGGGTGCCGTGGGGATAGCAATTTGCCCAAAGGTTTTCGCTGAACAAAGAAGAAAATACATCCAAATAGAGGAGGTTGCACAACAAAAAAATAAAAAACAAAAAACTCAATTTGAATCAAGCGCATCTGCTCATGGTGTTTTTGCAAGTTCTGGAGGTAAAAAAACAATAGCAGATTTCCTTAATGTTGCTGGGAGGGATGAAGTGGATGGAAAGATAGTCCGATTTCTTTGTGCTTGCGGTGTATCATTCAATGTGCTTCGCTCTCCTTATTGGCATGAAATGGTAAAGGGCATCAATGAAGTCCCAAAAGGATACAAGTCCCCTAACTATGAGAAAGCTAGAACAGTGTTATTAGAAAGAGAAAAAGGAAAGGTTCAAGCAGCTTTGACATGTTTTACAAATGAGTGGGTGGATAGTGGGGTATCCATTGTATCAGATGGGTGGACAAATATCAGAAACCAACATTTGATAAATGTTCTTGGTGTTTCTGCTACTAGTGCAGTGTTTATTGCATGTCATGATTCCTCCTCTGTCAGTAACTTCCCAAAACATTGCAGATCTCCTATTGCAATCTATCAGAGATGTTGGTCCTAGCAAAGTGGTTCAAGTGATCATAGATAATGCAACAAATTGTAAGGGAGCAGGTAAAATTATTGAACGTATTTATCCACACATATTTTGGTCTGGGTGCTTGGTGCACACATTGAACCTTTTGATGCATGATATTGTGAAGCATAAAGAATGTGGGTGGATTAATGAGCTTTACAAGAGAGGGAAAAAGCTCATTAAATTTATCATAGGGCATACAAGGGTAAACTACTTCTATGGCACTTATTCCAAGTTGCAGTTGCTTAAACTTGCAAAAACCAGATTTGCAAGTTATTACCTCACCTTTGGGCGGCTAGTGAAGGTGAGACAAGTTCTAACTAATATGGTCACCGCTGAATCATGGGAGGAGATTAACACTGATAGAGATGGTGCTAATGCAGCAAAGGACACTATTCTTGACATGTTATTTTGGTCACAGGTTAAATATGTTTTGCAATTCACCAAACCAATTTATTGCATGATCAAGTTTGGGGATTCAGATAAGCCAATAATTGGGGAGGTGCATGAACAAATGGATAACATGTTGGGGCAGATTAAAGACATTGTTGAGCCTAGAGATACCACCTTGTACAAATATATTCGTGTAGAGGTGGTAAAACGATGGGATATGCTAAATATTCCATTGCATGCATTAGCATATGTATTGACACCTAAATATTATAGTCCATCATGGCTTTCTACAACAGCACCTGGGGGGGCGAGCAGGAGAAAACCACACCTAGATCCAGAGGTCCTACAAAAATATATGCTTGCACTGGATAAATTAGTCCTTGATGAGGATGAGGCACACTTGGTACGGAAACAGTTGAGCAACTATACACTTTCCACTGGTCCATTTGGGAGCATGCATGCTATTAGAGATAGATTTTTTCTTCTATTGAGTGGTGGAACATGCATGGCGGTGCTACTCCACTTCTACAGACTTTGGCATTGCGGGTGCTATCACAGGTGGTAAACACTTCTTCTGCAGAGAGGTGTTGGAGCTCTTATTCTTTCATCCACAGTGTTAAAAGGAACAGGTTGAGTTTAGACTAGGAAAAGTGCTTGGTTTATGTATCCAGAGGAGACCAATTTGGAGGATGGAGTGTTGCGATTAGAGCAATTAGAGGATGCTCTTATCCATGATGATGATGATCGATTTGACACGCCACCCCCCACTGGTCCCTTGGTTCCTAGGTCCCATGGTTCAACACCAACAGCAAGGGCTTCGTCTTCATCAATTACAGTGCCATTGCCACAGTTTCCACAACCACCATCTTCTTCATTGCCACCACGTGGAGGCGCACCGTCACGTACTCTTCGTGGTGGAAGGAGGAGAGATGAGTAGATATTTTCAGTGTTCACAGTGCACACTTTACTTCTTTTGTCATAGATTATCATTAGACTTGTAGGCTTGTTGTGAATTTGAACTTTTTTTGTCTTGGTGGTGGCCAAGTGGCCTATTTTGTAAACATTATTATTTGAATTTTGCTCACTTATAATATGCTTTATGTTTTATAATATGGTTAAATGTTTTATGTTTATCATTTATGTTTTATAGTATGCTTAATTTTTAAATGTTTTATGTTTTAAAATTTATAGTATGCTTAAATGTTTTAAACTTTTATCATGCTTAAATGTTTTATGTTTATCATTTATGTTTTATAGTATGCTTAAATGTTTTTATCATGCTTAATTATTTGATGTATGTTCTAGGATCTATAGATTCTAGATTTACAATGTGAATAATTAATTATTGATGTACAATGGAATCATGGATGTCATATCTATCTTGATTTATGTAAGAATATGCATGTTTTCATGTCTTCTACAACTAATATGGTATTTGGGGTTGTTGTTTTGAATATAAATGCAAAAAAATAAAAAATAAATAAATAAATATATATATATATATATATATATATATATATATATATATATATATATATATATATACTAGATGCTTCTGAAACGCTTTGCTTCCTAAATTTTTGGAAAATGACACTTACGTGTCCCCGCTTCCAAAAAAACGTCCCCGCTTCGTTCAACGTTGTACCAGACAGATCAGAATGAATTAATTGTAAGACATCAGATGTCTTTGTGACACTTGAGGGGAAAGGTCCCCTTGTATGCTTTCCTTTGGCACAACCTTGACATACACCTTCATGATTATTTGAGAACTCGAGCATCCTCGTCACCACTTTCCTTGTTTTGGGAAGGGCCTTGTAGTGAAGGTGTCCAAACCTCCGGTGGCATAGTTCAATCTGTCGGATAGTATCACATGTCATCGCTCCCAGTGGACTTCCTCCAACTTGGTAGAGTGTATCAACTCTAAACCCAATCATGATAGCTTCCTTGAAACACTTCTTCGAGATGCGCACCTTCCCACATGAATGAATGCCACATTGAAACCTTTGTCTTCCATGGCCGATATAGACACAAGGTTCTTCTTCAAATCAGGGACATAGAATACATCCTACAAGCAGATGACTTGAGCTTGAGACAAGTGGAGGGTCACAGTCCCCGTCCCTTTCATGGGATATGTGGCATTATCTCCAAGGATAATTTCTAGATTAGTATCCTTCTCAACCACATCAGAAAGTGCTTCCTTGAACCCAGTGATGTGCCTTGAGGCACCACTATCTATCAACCAAACATCCATAGTGTCGGGTAGAGATGCAGTACAGAGGGAAGATACAAGAATGAATTCATTTCTTTTATCAACAACATTTGATTCCTCATACCTGGAATTTCTCGATCTTTTGGAAGGTTGAACATTTCCGCTGGAGGAAGCCTTCCTCTTCCCCTTGAACCTATTGTTCCTTTGACTGCCATTCCTCCAGTTGTTGTTGTTGTCATCATCATCGAGAGAATCCTTCTTGAAAGGGAATTCTCTAGCATAGTGACCTGGCTTGTGACAAGTGTAACACTTGCCCTTCTTTCCTTGGGCTCCTGCTCTTCCTTTGTTCCATGGACCACCAAAGTTCTTCTTTCTAGAATGAGCAGCAAAGGTAGCATTTCCTTCATTTCCATATTTCTTCATCCTCGTCTCTTCTTGTACGCATCTCGATAGTAATTTGTCAAAGTTAGGTATCACATTGTTATTGAGAATGGTAGTGTTGAACACATGCCATTCGGATGAGAGACCTCCAAGTGCGGTGAGAACCATCTCTCGATCCGCTATTGTCTCCCCAATAGCCAGCAGATTATTCCTGATCTCGGTCACCTTCAGAAAATATGATTGTAGCTAGCAGATTATTCCTGATCTCGGTCAGCTTCAGAAAATATGATTGAACAGACTCATCCCTTCCTTTCTTAAGATTATTCAATTGATTATTGAAGAATAGGACTTGATTCGCATTATTGGCCTTGAACATGTTGACCAACTTATCATACATCTCCTTGGATGTGCCCAACTCAGAGATGTAGGCAACCAGACTCTTATGAATTGAGTCCCTGATCATCAGCTTCGCTTTGATTTCTCCCTTCTTGTACTTTGTTTTGGCAGCAACGGTTGCAGTGGATGGAGGCTCTTGGATTTTACCCTGCACATAGTCCATGACATCTTGTTCTTCCAAATTAAGATCCAATGTCATCTTCCAAGCATGGAAGTCATCCTTCCCAGTCAATTTATCATCAGCCTGAAAGCCATTGTAGTTTGAGGAACGCATCCTCTTCTTCGGTGATTGCTACAAACTAGGGTTTTGTCTTCACCTCAGCTTTGATACCATGTAAATTTTTGTAGATGTTCTATGCTTGATGCAACTTTACTTTTTATCCCAATATCAGTCAGCAATCACATAAACAACAAAGTAAAATGCTCATAGAACATACTAGTAGATCAACAGAAGACAAGCCAAACATATATAAGTGTGTTGGTGCATTATGGCGATCAGCAGGATGCTTCAACCAGCAAAGTCTCAATATGGTCAGCCAACCAGCAATGTCACACAACCCTCTAGGGCAGCCAAAACGGTCAACCCAAAAGTCAACAATCAACGTAAGTAGCAGCAACACCTAGGTCAACACAGCCAAGTCAAAGTCAACGTCTAGCTTCGGCAATAGTGCCAAAAAATGCAGATTTGGAAAATCAAACTTTTGGGAGAGTTTCAAGTCTGTTTGACCTTACGTTGACCAAAGTCAATGCTAGTCAACGTTGCTGCAGAAACCCTAGATCGAAAACAGAAATGTGCTGCTGCTGAAATTTCCCACGTGTGGAGAGAAGAGCCTCCAAGGTGATCGAACCAATCAGACGAGGAGAGAGAAATGTGTGAGGATGAGATGAGTGAAAATGTCCTCCAACGTTGACCAATTTATATCCATCAATGAGGGTGTGTGACACAACTGCTGGGGTACAAAACCTTAAGGCCGACCTGCACATATTTTGAATAAATTCAAAATAAATATTCTACTCATCGGATTAAGATGATCTTCAGATTGATCTTGCACCTCTTCGAAAGAGGAGTCCAATAAAAATATTGGCATCTTCATCTGAGCATCACAACATGGAGTTTGGACCTAGTTGTCCAAAATTAACACATTTGTCATGATGGAATTGTACTCTTCCACCATTGCATCAACACACACCTGGTGCTGAGCTGCTTCCCAAAAACTGGAAGGTTCTCTGACTTAAGCAACCAAGGCTTGATACCTTTCAGGCTGCTTACGCTGTCTCTTCTCATTTCGGGGGATTCCGACATAGTCCTCTGCATCCTTCAGAATCTGTTGAAGTTCCTTGCTCGTTCTTCCACTGGTGGTGGGTGGATTTACTAGATCTCCTTCTTGCAAATCCTCAAGAGACACATCCTTTGGATCACTATGCCTTGGAGAGGCAACATAATTTTCTGCTGCTGGTTGTTGGGGTCGGACCAGAGGCTCTTCCTCTGACTACGTAGCAGAAGGCAACTCTTGCGATCTTCTGAAGGCTTTCTCCTCCATAAACTTCACATTCCTTTGCACCATCGCTTTCCTGCTCTCAGGAATGTAGATGCGATAAGCCTTTTCATTCTCGTTGTATCCTACCAGATACCCCTTTTCAGCAGTCATCTCCAACTTCTTCCTCTTCTCACTGGGCATATGACAGTAAGCTGTACTGCCGAAGATCCTAAAGTGTCTCACTTCAGGCTTGCTGCCAGTGAAGACACTTTCTGGCGTGAACTTTCCCAGTGTAGTGTGAGGAGTTTTGTTCTGAATGTAGACAACTGTATTACACGCTTCAGCCCATAGAAATTTGGGCATGTCTTGGTCATACAACATAGCTCTGGTTGCTTCAACAATAGTCCGGTTCTTCCTTTCTGCCACACTATTCTGTTCTGGATTGTATGGGGCTATCCATTCTCTTTTGATGCCTTCCCTTGCACAGAATCCGGTGAATTCTTTATCTATATATTCACCACCATTATCTGATCGCAATACCTTAATCCACTTCCCTGTCATATTTTCCACCAGAGCCTTAAACTCTTTAAATCGACTGAAGCCTTCATCCTTGGTCTTCAAGAAGTAGATCCAGGTTTTCCTGGAATGGTCATCAATGAAGGTGACAAAATATTCAGCACCGCTAAGAGCTCTAGTGGACATCAGCCCACAGATATCTAAGTGTATTAGATCCAACACACCCTTGGCCCTATTGTTGCTTCTCTGATATGTTGCCTTGGCATATTTCCCCAATACGCACCCCTTGCAAACATCATCTTGTTTGGTGCTCATCTCTGGAACACCTGTGACAGTCTTCTGGAGAGTTCTCAACTCCCCACGATGCAAGTGCCCGATTTTTCTGTGCCATAGCTCATTCAGGTCCGTTTCATCTGCACTGCCAACTAGTGCCATTGGAGAATGAAGCTGTAGCTTGAACAATTTGTTGCTTCTTACCCCGATCTGTGCCTTCTTCCAACTGGGGTGCTTGACGTAGACTCTATTGCCAATAAAGTAGACGTCATATCCTCGGTTTTGAAGCTGTGACACTGAGAGTAGATTCATCCCCAAACCCAGCACATGCAGTACATTAGTGGCCCAGATTTTGTTTCTCGCCTCGGTCTGAAAAACTACGGTACCTCTCCCAATGGGAGTGCACTTTGCTTTATTACCCATGGTTATTTTGAAATTCATCTGCTCTTCTTGGTAGTCGAAAAAAAAGTCCCGTACTCCCGTCATGTGAGCAGACGTTCCACTGTCAATATACCAGACATCTAAAGACGTAGTGCTTGATACACAAGCAAAATCTTCCTCTAGTCTGGATGCCAATACAGATACATCACAATCCATCTGTTCTATCGTGGTTCTTCCCCCTCTTGGAGAACTGTGTGAACTCTTCTGCATTGTTGTTGCAACAGTAGATTTTCGTTCACTGATAGATGCCCCCTCTTTGTTATTCATCTCTAGCTCTGATACCATGTGAAAATTTACAAACAATTGCAGTGATAGATTTATTTCTCCTACTTATTATTTCAATAAGTTATTATTCAGAAATCTTCCAGCAAATATCGAAATAAATACTACTGCAACATTCGCAATTATATATGTAAAGAAATAAATAGTAGAGAACATAAGCATAAGAATCAATCACATGTACATAGTTATTTTTGGACATTTGTCCCAGGAAAAATGCAATACGGGAAAATCGATGCAGCAAATGAAGATTTTATTAATTCTTCAGCAAATGATATCTTTACAGGGAAAATATACTTCAGATAAATTCTGAACCATCTGAGACTGAATTTCCGGCTTTCTCGGACAATTCTCTGACACCCATAACAACCCTTGCATGCCCCTGTGTCTCTCTGCATGATTCACCGCACCGTCCCAGCGCTGGACTGTGTGGGGTCTTTGCGTTGTAGCCTCAAGTTGCCTCCATTGACCCACTGCTGCCCTCTAACCCTGATCTCGATCACCCTTGAACTCCTCCTACTTCTGCAACTTCTCGCCTTGCAACTCCACCACTAACCTCCTCTCTCTGCTTCTGCAACTTCTCGCCCTGCAACTCTCCCACTGAGATCGAATTCTACATCAGAATGGATCTCCTTCGGGTACTGAGTGTATGTCCAACTTGTCTTCCAAGTGACCCTCAAGCCTACTTTTATTATCTTCTTGTTGGAGAACCAACAGCCCAGATTAAAAGATTAATCTATGGCTAATATTAAAACTTGACTTGATCCATGTTTTCTAGAAGATTCACACTCTGACTTATTAATACCCTTTAATTATTTCATTTCCCTAAGTTTAAACTTAGGGTCTTCATTAAAATATTTAATTATTTTAATAAGTCTTGAACCGAGTGTTATTTCCACAAATTGTTTCTGGGTTCTTTGGAATGCTATTGTCCAAGCCTCCCTGCAAAGTTTGAGACTTGGAACACTTTTGAATGCTACAAAAATCAACACCAGATACCAAGTGGTAGGTATCGGCCCCAACGAATGAATAAACATATGAACCCACTCATTCCAATTCTTTTCCTTCCAAACTTCCACCCACATGGCCAGGTGCTTGCGCGGGTCTCCTTGACCATAAAAAAACTCAGTTGGTGGGGTAGCGGGAGGCTCAAAGCGCAACGTCATCACCTTGTTACATTCCTCCCAGTCCTTAAAAACACCCTTGTGCGTATCCCACCAACGACCTGGGGTTGCGCGCATAGCCAGGTCAAGCGCCCAAAACCTCTGCTCTTCTAGGACAACCTTTTCCAATTTTTCCAAAAATACTGACACTACCAGATGTGAAAAATCCTAAATTTGGATTACTACTACAAGAAATTTGAATTACTTCTATTATTTTTCATAATTATTTCATTACAATGAAATGTCGAAGTAATTATTGAAGCAGTCTACACAAATAATACAGTGGAATAAATCAAAGAGCTAAAACAAACTGAAAACCGATGCAGCAGATCAGAGGGTTTTGTATTATTAAGCAGCTAAATCTTGAGTACAACTAGGGTGCCAATATTTGGGTCACCCTTCAGAGAAAATCTCTGCAAGAGAAGAAATGTGAGATATACCTCACTCTGCAAATCCCCAGCTAATCTGAATAGCACTGGTGAAGCCCCTCTCTACCTCTGCGTGATGCCTACGCTGCTACTACGTAAGTCTGCATGGACAAGCTGAAGAACTACGTCACCTCTCCTCTGCAAATGATCAAGATGATCTGAAAACTGAGTTTTGGCTCTCCTGGCTCAGAAACCCCAGCTTCCAGCTATCTCCAAACTGAATACAAAAGGCACTGCGTCACTTTTGCGTGATTCCCTTCAGGAACTACGTCACCCCTCCAGATGACTGCGCTGCCTCTACTGCATCACTACTGCCTCTCTCTCTGTAATGTACTCCTAGTCCTCCTGACCAGTTACTGCATCTGCCCCTCTCTGGTACTGATCACTAAATCAAATCACTTAGTAAACCTTGCCCTAGTGATTCGATCTTGATTAAAAGCTGTGTCTCTCTCACAAGCTCGAAAATGCCAAATGCTCAATGTGTTTTCCATAGGCCACTCACCCTCCTCCTTATAATCCTTTGTTGAACCTTCAACGACCAAGATTAAAACATAATCAAGGGCTAATATTAACTTGGAGGTGATCCATGACCTTATCTAGAAGATTCACACTTAGTTTAATTAATACCCTTTAATTACTCAGTTTCCCTAAGTTTAGACTTAGGAAAACATGAAAAAACGATTAATTAATTTAATTAAACCATCTCTAAGTGGAACTTTCCAAAATCCTTTCTGGGTATTATGGAATACATGTGTCTTAGCCTGTATACAAAATTACAAGGCTAGAACACATCTGATGCTACCATAAATCAACACTCCCTCTTAGTGAGAAAAATGATCTAGCAAGACAACTCAATGTGCTGCTCTGACTTCTAGAACATTTGCTGTTGTGCTGTTGATGCTGCTCACCAACATTGCACAAGAATGTTGCATCTGTACTGCTGCTAACTCTACATGCTGCTGCCAACTGCTACTGTACTGCAACACCCTCTGAGTTCTGCAACCATGCTGCTGCACTGTGCTGCATCATTGTGCACTGCCTTGCTGTTGCTCATTTGCTACTCAACTATTGTTGCTGCTGCACTGTTGCTAATTGCAACAGAAAAACATATGAAATTGGACAAGTAAAACTGCATTTGAAAAATAAGACTGACTGTTGCTAACTTCTGCACTAGCTCTCTAAAAACACTGCGTTGTTGCTGCTCTGCACTGCGTGAGCACTGCACTACGCTGCTGCTGCTGCTCCCTCTCTGCACTGATCAAGCTCTAGTTTTACTAGCCACATTGTCTCTTCATCTTCCGCTGCAACTGTCTTTAGGCTGCCGTAGTTCACATGTGATCCAAGGGTCTGGAAATACTCAAGGATCCTTCCACTTGTAGATTATGGATCTACAACTCCAAGTCAGCCCATTTCTCTCTTGTTGGTGTCCCATGTTTTGATAGTTTGGCAAATCAAAAGACAAGGCAACATCAGAACCAATCTTTAGAGTTACAGGATCTAGTCCTCCTGTTCTCAAAGAGGGATCTCTCAAATGTTTGTTTGCAAAGGTTTATCTTGTGTGCTTAGAGTATTGGTTTTAGACTAGTTATTAAGTGCAGGTGTTTGGTTGTTTGTTTGGTTGAATTGATACAGCAAAATATGAGAGGTCTAGGAAAGGTAGGTAGAAAGAGGAAGTAGAAGCTTCATTGGGCAATGGAGTCAAAAAAAGGTCATGACAAACTTATCAATGGATATGGGATATCAGAGGGCAAATCTAACTTGGCCACAGGATCCTTTGGTTTTTGAAATGAGATGGACATCAATGATTTGGAAAGAGAATTTAAATTCTCAACAAAGGGAATTTGAAAACATAACTTGAACAATAAAGAGGAATTTGATAGACAGGGCTGGCCATGAATTCTACAAACCACACTTTAAGCAAATAATGATTTCAAAACAAATTTTAAAATTAAATCTAAGATTCGGGGAACACCCTATTTCCTCAAAGATTTTATTTCAAATGACTTAGAAAACATAAAAGATTCACTGCTAATTGCAGTCATAGAAGAGGGAACACCTAGCACATCTATGATTACAACTATAAAGACCTTTAAGCCAACTGTTTCAGAAAGGACAAAGGGCAAGATCAGAACATACCTCCTTGGCTCACTATAAACATAAATACTTCAAAGGGAGACTTCAATAACAGCCTTTAAGTGGCAGCAGACAAGCAGGGAGAACCATAAATCATGCTGAAACCAACTTATTCGAACTATCATAGAAATAAACAAGCATGAGGACTAAAGAGAGAGATTAAAGACTCTAAAATACCTCAGCAGAAGAAAACATGAAATAATGAAGGATGAACAGGTTTAAGTTGCTTCCAGGAGTCATTTCTTAGCCTAAAACTTTCAACCTACTTTAGTAAGAAATTATGGAACATAATGAAAACAGGAGAAAACATTAAATAGTTCAGAATACTTCACCAACAGCCAAGCTCATGGATCCAAAGATAGAGCCTCCTAAAAAACAAGCATGCAACAACATCATCAGGGCTTCCAAGACTTTAATTTCTTCTTCAACTTCAACAGACTATGTATTATTCCAAAGAGTTTCAGTATTGCAACTAGTGATCAACCAACCAACCAACAATTTCTCATCTTCTACAGAAGTATTTATAGAAGAAATGAGGTGGTGGAATGGGGTAAAATATCTCCTAAGTTCAATTAATACAGTTTATTGTTTCTTGGCCTTTGAAGGGCTCAATGGAGAACATTCTGACATTTCTTCTGTATTAATTGGTTTGCATTAAATAATTAAGCTCCCTGGAAGCTCATGTTGACTTTAAGGTTCTGTGTCATGCTGTAGTAACTCTGCGGATATTTTTTGCATTAAATTCCTTTAGCAGAATTAACTATTCGGTTGCGCTGAGGCTAATATCTTCTTTCTGATCAATAACTTCGGCCTCTGTTAAATGCTTGTGACTATATGTGGCATTGTGGTAGCTAAGAGGAATTAATTTGCCTCTGATGTGGCAGTGGAGGCTTTCTGTCTGATAGATCTTTTTGATTTCCCTTTAATCCTGTTTTAATTTGGAGGATTAGGGTTTTGATCATCAATCTTAGCCGTAATCCCCACAAATTTGTTTTCAAACTTCTGTTTCTGCTGTGTTTTAATCTTCAACACTGATACTCTTTGATTGTGATTTCATTCACAGTATCTTGTTGATGTGCAGGGCCGCACAAGGCTCGCATGGCATCAATGCCCATGGAGCATCGATGAGACGTGGAGTTTGAACTCTGCAATTGGTTTCCTTTTATGAATCAAAGGCACGGGAATCGTCATTCCCAGCCTTTGGCCTTTCTTTAGCACAATGGATAAACCATTAAAACCTGCAAAATACACGAAATATTATGAAATCTTGTGTTTGTGGGGTGAACTGCGTCAGAGGGTGTGAGGAGAGAGCGTGGCCGTTGGATGGCATCATCCAACGGTGGAGATTGATCAGAAGAAGTCAAAGGGAAAGCGGAAGAATAATTTTAAATCGAAGCCATCAATCGCGCAAAGATTGACGGTCGGGAGCAAGGTGAACGAATAACATGAAGGGGTCACATTATTCGGAGAAATAAAATAAAAGCAGGGAAAAAGGCTTAAAACCTTTGTTTTGGCGAAAAATGGTGGAAAAATGAGTGGAGAGTTCAGGACGAACGTGGGCCGTCGGATGGGGTCGGCCCACGCGATCAACGGTGGAGATTGGGTACCACAAAACCTTAGAAACATGCCCCGGATTTCGAAACTCTAATAAAATCAAGATGAATGAAAACCCCCGGGTTCGGAACTGTTGCCTGGGCGAGCAAACAGAGCGATTGAGCTTGGGCCGTCGATCTGCAAATCAGATCGATGACAGAGAAGTTCAAAGAAACGCGTCGTATATTGGACTAACACACGGGCTTGATCAGAGTGTGATCACCATCCGATGAGGAGGCCTCAGATCGGACGGCGGATGCTAATATCGCATTGGGCCCGAGTCCGACTTTTAATGCGCGATGAGGGCAGTATTTGAAATTTGCTCAAGGCCACGTATCGGCCGGTGAATGGCATCGCTGCCAATCGGGGAAAACCACCCTCTTCTTGAAAGTGGTGCGATGGATTCCGCCCGATTTTCTTTTAACATGACGACAAAACACATCAAAACCCAAAAAAATGTAATATAACAAAGGTTTTGGTCGGGAGGACTTTTCATTGATGAAATGGCTTGGTGCCTGTGTAGGGTTGTGGGTTATATGGAAAGTAATATGACCGAGGGTTACAACGTGCGGGGCTAATCGGCATCGGAGCTTTGTGAGGCAAAAGACTTGTGCACTGTTTTCCTCCGACGCGATAAGCGCCCAAAGGGCTTAGCGCCTGGTTCCAGCACCAGGGCGTATGGAGGGGAAAGGTTTTGGACTTAGCCCAAGGGGGTTTAAGTCTGTAATAAGAAAAAGGGTTTTTTTATAGATTTTCAATGGTTTTCAAAGGAGTTTGAGGGTTTCGATAAGGCAAAGAAGGAGTTTTAAACCTTATCAAAGGGGTTTTGATGAAGGGGAAAGGGGAAAACATGAAAATGAGGGATTTTATGGGAAAATGAGGAGAGAAAACAAGGTTAGTTTTGGAAGAGGGGAGAGGGGGAAAATGGTATTTGCAGCAGTATTTTGACTTTGAAATCAGCAGAATTTCCGAGTGTGAAATGAGCTCAGCAGTGAAGATTTGGACAGAGGCATGAGGCCTTCAAGAGTCTTCAAGAGCCAACATTTTTTACAACAAAATTTGTTCCTTGAAGGCTCCAAAAAATGATTTAGCCACCTTTTGGTATAACAAATTTCACAGGTGGCTAACATCTCCTTTCAGAATATGAGCTAACATAACACAATTAGCTTCTGCCTCAATCTTGGCAGCTTCGGCTTGAGGATCTTGCTTCTCCTCCTTATCCTTTTTCTTAAGAGGACATTGTGTGGCATAGTGTCCCATTTCCCCACACCTGAAGCACTTGATCTTAGATAGATCCTTCTTCTTCTACCTCTGTTTCCCCTTTGATGCAAGGGTCGTGTTTTCTTCCTCCTCCTTGACTTTCGAACCACTGCTGCCATCCTCAATATGGATTTTGAGGAGATCTCTCCTCAACTCTTCTTGCTGTAAGGCTGCCCACATCGCTTCCCATCCTGGAGGCTTTTCTTTGCCCATAATGCTCTGGACAAAGACCTGATAATCTTATGAAACAGAGTTCAAAGTGAGCCTTACTAGCTCCGAGTCTTTAGGTGATGATCCCATTGTTGACAGCTGGTCTCGATTATCCTGAATTCTAGACAGGAATGAGTCAAAATGCTCTCCCTTCTTCATCCTGGTATTACACATTTTCTCCTCCAGATACATCTTCCACTGCTCGAAAGATCCTTGGTAAGCTTTTCCAGCCCTACCCACATTTCTCTAGCAGTGTTCTTTGCTGCTATGTGAGGTACGATGTGATCCTTCACACCATCTAGGATCAATAGTTTGGCTCTTGCCATGTTCTTCTTGAAGGCTCTCAGATGTGCTCCATCCAGTGGCTTTGCAATTGCGCTATCAATGAGGGCCTTTAGATCATGCTCATAAGGAGAAACTGAATCCTTGACTTCCAAATAACATAGTTGGAGGCACCCTCCAATCTATCTTGGTCTCGCAATCTGTTGCTGGCCATCTCCTCAACTGTCGACTTCTCCCTCTAACCTTCTACTCAACTAGACTTATGCACTCCTTGAGGAGTAAGTCAATGCTTCTGATGCTGCATGGGAAAAACTGAGTCTCTTTGAGTAAGAGAACTCTCTGATGTCAAGAAATCCCCAACTGTGTTTTTCAGAAATTTTCTGACGCTTATGCACCAGCACTCACTGCTGTGCAGCTATTGCGTCCTTCAGCTACGTTGCCTCTTCTGCAACTGAAAAAGCTTACCCCTTTGTCAACTCTCTCAGAGGGAGCTCTTTTCTATGTTGGATTGCCCTCTTGGCCTAGACTACGTAATTACTGGGGTAGTCTATTGCTGCTTACGCAGTTCCCAGTATCTTCAGCGTTCATCTGCTGGTTCACTCTTGTTTCTCCTGCACTTTAGCTTGAATAAGCTCTGATACCATGTGAAAAATCCTAAATCTGGATTCCTACTGCAACAAATCTGAATTACTTCTCCTATTATTTTTCATAATTATTTCATTATAGTGAAATATTGAAGTAATTACTTAAGCAATCTACACAAATAATGTTGCAGAATAAATCTAAGTGCTGAAACAAACTGAACAAAATACAATGAAAAACATCCACATTTGACACAGTTATTTTTGGACTAAGTCCCCGGAAAAACCCAACTCGAGAAAACCGGTGCAGCAAATCTGAGGGTTTTGTATTATTAAGCAGCAAAATCTTGAGTACAACTAGGGTGCCAATATTCGGCTCACCCTTCAGAGAAAATCTCGGCAACAGAAGAAATGTGAGATATACCTCACTCTGCAAATCCCCGGCTGATCTCAACAACACTAGTGAAACCCCTCTCTGCCTCTGCGTGATGCCTACGCTGCTACTGCGTAAGCCTGCGTGGGCAAGCTTAAGAACTGCGTCACCTCTCCTTTGCAAATGATCAAGCTGATATGAAAACTGAGTTTTGGCCCTTCTAGCTAAGGAACCACATCTTCCAACTATCTCTGGACTGAATACAAAAGGCATTGCGTCACTTTTGCATGATTCCCTTTAGGAATTGTGTCACCCCTCCAAATGACTGCGCTGCCTCTACTGCGTCACTATTGCCTCTCTCTCTCTGTAATGTACTCCTGGTGCTACTGACCAGTTACTGCATATGCCCCTCTCTGGTACTGATCACTGAATCAAATCACTTAACAAACCCTGCCCTAGTGATTCGATCTTGATCAAAAGCTGTGTCTCTCTCACAAGCTCGAAAATGCCAAATGCTCAATGTGCTCAATGTGTTTTCCATAGGCCCCTCACCCTCCTTCTTATAATCCTTCGTTGACCCTTCAGCGGCCAAGATTAAAACATAATCAAGGGCTAAGAATAACTTGGAGTTGATTGTGAAAATTTCTGAATCTTATACTCATGCAGAAATCTTTACTGTTAATTTGGTTATGCTCCTCCTACTTAGATAAGTTATTAATTGAATAAATTCAAATTAAAATCGAAGCAAAACACATAACAGATCTTCACCAATTCAGATCTAGAAGAGATACATGCACACATAGACAAAGTGACAGAGATTTTCTGGACAAATAGTCCCTGGAAAAACCCAATGCGGGAAAACCAGTGTTCTGGTTGCTGGAGGGTTTTATTATTAAGAATTTTCTGAATACAACAAATCTGGGTTCTAGATCTGGAAAACCCGATAGAGAAATAATAGATCTACAACTCACTAGCTGTTCTAAAGTGAAAATAATGACTAATCCACACCCTCAAACGAGATTTACAAGACTCAGTTAAAATTAGGGCCTAGAAACCCTAGCGCTATCTCTGAAGCCTCTGCGTCCCTCAGCGCTGCTCTGAAAAAGGCTGCGTTACCCCAAACTAGGTGACGCAATCCTTAGGCTGCCCCTTAGGGTCTCTGCGTAACCCTTGAGGGCTTCCAGCTGAAAATCACGCTGTCCTTGAGGAACTGTGCAACACCTGCGTAGCATAGTTGCTGCCCTTTCTGCTGCCTCTCTGAGCTAATCTCTACCTCTTGCTGATTCTAGACCCTGGGATTAGATCATCCCCTTGGCCTAAATTCCCCTCTCTGCAGCTAAAACACTTCTGAGAATTCTTAGCAAACTCGCCCTAGAATCTCAGCTTAACTTCAGTGCTCTTCCTTTGTGTGTCTTTACAAATGAGCCCAACCCTTTCCTTTATACTTTTCTCATTGGGAAACCAACGACCGGCCATGATCAGATCTTGAATCAATGGCTAAAATTAAAAGAAAGCTTGATCCGTGTGACTTAAAACAATTTCATCACATGTTTAATTAAATTCACTTTAATTATTTAAGTTCCCTAAGTTTTAACTTAGGAAATACATTAAAATAATTAATTGATTTAATATCTCCTAAACCAGATGAAATTTCCCAAATCCATTTCTGGGTCTCATAGGTCAAGTGTACTCTAGTCCTTCCTCAAAATTTGGGAGCTAGAACACAATTGATGCCACCCGAAATACACAAAATCTCAACAGTGATCCATGCCTTTATCTAGAAGATTCACACTTAGTTTAATTAATACCCTTTAATTAATCAGTTTCGCTAAGTTTATACTTAAGAAAACATTAAAAACGATTAATTAATTTAATTAAACCATCTCTAAGTGGAATTTTCCAAAATCGTTTCTGGGTATTATGGAATACATGTGTCTTAGACTGTATACAAAATTAAAAGCTAGAATACATTCGATGCTACCATAAATCAACACTAGAACCATCAAAATAGGGTAGTTCTTTTACCTTTGAGGAGATGCACCGGAAGTTCTTAGTGATCTTGAGGTAACGCAGTGCAGAAACATTATGCAACCGGTTCTACCAGTTCTCCATCTCTCCATCTGAGTTTGAAAAACACGAGCTATCCTTCTCCCAATTCAACATTCCATCAACTGTGGGGTTGATCCAATTCTCGTCCTGCGCAGCCAGCTTGTAAATATGGTCAACAACATCTCCTTTGCGTACTGGCTCTAAATATCTTTCTCCTTCTGTTGGATCCAGTGGGACTATCACCCACGTACCATCATTCTCAAAGATCATGCTTCTATGCTTTAGGTTGATGATGCCTCCCATATCAATGGCCCAATCCAATCCTAACAGCGCAGGGTAGGGGTTTGCATCATCCAAAATTTATATCACTTCAAAATCTGCGCATACCTTTACTCCAACAATGTCTACCAGGACCTGTGGAAGTCTTCCAAGTGGAATGATCTTCTGTTGATTGGCCATGTGTAACTGAATGGTGGACCATTCCATCTTTGGTTCTCCCATCTTCTGCCAGGTTTTCTTAGGTAGAACATTTGCATCAGACCCTAGATCCAGGATGACTTGATCCATCTCATACTCTCCAATTTGCACATTCATACGCATCTCCCGACCAATTCTCTTCTTGTTCTTATAAAGCTTGTTCACAGCGTTAATCTCCATTCAAGGTGCTTCCTTTTCCGCGCAGCTGTCTATCGGAGCATGTAGATTATCTACTACCTTCTGATTGCGCAATAGCTTAATACAGGCTTGTAGGAATGGTTTGACTTCATCATCAGCCTTTGGTTCCATGATAGACTTTGATGTGGACACGCCTACAACAGCAAAATCCTTCTTGGCTTCAATTAAAGTCTCTTTTTCCTTCTGCAAGTTGAGTCCTTTCTTGTCAGACGCCTTTCTGATAAGTGGCTCTACATCAACCCTCTTTTCCTCATCTCCTTCGGTGGCAGCACCACTGCGTGTATGTACATTTACACTTGGACCATCATCGCGTGGTTCAACTTTAACCATTTGTATGTTTTGCGTAGGCGTCTGCTGTTGCTTTTCCTGCATTCTAGCAATTAACACAAGACAATCTTCAATTACATGATCAAATTGCCTACAATACCTGCAATATTGTCGCGCAGGGTTTGGGCAGTCGCGCGCATGGTGTCCAACGTCTCCACAGTTATAGCTGATTAATTGCCCTCTTCCCCGACCTGCGCCTCCACCTCTTCCCCCTCCCCTTCCTCTTGTTGGTGATCCTCCACGTCCAAAGGGAAATGCTGGTGAAGAAGGGTCGGCCTGCACTCTATAGAGGTTAGCACTGTCTATCTTTAGATCGAACGTTCGGTCAAATTTTCTACCAAGGCCTTGAATTCTTTGAATTTCTCAAAGACTTCCTCTTTGGTTTTAAGAAAGTAGATCCATGAACGGTCATCAATAAAGGTAGCAAAATACTTTGCACCACTGAGAGCAGTCGTGGACATTGGTCCGTAGATGTCTGAGTGTATCAACTCTAGTACACTCTTGGCCCTACTGCTGCTTCTTGGAAATGCTTCCTTGGCATACTTCCCTAGTACACATCCCTTGCAGACCTCATCTTTCCTTGTGTTGAGTTCTGGAGCTCCCATGACAGTCTTCTTGAGGATCTTCAAGGCTCCATGATGTAAATGCCCCATTCTTTGGTGCCATAATCTATTCAGGTCTCTCTCATCTGTACTGCTGATTAGTGCCATTGGACACTCGAGTTGAAGCTTATACAAATTATGCTCCTTACTCCAATTTGTGCCTTCCTTTCCAGCTAGGATGTTTGACATAACTTTATTTCCAATAAAGTATACATCGTAACCCTTGTTTTGGAGCTGAGTCATGGAGAGTAAGTTCATCCCCAATCCTAATACATGCAATACATTTGTGGCTCGAAGATTGTTACCAACATTTGTCTGAAATATTATGGTTCCTCTACCAACGGGGGTACACTTGGCCTTGTTTCCCATCGTGATCTGAAAGTTCATCTACTCTTCCTAGTAGCTCGAAAAACATTCTCGAACTCCTGTCATGTGAGAAAATGCTCAACTGTCAATATACCAAACTCCTGGAGAGGTCATACTTGACACACGCGAAATCTTCTTCTAGTCTGGATGCCAGAACTGACATGTCATGATCCCTCTGTTTCTTCATGTGTTCTGGAGGACTGCGTGAACCCTTCCGAAATGTTGTTGCAACTATGTCGGATCTCAGTTCCATTGTAAAATCTCCTCTTCTGTCTTTTGCCTTTAGCTCTGATACCATGTGAAATTTTCAATATGAAAATACTACTGCAGTGATTGATTTATTTCGCCTACTTATTTATAATAAGTTATTTACAGATACTTCAGTAAATTTTGAAATTAATACAACTGCAGTATTCACTTTAATCTTAAAGCAGAAGAACAAATAGAACAAGTATAACACAATAAAAACAACCACATGAACGTAGTTATTTTTGGACAATTGTCCCCGGAAAAACCCAATGTGGGAAAACCGATGCAGCAGATGAGGGTTTATATTAATCTTCAATAGTAAAAGATCGTTTACAGAATATATGACGAGTAGATATTTAGCATACCCCTGAGATGAATTTTCCAAACACCTCGGAAGAATTCTCGACACTCAATAGGCACTTCCCTTCCCTCTGCGTCACTCTGCGTGGAGGGCCAGTGCTGGTGCCCAACACTCTCTCCTCTGCGTCTTCTGTCTTCCTTCTCTTCATCTCTGCCGACCTCTCCCTCCTCCTTCTGTCTCTGCAACCCAACCTCTACAATCTCTCCCTTTGAAATCGAATTCTCTTCCTTCAGAATCGATTTCCTTCAGGTATTGAAAATGTGCCCGGCTTGCTTTCCACATGACCCTCAAGCCTTCTCATATAGTCTTTTCGTTGATGAATCAACGACCAAGATTATATCCTTAATCAATGGCTCATATTAAAAGATGACTTGATCTTCATTTTCTAGAAGATTCACACTTTGCTTTATTAATACCCTTTAATTATTTAATTTCCCTAAGTTTAGACTTAGGGATCACTTTAAAATAATTAATTAATTTAGTAAAGAATGATCTGAGTGGAATTTCCACAAACGATTTCTGGGTTATCTGAAATATTGATGTCCAAGCCTCTTCCCAAAATATGACACTTGGAACACTTTCCAATGCTGCAAAATCAACATAGCCTCCTCCATTCTATCCTCTGGGTTTGTTGTTGCCCTTCAGTTGGCAGAAATATTTAAAAGTAATGGCCCTCCCGAACTCTGGGCCATAGGACTAGTACTCTAGGAAGTACTCTCTGTTGACCACTGGAGTGGCACCTGATGATTATGTGAAGACTCCTTGGCCAAGGATGAACCAGAGGACACTTATGCCATCAGATATCATCATATATCATCAGTTCAACAAAGTTTTTAAACTCTACTTCTTCTTCTTATCATTTTCTTCTTCAGTCATCAGATTCTGCAGGCCTACAGGGATATTGAATAAATTTCACTAGCATGATGAATAAAGCCATGTAACAGGCCTAGAATGATGGGACTCGATCAACAAGCGAGTACAACTTGGAGTGATTTTTTTACTTGGTTAATTATTCCTTCTTTTTAGCGGCGAATAATTTTCTAGGGTTTTTCACTCATTGCATTACCCTAAAGCTAGGGTGATGGCTTGAAGGTTGATCCCTTAACGCATCTTAGTGCCTAGAGTCAATGTATATTACCATGCTAGGTCATCTCTGAAATTTCACGGAATTTGACTAGGTCTAGATAGAAATTTTTAATAATTAAAAATTTCCTCCAAAACAATTTTTTTTAATTAATTTCTATGTAATGACGTAAATAAGTGGCCTTAGGAAATGACTGGGGCATGTGACCAGTCGAAATTCATTTTCAGAGACCCAACATTATCCTAAGACCCACTTTGGGGGTCAAAAAACAACTTATACTCCCTCAAAATCCAATTTTTCTAATGTCAGTGGCAAAAATGAGGAAAAATTCAAGAAAAATTGAACAATCGGAAAAATTCATAAAAAATGTCAAAGTCAAAATAAGTCAAATTTTGACGTGGAAATTCCAGGGAAGGTCAAAGATGATGTGGCAGCCATGTGGGGCCCACCACATAAGGTACAAGAAGTCAAAATTCCAAGAGGCAAGTCAAACTAGGCCCACGTTGAGTTCATACGTATGGCCAAAAGTTCAATTTGGATATAATTCAAATGTTATAAATTTGATGGGGCATAATTCTAAAGTTTAAACTTTAATAAAGTGAGTGGATATTGGACCATGGGTTTGAACATCACAATTAAATCGCGATTTTTTCAACAAAACGATTAAATCGGCGATGTTTTGCACGATTTTTTGAAAAAATCGCTAATCGAGAAAAAAACGCGATTTTTTTGATTAAAATCATGGGCCCATCAAACAGCAACCCTATAAGTTCAAAAATCGATTTTGCTTTTTGTCATTTTTGCTGACACACCCTATTGGCAGTTTTACTTTTACTTAAATTTTTACTTTTAATGAAAATAAAGGAAATATCACTTTTACTTAAATTTTTAACATTACCATGAAATGACTCGGGATGTTTAAGAGTGGTTTCGACCTCATTGGATTTCATATGAAGAAACTAGAATTTTAGATTTCACTCAAAATTCAGCAGATTTGATGGTTTTCAGGGTTTCATGGTTTGAGGATTTGCATTGTTTCCATTTGATTCTATTATGTGTAAGGGTATGAGATTGGCATTTGATCAAGAGTATGAAGTCCTTTAAGAACCTTGATGTTGGTGGCATTGATTGTTGAACTTTGTCAATGTTGGTGGTATTGATTGTTGAACTCCCCTACCATGGCCTTAACAAGAATGTACCCTTCACTCAAAGGAAAACAACTGGTTAGGCATGTTAATCTTTTTCTTCCGCATTTTAAGGTTGAGGAGATGAACCCTTCACTCAAACCAAAATCATTGGTTAGGCATGTTAAACTTTTTCAATTTCTATCATGTTATAAGGTTGAGCAATCCAAATTTGAAGACTTTGAGCTAGATGATGTTTATGTATCTCTTGTTGATGATCCCATTTCTAGTAGCGATGAATCAATGATGAGTTTCATGAGGAGGAGGAGGAGGAGCAACGGCGCGGGGAAAGGAGGGTGACACCACTTGCCTGGATGGGGTAGAGGACGTGGTGCTCTTTGCTGTCCCTGGTGCTTGGGATGCGGAGCCCTGTAGTCCATTGCTAGCCTCGCCAGCTTCTTCGTCTAGAGGGAAAGCTGTTACATTTTCTCGCAAGAGGGGCAGAGGAAATCAGTAGTATAGGTTATTTGGTGCATTGCTTTGTATATAACATTATGACTCATGATATGAGATACATTATTATATTTTTTGTTGATATTTTGAGGTTGAGTTGAGACTCAGGACTTAGTATTCAGGACAAGATTCAGTTTTATGTGTGATGTAGCACTAGACATGATATTACACATCTTATATATTAGTTTTTTTTTCATATTTATGTGTCAATGCATTTATTTTATGTTGTGGGTGCTTTAGATATTAAAAAAATTGAAAAAAAATGAATATTTTTGTATGTGCCGATTTTTTCCCGATTTTTACGATTTTTTCCAATTTTTTCCCCTCGCCGATTTAATCCCGATTGCGATTTTCAAAACATTGTATTGGACACCACCTCACTCATGTAGTCTACGTAGGAGGCAATGAAAATAGTGATACGCACATGCCAATAAAGAAGAAAATCCACGCTGGCAAATTTTGTTCGTACACTGCCTAGTCAATAGTCAATGCAGCAATAAGGAAATATGTTGCCAATCAGCACGCAGTTTAAAGTTTTTAATGGGATTTGATTGGAGGAAATCGTGGAGTGTGTCTCCACCAATCCTCACACAGCTCCACACTTGTATGCTGCTAACCCACACAAGGATCTACACACATTACAAAAACAGCAAGGAAAAATTAGTGTATTGCATGGAGTATTTGGTTGAATATTTATTTGAGAAAATCATGGAGTATGGTCTCCACTTACCCCATAAATATTTACTCATGTATGTAGCACTTCAGGCAGCTCAACGCACTTCAAAAAGGAGATATGTACATCAGATTTGCAGGAGAAACACTGCCTGTACACAACAAAGGAATTGGACATTTGTTTAGCAACGTTTTGGGTGAGGATCCTCCACGGATTATGTGAGAGTCTTATCTTCTCATATAGCCACTTGTAACACAGTTGCTCCACAGGGATGTACGCTCAGCCATAGAGTAGATTTTCACTGCCAGCACAAGGAAAATTACAGTGACACCTACAGCAATTTGATAGCCACTTGAAAATTCATTTTTGCTTTTAGATCTTCTCTAGTTTTTGTATAAATTGAGCTTTGGGCTCTCATTGTAATCATGGTTTTGAAGCTTGTGCTTATTGTTACTATGCCAAAATTGTTATTGAGCTAAATAAAGGAAAGTCTTTGGGGTTATTAGCTTCTCTTGTGGTGCATTCTTTGGTTGATGAGGTATACTTCTTTCATTTGATGTTGTTATTCATTTGATTTTACACTACAATCTAGTTGGTTATTTTTGTGCATTTGCTTGAGGGCACTGTCGTCTACGGAGGGGAGATTTGTAGCTATCTCAGATCTCCTTTGGACTTGGTATATTTTGTGCCCTTGTTGTAGCTTGTTATTTTCGGTTGAATGACAAGGTCAACATGGCCTCTATATGCCAAGTTTCTTTTGCATTAATTGTTAGGATATTCCGACACATAGGAAATAGTTAAGTATAACTTGGTCTAGTGTAGAGTTAGGTAAAGTGTGTTTCTTCACTATGTACATTTGTAACTCATAATCCAACGGTCATGATATGTAGTGATCCGATGGTTCACTCTCTCCTCGGTATTATCGACACTTGATCCGTGGCTTAACACCCGATTGGTCCATGATCTCTATTTAAAGAGCATGGAGGGTCATTTGTCCGGTAACCGTTTATGAGAGAAACTTATGTAAATTTTCTTTTTATATTAATAAATTGCCTGAAGTGGCCGCGTTGGCTTAGGCCATGGACTGTTTCCCTCTCCGAGGGTTTTAACCAAGTCAAATACTGCTGTACTGATTTTTGATGTATTTGTGAGCGGTGACATTTGGTGTTTGATCTAAGGAACTTACCCTATAAATTCCTACGTAACAATTGGTTTGCAAAGATTTGTGTGTTCAAAGGACAGGTTGCCAAGTCTATTGGAGTGTCTTCGGTTGGAAAAAGTCACCTCCAACGATATCAAAGATCCCACAAGTTGTTCAAGCCAACAATCTCATAAGACATCAAGAGGTTTATTTAAAAGGGGGTTTCATGAGCCCTTTGCTTCTTTTCCATCTCTAAAAAATCATATATTTTCTTCTCTCATTTGTGCACATATTGATTTTATCTAGCATTTGAGGCTAAGTTGTTGGATTTAAATCCTAACTCTCACTCACTAAATCAACTCTTTCAAGCTGATCTTAGTGAGGGAATTTGTAATATAAAGTGTATTTTATACTTGCATTGAATTTTTAACTTTTTCAGTCTCATGCATGTGATTTCCTCTCACATATTTCAGCACTATTTCTTTTGCATGCTAACTTTTTTGTTTGCTTGCCTATAGGTGTTCTTGGAAGCAAATCCAAGTTTGAAGAAAGGGAGCTAAAGCATAAGCTAAGGAACAATTTTCCATTTGGAACCTCAAGTCCAAGTTCTTCGTTATCGCTTCACCTCTTCTTCTAAAGCCTCATTCTTTTGAGGAATTGTAATCACCATTCACCTCAAGGCTTTAAGCCTTTACCTTGTAACATCTCACAAATAAATCTTTAAAATCTTACATTTGTAACTTTGGGAAAGAATAAGTTTAAAGCGCATATTGTAAACTCTTCCCAAGCCCCTCATTTCTATAAGAGGGCCTCACTTTCAATAATAAAGAGTTGACTTTTTTTGAGGGAGCTCGAGAATTTTTTCCGATGGTATCTCACCTACTCATTTAGAGGGAGAAAATCTTCTTGAGTGGTTAACTTTCTTTTGTCTAGTTTTTAATTTGCTCAAATAATTTACTTGCATTCATCATTTTGTTTGCTAATCTAATCTAGTTGCATGTGAACAACTCATATTTTCATTAATTTCTTAGATCGCATAGTCCTTTAATTTCCTAATTTGCAATTTCATTTGCCATCACTTACATGTGTTTTGTGATCTATTTCTCATTTGGTTAAGTTTCACAATATACTACAAGTAAAGAAACATAACACTTTCAATTTATGGCAACTTGAGTTATTGTTCTAACTATGAAGCATATTTAATTGAAGCATCTCCATCTTTTACATAGCACTTGAAAACTCACTTTCATATCATATTAGGCATTCTAATTTAGTTGCATATTTAAAATTAACCTCCAAGCATAAGCTTGGTTGATAGAAATCATAGGAAAAAAGGCTTTCTTGGACAATTCTTCCATTTGGTACGAAGTAAGGTAAAAATGTGTGACCTTGCGGTTATGAAGGTGGCTTGTTCCCTTGTAGGAACGAAGGCACACGTTGGCTCGTAAGACACAGGGGATGGGTATAGTTAATGACACCCCCGTGCTCTTTCTTACAATCACCCCAATTTTTACCCCTTGGTAAGAGGCTAAGAGCACAAGAGGAGGACTTCTCACCAAGATTAGGCATTTTAGATTAGAAGTAACCAAGATTAATTGCATCCAAATCTAGTATAATTGCATCTCATGCTTTGATTCAGAAATCGATTTATCTTGAAAGCATTTTACTTCATTTAAGCAAATACATTTTCATTTCAAAGAGCAATACTCTGGAGGCACTAGTTTCTCATATGTTTCATGCTTATTTTATGTATTGATGGTTATTGCTCATATCATGTTTTTGCTTGTAAATCTAAATAAGTAATCTATTTAATTCTAACAAATCTCCTAGAAAACTCACATCTTTAACTTAGTTTTCCTTTAGGGACCACTCCCCATAGCTAACCTAGGAGATAGCTTAAACGGAGAGAGTCGGGAATAGGTGATAGCCCCTTCTCTGAGTTCCTTGCCACCAACCGCACCTAGTGGGGTTAAAGGCTTTTCCCACTAACTAGTAGGTAGGTGTAGGCAGCAAGCGATAACACTCTCCATAGCAAGCTTCCTTCTGCTCCTTTTGTCCTCCCACTTCTGAAGCTAGGAACGTAGGAATGGTAGATCATGGGGGTGTATATGGTACTGCAGGCATATTTGGGTTAAGTGAGGCCTGGTGCTATGAGGTTCTGGATCCTTCTCCCACCTGGAAATCCCCTTGGACTCCCTTTCCTTTACTACCATTGTTGTTTCGGTGACCCATCTCCTCAATGTTCTTTGTGAGGTCTTGCATTTTCTTCAATAGAAGGTGAGAAAATTTCTCCTCCTTGCTCCTCTTCTCGCCTTCTGCATCCCCCATTCTTGTCTCCATAATCTCAGGTTCACTGATCACAGGGTTTGGAGTGATTTCTAACTCTTTCTCTGCTCCTGTACCTCTGCCTCCGGTATGTCACATTTTGCTTGTATTTCGGTGTCATAGATTGCAATGCTCCCATAGGCTAAGCCAAGTCTATGAACTCTAATACCACTGTAATATCCCCAAAGGTAATTTACAGCAATAAACAGGCATACATAGAAAAAACATACACAACAAAAATAAACACAGAATTTAGAACACTATTGAGCCATAAAAACTGCGCTTAGCCATTTTATTAATGATGAGGAATGTGTACAAAATGAGGTGTTGGAATGAGTGCACCTGGGCTTGCTCAAGGCAAGCTACAGAATCCCTCAAAAGCACTGTTGAACACCCTCAAATTCTGCTCTCTGCATGGTTGTAGCTTTGCGCTAGAAACTGCCCAGAAATGTTGTTGCTACTACAAATGATATGCTGCTAGGGCCTCTTGTATTGCTCAGAAAATTCTGGGAATTTAACCCCAGACTCTACTCAATAAACCCAGAATAACTAGCGAAGGGTTTGCCTAAAGCTTGACCCCGGAAATTGGCCCTCTTGGGCTTGGCTCACTAAACTACTGGGCAATTCGTACCTCTTGATAATTCTGCTACTGGAAGCCACCAAAATGCCTAGAAAATCCCTGTTAGGAGGCTCCAAGCCTTCCCACCAAATCTCCTGCAAAAACTCCACTCAATCCCTGACTCCCGAAGTGACTCCCTCAAGGGACTGCGCAGCCTCTGCGTTGCTGATGAAGGGATTGCGCTGTAGAAGAGGGTCTTT
This sequence comes from Pinus albicaulis, assembly GCA_034641835.2. NCBI lineage: Eukaryota > Viridiplantae > Streptophyta > Pinopsida > Pinales > Pinaceae > Pinus > Pinus albicaulis. The sequence continues at coordinate 181,270,731 of CM076584.1, forward strand.
GCTGCTGAAATGATCGAACTATGGTGAAGCACCTTCCTTGGGCTGGCACTCAAAGTCCACCGAGGCAAAGGCTGGGATCTCTGCTCGAAGATACTCACTTTCTGAACAACACGTGCAGACTTGGCTAACTGCTCAAGCGTGCTCTGTCAATAAAAAAATTTGAAATAGATGAATGAAAGCCAAGAATGAGCCTCATGCTTCCATTTTGTCCAAGTCTACCCAACGTTCCCATGGGCCCCAACTCGTGCCTCTAGCCTCCAATACGTACCAATGACTGCGTTGCCTCCATGTGGGTCGCAATTTCTCCTCATTGGGCCCCATTCTCCACTATTGTCGCAATACCTTGCCTCAGCCTAATGTTTAGAGTCCTATAGTTGCCTAAGTCTAATTGTGGGCCCCCAAACACACATTTCCTAAGTCAAAACTGTAATAATATCAAAATTAGCCAAAAATTAATATTCCGGTTTGCAGAATTGCTAAACAACAATATTACATAGTCCATCTTAGTCCCACTCGGATAGATTTCCCAGGTCAGGGATCTCGTCCGTGGTATTGCAGTGCCTAAACTATTGAGAGACCAAATGGATAGATTTCCCTGGTCAGGAATCTAGTCCATGACATTGAGGTGCCTAAACTTCTTCATAGAGAAAGTGAGATCTTCCATGTACCTCTTTAATTATATGTAAAAAATGAATACCTCCCTAGTTAAGAAGGAGTGTTGAAGAATGTAACTAGGTTCGGTCTTCATTATTAATATATTTGTCAAAAAGAATTTATTGTTATTTTATTGGCTTGTTAAAGCATGGGTTTCATGCTTGGGTCAATTATAGGTCAAGCCTCCATTGTAGGCTTTAGGTTGTTTTCAAAGTCATTTATTGTTTGATTAAAGACTCCTCCATCAAGTCATCATTTTCAGCAAAGTCATCAACTCTGCCTCTTCATCAAAGTCTTCAAGTCAACCTCTTCATCTTCAAGTCGGCCTCAAAGGAATTATTATCAAACAAACTCAAGTCGGCCTAAATAGAGACACAACAGTTCATGAAGTCATGTCGACCTATTTCAAGGGGAAAAAACTATGTAAAGGAGGGTGACCTTCTCTCAAATGACACCACAGAAGTTCAAATCTCTCTCTGAAATAAGTTCAGATCATATCACAGTTTGGGTAACTTCAGGAAGAGGTTTCAGTGCCATTGTAGAAGGAGAGATTCGATGTTATTCTAGAGATAAACTCACATTACAATGATCACATAAATTCGTGCTAATTTCAGAGACAAGTTCGGACAAGAGAATTTCAGAGATAAATGTTTCGGTGTCATTACAGGAATGAAGCTCGGATAGGAGATGATCTCGATGCTACCACAGGGACCATAGTTCATTGCTATCACAGTGAGGAGATTCGGTGGTACCACAATGACTACAGTTTGGTGCTCTTACAAGGAGTCTTGATGCTACCACAGAGAGAAGGTCACAATGCAACTACAGTAATGAGATCTCGGTGTCATGACAGTGATGAGATCTCGTGGATATCATAATGAGGAGATCTCGGTGCCATGATAGTGATGAGATGATGATATCGGTGCAATCACAGTGACATGGATCTTGGTATGCTAACAAAGTGAAAGGAGGACTTGATGGAGGGAGTCTCTAGTCTAGGGTCTTGGTCATCTCATCTTGAAACCACTGAAGGAAGAATTTTGATTGGGTTTTCCCCAAGGAGTGGGATTTTTCCCTGGTTGCGTTCCTACATCTTGTTCCCTCTTCTATTTGTTGCTTGGCATTAGTCTTGATAATAAGAAAAGATAAATTAAAAGATCTAATAATAATAACGAAAACATCACGATATAATGTCATAATAAGAGAAATCGATTATATTTCCTACCCCTATGATCAATTATGATATACACTTGAAAGAAAAAATGATAATTATGACATCCATATGCAAGGTCACAAGGGTGGGAGGTGGGAAAATGAGATGACCATACTCATGATAAGGGATCATGAAAGCAACGAAAAAAGGGGAGTCAAAGACCATTCCTTCAAGCTTGAACATAGAAGAATTAATCATCAATCCCAAGCATTCCTTCCCAAACCCCACCTTAGGCCTATGATTCGTCTCAACACTTATGGGATCACATTGGGAGGGGAACGGAAAAGGAGATGATATGGAAGTGAGATTGCAACAATTGGGCCTCTAAAGCCTTTAAAATTAACATCTAACCTTTCCACACTTTAGGGTAACTCCCTAGAGGTGTTTTTCACACAGTGGATTGGTTGTTTAAAAAAATAGGTTGTTGTCCCTGTGTTTTTACACAGGTTTTACAGGATGTCATATGACAATAAGTTATTTTGACATATAGCTCCTTAACCAGACTTTCAAAATTAATAAATACTCACATATTTGGTTAGAGTAACTTCAGTAGACCAAAACCACAGGTTACATGTTTTATCTTTGAATTTCTTTGGCTACTAATATCTGCTCTTAGAATTCTACTCTGTTTTGGCACTATTTTTACGCAAGCTAGTAGATAGACTAAGAACACCTTGACCCCATTGACTCCATATAAGGCACTAGACATAAACCGGAGTTGCTGGGGGGATATTTAGGAACTCCTCCCTTGGTTGTTCAGGGGGTTGTGGACCTAACTAGTGGGGGCTTGGGCTGAGGTGACAGAGGATCCCTACTGCCCATCTAGCAAGGCTACCATGTCCTTAGAGGCCCTGCTAAAAATATTGTTAACATGATGCACAATTGTGGGAAAATTATGCTTCTTGAGAACCACTGACACTGTAATCCTGCAATTGAAAAAATCCTTTCACAACATGGAGGTTCACCATTAACCATATCAACAAAACTCCGAATTTGAAAGAAGATAAACCTAAAATGAAGTTTGTGCCCCTTGCTAAAGGTATCAAAATCCTTTACTAAATTAGAATTCCCATTATCATTCCAAGCAGTTGGAATTGCAGACCTGATTTTATTCTTATGGAAGCTATGAGTACAGTCACAGCAAAAAAAAACTATGTAATATCCCGAATGGGAAATAGACAGCAATACAAGCATACAATAATATAGAAAATGCCGAAAATAGATATAAAGCAAATACACATGAAAATGCTGGGAATGCTAAGGCATTTTATTAATCTGAGAATATAATGAGATACAATGGATAATCAGAATGATAGCACCTCTCCTTGCTCAGGGCAAGTGAAGAACTCTCTCAGATAGACTGGAAATGGCTGCTACAAGAATCTGAGTCCCACCGGAAAATCGTCAGAATCGCCGTCGCTAAAACAGATCGAAACTCCCACTCGTGATCCCCCCTCGCCGGAATGAGCTGAAAATCTGTAGATCACCTGTACTCATTGCTCCGGACAAAACCCAGAAACCATAAACAAAATGGACCACCTCCGAAAATCACCCCAGAAACCCTCCTCAAGGAAAAACGCTGTCCCTCCAGGCCCAGCGCAGATGCCAAATGAAATATGTTGAGATAGAGCCACAAATCCCTCAGGAAACTCTCCAACTGATAAAGACTGAACCTCCACGCCGAATAACACTGAATCTCCTGCAGAAATCCCCACAACTGAACAGCTCCAACTCAAACTGCGTCCTCCCTCCAAAGACTGCGCAGTCACCCAATGAAGCTCAGCTCCTCAGCAAAACACCCAACCAAATCACCTACTAAAGACTGAAGAAATACCTTGCCCGAGCAGGCACTCGAAGTCCCCCGGGGCTAAGGGTGAGATCTCCGACCGGAGAGACTCAATCGCACTAAACAGTGCTGCAGACAGGCTAAACAGCCAGCATGCTCAAGAAGACAAAAGTCTAGCTCAAATATCATCAACATCAATAATCCCCCAAATGAGGAGGCTCCTCCACCTTTTATAGCGTTGGTTTCCCTCCAAAACCAACGTAGTCTCTCTCTCCTCCACGTGGTGTGTGGCCCCCCTTGGCTCCCCCCTTAAGTTACAACGTTGTGCTACTAGGAAGGTGTTTTATTCCACTAAAGTGAGTTAGACCCCCTTTTTCTCACTTTTTTATTTATCTACAAACCACATACAGCAAAACAATACAAAGTCGAATATTCCAATTAGCTGTCGCTAATTAGGAATATTACATTCCCCCCCAGAAAAATGTTGCTTGCCCTCAAGCAACTGAAGTGATGGATGCTGCAAAATCTGCTCGCTCTCCCAAGTGGCATCCTCATCCGGCAAAAATTGCTTGTCCTCAAGCAACGCTTGAACAAGCCTACTCTCTAGCTGATGCTCCCCACCGATACTGCACAATGTGCCTAGGTCCCACTAAAACCTCTCTGTCTCCTGCATCACCCTGATACGAAGGGATATCTCAATGCCAGGATCCCAAACTGGCCTCTCACAGTACCAGTCAACCAATAATCCCCCCGGATCCCATCGCCACCATGGCCAATAATCGCCCAAGTCCCACGGCTCGGACTGTGCACTGCCTCTGGCTATGACTAATGCTCTAAGAGGTGAAGACCACTAATAAGCATCAATGCTCCTGGGCTCCTGCTGCGTTGTACCTGTAGCTGCATATGCTACCCCTCCAACTGCATACCAACTCATCACCTCTCTCCAATCCAAGTCATGACTCAATCCCATGTTGATCCTGCTCTCCTGAAATTGGGAAGGAGTCCTGAAGTAACGAAAACTGGTGCCCTCCTGCCGACTGGGATCTGTAACATCTACTATGTCCAAGGGCCCCTGCTCCACTGTGCTCCCTACGAAGAATACCGTACCATCAAGAGGGTACCAACTCGTGATCTCCCGCCAGTCCATCCTGGAGGAAGCATCTGATGTAGCAACAACTACTGCATGTGGAACATGCCTGGAAGGTTGCCGCCAACCCATAATCATCTCCCACTGCCAAACTATCACATCTACCTCCAACATCTCCAGAGGATATGGATCTGTAGCTGCTGTCACGGTACTCGGTGTCTGTGCATCTGGCTGCTCCACCTCAAAGGATGACCCCAATGCTAGCCACATATCCATCATAGGCTCAATGTGGGCACCCATCTGGACCTCACCCAAGGAAATGTCATGCATGATGTCCATAGTATCCTTCTCTGCTGACTCAGGCTCCATCATGTGCTGCTCTAGCTGAAGCATCACAAGTGACTCACCACCCAGAGTATCTCCTATACAGTCCCCTGACTGCTCACCCTGCACACTGTAATACGGCTGCAATCTACTGTCATCATACCTGCATGACTGCTCTTGCTCCACAGAAGCAACCTCAACTGATCCTATGGACTCATATGAAAGAAAGTCCTCACCCTGGCATACAGAAGGAATGCCCTCCTGTTCTACCTCCGCCACCTCATCTGCATTGAATATGCCATCCACCCTCTCGATGAAGTGTCGATACAATGTCTGGAGTCCAGACGCATGCTGGGATGCTACCTCTGCTGAACCCAATATCCTCTGCTCATGCATGATCTCAACATGCCCTGAGGGAAAAATGATGCATGTCCCCCTCATGACCTGCTCCCCAAGCGTAGGCTCAGCAATGACTAATGTGCCACCACTACAGAGGATCATCTCATCCCCTAAACTGTGGCTGTCAACTAGCGTACTGACCTAGTGCCACTGTTGAGAAGTCTCTCGCCTAGTGTGTTGAGGACCATCCAAATATCTTGGGTGTGCCTCACGGACCCTGCTGCTCATGCCCAAAGTGCCAAAGGACAACAACAAAATCAGTTGTGCCCATGAGTGATGTAGAAGAGTGTCGGATGTGTGAGTCCCCACAGATACCATCAAGTATCGCTCCTCTGTCTCCTCATCGATCCTGGGTGAAATACCCCCAAAGGTAAGCCCAGTGTCCCTGTCTGTGAGTCTCCCTGAATGCAATACTCTAAGACTCTGCTGTGCCACGCCGTACGCCCTCTCAAGCCACCGGTCATCCATGTACTCCTCAACATGCCACTACACACTAAGGCATACCCCTGAATACTGCTGGATACCCCATGCTACTGCTGTACCACCCTGTACCGTCTCGTGCCCTGACTGTGTCCAGGAATCTGTCACTCCCCGCATGCTCTCAATGTGATGTAGGGCACTCCGACTCCACAATGCAGTCCCACACACTACGGTACACCACCATGTAGCTCCATGTCCACCAGTAGTCCACTGATCACTGCTAGAGGCTCCCACACATCCATGGATGTGATGTCCTAGAGCTGTGCCTCTACATATCGGACTACCACCAATCGGTATCGTCATGTCCACCGTCGCATCACTATACCCGCCGACAAATGGATCATCACTGCAAATCCTCCTCGAAGGGTCCGAGAAGTGAATCTCCCTATGGGTCAGTAGTGTTACCACCACTGCTTGGTTCCGCTGCGTCCTCTGTGCCCCACACAAAGGTGAAGAATCCTTGGCCCCATACAAGGCGCCATCTGGTGGCCTGCCAATGCCACTTCCTCCGACAAACTCTTGCCAAGGTATGTTGACCACCCCGTGATCCCGTGTACGAGTGTCATACCAAAACAACCTAGGGAGTCTGCCCATAAACTGGTTGGCCACTGGAGCTGACCCAAACTCCCCTAGTGCATGCACATGCTCTACTGCTTGGCCAACTGTACCCTCCAAGACACAGGCAACCAACCTGCCTAGGAAATGATAGGTGATCCCACCTGGATCCCAATGCCAATCTGGGGTTCCTGTAATCCCCATGCATAGAAACTCCTGCTGAGCTACACTCGGATCCATCACCATCTCCATAGCCCGCTCCACTGAGTACCAACTCAAAATCTCTCTCCATCCAACCTCAACATGTGGATGCTGTACCCTGTGCAACTCTGATCGTCTCATACCGCTATCCAAGTCAACATATGAGATCTGACTAGGTGGCTCTGCCTCTCTCTCTCCAATGGGAAGAGATGACCCAACAACACGGCTAGTCCCATCCATGCATGCCTGAAGGGGAATGATCTGACGCTGTAATGTGCCCTCGAGTTGTACCATCAGGGAATCCAGTTGTTCCCCAATGCGGGCCAACTTGGCAGCCGACTCAGCACAAGCCACTCTCATGCCCTCCAGCTCCATGTCCTGCAACAAAATGGCCTCCCGAACTAATGTGGCCTTCGCTTTCAAAACTCGAAGCCGACGATACCGCTGCCTGCGACCATCATCCGATACCTCTGTATCTCCTAGTGCCTCATCGAATGGGGATACATCTCCTGACACTGCACCCATCTGTGTGCTGCTACCACCTGAAGATTCGGATGCGACTCCGGTCATCAACTCAATGGATGGCTCTACTGGGGTAGGCTCTACCTTCTCCACTACCACATCAACCGACCCGGCCGAGGAGGTCTCCAATGAGGGTGAATCCTGTGTCACACTAGGTGTAACCTCGGACTCCCTGCAACCCTGTGTTCCCTCATCCTCCAAGTGCGAGGTAACCATTTTAATGGTTTCCCTCTCCAATACTCGGTCAAGCTGGAAAGAGGTATCCAACTTGTCCACCCAAGCTTTTTTCGAGCGCCTGGATGACCCGTCAAATGTCGGTAGATGGAATCTGTCCACTGTGCGCTGTAAGCCCCCATCATGTGAGCGCCTGTTCCCTCTGTGAAAGTTGTGAGGTCTACTATCACGCTGGAGCTGAACATAATCTCTGAATGAGATAAGATCTCTGATCGCCGGCCCACGTGCCAGGTACTCTGCAATGTAGGCGTCCATCTCGTCAGGGTCAATCTCCGACTCCCGCTGTGCTCCTGCCCCTATGTCTTCATCCAGAAAATGTGGGCATGGTAGGACGTGTGGGTGTATGTGATGCCATATGCTGAGTGGCATCATGCTCCGGCAAATGGTGGGATGTGCCTGATCCCTCACCAATCTGAAAACCCCTTGGGGTTTCCCGCTGCCTAACCTCTAGCGCAGTGAGTCTCTGTCCCACCGTCTCCATCTGTCTCGACAGATCCTGTGTTGATTTGAGGAGCATCTCCCAAAATCTCTTTGCACCATCATCACCTGCCATTGGCACTTTCTGCTATGTGTCTACAGGCTCCTCAGAAACTGCACAGCTGCTGCAAAACCATATTGCTGCTTAACTTCGACCTCCGATTTACCCACTGAAAACTACTCAGAAAATTCCAGGAATTTGGGAAGGTGATCCTTGCCCAAAACCCAGAAAAACCCAGAAAACGTTTCTTCTAATTCCAACCTTCAAAATTTGACCCTTCATATTTTGGCCCTTTTTCCAATTTCGTTTTTGGTACTGCAACTGCTATTGCTCTCCAAAATTCCAGCAAACCTCTGTATGATCTCTTTCCCGATGCTACAGATCACAAAGTCATTTCGCATCTATGCTTCCGATACCACCGTAATATCCCTAATGGGAAATAGGACAAAAAGAATACAAGCATACAATAATATAGAAAATGCCGTAAATAGATATAGCAATACACTAGTAATGCCCTGAATGCTACCGCATTTTATTAATCCGAGAATATAACGAGATACAATGGACAATCGAATGATAGCACCTCTCCTGCGCCCGGTGGCAAGTGAAGAACCTCTTAGATAGACCGGAAATGACCGTTACAAGAATCCGAGTCCTTACCCCTCGCCGGAAACTGCCGTAACTGCCGCTGCTAAAATAGACTGAAAACTAGGGGCTGATCCCCTTGCCGGAATGAGCTGAAAATCTGTAGATCACGTGTACTCACTGCTCCGGACAAAACCCAGAAACCATAAACAAAATGGACCACCTCCGAAAATCACCCCAAAAACCCTCCTTAAGGAAAAACGTTGTCCCTCGAGGCCCAGCGCAGATGCCAAATGAAATATGCTGAGATAGAGCCACAAATCCCTCAGGAAACTCTCCAACTGATAAAGACTGAACCTCCACGCCGAATAACACTGAATCTCCTGCAGAAATCCCCACAACTGAACAGCTTCAACTCAAACTGCGTCCTCCCTCCAAAGACTGCGCAGTCACCCAATGAAGCACAGCTCCTCAGCAAAACACCCAACCAAATCACCTGCTAAACACTGAAGAAATACCTTGCCCGAGCAGGCACTCGAAGTCCCTCGGGGCTAAGGGTGAGATCTCCGACCGGAGACACTCAATCACACTAAACAGTGCTGCAGACAGGCTAAACAGCCAGCGTGCTCAAGAAGACAAAAGTCTAGCTCAAATATCATCAACATCAATCATGCCCAAATGAGGAGGCTCCTCCACCTTTTATAGCATCGGTTTCCCTCCAAAGCTTCTAGAGTGCATGTAGTCCCCCTCCTCTACATGGGGTGTGGCCCCCCTTGGCTCCCCCCTTAAGTTACAACGTTGTGCTACTAAGAAGGTGTTTTATTCCACTAAAGTGAGTTAGACCCCCTTTTACTCACTTTTTTTATTTATCTATAAACCATATACGGCAAAACTATATAAAGTCGAATATTCCAATTAGCTGTTGCTAATTAGGAATATTACAAACTATAGGGCATGGATTTTTTGAAACAATTAGGGGAAATTTTAGAGTAGTTCCATTCAAAGGAAAAGTGTTAATGGAGGAGGAAAATCAGGAAACAGAAACCAATACATATATTAATAACAGAAGGTTTCAGAACAGGAGAAGGAAAAAAAATGAATAAATTGCTAGTAACTTCATATCATTCAATTTGGAAGGCAAAGAGTAAAAGAATAACCCATTTTCAAATAAAAGCCCTATGCATATGTTATGGTAGACATACCGGAAGGAGCATGAGGATTCCAATTGGTATAACTGAAGCTAAATCTGTTAGTGTCCTCCGAAGAGTTTTCTTTTCCTTGTCAGTCAACTCATCACCTGTTAAGGCTCTTCGTAGGAAGCCCATTGCAGCAGCCACATCAGTGGAAAGAAGCCGAGTACCTTCCCAGACATCCTAAAATAAATTGATATAATTATCAGAAAATTATAATAGTAAGTGTGGCTAATATGTCGATCATGACCAGAAAATTTGCCTACAGAGAGGACAAACACAGTTAAAATATTGCCTAATAGTCTTAAATTAGCTTTGTCACACCATCTAGTTGAAAATATGCATTTCCATTCATGCCTTTATTTTTTATAACAATTATAAAATAAAGTACAAACACCAGTTTTTAAAAAAAGAAGAAGCAAACAACCAATCTCATGAATAATTGGAAAGGATTACAAATAATGTAGGAACACTGTTCTCTATTATCTTATCATATACATCTTCAATACAAAAACTGGGAACTTCAGTCAACTATAACGTTATGAGAAATATGACATTTATAGTTATCTATATAAATCAAAACCATATGATCTCCACTATAATCGGGTTGCAGGTTGCCCTGTAAACCAACCATACATGTTTGAAGTGTAAAAACTCACTATTTATATTCTTCAGAATTCCGAGTTAAAATAAAAATGTTAGGCCCCAACTATAAATATAGCCTAAGGTGCCTCTTAACGAAAAGTCATGACTTTATTCTTATTACTGTTTATTATTACTTTTATTATATTTTAATTTTATTAATTATTAGCAATATTTATTTATTTATTATTAGCCTAGGCTCTGTGTATATAACATTGTTTTCTCCTTTAGAAACATTTTTTCCTAAAAGCAATCTTGGATGAGCTTTTCCTTCGTTGTAGAGAGGCACTTGATTCCGGATTTGTTTTTGGATATTTGTGAGTTTTTTTAAAGAATGATGTCGGCTTTCCAACCAATATAGTTTGTAGTTCTTCCCTTGCCATTTGAATTCCTTAAATTGCTCGTGTATGTTTGGGGCATAAGTGCCCAATTGCATCAAACACTCCATACCTAACACCATGTCCAGTCGAATAGGGGGTGGAGCGTAATATCCAGATTGTAGTTCCAAATTTTGTATCTGTACAGAAACCTTATGGCATCATCGTAATCCTTTGATTTATTGGCCATTAGCAGATGTAACCAAAATATTCCTCAAAGGTTATACAGAAATATTTAATTTTCTTGCAAGAATAATATTCACAAAATTGTGTACTTCAAAATCTACTAAGATTGTGATATTTTTATCCTTTATGCTTTCCTTGAATTTTAGGGTCTTTGGTTTCACTTTTCCTATAATTGCCACAAGTGATATCATAGGTTTTCCATATCCAATGTTCCTCAAATGAGGTGGGATATAATGTGCTATAGGTTGTTGAATTTCTTCTTCTTCGACTATAACCTTGTTAAAGACATTTGAGTCATCCTCCTTACAACCCTACATATGATTGATGCTAATGACATCTTGGGTGATTTTACATCTTCATAGAATCTAACATGTCATCCTCAACAGGAACCTCTACTTCTCATTTATAATTCTCAATGATATTAAGTGATTAGATGTACATCTATGGCCCAAAACCCAATTCTTACCACATTTACAACAATCATTTTCCTTCCAGTTTTCTTCACCATCAGAGTTGCTCATGGAAGCGACTAATTCTCTATCATCTTCATATATATAGGACCTTCAATTGCTGCATTTGTGCCCTTGTGACCACTTGTACGCAAAACATTTGCCTTTAATCTCCACTTTGAGATATGATGAAGAATACCTTGAGTTTCCAAAATCTGTGCTTTGGGATGCTTTCCACCTCAAGTAAACCTAGTCAAAGATTTTTTTTCGATATTTGACTGTTTTAACTTGTTTTTAACAAATTTTGCCTTGCATCAAGCATTATCAATGGTTGTGATATTGTGCATTTGTAATTCCTCTCTTATATAAGGCTTTAATCCATACCAATGTTTTGAAAATCGCGATCGGGATTAAATCGGCTAGGGGAAAAAATCGGAAAAAATCGTAAAAATTGGGAAAAAATCGGCACATACAAAAATATTCATTTTTTTTCAATTTTTTTAATATCTAAAGCACCCACAACATAAAATAAATGCATTGACACATAAATATGAAAAAAAACTAATATATAAGACGTGTAATATCATGTCTAGTGCTACATCACACATAATAGTGAATCATGTCTTGAATACTAAGTCCTGAGTCTCAACTCAACCTCAAAATATCAACAAAAAATATAATAATGTATCTCATATCATGAGTCATAATGTTATATACAAAGGAATGCACCAAATAACCTATACTACTGATTTCCTCTACCCCTCTTGCGAGAAAATGTAACATCTTTCCCTCTAGACGAAGAAGCTGGCAAGGCTGGCAATGGACTCTGTTGTGCTCCAGATCCTGAAGCACCAGGAGCTAAAGGAGGCAGACCACGTCCTCTACCGGTAGCAGGGGTAGGTGGTGTCACCTCCTCCTCCTGTTGTTGCTCCTCCTCCTCCTCCTCATGAAACTCATCATTGATTCATCACTACTAGAAATGGGATCATCAACAAGAGATACATAAACATCATCTAGCTCAAAAGTCTTCAGACTTGGATTGCTCAACCTTATAACATGATAGAAATTGAAAAAGTTTAACATGCCTAACCAATGATTTTGGTTTGAGTGAAGGGTTCATCTCCTCAACCTTAAAATGCGGTAGAAAAAGATTAACATGCCTAACTAGTTGTTTTCCTTTGAGTGAAGGGTACATTCTTGTTAAGGCCACGGTAGGGGAGTTCAACAATCCATACCACCAACATCAACAAAGTTCAACAATCAATGCCACCAACATCAAGGTTCTTAAAAGACTTCATACTTTTGATCAAATGCCAATCTCATACCCTTACACATAATAGAATCAAATGGAACCAATGCAAATCCCCAAACCATGAAACCCTGAAAACCATTAAGTCTGTTAAATTTTGAGTGAAATCTAAAATTCTAGTTTCTCCATATGAAATCCAATGAGGTCGAAACCACTCTTAAACATCCTGAGTCATTTCATGGTAATGTTAAAAATTTAAGTAAAATGATCACTTTTACTTTAAGAATTTAACATTACCATTAACTGCCAACAGGGTGTGTCAGGGAAATGAGAGGGCTACAAAAATGACCAAAAAAAATTGATTTTTGAACTTATAGGGTTGCTGTTTGATGGGCCCACGATTTTTACCAAAAAAATCGCAATTTTTTCGAAAAAATCGCGATTTTTCACGATTGGCGATTTTTTCAAAAAATCGTGGAAAAAATCGGTGATTTAATCGTTTTCTTGAAAAAATCGCGATTTTATCGCGATGTTTAAACCACTGATCCATACACATAAGTCTAAAGTAGTTAAACTACCGATAATTCAAGTACCCATGTTGCCAATGTTTTCCATGTTGAATTTTGTAGCTATGGTCGGTCTTCATAATTAATATTTTAATGATAAATATAAAGCATGTTCTTCATGCTAATGTGAAAAGAAAAATTCTAAGGCATGTTCTTCATGTCCTTTCCAAAAGACAAAAATTTGAATTTTGAAAAATTGATTTTTGGCTCCAAAGTGTTAATTTTTAGGGCTAGATTGTTCTTTGATGAAGATAATTGCAACTTTAAACTTTTTCTTCATTTACACATTTTATACACCTCGTAACATCTTATCATCAATAGCAATTATGTAGAGAAAACAATAACATCAACAATGCAGCAAAATAGTAAGGAACAAAAGAAAAGTAAACACAATTGAGGCACCAGGATTCAGGTAAGAGACCAGGGCAAATCCCCACAAGAGGGAAAACCCAACCATATCCTTCTATTAGATTATTATCAAATGTTCAACTGAGATACAAAGTACAAATATCATAAAACATCTTCATCGATCATATTAGGCCACCTAGGGCCAATTCAACAGCAAACTAAATCATACTGTCACAGTATACATCACTTCTTAATTTGGGGTAGCATCGGATGTGCTCCAAGTCTCAAATTCTGTGGAGAGGCTTAGACACATGTACTCTAGATAACCCAGAAATCGTTCAGTGAAATTCCACCCGGATTGTATTCTATTAAAATAACTAATTGTTTTTAATGGGACCCTAAGTCTAAACTTAAAGAAATAAAATAATTAAAGGGAATTAATAGAATATGGGTGTGAATGTTCTAGAAAAGGTGGATCAAGTCAAAAGTTAATCTTAGCTGTTGATTAGAGATCTAATCTGGGCCATTGAAGTCTCTGCGAGAAGACTATAAGAATGGCTTGAACGGTCATTTCGAAAACATGTTGAGATGGAGAAAGAATCCAGAGATCGAAATTCTTTAGTGAGCAGTGCTCAGGGAGAAGATCGATCAAGAGGATTCTCACAGAGAGGGGCAGAGAGAATTTTCAGAAGGAAGAATTCCAGATTTGAAGAGTGAGTAGAGAGAAGACAACAAAAGACACAGATAACTGCACAGAGCCAGTGACACAGAGATTACGCTGGGATTGTGTAGAGCTGCAGAGGGAGTTTTTTTTTCTATGGAGGAGACAGCAGAGGGTCAATGCCAGTTCCCGGAGGACATTTTCAAAGGGCAAAAGATTCTAGTTTCCAGCCAGCAGTGAGTACCAGTGCAGAATAGAGAGAAGTTGCAAGTGTGACAGAAACGCTGCGTCGGTGACGCAATCACTATGCAGAGGCAGCACAGAGTAGCTTAAGTCAGGTGCAGGTCAGTGTCGAGATCCCGTGGAAGAGTGCGATTTGTCTCATAAGACTTTATTGGTCAGATTTCTCTATATGATTTTTCAGGATCGACAATCATAAATTTCTACTCAGAAAAATTACTGCATAATATTAAAACCCTCAACTGTTGCACCAGTTTTCCCACATTGGGTTTTTCCGAGAACAATTGTCCAAAAATAATGGTCTATGTGTGTATACTTGTGCTAGTATTTCTTTCTTGTTCTTGTTTATTGTGAAGACTGCAATGTATTTCATTTCGATATTGATCACAACATTTGTTAAATAATTTGCTTCAGTTAGGCAATGGAAGAAATTTAATTAGTTGCTGCAGTAAGATTATGAGTAGTGGAATTTTCACATGGTATCAGAGCTGACAGATCCAAAAGAGGCAATTCTGAGCAGAAAAGGGAGGAGACTGCGTAGCTAGTGAACCAAGTTCCTCGAGGGACTATGCAGCAGGCTCAGCGTTAAGCTTCAGAAGGGATGTTGTTTGTTTTTGCAGAAGGAAAAGAGCATAGATAAGTATGGAAGACTTAGATATCTTATCTTCTAGAATAGAAGAAGATTGTGCATGTTTGTCGAGTTCAACATCTGCAGGTATTTGGTACATTGATAGCGGGGCTTCATCTCATATGACTGGAGTACAAGAATACTTCTCGAGTTATCAAGAAGAGCAGATGGACTTCCAGATCACTATGGGGAACAAAACAAAATGTACTTCAGCAGGGAGAGGCACCATAATGTTTCAAACGGAAGCAGGGATCAACATCAGAGCCACGAATGTGCTGCATGTGCCAAGGCTTGGGATGAATCTAATTTCAGAGTCCCAGTTATAGGACAAGGGATATGATGTATAGTTCATTGGGAAGAAGGCATATGTCAAGCATCCAAGCTGGAAGAAGAGGAAGCAAATTGGAACTCGAAGCAACAGATTATACAAGTTGCAGCTCGAGTCTCCAATGGCACTGATAGGCATCAATCTTGATAGTGATAGAGACTTGAACGAACTATGGCACAAGAGAATGGGACATCTGCACCATGGAGCACTGAGGATGCTCAGAGAGACTGTTACTGGTGTACAAGTCCTCAGTATGGAGCATGATGATGTATGCAGGGGGTGCGTACTAGGGAAGTACGCTAAAGCATCCTTTCCCAGAAGTGAGAACCGAGCAACAAGCGCATTAGGATTGATACACTCAACCATTTGTGGCCCAATTTCCACTAATGCTCTCTGCGGTGGCAAATATTTTGTCACCTTCATTGATGATTACTCTAGGAAAACTTGGATTTACTTCCAAAAGACCAAAGATGAGGTCTTTGTTCGGTTTAGAGAGTTTAAAGCTCTCGTAGAGAACATGACTGGGAAGAAAATAAATATATTGTGCTCAGATAACAGTGAAGAATACAAAGATGGAGACTTCATAGATTTCTATGCAAAGGAGGGCATCAAGACAGAGTGGGCAACTCCATACAATCCACAACATAATGGTGTAGGGGAGAGTAAGAATAGGACTATTGTAGGGGCAACAAAAACCATGTTATATGACCTAGAACTGCCTAGATTCCTATGGGCATAGGCATGTAACACAGCTGTATACATCCAAAATAGAACTCCTCATAGAGCATTAGGGAAGAAAACGCCTGAAGGATTTTTCATAGGGAAGAAACAGGAAGTAGGACACCTCCGGATATTTGAAAGTCTGCCATATTGCCACGTGCTAGATGAGAAAAGGAGTAAACTTGATCAGAGTGAAGAAAAGGGATATCTCGTAGGATATAGCGAGACCTCAAAAGCTTACAGAATCTACATTCCTAGTAGCAGGAAAGTTGTAGTGAGGCGAGATGTTAAATTCATGGAAGATAGGGCCTTCCGAGAATCTCGTGAGATATCAACAGAGGATGAGGCAGTAGAGGTTCCTTTAGTCCAAAAACAACAAGAAGGACAGGCAGGAGGACAAACATCAGGATCTAGTACAGTAACCAGTACTAGCATTTCCACAGGAGAGGAAGAGTATGTTGATTTTATAGCATCATGAAGTGTTCGAAGTCTCAAATTTGGCAGGGAGGCTTGGACAACAGTTATCTAGAGAATCTAGAAATCGTTTGTGGAAATTCCACTTGGATCTTGCTTTATTAAAATAATTAATTATTTTAATGCAAATCCTAAGTCTAAACTTAGGGAAATTAAATAATTAAAGGGTATTAATAAAGCAGAGTGTGAATCTTCAAGAAAACGGAGATCAAGTCATCTTTTAATATGAACCATTGATTAAAGATATAATCTTGGTCGTCGATTCATCAGCGAGAAGATTATAAGAAGAGGCTTGAGGGTCATTTGGAAATCAAGTCGGGGACATTCTCAGTACCCGAAGGAAATTGATTCTGAAGCAAGAGAAGTCGATTTCAGTGGGTGAGTTTGTAGAGGCGGGATCGTAGAGGTAGAAGGAGGAAGGAGAAGTCAACAGACTGAGAAGCAAAAGGCAGAAGGGTGAAGGGAAGGGAGTGCTGAGCAGCAACACCAACCCCTCAATGCAGAGTTACGCAGTCCAGGGAGGGACTACGCAAAGCAGCTACACAGGATGACGCAGAGGGTGTAGAAGGTCACCTCGAGAGTCGGGAATACTTCCGGTGTGTCCGAAAACTTCATGCCAGATGCATGCTAATTTACTTTTCTCACCAAGACTTCTGTAAAAGATCTTTTCATTACTAAAGATAAATACAAACCCTCATCTGCTGCACCGGTTTTCTCACATTGGGTTTTTCTGGGGCCAATTGTCCAAAAATAATTGGGTTCATATGGTTGTTTCTATTGTGCTACGTGTGAAATTTCTGTTCTTTTGCTTTTCATTAGAGTGAAGTACTACAGCTGTGTTTATTTCGAAATTTACTGAAGCATTTGTAAATAACTTATCTAATAAGTAGGAGAAATCAATCAATCACTGCAGTAATAATTTTCAAATCTGAAAATTTCACATGGTATCAGAGCAAGGTTAAAGACAGAAAGGGAGGATCTGCTATGGACCAAAGATTTCACATTTGGAAGGGTTCACACAGTCCTCCAGAGCAAGCAGAGATGCAGAGGGAACATGACATGACAGTGCTCGCATCCAGACTAGAGGAGGATCTTGCTTGTGTGTCGAGCACGACTCCTCCAAGTGTTTGGTATATTGACAATGGAGCATTTGGTCACATGACAGGGATTCGAGAATGCTTTTCAAGATACCAAGAAGAATAGATGAATTTCCAGATTACTATGGGAAACAAGGACAAGTGTACCCCTGTTGGAAGATGTACCATAATATTTCATACAGAAGCTGGCGACAAGATTCGAGCCACAAATGTGCTGCATGTACCAGGGTTGGGGATGAATTTGCTCTCAGTGTCTCAGCTTCAGAACAAGGGTTATGACATATAATTTATCGGAAACAAAGTGTATGTCAAACATCCTAGCTGGAGCAAGAAGGAATAAATTGGAGTAAGGAGTCATAAGCTATATACGCTCCAGCTTGATTCCCCCGTGGCCCTGATTGGCAATATAGACGACAGAGATCTAAATGAATTATGACACAGAAGGATGGGGCATCAACATCGTGGAGCCTTGAAGATTCTCAAGAATATTGTCATAGGAGCTCCTGAGCTCAGCACAAGGAGAGATGAAGTCTGCAGGGGATGCGTATTATGGAAGTATGCTAAGACAACATTTGAAAGAAGCAGCAACAGGGCCAAGAGCGTATTGGAACTGATACACTCAGATATTTCCGGTCCAATGTCCACAAATGCTCT
Organism: Pinus albicaulis; assembly: GCA_034641835.2. Taxonomy (NCBI): domain Eukaryota; kingdom Viridiplantae; phylum Streptophyta; class Pinopsida; order Pinales; family Pinaceae; genus Pinus; species Pinus albicaulis. The sequence goes on from CM076584.1 coordinate 181,289,058, forward strand.
CGGTGGTGCAAAGTATTTTGCTACCTTTATTGATGATCATTCCAGGAAAACTTGGATCTATTTTCTCAAAACCAAAGATGAAGTCTTTGAACGGTTCAAAAAGTTCAAAGAATTGGTAGAAAATTGAACAGGAAAGAAGATCAAGAAGTTGCGGTCAGATAATGGTGGAGAATATATTGATAAGGACTTCACCAGTTTCTGCGCAAAGGAAGGCATCACGAGAGAATGGACAACCCCATACAATCCAGAGCAGAATGGAGTTGCAGCAAGGAAGAACCAGACTATAGTAGAGGCTGCAAGTGCAATGCTATATGACCAAGATATGCCCAAATTTTTGTAGGCAGAAGCCTGCAATACAACAGTATATGTGCAGAACAGAGTACCCCATAGAGCATTGGGGAAGGTAACTCCTGAGAGTGTGTTCACAGGCAACAAGCCGGAGGTGAGCCATATCAGGATATTTGGCAGCAGGGTGTACTGCCATGTTTCAGATGCGAAGAGGAATAAGTTGGATCAGAGTGTGGAAAAGGGTTTTCTTGTGGGCTATAGTGAAAATGCGAAAGCATATCGTATTTATATTCCAGAGAGTAAGAAGATCGTAGTAAGAGGGATGTGAAATTCATGGAGGAGAGAGCCTTCAGGAAATCCTGGGAAATGGCTACAGATACGCAGATTGAAGAGGATCCACTAGTTCAGCCTCAATTGTCGACGGAGGATGGGTCAAGTGCCTCTCCATGGCACAAGGATTTTGAGGAGAGTTCCTTCGAAGAAGAATAGGTATGAGAGCAAGTAAGACTGCCCTCCACCAGTGGAAGGCCGAGCTGAGAACTCCAACAAATTCTCAAGGATGCAGAGGAATTTGTTGGAGCCCCTAGAGACAGGAAGAGGGCACGGAGACAACCTGACAGATACCAAGCCCTGGTTGCTCAGGTTGGAGAACCCTCCAGCTTTCAGGAAGCAACTCAGCATCAGGTATGTGTGGATGCCATGGTGGAGGAGTATAGCTCCATCATGACTAACGATGTCTAGGAAGTAGTCCCTAGACCACAGGACAAATCAGTTGTAGGATCAAGGTCGATCTACAAGATCAAGTATGCTGCAGACAACAGCATAGAGAAGTTCAAGGCTAGATTTGTAAGTAAGGGGTACGCACAAAAGGAAGGGATCGATTATGAGGAAACCTTCGCCCCTGTAGCTCGCTACACTTCTATCAGATTCGTCATCTCTCTGGTAGCGCAGATGGGATGGGAGATTCACCAGATGGATATCAAGACATCGATCTTGAACGAGGCGATAGAGGAGGAAGTGTACATAAAACAGCCAGAGGGCTTCGAGACACATGAGCAGAAGACTCATGTCTGTAGGCTTAAGAAAGCCTTGTACGGCCTGAAGCAAGCCCCCAAAGCATGGTATGGGCAAATTGATAGCTATTTGCAGATGCGGTTCGTCAAGAGTGACGCGAATCCCAATCTCTACTACTTGAGGGTAGGGGATGAGTCATTAATCCTAGTATTATATGTGGATGATTTGTTTCTTACTAGATCATCCAAGCTCATCAAGGATTGCAAGGAGAATCTGGCTACGAAATTCGACATGAAGGATCTAGGGCAGATGCAATTTTTTGTTAGTTTGGAAGTCTAGCAACAGAAGGGAGAAATATTCCTGGGGAAAGGAAGATACACTACAAAAATCCTGAAGAGATTTCAGATGGAAGACTGTAGACCCATGGGCACGCCTATGATTACAAACTGGAGGAAGATAGACACAACGGAGGATGATCAGGTTGATCCCACCTTATATAGGCAGCTCATCTGATCACTGATGTACCTAGTCAATACTAGACCAGATATATGTTATGCAGTGAATACCCTCAGTCAGTTCATGGTAGAACCAAGGAGGGCTCATTGGGCAGCTGCCAAACATGTTCTCAGATATCTGAAGGGGACAGTTGAATATGGATTGAAGTACACCAAGGGCAATGAGGTCCAGTTGAGTGGGTTTACAGATGCAGATTGAGCTGGAAGCACAGTGGATCGAAAGGGTACCAGTGGGTACTATTTCAGTCTCAGATCAGGAATGACCTCCTAGTGCAGTAGGAAACAGAAGTCTGTCGCACTAAGTTCAGCCGAGACAGATTATATGGTAGCAAGCATGGCTTCGTGCGAGGCCATATGGCTTCATAAATTACTCTTGAACCTACACAAGAAGAAGATGGAACCGACCGGGATTATGTGTGATAATCAGAGTTGCATCAAGCTCACTGAGAATCCTGTGTTTCATGATTGGTCGAAACACATTGAAATTCGGTGCCACTTCATCAGGGATTATGTCCAACGTGGAGCAGTACAGTTGAGGTAAACTCCTACATGGGAACAGGTGGCAAATATCCTCACCAAGGCTCTAAGTAAGATTAAGTTCACTTACTTTAGAGAGAAGATGGGGATGGTCGAGAACCCCTTCCATTAGAGGAACGGGTGGTCTTTAGAGACAAAGGGAGCTGCAGTATGGATGAGGCAGTGACAGAGATAGTGCCACAGGCAGCAGTACAGAGGGTAGCAGCGCAAACATGAGGGGCAGTAGCCAAGACATCATCAACGCAGCAGATGTTCTAGAGTCAGAGCAGTACAGTGGTATCTTGCTTGAACACTTTCCTCGCTAAGAGGAAGTGTTGATTTTATAGCATCGAGAAGTGTTCCAAGTCTCAAATTTGGTGGAGAGGCTTGGACAACAGTTATCCAGAGAACCCAGAAATCATTTGTGGAAATTCCACTCGGATCTTGCTTTATTAAAATAATTAATTATTTTAATGTAGACCCCAAGTATAAACTTAAGGAAATTAAATAATTAAAGGGTATTAATAAAGCAGAGTGTGAATCTTCTAGAAAATGAAGATCAAGTCATCTTTTAATCTAAGCCATTGATTAAAAATATAATCTTGGTTGTCGATTCATCAACAAGAAGATCATAAGAAGAGGCTTGAGGGTCATTTGGAAATCAAGCCGGGGACATTTTCAGTACCCGAAGGAAATTGATTCTGAAGTAAGAGAAATCGATTTCAGTGGATGAGTTGATAGAGGCGGGATTGCAGAGGCAGAAAGAGGAGGGAGAAGTCAGTAGACTGAGAAGCAAAAGGTAGAAGGGTGAAGGGTAGGGAGTGCTGAGAAGCAGCACCAACCCCTCCACGTAGAGTTACGCAGTCCAGGGAGGGACTATGCAGAGCAGCTACACAGGATGACGCAGAGGGTGTAGAAGGTCACCCCGAGAGTCGAGAATACTTCCTGTGTGTCCAGAAAATTCATGCCAGGTGTATGCTAATTTAATTTGCAACCAAGACTTCTGTAAAATATATTTCCATTACTGAAGATAAATACAAACCCTCATCTACTGCACCGGTTTTCCCACATTGGGTTTTTCCAAAGATAATTGTCCAAAAATAACTGTGTTCATATGGTTGTTTCTATTGTGCTACTTGTGTAATTTCTGTTCTTATGTTTTTGATTAGAGTGAAGTACTGCAACTGTGTTTATTTCAAAATTTACTAAAGCATCTGTAAATAACTTATCTAATAAGTAGGAGAAATAAATCAATCACTGCAGTAATAATTTTCAGATCTGAAAATTTCATAGAGTCTGGAGATTCTCAGTAGATGGAACTAACAAGAACAAGAGGAGGAATTGAGAGAGCCTCCTACCACCAGTGGTCGAACTAGTAAGGAGGCATGACAGATACTAAGGGATGCAAAGGAGTTCATTGGAGCTCCTAGAACTAAAAAGAGGCACCATAGACAACCTGACAGGTACCAAGAATTGGTTGCTCAGGTAGAGGAACCCTCCAGTTTTCAGGAACTTGGTCAACACCAAGTATGGATGGATGCCATGGTAGAAGAGTACACTTCTATCATGACGAATGATGTCTAGGAAGTGGTACCTAGACCAGAGAATAGATCGGTCTTAGGATCTAGATGGATCTACAAGATCAAGTACACTACAGACAGTAGCATGGAGAAGTACAAGGCAAGGTCCGTGGCAAAGGGGTATGCACGGAAAGAAGGAATTGATTATGAAGAGACCTTTGCCCCAGTTGCCAAATACATCTCCATTAGATTTGTTGTATCCCTAGTAGCTCAAATGGGATGCGAGATTCACCAAATGGATGTCAAGACAACATTGTTGAATGGGGTGATAGAAGAGGAGGTGTACATAGAACAACCTGAGGGCTTCGAAATTCATGAGAAGAAATCTCATGTATATAGACTAAAGAAAGCCCTATATGGGCTCAAGCAGGCACCTAGAGCATGATATGGCTGGATAGATAATTACTTGCAGTAGTTGGGATTTGTCATGAGTGATGCAGATCCCAATCTCTACTATTTATTGGTAGAGAATGAGCCCCTAGTTCTAGTATTGTATGTAGATGTCTTGTTCCTTACAGGATCATCTAGGCTCATAAAGGACTGCAAGAGGAATCTGGAAGCAAAATTCGACATGGAGGACTTGGGGTGGATGCATTATTTTCTATGATTGGAGGTATGGCAGAAGAATGGAGAAATCATCCCGAGGCAAGGGAGATATGCCATAGAAATTCTGAAGAGGTTCAGGATGCAGGATTTTCGATCCATGGTGACACCTATGATCACCAATTGGAAGAAAATAGATGCATCGGGAGACAAGGAAGTAGACCCTACCTTGTACAGACAACTCATTGGGTCACTCATGTATCTGGTCAATACCAAGCCAAACATTTGTTTCGCTGTCAACACTCTTAGTCAGTTCATGGTGGAACCAAAAAGGGTACATTGGGCAGCAGCAAGGCACATTCTTAGATATGTGCAGGGAACAGTCGGATATGGGTTGAAATACACCCGAGGGGATGATGTCAGATTTAGCGGGTTCACAAATGCAGATTGGGCAGGAAGATAAACTGACCGAAAAATTACCTCTGGGTACTGTTTTAGCGTAGGATCGGGAATGATCTCCTGGTGCAGCATGAAACAAAAGTCGATAGCATTGAACTCAGCTGAAGCAGAATATATGGCATCCAACACAACAATGTGCGAAGCCATATGGCTTAGAAAGCTTCTTGTGAGCTTGTTCAAGTTACTGTGATAATCAGAGTTCTATCAAGCTCTCTAAGAATCCAGAATTTCATGATCAGTCCAAACACATAGATGTAAGATGGCATTTTATCAGAGACTGTGTTCAACGTGTGGTTGTACAACTGCAGTATGTTCCCACAGGAGAACAAGTAGCAGATGTATTCACAAAGGCTCTAGGAAGAGCTAAGTTTGTTCAATTCAGGGAGAAGTTGGGTATGGTTGAGAACCCACTTCAGTAGCAAATGGGTTGCAGCAATTTAGGGAGAGTTGCAGTTGGCAAAAGTATGCAGTGTCAGCAACAGTACAGATGCAACATTTGCACAGAGTTGATGGGCCGCAAGGTCAGACATCAGCAACGCAGAGGGAGATGCTTCAGGGTCAGAGGATTGTGCAGCAAGGCATATTGTTAGAGCACATTCCTCGCTAAGAGGGAGTGTTGATTTGGGGTAGCATCAGATGTGCTCTAAGTCTCGAATTTTGTGGAGAGGCTTAGAAACATGTATTCCAGAGAACCCAGAAATCGTTCAGTGAAATTCCACCTAGATTGTATTCTATTAAAATAATTAATTATTTTTAATGGGACTTTAAGTCTAAACTTAGGGAAATAAAATAATTAAAGGGAATTAATAGAATATTGGTGTGAATGTTCTAGAAAATGTGGATCAAGTCAAAAGTTAATCTTAGCCATTGATTAGAGATCTAATCTGGGCCGTTGAAATCTCAACGAGAAGACTATAACAATGGCATGAAGGGTCATTTGGAAAACACATCGAGACGGAGAAAAAATCCAGGGATCAAAATTCTTTAGTGAGCAGTGCTCAGGGAGAAGATCGATTGAGAGGATTCTCACAAAGGGGCAAATATAATTTTCAGAATGAAGAATTCCAAATCTTAAGAGTGAGCAGAGAGTAGACAACAAAAGCTACAAGAAGTTGCATAGAGATAGTGACGCAGAGATTACTTTGGGACTACACAAAGCTGCAGAGGGAGTTTCGTTTTCTATGGAGGAGACAACAAAGGGTTGGTGCCAGTTCCCAGAGGACATTTTTGGAGGGCAAAAGATTCCAGTTTCCAACCAGCAGTAAGTACCAATGCAGAGACAAACAAAAGCTGCAAGTGTGACATAAAGACTGCGTGGGTGATGCAGTCACTGCACAGAGAAGCTTAAGTCAAGTGTAGGTCAGTGCCAGAATCCCATGGACGAGTGAGATTTGTCTCACAAGACTTTATTGGTCAGATTTCTCTATATGATTTGTCAGGATCGACAATCATAAATTTGTACTCAGAAAAATTACTGCATAATATTAAAACCCTCAGTTGTCCAAAACTAACGGTGTCCATGTGTGTATACTTGTGCTAGTATTTATTTCTTGTTCTTGTTTATTGTGAAGATTGCGGTGTATTTCATTTCGATATTTATCACAACATTTTTTAAATAATTTGCTTCAATTAGGAAATAGAAGAAATTTAATCAATTTTCGCAATAAGATTCCGAGTAGCGGAATTTTCACATCATTGTCGTTGTTGCTGTCATAGAGTTTTTGTTGATTTTTGTAGCTTCAAAAAGTGATCTAAGTCTCAAATTTGGTGAGGAGTCTTAGACGCCAGTATTCCAAAGAACCCAGAAACCGTTTTTGGAAATTCCACTCGGTTCATGTTTTATTAAAATAATTAATTATTTTAATGGGGACCCTAACTCTAAACTTAGGGAAATTAAATAATTAATGGGTATTAATAAAATTGAGTGTGAATCTTCTAGAGAAGGAAGATCAAGTCAAGTTTTAATCCTAGCCATTGATTAGACTTCTAATCTAGGTTGTTGATTCTTCAATGAGACGATTATAAAAGAAGGCTTGAGGGTCATTTTGAAAGTAAGTCGGGCATACATTCAATAACCCGAAGGAAATCGATTATGAAGGAATGGAATTCGATTTCAGAGGGAGTTGCAAGGCAGAGGAAGCAGAGGGCATCAACGGTGTCAGGGCTCGAGGGAAGAAGGACGCAGATGGCCGGAGAGGGCAGCACAGAGAGCTCACGCAGGGTGACGCAATTTCACGTAAGCTCTGTGCAAAGAGACATAGAGAGGTGACGCAGAGAGGGGCAGTGAGTTCCGAGAGTGTCGGAAATTCTCCAGTGTGTTGATGAGAATTTATCTCAGGTGTTTTTTCATGAAGTTTCTCAGTTAATCTGCCAGTCTTTCCTTGTAAAGAATTTACTGCTGAAGATTAATATATAAACCCTCTTCTGCTACACTGGTTTTCCCACATTGGGTTTTTCCGGGGACAATTGTCCAAAAATAATTGTGTCATTGTGATTAGTTCTTCTGCTTGCATTTTCCTGTTCTTTTCTTTATATGTACTTGAGTGATAACTGCAGTAGTGTTTATTTCGAAATTTGCTGTAAGGGTTTTGTAAAAAACTTATTGTGGAAATAAGTAGGAGAAATAAATCTATAACTGCAGTAGAGATTCATAATTGATTTTTTCACATGAAATCGGAGTAGAGTTGAGTTGAGTAACAGGATTGGAGACTCTATGTTGGAACAAAGTCTAGAAGCTGTTGCAGCAACAACTCGAAAGCTAAGTCACCTGATACGGGGATACGGGGATACAGGGATTTGAGGAATCGGATTCGGGTACGATGACCCCCGGAATAGGATACTTCTGGGATATGATACGTTATATATTATTTTATTAAAAAATATATATATTTTAAATATATATATATATATATATATATATATATATTAAAAATTAGATATTTTTTACACAAATTCATACAAAATTCATTGATTCAAACATAGATTTAAGATCTATCATCTTAGATACTCATACATGATCATTGATCATTGATACATTGATACATCATACATTTGTCAAATTTACTCAGAAAGACAAGATTGAAGATAGTAAGATACTGTAGTTTTCTCATTAAGTCATCAGAATCAAAATGTGTTACATAAGTACACTGCCAATGGCAAATAGAAAAAGAAAACAAAATACAAAAAAACTACAATCTACAAGACTACAAGCCTGAAGCCTCAATGAGTTAGAGACTCAGAGTCAATGAGTCATCAATCCTCATCATCATAATCAGCATCACTGTCCTCATCCCGATCATCAGGCTCACCACTGCTCTCCTCTGGCTCTGATGCATCCTCCTCCTTTGCCATCTCTGCATCTGCTGGTGTGGAGGATGACGCCTCTACTCCATCATCAAATGTGACAGGCTCTAGCACTGGCGCATTGAGATCCAAGTTGGCCAATGCCAACTCAACACTGCTGTCCAGACCCATATCATCAGGAAAGACATCCCACATCTTTGTCTTTCCCTTCAACCAATCCTCCCTCTACCTGTAGATGAGACGAACGTTGGTGTGCACATACACCATTGTCTCTGCCATGGACTGCTCAAGCCTGCTATTCTTCACACTATACAAATTCCCATATGTGCTCCAATTCCTCTCGCAACAAGAGGATGAAGTCACCTGAGAGAGGAGCCTCATGGCTAACTGTTGTAGAGGAGGGCTTGTTGCCCCATGAGTTTCCCACCAAGCATAGGGCTTCTTAGCCCCCCTGTCTCGAATCACATCATAGCTTGCAAATCGCCCAGTGCCAGTGGAAAACTCTGCGAAGGCATCCTCCACCTCATCAAGGGATGCCCTCTCCTGAAAAATCCTCCTCAATTCATCTTTCCTCCCCTATGAGATTTCACCATCCATGTGAGGACGGAATCTACGGGAAGGTCCACCATTCAGCCACTCATGGCTGTAGTATTTTGGGTTCAAGGAGTGAGCCAAACAATGTAAAGGTGTCCAATTCTTGTCCCATCTGTTGACAAGAATATCCTGTATGCCGGTGAAGAAGGCCTCAGGTGATGTCTCATACTCTGGGCACTGACTCTGTAAAACAATGGTCCTCACAGACTCAATCATGGAATCCCATCCTTCATAAACCTCTCCTAGAATGGGTTGGTTTGTATCTGCAAATCAGAGCAAGGAAATGATAGGCTCCATGATCTGAATAACTAGATCTACCTTCTCCCACTATATATCATCCAACACTGTGTCCTTCACTTTCTTTGAGGCTGCTTGATCTGTCCTTCTCCAAAAAGACCAAAACTCTGAAATAACCATGGACCCAAGAGCGGTCTTGACCTCCCTCAACCTCTTCAACATGATGAATGAAGAGGCAAACCGTGTATCTACAATCTTCAACAATGATAGATCGTTGTACTCCTTGTAGATAGTGAGGGCATTTGTATGGTTTTGTACTGCGGATATGTCGTGCATCCTCAATAATGGCTCCAATCCACAACACATCAGAAGAAATAGATTTTAGTGCCAAGTTCAATGAATGGGCAATGCAAGGTGTCCAAAATATTTGTGGATATTTTGCTTCCACAATCATGCTAACGGCCTTGCAAACAAGTGCATTATCTGAAATGATTTGCACACAAGAATCGACACCTACATCTTCAATAACTTTAATAAATAACTCACCCATATATTGTGCATCCTTGTACTGTCCAAGTGCATCCACTAATTTTAAGAAAACTGGACCATTCAAGGATGACAACATGAAGTTAACGAGTGGGTGGTGTGCTGGATCTGTCCATCCATCAGAAACAATGCTAACCCAAGATGTTGGCCATGCTGATTTAATAGGCTCAAGCATTTTGTCCACCTCTTTCTTTGCCTTTGTCAACAATGTGGTTCTGAGCTTCTCTGACCCAGGAAGTACATACCCTGATGGAGCCCCATCACTAAGAGCTCGACACATCTCAATAAATAGAGGCAATCGTGCAACATTAAAGGATATGAAGTTCTGATAGAAAAAAAATGCAATGGTGAGATCAAGCTCTTCCCTCTTCTCTTTTTGAAAAATCTTGTCCATGGGACCAACTGCAGTTGCCTTTCTCTTTGTTGATTCTTCCCTACTAAAAGTCTCAAAAGGGAACTTGTTGCTGCTTTTCTTTAAGAATGGAAGGGGGTCATCATTCTTGTTTTTTTTATTTTTATTTTGATGCCACATTTGCCTCACCAACATATTGCTCTTTCTCCAATTCCTTCCTCTGTGCCGATTCAATTGTTGCACAACATTTAATGCCACAACTTGGAATACCCAACAAATGAGCTTTCACACAGAAAAATATGCAAGTGAAATGGTCGTTGCAAAAATTGCATTTCCATGAACAATTTCCTCCTCCTCCCTTTTTTCCACAATGGGTATTTGGGGTGAACAGTTTGTTTTCCCTGCACATTTGAAGCTGTTGTTGCAGCCCCACTTCCAATGGATGGAATACTTGCAGACCCTGATGAAACAGGGACAAGAGGGGCATCTCCAATGGGGACATTCTTCCCCTTTCTTTGCCCTTGTCTTGCTACCTTTGATTGAGCCATGAATACTGTAAAAAATAAACAAAAATAACCAAATATATAAAACATATGCACATTGCAAACACTAACAGAAAACTTAATGCAAAATATAGAGGGGAAGTGCACTTACCAGATGCTCGAATCTCTTCAAAAGAACTCCCTTTCTCCTTGCTCACTTGAGAAAATGAAATCAATGAGAAAAACCAACAAGAAACGTGCTTTTATAAAAAAAAATATCACACTTTTTTGGATGGCCGTATCCGGCGGTACCTGATTCACCGAGTACGGTTGTATCTGTATAGGGTATGGTCGGGATATGCCGTAACCTTATACGGATACGGCCGTACCTGATGAATCGGGTACGAATCCGGCCAAATCGTATCCGATTCGCCGGATTCGGGATTCGGTCACCCTGGGGGACGAATCCAGTTTCTTAGCTCGAAAGAGTTCACACAGCTCTCCAGAGAAAAGGGAAAGCATGGAAGAATAAAGGGATTAGGACATCTTTGTATTGGCCTCATAACTGGAAGAAGAATTTTCTTGCGTATCAAGCTCTACTTCTCCTAAAGTCTGGTATATTGATAGTGGAGCTTCTGCACATATGATAAGAGTACGAGAATGCTTCACACGCTATCAGGAAGAGCAGATAAATTTTCAGATCACCATGGGAAATAAGGCAAAGTGTACCCCTGTTGGGAGAGGTACCGTAGTGTTTCAAACTAAAGTTGGAAATAAGCTTCGAGCCACCAATGCGCTGCATGTGCCTGGTTTGGGGATGGACTTACTCTCAGTGTCTTAGCTACAAAACAAAGGCTATGACGTCTACTTCATTGGCAAAAGAGTATATTTCAAACACCCAAGTTGGAAGAAGAAGGCACAAATCGGAGTCAGGAGCAATAAACCATATAAGTTACAGCTCGAATCTCCAATGGCACTGATAGGCAATTGTGATGAGAAGGATTTGAATGAGCTATGGCACAGGAGAATGGGGCACTTATACCATGGGGCTTTGAGAATTCTCAAGAAGATCGTCACAAGAGTTCCAAATTTGAGCACCAAACAAGATGACGTTTGCGTAGGGTGCGTGCTAGGGAAGTATGCTAAGGCAGCCTACCCCAAAAGCAGAAATAGGGCTAAGAGTCTGTTAGGATTGATACACTCAGAGATCTGGGAACCAATGTCCACTAGAGCTCTTAGTGGTGCCGAGTATTTCGTCACCTTCATTGATGACCATTCCAGGAAAACTTGGATCTACTTTCTGAAGACCAAGGACGAAGTCTTTGACTGATTCAAGGAGTTTAAAGCTCTGGTTGAGAATCTGACAGGAAAGCGGATAAAGGTACTGCGATTAGATAATGGCAGAGAATACATTGATAAAGACTTCACAAAATTCTACACAAGGGAAGGCATCAGAAGAGAGTGCACTACTCCATATAATCCATAGCAGAATGGAGTTGCAGAAACGAAGAATAGAACTATTGTGGAGGCTGCAAGGGCAATGTTGTATGATCGAGACATGCCCAAATTTCTGTGGGTTGAAGCTTGTAACACAATGGTATATGTTCAGAATAGGATTCCTCACAATGCATTGGGTAAGATCACTCCAGTTAATGTCTTCACTAGCAGGAAGCCAGAGGTAAGGCACTTCGAGATCTTTGGTAGTGTGGCATACTGCCATGTACCCGAAGAGGAGAGGAAGAAATTGGATAGGACTATTGAAAAGGGGTATCTGGTGGGATACAGTGAAAATTCTAAGGCTTACAGAATCCAAATTCTTGGCAGCAGGAAGGTTGTAGTGCGGCGAGATGTAAGGTTCATGGAGGAAAGAACTTTCAGAAGATCCTAAAAGATGCCTTTAGCAACGCAGTCTGAAGATGACCCACTGGTCCAACCACTGCGACCAACTGAGGTTAGCTCGAGTGTTTCTCCAAGGCAGAAGGATCCAAGGGATTCATCTCCAGAGTATTTGCAAGAGGGAGAGCAGGTATAGCCACCCACTACCAATGGTAGGATGAGCAAGGAATTATAAAAAATTCTGAGGGATGCAGAGGAGTTTGTCAAAGCCCCCCAGAAATGAGAAGAGGCAGCATAGGCAACCAAACAGATACCAAGCCTTGGTAGCCCAGGTTGGGAAGCCCTCTAGTTTTCAAGAGGTAGCTCAACATTAGGTGTGGGTAGATGCAATGGTGGAAGAGTACAGTTCCATCATGATAAATGATGTCTGGGAAGTGGTTCCTAGGCCTTAAGACAGATCAGTTGTGGGTTCGAGATGGATCTACAAGATCAAATATGCTGCAAATAGCAACGTAGAAAAATTTAACGCCAGGTTTGCGGCAAAGGGGTATGCTCATAAGTAAGGGATAGACTATGAAGAGACCTTTGCCCCTGCTTCCAGATATACTTCTATTAGATCCATGATATCCCTTGCTACGCAGATGGGATCGGAGATTCACCAGATGGACCTCAAGACTGCATTCTTGAATGGGGTAAGAGAAGAAGAAGTATATATCAAACAACCAGAGGGCTTTGAGACACATGAGCAAAAGACTCGTGTGTAGGCTTAAGAAGGCCTTGTATGGACTTAAGCAAGCCCCTAGAGCTTGGTATGGTTGAATTGATAGCTACTTGCAGTAGATGGGATTCGTCAAGAGTGACACAGATACCAATCTCTACTATCTGAGAGTAGCAGGTGAGCCTCTGATACTGGTGGTGTATGTAGATGATCTATTCCTCACAAGATCATCTAGGCTCATCAAGGACTGTAAGGAGAATTTAGCTGCAGAATTCGACATGAAGGATCTGGGGCTGATGCATTATTTTCTGGGGTTGGAGCAAAAGGGTGAAATCTTCCTTGGTCAACGGAGATATGCTACAAAAATCTTGAAGAGGTTCAAGATGGAAGACTGTAGATCCATGGCTACACCAATGATCACCAACTGGAAGAAGATTGATACTTTTGAAGATGATGAGGCTGATCTTACCTTGGATAGGCAGCTCATAGGGTCCCTGATGTATCTATCAACACTAGGCCAGACATCTTTTATGTTGTCAACACCCTTAGCCAGTTCATGGTGGAACCAAGGAGGGCAAATTGGGCAGCAGCCAAGCATATTCTCAGATATCTGCAGAGAACAGTCGAGCTTAGATTGAAATACACCCGAGGTAATGACATCAAATTTAGTGGGTTCACTGACGCCGATTGGGCTAGCAACCCAGTATATCGGAAAAGTACCAGTGCGTACTGCTTGAATGTTGGATCAGGAATGACTACCTGGTGCAGCAGGAAACAAAAATTTGTGGCTCTGAGCTCAGCTGAGGCGTAATATATGGCAGAAAGCACTGCTTCATGTGAGGCCAGCTGCTTGTGAATCTACTCAAGGAAAACATGGAAGCGACCAACATTGTATGTGATAATTAGAGTTGCATCAAGCTCTCTGAAAATCCTGTGTTCCATGATCAGTCGAAGCACATTAACATCAAGTGTCATTTCATTAGAGACTGTGTCCAGCAGGGAGTTGTACAGTTGTAGTACACTCCAACAGGAGAACAAGTGGCGAACATCCTCACTAAAGCTCAGGAAAGACAAAGTTTGTCTTTTTCAAAGACAAGATGGGGATGATCAAGAATCCATTTCAGTAGCAGAAATGGACAGATGCAAAATTGAGAGGGAGTTGCAGTATAGATGAGGCAGTGACAGTGGCAATGTCATGGGCAGTAGTACCGAAGGTAGCAGGGCAGCAACAGCCAAGCATCAACAACACAAAGGATGCTTCAGGGTCAGAGTAGTATGCAGCAGGCAAATTGCTAGAACACTTTCCTCGCTAAGAGGGAGTGTTGATTTTTGTAGCATCAAAAAGTGATCTAAGTCTCAAATTTGGTGAGTAGGCTTAGACACCAGTATTCCAAAGAACCCAAAAACCGTTTGTGTAAATTCCACTCGGTTCATGTTTTATTAAAATAATTAATTATTTTAATGGGGACCCTAAGTCTAAACTTAGGGAAATTAAATAATTAATGGGTATTAATAAAAGAGAGTGTGAATCTTCTAGAGAACGAAGATGAAGTCAAGTTTTAATCTTAGCCATTGATTAGACTTCTAATCTAGGTCGTTGATTCTTCAATAAGAAGATTATAAAATAAGGCTTGAGGGTCATTTTGAAAGTAAGTCGAACATACACTCAGTAACTCGAAGGAAGCCGATTCTCAAGGAATAGAATTCGATTTCAAAGGGAAAGTTGCAGAGCAGAGGAAGCAGAGGGCATCAACAGTGTTAGGGCTCAAGGGAAGAAGGATGCAGAGGGTCGGAGAGGGCAGCACAAAGCAACAACGCAGAGAGCTCACGCAGGCTCTATGCAGAGAGACACGTAGAGGTGATGCACAGAGGGGCAGTTAGTCCCCAGAGTGTCGACAATTCTCTAGAGTATTGATGAGAATTTATCTTAGGTGTTTTCTCATGAAGTTTCTCAGTTAGTCTGCTAGTCTTTCCTTGTAAAGATTTTAGTACTGAAGATTAATATATAAACCCTCATCTGCTGCACCGGTTTTCCCACATTGGGTTTTTCCAGGGACAATTGTCCAAAAATAATTGTCATTGTGATTGGTCCTTATGCTTGTATTTCACTGTTCTTTTCTCTATATGTACTTGAGTGATAATTGCAGTAGTTTTTATTTCGAAATTTGCTGTAAGGGTTTTGTAAATAACTTATTGTGGAAATAAGTAGGAAAAATATATCTATAACTGTAGTCGAAATTCAAAATTGAATTTTTCACAGGGTTTTCCATCACTATCATATCATCCTCAAACCATACATCATTGTCATAATACTTCCTTTCATCACTGTTATGAACACTGACATTGACCAAAGTCTACTGCCATGTCAAGGTCACTATCAAGATAATTGTCATATAGGGTTATTGTTATACCAAGGTTCACTGCCATGTCAAAGTCAATGCCATATCTCCAAGTCATGTCATCACGATATAACTATCACATAGTTCATCAATTCATAGTCCATACTTCAAGGTTATTGTTATGCTAATATATCAAAGATCATTATTACGTCACGTTCACTGCTATATAAAAGGTTACTGTCGTTTGTGAAAGTTCCAAAACATAAACCCTACTGCAGTATGTTGATCTACTTCCCCTACTTGTATGATTAATTAACAAATTATTAATCTAAGTATGTAGAAAAACATTAAAGAAAATACAAACTGCAACCTACACATTTACAGATCATTCACTGAACAGCACGCACATGTGACAAAATTACACTGATTTTTCGGACAAATGTCCCCTTAAAAACCCAATGCGAGAAACCCAGTGCAACAACTCTATAGGGTTTTATTATTATGCAGAATTTGAATACAACATTTTGGGCACCAGAAACGGTTTTCCCTATAGAGAAAATACATGGCAGTTGTACCTTATCACTCAGATACAGAAAAAATGGTTGATCCAACCCTCTGTGGGGAATTACGAATTCGAGCCCTTTCTGGCCCACTGGAAACCCTCAGCACGGTCTTCCCAGCCTCTACGTTAGCCCTCTGGCCCAATGCAGCCTCTGCGCAACACAGGTTGCTCCTGCGTCACTCTGGAAGGCTCTACGCTGCCTCTGCATCACATAGATGGCTCCGCGTCACCTTATACGTGGCCTTTGTGTCGGTTTGGCTGGACTACGTCCCTCCTGCAAGCCTCTGCTTTTCCCTGGTACGATGCTGCCTCTCTACTGCTGTATTCTCGGGCTCAAATCAGATCATCCCTTGCTGATCTCTGCCCCTCACTACATTGCAAACACACTTCGAATTCCTCAGCAAACCACGCCCCAAAAATTCGACTTAGCTTCAGTGCTTTGAATGTGTGTATGTGTGTTCTCCAACTGACCCCAAGCCCTTCCTTTATACTTTTCTTGTTGGGAAACCAACTACCGTGATCTAATCTCTTATCAACCACTGAGATTAAAAGAAATCTTGATCCACGTCACTTAGAACATTTCATTTCATCACATGTGTAATTTAATTCACTTTAATTTTTCAATTTCCCTAAGTAAGACTTAGGGTTCCCATTAAAAAATTTAATTATTTAAATAACTATCACACTGGATGAAATTTCTCCAAACATTTTATGGGTCTTGGAGATCTCGTGTGTCTTAGCCCCTCCACAAAGTTTCAGAGCTAGAGCACACCCGATGCCACCCCAAAATGTCAACATCGTTTTCATGTCAAGATATACTATTATCACTGCCATCTATTGTCTTATCAAGATCATTGTTCATACATCACGATCTTTGTCATACATATCATAGACATGCTTCTCCAAGTTTACGTTTCCAAGTCACTATTATATATATCACTGTCCATACCTTCAATTTCGAACCATAGAGATTTAGTTGCTAACCATGGAGATAACAATGCAAGTCGCTTAGGGATAACAATGTGAATCTCAGAGATAAGGAATATGAACTAGAAGCCATACAAAGATATATAATTCAAGTGATGGAGTATAGGGAATAGTGAGTCACCATAGAGAATGCAAACTGCTTTAAAATAACCACTGAAAGAATGTGATGCCACAGAAAGGTTATATAATCAAGTGATACTACTGAGAATATAATTACAATGCCATAGTCAAGCAATGCCATAGAGAATATAGTTATAATGCCACAGTCAAGCAATGTCACAAAGTCTATTGAGATCTGAGCCACTAAGTATAATAACCATTGTGATCTGAACAACCGAGTATAATAACCATTACGACCACATAATATAATGTGTGTAAAGGGTATAGAGCAAGATCATGTCTCAGAGATGCGATGCAATGCCTCTGCAACGTATAGAGAATGAGCCACTTTGATGACAAGAGTGAACCTTAGATAATTCACCAATCCACTGTAATGTCACTGTAATTTAAAGCCATGGTAATACATTGAGCGGCCGAGTCAGCAAGTTCGGAAGGAATTCGATGAGCCATTTATGTCATCCGAGCCAAGCCACGAGATATATATATATATATATATATATATATATATATATATATATATATATATATATATATATGCGAACCTTAGAAATCGAGCCTCAATCTTCACCGAGGAAAATAAGATGAGTGTTGGAAATATTGAGTGGGGGGTGAATCAATATTTCTTAGCAATTAGTAACTTATTAATCTTTTCAAAGCATTAGTTGATCTTCAACAGTATAAATAAACAATAGACAATGAACACAAATATTTTTAGGTGGAAAACCCCCTCCGAGTCAAAAACTACCAAACACTTTCCTAATAAGTTCTTTTAATCTCTAACTCCAACTAAAAAGAAAGCCCCAACTCCCTAGAACTCTAGAAAAGCATACTTCTCCAGCTCCCACTGGAAGGACGATCCAATGCCTTGGTTTTATCAGCAATCAGCTAAAAGGATGCTCTAACTTTCCCTAACACCACCCTACCACCCTGAAGTGTTTTTAGGCTCCAACCTGAAGGTAACTTCAACCCCCTGCCTAGCACCACCCTACCAACCTTAAAAAGGGCAAAATTTAATACAATATTGTGGACTCCAGTACTAGGAATAATGCTCCACTTACAATGAAATACAATGACTTTACTTCAATTGACAAAACCCTAAGACCCAAATCCCTTGTCCCAACAACAAACCCTAGGACCTAATCAAAGTTGATTTTTGTAGCATGAGAAAGTGTTCTAAGTCTCAAAATTTATGAGGAGGCTTGGACATCAGTATTCCAAAGAACCCAGAAACCGTTTGTGGAAATTCCACTTGGTTCATGTCTTATTAAAATAATTAGTTATTTTAATTGAGACCCTAAGTCTAAACTTAGGGGAAATAAATAATTAAAGGGTATTAATAAGACAGAGTGTGAATCTTCTAGAAAACAAAGATCAAGTCAAGTTTTAATCTTAGCCATTGATTAGACTTCTAATCTGGGTCGTTGATTCATCAACAAGAAGATTATAAAGGAAGGCTTGAGGGTCATTTGGAAAATAAGTCAGGCATACACTCAGTATTCGAAGCAAATCAATTCTGAAGAATTTGATCTCAGTGGGAGAGTTGCAAGGCAGTGAGTTGTAGAAGCAGAAGGAGGAGGGAGTCAGCAGTGACTGGGATCAGGGACAGAAGGACGCAGTGGGTCACAGGAGGCAGCGTAGGGCTGCAACACAGTGAACCCACGCAGAGCCTACGCAGACTTACGCAGTCCAGCAGAGGGATTGCACAGAGAAACACACAGATAGGCACAAAGAGAAGCAGACGCTGATCAAGGTGTCAGGAAATTGTCGGAAAGAGCCGAGAATTCTCTCTCAGGTGTCTTCAGATTTTATTTGCCAATATATTCCTTGTAAAGATTCATTTGCTGAAGAATTTTAATAAAATTCTCATTTCTTGCACCGGTTTTCCCGTATTGGGTTTTTCCAGGGACAATTGTCCAAAAACAACTGTGTACATGTGATTGATTCTTATGCTTATGTCATTTATTGTTTACTTCTCTGCATATATAATTGTGAATGTTGCAGTAGTATTTGTTTCAAAATTTACTGATAGATTTCTGTAAATAACTTATTGAAATAATAAGTAGGAGAAATAAATCTATCACTGCAACTGTAGACTTTTCAGATTGAAAATTTCACATGGTATTAGAGCCAGATATGTGTAACGGGAACGGAGAATCGACAAGAGGACGGAAATCTGACATTACAGCAACAGCTCCGAAGGGTTCACGCAGCGCTCTAGAGAGGGAAAGAAGCATGATAGAACAAATGGATCACAACGCTTATGTTCTAGTATCCAGACTTCAAGAAAAATTTTCTTGTGTGTCAAGCACTGCTTCTCCTGATGTCTGGTAGATTGACAATGGAGCTTCTGCTCATATGACAAGTTGGAATGTTTTCCCGACTACTGGGAGGAGCAGATGAATTTTAAAATAACCATGGGTAATAAAGCGAAATGTACCCCTATTGGAAGAGGTACCGTAGTATTTCAGACCGAGGCTGGAAATAAGATTCGGGCCACTAATGTACTGCATGTGCCCGGGCTGGGGATGAACTTGCTCTCAGTGTCTCAACTTCAAAACCAGGGTCTAGACGTTTACTTTATTGGCAACAGGGTTTACGTCAAACACCCCAGTTGGAAGAAGAAAGCACAGATCGAAGTAAGAAGCAACAAACTTTACAAGTTGTAACTCGAATCCCCAATGGCACTAATTGGCAGCACTGATGAATCGGACCTAAATGAACTATGGCACAGAAGAATGGGACATTTGCATCATGGGGCGTTAAAAATTCTCAAGAAAACTGTCACAGGAGTTCTAGAACTGAGCACCAAGCGGGATGACGTCTGCAAAGGGTGCGTATTAGGTAAATATGCCAAGGCAGTGTATCAAAGAAGCAACAATAGGGCCAAGTGCATTGGACTTGATACACTCAGATATCTGTGGACCAATGTCCACTAGAGCTCTTAGTGGTGCTGAGTACTTCGTCACCTTTATTGATGACCATTCCAGGAAAACCTGGATCTAAGTTTTGAAGACCAAGGACGAAGTCTTCAGTCGATTTAAAGAGTTTAAAGCTCTGGAAGAAAATTTGACAGGAAAGCAGATCAGGGTGTTGCATTCAGACAATGGTGGTGAATACATAGACAAGGAATTCACTGGGTTGTGTGCAAAGGAAGGTATCAGAAGAGAGTGGACAACTCCATACAATCCAGAGCAGAATGGTGTGGCAGAAAGGAAAAACAGGACTATTGTCGAAGCTGCAAGGGCGATGTTGTATGATCAAGACATGCCCAAATTTTTGTGGGTTGAAGCTTGTAATACAACTGTCTATGTTTAGAACCGGATTCCTCACACTGCATTGAAAAAGATCACGCCGAAAAGTGTCTTCATTGGCAGCAAGCTTGAAGTGAGTCACTTTAGAATCTTCGACAGTACAACTTACTGCCATGTGCTCAGTGAGAAGAGGAAGAAGTTGGAAATGACTGCGGAAAAGGGGTATCTGGTAGGATACAGTGAGAATGTAAAGGCATATCGAATATACATTCCTGAGAGCAGAAAAATCGTGGTGCGGAGGGATGTGAAATTCATGGAGGAGAAGGCCTTCAGAAGATCCCGCGAGTTGCCTTCTACTACACAGTCTGAGGAGGATCTGCTGGTTCAAACTCAACAACCGAAGACAAAAAATTCAGTTGCCTCTCCAAGGCATGGGGATCCAAGGGACTTTTCTCCCAAGGACTTGCAAGAGGGAGAGCTGGTAAATCCACCCACCACCAGTGGGAGAACAAGCAGGGAGCTACGATAAATTCTGAAAGATGCAAGAGACTTTATCGGAGTCCCCCAAAATGAGAAGAGATAGCGTAAGCAGCCTGAGAGGTATCAAGCCTTGGTTGCACAAGTCGCAAAATCTTTTAGTTTTCGAGAAGCAGTTGAGCACCAAGTGTGGGTAGATGTAATCGTGGAAGAGTATAGTTCCATCATGACAAATGATGTCTGGGAAGTGGTCCCCAGACCTCAGGAGAGATCAGTTGTAGGATCAAGGTGGATCTACAAGGTAAAATATGTTGCAAATGGCAGCATCGAGAAATTTAAAGCCAGGTTTGTAGCTAAGGGGTATGCTTAGAAGGAAGGGATCGATTACGAAGAAACCTTTGCCCCGGCAGCCAGATATACCTCTATTAGATCTGTGATATACCTTGTTGCGCAAATGGGATGGGAGATTCACCAGATGGACATCAAGATTGCGTTCCTGAATGGGGTGATAGAGGAAGAGGTGTATATTGAACAACCAGAAGGCTTCAAGACATATGATCAGAAGACCCATGTGTGCAGACTCAAGAAAGCCTTGTATGGACTAAAGCAAGCTCCTAGAGCCTAGTATGGTCGAATTGACAACTACTTGCAGAAGATGGGATTCGTCAAGAGTGACGCAAATCCCAATCTCTACTATCCGAGGGTAGGGAGTGAGCCCCTGATACTGGTTTTATATGTAGATGATCTATTTCTGACAGGATCATCGAGGCTCATCACAAACTGCAAGAAGAATTTGGCTACGGAATTTGACATGAAGGATCAAGGGCTGATGCACTATTTTCTGGGGTTAGAAGTTTGGCAACAGAAGGGGGAGATCTTTCTTGGTCAAGGAAGATATACTACAGAGATTCTAAAGAGATTTCAGATGGAGGATTGTAGACCCATGTCGACTCCAATGATCACCAACTGGAAGAAAATCGACAAGTTCGAAGATGATGAGGTTGATCCTACGCTGTATAGGCAGCTCATAGGATCGTTCATGTATATGGTAAACACAAGGCCAGATATATGTTATGTTGTAAATACCCTTAGTCCATTCATGGTAGAACCTAAGAGGGCTCATTGGGCAAAAGCCAAGCATGTTCTCAGCAACCTTCAAGGAACAGTCGAGCTTGGATTGAAGTACACTCGTAGCAATGATGTCAGGTTGAGTGGGTTCACCGACGCAGATTGGGCTGGGAGTCCAGTAGATTGGAAAAGTACCAGTGGGTATTGTTTCAGTCTAGGATCAAGAATGACTTCCTGGTGCAATAGGAAACAAAAATCTGTGGCACTAAGCTTAGTAGAGGCGGAATATATGGCAGCTAGCACAGCTTCGTGTGAGGCCATATGGCTTCGAAAACTGCTTGTGAACCTACTGAAGGATAAAATGGAAGCGACCAGTATCTTATGCCATAATCAGAGTTGAATCAAGCTCTCTGAAAATCCTGTGTTTCATGATCAGTCGAAGCACATTGACATCAGATGTGACTTCATCAGGGACTGTGTACAATGCGGAGCTATACAGTTGCTAATACACTCCAACAGGAGAACAAGTGGCAAACATTCTCACGAAATCTCTAGGGAACACTAAGTTTGTATACTTCAGAGAGAAGATGGGGATGATCAAGAATCCATTCTAGCAGCAGGGGTGGATAGGATCAAGATTCAAAGGGAGCTGCAGTACAGATGCAGCAGTGACAATGTCATGGGCAGCAGTACAGAAGGCAACAACGCAACAGATGAGGGGCAACATCCAGAGATTAGCAGCGCAGAGGATGCTTCAGAAGTAAAGCAACATGCAGCAGACATATTGCTAGAACACCTTCCTAGCTAAGAGGGAGTGTTGATTTTTGTAGCATCAGAAAGTGTTCTAAGTCTCAAAATTTGTGAGGAGGCTTGGACATCAATATTCCAAAGAACCTAGAAACCGTTTGTGGAAATTCCACTTGGTTCATGTCTTATTAAAATAATTAATTATTTTAATAGAGACCCTAAGTCTAAACTTAGGGAAATTAAATAATTAAAGGGTATTAATAAGAAAGAGTGTGAATCTTCTAGAAAACAAAGATCAAGTCAAGTTTTAATCTTAGCCATTGATTAGACTTCTAATCTGGGTCGTTGATTCATCAACGAGAAGATTATAAAAGAAGACTTGAGGGTCATTTGGAAAATATGTCAGGCATATACTCAGTACACGAAAGAGATCAATTCTGAAGTAATAGAATTCGATCTCAATGGGAGAGTTGCAGGGCAGAGAGCTGTAGAAGCAGAAGGAGGAGGGAGTCAACAGTGACTGAGATCAGGGACAGAGGGATGCAGTGAGTCACAGGAGGCAGCGCAGGGCTGCAGCACAGTGAACCCACGCAGACTTACGCAGTCCAACATAGCGACTGCACAGAGAAACATGCAAACAGACATAGAGAGAAGTAGAGGCTGATCAGGGTGTCAGGAAATTGTCGGGAGGAGCCAAGAATTCTGACTCAGGTGTCTTCAGATTTTTATTTGCCAGTATATTCCTTGTAAGGATTCATTTGCTGAAGAATTTTAATAGAACCCTCATTTGCTACGCCGGTTTTCCCACATTGGGTTTTTCTAGGGACAATTGTCCAAAAACAATTGTGTACATGTGATTGATTCTTATGCTTATGTCATTTACTGTTTACTTCTCTGCTTATATAATTGTGAATGTTGCAGTAGTATTAATTTCGAAATTTACCGATAAATTTAAGAACATAACTTATTGAAATAATAAGTAGGAGAAATAAATCTATCACAGCAACTATAGACTTTTCAAATTGAAAAATTCACAATCAAGGACACAGTGACTTCTACAATTTTTGTACAATAGTAAAATCCCTTTACAAAATATTCACAAGACTTTGTCTCTCTCTAAGTGAGTCGACAGAGAGATAGGGGTTCTAGATCGAGATTTTACCAAGCCAGAGGGAGCAGCACAAAGCCTCAGTGTAGAGCAGGTGGGACAGAGTTTTTCTACAAGCAATTTGTTGGGCATTTAAGCCGTTAGAAGGGAGAGAAGAAGCACAATGAGCAAATTTTCTTCCTTAGGGAATTCCTAAC
This sequence comes from Pinus albicaulis, assembly GCA_034641835.2. Classification (NCBI taxonomy): domain Eukaryota; kingdom Viridiplantae; phylum Streptophyta; class Pinopsida; order Pinales; family Pinaceae; genus Pinus; species Pinus albicaulis. The sequence goes on from CM076584.1 coordinate 181,312,897, forward strand.
CGGGGAATTCTATTTTTCAAAATCTGAGCAGCAAATCTAGGTGGGAGATCTACAATATCCAGCAAGGAGTGCATAAGCTTGTCCCGTGTTGCGTAAAGGTGAAAGAGAGGGAGTTGATTCGACATTTTCTTTTGGCAGATATGGCAGCTCACGGGCTTCGAGATCAGGACCGGTTGGAGGGAGCCTCCAACCATGTAATCTGGAAGGCGAGAATTACATGCCTTGTAGATGTATATGATCTCAAGCTTTTCGTGACAAGTACGATAGTTGTCCCTGCAAATCCAGATCCGTTGAAGAAGTACAAGGTTAATATGGCGAAGCTTAAAAGGCTACCCCTTGATGGAGTCAAAGATCACATAGTGTCCCACATAGCCTGCAAGGACACAACTAGGAAGATGTGGGAAGCCTTAGCAACGCTATATGAAGGATCTTTTGAGCAGCGGAATATGTACTTAGAAGCAGAAACTAAGGATGATTCAGATGAAGAAAGGGGAGCATATTGTTTCGTTCTTGTCTAGGCTTCACGAAACTCATGTTCAGCTAGCAACCGTGGGGTCCACCCCTTCTCCTACAACAATGGTGAAACTGACCCTTAACGTAGTCACAGAAGAATGGCAGGTTTTCGTCCAGAGTATCCTGGGCAAAGCAACCTTGTCGGGCTGGGAGGATATGTGTGCTGCTCTTCAGCAAGAAGAGCTAAGGAGGGACCTAGTCAAGTGCAAACTTGAAGGTAGCAACAGCAGTGAGTCGAAGACGAAGGAGGAGGTAAATGTAGCCCTTGCATCCAAGGGGCAACAAGAGCAGTGAAGACGTAAGAAAGATGTCTCGAAGATAAAATGCTTCAAGTGTAGTGAACTCAGTCGCTACGCAATGCAGTGTCCTTTAAAGAAAAAGGCCAGTGACGAGAAGCATGCTTTGAAGGCTGCGTCCGCAAAGATAAAGGAGGATGAGTATGCCATGAGCGCCCATGCATCTCTAGGAGGGAAATGGGGTGATATTGAACTGTAAGTTCGCAAGAACTTTTGTTGGCCAGGATCCTTGAGGAGTCCACCTCTTGGATCATGACCTTGCTACGGGTGCCCAAGATCAGTAGTAGCAGGCTGGAGGAGTTTCAGTTGATTCAAAGGACTGTTGGAGCAACAGATGCAGTAGCTAGAGCGCTAAATCTGAGCAGCGCAGTGCAGAGTTGCAGCAATGCACAATGATGAAGCGTAGAAGCAACAACAACACAGTGGTTCAAAGGGACAGCGTGGGAGTGGTAACAATCAAAGTTTCAACATCGAGATGTATCAATACTGAACACTTGTTCAGATTTTGGATGTTCTTCAATTGCTTCTCTCAGCAACTAAGTTCCAGTGCAGAGTTAGATGAGGCAGTGCTAGCAGCAGATGCAACATTTGAGAGGGAGTTTCAGTACGAATGCAGTGTTCATCGTGGTAGGGTCAGCAGCAGTACAGTTGTAGCATCAGCGCAGTGGTTGGTGGACAACATGTTAGACATCAGCAATGCAGAGGGAGATGCTTCAGAGTCATAGCAGTGTGTAGTAGGGCATATTTGCTAGAGCACATTTCTCGCTAAGAGGGAGTGTTGATTTGGGGTAGCATCGGATGTGCTCTAAGTCTCAAACGTTGTGGAGAGGCTTAGACACATGTATTCTAGATAACCCAGAAATTGTTTGGGGAAATTCCACATGGATTGTATTTTATTAAGAAAAATAATTATTTTAAAGTGACCCTAAGTCTAACATAGGAAAATTAAATAATTAAACTAAATTAATAGAATTTGGGTGTGAATGTTCTAGAAAAAGCAGATCAAGTAAAAATGTAATCTTAGTCGTTGATTGGAGATCTAATCTCGGTTGTTGAAGTCTCGACAAGAAGACTATAAAGAAGGCCTGAGGGTCATTTGGAAAAATACACCAAGAGATCAAGAGATTGAATTTTGTGAAGGAGCAGAGCTCAGAGGAAAACTTTGATCAAGAGATTCTCACACAGTTGAGGGTGAGAGACAGTTTTGGTCGGAGGATCTTCTCTAGGCCTAGAATACTCAGCAAAGAGGCAGAGAAAGACATAGAGGAGGTAGTGCAGTGCCCAGAGTGGGTGACACAGCGCATAGAGAGGGTGACATAGGGCCACGAAGGCCACACATAGACGCATCATAGCATTCTTGAGTAGAAGTTCGATATTTTGTTGGGAGATCATGATTCTGAGCAGAAGTCTGAGATTTTGCTGAGAGATCGTGATTCTGAGCTAGGAAGGCTGGAATCGAGTTTCTTGAGAGTAGATCCATCCACCAAAGAAGGTGATGCAGTCCTTCAGAGGTCCCCACGTAGGCCTACACAATTACTGCGCAGAGATGGCGCATAGGGTGCTAAGGTTTCGTCAGTTCAGCTACCTGATCAGTCGGTACTTGCAGAGAAAGGTAATCTCACAATTTTTCTTTTGCCGAGTGATATTCTCTGTACTGGATTGGCAGCAAGGCATCCAACGATTGTATTAAGATATAACTATTGCTTAATAATAAAACCCTCAGATTTGCTGCACCGGTTTTCCGACATTGGGTTTTTTCGAGGACGTTTGTCCAAAAACAACGGTGCCTGTGTGATATTATTTTCTTTTGCTCAGTTTCTTGTTTCCACATATTAATTTAATTAAGTGAAGGTTTCTTCAGTAATTGCTTCAGTATTTAGATAAGAAATTTGTAAATAACTTGTTAATGTAATTTACAAGTAGGTGAAGTTAATTCAGTCGGCTGCAGTAGGATTACAGACTTGGAATTTTCACATGGTATCAGAGCCAGGTTGAGCGTTGCAGGTGAAACAAGAAGAGTAGATCCAGCGCTGAGCAGGAAGCCAAATAACTGCAGAAGGTAGCAGTTCGAATCCCCAAAGGGATTGCGTAGTCCATACTAGGAAGTCTGAATTTTGGGGAAAGTCTCAGTTGAGATTTTGGGTAGCATCGGATGTGCTCTAGCTCCGAAACTTCTAGGACACATGAGATCTCCAAGGCCCAGAAATTGTTTGCAGAAATTCCACACGGTGTGAAAGTTATTCCAATAATTAATTATTTTAATGGAGACCCTAAGTCTACCTTAGGGAAATTAAATAATTAAACGGAATTAATTAAAACATGTGGGTGAGAATGTTCTAAGTGACGTGGATCAAGTCTTTTCTAATCCTAGCCATTGATTAGAGATTAGATTACGACTGTTGATTTCTAAACGAGAAAAGTATTAAAGGAAATCTTGGGGTCAGTTGAAGAAGACACACGGAGCGATAGCATTTGAGCTAAGTTGAAATTCCCAGGTGCGGTTTGTTGAGAATTTTTGAGTGAGCTTGCAGTGCTTGAGAGGGGCAGATCGACGAGGGATTATTCTGATCCGAGGCCGAGAATACTAAGCCAGAGAGGCAGATCTGTACCAGGAAGCACAAAGACCAGCAGGAGGGATACAGTCCAGCGAGGCTCACGCAGATGCAGCGCAATCGCTGATGCAGAGGCAGCGTTGAGCCCAGAAGGGAAATGCAAGGGTAGCTTGTGCTGCACAGAGGTTGCGCAATGGCTACGCGGGGTAGCAGAAGCTGGAGCAGCAACGCTGGGGTTCTAGTGGGCCAAAAAGGGCTCGTATTCAGTGTTTTCATATGAGTGCTTCCTCGGTTGAATCAACCATATTTTTTGTCTCCGAGTGATAGGTACTGTTGTCGCACAGATTGCCAAGGCACCGCGACAACGGCTCAAATCGGGGGCTCACCCTGATCCCCAATCTCTCTATCTAAGCTATCTCCTTGCAAGCTAAGGGAGGTAGACCCTATTATAAATGAAGAGGAAAAATCTAGGAGACACAGCTAAAACACCAAATACTTGATAAAATTAAAGAGATTTCATAGATTGATTATGTTAAAACCAGTGCCTTATGGAGTCAAACAAGATCCCGTTATGCAATTAAAAATAAGCATTGGATGTATAATTGCTGCTAAATGACCACAATGATATTCAATAGAAAGTGCCACGATCATTCATTAAGATGCTGAAGCAAAGCTATTATGAAACGATCATTAAGTGTAAATGCCAGATGCTTGAAATATTTCCAAATTTGAAATGATATTCTAATTAATTCCAATTTAGAAATTCAAAATGCTTCACAGTCAAACTTCAGATAGAAAGTTTAAGCGCACTTGACTATAGAACTTAGAAATTTTTCATGTTTTTGAAATTTTGAATTTTTTAGAACTTTTTATTATTTTTTAAATCTAAAACCAATTTAAAAAAAATCTAGATCCAAATAGAAGTTCTAATCTAAAAAAAATAGAAACTAAATCAAAACACAACTAGAATTAAAATTAAACTAAATGGAAACTAAGTTAAGACTAAACTAAGACCAAATTAAAATTAAAACAATTAACTAACAAACATCAAAACTAAAAATTAAAATCTAACGTCTAAACTAAACTACATTCTAAAAATTAAATATTAATCTAAAACCTACGCTTGAAAATAAATAAAATTGAACTAAAAAAATAAATGAAATCTGAAGTCTAAAATCTAAATCTAACAATTAAAACCTAACTTACCAAAATCGAATTACAACTTTAAAAAATTAAAATCTAAAAAATACAAAAAAATCAAATTCTAAAAACACACCTAAACTACACTAAAACTAAAACAAAAAAAATCGAATTTTATAACTAACCTAAAGTCTAAACCAAAACTAAATAAAAGAAAAATTAAAACGTGAACTTCTAAAGCCTAAAATAAAACTATGCATTAAAAAAAATAACGCTGCCTAAAAAGAAATCGACTCACAAAAATTTTCAACATATATACATTTGTATGTGATTTCATTTGTCGTTTGCAGGTCGAAGGTCAAGGCTAGACGGCGGCAGAAAGAAGTGAGGAGCTGGACGGGTTGAAATTTAATGCAGGTTGGATGGATTAGTTGAAGGAACAATGTTGAAGGAATGCTGGATAAGGAAATAAAGCGTTGGACGACGATTGGAGGTTCCAATGGGCACTGAAGAGCAGCGTGAAGCAGGGTTTAAGGGTAGAGAGATGGATCGCTGTGGAGGATGAGAAGGAAAGTGAAAGCAAGCGGAATGATAAATCGATAGCTAAGGAAATGGGAGAGCAGAAAAATTGAAGCATAGAGCAGAGGATCAATGGAGGAAAAAGGCACAGAAAGCTTAACGTAGAGGAAAAATGGGAGCAGCAGTGATAAACGAAGGAAGTTTGGACGGCGTGGAGAGCTGTAGCGAGGGCAGAGATTAAAATAAACCCAGTACACAATAAACTCAAAATTTTTCTTGTCAAAATCCAGTTTTTTTATGCTGATTAAATGCACCAGAGAGAATTTTCTTTTGAAATTATGCCCAGATCTAAAATTTTCTGATAAACCTCCTGCAATCCTGCAAAAAACCCAACAGAACGAAAACTGCATACAAATTTACAAGGCTAATTTACAATTTAGAAAGCCCTCATAGCCAGATTTGAACCCTTTTAGCACAATTTTTAGAGATTTAAAATTTTTTGGAGAGGCACAAGCCTTAGGAAACCCTGCAAAACCACCAATTTCGTAAGATAGACTTGGAATTTAACAAATAATGAGCTTTTCAAACTTATGTTTATTGAGAGTCGGCTGGTCCAACCGAAGACTTCCCCAAACGCTCAATCTTAAAAAATATTTCCCTACACACTTAGATCTGAACCTTAGATCGATAGAGATTTAAGAAAATAACATGAGATCCTTTAGAAAAATCAAAATGTCATTTTATGAATCCAAAAAACTACACAAAATACCTGTATGCAGATTAATCCATGAAGGCCATCAACCATAAAATGCAAAAAACAAAGTAGCAGAGTTTAGAGACAATTCCCACATAGATCCGAGAAGGAACATCAAAATTTGTAACCCCAAAGTTTTTATGCTTTATTCCTCAAAAAATTTACAAGAGCTTCTAAGAACAAGTGCACGATTCTGAGATCAGATGACTCAAGACTGACAAAGACCTCTAAATTTATAGGACAAAATCTCCAATGGCTAGTTTGGATGATCCTTGTCAAAATAATCTCAACCGTCCAAAAGATTTAATTATCTTTTAATTTGAATCGTTGAAATTAAAATTTTAGGGAAAAAACGAATTTATCATTTAATTCAATTTTAATTAACTCAAAAATATTATTTTTGAGTTAATTACCCCCAAATTTTGACTTTGACTTAACCACCAAGGCCCGAGGGTCCAAAATTTCTCAAAATTCTCAATATTCCCTTGGCCTGGGGCTTTCAAAATCATTTTCCAAGGACTCGCAAATTTTGTCTTTAAAGATTTAATCCTAACTTAGGACCCTAAATTAATTAAATTTCTGGTTTAAGATTTTATTAATTAATTGACTAGAAAATTTAATTAATTGACTGAGAGGGGATTTTAATTATTTTCCAACCCTTTTTACATGAGATAATACATTTACATACATAAAGGGGGAATACCCATTCGTATAGACCCTCAAATAAATACCCAATTTTGCGACTCAAAATATGATCTAGTAGACCAAGTAGCTCAAACTACTTTTACAAGGACTCGATAGAAACACTAGGACTCACTTAGTATGCTAATGATAAAATCCACCCTAGCTTTGGGGTGAGGCTGGAGGGAAAAACTCTGCCGATCACTTACGTGAATCAGTGAGACAAAAAACCTCCTAGGATAGAAATCATCAACAACATACTAGGCTTACCTAGGTTGTTACATACATTGACTGTCTTACTTAGATCATTTACATCATAACATGCAGAATGGGTTTACATCATTTATAAAAACTATCGTTTGGTGATGAAATCTGGATGACACGAGCCTCGAACATGATAAGTCCCATTTGCAAAAATGGGAGTGTACTGCTATGGGGTCGTGGAAAAAGTGTGGTCAAAATTTGGCTCTACTTGGGAACACATTGTTTCATTGAAGGAATGTGAAAATCCAGAATCTGCATCCAAGCAACACACAAGATTACATAAGTAGCATCCATCCAAATATCATCATATAACATTAAGCTCATGAAAAATAGAAGCTCTTCTTTTATTTGTTGTTCTACTTAACATGAAAAGTAAATCTACTCTAACTGCAAAATGAAATGTTGAAATAACAAAGTTTAAGGTTAGAGATACGATACAAAGGATGCCCTATGGCATCAGATGTGCTCAATATAGTGTATGTTGAGCATTTGCCTGCTTTCAGGCAAGTCTGTAGGCTGCTTTTCAGATGTGCCATGTCCAATCTTGCTAATTGTAGGACTCTGTCTTATCCGAATGTCAAGCTGCTCTCGACCATCAGACGAATCAAACCACTTGCTTCTTCTTTTTTGCTTCTTTCTCTTCTTCTGAGTGGGTTGTGATGTCCGCAATGAGACCACTGTAGATTTCTTGTCATCATCTTGAAGATGTTTGTACAAAATATCTGAAGAACCTAGAGGGTGACCAATATTATTCTGGATATACTCTGTCAATGGTGACACATAAGCTTGGTCTTTCTCAACATCCTTTGAAACCATAGTTAAATCCTCCGTGTGATGAGATGGGAATGGCTTTAGCAGACAAAAAGTCTTATGATCTGTTGATGAATCTTCATAATCAAATTTCGGCTGAAACTTTTGTATATGTAATTTTTCCATTTTTTCCAACTTTTTCTGTATGGAACTCATCTCCAACAAGTGATTTTCGTTCATGATAGTCATTTCCTGGGTGTGTCTTGCTTCCATTGCAATCATATGATTCTGTATAATGGACATCTGATTAGAATGATTAACTTCCATTATCTTTAACCTGTTTTCCATGACATTTATTTCCTGTGCATGACTTGCTTCCATGGAAGTTATCTTATTTTGAAGATTGATTTGGTTAGCTTCCATGTTTTGAATCATCTGCGTATGATTGGGCTGCACATCCTTAATCATCTGAGCTGGCTCCTTAACTTGACTTTCATGATCTTCTATATGCATGTGATAGTCCTTACCAACAACATTAATTTGATGGCTCGACCCTGCCATTCTACTATATATGATTCTTTTGACAACATGGCAAGTAACCTCTTCATGAAGAGCATTACAGGCTCTACAATAAGGCAGAGCTTCATCCACAAGATTTGCAAACTCGAGTTGATTTGTCGGTCTCTGCTCATAAGATAGGCCTCTTTTGTGCAAAGCATTATTACTTCTAGGTTGGGAATTCTGCGTTTGAGCCTGTAAGACACTTATTTCCTTAGCATGTTCAGAGATCAATTTCGCTTGATTAAGCTCCATGCTTTCAAGCTTTTGCATTAACCTTTTCATAGGGTCATCATCATCTTTTTCAATTTCTTTTCCCTTAGAATTTGTCAAATACCTATCAAAATCTGGAGTCTTGGACATTCCAGATTCTTTCTTATCCTTTTCAATCTCCTCAGCCAAAGATTGACAAGCTTTATAATTTGTAGTTTTAGCCCGCCTTAACTCATATGAAGTATCAAAATCAAAAGCATCAATGTAAAAATTCAGAAGAGATCCATCAGGATGTTTATGAGTTTGAGATATTTCTTTAAGTATACCATTAAATCTCCTGTTAAATTCTTCAGTCGTTTCATTTTCTTTCTTTTTTATGGTACTGATCTCTCTTACCAAATGCCTATCTTCCCTTTTATCACCATATTTTTTCTTAAAGGCAGCTACAATTGATTCAAAAGTATCAAATGAATTATCAGGTTTTTCCGTAAACCATTCATTAACATCTTCGCCAAAAGTAAGAACAAAAGTTTTCATCTTTACATCATCGAAATTATTATTTGCAACTGCAAATCTATTCCACCAGTTAGTGAAAGTAAACAAAGGAGATTTGACACTAACTGCATCATTTCCTGGAAAAGAAGGTAATTTATCCATTTGAGGGACATCATGGGGATAACCCTGAATATTAGCAAAATTACACGGGGCAAAAACATCCATGATATCGTTTTTAGGATTTTAAAAATAGATCCGTGTTCAAGAATAGTCAAAAGGTCCTCAAGAAGCAAACTTCTTGGTAGGAACTCTTGTAAGAAATGAAAGAATTAGAGTCGCCACTTGAACATGAAACTAATTCTAAAACAAAAGAATCGAGAGATAGCAGATGGATATCAAGGGGGGATCCTTGTCTGAGAGTAAAAAGATGAATAAGTGGAATCGCCCCCCCAAACAAGAAGCCAACCGAAATGTCTAGGTGCTTAAGATATGATGATGAAAAGATGAAAAGATGAAGAGATGAAAAGACGCCAGAAAATGTGATCCCTTGTGACAGGCTAATGAATGGCAGAAGAAGAATTGAAGATTATAAAATGTCGTTAAGACCAAGGACAGAAAAAACTCTATCCCTGGCAACGGCGCCAAAAAATGTTGTCACACAGATTGCCAAGGCACCGCAACAACGGCTCAGATCGGGGGTTGTCACCCTGATCTCCAATCTCTCTATCTAAGCTGTCTCCTTGCAAGGTAGGGGAGGTAGACCCTATTATAAATGAAAAGGAAAAATCTAGGAGACACAACTAAAACACCAAATACTTGATAAAATTAAAGAGATTTCACAGATTGATTATGTTAAAACCAGTGCCTTATGGAGTCAAACAAGATCTCGTTATGCAATTAAAAATAAGTATTGGATGTATAACTGCTGCTAAATGACCACAATGATATTCAATAGAAAGTGCCACGATCATTCATTAAGATATTGAAGCAAAGCTATTATGAAACGATCATTAAGTGTAAATGCCAGATGCTTGAAATATTTCCAAATTTGAAATGATATTCTAATTAATTCCAATTTAGAAATTCGAAATGCTTCACAGTCAAACTTCAGATAGAAAGTTTAAGCGCACTTGACTATAGAACTTAGAAATTTTTCATGTTTTTGAAATTTTGAATTTTTTAGAATTTTTTATTATTTTTTAAATCTAAAACCAAAAAAAAATAAAAAAATCTAGATCCAAATAAAAGTTCTAATCTAAAAAAAATAGAAACTAAATCAAAACACAGCTATAATTAAAATTAAACTAAATGGAAACTAAGTTAAGAATAAACTAAGGCCAAATTAAAATTAAAACAATTAACTAACAAACATCAAAACTAAACTAAAACTAAAAATTAAAATCTAACGTCCAAACTAAACTACATTCTAAAAATTAAATATTAATCTAAAACCTACGTTTGAAAATAAATAAAATTGAACTAAAAAAATAAATGAAATCTAAAGTCTAAAATCTAAATCTAACAATTAAAATCTAACTTACCAAAATCGAATTACAACTTAAAAAAATTAAAATCTAAAAAATACAAAAAAATCAAATTCTAAAAACACACCTAAACTACACTAAAACTAAAACAAAAAAAATCGAATTTTATAACTAACCTAAAGTCAAACCAAAACTAAATAAAAGAAAAATTAAAACGTGAACTTCTAAAGCCTAAAATAAAACTATGCATTAAAAAAAATAACGCTGCCAAAAAAGAAATCGACTCACAAAAATTTTCAACGCATATACATTTGTATGTGATTTCATTTGTCGTTTGTAGGTCGGAGGTCAGGGCTGGACGGCGGCAAAAAGAAGTGAGGAGCTGGACGGGTTGAAATTTAATGCAGGTTGGATGGATTAGATGAAGGAACAACGTTGAAGGAATGTTGGATAGGGAAATAAAGAGTTGGACGGCAATTGGAGGTTTCGATGGGCAGTGAAGAGGGGTGTGAAGCAGGGTTGAAGGGCAGAGAGCTGGATCGCTGTGGAGGATGAGAAGGAAAGTGAAAGCAAGTGGAATGATAAATCGATAGCTAAGGAAATGGGAGAGCAGAAAAATTGAAGCGTAGAGCAGAGGATCGATGGAGGAAAAAGGCACAGAAAGCTTAATGCAAAGGAAAAATGGGAGCAGTGATGATAAAGGAAGGAAGTTTGGATGACGTGGAGAGCTGGAGCAAGGGCAGAGATTAAAATAAACCCAGTACACAGTAAACTCAAATTTTTTCCTGTCAAAATCCAGTTTTTTTATGCTGATTAAATGCACCAGAGAGAATTTTCTTTTGAAATTATGCCCAGATCTAAAATTTCTGATAAACCTCCTGCAATCCTGCAGAAAACCCAATAGAATAAACACTGCATACAAATTTACAAGGCTAATTTACAATTTAGAAAGCCCTCATAACCAGATTTGAACCCTTTTAGCACAATTTTTAGAGATTTAAATTTTTTGGGAGAGGCACAAGCCTTAGAAAACCCTACAAAACCACCAATTTCGTAAGATAGACTTGGAATTTAACAAATAATGAGCTTTTCAGACTTATGTTTATTGAGAGTCGGCTGGTCCAACCAAAGACTTCCCTAGATGCTCAATCTTAAAAAATATTTCCCTGCACACTTAGATCTGAACCTTAGATCGATAAAGATTTAAGAAAATAACATGAGATCCTTTAGAAAAATCAAAATGTCATTTTATGAATCCAGAAAACTGCACAAGATACCTGTATGCAGATTAATCCATGAAGGCCATCAACTATAAAATGCAAAAACAAAGTAGCAGAGTTCAGAGACAATTCACCACATAGATCCGAGAAGGAACATCAAAATTTGTAACCCCAAAGTCTTTATGCTTTATTCCTCAAAAATTTACAAGAGCTTCTAAGAACAAGTGCACGATCCTGAGATCGGATGACTCAAGAATGACAAAGACTTCTAAATTTATAGGACAAAATCTCTAACGGCTAGTTTGGATGATCCTCGTCAAAATAATCTCAACCGTCCAAAAGATTTAATTATCTTTTAATCCGAAGCGTTGAAATTAAAATTTTGGGGAAAAAACGAATTTATCATTTAATTCAATTTTAATTAACTCAAAAATATTATTTTTGGGTTAATTACCCCAAAATTTTGACTTTGACTTAACCACCAAGACCCAAGGGTCCAAAATTTCTCAAAATTCTCAATATTCCCTTGGCCTGAAGCTTTCAAAATCATTTTCCAAGGACTCACAAATTTTGCCTTTAAAGATTTAATTCTAACTTAGGGCCCTAAATTAATGAAATTTCTGGTTTAAGATTTTATTAATTAATTGACCAGAAAATTTAATTAATTCACTGAGAGGGGATTTTAATTATTTTTCCAACCCTCTTTACATGAGATAATACATTTACATACATAAAGGGGGAATACCCATTCGTATAGACCCTCAAATAAATACCCAATTCTACGACTCAAAATATGATCTAATAGACCAAGTAGCTCAAACTATGTTTACAAGGACTCGATAGAAACACTAGGACTCACTTAGTATGCTGATGATAAAATCCACCCTAGCTTTGGGGTGAGGCTGGAGGGAAAAACTCTGTCGATCACTTACGTGAATCAGTGAGACAAAAAACCTCCTAGGATAGAAATCATCAACAACATACTAGGCTTATCTAGGTTGTTACATACATTGACAGTCTTACTTAGATCATTTACATCATAACATGCAGAATGGGTTTACATCATTTATAAAAACTGTCGTTTGGTGATGAAATCTAGATGACATGAGCCTCGAACATGATAAGTCCCATTTGCAAAAATGGGGTGTACTGCTATGGGGTCGTTGACAAAGTGTGGTCAATAGGTACATCTACCGTGAATTCTCCGTTGGGGAAACAATTACTGGTGCCCTTGATTGCATTCAGATATTCTACTTAATAAAAAAACCCTCTAAGAGCTATTGCACAGGTTTTCCCACATTAGGTTTTTCCGGGGACATTGTACAAAAAATACCGTGTCCTTTGTCATGTGTGCGTTATGCTTCAATAAATGATTTGTATGTATGTGTACCTAGGTTGCAGTTGTGTTTGCCTTGATATTTTACTGAATATTCAGAAAATAAATTGTTAATTAAATCGAGCAAGTAAGAGAAGCAAATCAAGATACTGCAATAGGGTCTCTATATTCAGAAATTTTCACATGGTATTAGAGTGATTACAGATCAAGTTGAAGCCATCAACATAGAGCTGAAGATTTTTTGTTGCAGGAAGGCAGCTAAAGCCGCACATATTCAGAAAGAGGTATCGCAACACCAAAGGGGCAGCACAGAGGCCCTGCAGGGGTGGCGTAGGCCCAGAAGGGTGACACAGAGCCTGTCAAGCTCACGCTGAGCTGACGCAGAGGGTGACGTGGGCCCAAGAGGGTGACGCAGTCCAAGAGGGAGTGAGGTTGTGCCAGTTACTGTGGCTGGAAGTGCAATTTTCTAATCTTTGAAGTTGCTGGTGGGTCATTGCTTCTGCCGGTGCATAACAATGCCTAGCAGGGTTGACAAATTAAGGGGAAACAGTTCCTTAGTAGATTTTCTAGCCAAGAAATCTGAGATTCGATCTAGAGGAGTGATGGTAGAGAGCTGATTCGACAAAATTGGTGAAGGATTTCCGGGAGGGAAGTCATTTCTCAGAGGGAGCATACTCTCTAGAGGGTTTCTATCGCCAAGAAACCCAGATTCAGTCTTTTGCCGAGTGTAGCAGCAGTAGAAGGGAGAAGAGCACTTGCTTCGACAGTTTGGGCAAAGATGGCCTTGTATGGATTGAGAGATCAGGATAGGTTAGATGATGTGTCTAACTTTGCTATCTGGAAATCCAAAATCCTGACAGTCCTTGATGAATATGGCATCAGAGACCATGCCGAGAACGTCCTAGCTGTGTCGACCGATGCTGATGCTCTAAAGAAGTTTAATGAAAATCAGGCGCAAGCTAAACGCTTGATCATGGATGGAGTGAAATATCACGTGGTTCTGCATATTGCCGAGAAGAAAATGGAAAATGAGGTGTGGATGGCATTAACCACGTTGTATCAAGGTAGCTCCCTCCAGAGGAAGATGACTCTAGAGAATCAGATGCGAATGTTACAGATGCACAAGGGAGAGGAGATCGATCCTTTCCTCTTTAGATTGCAAACTATCCGAGACCAAGTGAATGCCATGGGGGTAACTCTTGATGATGGGCTCATGGTAAGCACTGCCCTGAATGTAATCAGTGATGAGTCGGAGACCTTTGTCCAAAGCATTTTGGGTAGAGCACAACTTCCAAACTTGGAGGACATGTGGGAAATCCCTCAACAAGAGGAGATCAAGAGACTAACCAAGAGGGAATTCAGCAGTGGAGAAGTCAAGATTAAGAAAGAGGAGGAGGAAGATGCAGCCCTAGCATGTAAGGGGCAGTGGCAATAGGACATGTGGGCAATCCTTCGACAAGAGGAGATCAGGAGAATAACCAAGAGGGAATTCAGCAGCGGAGGAGTCAAGATTAAGAAAGAGGAGGAGGAAGATGCATCCCTAGCATGTAAGGGGCAGAGGCAACAAGGGAAGAAGAAGAAGGACCTATCAACGTCTGGTGCTTCAGATGTGGCGAATTGGGACACTTCACCAATACTTGTCCGAAGAAGAAGGACAAGGAAGATTCAGATTCCAAGGCAGCAGCAGCGAAATGAGATGACGACAACGATGATGATGTGGCCATGAGTGCTCATGTACCTCAAGAGGAGGTGGGGGGACATAGATTTGTAGATTGAGCTACAAAGGGTGTGTGGCAGGATTCTTGAGGTGCCCAAACTCTTGGATCACATACAAGCTACAGGATAGTTAAAGACAGTAGCAGGATGACTGGAGTCAATGGATGCATAGGATCATGCAAAGACACAAGGCAGAGCTTGAATGTTGAAGATTGGAGTAGCACAGTGCAGTGGAAGCAACAACGCAGAGGCTGATAGGACTTCAGCAGCGCATAGGGGCAGTGCTTACGCAGTCTAGCGCAGCAGCAACGCAGAGGCTCTAGAGAAACAGCGTAGAGCAGCAGCAGAGGGTGCTTCAGTGATGAGATGCAACCAGACTAATTTGTCTGTCAGTTGTTGGGTGATGTCCTCTAGTTGTTTACTTCTCAGCAACTGAGTTGTAGTGCAACAGTTAGTAGTGGCAGTGCTATAGGCAACATGATGCAACAATTTGAGAGGGAGCTGCAGTACAGATGGGGCAGTGACTGTAGCAGAGTCATGGGCAGTAGTATAGACAACAACAACGCAGTGGATGGAGGTCAGCAGGCCAAGCATCAGCAACGCAGGGATCCGATGCCAGAGATCAGAGTAACGTTTCTGGAGTGAAGTGTTACTAGAGCACATTCCTTGCTAAGAGAGAGTGTTGAGATTTTGGGTGGCATCGGATGTGCTATAGCTCCGAAACTTGGTAAAGGGGTTAGGACACATGAGATTTCCAAGACCTAGAAATCGTTTGGAGAAATTCCACCCAGTGTGAAAGTTATTCCAATAATTAATTATTTTAATGGAGACCCTAAGTCTAACTTCAGGAAATTAAATAATTAAAAGGAATTAATTAAAACATGTGGGTGAGAATGTTCTAAGTGACATGGCTCAAGTATTTTCTAATCCTAGCCGTTGATTAGAGATTAGATCACGGTCGTTGATTTCTCAACGAGAAAAGTATTAAAGGAGGGCTTGGGGTCAGTTAGAGAAGACACACAGAGCGATAGCACTTGAGCTAAGTCGAAATTCTAGGGTGTGGTTTGCTGGGAATTTTTGAGTGAGCTCGTAGTGCTTGAGAGGGGCAGATCAACGAGGGATTATTTTGATCCGAGGCCGAGAATACTAAGGCAAAGAGGCAGATCTGTACCAAGTAGCGCAATGACCAGCACAAGGGATGCAGTCCAGCCAAGCTCACGCAGAGGCTGACGCAGAGCCTTCACGGTGACGCATAGGCAGCGCGCAAGGGCAACCTGTGCTACGTAGTGGCTACGTCGGGCAGGAGAAGATGATGCAGAAGCTGGAGGAGTAGTGCTAGGGTTCCAGTGGGCTAGAAAGGGCTCGTATTCAATGTTTTTAGAGGAGTGCTTCCTTGGCTGAATAAGCCATATTTTCAATCTCCAAGTGATAGGTACATTGTCATGAATTCTCTGTTGGGCAAACTATTACTGGTGCCCCTGATTGTGTTCATATATTCTGCTTAATAAACAAACCCTCTAAGAGTTGTTGCACTAGTTTTCCCGCATTCGGTTTTTCCGCAGACATTGTCCAAAAAATATTTTTTCCTTTGTCATAAGTATGTTATGCTTCAGTAAATGATCTGTATGTATGTGTAGGCTGCAGTTGTGTTTTCTTTGACATTTTACTGAATATTCAGAAAATAACTTGTTAATTAAATCAAACAAGTAGGAGAAGTAAATCAAGATACTTTAGTAGGGCTTCTATATTCAGAAATTTTTAGTTTCTCTATGAGTGATTTGACACAGAGGTAGGGCTTCCAGATCTAGATTTTACTGAGTCAGAGGGAGCAGCACAGAGCCTCAACGTAGAGCAGGTGGGACACCATTTTTCTACAAGAAATTTGCTGGGCAAAAAGTCGTCAAAAGAGAGAGAAGCACAGTGAGGGAATTTTCTTCCTCAGGGAATTTCTAGCCAGGTATTTCTATTTTTTGAGATTTGAGCAGCAGATCCAGGTGGCAGATCTACAATCTCTAGCAAGGAGTGCATAAACCAGTCCAGTGTTGTGCAGAGGAGAAAGAGAGGGAGCAAATTCGACGTTTTCTTTTAGCAGATATGGAAGCTCACGGGCTTCGAGATCAGGACCAGTTGGAGGGAGCCTCTAACTATGCAATATGGAAGGCAATAATTACATGCCTTCTGGATGAATATGATCTCAAGCTTTTCGTTATGAGTACAGTAGTTGTCCCTGCAAATCCAGATATGTTGAAGAAGTACAAGGCTGATACGACGAAGGCTAAAAGGTTGCTCCTTGATGGAGTCAAAGATCACATAGTGCTGAAAATACTAAGATGGGGGTGAATCAGTATTTCTTATCAATTAGCACTTTTAAATCTTTTCAGAGCATTAGTTAATCTTCAATTATTCTTGATGTTTATCCAATAACAACAGTAAACAATAGAACACAATAGGCACAAGAATTTTAGCTGGAAAACCCCCTCTGGATCAAAAACCACTAAACGCTTTTCTAATAAATTATTTAATCTTCAGCGCCAACTGAAATGAAAGGTACAACTTCCTAGAATTCTAGAAAAGCATTCTTCTCCAGCTCCCACTAGAAGGATGCCCCAACGGTCTGGTTTCTTTAGTAGTCAACTGAATGGATGCCCCGACATCATAGACCGACCTACCACCCTGAAGTGTTCACAGGCTCCAACCTGTAGGTGACTTCATGCACCAACCTAGCACCTCCCTGCCACCCTATAATGATCAGAAATAAGACAAGAGTGTGGACTCCCGTACCAAGGATAATGATCCACGATACAATATGATTCACAATGATTTTCTTGAACTAGACCAATCACCAAATCACACTATGACCTACAACCCAACCATAACATTATCCAACAATGACACTTATACCTCCCAACAATGCCTCTCCAACTCTAGGCAGATTGACTCTTTTACAATAATGACCCTTTTACAATGATGATTTTTACAATACTGACTTTTGACATAACTTGATACTTAACAAGACACTGCTTCTTTGAACACTAGCAGTTGTTGAGGTATTGTTGTGCTTGCTTCAAGTAATGGAACTTTGGCATTGCATTGACCTTCTCGTATGTGTCTGAGTTGTCCTATTGTGTCCCCCTTCCTGCACATGCATTAATGAACAAGACCCAAACCAATATACAAACAAAATACTTACATTGTCCTGCAAACCATATGTCAGAGAAATATTCAAAATTCAAATGTAAATATGTTCAACATTTATGAACAAAACCCAATAAAACATATATACAAAATACTTTCACTGTCCTGCAAAAACACAAACCATATGTCAAAGAAATATTCAAAATTCAAATGTAAATAATTTCAACATTTATGAACAAAACCCAATCAAACATACATACAAAATACTTACACTATCTACAAAAACACATGTCAGAGATGATATTCAAATTAAAATTCAAACATTAATCATACATACCTTGTTGTAGCAAACTTACCCTTGACTGTTGATGTTTTGTCCTTACTGCAGTGATCCTTGAATGCATATTGTTTCCTGCCTTCTATAAGCTCAATATTGAATCTGTTGTATCTATGTAATTTCGGATCTCCAAGGTCTGAAATTGAACCCTGTGGTAGCCCTCTGAGTCTTTTTTCCAACCCCGTAGGTCTGATCAATATTGGATTCTTCAAGAAATAATTATGCCTAATCTCCTACGATGCCCTGATTATAGACTAGTTCATTAGAGCGAACTTGTACGAAGTGCCACGTGTCACTGTTTCAACCTTTGGTTCTAAAAACAATATCCAACAAACTAAAGTTTGTCCTCTTTCTGCCAGTTTTTACGAAAATTGAATCCAATGCTCAGAGGGAAAGTTATGACGATTTTCCCAAGGTCACCTGTTTGACATGAAATTCTGAGCCTGCAAAAACCCTAACTTCCTCAAATCATATCTTCGAAAATATAGCGAACCAATATCTGAAATTTGGTCACGCGCTTCATCAGGATTTCGGCTCAAATGGGTTTTTTTTCAGCATCTGAAGCTTCGCAGAAAAAAATTTATAGCAATAATTCCAAGATGACATGTTTTAAGTAGCGAAATCCTTGCATCAGGAGGATATGAGGGTCACAACTTATATAAATGCTTAGGTTGAGAGTGTCTTCAACAAGTGAATGTTGGAGGGATTCTAGGAGTTTAAAAAATTATTAATTATTGACTATTCAATGACCACAACCAATGATTAGTGTCATGCCACAAGCCCATGGGCTTTTAGCCCACTAGCTGGGGTTACTAACTTCATACACAAATATCTCTCAAACCGTGAATAATTACATGGCATGCCATATATCAATGGAAACATCTCGACAAGTAGAAACCATCCAAAATATCCTTGACTCGAAATAGAGTAAGTTGTCAAGTCAAAATTCCCATGCAAGATCAGGGTAGCCCCTGGTGCTGCTTGGGTTGACATCAATGACAACCACTGATCAACAATCTCCCCCTTTGGCATTGATGGCAACACAAGTACTCCCCCTGCGATCATGACACCTCCTCCTACAACATTCTCTCCCCCTTCGTCATCAATGGCAAAGGGTAACTCACCCTGACAGACATCATCATGCAGACTTGTACACACCTCAACTCCCCTTTTTTTACTTAGTTAGATAAGAGAAAGAGTCTAATGAGAACTTGGGAGAATCCCAAACTTTAGGCGAAGATACTCAAATGCTTCACGAGGTAATGGTTTGGTAAAGATGTTAGTAATTTGTTCCTTTGCGCCAACATATTCAAGCTTGATATTCTTTCGGTGACCTGCTCTCTAACGAAATGATATTTGTTCGAAATGTGCTTTGTTTTGGAATGCATCACAGGATTCTTGGAGATACTGATGGCACTAGTGTTATCGCAAAACATGGGAATAGGCTCATCAAACTTGACTTGAAGATCTTGCAAAGTTTGCTTCATCCAGAGAACTTGAGTACAACAAGTTGTTGCCACGATATATTCTGCTTCTGTTGTGGATAACGAGATTGAAGATTGCTTTTTACTTAACCATGAAACAAGGCAACCACCTAAATAGAATGTTGCTCCACCGGTACTCTTTCGATCATCAACACTTCCTGCCCAATCTGCATATGTATAAGCTTGGATAACTAGATTATTTCCATTGGGATACCATAAACCATATTTTGTTGTGCCCTTAAGATATCGGAGAATTCTTTTGATGACAATAATATGAGATTCTCTTGGTGTTTGTTGGAATCTTGCTACCTGTCCAATTGGCTGCATTATGTCTCGCTGAGAAGCTGTCACATATAGAAGACTGCCAATCATAGAT
The DNA here is from genome assembly GCA_034641835.2 of Pinus albicaulis. NCBI lineage: Eukaryota > Viridiplantae > Streptophyta > Pinopsida > Pinales > Pinaceae > Pinus > Pinus albicaulis. Next base: position 181,332,720 of record CM076584.1, read on the forward strand.
CTATACAACCTCTGGTCCACATCCCTTGAAAAATATTCTGAACTTAACTTGCAACCTGTTACCATTGGGGTAAGGACATGCTTGCAATCTTCCATATTGAATTTCTTGAGCATTTCCTTGATGTACTTGGTTTGATATATAAATATTCCTTTATCTTGATGACACATTTGAAGCCCTAAAAAGAATGTCAACTCGCCAAGTAAAGACATTTCAAACTCACTTTGCATCTTTGTGGCAAAGTTTTTACTTAATCTGTCATGATTGCTTCCAAAAATTATATCGTCCACATATACCTCGATAATTGTTAGGTTATCTTGATCCACTTTCACATAGAGATTGTTGTCAGCGCTTCCTTTCTTGAATCCTTGTTGATGTAGATATCCATCAAGACGAGCATACCAAGCTCTAGCAGCTTTCTTGAGACCATATAGTGCCTTCTTTAATCTGTAGACATAGTCTTTCTTTTCAGAGAGTAGAAAACCTTTGGGTTGTTCAATGTAAACTTCTTCTTCCAATTCACCATTTAGAAAGGTTGAATTAACATCCATTTGGTAGACCTTGATTTTTCTCGAGCATGCATAAGCGAGAAACATTCTGATAGCTTCCATTCTGGCAACGGGAGCAAATGTTTCTTCAAAATCAATTCCTTCAACTTGTGCATATCCTTTGCAGACTAATCTTGCCTTATTCCTGGTAACCTGTCCATCCTCATTCAATAAGTTTCTGAAGACCCATTTAGTTCCAATAACATTTTTATCCTTTGGTCGTGGAACCAATTCCCAAGTGTCGTTCTTCTCAATCTGATCCGGTTCTTCATTCGTAGCTACTACCTAGTGTTCATCTTGACTAGCTTCCTCAAAATTGCTAGGCTCAAAAGTTGCTAAAAAGGCAAGGTAGGCTTGTTCTGATGAACAAAGCTGTCGACTTCTTCTAGATCCAATTCCTTCATTTATGTTGTTGATGATTTGATTTGACGGATGATTCTTATGACACCATTCTTTTAAAGCTTTTGGAGAATTTTCTTGTACATCCTACTGATCATTTCTTATTTCCTCTTGGTTGATTGTTGTTTCCTTATTTGATTGGTCTTGTTCTGGAGCCTCTTCTTCGCCCTTCACAAATTCTCCCTCAGATCCCTCAAATTTGCTTGAAGGGACAATCTCATCATCATCCTTTGTAACACAATCTTCATCAAAAGTAACATTTATGCTTTCCACTATTTGATTTCGCCTCAGATTGTAGCACATCTATAAGCCTTCCCTTTGTGTGAATAACCAACGAAAATACTTTCATCAACACAGGAATCGAACTTGCCCAATTTTTATCTTCTCTTTTGATGTAGCATTTGCTTCCAAATATTTTGAAGTATTTGACGTTAGCCGATCTTCCTTTCCATAATTCGTATGGAGTCATGTTACAATTGCTCCTTAGCAAACCTCTGTTTATAATAAATACAATTGTATCGATTGCTTCAACCCAAAATTTATCATCTAATTTTGAGTCATTTAACATTGTTCTGGCCATTTGCTGTACGGTTCTATTTTTTCTTTCAGCAACTCCATTTTGCTACAATGTTCTGGTTGTTGAAAATTACCTTTTTATTCCATTTTCATCACAGTACTGCTGAAATACCTTGGAAATGAATTCTCCGCCATTATCTGATCTCAGACATTTGATCTTCAAATCAGTTTCATTTTCGACCAATTCCTTGTAGATTCGAAAACACTCCAATGCCTTGGTATTTTTCTTTAAGAAGCTGACGGCTATCTTTCTGGTGTAATCATCTATCATTAGCATAAAATATAATTCTCCATCTAAACCTTTTGTTCCCATAGGACCACATAGATCATTATGTACTAATTCCAATGGACGTGATGCAAACAATTATTTTGTCTTGAACTCAACTTTTGTCTGCTTTCCGTGCCGACAAGATTCACAAATCATATTGGTAGGTTTTGAATTTTTAGGCATTTCTCTTACTGCTTCCTTCTTGTTGATCCTGACCAAATTGTCGACTGGCCAAATTGTCGAAATTTATATGTCCCATTCGTTTGTGCCATAACCAACTTTTGTCTTCTTTCGCCAAAAAGCACCCTTTAGGTGTCTCATCCAAAATATATATGTCATTTGGAGCTTTGCTTATTGTAGCCACAATTTTACTGAACTTGCCTTTCCTGATTTCACATTAGAGTTAAATAGCATCATGTGTCCTTGATCGCACATTTGTCCAACACTCAGCAGATTGTGATTCATATTTTCAACCAATAACACATCTTTCGCTAATGCATTCTTGCTTCCAAGTGTGATTGTACCTACTCCTATGACGTTTGAAGACCCATCATATCCAAAAGACATTGTTCCATCCTTCTTTTCCTTCAAGGATATGAACTTATTCCTATCTCCAGTCATATGAGTTGAGCAACCACTATCAACATACCAAACGTTTATGTTGCTTTGAGCCTTGAGAGTGATACCACATTTTTCAGTCTTCCTTTTCCATATTTGTTCATTTTGATTTTGCGAGAATTCCTTTGAAGAACTTCCAAGTCTGCAATCTTTAGCCAGGTGTCCAAAATTGTTACATTTGTAAGATTCGACATCATTCTCAAATGATCAAATCTGTTAATATTTTGCTGAGTTCCGAAATATCCATTTCTGAAAGATCTCCCGAAACTGTATTTATTCCAAACATACGTGCGACATTCTATAGCTCTATGTCCAAATCTTCCACATGAATAACAATGACCATAGAAGATAGGTTGATACCTAGGAGGAAATCTTCTTCGAGGAATTGTCTTCGATGGTTCTTCCTGCGAGTCCTGATCTCTTGAGTTGGCTGAGAGGTCTACCTTCTTGTTATATTTTTCATATCCATCTTCTTTTGTTATCATAGAAGGACTTGGCTCCTTTTCATATTTTTCTTTGTAACAGAGACCAGTGTTCTCACTGTTTGATCGCTGATTGTTGATGATTTCTTCCAATGCCATGGAGCTATTGGTGTAGTTTTGAAGAGTTTTTCCATTTTTTACATGCTTTCATAAAGAAACTATATCAGCTTCCAATGCTTCTCTTTCCTTTAATTCTTCCCTGAGCGATTCTTCAACTAGTTTTTATTCTTCAACCTTGATTTTAAGATTTAGGACGTGTTCCCTTTCTATCTTTAATTCGTCTTCAAGAGTGTTGACATGCTTCTTCTCGACCTTGAGCTCTTTGATAACCCTGATCACTTCGTTTTAAAATTCAACCTCAGTCATCTCTTCTTCTTCGTCTCCTTCTTCATCAAATGCTTCTTGCTTATTATGCTTGGCCATAAACAATACTCTTTCATTGATTTCTTCTTTGTTATCATTGTCTTCATCAGATGAGGAGCTACCTTCTTTGGAAAAGAAACTCTTCTTAAACCATTTCTTCTTGCCTTGCTTGTTGAACTTCCTCGGACCTTTCTTTCCTTTCGTAATAGCCTCATTTTTGTGAGGACACTTGACTGCAAAATGCCCAACCTCACCACAATTGAAACATATCAATGGAAGTTTACCTTTGAATTTCCCTAAACCTGTTCTCATTTTTCGCGTGAAAGAGGCAAATTCTTTATCTGAAAATTCTTCTTCATCTTCTTCCTTACAACTACAAGTTTTCACCTTCGAAGTATGCTTGTCCTTACTAGTCTTCTTGGATGTGGCTAACGCTGTTTCTAGGTGAGATGTGTCGTCCTCTTCTTCAATCCTCATTTCATATGTTGTAAGCACTCCATGCAATTCATCTTTGGTAAGATTTGTTAGACTCGAACTATATTCTAAGACAGATAGCTTTGGGTTGAATCTTGCCGGCAAGGTTCTAAGGATCTTTCGGACAACAATTTTCGTATCGATAAGTTCTCCCAAGCCTTCCAATGCATTTGTTATTTCATCAACATGTTGTAAGTATGCATCAATATTTTCATCTTCTTTCATTTTGAGTTGCTCAAATTTTGCCTTGTAAATTTGAAGCTTTTCGTATTTCACGTTTGAGTCACTTGCATATATATTCTCAAGCTTGCCCCATACTTCTTTAGCAGTTTTGCAACTCAGTACCTTAAGATAGACAGATTTGATAATCCCACTCATAATGAGATCTTTAGCCTTTGCATCATATACCATATTTTTCTTACCTTGTTCATCTTGGGTCGCTATAAAGCCTTTTTCAACGATTTCCCATACTTCATATCCTTACGCCAGCAAATGAACCTGCATTCGTCCACTCCAAAGTGTGTAGTTATTTCCATTAAACAAAGAACTCTATTCTTAGTATATTCCATGATCTCCTTCCAATTGTTAGACTGCTATTGAAGGAACCAAGCTCTGATACCAATTGTTGGAAATACTGAGAGGGGGAGGTGAACCAGTATTTCTTATCAATTAGCACTTTTAAATCTTTTCAGAGCATTAGCTAATCTTCAATTATTCTTGATGTTTATCCAGTAACAACAGTAAACAATAGAACACAACATGCACATGAATTTTAGGTGGAAAACCCCCTCCGGGTCAAAAACCACCGAACGCTTTTCTAATAAATTCTTTAATCTTCAGCCCCAACTAAAATGAAAGGTACAACTTCCTAGAATTCTAGAAAAGCATTCTTCTCTAGCTCCCACTGAAAGGACACCCCAATGCCCTGGTTTCTTCAGTGGTCAGCTGAATGGATGCCCCGACATCATAGACCGAGCTACCACCCTGAAGTGTTCACAGGCTCCAACATGTAGGTGACTTCATGCACCAACCTAGCACCTCCTTGCCACCCTATAATGATCAGAAATAAGACAAAAGTGTGGACTCCCGTACTAGGGACAATGATCCATGATACAACATGATTCACAATGATTTTCTTGAACTAGACCAATCACTCAATCACACTATGACCTGCAACCCAACCATAACATTATCCAACAATGACACTTATACCTCCCAACAATGCCTCTCCAACTCTAGGCAGATTGACTCTTTTACAATAATGACTCTTTAACAATTTTATAATGATGATTTTTACAATACTGACTTTTGAAACGACCTAATACTTGACTTGACACTGCTTTGAACACTAGCAGTTGTTGAGGTATTGTTGTGCTTACTTCAAGGAATGGTACTTTGGCGTTGCATTGTCCTTCTAGTATGTGTCTAAGTTGTCCTATTGTGTCCTCCTTCTTGCACATGCATTAATGAACAAGACCCAAACCAATATACAAACAAAATACTTACACTGTCCTACAAACCTTATGTCAAAGAAATATTCAAAATTCAAATGTAAATACGTTCAACATTTATGAACAAAATCCAATCAAACATACATACAAAATACTTACATTGTCCTACAAAAACACATGTCAGAGATGATATTCAAATTAAAATTCAGACACTAATCATACATACCTTGTTGTAGCAGACTTACCCTTGACTGTTGATGTGTTGTCCTTACTGCAGTGATCCTTGAATGCATATTTTTTCTCACCTTCTAGAAGCTCGATATTGAATTTGTTGTATCTAAGTATTTTCAGATCTCCAAGGTCTCAAATTGCACCCTGTGGTAGCCCTCTAAGTCCTCTTTCCAACCCTGAAGGTCTGACCAATATTGGATTCTTCAAGAAATAGTTATGCCCAATCTCCTACGATGACCTGATTATACACTAGTTCATTAGAATGAACTTGTATGAAGTGCCACGTGTCATTGTTTCAACCTTCGGTCCTAAAAACGATATCCAACAAACAACAGTCTGTCCTCTTTCTGCCAGTTTTTACAAAATTTGAATCCAATGCTTCGAGAGAAAGTTATGATGACTTTCCAAAGGTCACTTGTTTGACATGAAATTCAGGAGCCTGCAAAAACCCTAACTTCTACGGATCATATCTCCGAAAATATAGCGAACCAATATCTGAAATTCATTCACGTGCTTCATCAGGATTTCGGCTCAAATGGGTTTTTATTTCAGCATCTGAAGCTTCGCAAAAAAAAGTTATAGCGATAATGCCACGATGACCTGTTTTAAGTAGCGAAATCCTTACATCATGAGCATATGAGGGTCACAATTTAATAAATGCTTAGGTTGAGAGCATAGTTTTAAAAAACGGAATCAGTCAGCTACCAGGCCGAGGGTCGACTCCGACTCGGACTCCGAATCGGTAATGACTCGGTCGACTCGGTTTCAATGACTCGGATTTTGTAAAAAATACATTAAATATTAATTTTTTTGTACAAAAACATAAATTTAAAGATTTGTATTCATGTTTCCAAACACAAAGCATTACAATATAGACAAGTCACAAAAGACAACATATGATCAAAGTAGACTCATGAATATATCCATTATATCAAAATTGCACCTAGTGCACTGTCCAATACAGGATGATGATATAGAGATCAAAACAAAAAACATAACCAATGTCACTAACATCATGTCATCAAGGTACATAGAGGGATTGGTGCTCTTGATTAAATACGAGTTCCATACCCTAATACATGACAAAATTTGATGGAAATATTGCAATAACCCAATCCTGAAATCCTGAAAAACTGATAAATCTGCTGGATTTTGAATGAGATCTAAAATTCTACTTTCTCCATATGAAATCCAATGAGGTTGGAACCACTCTCAAACATCCTGAGTCATTTCATGGTAATGTTAAAAATTTAAGTAAAAGTGACATTCTCCTTAATCTTCATTTTCATCCTTCTCCTTAATCTTCATTTTCATCCTTTTACTTTAAGAATTTAACATTACCATGAAGCTGCTCCAAAAACCAACTCCACAACTCTTTCGAAAACCCTCACAAATGCGCAAGCAAATTGAACTAGAAAGATGTGAGGTATTGAGAGGGGTTGGGTTAGTTAAATAGGATTGGGAGGGGTTAGAAAACCTTAGAAAAACCTAACAGCAGAATTAATTTGAGTTTTAAGTCCGTTTTTTTCAATTTTTGGGCCCACTGGCCGGCTGGATTGACTAGGTCGAGTTAACTCGGACCAGGCCTGGTCCAATTCGAATCGGGCTGATTTTAAAACTATGGTTGAGAGGGTCTTCAACAAGTGAACGTTGGAGGGATTCTAGGAGTTTAAAAAATTATTAATTATTGACTATTCAATGACCACAACCAATGATTACTGTCATCCCCACAACCCCATGGGCGTTTAGCCCACTAACTGGGGTTTCTAACTTCAAACATGAATATCTCTCAAACCGTGAAGAATTACATGGCGTGCCATATATCAACGGAAACATCTCGACAAGTAGAATCCATCCAAAATATCCTTGACTCGAAATAGAGTAAGTTGTCAAGTCAAAATTCCTATGCAAGATCAGGGTAGCCCCTGGTGCTTCTTGGCTTGACATCAATGAGAACCACTGATCAACACAGTGTCCCACATAGCTGGCAAGGACACAACTAGGAAGATGTGGGAAGCCTTAGCATCGCTATATGAAGGATATTCCGAGCAACGGAAGATGTACTTAGAAGCAGAAACTGAGGATGATTCAGATGTAGAAGGGGGAGTGTATTGTTCTGTCCCTATCTAGGCTTCAGGAAACTAATGATCAACTAGTAGTCGTGGGGTCCACCCCTTCTCTTACAACAATGGTGAGACTAGCCCTTAACGCAATCACACAAGAATGGCAGGTTTTTGTCCAGAGTATCCTAGCCAGAGCAACCTTGTCAGGCTGGGAAGAGATGTGGGTTGCTCTTCAACAAGAAGAGCTAAAGAGGGACCTAGTCAAGCGCAAACTTGACTGCAGTAGCAGTTGTGGGTCGAAGACGAAGGAGGAGGAGGAAAATGCAGCCCTTGCATCCAAAGGGCAGCAATAGCAGCAGAGACATGAGAAAGATGTCTCGAAGATAAAATACTTCAGGTGTGGTAAACTCGGTCACTACGCAACACAGTGTCATTTGAAGAAAAAGGACAACGACGAGAAGGATAAGTATGCCATAAGCGCCCACGCATCTCCAGGAGAGAAATGGGGTGATATTGAAATGTAAGTTCGCAAGAACTTCAGTTGGGCAGTATCCTTAAGGAGTCCACCTCTTGGATAAGGACCTTGCTACAATTGCCCAAGATCAGTAGTAGCAGGCTGGAGGAGTTTCACTTGTTGCAAAGGAGTGTTGGAGCGACAAATGCAGTAGCTAGAGCGCTAAATCTGAGTAGCGCAGTGCAGAGTTGCAACAGTGCAAAAGTGCAAAAGCAGCAGTAGCGCAGTAGTTCGGAGGGATAGCATGGGACTGGCAATAGTCAAAGTATCAGCATCGAGATGTATCAATATTGAACACTTGTTCAGATTTTGGATGTTCTTCAATTGCTTCCTTCTCAGCAACTGAGTTGCAGTGCAGAGTTAGCAGTGGCATTGCTAGCAGTAGATGTAGCATTTCAAAGGGAGTTGCAGTACGAATGCAGTGTTGATCGTGGAAGGGTCAGCAACAGCACAGTAGTTGGTGTACAACATGTCAGACATCAGCAGCGCAGAGGGAGATGCTTCAGAGTCAGAGCAGTGTACAGCAAGGCATATTTGCTAGAGCACATTCCTTGCTAAGATGTAGTGTTGATTTGGGGTAGCATCGGATGTGCTCTAAGTCTCAAACTTTGTGGAGAGGCTTAGACACATGTATTCCAGATAACCTAGAAATTGTTTGGGGACATTCCACGCGGATTGTATTTTATTAAGAAAATTAATTATTTTAAAGTGACCCTAAGTCTAAACTTAGGAAAATAAAATAATTAATGTGAATTAATAGAATATGGGTGTGAATGTTCTCGAAAAAGAAAATCAAGTGAAAATGTAATCTTAGTCGCTGATTGGAGATCTAATCTCGGTCGTTGAAGTCTCAACGAGAAGACTATAAAGAAGGATTGAGGGTCATTTGGAAAAATACACCAAGAGATCAATAGATCAAATTTTCTAAAGGAGCAGTGCTTAAAGGAAAACTTTGATTGAGAGATTCTCACGTAGTTGAGGAGCAGACACAGTTTTGGTTGGAGGATCTTCTCCGGGGCCAAGAATACTAAGCAAAGAAAGATGCAGAGGAGGTAGCGCAATGACCAAAGAGGGTTATGCAGCACCCAGAGAGGGTGACATAGTGCCACATAGAGGCAGTGCAACATTCCCGAGCAGAAGTCCGAGATTTTGATGGCAGATCAGGATTCTGAGCTGGGAAGGTTGGAATCGAGTTTCCTGAGAGTAGATCAATCCAGCAGAGTAGGTGACACAATCCTTCAGAGGTCCCCACACAGGCCTACGCAATTACTGCGCAGAGGCAACGAAGAGGGTGCTAGGGTTTCGTCAGTTCAGCTACCAAATCAGCCGAGACTTGCAAAGTGAGGTAATCTCACAATTTTTCTTCTGGTGATTTATATTCTTTGTACTGGATTGCCAGCAAGGCATCCAAACACTGTATTCAGATATAACTGTTGCTTAAAAATAAAACCCTCATATCCACTGCACCAGTTTTCCCGCATTGGGTTTTTCTGGGGATGTTTGTCCAAAAACAACGGTGTCCTATGTGATATTCTTTTCTTTTGCATGGGGTCCTCTATGTTAGCAGGGTGGTCGTGCATGGGGTCGTAGGAGGATCTACGTATTCCAACTGGGATTGATAGGAGGAGGTGTGTAATATTCCTTTTTTTGGTGTCACCTATGACAGGGCAGGATGGACATCCAAAGTTAGGAGTAGACAGGTTACAGGTACAGGTTGGTGTCATCAGTGAGCCTAGGGGCTTTTTGGAGGAGTTTTGAGGAGTTTCTATGAGGTCGGGTGGCATTCGCTTGATATATTCCATCACCCGAGCAGTTTTCCTTTCGTTTCGGTGCATTCCGACAACTTTCGGAAAACCGAGTTATTTTTGGGCTTAACTCAGTTAACTATGCTCAAGGTGGCATTCCGGGAGGAATACATGATAGAACATCTCATTGTAATAGCTCATTGGAACCGGACGAGGATACTTACATGATGGGACGGTTGGACATGAGTTTCATTGACTTGAGGAGACATGGTAGCCGATTTACTCTTTCCTGCATTAAAAAGGAATATTTAATAAGAGGGAAAAGTGCTCTATGAATAAAATAATAATAAAATAAGGCTCTAGAAGGATCCAGGAGATCTATAAAAGAAAAGGAGGAGGTCATTGATGGATATCTTAGATTAGATCGTCTTCTTGTGGGAGAGAGAACTTGGTTCTCTACTTTATTGGTAGCCCCAGGACAGAAAACCTCGGGTGATTTGTTAGTGTTGGACAAAAACCTAACTCTCTTTGAGGAGACTTCATTCAGAAGTTTCGCAAAGCTTCAGAGGTATTGGAGTGAGGATCATTCAAATCCTCAACGAGTGCTTTAGTGGATTCAGTGGTAGCTATTGCCGGAGGGAGAGTGCAGCAGTTCAATTTTGGAGGCCAGCGTAGTGCAGCAGATTTTCTTGAGGCCAGTTATATTTCAGTTATCTCAGTTATCTCTCATTTAAGCACGTAACCCCAGTTATATTACAATAAAGCTGACTTATTTCCTAAATTATGGTGTTATGGATTTGCATGTTGTTAATTTTGGACAACTATGTCCAAACTCCATGTTGTGATGCTCAGATGAAGATGCTAGTATTTTTATTGGATTCCTCTTTCAGAGAGGTGCAAGATCGATCTAAAGATCATCTTGATCCAATGAGCAGGACATTTATTTTGAATTTATTCAAAATATGTGCAGGTCCGCCTGAAATGAAATGTAGGCTTGAAGCCCCAGCAGTTGTGTCACAGACCCTCACTGATGGATATAAATAGATCAACGTTGGAGGTCATTTTCACTCATCCAACACATCACATTCTCTCTCCTCATCTGATTTGTTCGATCATCTATTCGAGTCTCTTCTTCATCCACACGTGGGAAAATTGCAGCAAGAAGATTTATGTTTCTGACCTAGGGTTTTTCAGCACAGATTTGACCAACGTTGACTTTGGTCAATGCTTGGTCAAACTGACCCGAAACTTGGTCAAAATTCTGATTTCCTTAGTCCGCATATTTTGGCACTGAAATCGAGGTTGACCGGGCTGCGTTGACTTTTTGCTGTTATTGTTTTGTGCTGACGATTGACTGGGACAGCGTTGACTTTCATTGACTTTGGGTTGACTGATCTGGCTGTCTGTGAGGGTTGTGTGACACTTCTGGTTGGTTGACCGTATTGAGACATTGTTGGTTGAAGCACCCTGCTGATCGACGTAACGCACCAACACACATATATTTTTGGCTTGTCTTTTGTCATTTACTGGTATGTTCTATCTTCATTTTACTTTCTTGTTTATGTGATTGCTGACTGATATTGGGGATAAAAAGTAAAGTTGCATCAAGCATAGAACATCTACAAAATTTACATGGTATCAGAGTTGGGGTGAATACAAAGCCCAAGTTTGTAGCAATCACCAAAGAAGCGCATGGGTACCTCAAACTACAATGGCTTTAAAGCTAATGAAAATTTGACTGGGAAGGACGACTTCCATGCCTGGAAGATGACATTGGATCTTATGTTGGAAGACCAAGATGTCATGGACTATGCGTAGGGTAAAATCCAGATCCTCCATCCACTGCATCTACTGCCACCAAATCAAAGTATAAGAAGGGGGAAATCAAAGCAAAGCTGATGATCAGAGACTCAATTCATAAGAGTTTGGCTGCCTACATCTCTGAGTTGGGCACATCCAAGCAGTTGTATGATAAGTTGGTCAACATGTTCAAAGCCAACAATGCAAATCAAGTCCTATTCTTTAAGAATCAACTGAAGAATCTGAAGAAAGGCAGGGATGAATCCATCCAATCATATTTTCTGAAGTTGACCGAAATCTGAAATAATCTTCTAGCTATTGGGGAGACAATAGCTGGTCGAGAGATGGTTCTCACCGCACTTGGAGGTCTCTCATCCGAATGGCATGTATTCAACACTACCATTCTCAATAACAATGTGATACCTGATTTTGACGAAGTACTATCAAGACACGTACAAGAAGAGACAAGGATGAAGGAATATGAAAATGAAGGAAATGTTGCCTTCACTGCTCGTGCTAAGAAGAAGAACTTTGGTGGTCCGAGGAACAAAGGAAGAGCAGGGGCCCAAGGAAAGAAAGGCGAATGTTATACATGTCACAAGACCAACCACTATGCTAGAGAATGCCCTTTCAAGAAGGATTCTCCCGATGATGATGACAACAACAACAACCGGAGGAATGGCAATCAAAGAAACAACAGGTTCAAAGGAAAGAGGAAGGCTCCCTCTGGTGGAAATGGGCAACCTTACAAAAGGTCGAGAAATTCCAGGTATGAGGAATCAAATGTTGTTGATAATAAAATAAATGAATTCATTCTTGTATCTTCCCTCTGTGCTGCATCTCCACCTAACACTATGGATGTCTGGTTGATAGATAGTGGTGCCTCAAGGCACATCACTGGGTTCAAATCCCATGAAAGGGAGAGGGACTGTGACCCTCCACTTGTCTCAAGGTCAATTCCTCTGCCGGCAAGATCTACTATATGTACCTGATTTGAAGAAGAAACTTGTGTGTATTTCAACCATGGAAGACAAAGGTTTCAATGTGGCATTCGTTGATGGGAAGGTGTGTATTTGGAAGAGGAGTTTCAAGGAAGTTATCACGATTGGGTTTAGAATTGATACACTCTACCAGGTTGGAGGAAGTCCACTGGGAACGATGACATGTGATACTATCTAACAGACTGAACTATGGCAGCGGAGGTTTGGACACCTTCACTAAAAAGCACTTCCCGAAGTAAGGAAGGTGGTGACGGGAATGCCCGAGTTCTCAAATGATCATGAAGGTATATGTCAGGGTTGTGCCGAAGGAAAGCATACAAGGGGACCTTTCCCCTCAAGTGTCACAAAGAAATCTGATGTCTTACAATTGGTACATTTTGATCTATTTGGTATGCTGCCCGTGACATCCTTGGGAAGATGTTCTTATTATATGGCCTTCATAGATGACTTCTCTCGCAAAACCTAGATATACTTCTTGAAGAAGAAGGATGAGGCTTTCATGTGGTTCCATACCTTCAAAGCCTGGGTGGAAAATTCAACAGGGAAGAAGATCAAGATATTGATGACCGATAATGGCACTAAATATGAGACGAACGAGTTCAAGAACATTTGCAAAGAAGCTGGCATCAAGAGGGAGACCACAACTGTCTATACTCCTGAGCAGAATGGCGTAGCTAAAAGAAAGAACAGGACCATTGTGGAAGCTACCCGTGCCATGCTGTGTGACCAAGGTTTTCTGAAGTTTCTGTGGGGAGAAGCTGTGAGCATTGCTATGTACATACAAAACCGATGCCCGCACTCCGCTCTGGACTCCAAAACTCTCGAAGAGGTTTTCTCTGGTAAGAAACTTGACGTCTCACATTTTAGAGTTTTTGGATGTCCTATTTATTTTCATGTACAGAAGGAGAAGAGGAGCAAGCTGGATGCTTCTGGGAAGAAGGGAATGTTTGTGGGCTACAACGAAACTTCGAAGGCCTATAGAGTTTTTGTGCATGGTCAAAGGGAAGTGGAGATATGCCACGATGTTACCTTTGACGAAGATGCTTCCCTGCGGAAAGTAATCAATCTTCCGAGATTTGAGGAAGATCATGAAGCAAGGCCTGGAAATCAAGAAGAATCGAAGGATGAGACGATGTCCGATGTTGAAGGACCAATGGACCTTATTGATCCAACCCCTTCAATGAGGAAGAGACCATCATGGCTCAGAGACACTCTTGAGGATGCCGAGAGACATATGGCCCCAAGGGAGACATCTTGTGAAAGCAAGAAGCCAAATAGATACCAAGGGTATCTAGCAGCCATGAGTACAAATGTACAATCTGAGCCTGGATCTTTTGAGGAAACCGTAAAGCATCAAGTCTGGAAGGATGCTATGCACAAAGAATATGAGTCCATTATGAAGAATGATGTCTGGGATGTGATTCCAAGACCAGAGGACAAAGCAGTTGTCACATCGAAATGGCTCTATAAGATCAAGCATGGATCTGATGGAAGTGTTGAAAAGTTCAAGGCAAGATTTGTTGCCCGAGGCTTCTCTCAAAAGGAAGGCGTAGACTGTGATGATATATTTGCACCTGTGGCCCGATATACCACCATCTGATCTATCATAGCCCTTGTTGCTACGCAAGGATGGAATCTTCATCAGATGGATGTGAAGACCGCATTTCTGCATGGTGCGATAAAGGAAGAGTTGTATGTGGAGCAACCTCTAGGGTTCGAAGTCCAAGATCAGAACACCCATGTTTGCAGGTTGAAGAAATCCCTCTATGGTTGAAGCAAGCACCTAGAGCTTGGTACGAGAGGATAGATAGCTACCTAATGAAGCTGGGCTTCACTCATAGTAATGTTGATCCAAACCTTTACTTCAAGGTTGATAGAGAAAAGCCTCTCATTCTGGTGCTGTATGTGGACGACCTCTTCCTGACAGGGGATGACCCTCTCATTCATTAGTGTAAGAGGGAGCTCGTTGTTGAGTTCGAGATGAAGGACCTAGGACTGATGCATTACTTCCTAGGCCTAGAGGTCTGGCAGAGACCTGGCGAGATTTTACTTTCTCAAGGAAACTATATTGTGAAGCTTTTGGAAAGATTTGGAATGGTGGACTGTAAGTTCGTGTCGACACCGATGGAGCTCAACTTTAAGAAATTGAGTGGCAGCGTTGTTGGGCCCGTGTTAGCAAATCCTACTAAGTATCGTCAACTCGTAGGGGCCCTAATGTTCTTAGTGAACACCCATCCGAACGTATGTTTTGCAGTGAACACCTTGAGTCAACATATGGTTGAGCCTCATCACATTCACTGGGTTGGTGCAAAGAATCTGTTGAGATATCTTCGAGGCATGATAAACCATGGGTTAAGATACACTGCCAGGAGCGTGACAAACCATGGATATACTGATGCCGATTAGGCTGGTAGTGTGGTGGATCGTAAGACCACATCGGGATGCTGGTTCACACTTGGTTCTGCTTCAATATCATGGATGAGCAGGAAGTAGAAGTCGGTGGCTTTGAGCACTGTAGAGGCCGAATACATTGCAGCGAGTATGGCCTGTTGTGAAGCAGTTTGGTTGCGAAAGCTCTTTAGTGAGTTGTATGGGCATGTGCCAGATACCACCGTGATACTCTGTGATAACCAGAGTGGGATTCGGTTGTCCGAGAATTCCGTGTTCCATGATCGATCCAAGCATATTGATATTAGGTACCACATTATTCGAGATATGGTACAGTGAGGCACCGTAAGGCTCGATCATATAGGAACTGATGAGCAGGTCGCGGATATTCTCACAAAGCCCTTAGGAAAGGTCAAGTTCCTAACCTTCCGTGAGAATCTTGGTATCCTGGAACGACCCTATGTTGAGGGTCTTGTTGGACGATGAGCTCTTGGAGCTCTAGGGGGCTTTGGGGATAGCTTCTCGGAGCTATAAGCACACACAGGGCTAGGCTTGCCGAACCTTGTGGTGCTTCTGCCCCACCATTATGATGATTGAGTTGGTTCACCTCTCATGATTTGTGCCCCGTATGCATCCTACGCATTGAGTCCCGAACTCTTGGGATGTACCTCTCATTTGGCCAATGAGGTGGGAAAATCTAGAGACCAGTAGCAAATACTGATGGACGCATCAAAGATTTTCATACTCTCTATGTCCAGGATGGCACGGTCCAACCACTTGATCTAGGATCAATTCTAGTGAGGTTTCGGACCTCCAACTGACTTTGGGTTGGTATGAGACTCTTTTTGAGTCCTATAGATGTTTCAAACCTGTGGGCTGAATCTGTCAGTCGAGAATGATGTCTTTGTGATTGACTCACTTTTGTTCTGAAATAAAGAAGCCAACAAAGCAAGTTACGGCGGGATGACGCACGATGTTTGGATGGCACAGGTCGATGGAGTTCTCCCTAGTTGAGAGGGAGTGTTAATTTTGGACAACTAGGTCCAAACTCCATGTTGTGATGCTCAAATGAAGATGCCAATATTTTTATTGAATTCTTCTTTCGAAGAGGTGCAAGATAGATCTAAAGATCATCTTGACCCAATAAGAAGAACATTTATTTTCAATTTATTCAAAATATGTGCAGGTCGGCCTGAAATGAAATGTAGGCTTGAAGCCCCAGCAGTTGTGTCACACACCCTCACTGATGGATATATATAGGTCAACTTTGGAGGTCATTTTCACTCATCCAACACATCACATTCTCTCTCATCTGATTTGTTCGATCATCTATTGGAGTCTCTTCTTCATCCACACGTGGGAAAATTGCATCAAGAAGATTTATGTTTCTGACCTAGGGTTTTTCAGTGCAGATTTCACCAGCATTGACCAAAGTCAACGCTTGGTCAAACTGACCCGGAACTTGGTCAAAATTTCGATTTCCTTAGTCTGCATTTTTTGGCACTAAAATTGAGGTTGACCGTTGACTTTGGCCAAGTTGCGTTGACATTTTGCTGCTGCTGTTTTGCGTTGACCGTTGACTAGGACAGCATTGACTTTCGTTGACTTTGGTTTGACTGATTTGGCTGTCCGTGAGGGTTGTGTGACACTTCTAGTTGGCTAACCGTATTGAGACTTTGCTAGTTGAAGCATCTTGCTGACCGTCGTAACGCACCAACACACATATATAATTTTGGCTTGTCTTCTGTCGATCTAGTGGTATGTTCTATCTTCATTTTACTTTCTTGTTTATGTGATTGCTGACTGATATTGGGGATAAAAAGTAAAGTTGCATCAAGCATAGAACATCTACAAAATTTACACATGTACTTGTATGTTTTATTTTACAATGCAATCTTCTGTTAAATGCATGTTGATTTTACGGCAGAATTTGGGGTTAAGTGAATTTCTGCAAATTTAGTTAAAATATCCCGTTTTGGATATTACAATGGTATCAGAGCATTGGTCTTGGCTCAGCCATGAGTTTTCAGATTGGAGGATTTCAAATTCTATTGAGATCAATTCAAGGGTTTCAAGAGAACGAGCTTTCGGAAAAATTTCTATTGCCAATGGTAGATCAGGAATGGCTGAAGATCTCTTCTGGGAAGGCGTATGAGATTCTCTCATTTGAATATTCTGGGTTAATATTGGGCCAAATATAGCCACCGTCAAAATTGGGAGCCGAATTTAATAATTAAAAGGCCGCAAGCGTAATATTTGAAAAGGGCCAAGTTATTTTTCAAAGGGGACGGCGATTATTTCTGGATGTCGGGTTAATTGCCAAGAACGTGAAGTTTGTAAAAAGGGCAAAGCCATAACTGAGCTGTAGCAAATCGAAAGTTAAGTGAGGGACTGTGTCAAAGTGAGGGATTGTGTCAAATTTCAAGAACCCGAGCCACAAAGGAGACCGAACATGTAGCAAGGGCGAAATCAACTAGGACAAGCTCGAAGTCAAATAGCAGGGCATCGCAAAATTTCAACGGGGTCGGTCTAATTCTTTTGCCACGTTAAAATTCCTTTGGGAGACGATTAGACGAAAAAAAAAAATTGGTGTCGAAAGTGCGATGGCATAAGATTTTTATTGGTGGGTCGACCACAGCCGACAGCAGATCGTGAGACAACTTAATCAAGTCTGAGTTTGGAGAAGTACGAGACCTGTCTTCTATAGTAAAGGCCGCATTACTCAACAAAAAATCCCTCTACGCATTTTCGATTCACCAAATTATTATCACACCAGAGCCGCCACATTGTTGAGAAAGGTATGCAGAGCATACATAGTTCTGCATTATCGAACGCTGACAACTAGGCGAAAGAGAAAACAACTTTGTCGTAGCACGAGCTTGGCCTGAGAAGCCACTTGGGTGATTGGTCAAAATTGAAGTTTCCATCTAAATTTTCAAGGTCAATGCATGCAATGAATCTTCCACAGTCCCACTGGTTTCCATGGTGGTGATTTGGGAAGCTGAGATGGGAGCTCAATGTCGTAGCAAGTCTTAGAGCCATACGACGCAATGTCCATACATGTGAACCGGACGCAAGACGTGGGCTAAGGCATGGCATTAACGCGGAGGAGCATTGACCCACAATGACAACAGGGGCTTCCACGCAGTGATCAGATTGGCGAAATTTAAGACTGCTGCTAAGCGTATTCACCGCCAAAGTCAAGTTTTATGAAGGTCATGATTTCAACTTTACATTGATCAGGCTCAAATTGCATGAGAATTGTGAATAAGACAAATGCTCAATGTTGTGGAAACTAAGATGTAGAGCACCATCGTTCCGATGCATTTCGACAACTTTCGGAAAACCGAGTTATTTTTGAGCTTAACTCAGTTAATTACGCTCAAGGTGGCATTCCAAGAGGAATACACGATAGAACACCTCAGTGTAATAGCTCATTGGAACCGGGACGAGGATACTTACAGGATGGGACAGTTGGACATGAGTTTCAGTGACCTAAGGAGACATGGTGGCCGATTTACTCTTTCCTACATTAAAAAGGAATAATTTAATAAGAGGGAAAAGTGCTCCATGAATAAAATAATAATAAAATAAGGCTCTAGAAAGATCTTGGAGATCTATAAAAGAAAAGGAGGAGGCCATTGAGGGATATCTTGGATTAGATCATCTTCTTGTGGGAGAGGTTTGAGAAATTGATTCTCTACTGTATTGGTAGCCCCAGGACGAAAACCCTCAGGTGATTTGTGAGTGTTGAACGGAAACCCAACTCTCTTTGAGGAGACTTCATTCAGAAGTTTCGCAGAGCTTCAAAGATATTGGAGTCGGGATCATTCAGATCCTCAACGGGTGCTTCAGTGGATTCAGTGGCAGCTATTGCCAGAGGGAGAGTGCAGCAGTTCAGTTTTGGAGGTCAGTGCAGTGCAACAGATTTTCTTGAGGCCAGTTATATTTCAGTTATCTCAGTTATCTCTCATTTCAACATATAACCCCAGTTATATTATAATAAATCTGAGTTATTTCCTGCATTATGGTGTTATGGATTTGCATGTACTTGTATGTTTTATTTTACATGGCAATCTTTTGTTAAATTTATGTTGATTTTACGACATAATTAGGGGTTAAGTGAATTTCTGCAAATTTAGTTAAAATATCTCGTTTGGGATATTACAAGGTGGCATTGACAGGCCACCATACAAAACGTTGTATGGGGATGAGAATTTTTGTGGATATGTGGGGCGCAGAGATCATAGAGCAGCAAAACCTTAGTGACACCACCACTAGCATTTAGGGGGGTTTTCCTCTTAGATCTATTCGACAGGATAAGGAGGGGAGGACCACTCATCCGATGTTATGGAGGTGTCGTAGTGGAGATGGTGACCCTGACAAGATGCAGGATGATGCCTATGGACACAATCTTAGACCTTGATATTCAGGGATGTATATGGGTATGTAGCGGTGCACAGCAGTATGCAGAGGAGTACAGAAGTGTGCAGTGGCGCACAATAGTGTGTAGGGATGCATCGTGGTGTAGGAGGAGCGGTTCACATCATAGTGCATTTCCTCATAAAGTGACAGACACATTGATACAAGGGGGATACCAGCTGATCTGGGATGATATAGCAACATGTAGCAGGGTCTAGCGGTACACAGAGATGTGCGTCTAGGCGTAGTTGTATTCCAGGGGACATGAGAATACATGGTTATATGCAGTAGTGTGCAGGGCTACATTGCGGACTGAGGGGGTGCTACTAGCACGGAGACTCTTGTTGATTTTTGTAGCATCGGGAAGTGTTCCAAGTCTCAAATTTTGAAGAGAGGCTTGGACAGCAGTATTCCAAAGAACCCAGAAATCGTTTGAGGAAATTCCACTCGGATTTTGTTTTATTAAAATAATTATTTATTTTAATGTGATCCCTAAGTCTAAACTTAGCAAAATTAAATAATTAAAGGGTATTAATAAAGCAGAGTGTGAATCTTCTAGAAAACAAAGATCAAGTCATCTTTTAATCTGAGCCATTGATTAAAGATATAATCAGGGCCGTTGATTCATCAGCGAGAAGACTATAAGAGAAGGCTTGAGGGTCATTTGGAAATTACGCGGGGAACATTCTTAGTACCTGAAGGAAATCGATTCTGAAGTAAGACAATTCGATTTCAGTGGGTGAGTTTGTAGAGGTAGGGTTGCAGAGGCAAAAGGAGGAGGGAAAGGTCAGCAGAGTCAGAGAGGAAGAGGCAGAGGACGAGAAGGAGGCAGCGCTGAGCAGTAGCACTTGCCCTCCATGTAGACTTACATAGTCCAAGCAGGGACTGCACAGAGAGGCTACGCAGACTAACGCAGAGGGTGCAGGAGGTCATCCCGTGTGTCGGAAATTCTTCCGAAGTGTCCGGAAAATTCACATCAAGTGTATGCTATTTGATTCTGATCGTCAGGATTTCTACAAACATTCTTTTCACTGCTGAAGATAAATACAAACCCTCATCTGCTGCACCGGTTTTTCCACATTGGGTTTTTCCAAGGACAATTGTCCAAGAATAACTGTGTTCATATGGTTGTTTCTATTGTGCTATATGTGTTATTTATGTTCTTCTACTTTTGATTACAATGAAGTACTGCAGCTATGTTTATTTCAAAATTTACAGAAGCATCTATAAATAACTTATCTAATAAGTAGGCGAAATAAATCAATCACTGCAGTAATAATTTTCAGATTGAAAATTTCACAATTCCTTGTCAGGGATGTCAAGCATACCATTGGGGTGGACATACCCAGGTTGGGGAGAGCAGATCAGTCACAAGACACGTTGGGAGTGTCCACACAGGTTCTTGATCATACCCATCAGAATCCACGCATTGTCCACTGGTTGGCACCACATCCAGTGGAGGGGAGCCTTGTTGTGTCTGATCCAAACCCACAGTGTGGATAGTAGGACTTGGAGGATTTTCCTGAGACGACGCTATGAGATTCAGTGCCTTAGGGGCATGATAGATATTTTCCAATGGGGGAGCAAGGTCGATGCATGAGTTGACAGCCACAAGTTTGGGGATGAGGTGATCTTCTGTGGGGCTGACATATCATTCATCATTGAGCCTACACCTATGGAGCTAGTCACGAGGGAGACATTTGGCACTCTTTCCATAGGGCATGTCCGGATCCTGCATGAGCAAGGGATACTGTGTATGACTGAGGCAGTTTTCCAGTGGTTGTTTGGGCTCCAACCATTGTATTGGCGCATTATTGAGAGGGAAGATAGCAAACTTAGTGGTGATGGTTGGTAGGAGCAAGACAGATCCGCATACACTAAGTCGATTGTGAGTATCGGACACCCATTTATTAGTTGCATTTATGGGGTAGCTATTTGGCACATGTAGTTTCCAGTGGTCATTGGTAATACACAATGGAAGGCACATGGAAGTTTAACATGCACTAGATTAGTTCATGATATATGGAGCCTATATATTGGTTGCATGCGGGGACTAGAGATGAGGCATGGATGTATTACAACAATTGTCAGAGCTCTGCCACAACAAATCTATCTATGGGATCCAGGGATTCAGCGGAGTCATGATAGAGAGTGATCTAGTTCACTCTTGGGTTGACACATGGGGGTTTGCGAAGGCCTTCATTGCATGGCGAGACAGGCTTTCCTTGTTGCTGCATAGGTTTAGGATTAGCTTTGGACAAGTAGGATTTGTCATCATGGAGATGCATGGGAAGGATGTATTTGGCCTTTACCGGTATTTCACCATTAGGTTCCAAGAGAGGAGGATACAGTATGCACACGATGGGCAATTAGTTATAATCAAAGGGGCACATTGTCGACATGGTGGCATCCTTTTAGGATTAGCATGGGACCCTAGTATCAAGGGATTCATTTATGATAGGATGGTGCACAAATTCAAGGTGACTCAGTGGCACATTTGGAACCCCGATACTACTTGCAGTGACAATTGGGCCAGCAGAGAGAGGGATCTTGTTCGGCATTGCTTGAGGACAAGCAATTTTTGGCAGGGAGGACTGTAATATCCCCAATTTTGTGAGCATGGGAATTTTGCCCGATTTTGGTAATATTAAGTAAAAGGGACAAATATTATTTTGGAGAAAGGTGGCAAGTATTATTTTATTGGAGACTGGTAGAAAATTATTATTTTATTAAAATGGAGGCAAAAGCCACTTAGTGGAAAATGGCCCCCACTAATAAAATAATAATTAAAAAGGGAATCTGGGAGCATGGAAAGAAATTATAAAACGAGGATGGACTCATTTGCTAATCATCTTTTGACTATTACACTTAACACTTCATCTTCTCTTGGAGTTGTTTAGCGCAAGGGTAGAGTATTTTTTAACACGAGAATTCCAGGGAGGGTTCCACCCCATCTTCAAAGGACTTCGGGTGCCTCCCTAGTGGGGAATTCAGAGAGTCCATTGTTGGGCTTTCATAGAGCTTCATTGACAACAGTATTCCCAACACTGTGAATTTCTTGGGCGTAGAGGCAATTCGAGTTACTAATTGTGGTCCAACATACAGTGAGTTGGAGTCTGGGCTATTTGCAGGAGGATTTTCCTAGTTGGAGCCGGGAATTTGGTGGTGATTTTGCAGGGATAGAGAGCAACAAATCTGTGGGATGAAATGTGAAAATTTCTGAGCACAAAAAATCCTACTGCTAAATATTGATTTATTTCTCCTACTTGTTTTATTATACATAAGTTATTTAACTGAAATATTCAGAAAAACTTCGAAGTAAACACAACTAGCAGCCTACACAAATACAGATCATTTACTGAACTTCAGGCACATTTGACAAAGGACGCACATTACAGAATTTTTTGAGCACTTTTGAGGGAAGAATTCCTAGTTCCATTAAACAGCTAGAAGCAGAAATTGTTGGAGGAGGGTGCAATTTATCCCAAGACCATTTCCACCACTCGGGTCCATGAGATTTTTCATGGTTTTGTTGGCAGTGGTGTGGAAAGCCTGCATTTAATTTTGCAGAATTTTTGCAGTCGATTTGAGAGCCAAAATCTCAATTCACCTACAGCAGCAGTGGCAATAATTTTCTGGGTCAGCGCAGAGATTTTTGGTGGAGTCATTCTAGCACTTGGGCATCACAATTCCAACCTGGGTTCTTGACATAGTTTGCAGTAGCAAGCATAGGTTCCTCTTTCCATACTCATTTGTAATCTATTTTGTTCAAAAATAAATAAAATGGCTCAGAGTTTTGGTGGATTTCCTCTTGTGTTTGATTTCCAGTGTATGTGTTGAATTTCCTAGTTGTTGTAACTTGTTATAGTACGTGTTTGTTATTCACTTAATATTTCTGTTAGGAATAGTACAGTAGGAGTGACTAATAGACCATCCTATTAGGTGTTTCCAAACCCTAGGGGGAAATGACATGTCCCTGGTCCACCCTTCAATTGATAGGTATCATGCAAATAATGTTGGAATGGAGGGGAAAAGACTTCATGGTCAAAGGGACCAGCTATGATGGGGCTCCTCATCCTGAATGTATAGATGTGGGGAGAGAGCAATTGTGGATGCATGAGTTACCAACTCGACCTTTGTTTTTCCACCCCTTGTGTGCCTTTTTCTTTTTCTTGATTTTTTTCTTTGTATTACTACTCATAGCTCAAGGGTTAGATCTCTCTTTGTTCTAATTTTAGTTCTAAAGTTCCGATCCATGTATGGTTTTGATATTTAACTTTGAATATGTTTCTTATAATTACAAAGATATTATTGTATTTTTTCTACATGGTGTTTCCCCATCACATCTAGATCTTGGCTTTTCAAAAATATGGTGGAACTATATCCGTTTCCTTTTCCTGGTAACTTAACAGAGCAGTACAATCATGCATAAAAACAACAGCTAGATGGCTTTTAGGTTGAATGGCATACTATTGTTAAAAGTTAGACGCCTTCTCTATATTTTATAGACAGTGGACACTACAATATCTCCACAAGAAACCTCAAGCCTGTTATATATTTTTAGAACATTTTTTAATACAAAGGAGCTCCTTAAGGCACCGGCTTCTTATTGTGATTGAGTCAGGGTTACAGTGACCCAGGTTGACTAGGGGTACAGTGACCCAGGTTGACTTAGTCAAGGACACACTGACTGAAATCATCCTGGTGTAGACATCCATCCTTAAAAGCCTGAATCGACACGATTGCCCATTTACATGTCAACATTGAAAATGACATCCATCCCAGGGTTATAATATAACCTGTTGCTTAACTAGACAATTAAATAATTAAATAATTTTACTACTTGAATTATAGAATGTGTATAGAAGTGTCTTTGAATATGTGGATTCATAATTTGACTATTTCCAGAATGGGTAAAGAAGTAAAATACCGAGCCAGCTTCTTTCAACTTTTCAATGGACTTGCCCAGAATGTTGTCTTCCTTTTCCACCTTAGATAATTTATAAACTGCACCTCTTGCTAATAAGCTGCGGGCAACTTGATTGCTATTATTGTAATACCCCTACAAAGTTAAGATACCAGTACTTTTGTCAACAGCAAGAAAGAAAATTGGAAAATCCTTCAGGATTAGCAAAACAGATATTCACAAATATCCAGAAAATATCCTCTTTAGCAAAACCACTGTATTCCTTTTTCCTCTGAACCATGCCCATCAATGAAATTGACCTGAAGAACATATATTTTCTACCTTATACATTAAATATTTCAGCTCCGTCACATATTGTTAACAAATTACATTATTTTATTCCAGATAGCATAGGTAGTATCAACACTTTCACCAAAAGGACTTGTGTTTTCCTTGTTCAGGTAATCACACTTTAATCAGTTACTCAACATTGCTGTCAATATGGACCACTAAGCCTTTATTTTTCTTTTTCCTTTTTTGGAAACGGCACCCTATGTTAAATCTTCTCCATGATATGCAAGACTTTGGGGAGAATGCTATTGAACAATATCTATATATCAAAAAAGAAACAGGATTGCTCAAATAAGGATTAAGGACCTTGCAAGAATACGGTAAATCAAATTATGTCAGTAACAGACGAACTAGCCTTTTTGGATTTTAAATTAATACATCTTGGATAAGTCATTCTACAAGAAAAGCTTAGAATAGATGTAATCGAGATCAAGGAATGGAAATAATAATTCAGGTCTAGCCATAGAAGTCGATAATCATTTACTGAGACCCATTTAAAATTAGCAAATGTAACAAAAATTTAAAAGCAACTACCAGATACAATTAGACAAAAGGCAAGTTGACCGAGTACCGTATGGAACATATGACCAATCCTGTGATTTAGATAATAAGATTCAAGTCCAGGGCATTTGAAACTATAAATAAAAGAACCTCTAATCATGGTTTCAATTATTTTACTATCATGGAAAAAGATACTGACATCATAAAAGCATCTAATATGGCATGGGAAGCGAAATATCAAATCCAAAGAAATAAAATGACAGTAAATACAATACTGCTATGAAGGTAAATTTCAACACAAATGTAAAGGGATCAATAACTGCAAGTGTGTGGTGGTGCAATGGTTTCTTGTTTTAGCAGGTGAAGGATGATGAGTCAAGAGCAGCGATGATGTGGATTGTCTTCTCCCTATGACACGTGGCAGCTAGCTGGTGGGTTTCCATTAATATAATCTTTTAAAATTGTCAAATACAAAACCATCAATAGAATTATGGGCATAGAAGACATCCTCGCTACTTATGATCAAGTATAAAAGCTCATTTAATTTACGAATTTTAGACGGAAAATATGCTATTAGTGCCAAGTCAGCATTACCTGTTTAGCAGAGTATCAAATGTCCTAAAGAGCCTAATTCGACCTGTGAAAATTTCATTTATTGCAGCAACTGGAAAATATTCTCCTAACTAAAAATTTAATTATGCAGTTTATTTGCTATGGAAAACAACGAATAAAATCACAACTGAAATTTTCACAATAAAATTACTGTGGAAAATAAATACTGGAAACTAGGAAATTCTATCACGCACACAAGAATATTAACATAGTTATTTTTGGACAATTGTCCCCGGATAAACCCAACTTGGGAAAACCGGTGCAGCAGATAGACCCTCTGCCTTCAACTCCACATCGACTTTCTTCCCCCGAGATGGACCCTCTGCCTTCACGCTGGAGCCTCTGCGTCACTTTCTGTGCAGTGACTGCACAAAGCTCTTGTGGACTTCGCTCTTCCTCACGCTACCTCTTCCAGAATCCGAAAATCTTCCTTCTGAACACCTGCTGCTACCCTCTCTCACCTACTACTCACCCTCTAGCTCTATCTCCTCTACTAAATCACAACCACTGAGAAAATCGAACTTCCTGGGCAACTGAGTAACTGCACTGGCATGTTCTCCATCCACCCATCAACTTCTTCTTATAATCTTTTGTTAGAGCACCAACGGCCAAGATTAAAACATAATCAATGGCCCAGATTAATTCCCTGTCGATCCATGTGAGTTTCTAGATGATTCTCACCTTATCTCAATTAATACTAATTAATTAACCATATTCCCTAAGTTTAGACTTAGGAAATATTTAAAAATCGGTTAATAATCTAATTGAGACACTTCTAGGTGGAATTTCCAGAAACGATTTCTAGGTTTTGGAGAATCCATGTATTCTAGCCTCTCCACAAAATTTTGTGGCTAGAACACATCCGATGCTACAAAAACTAACACTCCCTCTTAGCGAGGAATGTGTTATAGTGCTGCACCTGCTGCTACAACACCCTATCTCTACATCATCTCCTGTCACATTGCTAATGTCTGGCTATTGCTGCCCAACAACCATTATGCAACTCTGATATGAGCTGCATATGTGTTGTTGTTAACCTTGTTGAACTGCTGCCAACACTGCATCTGCACTGCAACTCCCTCTCATCTGTTGTTGCAACAACTGAGAAACATCCAAAGTACCATGTCCTCGCTACTGAAACGAGTTCTCCACCATACCCATATGTTCCCTGAACTGGATGAACTTAGCTCTCCCTAGAGCTTTGGTGAGTATGTTTGCCACTTGCTCTCCTATGGGAACATACTGCAGCTAGACTGCACCATGTTGTACACAGTATTTGATGAAATGGCATCTAATATCGATGTGTTTCAACCTGTCATGAACCACAGGATTAGCGGAGAGCTTTACACAACTCTGATTATCACAGTAGACGTTGGCCACTCCCATCCTCTGCCTGAACAAGCTCACAAGCAGCTTCTTAAGCCATATAGCTTTGCACGTAGTTGAGCTTGCTGCTGTTGAGATTTTTGAGTGTTGAGGTAACATCGAATGTGTTGTAGCTCCCAAACTTTGTGGAGGGACTAGAGTACATGAGATCTCAAAGACCCAGAAAGAGATTTGAGAAATTCCATCCTGTTTAAGAGAAAATTAATTAATTAATCTTTTTAATTAAGGACCCTAAGTCTAACTTAGGAAAATTAAAAAATTAAAGGTAATTAATTTAAACATGTGATGGAAATGACATAAGTCACATTGATCAAGCTTTCTTTTAATCTTTGTCGTCGATTCAAGATTAGATCACAACCATTGGTTTCCCAACAAGAAAAGTATAAAGGAAAGGCTTGGCGTCAGTTGGAGAACACACACAGTGGCAAAGCACTGAGACTAAACTAGAATTCTAGGGTGTGATTTGCTAAGAATTTCCAGAAGTGTTTCAGCTGTAGCGAGGGGTAGTATTGGTGAGAGGGATGATCTGATCCCAGGCCAAGAGTTAGCAAGAGGCAGAGAAGCAGCAGCGAGAGCAGCAGCTACCCAGCGCAGAGGGCTTCAGGTGCTACGCAGGCCCAGAAAGGACAGCGGAGAGGCAGTAGGAGCCCAGCAGGGCTGACGCAAGCCCAACCAGGGCAATGTAACCCAGTTTGGGTTGACGCAGGCCCTTCCTGAGCAGTGCAGGGGAAGCCACAGCCTAGTAGAGTTGACGCAGAGGGCTTAAGAGCAACGCTGGGGTTTTTGAAGACTGAAAAAGGCTGAGTTTGTAAATCCTGTTTGAGGGTGTGAATTAGTCAGATTTTCTGTCTCTAGAACAAAGGTATTGCTGCAGATTTTGTATTTCTTTGTCGGGTTAACCAGTAAGGTACCCAGATTTGTTGTGCTTACAATCTACTTACTAATAAAAACCCTCCAGCAGCCAGAAAACCGGTTTTCCCGCATTTGGGTTTTTCCGGGGACAGTTGTCCAGAAAATCTTGTGTGTCACTTTGTCATGGTGCATGTTCAGTTTAGATCTATATCTGTCTAGACTATTAATGTGTTTACATCAATGTTAATGCTGAATATTTCAGATCAAAAACTTGATTAAGTAGGAGAAGTATAACCAGATTTAACAATAGGGTTTTTCCATAAGTAATATTCAAAAAATTTCACATGGAATCAGAGCGATTGCAGATCTAGATGAATCACCAGCAAGAAGACTGAAGAATCCTTGCTGCAGAAAGCAGCAACAGCCGCAGAAAGGAGGACCAGAAAGGATAGCATAGTAGCAGAAGGGAGCAAAGCCACGCAGAGGCCAGAGTGACGCAGTCTCCACAAGGGCCCACGTACTTACTGCACAGAGGCCATGCTGGAACTATCTACTCACACAGATGTAGAAATTTCTGAATCTTAATTATTATGCAGAAATTATTTCTATTAATCTGTTAAGCTTCTCCTACTTATACAAGCTATCAATTGAATAAATTCAAGTTAACATCAAAGCAAAACACATAACAGATCTCTACCAATTTAGATCTAGAATAAGCACATGCACACATAGACAAAGTGACATAGTTATTTTTGGACAAATTGTCCCCGGAAAAAGCCAATGTGGAAAAACCAGTCTCTGGCTGCTACAGGGCTCTATTATTAAGAATATTTCTAAATACTCAACTCTGGGTTCCAGATCAGGAAAACCCTACAGAGAAAACTCTAGATCTGCAGCACCTGGCTAATCTAAGACCAACAATACTGACTGATCCACAACTTCAAACGGGATTTACAGAAATCAGCCAGATCTAGGCATAGAAACCCCAGATCTGCCCTCGGAAGACACTGCATCAACCTCTGAAGGCCTCCAAATGCTCAGCGTTGTCTTTGTTGCTGCTGCTGCTGCTGCAGCCTTCCACTGCATTGTCTTTCCTGATCTCTTCTCTGTCTCTTGTGTATTCTAGACCCCGGGATCAGAGCATCCCCTTTGTCTAAATTCCCCTCTCTGCAACTGAAACACTTGAGAATTCTTAGCAACATCGCCCTAGAATCTCAGCTTAGCTTCAGTGCTCTGCCTCTGTGTTTCTTTACAAATTACCCCAAGCCTTTCCTTTATATTTTTCTCGTTGACAAATCAATGGCCAAGATTAAATCTTTAATCAATGGCTAAGATTAAAAGAAAGCTTGATCAGTGTGACTTAAGACAATTTCATCACGTTTAATTAAATTCACTTTAATTATTTTATTTTCCTAAGTTCTAACTTAGGAAATACATTAAAATAATTAATTAATTTAATATCTCCTAAACCAGATGAAATTTCCCAAATCCATTTTTGGGTCTTGTAGATCAGGTGAACTCTAGTCCTTCCTCAAAATTTGGGACCTAGAGCACACAACTGATGCTACCTTAAATACACAAAATCTCAACACTCCCTCTTAGCATCAAGGGTGTGCTCTAGCAATACATCACACTTATGCATTACATGATTTTGGGCACTGGTTTTGTGTTGCTAAAACTTGGCCTCCTGCCACTCAACTCTGCACTATTGCTGCCATTCTGTACTGTTGCCCATGACTCTGCCACTGCCACTGCCACTGCAACCACTGTACTGCAGCTCCCTCTCGATATGTTGCATCTATGCTGCTCATAGCACTGCCAATGCTAATCCACTGCACTGCAACTTTAGTTGTTGAGAGAAACCACTGAATCTCCTGCCCAATCTTTGACAAGCAAGTCAGATGGGCTACATCCTCATCACTGAAGCTCCATAGGCTATAGATTTGTGCTGGTATCTAAAGAACGATGCACAGCTACAGCTTTGCCTGTGTAATCAGACTCCCTCCGCACTACTGAAGTCACATCAGCTCCTTATGTTGAAATCTATCACGTTGTTGCTGCACTGTGCTGTCCTTCTGAAGCTCTTTGCGCTGCTGCAGCTCTGCATTACGTAAGAAGCACATCTCGGCGTTGTTGAAGTCACATTAGCCTCTACGCTGCTACTGCTTCTATGTTGTTGCTGCTATGCTCCGCGCTGCTCCTCCTAGCCTCCAGATCTGCCTCTACCTCTGCCTCAATTGTGATCTATGCACCCACTGCTCCACTTGTCCCGCTACTATCTTAAGGCTGCCGTAGCTCGCTTGTGATCCAAGAGATGAGCTGCTCAAGGATCCCGCCTTACTTCCATGTAGCTCCTCTACATGTCCATGTCACCCCACCTCCGTGGTTCATGAGCACTCATGGCTACATCATCTCCTGACCCAACATCTGCCATGGCTGCTTTGGAAGAAGATGCTTCCTTGTCCTTCTTCTTTTTTGGACAATGGCTGGAAAAATGTCCCATTTCGCCACATTGGAAGCACTTGATCTTAGAAAGATCCTTCTTCTTCTTCGGCTGCTTTTTCGATTCCAAGGCTGCATCTTCCTCCTCTTCCTTCTTAACCTTGCTCAGCGCAGGGTTGCGCTGCTTCTTGGTAAACCTTCGTAGTTCTTCTTGCCGCAGGATCGACCACAAGTTGTCCCAATCTAGGAGGTCCGCTCTGCCCAAGATACTTTAGACAAAGGTTTCCCACTCATTCGTGACTGCATTGAGGGCAGTCCTGACTATCACTGCATCATCTACAGTTGCACCCATTGTAGTCAGTTGATCCCTGATTGACTGCAATCTGAAGAGGAAATGCTCGATGTCTTCTCCCTTGGTCATCATGAATGACCTCATTTGGGCCTCCAACAACATCTTTCTTTGGACTGATTTTCCCTCATATAGGGAAGTCAAGGCCTTCCACATCTCATTAGTTGTCCTCTTCTCAACTATGTGTGGCACAATATGATCCTTGATACTGTCCATTATCAGCCGCTTGGCATGCCCAGCAGCTTCTCTATGCTTCCGTAGGAGATCCACGTCTGTCGGCGTGGCCAGGGTCTGCTCCGCATGATCTCTTAGACCATATGCCTCTAGGACAATCAGGATCCTAGCTTTCCATACCGAAAAGTTTGAGAGGCCCTCTAGCCTATCCTGATCACACAGTCCATGAGGAGCCATTTGCTCAGAATGTGTCGAAGCTCCTCTTCTCTATGCTAGAGATCTTGGATCTAGGGTCCTTTTCGAACTGGGAACCCTCTGCTCCCTCTGACACTTGATTTCCCTCCTTGGAAATCTACCAAATCAACTATGATTCAGCTTCTTCTTTGATCCTCTAACCAAACTACAAGTTTCCTTTGGCAAGAAACTCTCTGAGAAGCTGATCTCTTCCCAAACTTTGTCACTTGTGCTAAGGTTAAAAATCTGAAAACATCAGAAGTTTAACCCCACCAGCTCTTCTGAATTTCTGCAACTTTTCTGCAGATTTTTCTGGATCTGAGAGATTCAGATTTAAATCACGATGTCCTTGTTGCTGCTGTCTGCTGCTGCTATTGCTGCCGTCTGCCACTGTTGCTGCTGCTGTCTGCGTGAATATTCTCCTGAAAACTGCACTGTCCCTTCAGATCTGCTTTCTTGCTGCCTTTCCAGCTGCTTTCTACAACTAAATCCTTCAGATTCTTCAGCTGCTGACCCTTCTAGATCTGCAATTGCTCCAATACCATGTA
The DNA here is from genome assembly GCA_034641835.2 of Pinus albicaulis. NCBI lineage: Eukaryota > Viridiplantae > Streptophyta > Pinopsida > Pinales > Pinaceae > Pinus > Pinus albicaulis. Next base: position 181,364,415 of record CM076584.1, read on the forward strand.
GAAATTTCTGAATCTTAATTCTTATGCAGAAATTATTTCTGTTAATCCAGTTAAACTTCTCCTACTTATACAAGTTATCAACTGAATAAATTGAAGTTAACATCAAAGCAAAACACATAACAGATCTCTACCAATTTAGATCTAGAATAAGCACATGCACACATAGACAAAGTGACAGTTATTTCTGGACAAATTGTCCCTGGAAAAACCCAATGTGGAAAAACCGATCTCTAGCTGCTGGAGGGCTCTATTATTAAGAATATTTCTGAATACACAACTCGAGGTTCCAGATCTGGAAAACCCTACAGAGAAAACTGTAGATCTGCAGCACCTGGCTGATCTAAGACCAACAATACTGACTGATCCACACTCTCAACAAGATTTACAGAACTCAGCTACATCTAGGCCTAGAAACCCCAGATCAGTCTCTAAAGGCCTCCAAATTCTTAGCGTTGTCCTTGCTATTGTTGCTGCTGCTGCCTTCCTCTACACTGTCTTTCCTGATCTCTTCTCTGTCTCTTGTGTATTCTAGACCCCCGGATCAGATCATCCCCTTCGTCTAAATTCCCCTCTCTGCAATTGAAACACTTTAGAATTCTTAGCAACCCTACCCTAGAATCTCAGTTTAGCTTCAGTGCTCTGCCTCTGTGTTTCTTTACAAATGACCCCAAGCCTTTCATTTATACATTTCTCGTTGACAAATCAACAGCCAAGATTAAATCTTTAATCAATGGCTAAGATTAAAAGAAAGCTTGATTCGTGTGACTTAAGACAATTTCATCACATGTTTAATTAAATTCACTTTAATTATCTTATTTTCCTAAGTTTTAACTTAGGAAATACATTAAAATAATTAATTAATTTAATATCTCCTAAACCAGATGAAATTTCCCAAATCCATTTCTGGGTCTTGTAGATCAAGTGAACTCTAGTCCTTCCTCAAAATTTGGGACCTAGAGCACAACTGATGCTACCCCAAATACACAAAATCTCAACAACAGAGGCCAGCTAAGGTGAAGTAGTCCTGAAGCTGTTTGTTGATTCAGAGTTCCGGAAGCAGTGCTACAGAGCTTCAGTAGTTGCTGGTGGGTTAAAATTTTGTCAGTTCAGAATTTTGCTTGAGTAAGTTGACAAAGAGCGGGAGGAGAACAGCTTCTCAGAGGATTTCCAGCCAAAGAAATCTACAGATCGATCAGAGGATCGAAGAGCGCTAATTCGTTTTGATTTGGCAGACTTCCAAGAGAGGAAGTCAGTTGTCAGAGGGAGCAGGGGGTGCCTATGTCGCCAAGGACCCTAGATCCAAGTCTCTAACGTAGAGAGGAGGATTCGTTCCGACAGATTTGCTAAGCAGATGGCACCTCACGGACTACGTGATCAGGATAGGTTGGACGGCTTGTCCAACTTTGCAATCTGGAAGGCCAAAATCCTGGTAGTCATGGAGGCATACGGTCTGAAGGAGCATGCAAAGAGAGTCCTGGCCACGTCGACCGATGCGAAGCTCCTGGAGAAGCAGCGGCAAAGGCCAAGTGCTTCATCATGGATGGGGTCAAAGATCATGTGGTCCCTCACATAGCCGAGAAGACAACAACACATGATATGTGGGTGGCTCTGAACACACTATATGAAGGAAGATCCGTCCAAAGGAAGATGCTTCTAGAGAATTAGTTGAGGTTATTCATGAGGGCCAAGGGGGAGGAGATCCAGCCTTTTATGTCCAGACTTCAAGCGATCTAGGAGCAACTGACTAGCATGGGGGTGAAGGTGGAGGACAATGTTATGGTGAGGACGACTCTAAATGTTGTCACATAGGACTGGGAAACTTTTGTCCAAAGTCTCTTGGGCAGAGCGGACCTTCCAAATTGCTGGGACAGTATGTGGCTATCCTCTGACAAGAAGAAATTTGTCAAATCATCAAGAGCTGGTTCAGCACTGGGTCGAGCAAAGTAAAGAAGGAAGAAGAGGAAGATGCAGCCTTGGCATCAAAGAGGCAGCAAGGGAGAAAGAAGCGTGATATGTCTAAGATCAAGTGTTTCCAGTGCGGTGAACTAGGACATTTCACCAGCAATTGTCCTCGTAAGAGGAAGGACAAGGAAGCTTCTAGCTCCAAGGCTGTTGTGGCGGACGATGGCTCCAAAGATGATGTAGCCATGAGCACTCATGAACCACGAAAGTGGGGCGACATGGATCTATAGAGTACCTAGAGAGTGGTGGCGGGATCCTTGACTAGCCCAACTCTTTGATCACATCTGTGCTATGGGAGCCTTAAGAATGTAGCGGGCAAGTGGAGCAGTGGATGGAGAGAATCACAGATGGAGCAGAGGCAGAGCTAGAAGCTGAAGGGAGCAGTGCAATGCAGATGTAGCAACAGCAGCACAGGGGCTGATGTGACTTCAGCAGCGCAGAGCAGGCCTACTCACGCAGTGCAGAGCTGCAGCAACGTAGAGGCTTCAAGAGGAAAGAGCTACGCAGCACTAGTGTAGGGGACTTCAGCGCAGAAGGGGTTGATGTGACTTCAGCAGCATAGAGGGAGTTTGCTTGCACAGTGCAGAGCTGTAGCTATGCAGCAACCTCCAAAGAACAACATAGAGCAGTGGCTTATGGAGCTTCAGTGATGAGGATGTAGCCCAACTTACTTGTCTGTCAAAGATTGGGCAGGAGTTTTTCAGTTATTTCTCTCAGTAACTGAGTTGCAGTGCAGCAGTTGGCAACACGATGCAGCAAATCGAGACGGAGTTGCAGTATAGTTGTAGCAGTGGCAGCGGCAGGGTCATGGGCAGCAGTACGGGAGAGCAGCAGTAGCGCAGTGATGAAGGGCAGCAGGCCAAGCATCAACGCAGAGACCCGCACCAGAGATCAGTGCAGAACTTCGAGATGAAGTGTTGTGCAAGAGCACATTCCTTGCTAAGAGGGAGAGTTGAGATTTTTGAGTGTTGAGGTAGCATCGGATGTGCTCTAGTTCCCAAACTTTGTGGAGGGACTAGAGTACATGAGATCTCCAAGACCCAGAAAGGGATTTGAGAAATTCCTTCCTGTTTAAGAGAAAATAAATTAATTAATCTTTTTAATTAAGGACCCTAAGTCTAACTTAGAAAAATTAAAAGATTAAAGGTAATTAATTTAGACATGTGATGGAATTGACTTAAGTCACACGATTAAGCTTTCTTTTAATCTTAGCCATCGATTCAAGATTAGATCATGGTTGTTGGTTTCCCAACGAGAAAAGTATAAAGGAAAGGCTTGGGGTTAGTTGGAGAACACACACAGTGGCAGAGCACTAAGACTAAGCTGGAATTCTAGGTCGTGCTTTGCTAATAATTTCCAGAAGTGTTTCCACTGCAGCGAGGGGTAGTATTAGCAAGAGGGATGATCTAATCCCAGGCCAGGAGTCAGCAAGAAGCAGAGAAGCAGTAATCAGAGCAGCGTAGAGGGAGCAGCAGTTGCACAACGCGAAGGGCTTCAGGTGCTACGTAGGCCCAAAAAGGGAAGCGCAAACGCAGCAGGAGGCTAGCAAGGCTGATGCAGGCCCAACCAGGGCATCATAACCCAGTCTGGGGTGACGCGGCCCCTTCCTAAGTAGCGCAAGGGCAGCCACAACCTAGAAGAGCTGACACAGAGGGCTTCAGAGCAGCGCTAGGGTTTTTGAAGACTGAAAAGGGTCGAGTTCTGTAAATCCCGTTTGAGGATGTGAATCAGTCAGATTTTCTGTCTCCGGAACAGAAGGATTGTTGCAGATTTTGTATTTCTCTGTCAGGTTAACCAGTAAGGTGCCCAGATTTGCTGTACTTAGAATCTACTTAATAATAAAAACCCTCCTGCAGCCAAAAGACCGGTTTTCCTGCATTAGGTTTTTCCGGGGATAGTTGTCCAGAAAATCCTGTGTGTCACTTTGTCATGGTGCATGTATTCAATTTAGATCTATATATGTGTAGACTGTTAATGTGTTTACTTCGATGTTAATGCCGAATATTTCAGATTAATAACTTGATTAAGTAGGAGAAGTATAACTAGATTTAATAGTAGGGTTTCTGCATAAGTAATATTTAGAAATTTTCAGAGCTTCCATATACACTACTTCTGCTGAGCTCAGTGCTACTGACTTCTGCTTCCTACTACAGCGAGAAACCATCCATGATCCAACACTGAAGCAGTACCCGGAGGTGGTAGTTTTCCTATCCATTGAACTACCAGCCCAATCTGCATCTGCGACCGCACATTGTCTGACACCATCCCCTCGAGCATACCTCAACCCAGCCCTGACTGTGCCACACACATACCTCAAAATATGCCTCATTGTTGCCCAATGTACCCTCTTCGAGTCTACCATGAACTGACTTAGGATATTGACTGCGAAGCAAATGTCTAGCATAGTGTTGACCAGATACATGAGAGAGACCCAATGAGTTGTCTATACAAGGTGGGGTCAACTTCTTTGTCACTTGATGCATCTATATTCTTCCAATTTGTGATCATGGGTGTAGCCATGGATCTGCAATCCCGCATTCTGAACCTCTTCAGAATATCTGTAGCGTATCTTCCTTGTCCAAGGAAGATCTCCCCATTCTTCTACCATACTTCCAATCCTAGAAAATAGTGCATCAACCCCAGATCCTTCATGTCAATTTTGCTGTCAGGTTCCTCTTGCAGTCTTCTATGAGCCCTAATGATCCTGTCAAAAAGGGATCATCCACATATAGAACAAGAATGAGTGGCTCGCCTTCTACCATTAAATAGTAGAGGTTGGGATCTGTATCACTCTTGACGAATCCCAACTCCTGCAAGTAACAGCAAATCCAACCATACCAGACCCTAGGAGCTTGCTTGAGCCCGTATAGAGCTTTCTTCAGTCTGCATACGCGAATGCGCCTCTCATGAGTTTCGAAGCCCTCTGGTTGTTCTATGTACACCTCTTCTTCTATCACTCCGTTCAAGAACGATGTCTTGACGTTCATCTGGTGAATCTACCATCCCATTTGAGCTGTTAGGGATATAACCGATTTGATAGATGTGTACCTGGAAACTGGGGCGAAGGGCTCCTAGTAATCTATTCCTTATTTTTGTGCATACCCCTTTGCCACTAACCTAGCCTTGTATTTTCTACACTCCGGCTGACCTTCAAAGTGGTTTCATATCCATATGCCAGTCCAGTTGTGACCAGGTGAAAACACCAGGTCTTCATAGGGGCGAAGGCAAGAACAACAAAAGGAGGGCATCACCAACGGTTTCATACCCTGATTGAGGGCCATAACCCATTGATGGACCCATCGAAGCAGATGCAGTTCCATTCATGGGATGTACTGCTCTAGCTACCCAAATTGACCCCATTGATTCAGTTGTTTAGCCAACAGTATAAGAGATTGTTGTTCAATTAGTCCCGCGTGGATCAGAGCTTGAACAGGTTAGTTTCAAGGCTTTCTCATAGCATAGTCTAAAAGTTGATCCTATCAAATAACCTTAGCTACCTTATATAAGACTGATTGCTAGGAATTCTTCAAAGTGCCGGGGCTTGGAATGAGATCGATCCTAACTGCATCTACAACGTACTTGATCTTGTAGATCCATCTAGAACCTGAACTGATCTGTCTTCTGACATCAGCTCCACCTCCCAAACATCATTTGTCATGATAGAACTATACTCTTCTACCATGGCATCCACCCACACCTGATGTTGTGCGGCTTCCTGAAAGCTAGAAGGTTTTGCAACCTGAGCTACCAAAGCTTGATATCTGTCAGGTTGTCTGCGTTGTCTTTTGTCCGTCCCAGGAGTTCCGATAAACTCCTCTGCATCTCTCAATGTATGATGAACTTCTCTATTAGCTCTTCCACTGGTAGTGGGAGGTTCAACCAGCTCCTCCTCCTATCCTTACTGCTTCGTCTGCAGAGAACTTCCTCGGATCTCCTACCCCTGGGGAAATACTGGTACTAGTCACTATACTCGGTCCCTGTGAATGTCCTCCAGTTGGTCCCACTGGCTGCCCCTGTTGTTGGACTAACGAAACATCTACTGACTGATTCTGATCTCCTGCAGGAATTTCTCGAGATCTCCTAAAAGCTCAGTCCTCCATGAACTTTACATTTTGTCTCACTACAATCTTCCTACTATTAGGAATGTAGATGCTATATGCCTTTGACGTCTCGCTATACCTAACGAGCAACCCCTTTACTGCAGTCTAATCCAATTTGCTATGTTTTTCATCTAGCACATGGCAGTAAGCCACACTCCAAAAAATCTTGAAATGACTCACTTCAGGATTCTTCCCTGTGAAAACTCCTTCTAGCGTTTTCTTCCCCAATGCTCTATGAGGAGTTCTGTTTTGAATATACACTATCGTGTTACATGCCTCTTCACATCAAAATTTGGGCAAATCCTGATTATACAACATGGCCTTTGCAGCCCCAACTATAATTATGTTTTTCCAGTCGGCTACCCATTATGCTGAGGGTTATATGGAGTTTTCCATTCTCTTTTGATGCCTTCCTTCGCGCAAAAATTTGTGAAGTCTTTATTAATGTATTCCCCACCATTATCTGAGCAAAGTACCTTGATCTTCTTCCTTGTCACATTCTCTACTAGATCTTTAAACTCTTTGAATCGATTAAAGGCCTCATTGTTGATTTTTGTAGCATCGAATGTGCTCTAGCCTCGAGATTTTGCAAAGAGGCTAAGACACATGCATTCTCCAAGACCCAAAAATCGTTTGGGAAGATCCCACCTAGAGATGATTTAATTAAAATAATTAATCATTTTTAATGTATTCCTAAGTTGAAAAATTAGAAAATGTGATTAATTAAAGGGTATTAATTAAATCGTGTGTGAATCTTCTAGATAAAGGTGTGGACCGAGTCCACGTTAATCTGAGCCATTGATTAGGTTCTAATCTTGGTCATTGATATGTCAACGAGAGATTATAAGAAGGAGCTTGATGGGCACTTGGAGGAGACACTTGAGATTTGCAGAGATCGATTTTGCTGGCTGATCGAATTCTCAGAGAGGCAACGTTTAGTAGCTAGAGAGAGATCGAGTGAGATGGTTGTAGTGAGGGGCAGAGATATTAGACTGGAGGAAGTTTTCCAAATCCCGAGAGTGTAGGGCAGAGAAGACATTGAAAGACACACAGAGGTTGCGCAATGCCACAAAGAGGCAGTGCAGAGCTTCATAGGGAGTTCGCTATTTTGCTGGGAGACAGTTGAGATCTAGTGCCGAAAACCGGGGTGTGAGTCTGGAGGGCCAGAGAGTCGAGTTTCCAGTCAGCAGGAGATCAGAAAGAGTGATGCAGTCCCAGGAGTTGTGAGGCAGTGACTGCATAGGCAGTCACAATTACTGCGCATAGACAGCGCAGGGAAGCTCTTCTCCAGTCTAGATCATTGTTGAATTGTCCGTGACAGTGTGATATTTTCTCACTAACTCTTTCGTCGGTATTTCTCTGTATCAGATAGCCAGTTTGGGCATCTAACGAATTGCACTCAGATTACTATTGCATAATATTAAAACCCTCAGCTATTGCACCGGTTTTCCCAAGTTGGGTTTTTTTGGGGAAGATTGTCCAAAAATAACGATGTTCCTATTTGTGTGTTTCTATCTTTCCTAAGTTGTATTTTCCACACTATTTTATGTTGTGTAGGTTGCAGTGTATTTGATTTCGATATTTACCGTAGTACACGATAAATAATTTGTTCAAGTAATTAACAAAAAGGAGAAATCTAATCAGTGGCTGTAGTAGGATTTCATTGGTGAAATTTTCACTTGGTATCAAAGCGCAGATAGAAACCAGAGAGCTCATTTAGAGAAGGGAAGAGAGTGACACGAGGCACTGCATAAGCAGTTGCTTTAAACCCTAGAAGCTTGCGCAGTCCAGAGGCTAGCAGGGCAGATTTTTGAGGTAATTTGTGTCTATGAGTGAGTCAACAGAGCACAAAATTTCGAGATCGAGATTTGCCAGAGGCAGAGGGGACAGCCGAGAAATTCCCTCGCAAAGCAAATCTTCAACAGGGACGCAGTCATTATGCAGTAGTAGCTGGCAGAATAGAGTCAAGAGGAAAGAAGAGCACACTGAGGGAATTTTGTCCTTGGAGAATTTCTAGCCAGGAAATTCTAATTTTCCATCCAGAGCAGCAGTAGTGGAGAGCAATTTTTCTCACTCCAGCAAGCAGTGCATAGACCTAGTTAGCAGCTACGCAGAGGGATAGAGGCAGAATTCGACTGTTTGGCGAGATGGCATCAACTAGGTTGAGAGATCAAGATCGGTTGAACGGAGCGTTTGACTATGTGATCTGGAAGGCAAGGATCTCCTTCCTTCTGGATGAATTTGATCTCAAAACCTACATTGATATTGTGGTGACTTTCCCCACAGATCCAAATCAGAATAAGACGTACAAGAAAGAGATGGCCAAGGCGAAGAGGATGATCCTTGATGGAGTTCGAGATCATGTTGTATCTCACATAGCGGCCCTGGGAACGGCCTAATAGATGTGGGACTCCCTTGCCACATTGTACGAGGGATCTTCCGAGCAGCAAAAGATGTATCTGGAAGAAAAATTGAAGAGCACATGTATGCAGAAGGAAGAACGCATATACCACTTTCTCCATAGGCTTCAGAATGTCCAAGATTAGTTGGAATTTGTAGGGTCAGCACCTCAGGCTATAGAGATGGTTCGGATAGCTCTAAATGTAGTGCCAGAAGAATGGCAAGTGTTTGTCCAAAGTATTTGGGGCAGAGAGACATTGCCAAAGTGGGTTAGGATGTGGGCAGATCTGCAAGAAGAAGAGCTGAGGCGAGACTTGGTGAAGAGTAACTTAGAAGGCAGCAGTAGCAGTGGGACAAAGGTAGAGGTGAAGGAAGGGGAGAATGCAACCCTCGCATTAAAGGGGTGACAGGAGCAGCGCAAAAGAAAGAAGGACGTTTGGAAGATCAAATGCATTAGATGTGGTGAAGGTTGTTCACTATGCTACCTAGTGTTTTCTCAAAAAGAGGGATAGAGAGGAGAGGCAGGATCAGTAGATTGCATCCACAGAGATCGACATGTTGTTCTCTAGATTGGAGGAAGAGTTTGCCATGATCTCCAAGATAACTCGAGGAGTGAGGTGCGATGATTTGGTTTTGTAGCCCCAGATGTGAAAATTCCTAGATCTGACAATCTCAGGAATCTTACTGCAACTAACTGAATTTACTTCTCCTATTATGTAAATTACATTACAAAATTAATTCAGATTTCATCACGAATTACTTAAGCAAATCACTGAAGCAACCTACACTTAATACTTTATGATTCTAAAACAAGGAAACTAAGCAAGAATTAAATCACACATAGGACACCTTTATTTTGGACTAAGTCCCCAGAAAAACCCAATGTGGGACAATCAGTGTAGTAGATCTGAAGGTTTGATATTATTAAGCAGCAGTTTATGAATACAATCTTTGGATGCCTTGTTGGCTATCCAGTTTAGAGAAATCACGACAGACAAAAATATAGTGAAATTTACCTCACATTGCAAGTCCCGACTGATTCGGGTCTGAACTGGCGAAACCCCAGCTCCCTCTATGTTGCCTCTGTGCAGTAGATGCGTAGGCCTGCATGGGGACTTCTGTGGACTGCGTCACCTCCTCTCTGAATCGATCTGCCTCTTGAAAAATCGAGTTTCAGCGCTCCCGGCTCAGAAACGCCGATCTCCAACAAATCTCAGATTGCCTTTCGAAAGCACTATGCACTCTCTGCGTGGGCCTGCGTCACCCCTTCTAGGGCCTGCGTCACACCCTCTAGAGGCTGCATTGCTTCCTCTAATGGTCCTGCTACCTCTCTGCTATGTATTCTTGGTCTCGGAGAAGATCCTCCGACCAATAACTATCTCTGCCCCTCACTGCAACTGGAATCACTTAGACCTGATCTTCGTCCAAGCACTTGCTCCGTCAGAAGAATTCGATCACTTCATTCACTTGGTGTGTCCTTCCAAATGGCCCTCAATCCTTCTTTTATAGCCTTATCAATGAGAAATCAACAACCGAGATTAGATCTCTAATCAACGGCTAAGATTATAACGTGACTTGATCTTCGCTTTCTAGATCATTCTCACTCTGTTTTATTAATACCCTTTAATTATTTAATTTCCCTAAGTTTAGACTTAGGGTCCCCATTAAAATAATTAATTTTTACAATAAAACATAATCCGAATGTGATTTTCACAAACAGTTTATAGGTTCTTTGGAATACCGTTGTCTAAGCCTCTCCATTAAATTTGAGACTTAGAGCACTTCCAATGCTACCAAAAATCAAGACTCCCTCTTAGCGAGGAAAGTGCTCTAACAACATGCTTGCTGCACACTGCTCTGACCTTGAAGCATCCTCAGCACTGCTAAAGTCTGACAAGCTGTCTATCAGCCACTGCGCTGCTACTACAATTGTATTGTTGCCCATGACACTACCACATCCACTGCTGCATCTGTACTACAACTCCCTCTCAAGTGCGGCATCTCCTATGCTGCTAACACTACATTTGCACTGCAACTCATCTGCTAAGAGAAGCAATTGAAATCACCCAAAAAATTGAACTAGTGTTCAGTTGATGCACCTCGGTGCTGAAGACTCTGACTGTTGATAACTATTGCATTGTCCCTTTGATGCATTGCGTTGTTGCTGCTCTGCACTACGTTGGACTGCTCTGCTGTGCACTGCGCTACTATTGCTGCTCTGCTCTGCACTACTCATGAAGCAAGCGCTGCTACCTACTGCACTGTCGTCTCCATCACTCCTTGGCTCCCGCTGAAAACTCCTCCATCCCGCCACTGCTGGTTATGGGCACCCGTAGCAAGGTTGTGATCCAAGAGGTGGGCTCTTCAAGGATCCTGCCGAACTAATGTTCAAGATGAACTACAGTTCTATGTCGCCCTATTTCTCTCCTGGAGAAGCGTAGGCACTCATGGCAAACTCATCTTGCTCGATCTTTGCGGCTGCAACTTTAGGATCATGATTTTCATCCTTGTCATTTTTCTTCATAGGACACTGTGAAGCAAAGTGGCCCCTCTCGCCACATCTGAAACACTTCAACTTCGAGACATCTCTCTTCTATCTCTGTTGCCCTTGTTGTCCCTTCGATGCGAGGGTTGCATTCACCTCCTCCTCTGGATTCTTAGATCCGCTTCTGCTACTACAGTCAAGCTTGCACTTGACTAGATCTCTCCTCAGCTCCTCCTCCTGAAGTGCTGCCCACATCTGCTCCCAACTAGGAAGCGTAGCCCTACCCAAAATACTTTGGACAAAAACTTGCCACTCCTTCGTGACTGCGTTAAGGGCTAGCCTCACCATAGTTGCCGCAGATGGGGTGGATCCCAGGGCTACCAAATGGTCTCAAATCTCTTGAAATATTGTCAGGAATGGAGCAATTCGCTCCCGCTTCTGCATCTGCATCATCCGAAGCTTCTGCTCCAGGTACATCTTCAGGTGCTCGGATGTTCCTTCGTACAGCAGAGCCAAGGCCTCCCATATCTCTCTAGCAGTCTTCTTGCCAGCTATATGCGAGACTATGTGATCCTTGGCACCATCAAGGATTAGTCTCTTGGCCTTTGCCATATCGGACATGTACTTCTTGTTCTGATCCGGATCTGTAGGTACAACAACCATATTGTCCACGAATGCTTTGAGATCATATTCATCTAGAAGGAATTTGATTATTTCCTTCCAGATTACATAGTTGGAGGATCCCTCCAGCTGGTCTTGATCTCTCAATCCATGAGATGCCATTTCAGCTGAAAACTGTCGAACTGCTCCCTCTTCTTCCCCCTCTGCACAACACTAGGCAGGCTTACGCGCTCCTTGTGGAGTTTGTAGATCTGCTGCTCAGATCTTGGGAAAAATGCTAAATCCCTCGACAAGGAACTCACTAAGGAAGAATTCACCGCTATGTGCTCTTCTTCTTCTTTGATGCTTCTCTGCCCAGCAACTGCCTGCAGAAAAACTGCGTCCCTCTGGCTTTGCATGAAGGCTCTGTGCGGTTCTCTCTGCCTCGGCAAAATCTCGAACCGGAAGTCTTACCTCTCTGTCGACTCACTCAGAGAGAGACTACCTCGAAAAATTATCCCTCCCGGCTAGAACTGTGCAATCCCTTTAGTGATTTGATTTGCTGCTGCTATAGCAATTTGGCCTTTACTTCAGTGCTAGATCCGCTCTTCCTGTTTCACATCAAATGCTCTGATTCTGTGTGAAAATTCCTAGATCTGACAATCTCAGGAATCTTACTGCAACTAACTGAATTTACTTCTCCTATTTTGTAAATTACATTACAAAATTAATACAGATTTCTTCGTAAACTACAGAAGTAAATTACTGAAGCGGAATACACTTAATACTTCATGATTCTTAAACAAGGAAACTGAGCAAGAATTAAATCAAGCATAGGACACCTTTATTTTGGACTAAGTCCCCGGGAAAAACCCAATGTGGGAAAACTGGTGCAGCAAATCCGAGAGTTTGATATTATTACGATGCAGTTTCTGAATACAATCTTTGGATGCCTTGCTGGCTATCCAGTAAAGATAAATCATGGCAGACAAAAATATAATGAGTTTTACCTCACACTACAAGTCCCGGTTGATCCGGATCTGAATTGGCAAAACCGCAACTACCTCTGTGTAGCCTCTACACTGTAGATGCATAGGCCTGCAAGGGGAATTCTGTGGACTGCATCACCTCCTCTCTGAATCGATCTCCCTCTCGGCAAGTCGAGTTTCAGCCCTCCCAGATCAGAAACCCCGATCTCTAGCAGATCCCGAACTGTCTCTCGAAAGCACTATGCAATCTCTACGTGGCCCCTGTGTGGGCCTGCGTCACACCCTCTGGAGGTTGCGTTGCTTCCTTTGCTGCCTCTTTGCTATGCATTATTGGTCTTGGAGAAGATCCTCCGACCAATAACTGTCTCTTCCGCTCACTACATCTAGAATCACTTAGATCTGATCTTCGTCCGAGCACTTGCTCCATCAAAAGAATTCGATCACTTGATTCACTGGGTGTGTCCTTCCAAATGTCCCTCCAACCTTCCTTTATAGTCTTCTCGTTGAGAAATCAACGGTCGTGATTAGATCTCTAATCAACAGCTAAGATGATAACATGACTTGATATTTTCTTTCTAGATCATTCTCACTATGTTTTATTAATACCCTTTAATTCTTTAATTACCCTAAGTTTAGACTTAGGGTCCTGTCAATTTTCGTAGATGTTATATGCTTGATGCAACTTTACTTTTATGCCCAATATCAAACAGCAATCACATAAACATGAAAGTAAAAGGTTGATAGAACATACCAATAGATCTACAGAAAACAAGCCAAAAATACACTTAATTTGATCAGCAAAATATATTTGTTGTGGTGCGTTACAGCGGTCAACAAGACGCTTCAACCAGCAAAGTCTCTTCACAGTGAGCGAACCAGAATGTGCCACACAACCCTCTCGGACAGATTTTACAACAGTCAACCCAAAGTCAACAAAAGTCAATGTTGTCCAATCAACGGTCAACGCAAAATAGCAGCAGCGAAAAAGTCAACGCAGCCAAGTCAAAGTCAACGTCCAGACCGATTTTTGTGCCAAAAAAGGCAAATTGGGGAGATCAAAGTTTTGGGAGAGTTTCGGGTCAATTTGACCAAGCTTTGACCAAAGTCAACACTGGTCAATTTTGCGTTGGAAACCCTAGAACAGTCTAAAACCCTAGCTGTTGCATTTTCCCACGTGTGAGTGAAGAGAAGCCTCCAAGATGATGATCAAACCAATCAGATGCAGAGAAAGGATGTGTGATTTCTGATGGTGAAAATGACCTCCAACGTTGACCTATATATATCCATCAATGAGGGTGTGTGACACATCTGTTGGGGCTCCAAGCCTACACTACAATTCAGCGGACCTTGCACATAAGTGGAATTAATTCAAAATAAATATTCTTCTCATCAGATCAAGATGATCTTTAGATCGATCTTGCACCTCATCGAAAGAGGAATCCAATAAAAATATTGGAATCTTCATCTGAACATCACAACATGGAGATTGGACCTAGTTGTCCAAAATTAACACTCCCTCTCAACTAGGGAAAACTCCATCCACCTGTGCCATCCAAACATCGTGCGTCATCCTGTCGTAACTTGCTTTGCTGGCTTCTTTATTTCAGAGCAGAAGGTGAGTCACAAAGACATCAATCTCGACTGACAAAATTAGCTCAGAGGTTTGAAACCTCTATAGGACTCAAATGAGTCACATACCAGCCCGAAGTTGGTTTAACTGACCCAAAGTCAATTGGAGGTCCGAAACCTCAGTAGACTTGATCCCAGATCAAGTGGTTGGACACGTGTTATCCTAGACATAGAGAGTACGGCAATCTCCGATGCATCCATCGGTCTTTGCTACTGGTCTCTAGCTTTTCCCACCTCATTAGCCAAATGAAAGGTACTTCCCATGAGTCCAAGACTCTATGGGTAGGATGCATACAGGGCACAGATCAAAGAGAAGTGAACCAACTTAATATCATAAGAGTGGGTCAGAAGCACACCAACAAGGTTCGTCAAGCATAGCCCTGTGGTTGCTTACAGCTCCAAGGAGCTATCCCCAAAGCCCCGTGGAACTCCCAGAGCTCACCGTCAAACAGGACCCTCAGCATAGGGTCGTTCCACGATACCAAGATTCTCACAGAAGGTTAGGAACTTGACCTTCCCAAGGGCTTTGTGAGAATATCCACGACTTGCTCATCAGTTCCTATATGATCGAGCCTTACGACGCCTCGCTGTACCATATCCCGGATAAAGTGGTCCCTGATATCAATATGCTTGGATCGATTTTGGAACACGAGATTCTCTAATAAACGAATCTGAATGTTATGAATCTAATTCATAACTAATGTAATAAATATAGTCATTAATAGAATAAATGTAATTACTAGCTAATCAATTAGGATTATGTTAAATAGTCATTAGGTTAATGAAAAGGCATGCCTAAAAGACATGCCCATTCATGAAAAGGTACCTGCATAGGTATAAAAGCAGGACCTCATTGTAATCATTCAATCGTCTTATATCATATCAATAAATATTTATTATTATAAATACCTCTTGTGTATTTTTTATAATTAAAGCCCTT
Organism: Pinus albicaulis; assembly: GCA_034641835.2. Lineage (NCBI taxonomy): Eukaryota > Viridiplantae > Streptophyta > Pinopsida > Pinales > Pinaceae > Pinus > Pinus albicaulis. The sequence continues at coordinate 181,379,520 of CM076584.1, forward strand.
TTGCTATTAAAGTCAACAAATCTACAAGTCTTGCTGCTACAGTAACCAAATCTACAACTTCCGCTGTTACAGAATCCCACTCTGGTTATCACGAAGGATGATGATGGTATCTAGCACATGCTCGAACAACTCACTGAAGAGCTTTCGCAACCAAACTGCTTCACAACAGGCCATACTCGTTGCAATGTATTCGGCCTCAATGGTGCTCAAAGTCACTGACTTCTGCTTACTACTCATTCAAGATATCGAAGCAGACCCAAGTGTGAAGCAGCATCCAAATGTGCTCTTGCGATCAACCACACTGCCAACCCAATCGGCATCAGTGTATCCATGGAGTGTCATGCTCCCGGCAGTGTATCTCCGCCCATGGTTTATCGTGCCCCAAAGATATCTCAATAGATTCTTGGCACCAACCCAGTGAATGTGATGAGGATCAACCATGTGTTGACTCAAAGTGTTCACTGCAAAACATACGTCCGGACGGGTGTTCACTAAGAATATCAGGGCCCCTACGAGTTGACAATACTCAGTAGGATTTGCTAGCACGGGCCAAGCAGCGCTGCCACTCAACTTCTTAAAGTTGAGCTCCATCGGTGTTGACACAGACTTACAGTCCACCATTTCAAATCTTTCCAGTAGCTTCACAATATATTTTCCTTGAGAAAGGAAAATCATGCCAGGTCTCTGCTAGACCTTCAGGCCTAGGAAGTAATGCATCAGACCTAGGTCCTTCATCTCGAACTCAGAAGCGAGCTCCCTCTTACACTGATGAATGAGAGGGTCAGCACCTGTCAGGAAGAGATCGTCCACATACAGCACTAGAATGAGAGGCTTTTCTCTATCAAACCTGAAGTAAAGGTTTGTATCAGCGTTAGTACGAGTGAAGCCCAGCTTCATCAAGTAGCTATCTATCCTCTCATACCAAGACCTGGGGGGTTTCTTCAACCCATTGAGGGCTTTCTTCAACCTGCTAACATGGGTGTCTCGATCCTATACTTCAAAACCCAGAGGTTGCTGGACTTCGAACCCCAGAGGTTGCTCCACATACACCTCTTCCTTTATCGCACCATGCAGAAAGGCGGTCTTCACATCCATCTGATGAAGATTCCATCCTTGCGTAGCAGCAAGGGCTATGATAGATCGGATGGAGGTATATCGGGCCACGGGTGCAAATATGTCATCATAGTCTACACCTTCCTTTTGAGAGAAGCCACAGGCAACGAATCTTGCCTTCAAATTTTCAGCACTACCATCAGATCCATTCTTGATCTTACAGGGCCATTTCAAGGTGACAACAACTTTGTCCTCTGGTCTCGGAACTACATCCCAGACATCATTCTTCATAATGGACTCGTACTCTTCGTGCATAGCATCCTTCCAGACTTGATGCTTTACAGCTTCTTCAAAAGATCTAGGCTCATATTGTACGATTGTACTCATGGCTGCTAGATACCCTTGGTATCTATTCAGCTTCTTGCTTTCACGGAATGTTGCCCTTGGGGCCATATGTTTCTCGGCATCTTCGAGAGTATCCCGGAGCCATGCAGGTCTTCTCTTCATTGAAGGAGGTGGATCAAAGAGGTCCATCAGTCCTTCAACATCGGGCATCATCTCATCCTTCGGTTCTTCCTGATTTCCAGACCTTACTTCATGATCTTCCGCACAGCTCAGAAGATTTATTACTTTCCTAAGGGAAGCATCTTCATCAAAGGTGACATCGTGCCATATCTCCACTTCTCTTTGACCAGGCACATAGACTCTATAAGCCTTTGAAGTTTCACTGTAGCCCACAAACATTCCCTTTTTCCAAGAAGCATCCAGCTTGCTCCTCTTCTCCTTCAGCATATGAAAATAAACGGGACAACCAAAAACTCTAAAATGAGAGGCGTCAAGTTTCTTACTAGAGAAAACCTCTTCGGGAGTTTTGGAGTCTAGAGCGGAATGTGGGCATCGATTTTGTATGTACATGGCAATGTTCGCAGCTTCTCCCCACAGAAACTTCGGAAGACCTTGCTCACATAGCATGGCACAAGCAGCTTCCACAATCGTCCTGTTCTTTCTTTCAGTAATGCCATTTTGCTCAGGAGTATATATGGTAGTGGTCTCCCTCTTGATGCCAGCTTCTCTGCAAAAGTTATTGAACTCGTTCGTCTCATATTCAGTGCCATTATCGGTCATCAATATCTTGATCTTCTTCCATGTTAGATTTTCCACCAAGGCTTTGAAAGTACGAAACCACATGAAAGCCTCATTTATAAACGTCATTTGGATATCCAAGTCTTGCGAGAGAAGTCATTTATAAACGTCATATAATAAGAACATCCTCCCAAGGATGTCACGGGCAGCATACCAGACAAATCAAAATGTATCAATTGCAAGACATCAGATGTCTTTGAGACACTTGAGGGGAAAGGTCCCCTTGTATGCTTTCCTTCGGCACAACCCTGACATACACCTTCATGATCATTTTTTAATTCGGGCATCCCTGTCACCACCTTCCTTGCTTCGAGAAGGGCTTTCTAATGAAGGTGTCCAAACTTCCAGTGCCATAGTTCGGTTTGACGAATAGAATCACATGTCATAGCCCCTAGTGGACTTCCTCCAACCTAGTAGAGTGTATCAACTCTAAACCCAATCATGAGAGCTTCCTTGAAACTCTTCTTCCAGATGTGTACCTTCCCATTGACGAATGCCACATTGAAACCTTTGTCTTCCATGGCTTAAATAGACACAAGGTTCTTCTTCAAATCAAGTACATATAGTACATCTTGTAAGCGAAGGACTTGACCTTGAGACAAGTGGAGGGTCACTGTCCCAGTCCCTTTCACGAGATATTTGGCATTATCTCCAAGGATAATTTTCAGATTAGTATCATTCTCAACCAAATCAGAGAGTGCTTCCTTAAACCCAGTGATGTGCCTTGAGGCACCACTATCAATCAACCAGACGTCCATAGTGTTGGGTGGAGATGCAGCAGAGAGGGCAGATACAAGAATGAATTCATTTCTTTTATCATCAACAACATTAGATTCCTCATACTTGGAATTTCTCGACCTTTTGAAAGGTTGCCCATTTCCATTGCGACCAGAGGGAGCCTTCCTCTTTCCTTTGAACCTGTTGTTCCTTTGATTGCCATTCTTCCTGTTGTTGTTGTCATCATCCCCAAGAGAATCCTTCTTATTAGGGAATTCTCTAGCATAGTGGCCAGTCTTGTTACATGTGTAACATCTTCCTTTCTTTCTTTGGGCCCCTGCTCTTCCATGGTTCCTCGGACCACCATTGTTCTTCTTCTTAGCATGAGCGGTGAAGGCAGCATTACATTCATTTCCATATTCCTTCATTCTTGTTTCCTCTTGAGTGCATCTTGACAATACTTCGTCAAAATCAGGAATCACATTGTTATTGAGAATGGTAGTATTGAATACATGTAATTCGGAGGAGAGACCTCGAAGTGTGGTGAGAACCATTTCTCGATCAGCTATTGTCTCCCCAATGGCCAGAAGATTATTTCTGATTTCCGTCAACTTCAGAAAATAAGATTGAATGGATTCAATCCTGCCTTTCTCCAGATTCTTCAGTTGGTTCTTAAATAAAAGGTATAGGATGGTAAGTAAGCTCAAAGTAATTATCAAGTAGAGAATTTGAATTAAACCTAGCCCTACCTAATTCTCAACATGGTATCAGAGTAAGGTGATGAAGACAAGGGCTACTTGACAAGGAGACGCTCAAGGAAGCAAGAGTCGAAGTCTACATTGAAAAGTCAAATCAATTTGCAAGGAAGATTTTGAAGTCATTTCAAGAAGAGCTTCAATATCATTTAAAGGATCCACTCATCAAGCAGATAATCTTTGCCATCAAAGATTTATGACATTGAAGACATTGTTGGAAGACACATCATCAAGCACCACCCAACAATATCCAACACCTTTGAAGACATCATCATTCTAAATACAGCCTATATCATTAAGGATTCAAGGTCACTTACTTTGAAGAATTCAATCTAAGAAGGAGTCCCTGCCATCATTATCATCAAGGAAGCTTATAGAAGGAAGAAAACAATCTACTCAAGTATGTCTATGACCTCATCTGAATCTGTCAAAATGACTTATCACAAAGAGAGAAACAAATTGGTTGGGTCATCAAACTTTAGTGCATGGAAGAAAAGGACAAATTTGAATCTAATTGAAAATGAAGTTATGGGCGACATAGAAGGATCTACAATTCAACCTTCAAAAGAAGACATTCAAGCTTATACCAAATAAATGAAGGGAGACATAAGAGCTCGAAGGATTCTATAGAATCCATAAAGGACTCTCCCATTCCCTATGTATCAAATCTAGAATCCTCAAAAGAAATATATGATAAATCGGTGGAGCTATTCTCAAAAAGTTTTGTAGGGGAAACAATGTTCCTGAGACAAAAATTATACAAGTTGAAAATGTCAAGAGAGGAAGGAATAATTTCATATTTTATGGAGATTTTCGCAATATGAGATCAACTACAGAAATTGGGAGAAGTAATGTCTGATGGAGAAATACTCACTATGGTACAAAATGCTCTACCTAAAGAATGGGGAAGTTTCACTTCAAGCATCGATGGGAAAGAAGAAGCAATGCCATTCCAGGATCTATGTAAGATAGAAGAACCAAGATTGAAAGCCAAAGCTGATATAGGATCAAGTAAAGGGAATCAAGCCTTTACAACCATGTCCAGGAAGAAAGAAATATTCGGTAAATCTGGTCCTTTGAATAAAAGAAGAAATATGGACAAGGTATGATGCTTTGGATGTAATGGACTTGGGCATTATAACAGGGATTGTCCTAAATCTGAAAGGGACAAGAGGAAAAAGGAAGAAGCCCATGTCATAGAAGAAAGAGAAGAACCTGATGCAAAGAAATCTAAGAAAGAAGCGAAAGATCTCTACTATTATTGAGATCATCTTACTCTTTAAGTGATTTTTGTCGGTTGTAAAATAGTATGTTAGGAAGCATTGTACATTAATGGCATCATGATAAAAGCATCGAAGGAAAACTTGTCATAGGAAGATGTCTGCAATACAACTATGAAAGTAGTAGCGCCTGGAAACCTCACTGATAACAACATTGATGGAAGGCGGTCATCAAAATCAAGGGTCATCATTTAATAATCAATATGGAAACAGAATTTTCGGATTAGGATAGGATGACATATTGATGAAGCAGGTCAAGGGAATGAAGTTCTTCATTCTAAAGAAATTGTTGTAGGGTGACTCAAAAAGAAAAAGATGAGGTACATATATTTATATGCTAACACTGAATGCTATGGAGTCATGTCTTATGGTTGCAAGTGATGGACTTCTACCTTTAGAAGTATGATCAGAGAAAGGCGGATCTCTTCTATTACATATGTTGTCACTAACAGACGAAATCAACATAATATGTCCTCATATAGAATATGAGGTGGTTATATACAAACAAGGAACTGGATACTGGAAGTTCCTGGGAATGAAGATGTGTGGATAAAGAAAGGAAGAGATCATGAAGTGCAACCATGTCAAGAGGCAGTTATCATCCGGAAGGCAAGAAGATGTGACTAGGAGATCTTCTGGGAAGATATGAAGACCCTGATACAATTCTGATAAAGAAGAAGATCCTTGACAATACATATCTTTAGGAGATGTGTCAATCTGAGTAAAGGATGTCGATGCCTACAGGAAGATGTCATGGTGAAAGATCATCACTGAGGTAGTTTTTGATTTAAAAGTTCTTATATATATATATATATATATATTTATCTAAATATGTTTATGCAGGGCTGCCAACCATGTGGAAGGATTTAAGATCCTTGGGAGATAGTTCGAAGGAAAGCAACATGGCATAAAGGTGAATCAGATGAGAAAGACTGATGAATCACTTTCTGCCAGATGACATGACTAAAAGTGATGGATGATCTGTGCCCTATGAAGAGATCCCAAAGATGAAGACTCCTAGACTACGAAGAAATTCATGACATTGAAGGGAGGAATTCTTCATGAGCAGCTGGGTGTTTTGATCATTGTTGTTGTAAGTCCCTGGTTAAGAGGGAGCCTGGTACTAAATTTCTTACTTGGAAGAAACTTGAGGTATGTCCTTCCTGAATTAAAATGAAGTGATAGATATGATTCTCTAAATTCAAGTGCCATGCACTAGATTGTGAAAATTTCCAAAACAAAATTCTACTGCAATATCTGATATTACTTCTCCTACTTATTATTCAGTAACGAGTTATATACAGAAATTACTTCAGTAAATATTGAAATAAATACAACTGTAGTTATCACAAATAAGATGTTGAGAAAAACATATGGTAATACAAGCACATCAATGACACAACTAATTTTGGACAATTGTCCCTAGAAAAGCCCAATGCGGGAAAATCGGTGCAGCAAAAGAGGGTTTTATTTATCCTTCAGCAAAAATCTCTTGTGCAGAAAATGCCCAGCAGAACAGAAATAAAATACTATGAGGAATTTACAACTGAGTCCCTCACTTGCTTCCCAGTGATTTTCCTACCCCAGAGAGCCTTTGCATCCATCTACATCTCACTGCATCAGCCCCTACGCAGTGGTTACACAGCTCCAACGTCAAAGCCGCTACGTTGTCACTGCTATTGTGTCAATGCCTCTGCGCAGTCCTTCCTCTGTGTCGCTTCTCTTTGTCAAGCTCTATATCCTCATCCCTTGCCGATCCCTCTCTCTCTCCACCCTGCAACTCTCCCTCTAAATCGATTTCTTGTGCCGAACTTCAACCAGTGAGAAAATCAATCTTCTTGGGCAACTGAGTATTTGCCTCGGTGTATCTTCCAAATGACCCTCAAGCCTTCCTTAATAGTCTTCTCGTTGATAAATCAACAGCCCATATTAGATGTCTAATCGATGGCTAAGATTAAAACATGACTTGATCTTCGTTTTCTTGAAGATTCACACTCTGTTTTATTAATACCCTTTAATTATTTAATTTCCCTAAGTTTAGACTTAGGGTCCCCATAAAAATAATTAATTATGTTAATAAAACATGAACCGAATGGAATTTCCACAAACGGTTTCTAGGTTCTTTGGAATACAAGTGTCTAAGCCTCTCCACCAAACTTGAGACTTAGAGCACTTTCTGATGCTACAAAAATCAACACTCCCTCCTAGCGAGGAAAGTGTTCTAGCAATAATGCCTGTTGCATATTACTCTGTCCCTGAAGCATCCTCTGCGTTGTTGAATTCCATCAGTCTTTTTGTTGTTGCTGCCCATGATACCGCCATTATCATTGTTGCATTTATATTGCAACTCCCTCTCAAGTGTTGCATCCGTTATGCTGCTAACATTGCATCTGCACTGCAACTTCATCTCAAATGTTGCATTTGTGGCTGAGATATCACATGTTTTTGCTACTGAAATGGATTCTCCATCATTCCCATCTGCTCTCTGAATTGAACAAACTTGGCCCTTCCTAGAGCTTTGATGAGAATGTCTGCCACCTGATTCCCTGTGGGAACGTACTGTAACTGTACTGCTCCTCTCTCAACACACTCTCTGATAAAATGGCACCTAATGTCAATATGTTTTGACCGATCATGAAACACTGGATTCTCAGAGAGTTTGATGCAACTCTGATTATCATAGTAGATACTGGTCACTTCCATCTTCTTCCTGAACAAATTCACTAACAGTTTTCTGAGCCAAATGGCCTTGCAAGTAGATGTACTTGCTGCGATGTATTTTGCCTCGGCTGAGCTCAGCACTACAGATTTCTGCTTCCTACTGCACTAGGAGATCATCCCTGATGCTATGCTGAAGCAGTACCCAGAGTTACTCTTTCGATCTACTGAACTGCATGCCCAATTTGCGTATTTAAACCCACTCAACTTGACATCATCTTCGCGAGTATATTTCAACCTGTATCTGACTATTCCTCGCACATGTCTGAGAATGTGCCTTGCTGCTGCCCAATGCACCCTCTTTGGTTCCACCATGAATTGACTGACGGTGTTGACAGCGAAGCATATGTCTAGTTTGGTGTTCACCAAATACATAAGTGACCCAATGAGTTGCCTGTAAAAGGTGTGATCTACTTCCTTGTCTCCTCATGCATCAATCTTCTTGCAGTTGGTAATCATGGGTGTTGCCATGGGCCTCTAGTCCTACATCCTGAATCTCTTCAAGATTTCTTAGGCATATCTTTCTGGTCCTAGGAAGATTTCTCCATTCTTCTGCCAAACGTCCAACCCTAAAAAGCAATGCATCAACCCCAAGTCCTTCATGTGGAATTCAACTTCTAAGTTCTTCTTGCAATCCTTTATGAGCCTAGATGATCTTGTAAGGAATAGATCACCCACATACAGTACTAAAATAAGTGGCTCATTTTCTACCATCAAATAGTAGAGATTGGGATCAGCATCACTCTTGACAAATCCCAACTACTACAAATACCCGTCAATCTGATCGTACCATGCTCTAGGTGACTGCTTGAGCCCATATAGATCTTTCTTTAGTCTGCATACATGAGACTTCTTCTCATGAGTCTCAAAGCCTTCAGGCTGCTCAATGTACACCTCTTCTTCAATCACCCCATTCAAGAACGTTGTCTTGACATCCATTTGATGAATTTTCCATCCCAGTTGTGCAGCTAAGGATATGATAGATCTGATGGAGGTGTATCTGGCAACAGGGGCAAAGGTCTCCTCATAATTGATCTCTTCCTTAGAGGCATACCCCTTTGCCACGAACTTGGCCTTGTACTTCTCTATGCTTCCATCCGCAGCATACTCGATCTTGTAGATCCATCTCGAACCTACAACTGATATGTTAACTAGTCTAGGCACAACTTCCCAGACATCATTAGTCATGATAGAGCTATACTCTTCTACCATGGCATCCACCCAGACCTCATGCTGCACGGCCTCATGAAAGCTAATGGGTTCTTCAACCTTTGCTACCAAGGCTTAGTATCTGTCGGGTTGCCTACGTTGCCTCTTCTCGGTTCCTGGAGCTCCTATAAACTCCTCTACATCCCTCAGCATTTGTCATGCCTCTCTATTGATTCTGTCACTAGTGGTGGGTGGCTCAAATAACTCTTCTTCCTGCTATCTTTCCTACTGCGAATCCTCTGAATCTCCCCCACCTGCAGAAATACTAGTGTTGGTAACGGTGTTTGATCTAGATGTTTGTCTGGCTGCTGGTTCTCCCCCCTGCTGCTATTGTACAAGAGGAACATCCTCTGACCTCTCTCCAAGAGGCATCTCTCGAGATTTCCTGAAAGCTCTGCCTTCCATGAACTTTGCATCCTTTCTGACTACAATCTTCCTGCTCCCAAGAATGTAGATCTTGTATGCCTTCGAGGTCTCACTGTATCCTACAAGGTACCCCTTCTCTACAATCCGATCTAGCTTGCTCCTTTTTTCATCTAGAATGTGACAATATGCCACACTTCCAAAAATCCGGAAATGACTCACTTCTAGCTTCTTCCCTGTGAAGACACTCGAGAGTAGTCTTGCATAAAGCCCTATGTGGAGTCCTATTCTGGATATATACAGTTGTGTTGCATGCTTCAGCCCATAAACATCTTAGCATATCCTGATCATTCAACATGGCATTTTCTGCCCCAACAATGGTTCTGTTCTTTCGCTTTGCAACCCCATTCTGCTCTGGATTATACAGACCTGTCCATTCTCTCTTGATGCCCTCTCTTGCGCATAAATCTATGAATTTCTTGTCCATGTTCCCTCCACCATTATCTAAGCACAAAACTTTTATTATCTTCCCTGTTAGGTTCTCAACCAGAGCTTTGAACTCTCTAAACCTATTAAAGACCTCATCCTTGGTCTTCAAGAAGTAAATCGAAGTCTTCCTGGAGTGGTCATCAATGAAGGTGACGAAGTATTCGCCACCACTAAGAGCTCTGGTAGACATTGGTCCGCAGATATCTGAGTGTATTAGACTTAATACACTTGGAGCCCTCTTGTTGCTTCTAGAATATGTGGCTTTCGTGTACTTCCCTAATGCGCATCCTCTACATATGTCATCATGCATGGTACTCAGAACTACAACCCCCAAAATAGTTTCTTTGAGCATTCTCAGAGCTCCATGTTGAAGATGCCCCATTCATCTGTGCCATAGCTCATTCAAATCCTTTTCACCACTGGGATCGCTGCTTATCAGTGCCATTGGAGACTCGAGTTGCAACCTGTAAAGCTTGTTGCTTCGAGTTCCAATCTAAACCTTCTTCTTCCAGCTTGGATGCTTGACATATACTTTTCTTCCAATGAAGTATACATCATACCCTTATCCTGTAACTTGGACACTGAAAGTAGATTCATTCCCAATCCTAGCACATGCAACACATTTGTGGCCTGGAGAATATCTCCTGCTTCTATCTGAAATACTATGGTCCCTCTTCCTACTAGGGTACACTTTGTTTTGTTTCCCATCAAAATGTGGAAGTTCATCCCTTCTTCTTGATAACTTCAGAAATATTCTCGAACCCCAATCATATGTGTTGAGGCCCCGCTATCAATGTACCAATCATCAATTGATGCTGAAGTAGATAAGCAAGCAAATTCCTCTTCTAACCTAGAAGATAATTCTGAGATGTGATGATATTACATCATGCTTCTTCTTTCTCTGGCTGCCCTGTAGACTCCGGGAAGGAGATCGATCTATTGCTTGGGTGACACAGTGCCAAGAGGAGGTGACGCAGTGCCTACGCAATCACTGCGCAAGGGCAGTGCAATGACCTCTAGGGGCATCTCATCCAATGTCCGGATCAGCAGTATTTTCAAGTGATTGAGTGAGGTAAAACTCACCTTTCTGGTAGTATTTCTCTCTCTGTAATTGAATAACCCTTGTGGTATTCAGAGATGTATTCAAAAATTGTTACTGCTTAATAAAATAAAACCCTTAGATCCACTGCACTGATTTTCCCGCATTGGGTTTTTCCAGGGACTTTCGTCCAAAAATAACTGTGTCCTATGTCTACACTATTATTTGCTCAGTTTCCTTGTTTTAGAATCATAAGTAATTAAGTGTACATTGCTTCAGTAATTTGCTTCAATATTTCATGAAGAAATCTGAAATAATTCTATAAAGTAATTTACAAATAGAAGAAGTAAATTCAGCTGGTTGCAGTAGGATTTTGGAGATCATTTACATCCAGGAATTTTCACATGGTATTAGAGCGTTTGATGTGAAACAGGAAGAGCAGATCTAGCATTGAAGCGAAGATCGAATTGCTGCAGCACTAGCAGATCGAAACCCTAGAGGGATTGCGCAGTTCTAGCCAAAAGGGCTGAATTTTTTAGGCGGTCTCTCTCTAAGTGAGTCGACAGAAAGGTAAGACTTCCGGACTGAGATCTTGCCGAGGCAGAGGGAGCAATGCAGAGCTAGAGGGACGCAGTTTTTCTGCAATCAGTTGTTGGGGAGAGATGCGTCAGACAAAAAAGAAGAGCACATAGTAAGGGAATTCTTCCTCAGTGAGTTCCTTGTCGAGGAATTCAGTTTTTCTCATTCACTATGCAACAAAGGAGCAGTAGACTTACCATCTCCATCAAGGAGTGCGTAAGCTAGCCTAGAAGCTACATAGTAGGGAGAAAGAGGGAGCAGTTCGACAGTTTTGGGTTGAGATGGCAGCTCATGGACTTGGAGATCAGGATCGGCTGGAGGGATCCTCCAACTACATGATCTAGAAGGAAAGAATCAGATTCCTTCTGGACGAGTATGATCTCAAGGCGTTCATAGACAACGTGGTTGTTGTACCTATAGATCCGGATCAAAATAAAAAGTACAAGTCCGATATGGCAAAGGCCAAGAGGCCAATCCTTGGAGTCAAGGATCATATAGTCTCTCATATAGTTGGCAAGTACACAGCCAGGCAGATATGGGAGGCCTTGTCCGTGTTGTACGAAGGAACTTCCGAGCAGAGGAAGATGTACTTGGAGAAGAAGCTCCAGATGATACAAATGCAAAAGCGGGAGCGCATTGTTACATTCCTAACGAGACTTCAGGATATCCGCGATTAGTTGGCGGTCGTGGGATCTACCCCATCTACTACAACTAGGGTGAGACTAGCCCTTAACACAGTCACTGAAGAGTGGCAAGTTTTTGTCGAAAGTATCTAGGGCAAGGCGACACTGCCGAGTTGGGAGGCGATGTGGACAACTCTTCAAGAGGAGCTGAGAAGAGATCTGGTCAAGTGTAAACTTGATGGTAGCAGCGGGAGCGAATCGAAGAGTCCAGAGGAGGAGGAGAATGCAGCCCTCACATCGAAGGGGCAGCAAGGGCAATCGAGACGCAAGAAGAACGTCTCCAAGGTGGAGTGTTTCAGATGTGACGAGATGGGCCACTATGCATCACAGTGTCCTTTGAAGAAAAAGGACAAGGATGAGAAGCACGATTCAAAGGTTGCAACCGCGAAGATCAAGGAGGATGAGTATGCCATGAGTGCCCACGCATCTCGAGGAGGTCGATGGGGTGACATGGAACTGTAGTTCACCTTGAACTTTAGTTGGGCAGGATCCTTGAGGAACCCACCTCATGGATCATCACCTTATTGTGGGAGCCAATGATCAGTAGTAGCGGGATGGAAAAGTTTTCAGTGGGAGCCGAGGAGTGATGGAGCGACCTATGCAGTGGTTAGTAGCACCAGAATCTGAGCAACGCAGAGCAGAGAGGCAGCAGTGCATAGAGGCACTGCGCAATAGCTTCAACAAGCGCAGTGGCTTCAGAGGGTAGCATGGGACTAGCAGCAGTCAAATATTCAACACCGAGGTGCATCCACTGAACGCTTGTTCAGTTTTTGGGTGGTTTCAGTTACTTCTCTCAGCAACTAAGTTGCAGTGCAGATGTAGTGTTAGCAGTGGCAGTGCTAGCAGCATAGTAGATGCAGCACTTGAGAGGGAGTTGTAGTAGGGAAGTAGCATTGGCAGTGACAATGTCAAGAGCAGCAATACAATTACAGCAACAACTCAGTGGTTACTGGACAGCTTGTCAAACATCAGCAGTGTAGAGGATGCTTCAGGGTCAGAGCAATGTGCAGCAGGCATGTTGTTAGAGCACTTTCCTCACTAAGAGGGAGTGTTGATTTTTGGTACCATCGGAAGTCCTCTAAGTCTCAAAATTTGTGGAGAGGCTTAGACACATGTATTCCAAAGAACCCAGAAATGTTTTGTGAAAATTCCAATTAGAATGTGCTTTATTAAAATAATTAATTATTTTAATGTGACCCTAAGTTTAAACTTAGGAAAATTAAATAACTAAAAGGGTATTAATAAAACAGAATGTGAATCTTCTAGAGAAGATGGATCAAGTCAAGTTATAATCTTAGTCGTTGATTGGAGATCTAATCTTGGTCGTTGAAGTCTCAACGAGAAGGCTATAAAGGAAGGCTTCAGGGTCATTTGGAAGGACACATCGAGTGAATCTAGAGATCGAAATTTCTAAAGTGAGCAATGCTCAAGACGAGAAATCGATGTAAGTAATTCCAACGCAGAGAGGGGCAGAGATAGCTTCTGGAGAGAGTAATTTTCTCAATCAAAGAATCATCAGCAGAGAGAGGCAGAGAGAGATCCAGCAAAGCCAGCGCAGAGCCACGCAGGGCTATGCAGAGGCCAAGAGGGTTTTCGAGATTTTGTTGTCCGATTAGTTTCAGAAGCCAAGAACCAGGGTGTAAGACAAGGAGGTTGAGATCTGAGACTCTGGAAGGCAGGTCGATCTATTGCTTGCGTGGCGCGATGCCAAGAGGAGGTGACGCAGTCACTGCGCAGAGCCAGTGCAGGGACCTCTAGGGGCATCTCATCTAGTGTCTCGATCAGCGGGATTTTCTAGTGATTGAGTGACGTAAAACTCACAATCTTTCTGCCAATATTTCTCTCTCTGTAATTGAATAACCCTTGTGGTATTCAGAGATGTATTCAGAAATTGCTACTGCTTAATAAAATAAAACCCTCAAATCTGCGGCACCAGTTTCCCGGATTGGGTTTTTTCGAGGACTTTCATACAAAAATAATGGTGTCTTATGTGTATACTCTTCTTTGCTCAGTTTCCTTGTTTCAGAATTATAAGTAATTAATTGTAGTCTGCTTCAGTAATTTGCTTCAATATTTCATGAAGAAATTTGAAATAATTTTGTGATGTAATTTACAAACTGAAGAAGTAAATTCAGCTGGTTGCAGTAGGATTCTGGAGATCATTTAGATCCAGGAATTTTCACAATATTTGGTCTTTAAGAAATAGATCCAAGTCTTCAATAGGATTTCATTGGTGAAATTTCTACATTCATCTTTGGTCTTTATGAAATAGATCCAGGTCTTTCTAGAATGGTCATCAATAAAGGTGACGAAGTATTCGCCACCACTAAGAGCTCTAGTGGACATCAAGCCACAAATATCTGAATGTATAAGCCCTGACACACCATCTTCTCTGCTGTCACTTCTAGGGAATGTTTCCTTTGCATACTTCCCAAGTGCGCATCCTCTGCACACATCTCCGTACTAAGATTTGGAACCCATGTTACAGTTTCTCTGAGTATCTTGAGTAACCCATTGTGTAGATGTCCAATTCTCATATGCCATAACTCGTTCAGCTCCATCCCACTGCTACTGTCACTGCCTATTAGTGCCATTGGAGAGTTGAGCTACAGCCTGTATAACCTGTTGCTTCGAGCTCCAATTTGTTTCACCTTCTTCCAACATCAATGTTTGACATACACTTTCTTCCCTACAAAGTGAACATCATACCCCTTATCCTGCGACTGGGACATTGAAATCAAGTTCATACCCAATCCTTGCACATGCAATACATTTGTAGCGCTGGTGTTGGCTGCTGACTTCCACTGAAAACCTATGGTGCCTCTCCCTACTGGAGTACATTTTGTTTTCTTGCCCATAGTAATCTAGAAGTCCATCTGCTCCTCTTTGTAACTAGAGAAATATTTTCTAACTCTTGTCATATGAGTTGATGCTCCACTATCTATATACCAGACACCAGGTGAATTTGATCCTGACAAGCAAGCGAATTCATCCTCCAACCTGGTGTTGAGATTTTGGGGTGTTGGGGTAGCATCGGAGGTGCTCTAGCTCCCAAACTTTGTGGAGGGACTGGCGTACATAAGATCTCCAAGACCCAGAAAGCATTTGAAGAAATTCCATCAGGTTTAAGAGATATTTAATTAATTAATCATTTTAATTAAGGACCCTCAAACTAACTTAGGAAAATTAAAAGATTAAAGTTAATTAAACTAAACATTTGATGAGAATGACTTAAGTGACACGAATGAAGTATAAGAAGAGGGCTTTGGGTCAGTGGGAGGACACATACATTGGCAAAGCACTGAAGCTAAGCTAGAATTCTAGGGCGTGGTTTGCTAAGAATTTTAGAAGTGTTTCAGCTGCAGCGAGGGGCAATATTGGCAAGCGGTATGGTCTAGTCGCAGGCCAAGAGTACAACAAGGGCAGAGAAGGAGCAATCCAGGGCAGCGCAGAGGCAGCAGCTACGCAGAGCAGCCGAGAGCCCAACAGGGCAAACGCAGAGGCAGCAAGAGGCCAGGAGCGCTGACGCAGGGCCAGTTAGAACAGCGCAAGGGCAACGTAACCCCGTCCAGGGTGACGCAAGCCCTTCCTGAGCAGCGAAGAGGCTGACTCAGGCCAGGCAAGCTGACACAAAGGGCTTCAGAGCAGCGCTGGGGTTTCTAGAGGCCAGAAAAGGCTGCGTTCTGTAAATCCTGTCTGAGGGTGTGAATCAGTCAGTTTTTCTGTCTCGAGAATAGAGGTATTGTTGTCGTTTATATTTCTCTATCGGGTTAACCAATTTGGTGCCCAGATTTGCTGTACTTAGAATCTGCTTAATAATAAAACCCTCCAAAAGCTAGCAACACTACTTTTCCCGCATTGGGTTTTGCAGGGGACATTTGTCCAAAAAATCCTTGTATGTCACTTTGTCATTGAGAATGTTATTCAGTTTAGATCTGCATGTGTAGGTTGTTAATGTATTTACTTCGATGTTAATCCTGAATATTTCAGATTAATAACTTATGTAAGTAGGATAAGTAAATCAAGATTTAACAGTAGGGTTTTTGTTGGTATATTCAGAAATTTTCACATGGTATCAGAGCGATTGCAAAGCAAGCCAGATCTCCAGCAAGACGGTTGAAGAAATCTGTGTTACAAAAAGCAGCAGCAGCAGCAGCTAAACCAGAGAGGGCAGCAGTAGGACGCAAAGGCAGCAAGAGCCACGCAGGTCTGACGCAATCCCAGCCAGGTGACGCAGAGACAGCGCAAAGTCTTCCAGAGGGACACAGGAGCAGCCTGCGCTGCGCAGAGGCTGCACTGAGCCAGTCTGCTCACGCAGAGGCCAGCCAGGGTGATGCAGTCCAGAATTTGATTGTTGTGCAGAGTGCCTTGAACCGGAAGTTGAGCTGCAGACCTTCAGCAGTTGCTGGTGGGTTGAAGATTCTGTCGGTGCAGAATTTAGCCTAAGCTAAGTTGACAAAGAGCGGGAGGAGAACAGCTTCTCAGTAGATTTCCTGCCAAAGAAATCTGAAGATCGATCATAGGGTGATCGAAAAGAGTTGATTCGTTGTGTTTGGCAGACTTCGAAGGGAGGAAGTCAGTTGTCAGAGGGAGCAGAGGGTGCCTTTCTCGCCAAGGACCCTAGATCTGAGTCTCTAGTATAGAGAGGAGGATCCGTTCCGACAAATTTCTTATCAGATGGCGCCACACGGACTGCATGATCAGGATAGGTTGGATGGTCTGTCCAACTTTGCTATCTGGAAGGCCAGAATCCTGGTAGTCCTCGAGGCCTACGGTATACGGGAGCATGCAAAGAAAGTCTTGGCTACACCAACCGATGCGGATCTCTTGGAGAAGCTTAATGAAGCAGCAACACATGCCAAGTGCTTCATTATGGATAGGGTTAAAGATCATGTGGTACAACACATAGCCGAGAAGACGATGGCTCACGAGATGTGGGAAGCCCTAACCACATTGTATCAAAGGAGGTTCATCCAGAGAAAGATCCTTCTAGAGAACCAACTGAAGTTATTCATGATGTCCAAGGGAGAGGAAATCGATCCTTTCCTATCTAGACTGCAGTCAATCCGGGATCAGCTGACTGGCATGGGGGTAGAGGTGGATGATGATGTCATGGTGAGGATTTCTCTAAATGCTGTCACATAGGACTGGGAAACATTTGTCCAAAGTCTTTTGGGCAGAGTGGATCTTCCTAATTGGGACAATATGTGGGCTATCCTCCGACAACAGGAGATCCGCCGAATCAACAAGAGGCAATACGACACTGGAAAGGTCAAAGTGAGGAAAGAGGAAGATGCAGTCTTGGCATCAAAGAGGCAGCAAGGGAGAAATAAGTGTGATCTCTCAAAGATCAAATGTTTCTAGTGCAGCGAACTTGAACATTTTGCCAGCAATTGTCCTCAGAGGAAGAAGGACAAGGAAGCTTCTAGTTTCAAGGCTGTTGTAGCAGACGATGGCTCCGATGATGACATAGCCGTGAGCGCTCATGAACCACAGAAGTGGGGCGATCTTGATCTGTAGAGCAGCTATAGAGTGGTGGCGGGATCCTTGAGTAGCCCAACTCTTGGATCACATACAAGCTATGGGAACCTTAAGACGATAGCAGGACAAGTGGAGCAGTGGGTGCAGAAGATCACAGATGAAGCAAAGGCAGACGCTGACACTCTAGAGAGAGAGCAGTGCAGTGCAGATGCAGTAGCAACGTAGAGGGCAGCAGCACAGAGGAGGTATGCTTACACAATGCAGAGCTGCAGCAACGCAGTACCCTCTTGCGGATAGCACAAAGCAGCAGCCTATGGAGCTTCAGTGATGAGATGCAGCCCAACTGACTTGTCTGTTAAAGATTGGGTGATGGTCCTTTAGTGGTAGCAGTTAGCAGTGGCAGTGCTATGGGCAGCATGAGGCAGCAATTTCAGAGGGAGTTGTAGTACAGATGTAGCAGTGACAGTGGCAAAGTCATGGGCAGCAATACAAAAGAGCAGCAGTAGCGCAATGATGTAGGGCAGCAGGCGTAGCATCAGTGCAGATACCAACACTAGAGATGAAAGCAGAACTTCAAGGTGAAGTGTTTTTCCTAGAGCACATTCCTCACAAAGAGGAACTGTTGAGGTTTTGGGGTGTTGAGGTAGCATCGAATGTGCTCTAGCAGCTAGCTCCCAAACTTTGTGGAGGAACTACAGTACATAAGATCTCCAAGACCCAGAAAGAGTTTTAAGAAATTCCATCAGGTTTAAGAGATATTTAATTATTTAATCGTTTTAATTAAGGACCCTAAGTCTAAGTTAGGAAAATTGAAATATTAAAGTTAATTAAATTAAACATGTGATGAGAATGACTTAAGTGACGCAGATGAAGCATCTTCTAATCTTTGCCGTCGATTAGAGATTACATCACGGCCGTTGATGTTTCAACAAGAAAGGCATAAAAAGAGGGCTTGGGGTCGGTTGGAGGACACACACACTGGCAGAGCACTGAAGCTAAGATAGGATTCTAGGGCGTGGTTTGCTAAGAATTTCAAAGGTGTTTCAGCTGCAGCGAGGGGCAGTATTGGTGAGAGGGATGGTCTAGTCCCAGGCCAAGAGTACAACAAGGGCAAAGAAGGAGCAATCCAGAGCAGCGCAGAGGCAGCAGCTATGCAGAGTAGCTAAGAGCCCGGCAGGGGCGACACAGAGGCAGCAGGAGGCTAGGAGAGCTGACGCAGGCCCAACTAGGGTAGTGCAGGGGCGGCGTAACCCAATCTAGGGTGACGCAGGGCCTTCCTGAGCAGCGCAGAGGCTGACGCAGGCCAGGCAGGCTGACGCAGAGGGCTTCAGAGCAGCGTTGGGATTTCTAGAGACCGGAAATGGTTGAATTCTATAAATCCCGTTTGAGGGTGTGAATCAGTCAGTTTTTCTGTCTCCGGAATAGAGGTATTGCTGTCGTTTATATTTCTCTGTCAGGTTAGCCAGTTTGGTGCCTAGTTTTGTTGTACTTAGAATATGCTTAATAATAAAACCCTCCAGAAGCTAGCAGCACTGGTTTTCCCACATTGGGTTTTTCCTGGGACATTTGTCCAGAAAACCCTTGTGTGTCACTTTGTCATTGAGCATGTTATTCAGTTTAGATCTGCATGTGTAGGCTGTTAATGTATTTACTTCGATGTTAATGTTGAAGATTTCAGGTTAATAACTTATGTAAGTAGGAAAAGCAAATCAAGATTTAACAGTAGGGTTTATGTTTAGTAAATTCAGAAATTTTCACACCTAGAAGATAAATCCGAAGCTTCCTAACTGTTAATTTTGTCCATGATTTTGTGTTATTTCTCTTTCCTCCCAAATCTAATTCTGCTCTAGCAAACTTTTGCAAAACTAGTGCATCTAGCTAGAGATCTGCTCTGCAAAAATATGGAGTTTCTCCTTCTGCCTCTGGAGTTATTTGATCTGGTGAAATCAAATTTTTTTGTCTCTCTCAAAAAAAAAGATCCTCCTCGTGTAACTCGGTTTTCCTGCAAGCTGACTGCGCTGCCCTCTAGGATTTCTATCTGCTGCTCACGCTGAACAGTGAAACTCATATCTTTTTTAATAAGCTCTCTGGTTGATCATATATGCTCTGATAACATGTGAAAATTTCATCTATTGCAGCAACTGGAAAATACTCTTCTAACTGTAAATTCAATTATACAATTTATTTGCTACAGCAAACAACGAATAAACTCACAACTGCAATTTTCACAATAAAATTTCTACGGAAAATAAAATACTGGAAACTGAGAAATTCTAGCTCACACACACAAGAATATTAACACAGTTATTTTTGGACAATCGTCCCCGGAAAAGCCCAACTTGGGAAAACAGGTGCAGCAGATGAGGGTTTTCTTATTAAACTTCAGCAGCAAATCTGAGTACAAGAATTTTAGATGCCCTACTGACAATCTAAACAAAGGAAAATACTGAGAGAAATTTTGTCAGAAAATTCTCACACTCCACAGCGGCTTTCTTCCCCCGAGATGTGTTGTTTTTTTGTAGCATCAGAAAGTGTTCCAATTCTCAAAATTTGTTAGGAGGCTTGGACATCAGTATTCCAAAGAACCCAGAAACCGTCTGTTGAAATTCCACTAAGTTCATGTTTTATTAAAATAATTAATTATTTTAATGAAGACCCTAAGTCTAAACTTAGGGAAATTAAATAATCAATGGTTATTAATAAAACAAAGTGTGAATCTTCTAGAGGACAAAGATCAAGTCAAGTTTTAATCTTAGTCATTGGTTAGAATTCTAATTTGGGTCGTTGATTCATCAATGAGAAGATTATAAAAGAAACCTTGAGGGTCATTTGCAAAGCAAGTCGGGCACACACTTAGTAACTCGATGGAAGTCGATTCTGAAGGAATAGAATTTGATTTCAGAGGGAGAGTTGCAGGGCAGAGGAAGAAGAGGGAGTCAGCAATGATAGGGGTCGAGGAAAGAAGGACGCAGAAGGCTAGAGAAGACAGCGCAGAGAGCTCACGCAGAGTGACCAGTCTCACGTAGGTACTACGCAGAGAGACATGCAGATGGACACAGAGAGGAGCTGTGAGTCTCCCGAGTGTCAGAAATTCTCCAGAGGGTTCGTGAAAATTTATCTCAGGTGTTTTCTAAAGAATTTTGCCAGTCTTTTCCTTGTAAATAATTTCACTGCTGAAGAATAATATATAAATCCTCATCTGTTGCACTGGTTTTCCCGCATTGGGTTTTTCCGAGGAAAATTATCCAAAATAATTGTGTCTATGTTATTGTTTATTATGCTTGTATTTCTTACTGTTCTATTCTCTGCATATACTTGAGTGAATGCTGCAGTAGTATTTATTTCGAAATTTACTGGAAGAATTCTATAAATAACTTATTGGAAATAATAAGTAGGATAAATAAATCGATCACTGTAGAAGTATTTTCAGGATTGAAATTTTCACATGATATCAAAGCAAAAGATGAGTAACAGGAGCAGAGAACCAACGATGGAACGAAGATCAACAGTTGTCGCAACCACAACTCAGAAGGGTTCACGTATTTCTCTAAAGAAGAGGGAAAGCATGAAAGAGCTGATGGATCACGACGTTTCTGTTCTGGCATCTAGATTGGAAGAAGAATTTGCTTGTGTGTCAAGCTTTACTTCTCCTGAGATATGGTATATTGACAGTGGGGCTTCTACTCATATGACGAGAGTGCGAGAATGTTTCTCAAGCTACCAAGAAGAGCAAATGAACTTTAAAATCACCATGGGCAATAAGGAGAAATGTACTCCTATTGGAAGAGGTACCATAGTGTTTCAAATAGAAGCCGGTAATAAGCTTCGAGCCACCAATGTGCTGCATGTGCCTGGTTTTGGGATGAACCTACTCTCTGTGTCGCAACTTCAAAACAAAGGCTATGACATTTACTTCACTGGCAAAAGAGTATACGTAAAACACTCAAGTTGGAAGAAGAAGGCACAAATCGGAGTCAGGAGCAATAAACTCTACAAGTTACAGCATGAATCCCCAATGGCACTAATAGGCATCACTGATGAGAGGGATTTGAATGAACCATGGAACAGGAGAATGGGGCACTTACACCATGGGGCATTAAGAATTCTCAAGACGACTGTCACGGGAGTTCCAAAACTGAGCACCAAGTGAGACGATGTCTGCAGAGGGTGCATATTGGAAAAGTATGCCAAGGCAATGTACCATAGAAGCAGCAATAGGGCTAAGAGTGTGTTGAGCTTAATACAATCAGACATCTGTAGACCAATGACAATTAGCGCTCTTAGTGGTGCCGAATATTTCATCACATTTATTGATGACCATTCCAAGAAGACCTGGATCTACTTTCTAAAGACCAAGGATGAAGTCTTTGATCGATTCAAGGAGTTTAAAGCTCTGGTAGAGAATCTGATAGGAAAGCGGATAAAGACACTACAATCATACAATGGTGGAGAATACATCGATAAAGACTTCACAGAGTTCTGCGCAAGGGAAGGCATCAGAAGAAAGTGGATTGCTCCGTATAATCCGAAGCAAAATGGAATTGCAAAGAGAAAGAATAGAATTATTGTCAAGGCTGCAAGGGCAATACTGTATGATCAAGACATGCCCAAATTCCTGTGGGCTGAAGCTTGAAATATAGTTGTCTACGTACAGAATAGGATTCCTCATAATCCATTGGGTAAGATCACTCCAAAAATTGTCTTCACTGGCAAGAAGACTGAAGTGAGCCATTTTATGATCTTTGGCAGTGCGGCATACTACCATGTGCCCGAAGAGAAGAGGCAGGAATTGGATAAGACTGTGGAAATGGTATATGGTGCAGCCTAAGCTACACATCCCACAGTATGCATAAGTATATGCATAATGTCATGCATATATCCCAAAATAATTCCAAACAGTGGAATCCTTCATCATGCGAAATTAATTTCCTTTTCGCAACCATATAATATAAACTAAAACATATGCCCATTAATTAATAAATTTACCTGGGCATAACTTTGGTTTAAAAACCCCGATACCAACATAATAATGTCAGGTCCACAATTATTAACCGTGCATCTTTTCACCATCAATTATACGCACTTTTGCCGTCAATCTAACCACGTCCAACCATCCGACGGCAATCGCACTTCGACAAGTACGATACGATACTCCACCACTCATTAATGTGCGATATGGGTGGTATTCAAATGCAACGTGGCACTTCTAGACCTTTATCGCACTCCCTCAACAATTTCAGCTTACCACTTCAATGCTTTGCGAAAACCACTGTTTGGGTTGCAAAACCATTTGACAGTTCCGCTCCTATTGATCCATAGTTCCAAGTTCACCGGATTCCCAGTTCCAAACAATGCAGGTTCCAAGCATCTAATTCATGCTCTTGTTGCGTCTTCTCTCAAGATTCATATCTTTATTTGCTCACTTTAAAACCTCTACACCTCCAAGCTTGTATACTATGATAGCTTTCATAGTGGTTCTGTTGTGCCTTCGACTTTCGTTTCCAACAAACTCACAATGCAGTCACAATAAACAGAATTCCCTTCCTTGGCAATTCTATTAAACATCAATTCGCCAGAATTCTCCTCTCAATGTTAATCCGCTCTCCTTTATTATTATTAATGATGTTTGGTTTACAACGTAGCTCCAGTTTTAACACCCCAATCACCCAAAATAAATTCACCTGCAGATATGTCTTTCAAACTTTGCACTTGCTCCAGACTAGACACACAGATTTGCAATCGAATTCTTAAATGCGTAATTCCTTCAATATTAATTTAAATCCCACTTAATCCATTTAACTAATGATTCCAATTAACGCATAACAGAAATATAATCCAATTTATAACTCGGAAAGAGTAGAACTGCCCCAGTATCTTTAGTATCGAATTTTCACAGGGTTCCCAATGAAATTTAATACCAGAACATAATTTGCACGCCAACTTAAATCAATTGCTCATAAAATGGAATTTACAGAGTTTTAGCCCCATGGCTTGATTACATCAGTTTCCTGCACTCTGTTTTCCCTAATTCTCTTCCTCTATCTCTAATTCTCGTATCCTGTATCTGTACTATCGCCCTATGTCTTTGAGGTTTTATAATTATATACAAATGGATTCTACAACCAATTTTGGTTTAGATCCTTAGTTTACTCAACAAAACCCTAATTCTTCTAAGTCCTCATTAATTCCTAAAATCTCTCTTTTATCCCTAAGGATCCTCTCTAATCCCATAAATTCATGAAACCAATTTTTAATCTAGGATTTACAATAATTTCTCAAATCTCTCAATCCCTATGAGTTCTCAACTATCTAGTTCTCTCATGTTCTCCAACATTTGAGAACATTTACAATTATGCTCCTAAATCCTATTCTAAATCACTCAAAACATTTAAAATTATATTTGCAGAACCAACTCTCTTGAAAACATAAGACCCCTTAAGTCTCCCAAATAACCAATAACATTTTAGCATGATGCTCCTGCATCGGGATATCTGGTGGGATATAGCGAGAATGCAAAGGCTTACCACGTTTACATTCCTGAGAGCAGGAAGATTGTAATACGGCGAGATGTGAAGTTCATGGAGGAAAGGGCCTTCACGAAATCTCGAGAGATGCCTTCTGTTACATAGTCTGAGGAGGATTCGTTGGTCCAACTACAACGACCTGCGGAGGGTAATATGAGCGCTTCTCTAAGGCATGGGGATCCAAGGGATACATCTCCCGAGGATTTGCAAGAAGGAGAGCAGGTAGATCCACCCACTACTAGTGGTAGGACGAGCAGTAATTACGACAAATTCTAAGGCACGCAGAAGAGTTTGTCGAAGCCCCCATAAATAAGAAGAGGCAACACAAGCAACCTGAAAGGTACAAAGCCTTGGTAGCTCAAGTTGGGGAACCCTCTAGTTTTCAGGAGCCAGCTCAACATCAAGTATGGGTAGATGCAATGGTGGAAGAATACAACTCCATCATGACAACTGATGTCTGGGAAGTGGTTACTAGGCCTCAGGATAGATCAGTTGTGGATTGGAGATGGATCTACAAGATCAAATATGTTGCAGATGGTAGCATCGAGAAATTTAAAGCCAAGTTTGTGGCTAAGGGGTACGCTCAGAAGGAACAGATAGACTATGAAGAGACCTTCACCCCAGTAGCCCGATATACCTCTATTAGATCTATGATATCCCTTGCTGCACGGATGGGATGGGAAATTCACCAAATGGACGTCAAGACTGCGTTCCTAAATGGGGTAATGGAAAAAGAAGTATATATTGAACAACCAGAAGGATTTGAGACACATGAGCAAAAAACTCATATGTGCAAGCTCAAGAAGGCATTGTATGGACTAAAGCAAGCCCCTAGAGCTTGGTATGGTCGAATTGACAGCTACTTGCAGAATATGGGATTTGTCAAGAGTGATGTGGATCCCAATATCTACTATCTGAGAGTAGGGGATGAGCCTCTGATATTGGAGTTGTATGTAGATGATCTACTTCTGACAAGATCATCTAGGCTCATCAAGGACTGCAAGGAGAATTTAGCTGCAGAATTTGACATGAAGGATTTCGGATTGATGAATTATTTTCTGGGTTGGAAGTTTGGTAGCAAAAGGGTGAGATCTTCCTTGGTCAAGGAAGGTATACTACAGAAATTTTGAAGAGGTTTCAGATGGAGGAATGTAGACCCATGTCTACTCCAATGATTACCAACTGGTAGAAAATTGACACATTCGAAGATGATGAGGCTGATCCTACGTTGTATAGGCAGCTCATAGGATCTTTGTTGTATCTGGTCAACACGAGACCAGACATCTATTATGTTGTCAATACTCTCAGTTAGTTCATGGTGGAACCGAGGAGGGCTCATTGAGCAGCAGCCCAACATGTTCTCAGATATCTACAAGGAACAGTCGAGGTTGGACTGAAATACACCCAAGGGAATGACATCAGGTTGAGTGGGTTCACTGACGCAGATTGGGCTAGCAGCCCAGTAGATCGGAAAAGTACTAGTGGGTATCGTTTTAGTGTTGGATCAAGGATGACCTCCTGGTGCAGCAGAAAACATAAATCCGTGGCTTTGAGTTCAGCAAAGGCAGAATATATGGCAGCAAACATGGTTTCGTGTGAGGCCATATGGCTTCGGAAATAGCTTGTGAACATACTCAAGGAAAAGATGGAGGCGACCAACATTCTATGTGATAATCAGAGTTGCATCAAGCTCTCTGAAAATCTTTTGTTTCATGATCGGTCGAAGCACATTACATGAGGTGTCACTTCATCAGAGACTGCATCCAACGAGGAACTATACAATTGCAGTACACTCCTACAGGAGAACAAGTGGCAGATATCCTCACAAAAGCTATGAGAAAACAAAGTTTGTCTATTTTAGAGAAAAGATGGGGATGATCATGAATCCATTTCAGTAGCAGGAATGGATAGGCTCACGATTCAGAGGGAGTAGCAATACAAATGAGGCAGTGACGGTGAAAGTGTCATGGGCAGCAGTACAGGGGGCAGCAGCACAACAGATGAGGAGCAGAAGCCAAGCATCAGTGTTGAGATTTTGTGTAGTTGGGGTAGCATCGGGTGTGCTCTAGCCCTGAAATTTTGTGGAGGGGCGAAGACACACTTGAACTCCAAAACCCAGAAAGCGTTTGGAGAAATTTCAGTTAGTATTCAAGTTATTCAAATAATTAATTATTTTAATGTATTTCCTAAGTCTAAACTTAGGAAAATTAAATAATTAAAGTGAATTAATTAGCACATGTGTTGAAATGTTCCAAATGACGCAGATCAAGCAGTCTTTTAATCTCAGTCGTTGATCACTGTTTTAATCTCGGTCGTTGATGAGATCATCGAAAAAGTATAAGAGAAAGGCTTGAGGGTCAGTTGGAGACACACACATAGATGCAAAGCTGAGAGACTGATCTAGAATTCTAGGGCATGGTTTGCTAAGAATTTCTGGAGGAGTTTTCTGTAGCGAGGGGTAGTATTCGCTGAGAGAATGATCTGATCCCCGAGCCAAGAGTCAGCAAGAGGTAGAGGAGCAGCTTTCAGGGACAGCGCAGAGGAGCAAGGGCAGCAGCAGCAGCTACGCAGCATCGAGGCTCCAGCCACTACACAAGCCCAGAAAGGGGCAGCGCTGCAGCTTCAGAGAGCTTTAGAGTTGCGCAAACGCCTCCAAAGGCAACGTGAGGACTACGTCACCCACTCTAGGTTTACGTTGTCCTTCTCTGAGTAGCGCAAAGCCTAGCAGGGTTGACGTTGGGGCTTCAGGGGCAGCGCTGGGGTGTCTAGGGCCAAATCTGGGCTGAGTCTTGTAAATCTCGTTTGAGGGTGTGGATCAATCAGACATTTGGTCTTGGAACAGCAGATTAGCTGCAGATTTCTTTTATTCTCTGTCGGGTTTTCCAGATCTAGAACCCATATTTGTTGTACTCAGATTCTACTTAATAAAATAAACCCTCATATCTGTTGCACCGGTTTTCCCACTTTGGGTTTTTCTAGGGAGTTATGTCCAAAAATCAGTGTGTCACTTTGTTTGAATGAGCGTAATATTCAATAAATGATCTGCATGTGTTGGCTGTTAGTTGTGTTTACTTCGATATTTTCATAATCTAATTTATGAAGATAACTTGTATAATTTAATAAAGTAGGAGAAGTAAACCATGATATTGCAGTAGAATTTTCAACATGGTATTAGAGCAATAGCAGATCAAGATGAATCTCCATAGTGATCCGAGAGTCCCGCGTGGAAGGGCTCTCGCTCAACAGATCAAAGGTACGCTGGGCTTTTTCTCTTCTCTCTCTTTTTACTTTTTTCCTCTCTCCATCTTTTTCTTTTGGGAATTACTACCACTGTCCAACTCCGAATCCGCCTCTGACCATCAAATCAAATGTGAGAGACTTACTCCTAATGGTAAAATCGAGCTCCATTTTGAATAAAATGGATCTCCCCAAGTAGGATCAGCTGAAGAATATTTTCCTGCAGGGTGGCAGCAGAAGCAGCAGAGATCCCAAAAGGGAAACTTGGCAGCAGGAGAATGCAATACAGATGTGGCAATGTCAGTGGTAGTGACATGGGCAACAGTAAAGAAAGCACCAGTGTAGTGGATGGAGGGCAGCAGACCAAGCATCATCAGCATAGAAACCAATTCCAAGATCTTACAATACATGGTGTGGATGTATTGCTAGAGCACACTTCGTGCTAAGAGGGAGTGTTGACATTTTGGGTAGTTGGGGTAGCATCGGGTGTGCTCTAGCCCTGAAATTTTGTAGAGGGGCTAAGGCA
The DNA here is from genome assembly GCA_034641835.2 of Pinus albicaulis. NCBI lineage: Eukaryota > Viridiplantae > Streptophyta > Pinopsida > Pinales > Pinaceae > Pinus > Pinus albicaulis. Next base: position 181,407,316 of record CM076584.1, read on the forward strand.
CACTTGAACTCCAAAACCCAGAAAGCGTTTAGAGAAATTTCAGTTGGTGTTCAAGTTATTCAAATAATTAATTATTTTAATGTATTTCCTAAGTCTAAACTTAGGAAAATTAAATAATTAAAGTGAATTAATTAACACGTGCTGAAATGTTCTAAATGACGTGGATCAAGCAGTCTTTTAATCTTAGCAATTGATGTTGATGAGATCATCGAAAAAGTATAAGAGAAAGGCTTGAGGGTCAGTTCGAGACACACACACATAGATGCAGAGCTGAGAGACTGATCTAGAATTCTAGGACAAGGTTTGCTAAGAATTTCCAAAGCAGTTTTCCGCAGCGAAGGGTAGTATTGGCTGAGGGGATGATCTGATCCCGGATCCAAGAGTCAGCAAAAGGCAGAGGAGCAGCTTTCATGGACAGGGCAGAGGAGCAAAGGCAGCAGCAGCAACTGCGCAACGCAGAGGCTTTAGCCGCTACACAAGTGCTACGCAGACCCAGGAAGGGGCAGTACAGCAGCTTCAGAGAGCTTCAGAGTTACGCAGAGACCTCCAGAGGCAGTAGGGACTGCGTCACCCACTCTGGGGTTACGCAATCCCTCTCGAAGCAGCGCAGAGCAATGTTTTAAAAAACGGAATCGGTCAGCTACCAGGCCGAGGTAATGACTCGGTAATGACTCGGAATCGGTAATGACTCGGTCGACTCGGTTTCAATGACTCGGTTTTTGTAAAAAATACATTAAATATTAATTTTTTTGTACAAAAACATAAAGAATAATCTTGTCCTATAATCTTGTCCTATAATATTGTTACAGCCCTGGTTGGCATGACATATATGCTTCAAGAGTCAGTGAGCAGGCCTCTTATTCATTTCAACGTAAAAAAAACCTTGAAATAAGTTCATCATTGCCAAAAAAATTTCAACAGTCAGGATAAGATCAAAGATTGTGTAATATTTCCAATTGCAAAGACAATAAAACATATTTTGTCAGGAAGCTAGTCAATTGGGGGGCCTTGTGTTCTAGCAGCAGTGCGGGTTTTGCATCCATTTATCATCAAACAATACTTGTTTTGTATCTATGTTCATTGTTTGCCTTCATTGATTTTGATCAATGTTATTTTGCAATAAAGGTTTTGAAAGAACATTGAGTAAAAATTTAGATAATATGGCCAGGAAAAACATACTGTAGCATTTGGGTTAACCAACAGTAAGTGTTGGATGCCTTTGAAACTATATGTTTTACAGTGCATTATGTGTTAAGGACATGGTATGCTACAGCTAAGTTTCTGGCTTGGTAGGATGAATGCGTCCATTGGTGTGTTATAAACAGTCATACTTATGGAATACAGAATAATCTTGTCCAATAATATTGTCACAGCCCTGTTTGGTATGACACATATGCTTCAAGAGTCAGTGAGCAAGTCTCTTATTCATTTCAACATAAAAAAAAAGTTGAGAGAAGTTCATCGTTGCCAAAAAAAATTTCAACAGTCAGGATAAGATCAAAGATTGTGTAATATTTCCAATTGCAAAGACATTAACACATATTTACTGTTAGGAAGCTAGTCAATTGGGATTTAAGAGGGAAAGTAATGTAAAATTACACATTTAAAGACAAAGTAGCTGTAGAACTGCTCTTGCTACAATTATATCCTTATTTCTCAGGCTGTTGCGGTTAGAGATTGTATTAGGCCTATTTGTAGGTTCACTTGACTGTGATTTTGAACGTTTCATAGTTGTATTGCCATAGCAAAACATGACTTCAGGATGAAAAACAACCTAAAAAAACCCTAACAGCGAATTAAAATTCATTTTCAAGTCCACAAAACCGACTTTTTTGGGCCCACCGGCCGGCTGTTATGGCTCCTAGTTGACCAGCTTGTTACCGAGCCGGCCGAGCCATTACAAAAATCGGCCGGCTCGGTAATAAACCGGCCAGCCTGGCTAGTTTTCTACCTGGTTGAACCGGCCACCCTACCGGCTCGGTCGACCAGGCTTGGTCGGTTTCGGTCAGGCCGATTTTTAAAACAGAGGCGCAGAGGCACGCAGAGCCTAGCAGGGTTGGCGTTGGGGCTTTCGGGGGAGCACTGGGGTGTCTAGGGCTAGATCCAGGCTAAGTCTTGTAAATCTCGTTTGAGGGTGTGGATCAGTCAGACATTTGGTCTTGGAACAGCAGGTTAGCTGCAGATTCCTTTTATTCTCTGTCGATTTTTTCAGATCTAGAATCCATATTTGTTGTCCTCAGATTCTACTTAATAAAATAAACCCTCATATCTGTTGCACCGGTTTTCCCGCTTTGGGTTTTTCCAGGGACTTATGTCCAAAAATCAGTGTGTCACTTTGTTTGAATGAGCGTAATATTCAGTAAATGCTCTGCATGTGTTCGTTGTTAGTTGTGTTTACTTCGTTATTTTTAGAATCTAATTTCTGAAGATAGCTTGTATAATTTAATCAAGTAGGAGAAGTAAACCATGATATTGCAGTAGAATTTTCAACATGGTATCAGAGCGATAGCAGATAAAACTGAATCTCCATAGTGATCTGGGAGTCTCGCATGGAAGGGCTCTCGCTCAACGGATCAAAGGTACGCCGGGCTTTTTCTCTTCTCTCTCTTTTTACTTTTTTCCTCTACCCATCATTTTCTTTTGGGAATTACTACCACTATCCAGCTCTGAATCTGCCTCTGACCATCAGATCAAATGTGAGTGACTTACTCCTAATGGTAAAATCAAGCTCTATTTTGAATAAAATGGATCTCCCCAATTAGGATCAGCTGAAGAATATTTTTTTACAGGGTGGCAGCAGAAGCAGCAGAGATCCCAAAAGGGAAACTTGGCAGCAAGATAATGCAATACAGATGTGGCAGTGTCTATGATAGTGACATGGGCAGCAGTACAGAAAGCACCAATGCAGTGGATGGAGGGCAACAGACCAAGCATCGGCAGCATAGAAACCAGTTCCAAGATCTTACAATACATGGTATGGATGTATTGCTAGAGCACACTCCGTGCTAAGAGGGAGTGTTGACATTTTGTGTAGTTGAAGTAGCATCGAGTGTGCTCTTGCCCTGAAATTTTGTGAAGGGTCTAAGACACACTTGAACTCCAAAACCCAGAAAGCATTTAGAGAAATTTCAGTATGTGTTCAAGTTATTCAAATAATTAATTATTTTAATGTATTTCCTAAGTCTAAACATAGGAAATTTAAATAATTAAAGTGAATTAATTAACACATGTGCTGAAATGTTCTAAATGATGCGGATCAAGCAGTCTTTTAATCTCAACCGTTGATGAGTGTTTTAATCTTGGCCGTTGATGAGATCATTGAAAAAGTATAAGAGAAAGGCTTGAGGGTCAGTTGGAGACACACACAGATGCAGAGCTGAGAGACTAATCTGAAATTCTAGGGCAGGGTTTGCTAAGAATTTCCAGAGGAGTTTTCTGCAGCGAAGGGTAGTATTGGCTGAGGGGATGATCTGATTCGAGATCCAAGAGTCAACAAGAGGCAGAGGAGCAGCTTTCATGGACAGCACAGAGGAGCAAGGGCAGCAGCAGAAACTACACAGCAGTTGCGCAACACAGAGGCTTCAGCTGCTACGCATGCCCAAGAAGGGGCGCGCTGCAGCTTCAAAGAGCTTCAGAGTTACGTAGAGACCTCCAGAGGCGCGTAAGGACTGCGTCACCCACTCTGGGGTTACGCAATCCCTCTCTAAGCAACGCAGAGGCACGCAGAGCCTAGCAGGGCTGACGTTGGGGCTTCAAGGGCAGCGCTGGGGTGTCTAGGGCCAAATTTGAGCTGAGTCTTGTAAATCTCATTTGAGGGTGTGGATCAGTCAGACATTTGGTCTTGGAACAGCAAGTTAGCTGCAGATTTCCTTTATTCTCTATCGGGTTTTCCAAATCTGGAACCCAAATTTGATGTACTCAGATTATACTTAATAAAATAAACCCTCATATCTATTGCATCGGTTTTCCCGCTTTCGGTTTTTCCGGGGACTTGTGTCCAAAAATCAATGTGTCACTTTGTTTGAATGAGCATAATATTCAGTAAATGATTTGCATGTGTTGGTTGTTAGTTGTGTTTACTTCAATATTTTCCGAATCTAATTTCTGAAGATAACTTGAATAATTTAATCAAGTAGGAGAAGTAGACCATGATACTGCAGTAGAATTTTCAACAATCAACAGCACTGAGGACGCTTCAAGACAGAGCAACATGCAACAGGCATATTGCTAGAACACTTTCCTTGCTAAGAGGAAGTGTTGTTTTTTGTAGCATCGGAAAGTGTTCCAAGTCTCAAAATTTGTAAGGAGGCTTGGATATCAGTATTCCAAAGAACTCAAAAACCGTTTGTAAAAATTCTACTTGGTTCATGTTTTATTAAAATAATTAATTATTTTAATCAAGACCCTAAGTCTAAACTTAGGGAAATTAAATAATTAATGGGTATTAATAAAACTGAGTATGAATTTTCTAGAGAACGAAGATCAAGTCAAGTTTTAATCTTAGCCATTGATTAGACTTCTAATCTGGGCCATTGATTCATCAATGAGAAGATTATAAAAGAAGGCTTCAGGGCCATTTGGAGAGCAAGTCGAGCATACACTTAGTAACCCAAAGGAAGTCGATTCTGAAGGAATAGAATTCGATTTCAGGGGAAAGGAAGCAGAGGGAGTCAGCAGTGACAGGGGTCGAGGAAAGAAGGACGCTGAAGGCCGGAGAAGACAGCACAGAGCAGCAGCGCAGAGAGCTCACGCAGAGTGACGCAGTCTCACGCAGGCACTGCGCAGAGAGACACACAAAGGGACGCAGAGAGGCGCTGTGAATCTCTCGAGTGTCAGAAATTCTCCAGAAGGTTCGTGAGAATTTATCTCAGGTGTTTTCTAAATAAGTCTGCCAGTCTTTTCCATGTAAATAATTTCATTGCTAAAGAATAATATATAAACCATCATAATCTGCACCGGTTTTCCCGCATTGGGTTTTTCTGGGGACAATTGTCCAAAAATAATTGTGTTTATGTGATTGATTCTTATGCTTGTATTTCTTACAGTTCTATTCTCTGTATATACTTGAGTGAATGCTGTAGTTGTACTTATTTCGAAATTTACTGGAAGAATTTTGTAAATAACTTATTGGAAATAATAAGTAGGAGAAATAAATCTATCACTGCAGAAGTATTTTCAGTATTGAAATTTTCACAAGATGGACGCTCTTCCTTCACGTTGGAGCCTCTACGTCACTCTTTATGCAGTGACAACGTAGAGTGACTTCGCTCTTCCTCATGCTGCCTCTTCTAGAATCTAGAAATCTTCCTTTTGAACTTTTGTTGCCACCCTCTCTCACGTGCGACTCACCCTCCAGCTCTATCTCCTCTGTTGAATCACAGCCACTGAGAAAATCGAACTGCCTGGAAAACTGCGTAACTGCACTGGTGTGTTCTCCATCTACCCATCGACGACTTCTTATAATCTTTTGTTGGAGCACCAACAACCAAGATTAAAGCATAATCGATGGCCCAGATTATTTCCCTATCAATCCACGTAAGTTTCTAGATGATTCTCATCTTATCTCAATTAATACTGATTAATTAACCATATTCCCTAAGTTTAGACTTAGGAAATATTTAAAAATCAGTTAATAATCTAATTGAGACACTTCTAGGTGGAATTTCCAAAACCAATTTCTCGGTTTTGGAGAATTCATGTTTTCTAGCCTCTCCACAGAATTTCGTGGCTAGAACACATCTGATGCTACAAAAACTAACACAACCTTCTTCTTGACAGTGACATTCTTGCCAATAACGCAAAAGCATTAAAGCCTAATTAAAGCTTTTTACAATATTCACATAGGGAATTTCCTTGCAAGTCTGAAATATGAATCCACTCCCCTTGCATAATTAGAAAATCATGTTAGTTCTGCCAAGCCAAAAAAATATTAAAGTACGATTCCCGTTGCCAAGTTGTCAAACAGAAAGAGTTTGTTGATTGCCTATGTATACATAGCAATTTTGTAAAACATGTCAAGCTTCAATGCCTAACTATGCTATATCAGAAATCTGGTTGTTTTGACCAAAGTTAGTATATGATATACCTTTAAAGCCTAGCTCAACCTCATCCGTTGTAGGTTGATGTTTTTTTCTTAATCTTGTGAAGCACGAAAAGCATATTTTTACAACTTAAATTGGTACTTGGATGTTATAGTCAATGGATGATGTAAGCACTGTCAGTTAACAAGTTTTAGCAGTTTTCTATGAGTAAAATGGGTAAACCACATTTTCCTAACTAGGGTTGCAAGGGACCACCCCCCCCTCGAATCTGCTCTTGAATTGCACTCCACTTGGGAGCAGATAGTGAGCGCAATCCCTTAAAAAAAAATCCGCTCCCTGTTTTTAGGGAACCTCCATCCTTGCTTTAAAGGAATATCTCAATTTCCTCTTTTCTCAAAGGATCTCATAAAGTCTCATGGCTTGCTCTAAACATCGGAAAAGTATGCTTGTTCGGAGCATATCCATCAAGCTATATGCACCCTGTTATTCATCCTCCGGTCTTGTTAGGTCCCTATATCACTAGTATAGTCCCTTATTATTATTAGTTTAAACCTCTTATTGTTATTATTGTACCCTTGTAACCCCCATTTTGTTATTATTGTGCCCTTAAATTATTATTGTTAGGTCAGCTAGGATTACATTGTGGCCCACTAGGATTACATTATGGCCCCATGGACTCCTATATATAGAAAGGAGGTTTTGTGAATTGTATCATCCAAGAATTGTTCATTTATGTAATGTACTGGAGATTGCCCCCTCGAAGTGGCTCATTTCTAAGGCGTTGATATCTCTTTTCTTCTCTTTTTGGAGATGGTTACACAACATTTGGTATCAGAGCTTTGGATTCTAGGGTTTCGCTGCTCCAAACAGGTCATCGTGGCATTTTCGCTATAACTTTTTTTCTACGAAGGTTCAGAAGCTGAAATTTTTAGGGTGCGAAGCCGAAATCCTGAGGAAGATTCTCTAAAAATTTCAGAGCTTGGTTCGCAATATTTTTGGAGAAATGATCTGTGGAAGTTAGGTATTTTTTCAGGCTCCTAAACAGGTCATCGTGGCATTTGCGCTATAACTTTTTTTCTACTGAGGTTCAAAATCTGAAATTTTTATGGTGCGAAGCTGAAATCCTAAAGAAACTCATCAAAAAATTTCAGAGCTTGGTTCGCAATATTTTTGGAGATATGATCTGTGGAAGGTAGTGCTTTTTCAGGCTCCTGAATTTCATCTAAAAAAGGTGATCGTGGGAAAATTTCAATAACTCTCTCTCTGAGCATCGGATTGGAGTGTCGTAAAAAGTGGTCGCAAGTACACGGACTGTAGTTTCTTAGCTATCAATTTCAGAGGTGAAGGGCAAAACAGTGACACATGGCAAGTCGTACAAGTTCGCTATACTGAACCAGTCCATAATTAGGTCATTGTGGGAGATTAGACATAACTTTGCCTTGGAGAATCCAAATCAAGTCAGACCTGTGGCATTCAAAAAAGAATTCAAAGGGCTACTTTAGTGTTGAATTTCAGATATTGAAGAGCCGCAATCACAAAGATAATACAATTTCAATATCGAGCTCCTCAAAAGCAAATAAAAGGTGTGTATTTTTTTTTCCGAATTGCATAAGTCTTGTTTGAAGAATGAAGTTGAATTGATTGCAAGTGCATATTGTAGAATAGATATCAGTATTGGATTATAAAATGGCCCCTAAAAAGAATTCAACACCCATTAAACCTTTGGAAAGCTCTACTATGACTCATGAAGACAAAGAATTGCAACATGATCTATCAAAATTACAAGAGCAAGTGCAACAAATTTCACTCTCGCAAAGAGCAACAAAAAATGAAATGGAAGTTTTGAAGAAAGGCGTGGAAGCTAAGATGGATGGCGTGGAAGCTAAGATGGACGGCATGGAGGCTGGCATGGAATCTAAGATGGATGACATGGAAGCAAAGATCGATGAGAAAATGGAAAACATGAAGAATTTTCTAAAAGCAGACATGGAAGGTTTGACAAAGTTGATACAAGAAAGGTTTCCTAATGGTGAAAAGATAGTAGAAGAACCTCATGATGAGAACAAAATAAATGTTAATTGTGATTTCATAAACTCTAATGTTGGCAAGAAGAACCACCATATTCCAAAGATGGATATGAGGAAGTTTGATGGAAAGGATCCTGTAACATGGATACTACAGATGGAGCAATATTTTGATCTCCATAACGTGCAAAACACACAAAAGGTACGCATTGTAACTTTACATTTAGAACAAAATACATTTGTATGGTATCAATGGCTTTGCTCCCGTAAAAAAATTGTCACTTGGTCAATTTTTACGGAGGAAATGATAGCACATTATGAAGATACAAAGAGCAACACCTTCTTTACCCAATTGATAAATCTCAAACAAAAGGGTTTAGTGGGGCAGCACATTGAGGACTTCCAAAAATTGAATATAAGGGTAACCGATCTTACAGAGGAACACAGGATTGATCTCTTCCTAGGCACTTTAAAGGATAACATCCAACATGAAGTTCGCGTTTTGGAACCTGATTCATTGGAGAAGGCATTCAGGTTGGCAAGAAAAGTTGAATGTAAAATTATGGCGACAAGGAAGCCTACCACTCAATTCTATAAAGAAAGAAGTGTTGCTACGCCTAGATTTCCACAACCTACAAGGTTGACACCACAACAATTGGAAGAAAAAAGAGAAAAAGGGCTTTGATACAGTTGTGATAGCAAATACACTAAAGGTCATAAGTGTGCTGAAAAGAAATTATTTTACATAGATTGTGAAGAAGAAGAAGAAAATGAAAAAGAAGAGGATATACACCAGGAACTAGCCATAGAAGAGGAAGAAATGAATCCGACCATATCATGTAATGCACTGGCAGGAATTACCACTCCTCAAACTCTCAAGATAGCAGGATAGATCAAGAAGAAAAAGGTAATAGTGTTGATTGATTCAGGTAGCACCCATAATTTTATTCATTGTAAGGTAGCCAAGGAATTAAATTGTTTCCTATACCCAGCACTAGAATGTCAAGTGATGGTTGCAAATGGAGGAACTATAAATTGCTCTGAAAAATTCCATAATATCAAGCTAACCATGGGGGAATATGTATTGACTAGTCCAATGCTTTCCATTCCTATGGGAGGTGCTGATGTTGTACTAGGAGTACAATGGTTACAATCTTTGGGGACGGTAGCTTTTAATTTTCAATAACTTTTCTTGAAATTTTTTTCAGAAGGAAAGGAAGTCGAATTACGGGGTATTGAAGGGAATCCAGGAAGAATAATAAGCTCTAATGGCATGACAAAGCTTCTAAAGAAAGAACAACGAGGCGTAATTGCACAATTATGCTCACTAGAAGTTCCAACATCAAAATCATCTATTTCTGCAGATCTCCAACAAGTCTTGGACAATCATTCCAAAGTGTTTGAAACTCCCAAAGGACTCCCACCTATTCGTGATCATGATCATGCTATTCATTTGATTCCAGGAAGTGTTCCTCCAAACATCGGGCCTTATAGATATCCTTACGTCCAAAAGAGTGAAACTGAACGTATGATTGCAGAAATGTTAGAGGCGGGTATAATTCAACCTAGTCAAAGTTCTTTCTCTGCTCCTGTAGTATTGGTACACAAGAAGGATGGATCATGGCGCATGTGTCCGGATTATAGGGAGCTCAAGAAGCTCACCATTAAAGATAAATTTCCCATTCTGTGATTGATGAATTATTGGATGAATTACATGGAGCAATTTATTTTACCAAGTTGGATCTTCGTTCAGGATATCATCAAATTAGAATGAAGACTGAAGATATTCCAAAAATAGCATTTCAAACTCATGAGGGTCATTATGAATTTTGGTCATGCCTTTTGGCCTTACCAATGCACCTTCTACATTTCAAGGGTTGATGAATTCCATTTTCAAACCCTTCCTTAGAAAATTTGTGCTAGTATTTTTTGATAATATACTAATCTACAGCAGGCCTTGGAAGGATCATGTTGAACATGTTGACAGGGTGCTCAAACTATTGCAGGAGAAACAATTATATGCAAAAACATCCAAATGTTTCTTTGGAGTACAAGAGGTGGAATATTTGGGTCATATTGTATCTCACGAGGGTGTTAAGATAGACCCTAACAAAATTAAAGCCATTAAGGAATGGAAAGTCCCCACAACCATAAAGCAGTTGCGAGGATTTCTCGGGTTAACAGGGTATTATCGCAAGTTTGTTAAGAATTATGGGAGAATAGCAGCACCTCTAACAACACTAATGAAGAAAGATGCATTTTCATGGACTCCTGAAGCCACTAAGGCCTTTGAACATCATAAAGAGGCAATGTGCCTAGCGCCTGTCTTAGCTATGCCAGACTTCACAAAGCCTTTATTGTGGAATGTGATGCCTCAGGAAATGGAATTGGTGTTGATTTAATGCAGTAAGGAAGACCCATTGCTTTTGAAAGTCGTCCAATCAAAGGAAAGTATTTACAGAAACCTGTTTATGAGAAGGAAATGTTAGCAATACTGCATGCACTAAAGAAATGGCGAACTTACCTAATGGGAAGACACTTCAAGGTAAAAACTACTCATGATAGTCTTAAACACTTTCTGGAACAAAAACTATCTTCAGAAGAGCAGCAAAAATGGGTCACAAAGATGTTGGGTTATGACTTTGAAATAATCTACAAAAAAGGAAAGCTTAATGTTGTTGCAGATGCACTCTCAAGAAAGAATGAAGAGGTGGAAGCATTGCTTTGTGCCATTTCTATTATCCAACCAGATTGGATAACCGAAGCAAGAGATGAATGGAAGAAGGACAAAGATGTATGGACACTCATTCAAAAGTTGCGGCAAGATCCTAGTACATCTGATACATTTAGTTGGAAAAATGATTCCTTATGGTACAAAGATCGCTTATATCTTTGTAAGAATTCCCAACTAACACAAAAGATTCTTCTGGAATTGCACACTTCTCCTTTAGGAGGACACTCAGGATTTTTAAAAACTTACCACAGGGTGAAGAAAGAATTTTTTTGGGATGGCTTTAAATCTGATATTCGAAAGTTTGTGGCGGAATGTTTGGTTTGCCAGCAGAATAAAGTGGAAACAATTAAGACCCCAGGACTTCTACAACCTTTATCCATTCCAAGTCAACGTTGAGAGGAGATTTCAATGGATTTTATCACAGGTTTACCTAAGTCCGAAGGAAAGAGTGTCATCATGGTGGTAGTTGATAGACTTACCAAGTATGCACACTTTTGTGCATTATCTCATTCATTTAAAGCAAGTACAGTTCCTACTACATTTATGGATAGAATTCAAAAGCTACATGGAAGCCCAAGGGTTATTGTGAGCGACAGAGATCCCATTTTTACTGGAAATTTTTGGACGGAGTTATTTTCTTGTTTGGGTACTCAATTAACTCATAGCTCATCTTATCATCCTCAATCTGATGGTCAAACTCAGATAGTAAATAAATGTTTGGAAGGATATCTTCGTTGTTTTGTATCTGATAAACAAACACAATGGGTCAAGTGGTTACCTCTTGCTGAATGGTGGTATAACACTTCCTTCCATACTGCAGCAAAAATGACCCCATTTATGGCACTTTATGGATATCATCCACCATCCATCACATCATCTTTAAGAGAAAATACGAAGGTTCAAGCAGTGGAAGATCACATCGAGCATCAGCAAGAAGTTCTCCAACTCTTAAAGGATAACCTGAATTTGGCACAAAATCGAATGAAACAACAGGCAGATCAACATCGTAGCGAGAGAAGTTTTGATGTAGGAGATTGGGTATTTTTACGTCTACAACCATACAAACAAATGTCCCTCAAGCAAGCAAAGAAGGATAATAAATTATCGCCAAAGTACTATGGTCCTTACAAGGTGTTGCAAAAGATTGGTACTATGGCATACAAATTGGAGCTTCCTGCTTCTTCGCGAGTACATCCAGTTTTCCATGTTTCATGCTTAAAGAAGGCTATAGGTGAAAATCTTCCAGTTCAAACAGTATTACCAAAACTTGATGGGGAAGGGAAAATCATATTGGAACCTGAAGCAGTCATGGAAAAAAGAACTCGACAACTACGGAATCGATCAATTTCAGAGTATCTCATCAAGTGGAAGAACTTACCCACCGAAGATTCTACATGGGAGGATGAGAATTTTATACAGAAGCACCCGGAGCTACTCAAGCGTTGAGGACAACACTTTTTTGAAGGAGAGGGGCATGTTAGGTCCCTATATCACTAGTATAGTCCCTTATTATTGTTAGTGTAAACCTCTTATTGTTATTATTGTACCCTTGTAACCCCCATTTTGTTATTATTGTGCCCTTAAATTATTATTGTTAGGTCAGCTAGGATTACATTGTGGCCCACAAGGATTACATTTTGGCCCCATGGAATCCTATATATAGAAAGGAGGTTTTGTGAATTGTATCATCCAAGAATTGTTCATTTATGTAATGTATTGGAGGTTGCCCCCTCGAAGTGGCTCATTTCTAAGGCGTTGATATCTCTTTTCTTCTCTTTTTGGAGCTGGTTACACAACAGGTCTATACACCAAAGCCAGTCAATTATGTTGCATCTTAAGGATAGAGTCATCAGATATCATATTATAATCAGCTATCAACACCCTTTGACATGGTTATGATCTGTGGCTCCCTCTGAGGCCATACATCAGATGGTCATTAAGCTTCAATGATGGGACTGCTAAATGATTTATGCCATGTGCATGAAACTACTTCATAAGAATCATCTAGCCATTTGTATTCATTTGACTATGACAAGTGACTTTTCTCTGCCCCAAATACTTCATGTCAAATTCTTTTCCCAGATTCTTCTTATAGTCCTTAATGAGCCTAGATGACCCTGTCAAAAACAAATCATCTACGTACAAAAAAAAAATCAGAGGCTCCTTCTCTACTGTGAGATAGTAGAGATTGGGATCAGCGTCACTCATGACAAATCCCATCTGCTGCAAGTAACCATCAATTCGACCATACCATGCTCTAGGTGCCTGTTTAAGCCCATACAAGGCTTTCTTCAGCCTGCATACGACTTTTCTTCTCATGTGTTTTAAAGCCTTTTGGTTGTTCGATCTAAACCTCTTCTTCTATCACCACGTTCAAGAATGCAACCTTAACGTCCATCTGGCGAATCTCCCATCCCATCTGCGCTACAAGGGATATAATGGATTTGATAGAGGTATATTTGGCTACAGGGGGGAAGGTTTCTTCATAGTCTATCCCTTCCATCTGAGCATATCCCTTAGCCACGAACCTGGCCTTGTACTTCTCTACACTGCCATCTGCAGCATATTTGATCTTGTAAATTGACCTAGAAACCACAACTGATTTGTCCTGTGGTCTAGGTACAACTTCCCATACATCATTAGTCATGATAGAGCAAAACTCCTCTACCATAGCATCCACCCAAACTTTATGTTGTACAACCTCCTGAAAACTAGAGGGTTCTTCAACCTGCACTACCAATGCTTTGTATCTGTCAGGCTGTCTACACTTCCTTTTCCTAGTTCTAGGAGCCCTAACAAACTCCTCTGCGTCCCTAAGCGTATGTCGTACTTCTCTGTTAACCCAGCCGATGGTGGTGGGTGGCTCAATCAATTCTTCTTCCTGTTGTCCCATCTGTTGTGAGCTACCTAGATTTTCTTCTCCTGAAGAAATACTAGTACTGGTCACAGTGCTTGACCCTGACGGTTTTCCATCTCTTGGATCTTCTACCTGTTGCCGCTGGATAAGAGGTACATCCTAAGGCTGCTCATCAATAGGCATTTCTCGGGATTTTTTGAAGGCTCGATCCTCCATGAATTTCACATCCCTCCTTACTACAATTTTCCAATTACTCGAAATGTAGATTTTGTATGCCTTTAATGTCTCGCTATATCCTACGAGATACCCTTTCTCATCAATCTGATCTAATTTGCTTCGTTTCTCATCTAGAACGTGACAATATGCCACACTCCCAAAAATCCTAAAGTGACTTACCTCCGACTTCATCCCTCTGAAGACACTCTCAAGCGTTTTCTTGCCTAATGCTCTGTGAGGAGTCCTATTTTGGATATATACAGCTATGTTGCATGCTTCTGCATACAGAAATCTAGGAAGATCCTGGTCATACAGCATTGCCTTTGTTGTCCCAAAAATAGTCCTATTCTTTCATTCTGCAACTCCATTCTGCTCAGGATTATAAGGAGTTTTCCATTCTCTTCTGATGCCCTCCCTTGCGCAAAAATCTGTGAATTCCTTATCAGTATATTCCCCACAATTATCTATGAAAATTTCTGAATATAGAAACTCTACTACAATATCTTGATTTACTTCTCCCACTTGTTTGAATTAATTAAGAAGTTATTTTCTGAATATTCAGTAAAATATCAAAGCAAACATAATTGCAGCCTACACATACATATAGATCATTTACTAAAGAATAACGCACATATCATAAAGGACACGGTATTTTTTGGACAATGTCCCCGGAAAAAACCCAATGCGAGAAAACTGGTGCAACATCTTATAGAGGATTTATTTATTAAGCAGAATATTCGAATACAATCAAGGGCACCAGTAATGGTTTTCCCAACAGAGAATTCACAGTAAATGTACCTATCAATCAGAGACAGAAAATATGGTTGATTCAGCTGAGAAAGCACTCCTCTAAAAACATTGAATACGAGCCCTTTCTGGCCCACTGGAACCCCAGCGCTGCTCTTCCAGCTTCTGCATCAGCTTCTCCTGCCCAACATAGCCACTGCGCAGCACAGGCTACCCCTGCGTCACCCTTCTGGGCTCAGCGCTGCCTCTACACTACCTCTGCGTGATCCGGGTTGGACTGTGTCCCTTCTGCTGGTCTCTGTGCTACCTGGTACGGATCTGCCTTAGTATTCTCGGCCTTGAATCAGAATAATCCCTCGCCGATCTGACCCTCTCAAGCACTGCAAGCTCACTCGAAAATTCTCAACAAACCGCGCCCCAGAATTTCGACTTAGCTCAAGTGCTACCACTCTGTGTGTCTTCTCCAACTAGCCCCAAGCCTTCCTTTAATAATTTTCTCATTGATAAATCAACGGTCGTGATCTAATCTCTAATCAACGGCTAGGATTAGAAAAGACTTGATCCACATAACTTAAAACATTCTCACCCACATGTTTTAATTAATTCCCTGTAATTATTTAATTTCCTAAGTTAGACTTAGGGTCTCCATTAAAATAATTAATTATTGGAATAACTTTCACACTGGGAGGAATTTCTCCAAATGATTTATGAGTCTTGGAGATCTCATGTGTCCTAGCCCCTCCACAAAGTTCCAGAAATAGAGCACATTCGATGCTACCCAAAATCTCAACATTATCTGAACGGAATACTTTGATTTTCTTCCCGATCAGGTTTTCTACAAGAGCTTTAAATTCTCTGAACCGATCAAAGACCTCATACTTGGTCTTTAAGAAGTAAATCCAAATCTTCCTGGAATGGTCATCAATGAAGGTGACAGTATTCGTCACCACCAAGAGCTCTAGTGGACATTGGTCTGCAAATATCTGAATGTATTAGTACCAATACACTCTTTGCGCTATTGTTGCTTATGGAATATGTTGCTTTAGCTGTCAAACCAGGAGGTAACTCCTCAAAACTAGAATGTGTATTAGCTGAAGAATGTACATGCTCTTATAGATGGGAGGTGAGGCTATTGGGATTCAGCTCCCAATGACTCTTGGCCTTCCTTATTTCCTAATATTAAATAATATACAAAAATACAAATGCACACCCATCCATAGGATTAGGTGTCAACATTCCCCCCTTTAATCCGAAGGGATGTTGGTGAGTCCAAGCATCGATCTGAACTTTTCAAACCTTTCTCTTCCAAGTGCTTTGGTGAAGATGTCAGCAGTTTGCTCATTTGTGGAACAATGATGTAGATGGATGGTTTTGGCCTGAACATGATGTCGAATGAGATGGTACTTTTTATTGATGTGCTTTGTTCGATCATGGAACTTTGGGTTCTTGGCCAACTTTATTGCAGAAGTGTTGTCGATCATGAGTGGAGTGGAATACATCTGTTTCATCCGCAAATCTTCCAGGATTTTCCGGAGCCACACAATTTCCTTTGTTGCTTCAGCTGCTGCCACATATTCTGCCTCGGTCGTGGAATCTGCTGGAACTGATTGTTTGCGTGATCTCCATGAGACAGCTCCTGATCCAAGACTCATGGTGTAACCTGTAGTAGACACCCCTGTTTCTTTGTCGCCATCAAAGTCTGAATCAGAGTATCCGGTCAAGATGAAGTCGCCTACCCGTGTATATTTGAGTCCAAAGTCTTGAGTCCCCTTCAAGTACCTTAGCACTCTTTTTGCAGCAGACCAATGTCCTTCACAAGGTTTTTGCATGAACCTTGAGAGGATTCCAACAGCAAATGAGATGTCAGGTCTGGTGGTGGTTAGATAGATAAGACTTCCTACAAGCTGTCTATACTTAGTTGCATCCTCAAATTCCTTCCCTTCAACAGATGTGAGCTTCAAGTTTTGTTCCATTGGAGTGCCTAAGGGTTTACAGTCTTCCATGCCAAATTTGTTCAAGAGATCTCCAATGTACTTCTTCTGAGAAAGAAAGATGAATTTAGGATGTTGAATTACTTCAATACCCAAATAGTAATGAACATGACCCAAATCAGTCATTTCAAAACCTTTCTTCAACTCTTTCTTCATGGATGCAATATAGCTCTCATTGTTTCCTGTTATCAAAAGATCATCTACATATACCACAAGATATACAACTGTTTTTCCAACTTTCTTAACAAACAAAGTTGCATCATCAAGATCAAAGTGTTTGAACTCAAGTTTCAGAAGATGCTCGGTCAACTTCTCATACCAGGCTCGTGGTGCTTGCTTGAGGCCATACAAGGATTTCACAAGTTTGCAAACTTTGTGTTCTTGACCCTTTATCACAAATCCTTTTGGCTGGGACATATAAACTTTCTCTTTCAGATCTCCATTCAAGAACGTTGTTTTTACATCCATCTGATGAACTTTCCATCCACTCTGAGCTGCTAAGGCAAAGAGAGTCCGGATGGTGGTCCATTTTGCTGTGGGAGCAAACGTTTCTTCATAATAAATTCCTTCCTTCTGTGCGAATCCTTTTGCCACAAGCCTAGCCTTGTGCTTGTCAAGTGAGCCGTCTGCTTTGTACTTGTTCTTGTAGACCCACTTACGGCCAATTGGTTTTGTTCCCAAAGGCGGATCAACCAGCTTCCAAGTGCCATTCTTTATCAAGGCATCATACTCCTTCTGCATCGCTTCTTTCCATTCATCATGAGAAGCGGCTTCTTTGAAGGAAGTTGGTTCATGATCTGTAGACAAACTCAATTCACAGCTATAAGCAATATCCATATCAACAGGGGAATCAGAATTATCTACATCACCTTCGATTTCTTGAGTGGAACTTCTTGTTCCTGTTTTTCCAACCTCATCAGGATGAACATCCTCCAATGTCTTTGTCAGCCATTTGGGAGGACCTTTCTGAGATGGCCCAGGCTGATCACTTGACTGAGTTGGGATTGATTCAAGATTCAATCTCCCAATTCTGTCAATCACATCATCCAATGTGTCATCCGTGGTTGTTTCTTCATGTGGGGGAGAGTGTGGTTCAGGAAATGATTCCACAGTTTGATTCAATATCGGAATCCCCCTTCAAGGTGTGGAATCACATTATCAAATTCCTCGCTGGAAAGACGATTTTTTTGTGAATCGTCCAGGCGATCGTTGCCGCTCAACAACCTTGTCACTCTTGGAAGATTCAAGAACATGACATCTCTTGCTATTACAAATTTCTTATTTGCTTCATCATAGAGACGATATCCTTTGGAGGTATTGGAGTACCCCAAGAAGATACATTTTCTATTTCTAGCACCAAGTTTGTTCCTTTGACCCTTGGGTATCAAGGCATAACAGGTGGACCCAAAGACCCTGAAATGCTTTACCGAAGGAATGTGGCCATGCCGCATTTCAAAAGGAGTTTTGTTTCTAATTGAACTTGAAGGACACCTATTCTTTATGTAAACAGCACATAGAACTGCATCAGCCCAAAACATCAATTTTACATTCTTGAAAAATAACACGGAGCGGACCATATTTAAGATGGTTCTGTTCATTCTTTCAGCTACACCGTTCTGTTGTGGATTATATGGCACAGTGGTTTGATGTTTGATTCCATGTTGACGAAGATAATTTTCAAATTCGTTTGAAGTGTATTCTTTTCCATTATCAGTACGTAGAGAGCCAATATGTGTTTGTGCATCATTTTCAATCCATGCATGAAAATTTTTGAAAGTTTGAAAAGCATCAGACTTATTCTTCAATAAGTAAATCCAACACATTATGGTGTAGTCATCAATAAATTTCGTCATGTATTTGTTTCCATTTGCAGAAGCAATAGGCATAGGGCCACATAAATCTGAATGAACAAGTTCAAGTTTCCTATGTGCTCTTGAGTGTGAATCATGAAATGGTTGTTTGCTATGCTTTCCTAGAATACAAGCATCACATTCCTTAGGTTTTCTAGGAATTGTAGGCAGTCCATCAACACCATTTTTCTTCAACAAACGAAGGTTGTCATAATTTAAGTGTCCAAATCTAGCATGCCATAAAAGACTTGATGGAAATGTACCTTCATCATGATATGAACTGAAAGCAAAGTTTTGAGCATGAGCAGATGAACCTTTCACCTTCAAAAGTCTCCCTTCTTCTATTCCCTCCATGACAAGTGAGTGATCTGATGCTGATCTGACCTCTGCCTTGCCATCAAACAAGTGAACTGAGTGTCCTTGCTGCCGGATTTCGATCAGGGACAGCAAGTTTTTCTTCAACTCCGGGAGGTATAGAACCTCATGTAGGATATGATCAGGAAGACCAGGCAGTTTAAGCCTGACTGTGCCAAGCCCTGATGGCTTGAGTTTGGATTTATCTGCGAAATATACTGCTCCATCAACTTTGTCAGTGAATTCTTCAAAAAAATATTTTCTAAATGTCATGTGACATGTTGCTCTTGAATCTAGCAACCAATCATCTCTCCATGAAGTAAATGAAACATCAAATAGGTTTTCAGTTACTCCATTGTTACAATGTGCTAGAACAGAATGAGCTGATTCAGCTGGTTTACCTTTGTCTTTGTCATCAGTTTTACCACTGTCTTGATTTGTTTGCTGCTGAGCTTTAGATTGTCTGCCCCCCTTTTCTCTGAAGTTTCTTCTTCGTCTTCTGCCTTCTCTTCCTTTGGATGGACCTGAAGCATGTCTCTTTTCTCTCTGTGCCAAGTAGGCAGCCTCTTTAGAAGATGAAGGGACTGTCATCTTCTTTTGAAGGAGGAGAGAAAAACCAAAACTTTGCTAGAAAATTTCTCTTGAAGGAGAGAAAACAAAAAATCTTTTGCTAGAAAATATACTCAATTAAAAAGGGCAGAAACTCTTGCTGGAAAAAATATTCTGCTCAAAAACTCTTGCTGAAGACTGAATTTTAAAAAACACTCTTTGCTATAAACTGATTCTGCATAAAAAAAAATATAATTTTTTTTTTGTTTTTGTTTGGGGAAAAAATTTATATGAAAAAAGTAGAATGGACGGAATGATATGAATGGGAAAAGAAGGGGCGGAATTATGAATGGAAAATATTATAAGGAGGAGTGGTATTAAATGATGGGAGGGGCGGAAGAATACAACGCATACCGTGACAACGCATGCCAAAAACCATGTAATCACAATAAAATATGAGCGGTATAAAGGAATGGACAGTGTTTAAATATGAACTGTGGGGCGGAAATATATATCGATAGACAGCAATAATATCATATGACAGCGTATTGAACAATGTTTTATATATATATCGACAGAGTTGATAATGCAACGTGGAGGAGGGCCGACAGGCCACGGAGGACGTTGTGGTATTTTATATAGACAGTCGGTAATACAGACAGCGAGGAGGCGGTTTTGTATATAGAAAGGGCGTGTTATATTATGGTACCACAGCGTTTAAAAATGCAGCGTTTAACTATTTGAAAGCGTTACAAAGTAATCACACAGCGTTTAAACAATGGACAGTGGTAATATATGGGACGGCGGTGTTATATAAAGCAGACAGCGGTATTACCATATATGTGACAGCGTTGTATTAAAGGTGGAGGGGCGGACAGACCACGCCAAACCAGCGTTTTAAAAATCAATTGACAGCGTTAACGTAGATAGACAGCGTATGGATGTCAATAATGTAATATGGACAGCGTATAGATGTAAATAGACAGCGTTTACACAATGTCCATTTAATGGACAGCGTTCAGCGTTTATAATGGACAGCGTTCAGCGTTTACACAGAGGGCGTTATGCAGCGTATTATATATATACAATGGACAGCATTTAATGTATATGGAATGCTGTATGAACAGTGGTAGCGTGGGCGCGGAGACTGCTGTGTGAGAGTGCTGTGGAACGTATTGACAAATAGCACGGAGACTGCTATGGAGCGTGGTTGTGTGAGACTGAAAAATTGAGCGCTGTATATATATGTGTGACAGCGTACAGTGTAGAATGGAACGCTGGATAGCTGGGATGTAGCGCTGGATATAAACCACTGTGGAGGAATGTGCGTAGAACAGTGAGGGAGATAGCAGTGAGGTAGGGAAATGAATGGGCACCAGAATGGGTCGATAGGTATGGAGAAGGGGAGGCGTTGGTGCAGGTCGATATGTAGGGAATGGGGAATGGAGAATGCAGGCAGGGGAAGGGAAGTGTGTGAGGGCGCAGGGATAAATGGAGAGGGAGGTGAGTGAATGGAGAGGAGAGTGAGGGCGTAGGGAGAATGGAGGAGGCCCAAAAGGGCGTTACAAAAAAAATTTGAACTTGAATCTACAGAAGACAGAGTTGCAGGACTGCTGGACTTGCAGAATGGCAGAGCCTGCAATTTGCAGATTGACAGAGCCTGCAGTCTGCAGGAGCTGGAGCTGCAAATGTCAGTGCTAAATAGGGAAAAAAAAATGCAGAATAACAGTAGCAATTAATGAGCAGCAAAAACTATTAAAAAATATTGACTGAGCAAAGGTTAGGGAGTTACACCACAGGGCAGAAATGCCAATTGTGGGGCTGGCTCTGATACCATGTCAAACCAGGAGGTAACTCCTCAAAACTAGAATGTGTATTAGCTGAAGAATGTACATGCTTATATAGATGGGAGGTGAGGCTATTGGGATTCATCTCCCAATGACTCTTGGCCTTCCTTATTTCCTAATAATAAATAATATACAAAAATACAAATGCACACCCATCCATAGGATTAGGTGTCAACATTAGCATACTTCCCTTGTACGCACCCTTTGCACACGTCATCATGCTTGATGCTTAGGATTGGAACTCCCGTAACAGTTTCTCTGAGCATTCTCAAAGGTCCATGATGTAGATGCCCCATTTTTCTGTGCCATAGATCATTCAGATCTGTTTCGCCACTTAGACTACTGCCTACCAGTGCCATTGGAGACTCGAGCTACAACTTGTATAGTCTATTGCTTCGAGTTCCAATCTGAGCCTTCTTCTTCCAACTTGAATGCTTGACGTACACTTTCCTTCCAATGAAGTATACATCATATCCCTTGTCCTACAATTGAGACACTGAAAGTAAGTTCATTCCCAATCCAGGCACATGCAGCACATTTGTGGCTCGAAGACTGTCTTATGCTTTTGTCTGAAATGTTACAGTCCCTTTTCCTACAGGGGTACACTTTGTCTTGTTTCCCATAGTAATTTAGAAGTCCATCCGTTCTTCTTGATAGCTGGAGAAATGATCTCTTACTCCAGCGATATGGGCTGAAGCCCCGCTATCAATATACCAATCATTTGATGATGCAGAGCTAGATAAACATGCACATTCCCTTTCTAGCCTTGAGGCCAACCTTGAAATAATGTGATCTTCCATCTTCTTTGTGCTTTTCCTTTTCCCAGCAGTTTCTGCAGAAGGAATGTGTAAGCCCTCAGGAGTACGATTTGTTGTTGAAGAAGCATCACGAGTTCCCTTTAGCATAGACCCCCCTCCTTTCTTGTCCAACCTTGCTCTGATACCATGTGAAAATTTCAAACTTGAAATCCTACTGCAATATCTGATATTATTTCTCCTAATTATTATTCAAAAATAAGTTATTTACAAAAATCTCTTCGGTAGATATTGAAATAAATTCAACTGCAGTGTTCACCATACAATTACAGAGCAAAATTATAAGGGAATACTAGCACAAGAATGACACAGAGGTTTTTGGACAATTGTCCCCGGAAAAACCCAATTTGGGAAAACCAGTGCAGCAAATGAAGGTTTCTATTATTCTTCAGCAATAATCTTCTTGTACAATTTACAATCAGCAGTAATGAAGAGAATTCTTCGTGATAAAACTGGAGAAATTTCTCAAAAAATTTCCTGATGAGAAATGACCCCAGAGGGACCCTCTTGGCCACCTATGTCACCACTTCACTGGCTCTGTGTGGGTACTACGCAAAAATGTGTCACCCCTCTACGTTGTTCCCTTCCTGCCTCTGTGTTGTCTCTTCCTTTCACTGCGTCACCTGCACCTACACCCCAAATTGATGTTGAACCCTCTCTGTCTCTCCTCCACCTGCAACCCTCCCTCTGGATCAATTTTCTCTTGCCGAACTTCAGCCACTAAGAAAATCGATTTACTTGGGCAACTGAGTATCTACACTGGTGTGTTTTCCAAATGACCCTCAAGCCTTTGTTTATAGTTTTCTCGTTGAGACATCAACAGCCGAGATTAGATGTCTAATCAACGGCTAAGATTATAACTTGACTTGATCCATGTTCTCAAGAAGATTCATACTTTGTTTTATTAATACCCTTTAATTATTTCATTTTCCTAAGTTTAGACTTAGGATCTCATTAAAATAATTAATTATTTTAATAAAACACATTCCAAGTGGAATTTTCACAAACGATTTTTTTGTTCTTTGGAATACATGTGCCTAAGCCTCTCCAAAAATTTTGAAACTTAGAGCACTTCTGATGCTACCAAAAATCAACATTCTAGCCACAAAATGTTGTGGAGAGGCTAGAATACATGAGTTCTCCAAAACCCAGAAATCGTTTCTGAAAATTCCACCCAGAAGTGTCTCAATTTGATTATTAACCGATTTTTAGATATTTCATAAGTCTAAACTTAGGAAATATGGTTAATTAACCAGTATTAATTGAGATGAGGTGAGAATAATCTAGAAACTCACACGGATCGACAGGGAAATAATTTGGGCCATCGATTATGTTTTAATCTTGACCATTGGTGCTCCAACAGAATATTATAAGAAAAAGTCGATGGGTAGATGGAGAACACACCAGTGCAGATACGCAGTGGCCCAGGCAGTTTGATTTTCTCAGTGGCTGTGATTCAGCAAAGGAGATAGAGCTAGAGGGTGAGTAGCAGGTGAGAGAGGGAGCAACAATAATCTAGAAGGAAGATTTTCCAGATTCTGGAGGAGGCAAAGCAAGGAAGACCGAAGTGCACAAGAGCTCTACACAGTCACTATGTAGAGGGCGACGCAGAGGGTCCAGCATGAAGGCAGAGGGTCCATCTCTAGGGTAGAAATTCGTTGTGGAGTGTGAGAAATTTCTCACAAAATTTCTCTCGGTATTTCCTTCAGTTTGGATTGCCAATAGGACCTCTATGATTCTTGTACTCAGATTTGCGGTTGAAGATTAATAAGAAAACCCTCATCTGCTACACCGGTTTTCTCAAGTTGGGTTTTTCCAGGGACAATTGTCCAAAAATAAATGTGTTAATATTGTTGTGTGTGATAAAATTTCTCTATTTCCAGTATTTTATTTTCCGCAGTAATTTTATTATGAAAATTGCAGTTGTAAATTTATTCGTTGTTTTCCGTAGCAAATAAACTACATAATTAAATTTACAGTTAGAAAAATATTTTTCAGTTAGAACAATAGATGAAATTTTCACAGACAACCTATCGATCTCGGCAAAAGTTTCATGATGGTCCTGCTTCTCCTCCTTGTCCTTCTTCCTGAGAGGACACTGGGTACTATAGTGGCTTAGCTCACCATACCTGGAGCACTTGACCTTTAACTGGTCCTTCTTCTTCCTACGATGCTCCATCAGTCCCTGACTGGGACCCTTCAATGCGAGGGCCACATTCTCCTCCTCCTTCACCTGCTTTGACACGTTGTTGTTGTTGTCACAGATGAAGCTCTTTAGCAAGTCTCGTCTCAACTCCTCCTGTTGCAAATCGGCCCACACCCTGTCCCACCTTGGCAAGGTGTCTATGCCCATAATACTTTGGACAAATATGTACCAGTCCTCAGAGACACTCTTGAGTGACAATCGTAGTAGCTTTGTGGGTTGAGGCGTTGCCCCAACAATTGCAAGTTGATCGCAGATCTCCTGAATCCTGGTGAGGAAGGCGTCCATGCGTTCCCCTTTTTCCATCCTGACGCATCTCAACTTCTCCTCCAAGTACATCTTTCGCAGCTCGGAATTGCCCTGGTACAACGTGGAAAGTGTATCCCACATCTCTTTGGTCGTTGGCTTGGCCGCTATGTGCAATACAATGTGATCACGAACACCATCAAGGACCAACCTCTTTGCCCTCGTCATCTCCTTTCTATACTCTTTGAGTTGATCTGCATCCGTGGGAACACCTACGACATTATCAATATATGCCTTGAGATTAAACTCATCTAGAACGAAGGAGATCCTTGCCTTCCAAATAACATAGTTGGAAGCTCCATCCAACCTGTCCTGATCTCGAAGCGCAGTTGTGGCCATCTCAGCAATAGATGTCGAAAATCTCCTCTTCCCTTCTGCTCAGTTGTTGCTCATCTATTCACACTCCAATCTGGAGTGTGAAACTTTTCTCACAACGACTGCTGATCTGCAAGGGATATCGAACTTCTTGAGACTAGTAGTTCCTTGAGGAAAATATTCCCTCAGTGTTTGCTCTTCATCCACCCGACGCTAGTTCTGCCCTAGCAAACTGCTGCAAAACTAATACGTCCAGCTAGAGATCTGCTCTGCAAGAATATACTGGCTTCTCCCTCTGCCTCTAGAATTCCTCGATCTGGAGAAATCGAATTTTTTTGTCGCTCTCTGAGAAAAATCAATTTTCCTCAAAAAATGACAGCGCTGCCCTCTGGGGTTTCAAAATGTTGCCCACACTAAACAGCGAAACTCCTCCTTTCTTCACTATTGAGCTCTCTGGATGATCATCTGTGCTCTGAAACCATGTGAAAATTCGGAGAGCCAAATCCTATTGCAGCACTGATGTTATTTCTTCTAATTGTTAATTCTACTTAACAATCAATCTGATGTTTCCTACGACAAATATCGAAATAAATACACTGCAACTTTCACAAATAAAAACTGCTGAAGAAATAAATGTTGGAAGAAATGCTAGCGCACACATAAAATAACTGTTATTTTTGGACGAAAGTCCCCGAAAAAACTCAACTTGGGAAAACAGATGCAGCAGTGAGGGTTTTATAATTTATTATATTATGCAGTTGTGAAATCTAAGCACATCTATGGATGCCCAACTAGCACTGCAAACAGCAAGAAAAACTAAGTAAAATACTGAAGGGAATTACCCTTCTCCCACATGCAATCTCTCGCTGGACTTTCCCTATTAGAAACTCAGCCTCCCGGTGCATTGCGTCAGTCTCTGCGTAGCTGGCTAGATGGCTTGCATCAAACTAGACTTTGATGAAGTTGTCATATCTCTGGAAACTGAGAAAACCGTCTCTCTGACCCTATGGGACTCC
The DNA here is from genome assembly GCA_034641835.2 of Pinus albicaulis. Classification (NCBI taxonomy): domain Eukaryota; kingdom Viridiplantae; phylum Streptophyta; class Pinopsida; order Pinales; family Pinaceae; genus Pinus; species Pinus albicaulis. Next base: position 181,433,181 of record CM076584.1, read on the forward strand.
TTCCCGATGTTTGGAACTGAGAACGAATTTCTCCTCCCCAAATCGATATGTCTGACTGAAGCACTATGCAGTCCCTCTGCGTTGCCTCTTTGGGATAATTCTACTCACTTGTTGTTGCCTCCTCGGATCTGGAAAATCTTTCCTCTGGCTCATTGTCTCAGCCCCTCACTCACTGCTTCGATCTCACTGAATCTCTCTCTGGCAACAAACAGTTGCTACTCTGGAAATCGATTTCCTAGTAAAATCGAATTGCTCTAGTGATTTCTCCAAGCCCCATTGACAACTTCTTATAATCCTCTATTGAGACTTCAACGGCCAAGATTAGATCTTAATCGATGGATAGGAATAACTTGAAATCGATCCATGTGAGTCTCTAGAACATTCACACCTTGACTTAATTAATTCTGATTAATTAATCATATTCCGTAAGTTTAGACTTACGAAATATTTAAAAACTGACTAATAATCTAATTAAGTCATTTCTCGGCACAATTTCCAGAAACAATTTATGGGTTTTGGAGATCTCATGTATTCTAGCCTCTCCACAAAATTTCAAGGCTAGAACACATCCAATGCTTCAAAAATTAACATATTGTAGAGGCCAAGTTGGGGTTTTTTTGAGCCATTCACTCAGCTTGCCAGACTCAGTAAATTCTAGATTCCTTTCTCAAAGAGGCAGGGCCGAGTTCTCCATAATTTCATTGTTATCGGGACCTGAATTTCTGAAAATTAAGAGGGTCGAGTTCTGTAGGATATCAGCTTCTTGTACTCTGAGATATTCTCCAGCAAATCATTTCCTGTGAGATTACTCGTCAAATGCATCTGAAGTTACACTGCCATACAAGGACGAACACACACTAGGTGATCTCAGAAGTTGGCACCAATACAAGCAATTTATGGGCCGAAATTCTCCATGATCAGAGGGCCAAATTCAATTGCACTAAGAGGCTGAGTTTCCTAAGAGTCAATCTCTGTTTAGGGCTGCGTATTTACTGTTGTTTCCTCCTCCTAATCAGTTAGTCGAATTCATCAAGTTCTGGAGCAGATTCAGACCATTTCTCTGAGACTGATTTCTTGCAATAAATACTTGCCACAACAGTCATTTCCTGAAGCAGATCAAGTGCTGTAGCAGACTTTAATTTGAAAGCCAAAGTATATTGTCCAGATGGCTGAATTGACTCTATATGTGCTGAAGTATACTCTCCAAGCATTGCAATATCAAATGTTTGCCTTGTATCAGCTGAAGCAATTTCCAGGTTCTCAGTTTGCATTGTAATCATTGAAAAAAATATTCTCAACTATAGTTCAGATTTTCCCCAGATACTGACTGGTGTTATTTATCTTCTCTTGTTCATGAAATGTTTGACGAAAGTCTGAGTTAAATTGCTGAAAGTGTTTTCCCAGAATTTGCATGTTAACTGTTTGTAGAAAGGCGTCAAAGAAAAAGTTCATTTTTTTTGGAAACATTTGCTTGAATTTCTACTTGGTACATTACATTCTCTCTCCACAAAATATTTTGAATTCAATTGGAAAAAATCTATAAATATTATTTTATGAAATATATACTCGAATACTTCAAGACCAGCCAACATTTTAATGGTGAATATCTGGCCTTATTTGATAGACATTGCACACACAATGCATTGTGCTCTTTGGAATATTCTTCCAAAGATGTGCTTCAATGTTAAGTGCCTACATAAAATTATTATACAAGGATGGAATGAGTTGACTTGGTGCAGTGAATGAGTAGACTTGGTGCAGTGAGGAATGGATGATTGTACATGGTTTTCAATTATATGGGTAGGAAATATAAAGGAAGAAAATTTGTAAATTTTCTTGAAGTCATAGACATTACGCATCGGTGCATCGTTACCATCAACAAAAAAAGTATTGGGTAAGTGTTACTAAAAAATGCCACTTATGTTATTAAACAACATGATATGCATGCAGCACTTACTAAGGTGCAAACGGGAGATTATAAATATCTTCTACCTTTTCATCTAGAAATCCATCAGCATTTTCTTGAACTCGTCTCTCAAGCTCAAGCAGCTCATGTTGTAATTGTTCAAAACGCCTAATCTCATTTGATACTGTTTCTGCATCCTGTATTCTTGGAATAGTCTGCTCTAATGCCCCATCTTCCTATAAACATGCAAATTTTGGATATATTAGTTAAATTTGTATTTCTTATGAAGCAAATCCACAGCAAAATTCTCTAGTTTAGGAAAGGGAAATTGTGGATATAGATTAATTTTAGTATTTTGCAACTGTATTTGATATCTGGCGTGAGCAACAATCAGCTGTATAAAGAGTGATATCTAGAGCAACTAACAATAGCAAAATTACGTGTCTCAAATATTCACTTTCTGCAATGGCTGAACCCTGAGAGAAGCATGAAAGTATTACACTGAATGATGCATTTTTTTTTTATTGATAGCAACAGAAAACATTGAGGGCCACAGTGAAATAACAATTCCCACCATAGAAAAGATTAACTAATGAGAAAAAATGAGTACTCCTGTTGTATTGATTACTTCTCCATTATGAAAATTTAAGTGATATTACTACCAAAACCTTCCAGCTATAGGAGTGTTGACCATGTACAAGACAACAGTTCCAAGAAGAGTACAGAGTAGTGGATAAAAAAAAATTGAGTCATTATCATCATCAGTGTGGAAAAAGTCGCGATAAAGTCGCAATTAAATCGGCAAAGTCTGATTTTTTGGACTAGTCGATTTAATCGGCTGACTTTTTGGCAATTTTTTCCCAGTCGAAAAAGTTGGGATTCAATTTTAAATCGAAAAAAGTCGGGATTAAATCGGGATTCGATTGAAAAACTCGTGGAGCCTTCCCAGGCCGCATATAAGAGCTTCCGTGAAATTCACCCTTCCTCTCTCTGCCTCTTCCAAGAGTTGCACACCTTCCTCCTGGAATACTGCTGCCCTCCTCTTTCACCTGCTACTCACCCTCTGGCTCTATCTTCTCTATCGAATCACAACCACTGAGAAAATCAAACTGCATGGGCAATTGAGTAACTGCACTGGTGTGATCTCCATCTACCCATCGACTTCTTATAATCTTTTGTTGGAGCAACAATGGCCAAGATTAAAACATAATAGATGGCCTAGATTAATTCCCTGTCGATCCGTGTGAGTTTCTAGATGATTCTCACCTTATCTCAATTAATACTGATTAATTAACCATATTCCCTAAATTTTGACTTAGGAAATATTTAAAAATTGGTTAATAATCTAATTGAGACACTTCTAGGCAGAAATTCCAGAAACGATTTCTAGGTTTTGGAGATCTCATGTATTCTAGCTTCTCAACAAAAATTTGTGGCTAGAACACATTTGATGCTACAAAAACTAACACTATCTCTTAGCGAGGAATGTGTGCTAATGTTGCACCTGTTGCCACAACACATTGTCTCTACACCATCCCCTGTCACATTGCTGATGTCTGGTCATACTGCCCACCAACAACTATGCAACTCTGATATGAGTTGCATTTGTGTTGCTGCTGACCCTGCTAAAGTGCTGCCAACACTGCATTTGCACTGCAACTCCCTCTCATTTGTTGTTGCTGCAACTGCAACATCTGCAACTGAGAATCATCCAAAGTAACTTGTCCTTGCTACTGAAACGGGTTCTCCACCATACCCATATGTTCCCTGAAATGGACAAAGTTAGCTCTCCCAAGAGCTTTCGTGAGCATGTCTGCCACCTGCTCTCCTATGGGAACATACTATAGCTGGACTGCCCCAAGCTGTACACAATATCTGATGAAATGGCATCGAATATCTATGTGCTTCGACCTATCATGAAACACTGGATTCTTAGAGAGCTTTAAGCAACTCTGATTATCACAGTAGATGTTGGTCGCTCCCATCCTCTACCTGAACAAGCTCACAAGCAGCTTCCTAGGCCATATAGCTTCGGATGTAGCTATGCTGGCTGCAATATACTCTACTTCTGCTGAGCTCAGTGCCACTGACATCTGCTTCCTGCTACACCAAGAAACCATCCCTAATCCAACACTGAAGCAATACCCTGAGTTACTTTTCCTGTCCATCCCATATAATCTGACGTCATCCCCTCAATTATACCTCAACCCATACCCGATAGTGTCGCGCACATACCTCAGAATATGCCTCGTTGATGCCCAATGTACCCTCTTCGTCTCTACCATGAACTGACTTATGGTATTCACTGCGAAGCAAATGTTTGGCCTAGTGTTGACCAGATACATGAGAGACCCAATGAACTGCTTATACAAGGTCGGGTCGACACCCTTTCCATCCGATGCATCTATCTTCTTCCAATTTGTGATCATGGGCGTAGTCATGGGTCTGCAATCCTGCATTTTGAATCTGTTAAGAATATCTGTAGCGTATCTTCCATGTCCAAGGAAGATCTCCCCATTCTTCTACCACACTTCCAATCCCAGAAAATAGTGCATCAACCCAAGATCCTTCATGTCAAACTCTGCTGCCAGGTTCCTCTTACTGTCTTCTATGAGCCCTGACGATCTTGTCAAAAAGAGATCATCCACAACATACAGAACTAGAATGAGTGACTCACCTTTTACCATCAAATAGTAGAGGTTTGGATCTGCATCACTCTTGACGAATCCGATTTGCTGCAAGTAACTGTCAATCCGACCATACCATGCCCTGGGAGCCTGCTTGAGCCCATATAGAGCTTCCTTCAGTCTCCACACATGAGTGCACCTCCCATGAGTTTCGAAGCCCTTTGGTTGCTCTATGTACACCTCTTCCTCTATCACGTTGTTCAAGAATGTTGTCTTCACATCCATCTCAACATTGCACGAAGTGGGGACGCGAAAGCATCATTTTCCAAAAAATTAGGAAGTGAGGCGTTTCGAAAGCGTCTAGTGTATATATATATATATATATTTGCACTTATATTCAAAACAAACATCCCAAATAACATATTAGTTGTAGAAGACATGAAAACATGCATATTTTTACATAAATCAAGATAGGTATGACATCCATGATTCCATTGTACATGAATAATTAATTATTCGAGCATCAACCATCTAGATTCTAGATCCTAGCAATTACAAACATACATCAATTTTTTAAGCATGATAAAACATTTAAGCATACTATAAAACATAAAACATTTAAGCATGCCGCATATTATAAAACATAAAACATTTAACCATATTATAAAACATAAACCATATTATCTATCAAGTGAGCAACTGTCAACATTAGTCATGTCCAAAATTCAAATAATAATATTTACAAAATAGGCCACTTGGCCACCACCAAGACAAAAGAATTCAAATTCACAACAAGCCTACAAGTCTAATCTATGACAAAAGTAGTAAATTGTGAAAATATCTACTAATCTCTCCTCCTTCCACCACAAAGAGTACATGGCGGTGGGCCTCCACATGGTGGGCTTGGAGGCAATGAAGAAGACGGTGGCTATGGAAGTTGTGGCACTTGCATTACAATTGATGAAGATGAAGCCCCTATTGTTGGTGTTGAACCATGGAACCTATGAAGCAAAGGACCAGTTGGGGGTGGCATGTCAACTCGATCATCATCATCATGGATAAGAGCATCCTCTAATTGCTCTAATCGCAACACTCCATCTTCCAAATCAGCCTCCTCTGGATACCTGTCCCAAACCTTAAGGTCTTTATTACTCTTTGCATCATCACAGTAATGGGACAACAATCGCAAGTTGTAATGAACATAAACCAAGCTCTCTGCCTAGTCTAAACTCAACCTCTTCCTTTTAACATTGTGGATGAAACAATAAGAGCTCCAACACCTCTCAACAGAATAAGTGTTTACCACCTGTGATAGCACCTACAATGCCAAAGTCTGTAGAATTGGAGTAGCACGTTCATGCATGTTCCACCACTCAATAGAAGAAAAAGTCTCTCGATCCCTAATTGTATGCATCCTCCCAAATGGACCAGTGGAAAGCGTATAGTTGCTCAACTGTTTCCATACCAAGGCAGCGTCCTCCTCATCAGGGACTAATCTAGTCAATGCAATCATATATTTTTCTAGAACCTCTAGATCTAGGTGTGGTTTTCTCCTGCTCCTCGCCCCAGGTGCTGGTGATGAAAGCCATGATAAATGATAGTATTTAGGTGTCAAAACATATGCTAATGCATGCAATGGAACATTTAGCATATCCCATCGTCTTTCCACCTCTGCACGAATATAACTGTACAAGGTGATATCTCTAGGCTCAACAATGTCTTTAATCTGCCCCAACATGTCATCCATTTGCTCATACACCTCCCTAATTATTGGCCGATCTCAATCTACAAACTTGATCATGTAATGAATTGGTTTGGTGAATTGCAAAACATATTTAACCTGTGACCAAAAGTACATGTCAATAATAGTGTCCTTGGCTACATTAGCACCATCTCTATCAACGTTAATTTCCTCCCATGATTCACTAGTGACCATATTAGTTAAATCTTGTCTCACCTTCACTAGCCGCCTAAAGCTGAGGTAATAACTTGCAAATCTTGTTTTTGCAAGTTTAAGCAATTGCAACTTGGAGTAAGTGCCATAGAAGTAGTTTACCCTTGTATGCCCTGTGATAAATTTAATGAGTTGCTTACCTCTCTTGTAAAGCTCATTAATCCACCCACATTCTTTAAGCTTCACAATATCATGCATCAAAAGGTTCAATGTGTGCACCAAGCACCCAGACCAAAATATGTGTGGACAAGTACGCTCAATAATTCTTCCTACTCCCTTACAATTCGCTGCATTATCTGTGATCACTTGAACCACTTTCCTAGGACCAACATCTTTGATTGATTGCAATAGGAGATTTGCAATGTTTTGGGAAGTTCCACTAACAGAGGAGGAATCATGACATGTAATAAACACTACACCACTAGCAGAAACACCAAGAACATTTATCAAATGTTGGTTTATGATATTTCTCCACCCATCTGATACAATGGATACCCCACTATCCACCCACTCATTTGTAAAACGTGTCAAAGCTATTTGAACCTTTCCTTTTTCTCTTTCTAATAACATTGTTCTAGCTTTCTCATAGTTGGGGGACTTGTATCCTTTTGGGTCTTCATTGATGGCCTTTACCATTTCATGCCAATAGGGAGAGCGAAGCACTTTGAATGGTGCACTGCAAGCACAAAGAAATCGGACTATCTTTCCATCCACATCATCCCTTCCAACAACATTAAGGAAATCCCCTATTGTTTTTTTACCTCCAGAGCTTGTAGAAATAGTAAATACCATGAGTAGATGAGCTACCAAATCTAGAGGTTGCACTTGATTCAAATTGAGCTTCTTGTTTCTTGTTCTTTTGTTGTGCAACCACCTCTATTTGGATGTATTTTCTTCTTTGTTCATTTGAAACCTTTGGGCAATTTGTTATCCCCACAACACCATTTTTTTCATCACTGTCCATCACCCCACAAAGATGCCTCCTCACACGGGTATATGAACCACTATATCGTTTTCCTCCATGACAACCATGAGGGCACAAAAACTTGTAGCTTCCACCACCTTTTCCCCTTCAAGTTTGGTCACAAGGGTGTCAATGCAGCTTTCCCCTCTGGTGTTTCAATGTTTTCATCAAAATCATCCCCTTCCTCTTCAAACCCTTCCTCCTCATCATACATTGGGTCACTCATATGGGGACCACTATGTTGTTCTTCTTCATGTTCTTCTCTTCTATTTCTACTCCCCTTATCATCATGAAAACCAAGAGTGGAATGATACATAGAAGCCAAAAAAACATCATCTTTGAATATGAACATAGGTGTTCGACAGCCTGCAAATAAATGAACAAGAAGAAAGAATGGTAAAGTGTAGGAGAGGGAGGAGAGAAAATACAAAAAACAATGACAAAAAATGAGAAGGTTTGGAGTTTGCACTTACCTCTTTAGCTCTTGTAGATGGAAGCCCTTCTTTACTCCTCCAAGTTCCTCCTCCTTCACTCCTCCAAGCTCTCCTCAACTCTCTCTTCTCCAAGCTCTCTTCTCTTCTCTTTCTCTTCTCTTCTCCAAGCTCTCTTCTCCTCTCTTCTCCAAGCTCTCCAAAAACACAAGTGAAAAAATGAGAAGTGAAAGTGAGCTTTTATCTTTTTCATCCTATCCCTAACTCAACACTAACCCACCCCCTAACCCAACCAAAGCAAAAAATTAAAAATTAAAAATTAAAAAAAGTCGCTTTTTTTAGTGCGCAATCCAAATCCGTACGTCGTTCTACAGAATCGTTCGTGATCCATACGGATCCGGCGTTTCCATACTAAATGCGGATCCGGCATACGGAATCACGAATCCGGTAGAACGTTTCAGAAATTCCAAGAATCACAATTTTTTTTTTCCGATCCACGTTTCGGAAATTTGATCCGTGTTTCGTACGGCGGATCCCATACGATTCCGTATGGGACACGGATCGAGCGTTGGAGCCGGGGGGGAGGACGTTTCCTGCAACATTGGTCCATCTGGTGAATTTTCCATCCCATCTGAGCTGCTAGGGATATAACTGACCTAATAGAACTGTACCTGGAAACTGGGGCAAAAGTCTCCTCGTAATCTATTACTTCTTTCTGTGCATATCCCTTTGCCACAAACCTAGCCTTGTACTTCTCCAGACTACCATCTACAGCGTACTTGATCTTGTAGATCCATCTAGAACCTACAACTGATGTCTTTCGGCCTTGGCACAACCTCCCAAACACCGCTATCCACGATAGAGCTATACTCCTACCATGGCATCTACCAACACCTGATTTTGTGCGGCTTCCTAAAAGCTGGAAGGTTTTGCAACCTGAGCTACCAAAGCTTGATACCTGTCAAGTTGTCTGTGTTGTCTTTTGTCCATCTAGGAGTTCCAATAAACTCCTCTGCATCTCTTAATGTCTAATGAACTCCTCTGCTGGCTCTTCCACTGGTGGTGGGAGGTTCAACCAACTCCTCCTCCTGTCCCTGCTACTCCGTCTGCTGAGAACTCCCCGAATCTCTTACCCCTGAGGAAATACCGGTACAAGTCATTGTAATCGATCCCTGTGACAGTCCTCCCTCCGATCCCACTAGCTGCCCTTGCTGCTGGACTAAAGGAGCTTCCATTGATTGATTTTGATCACCTGCAGGCATCTCACGACATCTCCTAAAAGCTCAGTCCTCCATGAACTTTATGTCTCGTCTCACTACAATCTTCCTACCGCTAGGAAAGTATATTTCGTATGCCTTTGAGGTCTTGCTATACCCGATGAGAAACCCCTTCTCTACAGTTTGATCCAATTTGCCACGTTTTTTATCTGGCACGTGGCAATAAGCCACACTACCAAAAATCCTCAAGTGACTAACTTTTGGATCCCTCCCTGTGAAGACTCCTTCTGGCATTTTCTTCCCCAATGCTCTATGAGGAGTTATGTTCTGAATATACGTCGTCGCGTTACATGCCTATGCCCATAAAAATATGGGCAAATCTTGGTCATATAACATGGTCTTTCCAACCCCAACTATAGTTCTGTTTTTCCGCTCCACTACCTCATTTTGCTGAGGGTTATATGGAGTTGTCCATTATCTTTTGATGCCTTCCTTCACGCAAAAGTTTGTGAATTTTTTATCAATGTATTCTCCACTATTATCTGTGTAAAGTGTTGATCTGGGGTAGTGTTGGATGTGCTCTAAGTCTCACATTTTGTGGAGAGGCTTAGACACATGTATTCCATATAACCCAGACATCGTTTTGGGAAATTCCACCCGGAGACACTTTTATTTGATAAATTAATTATTTTTAATGGGAACCTAAGTCTAAACTTAGGAAATTAAAATAATTAATGGGTATTAATCTAAATTGTGGGTGTAACTTCTAGAAGAAGACAAGGATCAAGTCAAAATGATCTTAGCCATTGATTAGCTTCTAATCTGGGTCGTTGAATGTCAACTAGAAGATTATTTAAGGAAACTTTAGGGTCATTTGGATTTTTGCTGAAGAAAAAATAAAAAACCCTCATCTGCTGCACTAGTTTTCCCACATTGGGTTTTTTCCGAGAACAATTGTCCAAAAATAATTGTCATTCTTGTGCTTGTGTTCCTTTATATCTTGTCTCAGTATTTTAATTGTGAAGGTTGCAGTAGAATTTATTTTGATATTTACTGAAGTAATTTTTGTAAATAACTTGTTACTGGAATGATAAGTAGAAGAAATAATATCAGTCACTGCAATTGGATTTCGATTTAGAAATTTTGCACATGGTATCAGAGCTTAATCGGGCAAGGGTACAGAAGAATCTGTGTTGGTGCTGCAATAGCAGCAAAATCGAACCCCAGGGGGATCACGCAGTTTTTCTGCAGAGGCTGCCAGAGAAAAGAAATAGCACGATGGAAGATCATGACTTTTCCGAGTTATCTTCCAGATTGGAAGAAGAAGTTGCTTGTTTGTCGACTTCTGCATCATTCAATAATTGGTACATTGATAGTGGGGCTTCAGTTCATATGACTGGAGTACGAGAATATTTCTCAAGCTATCAAGAAGAACGAATGAACTTCCAAATTACTATGGGAAACAAAACGAAGTGTACCCCAGTAAGAAGAGGGACCAGAGCATTTCAGACAAAAGCAAGAGATAGCATCCCAGCCACGAATGTGCTGCATGTGCCAGGTTTGGGAATGAATTTACGTTTAGTGTCCCAATTGCAAGACAAGGGATATGATGTGTACTTCATTGGAAGGAAAGTATACGTCAAGCATCTGAGCTGGAAGAAAAAGGCTCAGATTGGATCTCGAAGCAACAGACTATATAGGTTGCAACTTGGATCTCCAATGGCACTGGTAGGCAATGATTTCAATGGTGAAAAGGACCTCAATGAGCTATGGCACAGACGTATGGGGCATCTACACCATGGAGCTCTAAGAATATTCAGAGAAACTATTACGGGAGTTTCAGTCTTAAGTACCAAGCACGATGACATATGCAGAGGATGTGTACTAGGGAAGTATGCTAAAGCAGCATACTCTAGAAGCAACAATAGGGCACAAAGTGTATTGGGGCTAATACGCTCAAATATTTGTGCTCCAATGTCTACTAAAGCTCTTACTGGTGGCGAATATTTTGTCACCTTTATTGATGACCACTCCAAGAAAACTTGCATCTACTTCTTAAAGACCAAGGATGCGGTCTTTGATCGGTTCAGAGAATTCAAAGCTCTGGTTGAGAACCAGACAGGGAAGAAGATAAAAGTATTGCGCTCGAATAGTGGTGGAGAATATACTGACAAGGACTTCACAGAATTCTGCGCAAGAGAGGGCATCAAAAGAGAATGGATGGCTCCATATAATCCGAAGCAAAATGGAGTTGCAGAGCGAAAGAATAGAACTATTGTTGGGGCAACAAAAGCAATGTTGTATGACCAGGATCTGCCTAAGTTCTTATGGACAAAAGCATGCAACACAACAGTGTATATCCAGAATAGGACTCCTCATAGAGCATTGGGCAAGAGAACGCCTGAGAGTGTCTTCACAGGAAAGAAGCCGAAGGTGAGACATTTCAGGATATTCGGAAGTGTGGCATATTGTCACATTTCAAACGAGAAGCGGAGTACATTAGATCAGATTGCAAAAAAGGGGTATCTCATAGGATACAGTGAGACTTCAAAGGCATACAGAGTCTACATTCCGAGCAGCAAGAAGATTATAGTTAGACGGGATGTAAAGTTCATGGAAGATGGAGCTTTTAGGAAAACCCGAGAGATGCCAACTAGAGGACAGTCTAAGGATGTTCCTCATGTCCAACAGCAGCAGGGGGAAGAATCGGCAAGTGGATAGACATATGGATCAAGCACTGTAACCAGCACCAGTATTTCCTCAGGTGAGGAAAATCAAGATAGTTCACAGCAGATGGGACAACAGGAAGAGGAATTGATTGAGCCACCTACCACCAATGGCAAAACTAGCAGAGAAGTACGTCAGACGCTAAGGCACGCAGAGGAGTTTGTTGGAGCTCCTAGAACCAATAAAAGGTAGCGTAGACAACCTGACAGATACCAAGCCTCGGTAGCATAAGTTGAAGAACCCTCTAGCCTTCAAGAGGTCGTACAACATCAAGTTTGGGTGGATGCCATGGTAGAAGAGTACAGTTCTCTCATGACAAATAATGTTTGGGAAGTTGTACCTAGACTAGAGAACAGATCAGTTGTAAGTTCGAGCTGGATCTACAAGATCAAGTATGTTGCAGATGGTAGCATAGAAAAGTACAAGGCTAGGTTCGTGGACAAGGGATATGCACAGAAGGAGGGAATTGACTATGAGGAGACCTTCACCCCTGTTGCCAGATACACCTCCATAAAATCTATTGTATCCTTAACAGCGCAGATGAGATGGGAAATTCACCAAATGGATGTCAAGACAGTGTTCTTGAATGAGGTGATAGAAGAGGAGGTGTACATAGAACAACCTGAAGGCTTCGAAACCCCTGAGAAGAAACCTAATGTATGCAGACTAAAGAAAGCCCTATATGGGCTCAAGAAGGCTCCCAGAGCATGGTATGGTCGGATTGATAGCTACTCGCAAAAGTTGGGATTTGTCAAGAGTGATGCAGGTCCCAATCTCGATTCTCTACTATTTGAAGGTAGAGAATAAGCTACTAGTTCTAGTACTATATGTAGATGATCTGTCTCTTACAGGATCATCTAGGCTCATACAGGACTGCACGAAGATTTTGGAAGCAAAATTCGACATGAAGAATTTGGGGTTGATGCATTATTTTCTAGGGTTGGAGGTATGGCAGAAGAATGGAGAGGTCTTCCTAGGATAAGGAAGATATGCCACAGAAATTCTGAAGAGGTTTAGGATGTAGGATTGTCAGCCCATGGCAATGACCATGATAACCAACTAGAAGAAGATAGATGCATTAGGAGACAAGGAAGTGGACCCCACCTTGTACAGATAGCTCATTGGGTCACTTATGTATCAGGTCAACACTAGGCCAGATATTTGTTTTGTTTTCAACAACCTCAGTCAGTTCATGGTAGAACTCAAAAGGGTACACCGGGTAACAGCTAGACACATTCTAAGATATGTGCGGGGAACAATCGAATATGGGTTGAAGTACACCCAAGGAAATGATGTCAAATTGAGTGGATTCACAGATGCAAATTGGGAAGGAAATTCAGTAGATCAGAAAAGTGCCATCTGGTATTTCTTCAGTATCGGATCAAGAATGACCTCCTGGTGCAATAGGAAGCAGAAGTCCGTAGCACTGAGCTCAACAAAAGCGGAATATAAGGCAGCAAGCTCACAGCTACATGCGAAGCTATTTCGCTTAGAAAACTACTAGGGAATTTATTCAGAAGAAGGATGGAAGTGACCAGCATCTTCTATGATAATCAGAGTTGTATTAAACTCTCTTAGAATCCAGTATTTCATGATCGGTCAAAACACATCGACATCAGGTGTCATTTTATTAGAGACTATGTTCAGTGTGGGGCAGTACACTTGCAGTACATCCCCACAGGAAATCAGTTGGCATACATACTCACCAAAGCTCTAGGAAGGGGCAAGTCTGTTCACTTCAGGGAGCTGATGGGTATCGTAGAGAATTTGTTTCAGTAGCAAAAACAGGTGATATCTCAGCCACAGATGCAGCGTTTGAAAGGGAGCTATAGTACGGATTCAGTGTTGGCAGTGGCAGTGTCAGCAACAGTACAGTTGTAGCAGCAGCATAGTAGTTGGTGGACAGCATGTCAAACATCAGCAACGCAGAGGCAGATGGTTCAGAGTCAGAGAAGTATGCATCAGGGCGTAATCCCCGCTACTGTCTTAAGGCTCCTGTAGCACGTATGTGATCCAAGATTCTGGGCGCCTCAAGGATCTTGCCTTTCTCTGTAGCTTCTCTACAAATCAATATTGCCCCACCTCTTCTCTCGAGGCACATGAGCACTCATCGCTACATCATCATCAGAGCCATCGTCTTCTTTAGCTTCCGCAACCTTGGATTCAGCTTCCTTATCCTTCTTCCTTAGAGGACAAGTGGTAGTGAAGTGTCCAAGTTCACCACACCTGAAGCAACGGATCTTGAAGAAATCCCTCTTCTTCTTCCCTTGTTGCTTCTTGGATGCAAGCGCTGCATCTTCCTCTTTCTCCTTCTTCACTTTGCTGGATCTGGTGTTGCCTTGTCTTTTGGTCATCCGACGGATTTCCTCTTGTCGAAGGATAGCCCACATGTCATCCTACCTTGGAAGGTCCTATTTGCCCAAAAAAATTTGGACAAACCAAGGTTACTTGGGAGCAAGAGCGAAAACAGGGAGCAGGAGCGAGGGCTGGAGCGACATTTTCAGAACCTCCCGGTTCGAGAGCGAATCAGGCAAAGAATTTTTATGTAATATATATCTTTTTATATTTTGATGCATATATGTCAACAAAAGCATGTAGAATGATGAACTAGATATAAAAAAGCATAAAAACATAGATTGAACCATATAACATCAATCATCTAGAAGTTATAATCTTCGTCAACCACATCCACAAGTTAGTAACATACAACATATTGAGTCTTATGATTCATCAATCTTAAAGTTTCAAGCTTTCAAAATTCAATAAATAACATTTATCATCATTGATCACCAAAGTTGTACTTGTACGCTAAGTGTAACCATTACAACAAAGAAATGTTATTTAAGCTAATGCTAATGCTTGGGCCTCTTGCTGCCACGAGAAATGTCTAAATTTTGAGTCTTCGTGGAAAATCAGGTTCTTTGTCATTAATATCAGCCTCTAAGCATTAATATATAGAAGGTATCTTTATCATTACCTCCGGATCTATATAGGGATCTTTTTCATTAATATCACCCTCTAATAATTCGCTCCAGGAGTGGGTTCGATAGGAGGGAGCCACTCCCCCGCAACCTTGGGACAAACATTTCCCATTCATTTGTGAATGCATTTAGAGTAGTCCTCACCATGACATCGTCCTCCTCCTTGACCCCCATGGCAATTAGCTCATCCCGGATCAACTGCAACTTGAAGAGGAAAGAATCGATTTCCTCTCCCTTATTCATCACAAACAACCTCATCTGATTCTCCAGAAGCATCTTCTTCTAGACAGATTTCCCTTGATACATTGTGGTCAACGTTGTCCACATAGCATTAATCGTCTTCTTCTCGGTTATGTGTTGGACCACATGATCCTTGACCCCATCCATGATGAAGCGCTTAGCATGCGCCTCCGCTTCATTATACTTGGCGAGAAGAGCAGCATCGGTTGGTGTAGCCAAGACGTTCTCTGCATGCTCCCATAATGTGTATGCCTCCAAGACCGTCAGGATTCTGGCCTTCCAGATAGCAAAGTTGATCAAGCCATCCAACCTATCCTGATCACGCAGTCCGTATGGCGCCATCTAGCTCAGAACAATTTTTCGAAACAGATACTCCTCTCCCCGCTATTGTTGCTACTCTCAACAGAAGCCCGGATCTAGGGTCCTTGGCGAAAAGGCACCCTCTATAGTAACTGCTCCCTCTGACAACTGATTTCTCTTCTTGTAAATATGCCAAATCTTCTGAATCAACCCTCTTCAATCACCCCTCTGATCGATCCTCATATTTCTTTGGCAGAAATCTATTGAGAAGCTGTTCTCCTCCTGCTCTTTATCAACTTAGCTAGGCAACATTTTGCACTGGCAAAACCTCCACCACACCAGCAACTTCTGAAGATCTAAAGCTCAGCTTCCAGACTCTGGAAAATCTGCACAGCAACCTCAAAACTGGATTGCATCCCTCGGGCTGACCTCTACATGTGTAGACTAGCTTAGCGCAGCAACTGTGTGGCGCAGGCTGCTCCTACGTCACTCTAGAAGGCTCTGGGCTGCCTCTGCTTCACTCAGCTGGGACTGCGTCAGCCCCTGCGTGACCTCTGCTGGGACTGCATCCTCCTAGTGCTACGCTGCCCTCTTTGGAACTCTGCTGCTTCAGCTGCCTTCACTGCAGCAAAAAATTCTTCAGCTTCTTTGCTGGTGATTCAACTTGATCTACAATGCTCTGATACCATGTGAAAATTACTGGATATAGAAATCCTACTACAGTGTCTTGATTTACATTTACAAGTTAATTTTCTAAAATATTCTGTAAAATCAACAAAGTAAACACAACTGCAACCTACACATTAACAGATCAATTACTGAACATAACGCACACATGACAAAGTGACATAGATTTTTCGAACAAATATCCCTGGAAAAACACAATGCAGGAAAACCAATGCAGCTAGCTCTAGAAGGTTTTATTATTATGCAAAACCTGAATACAACATTTTTTGGGCACTAGACATGGTTGGCCCTACAGAGAAAATCACAACAGTAATACCTCTTTCACTCGGAGATAGAAAATATGGTTGAATCACACCCTCAAATGGGATTTACAGAACTCGAGCCCTTTCCAGCCCACCGAAAACCCCAGCGTTGTCTCTCAACCCTCTGCATCAGCCTTCTTGGCCTGTGTCAACCTCTGCGCTGCTCTAGAAGGGCCTGCGTCACCCTCTCTGGGCTTACATTGTCCTGACTGGGCCTGCGTCACCCCTGAAGGGTTCTTGCCCCTCACCACACTGCAAACTCACTTCGAAATTCTTAGCAAACCACACACTAGAATTCCGACTTAGCTTCAGTGCTCTGCCAATGTGTGTTCTCCAACTAACCTCAAGCCCTTCTCTTATACTTTTCTCGTTGGAAAACCAACGGCCGTGATCTAATCTCTAATCAATGGCTAAGTTTAGAAGCTTCTTGATCCATGTCACTTAGAACATTCTCATCACATGTTTAATTTAATTCACTTTAATCTTTTAATTTCCCTAAGTTAGGCTTAGGGTCCTTAATTAAAAAGATTAATTATTTGAATAACTATCAAACAATATGAAATTTCTCCAAACGCTTTATGGGTCTTGGAGATCTCATGTACTGCAGCTCCTCCACAAAATTTCGGAGCTAGAGCACCTCTGATGCTACCCCAAAATCTCAATAGGCTGGATCAGACCCTCTGGTCCCTACCAGTGTCACACCCCAGCTTTCTGGCACTGGATCTAACTGATCCTCAGCTGAAACTCAAATCTCCTCTAGGCTACTACATTGCCACTGCTGGCTCTGCGTAGCTGCTACGCTTCCTTTACTAGTACTTCTCTTTGTCTTCTCTGTTATGTATTCCCCGACTCAAGAAAATCTCCAACCGGAATTACTGCCCCTCTGCGAGAATCCTTCAATCGATCTTCTCCCTGAGCACTGCTCACTAAATAATGTTGATCTCTAGATCCTTTTTCTGTCTCAGTGTGTTTTTCTTGACCCTCAAGTCTTCTTTATAGTCTTCTCCTTGAGACTTCAACGACCGAGATTAGATCTCCAATCAACGGCTAAGATTACATTTTGAATTGATATATTTTTTCTAGAAGTTACACCCACAGTTTAGATTAATACCCATTAATTATTTTAATTTCCCAAGTTTAGACTTATGCTCTCATTTAAAATAATTAATTTATTAAATAAACCGTCTCTGGGTTGAATTTACCAAAACGATTTATGGGTTATCTGGAATACATGTGTCTAATCCTCTCCACAAAGTTTGAGACTTAGAGCACATCCGATGCTACCCCAAATCAACATAAAGGACTCTCTCATTCCCTATGTATCAAATCTAGAATACTCAAAAGAAATATATGATAAATTGGTGGAGCTATTCGTCGTAAGTACTGCAAGAAAAATAATGTCTCTGAGACAAGAACTATATAGGTTGAAGATGTCAAGAGGAAGAAATAACTTCATACTTCATGAAGATATCCAAAATACAAGATCAATTGTAGAAATTGGGAGAAGCAATGTCTGATGGACAAATACTTGCTATGGTACTAAATGCTCTACCAAAAAAATGGGGAAGCTTCACTTCAAGCATCTATAGGAAGAAAGAAGCAATGTCATTCCAAGATCTAGGGTCTTTATGTAAGACAAAAGAAACTAGATCAAACATTGATACAGGATCAAATAAAGCGTATGCTACCATGTCAAGAAGGAAAGGAAAATTTGGTAAGTTTGGTCCTTAGAAGAAAAGAAGAAACATGGATAAAATCCTATGCTACAATTGTTATGAACTTGGGCACTATAAAAGGGATTGTCCCAAATCTAATAAGGACAAGAGGAAGAGGGAAGAAACCCATGTCACCGGAGAAATAAAAGGGCCAGATTCAAAGAAACCTAAGAAAGAAGAAGTGAAAGATCTCTATTATGATTGAGATCATCTTCCTCTTTGAGAAGTATCTATTGGTTGTAAAATAGTATGTTATGAAGGACTATATATTAGATAGATGCATTATTTTAAAATTAGCATCATGATAGAAGCATTGAAAGTAGGAGTTTTGTTCATAGGAGGATCTCTAAAAACATTTATGTAACATCTATGCTATAAGACAAAATGGCTCCCGGAACCTCACTAGAAACAACATTTATGGAAGGCAGTCATCTAGATCAAGGGTCATCATTCAATAATCAATATGGAAACAAGTGCTGACATTTTTTTGATGGAATCCTCCTTGGATTCACTAGTTAGAAAGAAAGAAAAAGGTTTCATCAAAATTCTAACTTGCAAGATTCTAGGATTAGGATATGATGACATATTGATGAAGTAGGTCAAGGGGATGAAACTCTTCAGTCTGGGATTAGGATATGATGACATATTGATGAAGCAAGTCAAGGAGATGAAACTCTTCAGTCCAAGGAAGCCTGCTGCAGGATGACTCAAAAGGAAAAGAATGAGGTAAATGTATATATATGTAGACACTAGATGTTATGAAGTCATGTCATATGGTTGCAGGTAGTATACTTCTATCTTTAGAAGTGTGATCAAAATAGAAAGTAGAAACCCTTCTGATGCACATGTTGCCAAAAGGCATGATCTACACTAAATGAAATCAATATAATATATTCTCATATGGAATATGAGATGATTGTACATTATCAAGAAACTGCACAGTGGAAGTTCCTGGGAATTAAATAAAATTGTGGAAAAGGAAAAAGGAAGAGATCGTGAGAAGTACAACCATGGAAAGAAGCAGTCAACATCCAAGGAAGCCAAATAGACTTGACTAGAGAATCTCCTGGGAAGATATGTAGACTCTGATAAGAAGTCTAGTAAAGATGGAGACCCTTGACAATACATATTTTTAGGAAATGTGTCAACCTATAAACAAAGGATGTCGATGCCTACAAGAAGATGTCATGATGAAAGATCATCACTAAGGTAACTTTTGATTTAAAAGTTCATATTTATAATTAGTTAATATCTGATGAGTCTATGCAAGGCTACCCAAGGGAAGTATATGCCTTCCACAAGCTGACAACCATATGGCAGGATGAAAGATCCTTGTTAGAAGTATGGTTTGAAGGAAAGCAGCATGGCATGAAGCTAGACCAGATGAGAAGATTGATGGATCACATTCTAATAGAAGACATGACTCTTGGATGAAAGTGATGGATGATCTGTGCCCTGTGAAGAGATCCCAAAGATGAAGACTCCTCAACAAAAAAATTCATGACATCGAAGAAAGGAGTTCCTCATGAGCAGCTGGTTGTTTTCATCATTGCTATTGCAGGTCCCTGATTAATAGGGAGCCCGGTAATAACTTTCTTACTAGGAAGAAACTTGACAATTCCTAAGCTCAGAGGGAGCTTAGGTACATTCCTTGTATAGGAATGAGTACATTCCTTTGTGGAACATGTCCCCCCTAGTTGATAGGGAGAGATAGACACATCATTCTAGTCTCCACCTGGGAAGACAGAATGGAGGATTGGGTAATCCTCTGCATTGGATACTCTTTTGGGTATGTATCAGGGCATCCATGGAAAAAGTAGTCATGGAAGGACGGATATTCTTTGAGAACTGGGAATCCAAAGGTAAGAATAGTCCTGGTGGACATATCTTGAATGAACCCAACTGGGATATGATCCAAGAGAGACAATGATGAGGGTGTCTACTCGCCATTGGTCTCACCAACATTGTAGTTCAACGATCTCATAAAAAGATGGAGTTGTTAGTCAAGGCCTTGCACTATGACAATGTTGGTTGATATGATGCTATACAGATGGGATTACCAATCGTATTCTTCTTATGAGATTCTTCAAATTGAGAGTGACCATGTACCATTATGAATACCTCCCTAGTTAAGAGGGAGTGTTGAAAAGTGTAACTAGGTTCGGTCTTCATAATGACTTGTAATTACAAATTTATGTAATGAAGAGGACAAAGATAATGAAATGTATTTTGTAATACTTGCATCATGGGTTTCATGAGCTAGGAAGTTTTTATTATAGGTCAAAGACTTCTTCTTAATGTCTTTAGGAGTTTTTCATCTTGTCATACATATATATAATTAAGATTCATGTATATGAAGAAGTGTAACACTTGTGAAGGACAAATATTGATGTAATTTGTATGCTCCAAGACCTGGTCAATCATGCTCCTTAAAGTCGGCTCAAATATGTTGAAAACACTCCTTGACAAGTCGACCTTCCAGCAAAGATCATGTCAGCTTAGAAGAGGGAAACAATCCCTATATAAAGGAGGGACTGCACCCTCATATGACACCCACAACTTCCTATCAGTTCTGTGATTATAAGCGAGAAAAGGAGACTTTCCAGCGAAGATAGGAGGGATATCTCAGTGCAAGAAAGAAGAGTAACACATCATTGTTTTGGGTTAGCATTTACCTCGCATCTCTGAGGTAGTTTGAAGGTTATTTTAGGACTGCAATTGGAGCGAAGTAGAAGACATATCAGCGAAGGAAGAAAGGTCCTCATATGTTACTGTTTTAGGTCAATACTCTCGCACATCTCTAAGGAAAGGATCAACGTTATCTTCAGTATAAAGGAAGGTACTCTCATGTGTATCTATAGTTCGGTCTTGATCTGAAAGGAGCCTAGACATATCTCAGTCTTGGGACAGCCTATCTAAGAAAGGAACCAGAGGCAAGTAAAGCGTAAACAAGGGTTTGGTCCTGGAATTTAGAGGTGTCTAAAAGGTGCTGAGAAGGAGAAGGAGAAGGAAGAAGGAACTAAGTTTAGTATTGGCGCAGTATGGTGCAGAAAAGAAGATCAGCATAAGGACCCAAGAAAGAGCAATGACAACGTCTTGGAGGCATACTGGTGTCAAGAGTCTGTGTCATGGCCTTGGTATTGTCAATGGAAGATATATAAGAAGAATTGTTTTTGGGTTTTCCTCTCCCAGAGGGAGAGGTTTTGGCCCTAGCTTGAATAGCCTAAACTTTGTGTCTCTTGTGTTTTGATAATTGACTTGATGAAAGACATAATAAGCTAACGAAGATGAGATCTAAGTAAAAGAAACATAACAAGTTCACAAGTAATTATCAAGCAGAGAAATTGAATTAATCGCCCTAATTTCTCATCAATTTAGACTTAAAAAATATTAAAAACTGACTAATAAATCTAATTAAGTCGTCTCTAGGTTGAATTTCCATAAACGATTTCTGGGTATGGGTGAATACATGTATTCTAGCCTCTCCACCAAATCGCGTGGCTAGAATGTAGAAATTTCTAAATCTTAAATCTTATGCAGAAATTATTACTATTAATCCGATTAAACTCCTCCTACTTATGCAAGTTATTTACTGAATAAATTCAAGTTAAAATCAAAGCAAAACACATAACAGATCCCTACCAATTCAAATCTAGAATAAGCACATGCACACATTGACAAAGTGACATAGTATTTCTAGACAAATAGTCCCCAGAAAAACCCAATGTGGGAAAACCAGTCTTTGGCTGCTGGAGGGTCCTATTATTAAGAATATTTCTGAATACAAAAATTTGGGTTCTAGATCTGGAAAACCCGACAGAGAAAACACTAGGTCTACAACTCTTTGGTTGATCTAGGGCCAAAATAATGACTGATCCACACCCTCAACCGGGATTTACAAAACTCAGCCAAGATTAGAGCCTAGAAACCCCAGTGCTGCCCCTGAAAGCCTCTGCGTCAGCCACTGAAGCCCCTCAAAGCCTCTGCATCAACCTTGGATGGCCTCCAAACCCTCAGCGCTGCTCCGAAAGGGATTGCGTTACCCCAGAATGGGTGACGCAATCACTACACTACCCCTAAGGGCCTCTGCGTAACCCCTGAAGGGTTTCCTGAAAATTACGTTGTCCTTGCTACTGTTGTTGCTACTGCCTTCCTCTACGCTGTCCATGAGTCGATCTCTTCTCTGCCTCTTCTGTATTCTCTACAGCTGAATCAAATCATTCGCTTGGTCTAAATTCCCCTCTCTACAGCTGAAACACTTCTGAGTATTCTTAGCAAACCCTGCCCTAGAATATCAACTTAGCTTCAGTGCTCTGCCTCTGTGTGTCTTTACAAATGACACCAAGCCTTTCCTTTATACTTTTCTCGTTAACAAATTAACGGCCAAAATTAAATCTTTAATCAATGGCTAAGATTAAAAGAAAACTTGATCCGTGTGACTTAAGACAATTTCATCACATGTTTAATTAAATTCACTTTAATTATTTTATTTCCCTAAGTTTTAACTTAGGAAATACATTAAAATAATTAATTAATTTAATATCTCTTAAACCAGATGAAATTTCCCAAATCCATTTTAGGGTCTTGTAGATCAGGTGAACTCTAGTCCCTCCACAAACTTTGGGAGCTAGAGCACAACTGATGCTACCCCAAATACACAAAATCTCAACATAGAACACATCTGATGCTACAAAAACTAACAATTATGAAATCCTAGATATGTATATGTGCTAACCTAATTGTTGATGTTCATAGTGTGTAAATTCTAGGGTTTGTAACTAATCTAGAAGTTTCATATTCTAGGATATGATGATATTGTTTCAAATGTGATGATAAAGTCAAGGGTTTACAAAATATTGGTCATATTCTTGAAACCTTAGATTGTGCTATCATTCGATTTTATTGTTGATATCTAAGGCTTGGTATGGAATCTAGGGTTTGCATTAAATCCTAGTAGAAGACTAACATATAAATTCAGAATTTCTGTTAGATGCATTGTAGAATTGTACTTGTTTGTATTGCCTCTAGGGTCTTCAATATATCATAGTAGAGCTTGTCATATTTCTTAAAGAAATATTGAGACCCTAGATATAATGAGAGCGATATCTTGATTGAGTTACTTTAAATGTCGTAATATAGGGTTTATAGCAAAACCCTAGCAAGAAGTAGAAATTTAAAAGTATGTGTCTCTTGTTGATTATGAATCTAACTAAGTTTAGGTATTTGATGTCTAAATTCTAATGCTTCCATGATTCTGATTCATGCTTCTATATATGTATTTGGTTGTACTTCTTGTTTAAGTTGTGCAGGTACATAATCTTCAAGATGTTGAAGATATTTGTAAGTAAAGTTGACTTGAATGATAAGCATGATGAAGGAGGTTATATGAATGACAATGATCAAGATGACTTTGATAAGAAGGAATGAAGCCATGAAAGATTCGCCGATGTTATAGAAAGAAGTTGATCTCCCTAAGTTAAGAGGGAGCCTGGATAGAAAAAGGCTCCCCAAATTGAGAGGGCAAGCATATATGATAGTCGCAATGGATGTTTTGATTTCGTGGATGAATATAAAGATAGGTCTTGTTGCATTAAGCAGAATATGTTGTTGCATGTAGGAAAGGAATTTGTATGGTTGAGGAAATTTCCATCAAATTTGTTTGGGAAGCCTCTAAGTCCTACTGTGATAAATTGTGAAGCAGCATCAAGATGATTAAAGACCTCGAAGGTTTGTGTTTACTTATGTGTATTTGAAATTTTGTTATTGATTGGGGTTGTGTTTGTACAGGCAAATCTCTCGAAGTTTTGGAAGCACACTTGATTTATTTGATGTTAATCTGTTTGATCAAGAGAGATTTATTACCAATTTGAGTAATCAGGAGTGTTAAGGAATCGTGTGTAATACATAATGCCTGGGAGGACATATGACCGGCCTGTGTGTTGATGTCTAGTTCCCGAAGTAGGTAGGGTGGCGTTGGTCATAGAGCTCTGACCTTGCATTATGCACCTAGTTCCCTGGGTTGATGGTTAGCAAGTAAGCCTGATGATACGTAGAGTGGTTGAAAGCTTTAATCCATCTTAGTCCCCCTCGGATAGATTGCCCTGGTCAAGAATCTAGTCTGTCGCATCGTGTGTGCCTAAATTCTTCATGGTTCATGTGTTTTGAGATCTTCCATGCACTTATATGTGTAATTATGAATACCTCTCTAGTTAAGAGGGAGTGTTGAAGAATGTAACTAGGTTCGGTCTTCATAATTGTATTTGAGTCACAATGAAATGTATTTATCAAAAGAAAGAAAAAGGAATTTTTGTTATTATTATTATGACTTATTAAGCATGGGTTTCATGCTTGAGTCATCATTATCTAGGTCAAAGTCCACATTGAGGACTTTTAGGTTGTATCTTGAGTCATTAGAGTCATTGTTCGTTTAATTAGACCCTTCTTGGGATTTTGTATCATGTAAAAAGAATTATTATTGAGTCAAATAAGTCATTTGTCACCTCCACACCAAGTCGACCCTTACCTGATGAAGTCAACCTACATTAGGTAAATTCGACCCACAGAAAAGGGTATATATAGAAGTGCAGTTCGATTCATTTGGAGGAACACACACGTAAGTTCGATATACAAGAAGAGGAAGCAAAAAAGTTCAAAGTTGCAGAAGAAGGACAAAAATCGAAGGTCTGGTGTTGTTCCTAGGTCGAAATTTCAGTTGTTGCTTCAAGATAAAAATTTTGCTGCTGATTCTAGGTCAAAGTGTTGCTTCTAAAACGAAATTTGGTTATTGCTTCTAGATTGAAGTGCTGCTACAAGTTCTGTTGTTGCTACTAGGTTGAAGTTTTGTTGCTGCTACTATGTCGGAGTTCTGCTATTGCAAGGTCGAAGTTCTAGGTCAAAGTTGTTGTTAGAAGGATATCATCTTAAGAGGAAGGAAGGGTTGACTTGGTGATTGGAGGAAGTCTGTCTCTAGGTCAAAGAGTCTTGGATTATCTCTGTGAAAATTTCTGAATACAGAAACCCTACTGCAGTATATCGATTTACTTCTCCTACTTGTTTTATTATTCACAAGTTATTTAACTGAAATATTCAGAAAAACATCAAAGTAAACACAATCTGTAGCCTACACATATACAAATCATTTACTGAAACATAGTGCACATATGATGAAGGACACACATGATTTTTCGGACAAATGTCCCCGGAAAAACCCAATGCGGGAAAACCAATGCAGCAACTCTTAGAGGGTTTTATTATTAAGCAGCATTTGAATACATCAAGGGCACCAGTAGTGGTTTTCCCATCAAAGAATTTCACAACAATTGTACCTTATCACTCGGAGACAGAAAATATGGCTGATTCAAACCCTTCAGGAATTATTGAATACGAGCCCTTTTTGGCCCACTGGAACCCCAGCGCAGCTCTTCTAGCCTCTGTGTCAGCCTCTCCTGCCTAGCACAGCCTCTGTGCAGCACAAGTTGCACCTGCATCAACCTAAAGGCCTTTGCGCTACCTCTACGTCACCCAAAAAGGTCTGTGTCACCCTCTGCGTTGTCTCAGCGTCAGCCTGGCTGCACTGCGTCCCTCCTGCTGGCCTTTGCACTACCTGGTATGGATTTGCCTCTCTGATGTATGTATTCTCGGCCTCGGATCAGTGTAATCCCTCGTTGATCTGTCCCTCTCCAGCACTGGAAGCTCACTTGAGAATTCTCAGCAAACCACACCCCATAATTTCGACTTAGCTCAAGTGCTACTGCAAATGTGTGTGTGTTCTCCAACTGACCCCAAGCCTTCCTTTAATTCTTTTCTTGTTGAGAAATCAACGGTGGTGATCTAATCTCTAATCAACGACTAAGATTAGAATAAGCTTGATCCACGTCACTTAGAACATTCTCACCAAATGTGTAAATTAATTCACTTTAATTTTTCAATTTCACTAAGTTAGACTTAGGGTCCCTATTAAAATAATTAATTATTTGAATAACTTAAGCTCCGGGTGGGATTTCTCATAACGATTTCTAGGTCTTAGATATCTCATGTGTTCTAGCCCCTCCATAAAGTTTCGAAGCTAGATCACATCCGATGCTACCCAAAATCTCAACACTCCCTCTTAGCGAGGAATATGCTCTAGCAACACTTCACCACTGAAGCATCACCCTGATCTCTGGCATCGGTCCCCGCGCTACTGATGCTTGGCCTGCTGCCCTCCATCCACTGCGCTGCTGCCTTCTGTATTGCTGCCCATGACTCTGCCACAGTCACTGCCACATTTGTACTGCAACTCCCTCTCAAATTGTTGCATCATGCTACCTATAGCACTGCCACTGCTAACTGTTGCACTGCAACTCAGTTGCTGAGAAGTAAGCAACTGGAGGACATTACCCTGTTGATTTATGGTAGCATCGGATGTGCTCTAGCCTTGTAACTTTGTATATAGGCTAAGGCGCATGTATTCCATAATACCCAGAAATGGTTTTGGAAAATTCCACTTAGAGATGGTTTAATTAAATTAATTAATCGTTTTTTAATGTTTTCCTAAGTCTAAAATTAGGGAAACTGATTAATTAAAGGGTATTAATTAAACTAAGTGTGAATCTTCTAGATAAAATCATGGATCACCTCCAAGTTAATCTTACCCCTTGATTACGTTTTAATCTTGGTCGTTGAAGGGTCAATGGAAGAATATAAGGAGGGTTAGGGGCCTATGGAAAACACACTGAGCAGATTGAGCATTTGGCATTTTCCAGTTTGTGTGAGGAGACACAGATTTTGATCATAATCGAATCACTAGGGCAGGGTTTGTTAAGTGATTTTGATTCAGTGATCAGATCCAAAGAGGGGCAGATGCAATAACTGGCCAGGAGAACCAGGAGTACATTTCAGAGAGAGGCAGAAGTGACGCAAAGAGAGCCAGTGCAGTTTTCTGAAGAGGTGACGTAGTCCCTGCAGGAAATCACACAGAAGTGAGGCAGTGCCTTCCATAGTCAATCCAGAGATAGCTAGAGGCTAGGGTTTCTGAGCCAAGAGGGCCAAAATCCAGTCTCAGATCAGCTTGATCAGTGGCAGAGAAAGGTGACGCAGTTCCTCAAGCTTGCCCACACAGGCTTATGCAGTTCCAGCGTAGGAAATCACACAGATGTAGAGAGGTGCTTCACCAGCGCTGTTTAGACCAGCCAGGGACTTTCAAAGTGAGGTATATCTCACGAATTCATCAGTTATCTATATTTCTCTGACGGGTGAGCCGAATATTGGCACCCTAGTTGTACTCAAGATTCTGCTACTTAATAATATAAAACCCTTAGATCTACTGCGTTGGTTTTCTAGAGTTGGGTTTTTCCGGGGACTTAGTCCAAAAATAACTGTGTCAGATGTGGATGCTTTTCATTGTATTTTTTTCAGGTTGTTTCAGCACTTAGATGCATTCCGCGGTATTATTTGTGTAGACTGCTTCAGTGATTACTTCAGTATTTCAATGTAGTGAAATAATTATGAAAAATAATAGGAGAAGTAATTCAGATTTGTTGCAATAGGAATCCAAATTTAGGATTTTTCACACACCCAACAACTGACAAACAAATCATTCTAGCTGCATCTCATCACTGAAGCACCATCTGCGCTGTCTCTTTAAAGCCTCTACACTACTGCTGCTCTGCACTGCATAATCATTGCCCCTTTGCATTGCTGAAGTCCCATCAGCCTCTACAATGTTGCTTCCACGTTGTTGCTGCCACTGCACTGCACTGCTCCACTCTTCAACGTTCTAGCACTGCCTCTAGTTCTCCATGATCTTCTGCACCCACAAACTCCAGTCATCTTGCTACTGTCTTAAGGCTCCCATAGCTTGTATGTGATCCAAGAGTTTGGGCACCTCAAGGATCCCGCCACCACCATTTGTAGCTCACTCTACAGATCTATGTTGCCCCACCTCTTCTGTAATATCCCTGTTTAGGGCAGCCTCCCTGTTGAGGGTTCGGTGGGCCCTGACACGCTGCCAGGGTCTGCGTAATTGGGGGACTGCGCGAGGGTCCCCATCCCGAGATGCTTCGGTGGGCCTTAAGACCCCACCCTTAACACCCTGGGATGCCGCCCTCACTAACAGTTCGAGCTTTTGGTGTAGTGGTTGGATCAACGTGGTATCAGAGCCGAGGTCTCGAGGTCGAGACTCGCGGAGCGTGGTGGGCTGTAATATCCCTGTTTAGGGCAGCCTCCCTGTTGAGGGTTCGGTGGGCCTTGACACGCTGCCAGGGTCTGCGTAATTGGGGGACTGCGCAAGGGTCCCCGTCCCGAGATGCTTCGGTGGGCCTTAAGACCCCACCCTTAAAACCCTGGGATGCTGCCCTCACTAACAGTTCGAGCTTTTGGTGTAGTGGTTGGATCAACGCTATAATATCCCGGATGGGATATTTTTACTAAAAATGCAGATAAATAAATAAACTCCACAAAATGCCGCAAAATCAATATTTACTTACAGAAGATTGCCATGTAAAATTAAACATACAAGTGCATGCAAATCCATAACACCATAATGCAGGAATATAACTCAGCTTTATTATATTATCATTGGGGTTACAAGCTGAAATAAAAGATAGCTGAGATAAATGAAATACAACTGGCCTCAAGAAAATCTGCTGTACTGCTACACGACAATGGCCTCCAAAACTGACTGCTACCCTCTCCCTTTGGCAACAGCTACCACTGAATCCACTGAAGCTCCAGTTGAAGATCTGAATGATCCTCACTCCAATATCACTGAAGCTCTGTAAAACTTCTGAATGAAGTCTCCTCAAAAGAGAGTTGGGTTTTCGTCCAACACTCACAACTCACCCGAGGGTTTCCGTCCTGGGGCTACGGCTGAAGTAGAGAATCCACGTTCTCAAACCTCTCATACACAAGAAAATGATCTACTCCAAAGATGTCTCCCAATGCCTCCTCCCTTTCTTTTATAGATCCCTTGGAGCCTTCTAGAGCATTATTTTATTATTATTTTATTTATGGAGCATTTTTCCCTTTTATTAAAATATTATAAAATATTCCTTTTTAATGCAGAAAAGGGTATATCGGCTACCACGCCTCCTCCGGTCACTGAAATCTTTGTCTAACTGTCCCATCGTGTAGGTCTCCTCGTCCCGGTTCCGATGAGCTATTACACTAAGGTGTTCCATCGTATATTCCTCCCAGAATGCCACCTTGAGCATAATCAGCTGAGTTAAGCCCACAAATAACTCAAAATTCCGAAAGTTATCGGAATGTATCGGAACGAAAGCCAAGCTGCTCGGATGATGGAGTATATCAAACGAATGCCTCCAGACATCATGAAAACTCCTCAAAACTCCTCTGAAAAGCTCCTGAGCCCACTGATAGTACTAATCTGTACATGTGACCTGTCTGCTCCTAACTCTGGAAGTCCCTCCTAGCCCTGTCATGGATGATACCAAAAATGGGAATATTACAGACCTCCCGCCCCAAGATTGCTTGCCCTCAAGCAATCGAAATATGTGGACCACTCTATTGGCCCGCTGTACCTCAGACCCAATGCCTGGATCCCATACCAACCTCGGGGTGCTGCTATGCACCTGTGTCAAACCTCTCGGAACAGATCCCTCAATGCCGAGATCCCAAACTGATCTCTCTCTGCCCCAGACAACAAACAATCCTCCCGGATCCCAACGCCACCATGGCCAATCATCGCCCAAGTCCCACGGCTCAGGCTGTGCACTATCTCTAACTATATCTGATGCTCTCGGAGGTGAAGGCCACCAACAAGCATCAATGCTTCCGGGCTCTTGCTGTGCTGTACCTGTAACTGCATATGCTGCCCCACCAACTGCATACCAACTCATCACTTCTCTCCAATCCAGGTCCTGACTCAACCCCATGCTGATCCTGCTCTCCTGAAATCGGGAAGGAGTCCTGAAGTAACGACAACCGGTGCCCTCCTGCCAACTGGAATCTGTAACATCTACTATGTCTAAGGGCCCTTGCTCTGATGTGCTCCCCACGAAAAATACTGTACCATCAAGAGGGTACCAACTCATGATCTCCCGCCAGCCAACCTCAACATGTGGATGTTGTACCCTGTGCAACTCTGATCGTCTCATACCGCTATCCAAGTCAACATATGAGATCTGACTAGGTGGCTCTACCTCTCTCTCTCCAACGGGAAGAGATGACCCAACAACACTGCTAGTCCCATCCATACATGCCTGAAGGGGAATGATCTGACGCTCCAACTTGCCCTCTGATTGTACCATCAGGGAATCTAGTCGTTCCCCAATGCGGACCAACTTGGCTTCCGACTTGGCACAAGTCACTCTCATACCCTCCAGCTCCTGGTCCTGCAACAAAATGGCCTCCCGTACTGACGTGGCCTTCTCTCTCAAAACTCGAAGGTCCGTCCGAAGCCGATGATACCGCTGTCTGCAACCATCATCCAATACCTCTGGACCTGCTAGTGCCCTAGCTCCCTGCAAAACTATCCCATCGACCTCCAACGTCTCTAAAGGATATGGATCTGCAATCGTCATCGCTGTACTCGGTGTCTGTACATCTGACTGCTCCTCCTCAGTGGCTGACCCCAATGTTAGCTGCATATCCATCATAGGCTCAATGTGGGTGCCCATCTGGATCTCACCCAAGGAAATGTCATGCCTGATGTCCATAGTATCCTCCTCTGCTGACTCAGGCTCCATCATATGCTGCTCTGGCTGAATCGTCACAAGTGACTCATCACCCAGAGTATCGCCTATACAGTCCCCTGACTGCTCACCCTGCACACTAGAACACAGTTGTGGTCTACTGTCATCATCATCTCTGCATGGCTGCCCCCGCTCCCCAAAAGCATCCTCATATGACCCCATGGACTCATCTGAAGCAGAGCCCTCACCCTGGCATACGAATGGAATGTCTACCTGCTCTAGCTCTGCCACCTCATCTGCATCTCTCCAACATGAGTGATCAGGCCCCCAAGGTTCTTTGCAAATGAAGCAAAGTCCCTTCCTCCTCAGCTCATTTCTGCTGCCTGACCGACCAAACTGGAGCTGCTCCTCCCTGGTCAACTGTCTCCTGAGAAACTCAATGTTCTGCTCAACTAGCCCTTGGGCTAGCTCATAAGCAGCAGGCGAGACCAACCGCTTTCTCCTCCAAATGCTCAGCAGCTTAGTCTGCAACTTCCGGCAAATGGTCTCAGGGTCTCTCATACATGACGACAAGATGGACTGCATGTGTGCTATGACAGTATCAGGATGATGTTTCCTAATGCTAAAGAAGCATCGGAACATCTGCAAAATCAGGTCATCACACCCAAGATAGAACATGACCTCATAAGTTCGGGCCATAGCCATGACTCCTAGAACCTTAAGCTTCCTCCCAAATGTAGACCCTGCACAAGTGTCCAAATCCTGAAAGGTTCCTACTATCAATCTGAAAATTCTTCTCATAATATCAGCATTGTAGGGAGGGAAGGGTGCTGTTATCCTCAAGATATCGCTGAAACAAGGGGCAACTATCAGCTGGACTCTCTCACTTGGATGTTCCAAGAATCTGGCTTGTATTAATGCAAGCATAGCTGGCTTCAAAGCCCAATTCAAACACCAATCAGATTGTTGTACCTTTGAAAGGCAGGATTCCAGCTCCTCTAACCTGGGAAAGTCAATTTCTGCTCTTCCACTCTTTAATTCCATCCCTTGTACATACAGCCAATTTCCCACTTCTTCCTCCTTTTGTATATTCCTTGGATGCTCTTGTTGGAGCAATTTATGTACCTTCTTGGTGAAGGGTCTGCTGTTCTGTTTTGTTCTCTGGTTTTCTGTTTTTATTTTCATCAATCTGTTTAGAAGTTCCTCCATCGTTCAGCCAATGGAAAGACCACTGTTTTTTTTTTTGAGTTTAATGGATGCCTTCAGTGGTTTTTCTGAGTTTAATTTGTCAAGCATATAACAGACTTATGGCTGTAGGTGCTTTTCACAATTTAGGTACAACAAATAGGCTCAGTGAACAACATTCAACTGCTATGGAACTTCCAAGAGTTCAAAACTGATCAGCACTGTGATTTTGTGGAAGAACCCAATTTGGCAGGGCTGCAAACAGGAGAATGTAACACCGACCCTTGTAATGGTACTACAACACTTGAGGCAAGTGCGTATGCTGCCCAGAAATGGAACTTGACGTTATATATCATCACCTCCACATTTTTCACATTTTTTTACAAATTCTGAATAACATAATACCAAGACACCAGTGGGGAATATGCCTGAACATGTGGCTGAAGCACAAATCATACAGCAGCGACAAGTTACCATCTGTACAAGTGTCCCCACTTGCTATTCAATGGAGGTTGTATTTGCTGTGATGATGTATCTCAACAGAATGTTCATAGTGCCACTCAGCTGAAGGCTATTTATGAATGCTCAAAACTGAAGGTCACAATGTCCTCCCTCACAACGCAACATAAGAATATGTGGGATCTGTCCCTTTTAACTTCAATAATTTAGCCACTATACACACGCTCAGCCATGATCTTTCCGACGCTCAATGTTCTAGAATGCACTCGCAGGGACCAATGGCGTCTCTAGACTGTGTTCACAATTATTATAATTTTGATGACATACCGGCGTTCTTCATATTTCCATACGCAATTTACTCTTTCCACCCTATACCAATTACTATACTGTCGTCAATATTCTCAAGGCTGCCAACGCACAGAACCTATACGTTCACAGCTTCGCCCACCACTTACTATGCATTAACTGGGTCCATCTTTGGCCCTCGATCGGTCTCGATAAATTTTTGTGACGGCTCAATGAATTTTGCGGCTCTAGACCATTTTCTATCTTCCTGCTGATTTCGTCAGACCTTCGACCTCCTTCAGCGTCACTACTTCCTATAGAGATAGTTTTTCGTTCCCCCTCCCAATCGACAATTTTTGGATTCAAGCTCGGCCCTTCCGATGGCCTTGCTCAGCAATGTCGATAGAGATCTCAGCAACGACTTCCGATCATATCGGCCACTGCTTCGTGCGCTATGATTCTGCTCACACGATTCTAATCTGGCACGAGGAGTATGGACAAGCCAACAATTGTTACAGTGATTGCCTTGCGGAATTGGTGCCTCCTTTAACTATCGCTTGAATCGACGTTGAAATCCTTGGCTTTAAATTTGGCTCCAGCATTTATTTTTTAACGGCACCATGGAACCTGGGATTTTACAAATATTCCTGCCTCTAATAAAATTTGTTGACTGAGATTACTCACGTCTCTGCAACGTGATTCGTCCTCTTGAATTAGTGATTTTGATTGGTAATGCAGCCACAACTCCGATGGCGGCTCTCACAAGATGGATGCATAGTGTCAAATTCCCTGTCGGATGACTGCAGCTCCGAATCTCTGGTTTCCAGCCCCACCGTCCTGAATCATATAGTCGGCCTTCGTCATAAATACTTGGCCGAGGCGAATGATTCGACTTCCACTATAATCTGAATCGGCTCCTGAAATATTTTAACTATCGGCCCCCTTTAAAACATTTTTGGCAATTCGGATTTGATATGAAATGTGAGTCGGCTCCGTTTCAACAGTTCGTGAACAACTGATTCAACAATTTCAAATGGAAATTGTTGAATATTTAAGTGACGATTTCACACAACTTTCAGGAAAATACCTGCGTTAATTTCAGTCACAACTTTCTTTGAAATTTATCTGTAATAACCCTGGAAGTTGGCTTTTCAAATCAATCCCACAGCTGAGCCAAGATTAGTGCTCCGATACCACTGCAATATCCCGGATGGGATATTTTTACTAAAAATGCAGATAAATAAATAAACTCCACAAAATGCCGCAAAATCAATATTTACTTACAGAAGATTGCCATGTAAAATTAAACATACAAGTGCATGCAAATCCATAACACCATAATGCAGGAATATAACTCAGCTTTATTATATTATCATTGGGGTTACAAGCTGAAATAAAAGATAGCTGAGATAAATGAAATACAACTGGCCTCAAGAAAATCTGCTGCACTGCTACACGGCAATGGCCTCCAAAACTGACTGCTACCCTCTCCCTTCGGCAACAGCTACCACTGAATCCACTGAAGCTCCTGTTGAAGATCTGAATGATCCTCACTCCAATATCACTGAAGCTCTGTAAAACTTCTGAATGAAGTCTCCTCAAAAGAGAGTTGGGTTTTCGTCCAACACTCACAACTCACCTGAGGGTTTCCGTCCTGGGGCTACGGCTGAAGTAGAGAATCCACGTTCTCAAACCTCTCATACACAAGAAAATGATCTACTCCAAAGATGTCTCCCAATGGCCTCCTCCCTTCCTTTTATAGATCCCTTGGAGCCTTCTAGAGCATTATTTTATTATTATTTTATTTATGGAGCACTTTTCCCTTTTTATTAAAATATTATAAAATATTCCTTTTTAATGCAGAAAAGGGTATATCGACTACCACGCCTCCTCTGGTCACTGAAATCTCTGTCTAACTGTCCCATCGTGTAGGTCTCCTTGTCCCGGTTCCGATGAGCTATTACACTAAGGTGTTCCATCGTATATTCCTCCCGGAATGCCACCTTGAGCATAATCAGCTGAGTTAAGCCCATAAATAACTCAAAATTCCGAAAGTTATCGGAATGCATCAGAACAAAAGCCAAACTACTCGGATGATGGAGTATATCAAGCGAATGCCTCCAGACACCATGAAAACTCCTCAAAACTCCTCTGAAAAGCTCCTGAGCCCACTGATAGCACCAATCTGTACATGTGACATGTCTGCTCCTAACTCTGGAAGTCCCTCCTAGCCCTGTCATGGATGATACCAAAAATGGGAATATTACATCTTCTCTCGAGGTACATGAGCACTCATGGCCACATCATCTTCGCTGCCATCGTCCCCTTTCGTTGCTACTGCCTTGGAATCTGAATCTTCCTTGCCCTTCCTCTTAGGACAACTATTGGAAAAGTGTCCTAATTCGCCACATCTGAAGCACCGAACCTTGGATAGGTCCTTCTTCTTCCCTTGTTGCCATTGTCCCTTAGATGCTAGGGTTTCATCTTCCTCCTCCTCTTTCTTTATCTTGACTCCTTCGCTACTGAATTCCCTCTTGGTTACCCTCCTAATCTCCTCCTAACGATGGATTGCCCACATGTCCCCCCATTTGGGAGTTGTGCTCTGCCCAAAATACTTTAGACAAAGGTCTCCCACTCATCGGTGACTGCATTCAGGGAAGTCCTCACCATGAATCCATCATCCAGAGTAGCCCCCCTGGCAATCAGCGGGTCTCGGATAGTCTGTAATCTAAAGAGGAAGGGATCGATCTCCTCTCCCTTGCGCATCTGGAGCATCCGCATCTGATTCTTCAGAAGCATCTTCCTCTGGACGGAGCTACCTTGATACAACATGGTCAATGATGTCCACACCTCGTTTGTCATCTTCTTCTCAGCAATGTGCGAGACTACGTGATCTTTCACTCCATCCATGATCAAACACTGAGCCCGCGCCTGATTTTCATTGAACTTCTTCAGAGCATCAGCATCGGTCAAAACAGCTAGGACGTTCTCAGCGTGGTCTCTGATGCCATACTCCTCAGGAACTATGAGGATTCTGGCTTTCCAGATAACAAAGTTAGACACATCGTCTAACCTATGCTGATCTCTCAGTCCATATGGGGCCATCTCGCTCAAACTGTCGAAGCAAGTGCTCTTCTCCCTTCTACTACTACTACACTCAGCAAAAGACCGAATATGGGTTTCTTGGTGATAGAAACCCTCTAGAGTATCTACTCCCTCTGACAAGTGATTTCCCTCCTGGAAATCCTCTGCTAATTCTGTCGAATCAGCCCTCTACGATCAATCCTGTTGATCGAAACTCAGATTTCTTGGCAAGAAAATTTGCTAAGGGATTATTTCCCCTTACTTTTTCAACTTTGCTAGGCACTATTCTGCACCGACAGAACCAATGCCCCACGTGCACTTTGAAGATCAGAAACTGCACTTCCAGCCACAGCAACTGGCACAGCGTCACTCTCTCTTGGAATGCGTCACCCTCTTGGTGCTGCATCAGCCTATGGCTCTGCGTCACTCTCCTGGTGCTGCGTCAGCCTCTGCGTGAGCAAACTGGCTCTGCATTACCTTCCTCATGTTGCGTCAGCCTCTGCGTGAGCAGACAAGCTCTGCGTCACCTTCCTGGTGTTGCGTCAGCCTCTGTGTGAGCAGGCTTGCACTGCGTCACCCCAGTAGGGTCTGCATTGTCCCTCTGGTGCTACACTGCCTCTTTCTAGATCTGTGCTACTTCAGCTGCCCTTCCTGCAACAAACAAATCTTCACTTCCTTACTAATGGCTTCAACTTGATCTGCAATGCTCTGATACCATGTGAAATTATATGAATACAGAAACCCTGTTGCAGTGTATTGATTTACTTCTCCTACTTGTTTTATTATTCACACATTATTTAACTGAAATATTCAGAAAAACATCAAAATAAACACAATCTGCAACCTACACATATACAGATCATTCACTGAAACATAGTGCACATATGACAAAGGACACACATGATTTTTCAGCCAAATGTCCCCGAAAAAACCCAGTGCGGGAAAACCAGTGTAGCAGCTCTTAGAGGGTTTTATTATTAAGCAGAATCTGAATACATCAAGGGCACCAGTAGTGGTTTTCCCGACAGAGAATTTCACGACAATTCTACCTTATCACTACGAGACAAAAAATATGGCTGATTCAAACCCTTCAGGAATTACTAAATACAAGCCCTTTCTGGCCCATTGGAACCCCAACACAGCTTTTCCAGCCTTTGCGTCAGTGTCTCCTTCCCAGCACAGCCTCTACGCAGCACAGGCTGCACTACGTCACCCTGAAGGCATTTGCACTACCTCTGCGTCACCCAGAAGGGTTTGTGTCACCCTCTGTGTTGTCTTTGCGTCAGCCTCGCTGGGTTGCGTCCCTCCTGCTGGACTTTGGGCTGCCAGTACGGATCTGTCTCTCTGATGTATGTATTCTTGGCCTCGGATCAATGTAATCCCTCGTCAATCTGCCCCTCTCCAGCACTAAAAGCTCACTCGAGAATTCTCAACAATCCACGCCCCATAATTTCGAATTAGCTCAAGTGCTACTGCAATGTGTGTGTGTTCTCCAATTGACCCCAAGCCTTCCTTTAATACTTTTCTTGTTGAGAAATCAACGGTCGTGATCTAATCTCTAATCAACGGCTAAGATTAGAAAAACCTTGATCCACGCCACTTAGAACATTCTCACCACATGTGTAAATTAATTCACTTTAATTTTTCAATTTCCCTAAGTTAGACTTAGGGTCCCTATTAAAAATTTAATTATTTGAATAACTTTTACACCGGGTGGAATTTCTTCAAACGATTTTTAGGTCTTGGAGATCTCATGTGTTCTAGCCCCTCCACAAAGTTTCGGAGCTAAAGCACATCCGATGCTACCCAAAATCTCAACAATCTCGTCTTGTCTTGAAAAACCACTGAAGGAAGAGGTTTGACTGGGTTTTCCCCTAAATAGGGGTTTTGTCGTAGATGTCCACCTACATCTGGTGTCTTTGATCTTCGTGTTATGGTTTTAGTAATTGCTTGATCAACTAAGATAAAAGAACACAAGAAAGTTAATAAGAACACATGAAGATCACAAGTAATTATCAACAAAAGAAAACTGTTCTGCGTTTCTGATTTTCCAACAAGAAGCACCATACTTCTGCAAGGGATTTATATAGATAATGAATACGGTCAACTTGTTCTTCATTGGGCGTCTCCATGATGACCATCCAATTATCAATCAACTATGAATAGTCTTGATATTAGACATCCTTTTGAAAGTTGAAAATCTAAATACAGATTTCAAGCATATGCATTAAAACATAGCTCACATTTTCGATTCTAAATTTTGTAACATTTCAATATAAACAGGTACTACAGTCAATTGTTGTTCATTGTGAATATAAATATCTCTAGAGTAATTTAGTTTATATAGAATCTTGTTCGCCTTAAGAAGTCAGTCACAAAAACAAAAAAGGAATAATCATACTTAATCGGAGGCAATCAAACTTTTCATAGTTTCAACGATATACAACAAAAATGTTGTCTTTACTATTCTCTTCATACGGAAATCAATGTTAAAAAAATATTTGCATTCACTTGAGACTGATTGACACCAGAGGATGCCACCGAAAGCATCAGGGATTACTATCATTTTGTTCCCAATGCAATTCACAGATTTAACAGAAAATATCAGCGATGTTTAAACAGGAGTAAAGATATGACATACAATAGAACCTATGGTGACTGCTCGATCTTCATCCCCGCCTTTTTTGGTATTTGAATGGGATAACAAAAAATTTCGCAAGCCCCGAGGAATATTCTCTACACTGAAATGAAGCCTAAATTAATAAAAGTGAGAAAACCAAAAAAAAAAAGAACTTGAGCTACAATGAATGAAAAATCATACTGAATTTCTTTAGATCTAGTATATGATTGAAAATGAAATATTCTTAAAATGCTCCAATATCAAACCCGAAATCATAAATTCAGCATTATAAAGGTAGACTCTTGACATCTTAACACCTAAGAAAAGCAGAATAGCAAACCTTCTTCCTTGAGGTCCCTTACTCTCCTTTTCGTTTTGATTCCCCTGCCCTAACTTGCCAGATCTGCGTTTAGATTGACTACCACTTTCAGCCTTGGGGGGCTGGAAGTAATTGTCTTCGATGCCCTGATCAACCAGCAATAATCTGACAAAGCGTTAGAAAAGATTCATCCATATAAATAATGTTTAACCTATAATCATGAAGACAATTCATTGTTACTTCCAACCTTATTTTGATGACTTCAGAAATTCTATTATGCAGCAGCTAAAATGAAGTCTCCCTAAGCATCATAATTCATTATCACCATATGTTAATCTGAATTGACCAGATAATCAAGCTAATTTTTTTAACTAATATGAAGAATTTAATGCACCTAACCATGACATAGTGGTTTTCTTAATACTCAGCAAGAGCTTCTCCAAGAACTTCACAGGTTTGAATAAACTTGTATATGAATATAGGGTGATAAAGAGGTGTGATTTCTCAGAAATAGAACATGAATGATTGAAATTATCAATAATATTCCAAGTCCTTAAGGTTAAGTAAGGACATTTTCATTCAAATACTCGAGAGCTTCCATTCATTTTTTTGAAAACATAGCTTATATTACAATTTAATTTATGAATTAAAATATGCATACATCAAAATTGTCACATCCAGGAGGCCAAATATAGTTACAAAAAGACTACCCTTCCTACATTTTCTTTCCAAGAAAAACCTCGTGGGATCCTCCCCTCTTCCTTCGAGTATTGTAATGTTCCAAATCTGGACTTGCTGCTTCATCGGGAATATCTTAGGATATTCCAATTCCTTCTTCAATGAGACATCACAAGTCCATTTCAGAGATTGACTGTTGGGGCATTTACAGGATATGTCTCCTTCCAAAGAAGGGAGAGATCCTGCGGCTAGCTGGCCCTTCACAAACTCTGTCTATGGATATGCAATATTCCACTTCGGGAATTTCTGCTATAGGGTCCTTGAGGACGCTGTATAAGGAAGTCACTACATAAATAAGGCCAACCAACACTGGGATGCCCTAGAACACATCTAATATAACTCCCTTGCAGAAAATGAGCTCAAAGAAACACATCTAGATGGGTTATTCAGATATACCCAATCTAGGTCTCTAAAACAATGCTCAATGAGAGAGATTACAGCAATATATGAACATAACCAGGAACTCTGCAAATCTGAATACACCATAAGAGGGAAAATGCTACAGCCATCATGATATTATGATATATCAACAAATAAATACAATAAATAGTTGAGGGACAAGCCACTCAAGCTTTAAGATCCAACCTCCAATGAATAAACAATGAAATACATGAGTTTCTGCAACTCCACAAAACGCCGGAGAGCAGTGACTACACTGTGTATATGAAGGCATGAACTGCTGAATATGAATAAAATACATATGTGGCTGAAGGAATACAAGAAATAGCCCAATAACAAAGAAATGGGCTGAAATACAAGATTTCTAGCCAAACTATGAGAGATTGCTAGAAAGGCCGGAACATACAAAAATGTGACCACTGAGTTGTCACTACAATTGATACAAAATATGAATGAGGCCATGGCAGATCTGAAATGTAAATGCCCTCCTCTGATAATGTCTCTAATACAAAGGGCTGATCCCTTTGTCTCAGAAACACCCTCCTGATGAGCTCCATGAAACCCTCTCTCACTGCCTCCATAAAATAACGCAGTTTCCTCCATGCACTGCACAGTGGGAGATGATGGAATGTTGACCCATGCCAACAGATCTGAAATGAAGCCCGGGAATCCTCCTTGCATCTCCTCCAATGACTAGACCACTCCTCCACTGAAGAAAACAAACAAGAATGACTCCATGAGTTCCTCTCTTGCTGCACCCAACAACACAACGTCCTCTCTGCTGCAGAGCTAACGCTGTAGGAGATGAATGTAGTTGTGGCCAATGCTGGATTGAGGAAAATCAGCTCATTCCTCATCCTTCCTTGAGGAAGAGGAAGGGATTCCCGACCGGGAACACCCTAGTGCCAGAGAGCACCATCACCCT
This sequence comes from Pinus albicaulis, assembly GCA_034641835.2. Classification (NCBI taxonomy): domain Eukaryota; kingdom Viridiplantae; phylum Streptophyta; class Pinopsida; order Pinales; family Pinaceae; genus Pinus; species Pinus albicaulis. The sequence continues at coordinate 181,473,878 of CM076584.1, forward strand.
GCTAAACAGCCCGGGGATGCAAGCCTTTGCAAACCCAAGTCTGAAACTCCAAAACATGAATGCAAATGGGCTGCCATCTCCTCCTTATAAACAAAAGGAACTCTTCTCCACCAAGGTCCCACCAATTAGGGTTTCCACTCTCATGTGAGTGTCTTCCCTCCAAAACTGCGCAGCTTCTCTAGGAAGCCTCTCCTCCTTGGACAGCGCTGTTGACTTTAGTCAAAGACGACTAATCCAAGTGAGTTGGGTTCCATTCACACCCTTAGGTGTTTATTTCAGCTGCTTGTTTGCCTCCTTTTCACATAAGGAGTGTTATTTCTTCATTAGAAAGGGGCTAAGGTGTCTCCTTCTCCATTTTATTTAACAAAAATAAAATGTGCAACTATAATGTTCCATTTTAGCTTGAGGCTAAAATTGGGAACATTACAAGTATCCCAACGAAGAGCAGCTCAACCTTCACTGATAATAAAAGCTGGTAAACCTGAGGGACTAAACCACATTTGAACTTCTGACCTATGGTCTCCCCATCTGCAACATGCCTTGAGCGTATGTTTCAATTGATTGAGCTAAACCTTGGGGCTCTCTTTCTACATAAGGAAGGAGAGTTAACATATCCATTTTCAGCCAATTATTTCCATGTTGATTTCAAATAAATTATATTGTCAACATACAAAGATTATTTTTTGATAAAATCCCCATAGTTTGAATAATGAATTTTAATTTTTAAATATAAACACCTTTCCTTGTCATCCTCTGTCCACTTTGTGAATGCAAGAAATATCATTTTACACTAATGAATAGATTAGTCTAGAAACAACTGCTACCTCTAAGAAAATGGAAACCTTCACAGCTTCTCTTCAAAAGAAATTGAAAGAGAAATTAAATATAGATTGGTAGTGAAGATATTTATGGATCAATATCTAGCTCACAAGCACCAGCAAAGTATGCACATGCTATCCAACAGTTTGTCAGGTATAATGCCCCTAAGCTTCAATCTAGAATGACTTCGAGATGACATCTATCATAGTATCCATCACCTACATATGCATGTGATCAAGATGGAAATGCGTAAATATTATTATGTAGAGATCACTATGTGAAAATTCCTAGATCTAACAATCTTAGGAATCCTACTGCAACAACTGAGTGTACTTCTCCTCTTATGTAAATTACTTTTACAAAATTAATTCAGATCTAAATTATTGAAGTAACTACTAAAGCAGCCTAGACTGAATAAAAATATGATTACGAAACAAGGAAACTGAGCAAGAAATCAATCACACATAGGACACAATTATTTTTGGACACAAGTCCCCAGAAAAACCGAATGCGCAATTACCGGTGCAATAGATCTGAGGGTTTGTATTATTAAGCAGTAGCAAATCTTGAATACATCTCTGAATACCTCAAGGGTTATTCAGTTACAGAGAGAAATACTGGCAGAAAGAAATTGTGAGTTTTACCTCACACAATCACTGGAAAATCTGGCTAATCTGGTCACTGGAAAAGCTGCCTCTGGAGGTCTCTGCATAGGCCCTGCGTCACCTCCACTAGGCACTATGTCAACCCAGCAACAGATCGATCTAACTCCCGAAATCGCAGATATGGGCCTCCCAGTCTCACACCCACGCACCTGGCTTCTGGATCTGATCCTTTGAACCTCTACGCAACCTCTGCGTAGCCTTGACTAGCTCTGCACCAGCTCTACATTGGCTCTGTTGGACGTCTTCCTGCCCCTCTCTACTGATGATTCTCCGACTGAGAAAATCTTTCTCTCCGAAAGCTACTTTGCCCCTCACTGCATTGAATCACTTAGATCTGATCTTCGTCCGAGCACTGCTCCATTAGAAGAATTCGATCTCAAGATTCACTCTGTGTGTCTTTCCAAATGACCCTCAAGCCTTCCTTTATAGTCTTCTCATTAAGTAATCAGCGGCCGAGATTAGATCTCTAATCAACGGCTAAGATTATAACATAACTTGATCTTCGGTTTCTAGATCATTCTCACTCTGTTTTATTAATGTCCTTTGATTACTTAATTTCTCTAAGTTTAGACTCAGGGTCTCCATTAAAATAATTAATTATTTTAATAAAACATTAACTGAGTGGAATTTTCACAAACGGTTTTTGGGTTCTTTGGAATACCAGTGTCTAAGCCTCTCCACAAAATTTGGAGCTTAGAGCACTTTCCGATGCTACAAAAATCAACACACTACAAGTCCTGGAAAAATACAAATTCAAACAAACTAAAAACATAAGCATGTATCCCATATACAACATGTTCTTACATTTCGCAAAGAGGCATTTATAATATGTGGATGCACTTCCTTGAGAATGAATGAAAATTCACCGAACTCCAGGATTTCCCTAATAGCTATGTCATTGGATGGCAAACTGAGATAAATGATTGAACTCAAACTTAGTCCCAGGAAAGCAAACAAGATAAAAGACAGCAGCATTTTGGAGTAAAATATAAGGGCATGCTAGTGTGTAAAATATAAGGGCATGTGACTATTCCCCAGCAAGAGTGTGGACTCCCTCTTAAGCTCTGCGCTGCCTCAACATAGCTCTACGCTTCCTTTGCGCAGCCTCTTTGGACTTCTCTCTTCCTTCTCTGCCTTGCACTCTCCGGATCTAGAAAATATTCCACCGGCCAACTATCCCTGCCCCTCACAATAAGAAAGCTCCTCGATCTCTCTCTGGCAATATTTGCGCTACTCTCTTGAGAATTCGATCTCTAGATCTCTTCTTCGATCTATTTTCCAAATGCCCATCGAACTTCTTCTAATAATCTCTTGTTGACATATCAACGGCCAAGATTAAAACATAATCAAAGGCTAAGATTAACTGGGAGTCGATCCTCGTCTTCATCTAGAAGATTCACACCCGATCTAATTAATACCTTTTAATTATTTCCTTTCCCTAAGTCTAGACTTAGGAATCCATTAAAAATAATTAATTATTTTAATTAAATCTTCTCCAAGTGAAATTTCCCAAAACGATTTATGGGTATTGTAGAACGCATGTGTCCTAGCCTCTCTCCAAAATCTCGAGGCTAGAGCACATCCAATGCTAAAAAAATCAACAACCAGTAGTAGACCAATATTTGTTGAGATTTTGGGTAAGCATCGGATGTGCTCTAGCTCTGAAACTTTGTGGAGGGGCTAGAACACATGAGATCTCCAAGACCCAGAAATAGTTTGGAGAAATTCCACCCAGTGTAAAATTTATTCAAATAATTAAATTTTTTAATGGGGATCCTAAGTCTAACTTAGAGAAATTGAAAAATTAAAGTGAATTAATTTACACATGTGGTGAGAATGTTCTAAGTGACATGGATCAAGCTTTCTCTAATCTTAGTCGTTGATTAGTGATTAGATCACGGCCGTTGATTTCTCAACGAGAAAATTATTAAAGGAAGGCTTAGGGTCAATTGGAGAACACACACAAAGCGGTAGCACTTGAGCTAAGTCGAAATTCTCGGGCGCGATTTGCTAAGAATTTTTGAGTGAGCTTGCAGTGCTAGTGAGGGGCAGATCGGCAAGGTATATTTGATACGAGGTCGAGGATACATAAGCAGAGAGGCAGTACTGTACCAAGCAGCACATAGGCTAGCAAGAGGAACGCAACCCAGCCAGGCTAATTCAGAGGTAGCGCAGAGGGTGACGCAGACCCTTCTGGGTGACGCAGAGGCCATCAGGGTGACGCAAGGGCAGCCTGTGCTGCGCTGGGCAGGAGAGGTTGACGCAGAGGCTGGAAGAGTTGCGTTGGGGTTCGAGTGAGCCAGAAAGGGCTCATATTCAGTCATTCCTAAAGGTTGGAATCAGCCATATTTTATGTCTCCAAGTGATAGGGTACAACTACAGTGAAATTCTCTATCGGGCAAACCACTACTGGTGCCCTTGATGTATTCAAACACTGCTTAATAATAAAACCCTCTAAGAGTTGTTGCACCGGTTTTCCCGCACTGGGTTTTTCCAAGAGCATTTGTCCGAAAAATCATGTGTCCTTTGTCATATGTGCGCAATGTTTCAGTAAATGATCTGTATATGTGTAGGCTGCAAGTTCTGTTTACTTCGCTATTTTTTGAATATTTCTGAAAATAACTTGTATAATTAAAACACAAGTAGGAGAAGTAAATCAAGAAACTGCAGTAGGGTTTCTGTAATTTTGTATTCATAAATTTTCACATGCTATCAAAGCGATTGCAGATCAAGCTAAAGCCATCAACAAGAGGCTGAAGAATTTTTGTTGCAGGAGGGCAATTGAAGCTCACAGATCTAGGAATAAGGCAGCGCAGCACCAGGAGGACTGCAGACCCAGCAAAAGGGTGACGCAAAGTCAGTCTGCTCACGCAGAGGCTGACGTAGGCCCTACTAGGTGAAACAGAACCTATCAGGCTCACGCTGGACTGACACAGTCGCTAATGTAGGCCCTAAAGGGTGACGCAATCCAAGTTGGAGTGACGTTGTGCCCATCGCCGAAGCTGGAAGTGCAGCTTCTGATCCTCAAAGTTGCTGGTGGGGCATTGGTTCTATCGTACAGAACAGTGCCTAGCAAAGTTGACAAATTAAGGGGAAACAGTCCCTCAGTAGATTCTCTTGCCAAGAAATCTGAGATTCAATCAGGAGGGTGATTGTAGAGGGCTGATTCGAAAGAATTGGCGGAGGATTTCTGAGAGGGAAATCATTTGTCAAAGGGAGCAGACTCTCTAGAGGGTTTCTATCGCCAAGAAACCCAGATCCGGTCTTCTGTTGAGAGTAGTAGCAGCAGAAGGGAGAAGAGTACTTACTTCAACTTGTTTGAGTAGAGATGGCCCCATACGAACTGAGAGATCAGGATAGGTTAGCTGGTGTCTCTAACTTTGCTATCTGGAAAGCCAAAATCCTGACAGTCCTGGAGGAGCACGGTATCAAAGACCACACAGAGAATGTCCTAGTTGTACCAACCGATGCTAATGTTCTGAAGAAGTTCAATGAAAATCATGCGTGGGCTAAGCACTTGATCATGGATGGCGTGAAAGATCATGTGGTCCCGCACATTGTCGAGAAGAAGACGGCAAATGAGGTGTGGACAGCATTGACCACGTTGTATCAAGGTAGCTCTGTCCAGAGGAAGATACTTCTGGAGAATCAAATGCGGATGCTCCAGATGCACAAGGGAGGGGAGATCAATCCCTTTCTCTTCAAATTACAAACTATCCGAGACCAACTGATTGTCATGGGGGCAACTCCAGATGATGGACTCATGGTGAGGATTGCCCTAAATGTAGTCACCAATGAGTGGGAGACCTTTGTCCAAAGTATTCTAGGTAGAGCACAACTCCCAAATTGGGGAGACATGTGGGCAATCCTTCGTCAGGAGGAGATCTGGAGAGTAACCAAGACGAACTTCAACAGAGGGGGAGTCAAGATAAAGAAAGAGGAGGAGGAAGATGCAGCCCTAGCATCTAAGGAACAGTGGCAGCAAGGGAAGAAGAAGGACCTATCCAAGGTCTGGTGCTTTAGATGTGGCGAATTGGGACACTTTGCCAGCACTTGTCCTAAGAGGAAGGACAAGGAAGTTTCGGATTCCAAGGCAGCAGCAGCGAAAGGGGATGATGGTAGTGAAGATGATGTGACCATGAGTGCTCATGTACCTCGAGAGAAGAGGTGGGGTGACATAGATCTATAGATTGATCTACAGATGGTGGTGGCAGGACCATTGAGGTACCCAAACTCTTGGATCACATATGAGCTACAGGAGTCTTAAGATAGTAGCAAGATGACTGGAGTCAGTGGGTGCAGAAGATCATGCAGAAGTAGAGGCAGTGCTGGACGCTGGAGAGTAGAGCAGCGCAGTGCAGTGGCAACAATAGCATGGAAGCAGCAGCGCAGATGCTGATGGGACTTCAGCAGCGCAGAGGCTTTAGAAAGACAACACAGAGCAGAAGTATAGGGTGCTTTACTGATGAGATGCAGCGAGACTGACTTGTCTGTCAGTTGTTGGGTGATTGTCCTTCAGTTGCTTACTTCTCAACAGCTGAGTTGCAGTGCAGCTGTTAGCAGTGGTAGTGCTATAGGCAGCATGATGCAACAATTTGAGAGGGAACAGTACAGATGTGGCAATGACTGTGGCAGAGTCATGGGCAGCAGTACAGAAGGCAACAGCGCAGTGGATGGAGGGCAGCAAGCCAAGCATCAGCAGCGCGGAGACCGATGCCAGAGATCAGGGTGATGCTTCAGTGGTGAAGTATTGCTAGAGCACATTCCTCGCTAAGAGGGAGTGCTGAGATTTTTGGTAGCATCGGATGTTCTCTAGCTCCGAAACTTTGTGGAGGGGCTAGAACACATGAGATCTCCAATACCCATAAATCGTTTGGAGAAATTCCACCCACTGTAAAAGTTATTCAAATAATTAATTTTTTTAATGGGGACCCTATTCTAACTTAGGGAAATTCAAAAATTAAAGTCAATTAATTTACACGTGGTGAGAATGTTCTAAGTGAAGTGGATCAAACTTTGACTAATCTTAGCCGTTGATTAGTGATTAGATCACGGTCGTTGATTTCTCAACGAGAAAAGTATTAAAGGAGAGCTTGGGGTCAGTTGGAGAACACACACAGAGTGGTAGCACTTGAGCTAAGTCGAAATTTTGGGGCGCGGCTTGCTGAGAATTTTCGAGTGAACTTGCAGTGCTAGTGAGGGGTAGATCGACAAGGAATATTCTGATCTGAGGCCAAGGATACATAAGCAGAGAGGAAGTACCGTACCAGGCAACGCAGAGGATAGCAAGAAAGACGCAACCCAGCCAACCTAACGCAGAGACAGCACAAAGGGTGACACAGACCCTTCTGGGTGACGCACAGGCAGCTCAGAGGCCTTTAGGGTGACGTTGGGGCAGCCTGTGTTGCACTGGGCAGGAGAGGCTGACGCAGAGGCTGGAAGAGCTGCGTTGGGGTTCCTGTGGGCCAGAAAAGGCTCGTATTCAGTAATTCCTAAAGGGTTTGAATCAGCCATATTTTCTGTCTCCAAGTGATAAGGTACAGCTGCCGTGAAATTCTGTGTTAGGGAAACCACTACTGGTGCCCTTGATGTATTCACATTCTGCTTAATAATAAAACCCTCTAAGAGCTATTGCACCAGTTTTCCTGCATTGAGTTTTTCTAGGGACATTTGTTCGAAAAATCATGTGTGTCCTTTATCATATGTGCATTATGTTTCAGTAAATGATTTGTATATGTGTAGGTTGCAAGTTGTGTTTACTCCGCTATTTTTTGAGTATTTCTGAAAATAACTTGTATAATTAAAACACAAGTAGGAGAAGTAAATCAAGATACTACAGTAGGGTTTATGTAATTTTGTATTCAAAAATTTTCACAATATTGTTCAAAATTCAAGTTTCCAGAGTTGGACAGTTCAGGAAATGATTGTTGGATAATGCAATATGGCAGTTGTTAAATCATAATAATTGCTTGTGAACTTTATTTATCTTCTTATGTTTCCTTCTTAGATCTTCTTCATCAAAAAATAATCAAGTGAAAAAACAGTAAAAACAATGGACACAGAAATTAGGCTCCAAGTCAGGGAAAAACCCCTCCAAGGGGAAAACCCATAAAATCTCCTCTTCATATAGAATCTCTTCAAATGAGAAAACCAGGACCCAAAATCTTAGACCAAGTCCTCCAAACACCATGTCAGCCTTCCAAGAAGCCCTTCCAATGAGGTCAAGAGATCAACCAAATCAACAAGGATCAATTTTGCTTCAACCAAATTCCAGCTTCAACTTCGGTCCCCAGCTTTTCCCCATCAATGGTGCCAAAAATGTTACTGCTTAATTTAGCAAGTGTCCTAGGAGGGGTTCCAAAGGGGCTTCTACTAGACCAAGTGGCAACAATGGGACAAGGACCCACTGTCACCTCAGTGAATGTCCCCTTCTCTTTACGAACTTTCACCGATGCGAGGAATCCTGATATAAAGAAATCACTAGAATGATGAGGTCAATAAAGATGCACAATGTGATCTCCAATGCCCATTCAAAGGAGAGGCTCAGATAATAGGTTGTTTGTTTTAGAATCAAAAAAAGGGCTCTCCGAATTAGTACTGAAAAGTACGGATCATCATGGGTTCCGCTAGGGTTATGCGAAACTTAGCACTCACCGCCAACGCCGACCTCGCTGTAGCAGTTCCAGAGAGGGTCTCATTCGGCTCTGCCACCATTGACTCCGCAATCGCTCAGGCTGCTTCAGAGACCGCAGCCGCTTCAAAGTATGTCGATGCTCCAGAGGTCGCTCCGGCTGCTCCCCTTGGCTCCGAGCTCAAGCTTCAAGCTCCAACTCCCCACATTGCCGCCGACAGCGTTGAAGGCGAAGACAGGGAGAAGACTACCGCTCTCGCTGCGGCTTTCTAGATCGCCTCAACAGGGAAGCAGGTTGTGGTCGCCATTTGGAGTAAAGCTGCCCAACATATAGGAGGCTCAGCTCCCCTCCACGGAAAACTCACGCACAGTATCGATCATCTTGGCATAGGCGATCTTGCTGCCTCCTCTGCAACAGAGGCCCTAACGCAGCACAACCCCTCGGATCCGCAAGATTGGGGAGCTGGGGTAGCATTGCCCACTGAAAATACCGCACTTAACTACCCGCTCAGTCAGAAGGACCCGGGCATTGAAGGATCAAGCACGGTACACGCACAAACTTGCAACGACAAGCAAGGGCTTTCAGGATTTTCCCCACAGTCTTATCAAATCCAGATTCTGCTTCTCTCAAGAAAAACCCTGCTGCATTGGGTGCATGCGGTAGATCTGGTGCAGGATCTCTTACACAATCTTGAACTCAGGCTGGAGATACCCTCAGCTCTTTTGCGACTACTCTATGAAGGTAAACAGCTAGAGGACCCTCTTCCCCTTTCTTTTTACAATATCAATAGAGATGCTTCGATTGTGCTTACCCTGCGTCTAAGAGGGGGAGCATCTGGGCAGCCATCCTCTGGCCCTGCTTTCTCTTACAAAGATGCGGCTCATGCACAGAAGCCCACGAAATCTGCACAACCAGCTGAGGCTCCCAAGCCTTTTCTGGTGGATAAAATAGAGGAAGCCCCCACCATCGAGATCTCCCATCCATCGCTCGATGCTCAATACCAAACGTATGCAGAAACAGCTATCATCTGCAGATTTAATGGCCTTTGGCCTCAAACAGCAAATCTTTATCAATGGATCCACACCAACTAGACCAACAACAGCAAAGTCTTCCTTTGCTCAAAGGGTTTCTTCATTGTGGTCTTTGCTTTCAAAGAAGATTACCAGAAAGCCTTAACAGGAGGCCCTTGGTTTTGGGGAACGACAGGGTTATTCCTCACCCCCTAATTCCCAGATTTCAACCCCACCACAGCAGCCATCACCAAGCTTCCCATATGGGTCCAACTATCGAATCTCCCGGCACATCTATGGCACTTCTCTGTCTTCCAAGGGATTGGAAACACTTTGGGCCGATTCCTGACAACAAATAGCTCCAGAGCGAAGAAAGGCATATACACCTTTGGTAAAATCTGCGTGGAAATAGATATAAGCAAAGGTCTGCCAGATCAAATCAATCTCAAAGTTGGGGACTTTCACTGGACTTAGATCCTAGACTTTGAGAACACCGCATTCCGATGTCGCCACTACCATCAGACAGGGCACCTACAGAATTCTTGCACCATGTTCAACGCCAAAAAGAAGACCACCCGCAAGACAAAATCCAAAAGCTAGAAACCGTGCAATCCACCCCCCATGGATGACATAGATTCCTTCAGCTCAGATGAAGAAGAGTCTGAAGCGGAAGGGGAGGAACTTCAGCATTCAAAGGACTCGCCTTCAGCCGGTCCTGAGGTGCCCTCTGCACCTCCGCTTTCGCAGAAACGAACACATGAGACTTCCTCATCCGATTCGGATAAGGAATTACCACCTTCAGTGCATAATACTCTGCAAGTGGTTCCTGCCCATCCACCCAACAACGGCTGGGTCAAAGTCAATAAGGAAAAAGGGAAAAAAAGTCGATTAGAAGTTTCATCCCATTCTAGGTAGACTCCTTTGACTAGCTCTCTGTTTCCTGCCATCCTTTTCTGCTATCTTGTTGCTTTCTCCATGGTTTCTCCTTGGGACCGAGGTTGATGGTTCATCATTTACGGCTCCCTGATATTCTGCTACTCTTGATTCTAATCTCTCTTTGTACCATATACTTTTTAATAGAATTAGTCTTATTCAGAATAGAGTAAAACGAAAATAAAATAAAAAAGGGGCTCTCCATCAAAGGCTTGAGAGAAGGATGACCTTGCGTTTAGGAATATTCAAAAATGATGAAAGCCTATGATCAAAATTTCCAAAATCCCTCACTTGTGATTGATGTGTTTATATCAGGTTTCAAAGTGAGGAAAGGATGGTTCATTCAATGAAAATATTCAATTAAAGTGTGAGATTTGGGAGAACCTAGGGTGACTTTCCACAAAAAGCCCCATGAGAGAAATACTATAGGAGACAAAGGGTTGAGAGATATATCGTGGTAAAGGCTCATCCAATGATCACCTATAGTTAAGAGAAAAGGTTTTAATGACAAACTACAAAGTGCAAACCTTCAAGAACTCTCCAAGTCAAAGGAGCTTCAAGGGTTGCCTCTTGGTGTGATAGCTAGGGCATCAATTTATTTGAAATCCCACTGTTGGAATTCGTTTAAAATTGGAGGATGCCTAAAAGAGACATAAATGAAGAAACTTGTCCAAACGGAATCCTAAAACTCCTCCTCCCTAAAATTTCTCACCAAGCCCTAGAAAATCTCCTTATCCTTAGGGGGCGAAGAAAAAGGTGAAAGATGATATGTCATTAAGTTAATGTGGTCACCAAGGATCTAGGACCAGTTCCTAGTCTATTGGGAGAACAGAGTCAAGAATGAGATTGATTTAGGGTTTTGTTCTATCAAAAAGCCTAATTGCAGCTTTGCATGCCCCAATGAAGCAGCTACCTAGGTACAACAAGGATTTATACTTTGACTTGTCAAATAATGGAGTTTTAGGGTTAGTTTTTTAAAGACAGCCCCTAGGAACATTCGCTTTTTCTTGCCCAATGAATAACACATGCAATACATCAAGACTACCAAAGTGATTCAAGATTTTCACATAATTTAGAGCACAAGCATCATCATGATGTAGTATTCCATAAATTAAACATTTAATGAAAATTTCACATAAAAGAGAAAATTGCATGGCAGAAAAAGTATATCCATCCATCACATTTGCAAGAGAGAAGCTGCAAAATAGAATAGCATTAACCCAAACATCAAAAAGCATTAAAGAATCTCCAATTCATCCTTTAATAGCTATAGCAAAATTCCAGAAGAAACAATGATCCAAATCCAATTGATGATGAGTTACAAATGAGGCCTCACTTGTATTTATACGAGCCTCTAATAGTTCAATGGGTCTAATTAGCCTAACAAACCATAAAAGTGTCTCTAATGTGCAAAATAACACCCTAATTGGTGACAAGCCCACCAAATAGCTCCATAACACGAAAAATAAGCCTCTTAGTGGGGCCGAAATGATAGTACAATAGCTAGGAAGGTCATTGGAAGGCCTAATGAAGTCCAACATATCCCAAAATGGATGGAAGGGATCCAAAAATAGTGATGAAGGAGGTGGCCCCTTGATCTCCAAGAAAATAACTAGTGGTGCTCCCAAGTGGTTGTAGGGGCACAAAAACATCCCCATGGGTCTCAAAGTGGATCGAACAAGCCTCTATCCCATCTGTAAGGGTTGGAACAATGATGCAAGCCCTCCCTTTGTCTCCCATGGTGAGACACATCCTCACTGGGCCCTAGAACAACTGCCAAGTGTGTGGTACAAGTGTGTAGTCGGTTGGGCAAGGTGGTCCAAGTACATCATTATCGTCAAATAAATGGAACACGAGCGAACATTGAGTAGAGGTGAAGGATCCCATGATGTGGCTATATGCTCTCTACTATAATGGAGACCCATAGTTTTCTACGCTCACCCTACAAATGCCAATATGACCATCTGGGGAGTGTGGACCTCATATAGGGAGACCAAACCCCAAGAGGAAGACCCACCTAAAATCCTGTATAAGATCTATTGAGTCTCCTCACCTTCTAGAACAACAAATCATCAGTGCAATTCAGTAAATGAGCCTACAAATCATGGAACCACGTGGACACTTCACAGTGTCATGCCCTTCCATAATGGGCTTTAGAACGTACAAGTGTCTCCAAGTTCAAGAAGGAGGTTAATCAAGGAACCTATTAAGTGGTTTCAATCTCTAAGAGAGTGACAGGTCCATGGTACATCCCTTAAGTGGCAAGTGTCATGTGATATAATGATGTAACGAAGTGGGACATCAGGGGAAGGCTCCAAGCCACATGCCACAGTAAAAGGGTAGCCATGGTGAGGGAAGCCCACATTTGGGTGTATGAATGTAGGAGGGAGAAATCATGGTACATGAGTTACCCCAGCCTTTGTTTTTCCACCCTTCTTCATACACCTTTTTCCTTTTATTAATTTTTCTTATATGAATGCTCGAGGCTCTAGGAGATGAGAGCATGATGTGAATGATGTAGCAGTGAATAACCCCTTAAGATTGGGCAGTTCATCGCCCACTAGGGGTTGGGACAATCATGGGTTCCTTAATGATGTAGGGGGCTCATATAGGGGCCCTATGAACCAGGGTGATAGTCAAAATGATAGAGGGTACAACTCATGTTAGCTTTTTCCCATGTGCTAAATTTGTATGTCCCGGTCGTCTTTTGCATGTTATGGTACATTTCCTGTTGAGTGGCCAAATTATGATTTTTACTGTCTTTTTGGTTGCATTAACCTCTAGGGCATTGTTCCAAGCCCGACCCAAAGTGTGGACAAGGAGAGGGGAAGGCTAACTCCTTGTGGACCTAATGGATAAATGTGGACCCAGATGGGAAATATGGTGAAAGGGGTTATCATGAGTGGAGGGGAGTGATCTATGTGGTTTCGGGAAACAAAACCACGCAACCAAAATAGAGATTTCCCATGTAATGCCATTCTTAAAGCTAGTAGCCAATAAAGGAGATCCCACTGGACTAGGGTACAAGGTTAACCACCAAGTTGGACAGAAAAGACAAGAGTACAAGCCAAGCCCATTCTTTCCGTCGAATCCCCCCCACTAATCATGTTAGATAATCAGAATCAGAAAGGCAAAAAGATCCTCTTGTTCTTGAGTATTTACTTGTAATCTTCTTTAGTTATTATTATGTTCTTCTTATCTTTCTTCTTATCATTTCATCAAGCAAATACACATAGATCAAGGATACCAGATGTAGGCCAACAGCCAGGTAAAACCCACCCTCTAGGGGAAAAACCGGTTAGTAATTCTTCCTTCAATAGTGATTCTTGAGACTCTAGAACTTGACCCGGACTTCCTCCACACCAAGTTCGCCTTCCTTGTGATCCTTCCTAAATCTAGCAGCAGTGGCAGCACTATGATGACCTAGAACTTCGACCTTGCTTCTTGAGACTTCGATATAGCTTCAAAGACCTCGATTTAGGCACAATACAACTTCTCCAAGCAACAGCGTTTAGCAAAACAAACTTTCACTTCCCCCTCTCTTGGCAACAGCACCTTGGCAACAACTGTTGCAGTGAAACTTTAAGAACTTCGATCTCCCAAACTATAGCTCGAAATGCAAAGAGACTAGTGCCAATATTTCGATTTTCTTCAACTCTATAAGTGAGCCCAAAACCGAATCCAAAAAGTCCTCCTCCTTAATTTCACAATTTCTCCTTGTTGCAGCTACAAAATCGAATTTATGTGTTGCAGTGAGATCCTTCCAAGTGAATTCGATCTGCCTGTATATATAGCCTTTTGATGGGTTCGAATTACTGGATTTGAGGCCGACTTGATCACCTTAAGGTCAACTTGGTGTGGAGGCTTCATAAATCATATTTTACTCAATACTTGACCTATTTGCATGATTCAAAAGCCCAAAATGGATCAATTTAAATTTGCAATAATCCTATAGACTCAGAATAAAACCTAGAAGTCCACAATAAGGACTTTGACCTAAAATAAATATGACCCAAGCATGAAACCCATGCTTTAATAAGTCATTTAATAATACTATAAAATTATTTTCTTTATCAAGTATTCATTCAAGTACAATTTATCAAGACCGAACCTAGTTACATTCTTCAACACTCCCTCTTAACTAGGGAGGTATTCATAACTCAATAGTACAAGGTAGATCTCAACTATATGAACTATGAAGAATCTTTATACACTTAAATGCCATGGACCAGATTCCTAACCAAGGAACTCTATCCATTGGTCATTCAACAATTTAGGCACTGCAGGAAATTCCACTACTACCCCTCACTGCAGGAAATTCCACTGGAAATTCTTAGCAAACCCACCCTAGAATTCCAGATCTATTCCTAAGTTCTACAGAAATTGCGTCTTCAACTTGACCCTCAAGCCTTTCTCTTATACATTTTCGTTGAACCCTTCAACAGCCGAGATTAAATCATCCATCAACAGCTGACATTAAAAGACTGCTTGATCCATGTGACTTAACACAATTTCAGCACATGTGTTAATTAATTCACTTTAATTGTTTTATTTTCCTAAGTTAGACTTAGGAAATCCATTAAAAATAATTAATTATTTGAATAACTTGAACACAACTTGAAATTTCTCAAATCCATTTGTGGGTCTTGTAGATCAAGTGTACTCTAGTCCCTCCACAAAATTTGGGACCTAGAGCACAACTGATGCTACCCCAAATACACAAAATCTCAACAGGACTAGATTCTTGACCAAGGAAATCTATCCAAGTGGGACTAAGATGGACTAAAGCTTTCAGCCTCTATAGGTACCATCAGGCTTACTTACTAACCATCAACCCAAGGAACTAGGTGCACATCCACCCGATGCTACCCTCCCAACCAGAGATCAACACAAAGTGTCGGCCCAATGTCTTTCCAAACAATGCTTCACTCACAACGCCTCATCACACCTTGATCCAGCAAATCAAGGACAACCAATCTCTCCCAATCAAACTGATTGGTAACCACCATGCTATCAAGTCCTTCGAGAGATTCACCTGTGCAAACACAAACCCCAATCCTCAATAATTTCAAACATATAATCAAAACAAACTTCGACGTTTCGATGTTGCCCTTCAACTAATTCCAGTAGGACTATCAATAAAAACTTTCAGGAGAAGATTCCTCTTCCTACTTTACATGTGGCAACATATCATTTCATAATATATTCTCCAACCATGACTATGATTCTTACTCATGGTCTTCACTAAGACATACGGTTGTTAGTCTTAGTCTAGTGCATGACTCCTGAAGTAGAGAACCATAACCATTGCTTCTTTTATCCAGTCTCCCTCTTAATCTAGGGACATCAATTTCTATCCAGGCTCCCTCTTAATGTAGGGAGATTTAACTTCTTCTTTAGGTGTTGGAGAATCTTTCATGGCTTCCATCCTTTTCATCATACATATTAGCTTCTCATCTTCATGATGTACCCACACAACTTTAGATATCAAGTACAACCAAAACTATAGAAGCATAAAGTTAGCCATATCAAAGTTACGGAAGACATATACTCTTCAACATTTTTCTAGGGACTTTTATCAAAAACCCTAGACTATTTCACAATATCTTTCATTCTATCTAGGGTTTCAATGTTTCTTTCAAAAGTATAATATACCTCGCTACAACATTTAGTAAACCCTAGAACCAATATAGATCTACAAAATGTTGAGATTTTGTGTAGTTGGTGTAGCATCGAGTGTGCTCTAGCCCTGAAATTTTGTGGAGGGGCTAAGACACACTTCAACTCCAAAACCCAGAAAGTGTTTGGTGAAATTTCAACTGGTGTTCAAGTTATTCAAATAATTAATTATTTTAATGGATTTCCTAAGTCTAAACTTAGGAAAATTAAATAATTAAAGTGAATTAATTAACACGTGCTGAAATGTTCTAAAAGACACGGATCAAGCAGTCTTTTAATCTCAATCGTTGATGAGTGTTTTAATCTCGGTCGTTGATGAGATCATCGAAAAAGAATAAGAGAAAGGCTTGAGGGTCAGTTGGAGACACACACACATAGATGCAGAGCTAAGAGACTGATCTGGAATTCTAGGGTAGAGTTTGCTAAGAATTTTCGGAGGAGTTTTCTGCAGCGAGAAGTAGTATTGGCTAACGGGATGATCTGATCTCGAAGCCTAGACTCAACAAGAGGCAGAGGAGCAGCTTTCAGGGACAGCATAAAGGAGCAAGGGCAGCAGCAGCAGTTGCGCAGCGCAGAGGCTTCAGCCGCTACGCAGGTGCTACACAGACCCTACGCAGGCCCAGGAAGGGGCAGCGTTGCAGCTTCAGAGAGCTTCAAAGTTACGTAGAGGCCTCCAGAGGCAGCGTAAGGATTGCGTCACCCACTATGGGGTTACGCAGTCCCCCTCTGAGCAGCACAGAGGCACGCAGAGCCTAGCAAGACTAACGTTGGGGCATTAGGAGTAGTGTTGGGGTTTCTAGGGCCAGATCCGCGCTGAGTCTTGTCCCGTTTGAGGGTGTGCATTAGTCAGAATTTTGGTCTTAGAACAGCAGCTTAGTTGCAGATCTACTTTTATTCTCTGTCGGGTGAACTAGATTTGGTGCCCAGATTTGTTGTACTCAAAATCTACTTAATAATAGTAAACCCTCATATCTCCTGCATCGGTTTTCCTGCTTTGGGTTTTCCCGGGGACTTATGTCCAAAAATCAATGTGTCACTTTGTTTGAATGAGCATAATATTCAGTAAATGATCTGCATGTGTAGCTTGTTCGTTGTGTTTACTTTGGTATTTTCTGAATCTTATTTTTGTAGATAACTTGTATAATTTAATCAAGTAGGAGAAGTAAACCATGATACTACAGTAGAATTCTCACATGGTATCAGAGCGATAGCAGATCACGCTGAATCTCCAGCAAATCGAATCAATAATTTTTTTCCTGCAGGATAGCAGCAGAAGCAGCAGATCCGGAAGGGGCAACTTGGCAACAGGAGGACGCAGATGTAGAAATTTCTATTATCCCACCCCGGTTTTCAGTTTCACCTTATTTCTCCAAATAGTTAAATGCCCTTTCCCATAGCCTTAAATTCAACAAGCTGGAAAATAAATATTTTCTGAAAACACAAATTCTGGAAAATTTTCAGTGCTGGAAATTGCAGAAATAAAAATCAGTCAACTAAAACAGCCACACAAAACATTTTAACACAGTGATTTTTGGTCAACATGACCTTGGAAAAACCCCCTACAACTCTTGGGGAAAACCAATTCGAAAGCTTCTCTTTATTTTCTGAATATTGCTTTTACAGTGATGTAGAAATATACACAGCAAAAAAATTACAGCAACTTCAAAACAAAACTTATCTTGAAAACCGTGCCAAACTCCAACTCGGTTTCCATGCCCACAAAACAGAAAAATTATAGCAGAAATTACAGCCTTCAAAACTGTATGAACAGCCTCAAAAACAGTGTCGGAATGGTTGTACTGCCTCCCTCGAAATCTACAGTTTTCTCTCCTCCAAATTCGTGCCCACTTGCCTTGAACTTCATGCTTTGCCTTACTGTACGGATTTGTTGAAAGTTAGTGCTGCTGCCCCCTTCTTCTCACTGCTCAGAAAATTTTCTTCAACTTTTTCCTTCTCCTTCTCTCAATCTGCTCATGAAAGAATTAATGAATGAATGACCTTTTATTGTTGTTTGTTTTTTTTTAATAACTTTAAAAAAATTGTTTTTCTTTTTTTTTTCTTTTTTTTTTTCTTTTCTTTTTTTAATCTTGTGTTTTTTTAATTTATTTTTTGAATATTATTGTTTTTTATTTTTAAATTTAAATTTTTTATATTTTTTATTTTTATTTTTTTTTAAAATGTGTTTTCTACAGTATTATTGGTTTTTTTTATATTTGATTTGTTTTTGTCATGTTCTTTATTTTTATGTTTTATTACCAAGGTAAAAATCACCTCTAATAAAAAATTATTGATGTTGCATCAACACTTTCAAAAATTAGCATGAAAATCACTAAAGTTTTAAAACAAATGTTCATATTTGATAAACAAAAAATCACTACTTTTCAAAATCAACATGAAAATTATGACATTTAAAAAAAAGAAAATCAAAGAAAATTTAAAGTTCCAAAAATATGCTCAAAAAAAAAGAAGGTGATTCTACATCAACATTTTTGAAAATCAACAAAAAAATCATGACATTTAAACAAACAAACAAAAAAGTCATAGGAAAATTTAAAGTGTCAAAACTATGCTCCAAAAAAAAGGGTGATTCTACATCACCACTTTTCAAAATCGGGTTTTTTTTTTTTGCTACTTCAAAAAAGTAGGTACGAGTTCAGTTACCTATTTGATCGGTAACTATGTGTTATATAGGCACCAAAAAATGGTCTACCTTACAGAGAAATTTCACGTCAGTTGTACCTTTCACTCGAAGACGGAAAATATGGCCGATTCAACCCTCTCCAGGGAATTATGAATTCGAACCCTTTCTGACCCACAAGAACACTCAGCACTGCCTCTGCAGCCTCTGCATCAGCCCTCACTGGCCAGCATCCCCACTGCGTCACCCTCACAAGTGTTGTGTTGCCTCTGCACTGCCCTGGCTGGGCCTGCGTCACCCTGGCTGGTGTTGCGTTGCCCCTGTGTTGCGCTGGCTGGGTTTGTGTCACCCTGGTTGGGCTTACGCAGCCTCTGCGCAGTCCTCTGTGTGGTGCTGGTTGAACTGCGTCCTCTCGGCTGGCTCTGCGATGTCTTGTACAAGTTCTCTCTTTGTTGTATTCTCGGCCTCTGATCAGATCACCCCTTGCTGATCTCTGCGCCTCACTGCACTACAAACTCACTTTGAATTCCTCAGCAAACCCTGCCCCAGAAATTCGACTTAGCTTCAGTGTTATGCTTGTGTGTGTGTTCTCCAACTAACCCCAAGCCTTTCTCTTATACTTTTCTCGTTGGAAAGCCAACAGTCGTGATATAATCTCTAATCGACAGCTCAGATTAAAACACTGCTTGATCCACGTCACTTAGAACATTTCACCACATGTGTTTAATTAATTCACTTTAATTTTTCTATTTCCCTAATATAGACTTAGGGTCCTCATTAAAAAAATTAATTATTTGAATATCTCATATACCAGATGAAATTTCTCCAAGCGCTTTCTGGGTCTTGGAGATCTAGTGTCTTAGCCCCTCGACAAAATTTCAGAGCTAGAGCACACCCGATACTACCCCAAAATCTCAACAATTCACACCTTGACTTAATTAATTCTAATTAATAAAATGTATTCCCTAAGTTTAGACTTAGGAAATATTTAAAAACTGGCTAATAATCTAATTAAGTCATTTCTAGGTAGGATTTTTAGAAACGATTTATGGGTTTTGGAGATCTCTTGTATTCTAGCCTCTCCACAAAATTTTGTGGGTATAACACATCTTATTGTACAAAAACTAACAATCCCTCTTAGCGAGGAATGTGTTCTAGTGTTGCAACTACTGCCACAACACCATATCTATGCAACATCTCATGTCACGCTACTAATGTCTGGCCACTCTTGCCCACCAATCACTGCGCAACTCTCATATGAGATGTATCTTTGTTGCTACTAACCTTGCTGAACGGTTTCCAACACTGCATCTGCACTACAACACCCTTATTATAATCCTCTATTGGGACTCCAACGACCAAAATTAAATCTTAATCAATGGCTAGGATTAACTTGAAGTCGATCCATGTGAGTTTCTAGATCATTCACATCTTGACTTAAATAATTTTGATTAATTAACCATATTCCTTAAGTTTCGATTTAGGAAATATTTAAAAACACGCTAATAATCTAATTAAGACATTTCTAGGCGGAATTTCCAGAAAAAATTCATGGGTTTTGGAGATCTCTTGTATTCTAGCCTCTCCACAAAATTTCATGGCTAGAACACATCTGATGCTACAAAAACTAACACTCCCTCTTAGCAAGGAATGTGTTCTAGTGTTGCACCTGTTGCCACCATCTCATGTCATGTTGTTGATGTTTGGCTACTATTGCCCACCAATTACTACGCAACTCCGATATGAGATGCATCTGTGTTGCTGGTGACCCTGTTGAACTGCTACCAACACTGCATCTGCACTGCAACTCCCTCTCATCTGCTGTTGTTGCTGCCACTGCAACATCTGCGACAGAAAAACATCCAAAACACTGAACCAACAGTGTTCAGTATGATGCATCTGTCACCCGACTTCTGACTACTACTAGCCTTTGCATTGTCACTGAGAAATCTGCGTTGTTGCTAACTCTGCATTGAGCCACTTGCACTATTGCCAACTCTACTCTACGCTCCCCAGCATCTGACTGTTACTAGTCTCCGCAACTCTCATTGTGGCATCTGACTGCACCAACTGTCACTGATCCATCCTACCACTGAATACTGTGGGCCCCCCGTAACCAGGTATTGATCCATGATGTGGACTCCTTAAGGATCCTTCCCATATGTAGTTCTTTGGGGCTACGAAAATAAGTCACCCCTCCTCACTCCTGGAGGGATATTGGTGAACATAGCGAAGTCTTCCTCCAGCATGGAGGAAATCCTATCGATCTCTGCAGACACTGCATGTTGGTCCTACTTCTCCTCCTTGTCCTTCTTCCCGAGAGGACACTAGGTACTGTAGTGGCCTAGCTCACCACACCTGAAGCAACTGACCTTCGAAAATTCCTTTTCTTCCTTTGTTCCCCATGTCCCTGACTAGGACCCTTTGATGCATGGGCCACATTCTCCTCCTCCTTCACCTGCTTTGATCTGTTGTAGCTGCCACTGATGGAGCTCTTCAAAAGAACTCGTCTCATCTCCTCCTCCTGCAAATCAACCCACATCCTGTCCCATCCAGGTAGCATGTCTCTGCCTAATATACTTTGGACGAAGACATATCAATCCTTTGAGACGCTATTGAGCGCCAATCACACTAGCTTTGAAGCTTGGGGCACTGCTCCAACAATCAACAACTGATTTCAGACCTCCTGTCTCCTAGTGAGGAAAGGGTCTATGCCTTCCCCTTTCTGCATCCGAATGTATCTAATCTTCTCCTTGAGGTACATATTTCGTTACTCGGAAGTACCTTGGTATAATGTGGCAAGAGCATCCCACATATGCGTGGCAGTATCTTTGCCAGCAATATGCGAGACCACATGATCCTTCTCTTTGTCTGCCCCATCTTCTTTTTGTACTCCTTCAGTTGATCCACATCTGTGGGAATCACTACCATTGCATCGATATATGTTGAGGCCAAACTCGTCCAGAAGGACGGACATCCTTGCCTTCCAAAGGCGTAGTTGGAAGCCCCATCCAACCTGTCCTGATCATGAAGGCTAGCAATGGCCATCTCAACGAACTATCAAAAATCTCCTCTTCCCTTCTCCTCAGTTGTTGCTCAACTATTCACACTCCCTTCTAGAGTGAGAGACTTGCTCGCAAGGACTATTGATCTACAAGGGAAATCGAACTTCTTAATGTGAAAATTCCTAAATCTAAACTAGAAATCCTACTGCAGAAAAAACTGATTTACATTATCTACTTGTGTTTATATTAACAAGTTATTTTTCTGAATAATTCAGTAAAATATTAATGTAAATACACTGCAGCCTACACCAATATACAGATCAAGAACTGAAAAATAAATGAGACAACCATACAAAGGACACTTATTTTTGGACAATTGTCCCCAGAAAAACCCAATGCGAGAAAACCAGTGCCACAAATCTGAGGGTTTGTATTATTAAGCAACTGTATTCTCAGTACAACTAGGGTGCCAAAATCCGGCTCACCCAACAGAGAAAAATCGTCCGGAAACAGATAAAATAGTGAGTTTTACCTCACATTGCAAGTCCCAGCTGAAATGGATCAGAAACTGGTGAAACCCTAACTGCCTCTGCACTGCCTCTATGCAGTAGATGCGTAGGCCTGTGTGGGTTTGGCTGAGGATTGCGTCACCCCTTCTTTGCGCTGATCTGCCTCTCAAAAAATCGAGTTTCAACCCTCTCGGCTCAGAAACCCCAATCTTCAACTAAATCTAGACTGTCTCTCGGATGATCTGCGTGGGCCTGCGTCACCCTCTTTGGGGACTGTCACCTCTCCTGGTGGTTGCACTACTTCCTCTGCTGTCTCTGCTGCCCTTACTCTGCTATGTACTCTTGGTCCTCCGACCAACAACTGCTTCTGCCCCATGCTGCAACTGAATCACTTAGATCTTATCTTCATCCAAGCAATGCTTCATCAGAAGAATTCGATCTCTTCATTCACTGTGTGTGTTCTCACACTGACCCTCAAGCCTTCCTCTATACTTTTCTTGTTGAGAAATCAACGGCCATGATCTAATCCTTAATCAACGGCTAAGATTAAATTAGACTTGATCCTCATCACTTAGAAGCTTCTCACCCACATGTTTAAATTAATTCACTTTAATTATTTAAATTCCCTAAGTTTTAACTTAGACTCCATTTAAAATAAGTAATTATTTGAATAACTTTCACTCCGAGTGGAATTTCTCCAAACGATTTTTGGGTCTTAGAGATTTCATGTGTTCTAGCCCCTCCACAAAATTTCGAAGTTAGTCCACATTCGATGCTACCCAAAAATCAACACTTGAGACTAGAAGTTCCCTAAAGAAAATTTTCCCTTAGTGTGTGTTCTTCTTCCTTCCACCCGACGCTAAATCTGCTCTAGCAAACTGTTGCAAAACTACTGCGTCCAACTAGCGATCTGCTCTATGAAAATACTAGGTTGCTCCCTCTGCCTCTAGAATCACCTGATTTGGAGAGATCGAATTTTTTTGTCGCTCTCTCAGAAAAATCGATTCTCCCCAAGTGACTCGACCTCCTGGCAAAGTGACTACATTGCCTCTGCAGTTTCGACCTGTTGTCCACATTGAATATTGAAACTCCTATCTTCGCTATTGAGCTCTCTACCTGATCATCTACGCTCTGATACCATGTGAAAATTTCGAAAACCGGTATCCTATTGCAGCAACTAGAAAATATTCTCCTAATTGTTAATTTTAATTTAACAATTTATCTGTTGTTTCCTACGCCAAATACTGAATACATCGCACTGCAACCTTCACAAATAAAACTGCAGAAAAATAAACACTGGGAGAAATGCTAGCGCACACATAAAATGAACACAATTATTTTTCGACGAAAGTCCTCGGAAAAACCCAACTTGGGAAAATCGATGCAGCAGATGACGATTTTAATACTAAGCAACAGTGAAAATAATCATAGTACAACTGGATGTCGAAACTATCAATCTTACAGTGAAATACTGGCAAGAAAAATCTAGTGAGGAAATTTCCTCAATCCACAGGAAAATCAGGGCCCTGACCTCAGCTCCAGGTGAGCCGTCCAAACTGGCTTTGCGCAGCTACTACGTCACATTAACGCAGTTACTTCTGCACTCAAATCAAACCAGCTTCTCCTCAAGCCGTCTGGTCTGCTACTGTCTAGGAAAATGTCTCTCCTGGCCTCTAGAACCCTTGTCCAGCTTCTGGCACTGAAACTCATCTTTCCCTAGCAGAATCGAAACTGCCTCTAGAGGCTATTGCATTGCCTCTGCATCAACGTCTTTGTGGCTCTTCTACCTCTCTGCAAATGCACTCACCGGATCTAGTATCCTTCCTCTGACTTCACTATCTCTGCCCCTCTTCCTCAATGCTTTGACCTGACCAGCTCTTTCTCCGGCAACTGATTGATGCTACTCTGGAAATTGATCTACTCATGAAATTGAACCTCTCAAGTGTATTCTCCAAGTGCCCATCGACTTCTACTTATAATCCTTTGTTGCGACTCCAACAGCCAAGATTAAATCTTAATCGATGGCTAGGATTAACTCGAAGTTGATCTGTGTGAGTTTCTGGATCATTCACACCTTAACTTAATTAATTATGAGTAATTAACCATATTCCCTAAGTTTAGATTTAGGAAATATTTAAAAACTGTATAATAATCTAATTGAGTCATTTCTAGGCGAAATTTCCAAAAACGATTTCTGGGTTTTGGAGATCTCTTGTATTCTAGCCTATCCACAAAATTGTGTGGCTAGAACACATCTGATGCTACAAAACTAACAGCGTGTTCGTTCCTACAAGAGGACAAGCCACCTCCATAACTGCAGGGTCTCACACTCTTTACCTTACTTCATACCAATTGGAAGAATTTCCAACAAAGTATTTTCCTTACAATGTCTATCAACCAAACTTATGTTTGGAGGTAAATTGAATTAAAATGCAACTATGCTAAAATGTCTAATATGTTATGCAAGTAAGATTACTAATGTTTTGCAAAAAAGGAAATGCTTCAAAGTAAATGGAAATATGTTCAATGAGATAACTTAGATAATTGCTCAAAATTGTACAAGATACAAGAACATAAACTTCATAAACACATAAGATTGTAATTTGCTCAAAGTAAGTGTTTTAACAAATGATATATCAATGATCAACCAACTAAAGCAATGAAACGAGATGAAGCTTCAAAGTATGATATGTTTGCAAAGTGAGCAAATAAATTTAAAATAAATGAGCAAGTAACCAATGAGCCTATAGTGAGGCAAACATGAAGCAAATTGTCAAATTAACTAAATCAAACTTTGCCACATGAATTGAGATGCTTGCATATAATGAAATAAGTTGCTCCAAATTGAAATCCCAAGTTATACTTAAACGAAAAACTTCAAATGCAAGGCATAAAATGGTAACTAGTAGCAAAATCAAATTTAGAAGATTGGATTGTGATGGTGAGATTGTGTTAATTCTTAAGGCATGCAAAATGAAAACTAAGAAAACAATGCAAGATCAATCCACCCACATGTCTCTCCTTCAAAATAAGGAAAAAAGGATATCTTGGGTGAAACCCAAGCTCCCACAAGAAAAAGAGATCTTTTATTATGATATTACAATGGAGTAAGAGCCTCTTAGAGGGCTGCCCAAAGACAAAGGAGATGTGTACAAGATTTGAAGCTAGAAATAGCTATAATATCCCTCCAACAATAGCAACCTCAAGGGCCAATGATGACTTTCTAAAATCTGAAAATTGCAATCTCCACAAAGGCCTGCGGCCTATCCTTATTTGCACCTACTACTAATGTCCATGACCTCCTTGGAATGAAGCTTGAATGCTTGAGAGGTCCTACAAGAAAACTAGTTAGAGTTTAATAGTATTTACTCAAGACACTTGTGTCAAAAACTCCATCTATGTGTTGCAAAACTAAGACAAAATTAGTGTAAAAGAGCATGTAAGTATGATACAAAATAATATACAAAACCAAATCAAGTGATGGAAGTGAACCCCACCACTTGTCTAGTTTGGGAAATGCTCTTAAATAGCTAAATAAATCAATGAAAGTACATAAAGAGATTTAAATTAAGAAGTATTTGCTTGTATACAAGCTATGTCAAAGAAAATCACTTCGTAAGATAGACTATTGAATTCAAAGAACCAATGAGAACTCCTTGGAGAGTGTGTCAAGAGTGGTTTGGGCTCTCCAAAGACTTCCCCTCACACTTGATATTTGATCCAACAAGATTTTCCTCTACAAAACTTCAATCCAATATTAGTCCTGTATAGATTTAGCAAATAAGCAATGATAAGAAAACTCTATAAATTTATTGGAAAATAGCTAGAGATTTCTACACCTAGAGCATACTCCTAAACCAATTGTCAATGCAAGATAGTTTTACATTAACAAATCTACAAGAGCATATGGAAATAAAATCAATCAAAGCATGAGAAAAGGAAATTATACCAATAGTGAGCCAATCATCATACTCCAATGGAACAACAACTCATAAATGACCCCCAAAGTATTTTATTGCAATTAAGAACCAGTGTACATAAGAGCAGAGCTTTCCCAAGCACAATAGCTCATAAACAATTCATGATACATAGTGAGAGCCCATGGTTCTATTATATAAAAGTTTGGGAGCCAATCCCAAGGAAAATGGTGACAATTCCAAGACAAATGGGTGACCATCCCAATGCTCCTTCATGAAAATTCGAATTTCCCAAGTGGCAACTTGATTTCTTCCTTAGAGGCCCACGCAATCCTTGATGAGGGAGGTCAAATTATAGGAGAGGACATGTGGAAGAGTGAAGTGGAGTGGTAGGAGACCACTCTCCACCTCACTCAAGAAAACTCTAATCCAATCTCAAGTCAACTCATGATATCTCCTTGAAGCTCAAGTTAACTTCCTCAAATCAAGGATCTTGTCACTAGAACTCATTGTCTTCTCCACAAAAAAATTCAATTTGTTTGATTTGTGGGTTATGTGGAGTCCACGTCACTTGGTAACTCAACTTTGACTTTTAGATGAATTTCCAACTCATTTCCACATCATTTGAGCATGTGTGGATATTTATTTTTCTCCATTTATTTAATTGTTGCGCTAATTTATTGCCACATTTTCCACAAAACTTAGGAAAAATGGGTTTTGAGGGTCTAGAACTTATTTTTTACTCCTCAAAGTGTGTCACTATAGAAAGTTGAGGGTGAGAGGTGTAATTTTGAGCATACATACTCCATACAACTTCTCTAGACATCACTTATTAAATTTTACATTCAGATTTTATTCAAATTTCCTCCCTGCAGGAAATTTAAAAAATTAAAAACCCTATAAATTCCTACAAAAAATTGACCTATAGACCTAATCAAATTCCACGAAATTTTACGAGTGATCTAGTATAGTAATATACAATGACTCTAGACAGTAGGACTCACCCAAGGCCTCACCATCAAGCCGCACTCCATCTTTGGGGTTAATCTTGGAGGAAAAACACAATTAATTATTAAGTCCCCGTAAGCACCTAATAATAAACCAAGTGAAAAAAAATCTCCAAGAGTAAACTCAGTGGATGACAAGGTCCCAATTTACCTAGGCCTGTTACATGACTCAACTCATCACACTAGAATCACTTTACATCATCACCGTAGGACTTGTGGAATATGAGTATAGCATGAGAAGAAGATGAGAAGAAGAAATAGAGTTTAAAAACTCTGATGATATAGCAAACTTTGATGGTACATGAAGTCTCTGACACATCCTCGGGCATGGAGTCTTCAAAAAAATTCCAGGTACACTTCAGTGGTCAACAGGTGCAACACTTCCCATATAAGTCAAGTCAACAGACACGTCCCTTCCCCAACCCCCCGCCTCCCCCCCCCCCGACATGTTGTGAATCTTGCATGTCCGACACGATTCTAGCCTAACACATGTCTGACACGAGTTTGACTCGTGTCCTATTTGTAGGACACAAGCCCTACTAGTGTCCCGAAATTTGGACACGTCTCCTATGAAATATGTAGAAATTTATGAATCTTAATTCTTATGTAGAAATTATTTCTGTTAATCTGGTTAAGCTTCTCCTACTTATACAAGTTATCAACTGAATAAATTCAAGTTAACATCAAAGCAAAACACATAAAGATTTCTACCAATTCAGATCTAGAATAAACACATGCACACATAGACAAGGTGATAGTTATTTCTGGACAAACTGTCCCCAGAAAAACCCCATGTGGGAAAACCGGTCTCTGGCTGCTAGAGGGCTCTATTATTAAGAATATTTCTGAATACACAACTATGGGTTCCAGATCTAGAAAACCCTACAGAGAAAACTCTAGATATGCAGCACCTGGCTGATCTAAGACCAACAATACTGACTGATCCACACCCTCAAACGGGATTTACAGAACTCAGCGAGATCTAGGCCTAGAATCCCCAGATCCGCCCCTGAAAGACACTGCGTCAGCCTCTGAAGACCTCCAAATGCTCAGCGTTGTCCTTGCTGCTGCTGTCGTCATCTGTTGCTGCCATCTGTCGTCTGCTGCTGCTGCCGCCGCCTTCCTCTGTGCTGTCTTTCCTGATCTCTTCTCTGTCTCTTGTGTATTCTAGACCTCGGGATCAGATCATCCCCTTGGTCTAAATTCCCCTCTCTGCAACTGAAACACTTGAGAATTCTTAGCAACCCCGCCCTAGGCTTAGCTTCAGTGCTCTGCCTCTGTGTGTTTTACAAATGACCCCAAGCCTTTCCTTTATACTTTTCTCATTGACAAATCAACAGCCAAGATTAAATCTTTAATCAATGGCTAAGATTAAAAGAAAGCTTGATCTGTGTGACTTAAGACAATTTCATCACATGTTTAATTAAACTCACTTTAATTATTTTAATTTCGTAAGTTTTAACTTAGGAAATACATTAAAATAATCAATTAATTTAATATCTCTTAAACAAGATGAAATTTCCCAAATCCATTTCTGGGTCTTGTAGATCCAGTGTACTCTAGTCCCTCCACAAAAGTTGGGACCTAGAGCACAACTGATGCTACCCCAAATACACAAACTCTCAACAAAATAAACATCCTAAAATCAATTTATTGCCTCATTCTCACGCAATTCAGACACGCTTTTGGAGATCTTGAAGGTTTTGAAGTGCAGCTAAGGGTAATTAAGCATTGTTAGAATGGATTCCAAGTGTTAGGACGTGGATATGCCAAGACCCCACTAATGTTATTAATGTAATGTTAAATTCTGAAAAGTAAAAGTGACATTACTTTTACTTAAATTTTTAACATTACCAACGAATGACTTAGGATGTTTGAGAGTGGTTTCAACTTCACTAGATTTCATATGGAGAAAGGAGAATTTTAGATCCCACTCAAAATCCAACAGACTTAATGGTTTTCAGGATATCGGGATTGGGTGGATCACAATGTTTCCATTGCAAGTGAAACAACATTTAATTAAGAGGACCAAGACCTCTATGTACCTTAATGTTGGTGCCATTGATTGTTGAACTCCTCCATCATGACCATAGTCAAAATGCACCCATCACTCAAACAGAATCTCGATTTGACATGTTAAGCTTTTTCTATCTTATTTTAATGCTTAAGGGGATGAGCTTGATGATGAGGATCCAAATATAGGAAATTATTTTGAAGATATATAGTACTATTTATTTGTTGTAGCAAGATTTTGTTTGAACTATACAAGCCATTTAGGGTCTCTTTATTGATGTATTTGTAATATTCCTAATTTGCGACAGCAAATTGGAATATTCTATTGTGTTTATTTTGCCACCTATAGTTTGTAAATAAATAAAAAGTGAGTAAAAGGGGTCTAAACTCACTTAAATGAAATAAGACATCCACCTCGTAGCACAACGTTGTGACTTAAGTGGGAGTCAAGGGGGGACCCAACACCACGTGGAGGAGGGGGCCTATGTACACTCTAGAAGTTTCTCCAAGCTTCTGTGGAGATAAGGATGAGAATGTGAATAAGGATGAGGATGTGGAGGAGAGAGAGAGACTACGTTGGGTTTTGGAGGGAAACCAACACTATAAAAGATGAAGGAGCCTCCTCATTTCAGGCATGCTTGGATATTTGGATTATTGATTATTGAGTGAGACATATTGTCCTCTCTTTGGCACGCTGGCTGTTTAGCCCATCTGCTACACTGTTTAGTGCAACTGAGTGTCTCCGTGCGGAGATCTCACCCTTAGCCCCGGGGGACTTCGAGTGCCTGCTCGGGCAAGGTTATTTGCTTAGTATCATCCTCCAGGACAGCATTATTGCTGCAGCAGCGTAATTCTGTGTTGTAGGGTGTTGCCGTGGTGACTTTACGACACCACCTCCTTCTCTTGTTTTTCAGAGGGAGAGTCTCTCTTTCCTTGGAGGATCAAATTGGGAGATTTTGGAGCTGATTTGCAGATCTTGGCATCAGGCCAACAGTTATTCTGCCTCTACTGCGCAGTCCCTTTTTGTATCTGCGTTATTTTTATGGTGCAGCTGCTGTGAGGGTTTGCCGGTTGATTTGTGGGGAAGATCTCAAGTGTAAGGATCAGCCTTCCACTTTGGAGATCTATTGGAGGAGGTCTACTTCAGTTGATCAACATATTCAGCCTTCTCTATTTGGTTTTAGTTTGGAGTTGCAGTAGCTGCCCAGCAACTCCGGCATTTTGGTCGTATTGTGTATTTCAGCCAATCCCTTGGAGGATTGAGATCTTATTGCTTATAAGGGTTAGAGCTTTGCTCCCCTATTGTATTTGAGCTATATATTGTCATATCTATGTATTGGAGCAGCATTTTGTCTTAGACTGCGTTTTTCATAGCCTGGGGTTTATGCAGAAATAGCAATGCTTTTCATGTTTATGTACATGTGTTGTGGAGGCTTGCATTTCTTCTCTTGAGAGGTTGTTTCCTCAAGATTTGTACTCTCTTCCGCTGCTATACATTATTATTGGCTATATATGCATCTTTTGTCTCACAGCTACTGCAGAAAACGCTGTAGGGTTTCTAGATCATTTTCTTGTCTTGCGGCACGTCTATCTTGAGGGGTTTTCTATATAAAACTGCTGTTTAACCTTGCTGAAAGCCTATGCCTTGTACCCAAACTCATTCTCTGATTATTCATAGTGTTATACATCATATTCCTTCAGAAAATACGCTGCCCTTGCTTCAGAAAATTTCTGCATACTCAAAGTCTTGGGAAATCAGGGTTTTTCTTGACTAGTCGGGAAGGAGGAACTGTTTAACTTAGCAAAACGCCTTTGTTTGAGCTGAAATTCGACATGGAAGTCCCTCTTGACCTATTCTAACATATTCCAGAACCTTGACCCGTAATTTTACGTAGATTTTCTTATATACCCATTTTAGGGCCAAAATCCTCACTTTTCCCCACCTTTTTGCCCCTAAAAGCTGAGTAAAGGTTGCTGCAGTATTTGGAGTGGGTTTCTGAGTGTTTATAAACACTCTTTATGATGGCTGAAGCATACTTTCCTGAAGAATGCGTTTTTGAGTCATGATTTGCTGATAAATCCATTTTTGGGATATTACAGTATTTTTGGTTTAGAGATGAATTGCATTTGCACTCAAATTTATTTTGGTTATATGCAATAGTTGTGTATTGAATTTGTATCGTCATTATCTAAATGTTTTATATATTTCATATTTTATGTGTAATTCACTAAATTTTTATAACATAAATTATATTTTTTATAACATATATTATCCCTGTTCCAAGGGGTCATCGTGTCACGCGCAGGATATTCATATTTTCATGTCCTACGTGTCTCGTGTCTTCGTCTTAGGTGACTTAGCATATAAGTAAAAATGTGAACTTCCAATTAGTTGTTGAGAAGAAAAGATAGGCACAAGTGTAGAGAGGCACATTTCCCACACACTCTTCACATAGTACTCTAGCGGGGACATTTCCCCAAACACGTTTTTGGGGCTAATGTGAGGAAACATACATCAGGACACCCCCCCGAAAAAGAGGGAACCCTTGAAAAGGGGCATACCCAGAAGTACCCTTAAAAAGGGTACTTTTAGACACTCCCTTCCCAAAAAAATGCACATGGAGAGGAAAAATAGAAAAATAATAATAACAAAAAAAAATCCTCAACGCTTAAGCATCTACCTTTCAAAACCTAATTACACTGCATCTAAATTCCTCCTCATCTACCAAAGTCACATATATGTTTAAGCTTTTCACTATATTTAAATTTTAAATTCAGTGATTAAGGCAGGGTACCTTATGTCCAGGATTTTAACATCACTTTTGATGTTCTCTAAAATTTTATGGGGTGCCTCCACACATCCCCCATATGTATTTCCACATTCCTACGCCTCCACATCCTAGAAACTTGGTAGAACATTGAGTATAAGCAAGAAAATAGGAATAAGGAATCAAAATTACTGTAGCATATTTAACTGCACAGATCTGTAAATTTTCTTTGATTTTAGCTATCTATAAAACTCAGTCAGACAGGTGTGAGTGATGAAAATATATTAGAATATATCTCTAATTCTTCTTGCAACAGAACAATCATATTTTGACCGCATTTGGATAAAGATACCAAGCTGTCTAACAAGTGTGTGTGAATACATGTTGAGACTAGAACTTTGTAAGATCCCGTAACCACTCTATGTAAAATATTTGAATCTTTGGCATATTTCCTAAATCTACTTTATATAAAGTCTTAAAATTTGACATTTAACGAACACAGTTCTAGAAAGTTGCTTCCCCCAAACATCAAGAACCCCACTAAAAGTCAATATCATTAATTTGGAAAATATGTACCTGGTTCTATGTCAAAATAATATGCTCACTGATGTTAGAGATCTTCCCTGATTTGTATCCAATTCAGTTTAGTTGCATTGACCCTTCGACACACAATCTCTATATAAAATCCTTGCTATAATCAATTATATTATACGTGAGCTCACTGCCTAGTACAAAATCTTCTTCCACATTTATATTGCTTTGTATATGGTCCATAAAAAACCATGAACACAAATGCAATATTCACGATTAGCATTCTCAATAATCATATTGCTCTAGCAAGATATATTTCCAGTTTTCCCATAGACATGCCCACAAGCCCCATTCAAAGAATGAAGGAAAACAATGAAAACGAAAAAGTTTTGAGCCACCTGCTGCACTGATGCTGCCTTTGCTCTCCAAGAGGCTTCAAGAAACTCTGCCTCTTTTTTCAACTTTCGAATTCTTTCTAGGTCTGTACAAGCTGCTTCTAAGTGCTCCTTGCCTGAGTTGGAGCTACAAACATGAATTTCCTTAAGCAATCCTTCTAACCTGTTGAGAGCCTCATCAACACACTGCAATTCCTGCAAGAAAAACATGTATTCAGTCATCAAATTTCTGTGATTATAGAGAAGAAAACTAGGGATGCAATGCAGGGTAAAAAATGAAATCCAGAATATTGAAGATTTATGTACAGAACATGAACTTACACCTAGAAAGTTTCCTACTATCTTTGGCACTAGTCAGTATAGTAGCAACTTTCCTGCCAATCTATATAATTGTTTCACTATCATGGATGGAAGATTGAAATATTGAAAGGAAACCAGTACTGAAATCATTGATTTTTTGTTATATTGTCAAATAAGATAGACTTCCATCTGCAAAAATACATGATCTTTTTAACTTGAACAAGATGTTTATGATATGAAATGGTTTTGATGCAATAATACATACACCACATTTTTAATGGTCTATAGCCATGACTCATGATAGCTTTGCGTGCAGTTCTAAATGGATCATAGCACCAGTTTAGTGGGCTTAATTTTCCCATGCCTTGCACAATATGAGCCCTTGTATCATGACATTAAATAAACAGATTTCCTTGAGGTGCTCTGATCAAATTCATTATGAAGTAAGCTCCATAACCATCCTCTTGGATCTTTCACTAGTCATACTAAAAAAAATTATATGACAGATAGTTATCAATATAAACAATTAACAATTAATAGTTAATAATGATTAGAATAGTGAAGAGACATGTCTCTAAGGACATGACTATTCATTAAGGGGCACCTAAACTTTGAAGGGGCCCTCATTTGTAACCATATATAATATCATATATTCTGCACATTCAATATTATTATGTAAATATATCAATTGTTCTATAATGGATTATTACATATTTTAGATATTCTGAATATTCCGCTGCTTATACGAACCTTGTTTGTTATGTTGGTATCAGAGCCTCATTCTTTGATCTTGGCCATTGGCCATCAAACGATTCAACCCTTCGTCAAGTTTGTTGTTGTTGCAATTGAGAGTTTTAGCCACAAAAAGTAAGTTTCGAGGTTCTCCATCCATTAGTCAGGCCTTCAGCCATAAAAAACAAATAAATAAAATAAAATTACATATATATATATATATATATATATATATATATATATATATGAAAGAAATATTATAGCAAAATATTATATATATAGCAACAAACAAGATATATTAAAAAGAAGCCCTACGGGGGGATATTGTATAAATGTCACTAGCATGATGAATAACGTTGTGTAACAGGCCTAGGGTGTTGGGACTCGATTATCAAGCGAGTACACCTTGGAGTGTTTTTTTTATTTGATTAATTATTCCTGTTTTTTAGCAGCAATTAATTTTCTGGGTTTTTTCACTCATTGCATTTCCCCAAAGTTGGGGTGACGGCTTGAAGGTTGAGCCCCTAATGCATCTTAGTGTCTAGAGTCAATGTATATTACCATGCTAGATCATCTCTGAAATTTCACGGAATTTGACTAGGTCTAAGTAGGATTTTTAAAAAATTAAAAAACTTCCCGCAAAACGGGATTTTTTAATTAATTTCTATGTCATGATGTAAATAAGTGTTCTTCGGAAATGTTTAGGGTGTGTGACTACTCGAAATTCATCCTGAAAGGCCCAGCATTATCCTAGGACCCATTTTGAGGGTCAAAAAACGACTTATAGTCCCTCAAAAGCCGATTTTTCTAATGTCAGTGACAAAAATAAGGTAAAAATCCAAAAAAATTGAATAATTGGAAAAATTTAGAAATTTTTCCAAAGTCAAAATAAGTCAAATTTTGACATGGCAGATTCGGTGAATGTCAAAGATGATGTGGCTGTTGATTTTTGGGTAGCATCAGATGTGCTCTAGCTCTGAAATTTTGTGGAGGCACTAGAACACACGAGCTACGAAATTTTGTGATCGTCGGTGTTCTTGACACCTCCAAGGAGCTACAATCCCCAATAGGGCCGATGTTAGTGTCAGAATATGCATTCTGCCATCAGTGATCAAAATTACTCTTTTTATACTCATTTTAGGGGTCCCACTCTGAAATTTTTTATCATTCCATTAAGTCATCCAAAAAATTGATTCACTGATGGTAGTCCAAGTCATAACACCTCTCTCCCTCAAAAGTTCACATTTGCTGGCCCACCTTCATGTCTTGTTGAGCATTAGAACACTTTTGAAAAGCTCATTTTACTATGTCTTATGTTAACTATGGAGTCAGGTCAATCAAGCTCCCATTAGGTCATTAGGTTTCATTGTTCAAGGTTCAAAAATGCACCATTTCTTCTGAATAAGGTCAGCAAAAGGTGTGAGAGTGACATAATAAAGATTTCATTATCATCTGCAAAAGATTATCAACATGTGAATATGATATTTTTAAAGTTGTAATTTTCATTTTAAAGTGTGCTTTTCATATCAAAATTGTAAATTTGATATGAAAACAAAGAGGTAATTTATTTTTTATTTTTTATGTATAATTTTATGCTTATAATATGTAATAAGTTCTATCCCTAGTTGCCAACTCAAATCACATATGCCAAACTAAAGATCATCCACTGAAAGTGAAAAGTGCCAAACTCCACCAACTTCATCATGCAAAGAAGAAAAGTCAAAAGAAAAGGGTAATTAGCAAATGTGTCGAAAAGTGAAAGGAAACAATGAAAAAGTGGGTTTTTGATTTAAATCTAAATTCACTCAGGTATTAAAGACTTTTAGACATCAATTTGAAATTCATTTGCCTCCTATTCCATCGAGAAAACACTTGAAGAGAGCGATTTTTCGATTTTCTTGGCAAAATTGGAGAAAATTTCAGCAGAGGGCGCACAGCCTTAAGAGAGGGCGCACAGCACAGTCTAAAGAGAGGGCAAATCACCCAAATTTCGCCAAATCACCTATAGAAACTTTGCAAAAGATATTTGAGCCTCCATCAAACAAGTAAAGGTGTTTTCCATCATCATTTACCTCCTTCAAGTTATTTGTTTGGTATTGTGAAATTTGCTTGATAAATAGGTGTTTTAACCACTCAAAACCCTAGTTTTCCTCCATAACACTCCCAACTCCTAAAAACCATTTCCCTTGCACTCTTATACCCTTCCCATATTGCAAAAACTCATTCCTAAATCTCTAATTAGTAAAGTCCCTGTCCCTAAGCTTTTAAACCTAAAACCCTAAGCCCTAGGTGTTTCTTTTTACCTAGGCTCACAATTCCTATCACACTATCACTCCTTTTCCCTTCCCCCATTTCTCATATCCCTAAAACTATTTCCCACAAATTTCCCTTTCCCCATTTCCTATCCCCAAAAAGTCACCTTACACACATTATCATTCCTAATCCCTAGGGTTTTGACAAAAACACCATGGTAGAAGAGGAAGGAAACATAATATTCAATGAAGGAGAGGAAACAGAGGAGAGGAGGCCACATAGAGGTGGACGAGTGCTCAGACTTGAACCTACTAACACTAGGGAACTTTTAGCCTCTCCAATGACAGTAACATGTTTCAAGTATGTTGGTTGTTATGATTTTTTGTGAACAAGTTCAGAGGGTGCAGCACCATGCCAAGTTAACTAGGCTCTTCATATCCAACCTCCACAAAAACCAAGTCACCTTAGCTGGAGTCACCTTTACTATATCAATTGCCTTTACTATATCAACTGCCATCATTTCAGCTGCCACCAAGATCCCGAATGTTGGGGAGAAGTGGTTCAGAAAGAGTGATTTGGAGGAAAACTACTTTGAGCCTTTCCTGAAACCAAGATATAAGAATGAGAGAAAGAGGTTCTTTCCTTTCTCCCACCTTCAGGACAAATATGCACCGATGATGAAGATAATCATGAAATACTTCTCATGTGAGGGTAGATTTTCAAGACTTTATACTTATCACATCTGCCTCTTGATGCATTTCACTAGGGTAACGATGTTGAACATACCCTACTAGCTTTTCCGAAGCATAGATAAGATGGCATTCATTGTCCAGAAAAGGCAATATGAACATCAAATGAAAAGCCTATTCCATCATTCCCTCATTAAGATCGATGATGAAGATAATCATGAAATAATTTTCATTTGAGGGTAGATTTTCAAGACTCTATACTTATCACATCCGCCTCTTGATGCATTTCACTAGGGTAAAGATGTTGACCATACCCTACTACCTTTTCTGAAGCATAGATAAGATGGCATTCATTGTCTAGAAAAGACAATAGAACATCAAATGAAAAGCCCATTCCATCATTCCCTCATTAAGATCATAGTCCTCCACCATCTTAATCAACTAAACATTTCATGGAACACCTTCATAGCCCATGATATATTCAGAGATCCTCCTACTCAGCATGCACAAAATTTGCCTTCATCATCCCACCCATCCACTTCCATCCCTCCATCTCAGCCATAGCTCATTCATCATCATCTAATCAGTCCACTACACCTCCTTCATCTCCATCTCATCATGACATGGGATCACCCAACAGGATTGAGGTCAATGAGCCTAAGTGGGCTAGTTTGGTTGAGGTTGAGCCATTGCCAAAAACCTACCAGAGAGGCTACAGGCATGTGTTTGCTCCACATGGAGTGGAAGGGGCCATGCCTTCTACAACAACACAGCAAGTGGACAAAGGCAAAGAGAAGTTCATTGACCCAGTCATTCATGATGAGGAGGACACTCATGCAACAGAGCATGAATTTCAACTTGTTGACCTAGATGAGGATGACAATGACAAAATCACTAATGTTGTCATCAACGGTAAGGATGTCAAGATTAAGGAGCTTCAAACGAATCTTGACAAGGCAAGATATGTCATACACTTCCTTGAGCAGAAGAATGAGCAATTGAAAACCAAACAAGTCATTGATGAGGTTAAGTATGTCACTACTCAAAGGGAGGTTCAAAAGGCCAAAGTCATGCTAGATGAAACACTTGAAAGGTATGGCTTACTTGATGATGAAGAAGAACAGGTACCAAGACAGAGACCTAGAACTAGAGGGTTGAAAAGAGCTCTAGCTCTAGAGAGGAAAAGGGAAGCTCAGCTTGCTGATCAGCAAACCCTAAATGAGCAGCTTGCCATAGTGATCAATGAGAACAGGGAGCCATGGCTTGATAGAGCCAATCAACACTTGGAGAAGCTGCTAACCAAGGCAAATAAGGATAACGACCTATTGAGGAGAAAGGTCAAACACTATGCCCTGAAGGAGAAAATTGCATTGGCCAAGCTCAAAAGTGCCAATGCAAAAATTGAAGAGTTGACCATGGAGGAAAAGAAAAAGTTGGACATTCTTGCTGAGGCTTCCCTTCAAGCCTAAACACATCATCATCAGCTATTTTACAAATTTTGAGGCATTTACAAACTTTTTTGCAAATTTTGAGTTTGACTGTGCTTTTCTGAAAAAGGATTTAGCAGAAAATTTGTCATATGCACAGAGCCCAAGGCACTGCGCAAATGATAGGGGCATCTAATGGGCAAAAGGTCACCACCATTGTGTTCAGAATGATGAAGACATGCACCCTATACATTTGCGAAGATTTTGGAGTCAAACTAGTCAGTGAAAAGGGCAAAAAACACCCTAAAAATCATGTTTTTGCCCATATTTTTGCCTAGGCGCTGCGCACATAGCAGTCTTGGGAGATTGCAATTTTGAGGGGTCAAATCAGCATCATTTTCAGAACTTGCGGCATATTCAGAAAGAGGACAGGCAAGGCTTTCCAACAAGCCATCTTGGAGCCAATTTGGACACTAGGAAGGCCTCCAAAAGTCACCTTGAACATGGAGGGCGCACAACCTTAAGCGAGGGAGCATATGACAAGAAAATGGCACATATGACAGTTTGCTGAGTTTTGTGGTTTTTCACTGTAAATTTTGATTTTATCTCAAAAAATCATATTTTTATGAATGTAATTCATCATGGTAAATGTAATTATGTCAAGGGTAAGTTACCTAGGGGTAGATTCATAAGGTAAAGTTATCCTTTAGTCAAGATGAATCAGTTTGAGTGTAATGAGGAGTGAGTCACTTGGACCATCCTACACTTCAATTTTCAGTTCAGAAATTAGTGGATCTCTTCCTCACCTCATGGATTCAACCCCTGAGGATGAGTGAAGCTTGTTTTGATGTCTATTTAGCCCCTTTCTTCACATTAAGCAAGGGTTGAAATCAGTTTGTATGTTTACTAATTTATCAAGGAACTATTGTACTCAGTTTTGCCAGCTAATAAAGAGGAGTTACAGCTATTTTATGGGATACTTGTGGTATTGATGTTTATCATTGTCTTTTATTCAGTTTCATATGTTAAAATGTATTGTAATCATGTTCACTTCATCTCTATGGTATGATCTCTTTCAAGTTTGATAATCAGAATACATGCTTGTACATGCTCTATTTTGGGGAATTGATCATAGTTTGTCCATTTTCATCTGTCTAAGAAGAATACATCTTCCATGCTCTTCCTAGCTTCTCTTCAGTCTCAAAACCATTCCATCACAATCATCTTCAAGTGATAAGCCTTGTGCCTACCTTGCCCCATTGATCCCTCCAACCCTATCTCATTTACCCTGACTTAGCTCCCTTTACCTAATTTCTTCATCCAGTGATAACCCAACCAAATCAAATCAAAACAACCCCCTGCACTCAATATCTAGCCTAAAAACCCTAATTGCTCCAGCCCTCCTGGCAGTGACCCTTTTGGAGAGAGCCCTATCTGACTTGATAGGGCTAGCTATCAAGTCAAAAGCTTGGTCTGTGGTTAACTTTGTTAGGATTCCCTTCTTCAGCCTTGGGAATCTGGCGGAGTGCTAACATTCTGGTGTCGTTGCCGCGGAGGCGAAAAGACAAATTTTCCCTGGGTGTACGACAAACATTTATCGGAAACTGATCCTTTGGATGATAGGATCGAGTTTCATAAGGCTAATTTTATAATTGCAGTGCCTCACAGCAGACCTGGCTTCCATAAGATATTCCAGAGCGAATCTAGACCCTGATATCCAGTTGATCCGATTGATGATCCAGAGCATTTCTTTCGAAGACACCGATATCAAACTCCACATATTCAATCAGGACCAGTTTTGTTGGTAAGATCGGTTTCTTTACCTGCTAAGTTACTTTCTCTAGAAGATATACCCTATGACATAAAGTTTGAATTATCTTTATTTAAGTCCAAATCCGAAACTTCTTTGTCTGATATAGTATTTGATCCTCTAAGATTATCCGAGGTAAAATCTTTGTCTGAATTAGACTTAAGTCCTTTGAAAGATTGGTTTTTCGAAGAAATTAGGCCCGAGTCCAACCTTGACATTAAGGAGTGGGTCCAATTCTACCATCCTGAGGAAGTTTTTGTTTCGTTTGAACCTCAAACTCAGTCAATTATAGTATATTCATCTGCACCTTCGACTTCATCATACATACCTGCCACTTCAGTACGAACAACTTCAGCTCCTTTACCTATTCAAACCATCCCTCCTGTGGTCAATCCAATATTCCATACAGCAAGAATTATGGCAAAATTTGCTCCACTAGTTTTTCCAACGCAATTGCATGACTTACCTCAAGGATATGGCCAAAGACTTATCCTCTTCAATGAAAACTATGAAATCACTGCCCGTCAGCACATGGCCAAAATCATAGCCTTCATAGATCTTCAGGAGTTAGATGCAGATGTTGCCAAGATGCGAATCATCGCACAAAGTTTTTATGGTGAAGTTAAAGTTTGGTTTCGTGCCCCAGCAGCTAATTCTATTAGGACTCCTGTTGAACTAACTGATGCTTTCTTAGCCAGGTGGGATGAGAAGAAAAACCCTTTACAAATCCTTGCTGAATATGATTCCCTGAAACGCAATCCTAATGAATCAGTGCCTGATTATCATTCTCGATACCTCAGAATCTATAACTCCATCCCAAATGAAATGAAACCACCTCCTGGTTTGGCACTTTTGCGTTATCCCGATGCTTTTGACCCAGATATGGCCTACTCATTGAGAGAAAGAAATCCCACTACTCTAGAATAGATGATCAAAAATTCAGTGAGTGTTGAGGCCAACCCCTTGATTAAAAAGTCAAAACTCAAAACTGAACGCAAAGTGACCATTAAAGAGGAACCTTCCACTTCATCTGATATTAATTTGATGCTTTTCTTAGAACCATGGAAAGAATTGTCGATAAGATGTCTATTTCAGATAGGCAAACGGAGCCACAAATCAGAAATCCGAACTTTCGAGGCCAGCAGCAGCAGCCTCAATTCCGAATAAAGCAGAGTGAGCAAAGAGCTCCAGAAACACAGCAATAGCAGCCAATTAGGAAACTACTACAACAGAACTATGCTAAGAGTGATGAAGAAGAAGAACCAACAGTAGAGGAGAACCTTCTTTTCACCGCTGATGGTCAGCCCATCTTTCTCACCGAGGATGAAGAATATGTGGAAAAAAACAAGTTCACCTAGTGATAAAGACTTTATATTGGCGAATGATCATGAGTTAGAAGTAGAATCTGATGATTATCAGAGAGGATACCTGAATGCATTAAGTTCCCAGCAAAGGCAATATACTTTGAGAGGTCGTGATATTCCAATCAATCCACCTCCGAAGAAGACAGTTCAGCAGAAAGAAGTACCATAGAAGCAAGTTTCTCAAGCCAATCAAAATAAGGGTAAAGAGATTGCAGCTCCAAATTAGAACAGAAGCAATCAGCTTTCTACAAGTGCACCTTTCAAAGAAAGAGATATTCAGAGAAAAGAAGTTGCATCGAGAGATCATGTTGAGAAAAGGGATATCATCATAAAAGAGGTAGACAGAACTATACCTTTTAATTTAGAGTCAGAAATTTCTAAGTTAAAGGTGTCTATTCCACTTACTGAATTGGTCAAAGTTGATAAATACAAATCCCATGTAGTCAAAACCTTGAAAGTTGACCCTTTATCCGACATGGTTAATATAGAGGATGATCAGCCCGAGTTAATATTTGGTCCCTCAATCGATGGTCAGTCTGAAGATAGTGAGGTCCCACCATTTTACTTGAGTCTCAAAGTTCACCAATTCATCCTTCATAACACTATGTTAGACTACAGAGCCTCCCACAACCTCATGCCCGAAGCTATCATGGAGAAGCTTTGCCTTCACATAACCCGCCCATATTATGACTTATATTCTTTCGATTCTAGTCGTGTCCATTGTTTGGGTTTAATCAAAGATCTAGTTGTCTCCCTAGAACAAATACCAGCCAAAAATGTTCTTATGGACGTGGTAGTTGTTAATATTCCACCACGTTTCGGTCTGCTATTATCAAGATCCTGGGGGGCTAAATTGAGAGGTACACTGCAGTTGGACCTTTCTTATGCAACAATTCCTATCTTCGGTCAAATGAGAAAACTATACTGTGAGACTAAAATGAAATACATGATCACAAACAAGGAAAGGCCTAAT
This sequence comes from Pinus albicaulis, assembly GCA_034641835.2. NCBI lineage: Eukaryota > Viridiplantae > Streptophyta > Pinopsida > Pinales > Pinaceae > Pinus > Pinus albicaulis. Next base: position 181,515,947 of record CM076584.1, read on the forward strand.
AATCATCCTATAAACATTGTACATACAAACTTAGAGTCATTTATATTGTACAATGATTCTGGATTAAATGATGTAGATTGTCAATTAGTAGAAATAGAGGATGTTCCTGAAGTTTCAGAATGCATTAGAACAGTGTTAGAAAAAGAGAAAGAGAATCTGCCTACTATATCCGAGCAGTCATCAAAGAAGGCAGATGAAAGTTCAGAACATCATAAAGTATCAGATCAGAAAATTATGTCAAATCAGAGTCAAGAGTTTCAGCACCTTGAGGAAGAAGTTGGTCTTTGGAGCATGGACTTTGATGGTTTTGTTGGTAAAGACGAGGCTGGCATTGGTTTATGGATCTGCAGCCCATTTCAACAGAAAAATACGGTCCCAAATAATGTTAGGTTGTGTTCCTAAAAACTAGCATTCGATTGTACGAATAATGAGGCTGAATCTGAAGCGCTCATTACCGATCTGAAAATTTTGAAAAAATTGAAAGCTCGAAGAATTGCAGTCTACAGTGATTCAGAGCTGGTAATTAAAGAAATCAAAGGTGAGTATCAAGCTAATCACCCAAGGATGAGGCAATATAGGAATGCAGCACTTGATAAATTGTGTCAAATTAGAGTCAAGAGTTTCAACACCTTAAGGAAGAAGATGGTTTTTGGAGCATGGACTTTGATGGTTCTGTTGGTAAAGACAAGGCTAGCATTGGTTTATGGATCTGCAACCCATTTTAACAGAAAAATAAGGTCCCAAATAATGTTAGGTTGTGTTCCTACAAACTAGCATTCCATTGTACGAATAATGATGCTGAATATGAAGCACTCATTACCGATCTGAAAATTTTGAAAAAATTGGGAGCTAGAAGAATTGCAGTCTACAGTGATTCAGAGCTGGTAATTAAACAAATCAAAGGTGAGTATCAAGATAACCACCCAAGGATGAGGCAATATAGGAATGTAGCACTTGATATTTTGAGAATGTTTTCAAAATATACACTTAAAGTAGTGCCAAGATTGCAAAACTTGATGGCTGATTCATAAGCCACTGCAGCAAGTGATTTCAGATCTACAATATTTTCAAATAAAAAGTTTGATATTCATATAAAGCACAGGCCCGCCATTCCGGATAACTTGAAATTTTGGAAAGTATTATAAGACGATAAACAAGTGAACAATTTCCTTCAAAGTGAAAGTGAGTTTGAGAACTATTCTATGGACGAAGTGTACGACAAGGATGACCAAGTCATTGAGGTAGATCAGATTGACATACTTCAACTCAAGGACAATAACATTCCAAAAGGTCTCATACCTTTGGAAGAGTTATTTGATCAAGATGATGTGGCAAGAAAACCTACTTTGGTTCCCACAAAAAAAGGCGTAGAAGATGTTAATATTTGAACAGCAGAGCAGCAAAAGTTCATCAAGCTTTGAAAATATTTGCCTCCAAAGGTAAAGCCTAAATATGTTGATTTGTTTACTGAGTTTTCTGATGTGTTTGCTTGGGATTACTCAAATCTAAAGGTGTACAATAAAGATATCATTCAACACACTATCCCGATAAAGCCAGACCAAAAGCCTTTTAGGCAAAAGCTCAGGAGAATAAACCCAAAGTTGTTGCCATCTATTGAGAAGGAGGTAAACAAGCTCTATAAGGTAGGAATTATTGTTCCAATCAAATTTTCTGATTGGATCTCTAATTTCGTTCCAGTGCAGAAGAAGAATGGTGAAATTCGACTATGTATAGATTTCAGAAATCTGAACAAAGTGTCACTGATATATAATTACCCACTGCCCAAAATAGACCACATACTTCAGCGAGTTGTAGGAGCCAACAGGATGTCATTGTTGGATGGTTACTCAAGGTACAATCATATCCTTGTGCATGAAGATGATAAGGATAAGACAAGGTTCACTACACCATGGGGTACCTTTAAATATGCCAAGATGCCATTCGGTTTGAAGAATGTCGGGGCCACTTTCCAACGTGCCATGGACATAGCTTCTGGTAATGAGAAAGATGTCTTCCTTGTTGTTTATTTAGATGATCTAACTATTTATTCAAATTCAAATGATAAGCATTTACACCATTTGAGAGTTGTATTCCAGCGATGTAGAAATTTGGGATTTCCCTAAATCCTAAAAAGTGCCTATTTGCTATGGAAGAAGGAAAAATGTTGGGTCACATCATTTCAAAAGATGGGATCCGCATGGATCCTTCTGGAGTTGAAGCGATACAGCAGATTGATTTCCCTCGTAATAAGGAAGAAGTCCAAGCATTCAACAGTAGGATGAATTTCCTACGTAGGTTCATTCCCAACTCAGCAGAACATCTTAGAGAGTTAACTAACATGCTGAAGAAGGAGAATGATGTAAAATGGTCTGAAAATGCTCGTAAGTCATTCAGCTCGGTGAAATTTTCTTTGACCACTGCTCCAGTTTTGACAAGTCCCGATTATTCACTAGATTTCATTATATCTTCTTTTGCTTCTGAGCATACTTTGGCAGCGGTGTTAATGCAGAAAAAAGATGGGACAGAGCTACCAATAGCATTCTTCAGTCGTTCAATAAGGGATGCAGCCCTTTGATACAACATAATCGAGAAACAAGCCTTGGCCTTGGTCAAAGCACTCAAGGACTTCCGTGTTTATATTCTGCACTCACATATTTTGGCATATGTTCCAAATGCAGCGGTTAAAGAAGTACTCATGCAAACATATCTAGAAGGAAGAAGTGGTAGGTGTATAGCAACGCTCTTAGAGTATGACCTTGAGATCAAGCCGACCAAGCTGATCAAAGGGCAAGGCTTAGCCAAGCTCGTGGATGAGTCTAATCTACATGCACTTGAAATCAATCTCATATCAGCATTGTCAGATGATGAAGAAGGTGTAAGTCTTGTTCAGGTATCAGATCTCTTTTCATCATCTCCACAGTATGCTGATATCATTTATGTTTTACAACATTTGAACCCTCCTCCAGGCATGTCAAAGAGTAAGAGCAGGTCCTTGAAGCTTAAGGCTTCAAAATATTGCATACTAGATAGTGCACTCTATTGGAAGGATCCTGGAGGAGTGTTGCTCAATTGCTTGGTTGAAGATGAGTCCAAAGAAGTGATAAAGGACTTCCACAGGGGAGATTATGGAGGTCATTTCTACTGGAAGACCACGGCCAACAAAGTACTGAGAGCGGATTACTATTGGCCGACATTGTTTGCAGATTTGTAAAAGATGGTTATGAGCTGCCATGAATGCCAACTTTTCCAAGGTAAACATAAGCTTCTTCCTTTACCATTACAGCCCATTTCAGTTGAAGCTCCTTTCCAGCAGTGGGGCTTAGATTTTATTGGTGAAATATATCCACCCTCATCCGCTCAACACAAATGGATACTTACCGCCACAGACTATTTCACAAAGTGGATCGAAGCGATCCCAACCAGGCAAGCTACAAACTCGGTTATAATTCAGTTTCTAGAAACTAACATCTTGTCCCGATTTGGTTGTCCTAGAATAATCATCACGAACAACACAACAGCTTTCAAATCAACGAAGATGACAGAATTCTGTGACAGGTATAACATTAAGTTGGATCATTCTACAACATATTATCCACAGCGCAACAGATTGGCAGAGTCCTCCAACAAGTCTTTCATCATCATAATTAAAAAGATGTTGGAGGCGAACAAGAAGAATTGGCACAAGAAGCTAATTAATGCACTATGGGCAGATCGGGTAAGCAGCAAGAAATCCATTGGAATGTCTCCATTTCAAGTAGTTTATGGTGTGGATACAGTTTTCCCTTCTTCATTGGCTGTCCCAGTCATGAAATTTTTACAAGAAGCGGGAAGTGAAGAAAATGACATACAGCGCAGAATAAACCAAATGATTCACTTACAGTAGATAAGAGAAGAAGTGTTTCAGAACACTTCTAAGCTCCATGATAAGATCAAGCAAATCTATGACAAAAAAACCAAGCAAGATGATTTCAAGATCAGTGATGTAGTTCTTCGCTAGTATGCCAGGAATGAAGACAAGGGTAAGCACGGGAAGTTTGATAATTTATGGAAAGGACCTTTTAAGATTTCAGCTTCTCGTGGACAAAATGCATATCTCTTGGAAGAAATGGATGGGCAAAGTTGCTTAGGAGGGCCTATTAATGGTAGGCTCCTAAAGCACTATGTTTTTTGATCTGAAATTATGAAGATTTTCTCATCCTCATTGTATATATCAGTTTGATATCCCTGCAAGTGTGAAGTGGAAAATCATTGGAGTTCGGAGCCCGAAGTGAAGGCCATGGAGCTTCATTGAGCTTTTACCATTTCAAGTTAAGTTTTCAGAAAAATTAAGTTAAGTTTTGAGTCATTGTTCGAAGTCAATTTCAGTCAGTTTGTGTCATTGAGTTGTCAGTATTTAGTCATGCATTTCAGTCTGAAGTTTTTTTTTTTTTTTTGACCGTATTGGCCCAATGGTTAGGCACTTAGTCTATAGTGTTCTTGACACCTCCAAGGAGCTGCAATCCCCAATAAGGTCAATGTTAGTGTCAGAATATGCATTCTGCCATCAGTGATCAAAATTACTCTTTTTATACTCATTTTAGGGGTCCCACTCTGAAATTTTTTATCAATCCATTAGGTCATGCAAAAAATTGATTCACTGATGGTAGTCCAAGTCATAACATGTAATATTCCCAATTAGCCTTGCTAATTGGAATATCTCATTTTTGTTTAATTTTGCCGCTTTAGTTGGAAATAATAAATAAAGTGAGAAATAAGAGGGGTCACCTCACTTTAGTCACCTCACTTTATAAAATAAAGTGTCTTCCTAGTTGATTAACGTTATAACTTAAAGAGGGGGCCTTGGGGGTCCACACGTATATGAGGGGAGGCCTCACGCCGACCCAAGGTAAACCGCGTGTGTCAAAGGAGAGTTAAGTTTTGGAGGGAGTTTGGCATTATAAAACGAGAGGCTCTCACCTCATTTGATCATCCATGATTTGATATTCTTATCGATAGCTAGACTTTGTCTGCTTCAGCACGCCGGTTGTTTAGTCGGTCTGCAGCACTGCTTAGTGCACGAGTGTCTCCGGTCGGAGATCTCACCCTTAGCCTCGGGGGACTTCGAGTGCCTGCCCTGGTAAGGTTTTTCTGGTTTCACCCTTAGCTTCTGGGGACTTCGAGTGCCCGCCCTAGTAAGGTTTGTCCTGAGTATACTTTTCAGTTCCAGTAGCAGCAGCAGCAGTTTCTGAAGTATATCTGAGGAGGAGAAAGCCCTCTTGTGGCTGCGCAGAGCAAGAGAAGGAAGGACGCTGATTCTTGAAGGAGAAGGACGCTGTCTCATCTGGAGAGAGGACGCTGATCCTTTCAGGAGAGGAGGACGCAGTTCTGGTTTGGCAGAGAAAACGCTGTTTAGGGAGGCAGAAGGACGCTGTCTAGCCCTAGAGTGAGGACGCTGTCCATTTCTGAAGGTAAGGGTTGCAGCTCTGAAGGCTTATTGTTAGATCCAGCTTTGGGAAGGATAGATCTTGCAGATCTAGTCTTGTATGTTGCAGATCTAGTCTTGTATGTTGCAGATCTGGAGGTTTAGCACTAGATCCAGATTGAGGAGTGACAGATCTGAGGAGATATTGATAGATCTAGTCCAGATCTGAAGGGATAACACCAGATCTAGCCCTAGAGGCTGTAGATCTGAGGAGATAGTTCCAGATCTAGTATAGATTTGAGGGTTTGGCATCAGATCTGATATTGGAGGACGCAGATCAGGCAGGGAAGGACGCAGATTTGATTGGAGGCTTCAGATCCATCAGGAGGGACGCAGATCTGAGGAGCAGGTTATAGTGAGAGGGGCTCATCAGCGTTTTCCAGCATTCAGCAGCAGGTTCATCTGTCTGGAGGGTTGAGGGGCTTGTGCTTCACCTGTTTCTGCGCTGTCACTAGCGTACGCCGTTTTCCATCTGTGAGGGTTTGCAGCTTGAGATCAGCCCAGTATTCAGCGCAGTCATCTCCAGTCTTCAGAGCAGCCAGGACGCTGTCCTTATTGCAGCCATTTTCTTGTATGGAAGGGTCATCACTTGCCTAGGGCAAGGATAGGTGCACTGATTCTGATTTCTTGTACTCCTCTCTATGTACTTTCTGATTAATAAAATGGCTCAGATTTCGGTATTACATGTGTCATGATTCAGTGATCTGGTTCAGTTTATATTTGTATTGGTGCATTTCTGTTTATTACTGGTTATTTCCCTTTGGGGATATTACAGTGGTATCAGAGCATAATTCTGGCTCAGCCTGTGGTCTATAACATCAAAAAAAGAGATCATACAGAGCAATAGCAGTTGCAATACCAGAAACGCAGTTGGAAAAAGGGCCAAAATAAAAAGGGTCAAATTTTGAAGTTTGGAATTAGGAAAAACGTTTTCTGGGTTTTTCTGGGTTTTGGGCGAGGATCACTTTCCCAAATTCCTAGACTAGAATTTTCCGAGTAGTTTTCAGTGGGTAAATCGAAGGTCGAAGTTAAGCAGCAGTATGGCAGGAGATGTGAGTCCAGCTCGATATGCAGCCGTTTTTGCAGATTGGCAGAGCCTAGGTCAGGCATTCATGGATGCTCTTCCCTTTGAGAGCTATCTCCAGTTTCGATGCGGTATCAAACCCCCTGAGCGGCACCAGCACAAGGGGCGCGGATACCACCGTGATGACCACCGTGCAGCTAGTGGATTTCATTTGCCGAGGTTTGATGGCTCATCAAATAGTTCGGCAAAGTCCAGGGTGGTAGAGCACTTTGACAGGAGGGATCCGGATCAGTATTTTGGTGAGTTGATCAAGCTCAAACAGACTGGGAGTGCAGAGACATACATTTCAGACTTCTTGAGGATTTCGGTGATGGTACCTGATTTATCTGCAGCTCGGATGGTTGGCTTGTTTGTGGAAGGGCTGTCAGAGCCACTTCGTAGCCTAGTCCTGTCGAACAGACCGGCTACCCTTCAGGATGCCATCAGCAGGACTCGGGACTTACAGGATGTCTTACACAGGACTCGGACACCTTATCCCCAGAGACAGGCCTTCCAGCCTAAGGGTAAGGACACGAGAACTCCGCCTCCCAAGGCGAATCCTGGACGAGGGCAGTTTGATGATGAGGACAGGAGAGAGCTGAGGAGGAAGCGGGTGTGCTTCACTTGCCGGGAGCCATGGGCACGAGGACACAGGGGTACGGCAGGGAAGGCACACTTCATTGAGGTCTTCTCCGAGAGCAGTGGAGAAGAGGATGAGGGAACACAGGGTTGCAGAGAGTCCGAGGTTACACCTAGTGAGACACAGGACTCACCATCATTAGAGACTACCTTGACCGTGCCGGTTGATATCGTAGTGGAGGAGGTAGAGCCTACCCCGATAGAGCCATCCACTGAGGTGATGACTGGAGCCATGTCCGAGTCTTCGGGTGATAGCAGCACACGACAGATGGGTGAGGTATCAGGAGATATATCTACTATCGATGAGGCACTAGGAGACGCAGAGGCATTGGATGATGGTCGCAGACAGCGGTATCATCGGCTTCGGACGGACCTTCGAGCTTTGAGGGAGAAGGCCGCGTCAGTACGGGAGACCATTATGTTGCAGGACCAAGAGCTGGAGGGTATGAGAGTGACTTGTGCCAAGTCGGCGGCCAAGTTGGTCCACATTGGGGAACAGCTGGATTCCCTGATGGTACAACCCGAGAGCACATTGCAGCATCAGATCATTTCCCTTCAGGTATGCATGGATGGGACTAGCAGTATTGTGGAGTCATCCCTTCCCGTTGGAGAGAGGGAGGCAGAGCCACCTAGTAAGATCTCATATGTTGACTTGGATAGTAGTAGGAGACGATCAGAGTTGCACAGGGTACAGCATCCATATGTTGAGGTTGGATGGAGAGAGATTTTGAGTTGGTACTCGGTGGAGCGGGCTATGGAACACAATGATTTGGTTCCCTTCTCACAAGAGCAGATAGAAGATGGAGGACATCTTCGGATGGATAACATCTCTCATGCTTGTGTTGGACATCCTTTGAGCCATACACATCATGATGGGAGGTTTTTGCCTACCACCTATTTGATTCTTGATAGGGTCTCATTGATCCTTGAGAAGTTTATACTTCAAAATCCCATGAAGTGCAAAATCAGAAATTTGATTTGGGAGGATGGTAACCCTCATGGGAGGAGTACCATGATGAGGAGAAGGAGGCATCCACAAGTGATTGAGTGGATGGGGATGATGAGCAAGGAGCTAGGAGGCTACTTGCAGATCTGTGCTACCAGGCAGCAGGAGGCTTGGCTGCGCTGTTTACTCTTGAAAGAGTTTGGCCATCTCTTGGCAAACACTCTTCCTAAGAGTCGGAGGGTGGAGGAAAGATGGCTGGATACTTGCATCATTGAGCAGCATGGAGTATGTATGCATGGTGTTGCTATGATACTCATTATGTCTTCATCACATGAGTCGTATGATGGAAGTATGGGGAGGCAGCAAATTGTTTGGTTGCTTGGTTTGTTTCTGGGAGAGCAAGGGCAGATTTGCTCTCACACCTTGCATGATGTTGCAGGAAGAGGGGATGGCACTCTCTCCTTGATCTTTGATGATGACAGGGAAGCACTTCCATCTTGGGGAGTACTCCACACTTGTTGCAGCAGTATTAGAGGAGTCTCTGACAGGGAGCATGTCAGAGAACAGAGTCTTGTATTGACAGGAGCTTATTTGCATGAGCCCCCAGCGTTGTCACCTTGGAGCAGAACATTGTGGAGGGAGTGTGCGCAGCAGAGATATGGTGGATCTATAACCCATAGGTCCCAAGATCACTTCATATTTGTTGCACAAAGAGGAGGTAATGATGATAGAGACATCTATGGCATATTCTTCTTGACTTGGGTTTCCAAGCATGAGGAGGATTATTTTCTTGCAGCACATGGTTCATTCTTCTTCATAACATGCCAAAACACTATGGAGGACTCATTTATGGATCCATGTGCCATCTTACTTCCAGCATATGGTCAGATTTGTATGGGAGGCTTGATTATGAGAGAGACACATGAGCTGAATGTGCCTTTGAGAATTTTCTGCACTACATGTTCTAATGGGAGCATGGGAGGAGGCATGGCCACCACTACTATGTATGCGTTCTCTTTTGATGTGGGCCATGAGATAGATATTCATCCATTGTACAGCCATGGGCAAGTGTTTGGACCTATGTTGTTGACATATTCAACCATTTACTATCCATTAGTAGATGTGATGGATCTTGTACATTGCTTGCCATGTGATTTTCTGAGGTTGCAGTGGATGAGACTGCGTTGTATCCTTGTGAGATATTGTTTGCACTATGTATCCTCATGTAGAACCTTCAACAAACATCTCATTAGGGTGATCCATGATGACCATGTCATATTCTTCAGGGATGGTTTATTTTGGGCCAGTTTGTTCTTCATTGATGGAGGAACCTTCTATGGTGGATTGTTTTTCACTTTGCCATTGGAGGGCAATGATTTGGCAGCCCAGGATCAGCATAGACTCTACACTTTCCATGAGTGGAGAGAAGGACAACATGGGGTAAGCTATGATGCTTGCCAAGTTCATATTCTCAGCCCACCTTCATTACCAGAGCTTGAGGTGGAAGGAGATTTTCAGGAGTTGCCTTGTTGGGAGGTGGCTCACTTTGGTTGGATGATTGCTTGGGGATGGAGGATCCACATGAGAGAGATGGTCCTCACTTCATGCCTTGAGTGGAGAGAGATGATGAGCTGGTACACAGTCGATGGGACAACTTACACATTCATAGATGCAGAGCAGCAGCAGTCATGGTCTTTAGTCATAGCCAGAGGCAGTGAGCGGACCAAGTCATGGGACTTGTGCGATTATTGGCCACAGTGGCGATGGGATCCGGGAGGACTATTGATTGGCTGGTACCATGAGAGGCCAGTTTGGGATCCGGGCATTGAGATATCCCTTCATATCAGGGTGATGCAGGAGACAGAGAGGTTTCAGTGGGACCCAGGCACATTTTGCAGTATCGGCGGGGAGCATCAGCTAGAGAGTAGGCTTGTTCAAGCATTGCTTGAGAACAAGCCATTTTTGCCGGATGAGGATGCCACGGGGGAGAGTGAGCAGACTTTACAGCATCCATCACTTCAGTTGCTTGAGGACAAGCAACGTTTTGCCGGGGGAGACTGTAATATTCCCAATTAGCCTTGCTAATTGGAATATCTCATTTTTGTTTAATTTTGCTCATTTTTGTTTAATTTTGCCGCTTTAGTTGGAAATAATAAATAAAGTGAGAAATAAGGGGGGTCACCTCACTTTAGTCACCTCACTTTATAAAATAAAGTGTTTTCCTAGTGGATTAACGTTATAACTTAAAGAGGGGGCCTTGGGGGTCCACACGTATATGAGGGGAGGCCTCACGCTGACCCAAGGTAAACTGCGCAGTCAAAGGAGAGTTAAGTTTTGGAGGGAGTTTGGCATTATAAAAGGAGAGGTTCTCACCCTATTTGGATCATTCATGATTTGATATTCTTATCGTATACCGGACTTTGTCTCCGCTTCAAAGACGCCGGTTGTTTAGCTTTCCGTCCGCGCATCGCTAGTGCACGAGTGTCTCCGGCCGGAGATCTCACCCTTAGCCTCGGGGACTTTCGAGTGCCTCGCCCCGGTAAGGTTTTTCCGGTTTCACCCTTAGCTTCGGGGGACTTCGAGTGCCCGCCCTAGTAAGGTTTGTCCTGAGTATACTTTTCAGTTCCAGTAGCAGCACCAGCAGTTTCTGAAGCATATCTGAGGAGGAGAAAAGCCCTCTTGTGGCTGCGCAGAGCAAGAGAAGGAAGGACGCTGATTCTTGAAGGAGAAGGACGCTGTCTCATCTGGAGAGAGGACGCTGATCCTTTCAGGAGAGGAAGGACGCTGTCCAAGGAGGACGCAATTCTGGTCTGGCAGAGAAAATGCTGTTTAGGGAGGCAGAAGGACGCTGTCTAGCCCTAGAGTGAGGACGTTGTCCATTTCTGAAGGTAAGGGTTGCAGATCTGAAGGCTTATTGTTAGATCCAGCTTTGGGAAGGATAGATCTTGCAGATCCAGTCTTGTATGTTGCAGATCTAGTCTTGTATGTTGCAGATCTGGGGGTTTAGCACTAGATCCAGCTTGAGGAGTGACAGATCTGAGGAGATATTGATGGATCTAGTCCAGATCTGAAGGGATAACACCAGATCTAGCCCTAGAGGCTGTAGATCTGAGGAGATAGTTCCAGATCTAGCATAGATCTGAGGGTTTGGCAGCAGATCTGGTATTGGAGGACGCAGATCAGGAAGGGAAGGACGCAGATTTGATTGGAGGTTTCGGATCCATCAGGTGGGACGCAGATCTGAGGAGCAGGCTATTGTGAGAGGAGCTCAATAGCGTTTTCCAGTATTCTGTAGCTGGTTCATCTGTCTGGAGGGTTGAGGGGCTTGTGCTTCACCTGTTTCTGCGCTGTCACTAGCAGAGACAGCGTTTTCCATTTGTGAGGGTTTGCAGCTTGAGATCAGCCCCAGTACCAGCGCAGTTCATCTCAGTCTTCACAGCAGCTAGGACGCTGTCCTTGTTGCAGCCATTTTTCTTGTATGGGAGGATCATCACTTGCCTAGGGCAAGGATAGGTGCACGGATTCTGATTTACTCCTCTCTATGTACTTTCTGATTAATAAAATGGCTCAGTTTCTGGTATTACATGTGTCATGATTCAGTGATCTGGTTCAGTATTGTATTTTCTATATCTGTCTGGCATATTTCTGTTCATTACTGGTTATTTCCCCTTTGGGGATATTACATAACACCTCACTCTCCCTCAAAAGTTCACATTTGCTAGCCTACCTTCATGTCTTGCTGAGCATTAAAACACTTTTGAAAAGCTCATTTTACTATGTCTTATGTTAACCATGGATTCAGGTCATTCAAGGTCCCATTAGGTCATTAGGTTTCATTGTTCAAGGTTCAAAAATGCACCATTTCTTCTCAATAAGATCAGCAAAAGGTGTGAGAGTGACTCAATAAACATTTCATTATCATCTGCGGAAGATTATCAGCATGTAAATATGATATTTTTAAAGTTGTAATTTTAATTTTAAAGTTTGATTTTCATATCAAAATTGTAATTTTGATATGAAAATAGAGATGTAATTTATTTTTAATTTTTTATGTAATTTTAAGCTTAATATATGTAATAAGTTCTATCCCTAGCTGCCAACTCAAATCACATATGCCAAACTGAAGATCATCAACTGAAAGTGAAAAGTGCCAAACTCCACCAACTTCATCCTGCAAAGAAGAAAAGTCAAATGAAAAGGGTAATTAGCAAATATGTCAAAAAGTGAAAGGAAACAATGGAGAAGTGGGTTTTTGATTTAAATCTACATTCACTCAAGTATTAAAGACTTTTAGACATCAATTTGAAATTCGTTTGCCTCCTATTCCATCGAGCAAACACTTGAAGAGAGCGATTTTTCGATTTTCTGGGCAAAATTGGAGAAAACTTCAGCAGAGGGTGCACAGCCTTAAGAGAGGGCGCACAGCCTTAAGAGAGGGTGACGGGCTGAAGAGAGGGCGCACAACCTTAAGCCGCTACGCATATGTCCAACAAGCAAGCAAATCACTCAAATTTCACCAAATCACCTCCAGAAACTTTGCAAAAGATATTTGAGCCTCCAACAAGCAAGTAAAGGTGTTTTCCATCATCATTTACCTCCTTCAAGTTATTTGTTTAGTATTGTGAAATTTTCTTGATAAATTGGTGTTTTAACCACTCAAAACCCTCGTTTTCCTCCCTAACACTCCCAACTCCGAAAACCCATTTCCCTTGCACTCTTATACCCTTTCCATATTGCAAAAACTCATTCCTAAATCTCTGATTAGTAAAATCCATGTCTATAAGCTTTTAAACCTAAAACCCTAAGCCCTAGGTGTTTCTTTTTACCTAGGCTCCCAATTCCCCATCCCAATTCCTATCACACTATCACTCCTTTTCCCTTCCCCCATTTTTCATATCCCTAAAACTATTTCCCACCAATTTCCCTTTCCCCATTTCCTATCCCCAAAAAGTCACCTTACACACATTATCATTCCTAATCCCTAGGGTTTTGACAAAAACACCATGGCAGAAGAGGAAGGAAACATAATATTCAGTGAAGGAGAGGAAACAGACGAGAGGAGGCCATATAGAGGTGGAAGAGTGCTCAGACTTGAACCTACTAACACTAGGGAACTTTTAGCCTCTCCAATGACAGTAACATGTTTCAAGTATGTTGGTTGTTATGATTTTTGTGAACAAGTTCAGAGGGTTCAGAACCATGCCAGGTTGACTAGGCTCTTCATATCCAACCTCCACAAAAACCAAGTCACTTTAGCTGGAGTCACCTTTACTATATCAACTGCCATCATTTCAGCTGCCACCAGGATCCTGAATGTTGGGGAGAAGTGGTTCAAAAAGAGTGATTTGGAGGAAAACTAATTTGAGCCTTTCCTGAAACCAAGATATAAGAATGAGAGAAAAAGGTTCTTTCCTTTCTCCCACCTTCAGGACAGATATGCACCAATGATGAGGTTAATCATGAAATACTTTTCATGTGAGGGTAGATTTTCAAGACTCTATACTTATCACATCTGCCTCTTGATGCATTTCACTAGGGTAAAGATGTTGAACATACCCTACTACCATTTCCGAAGGATAGATAAGATGGCATTCATTGTCTAGAAAAGGAAATATGAACATCAAATGAAAAGCCTATTCCATCATTCCCTCATTAAGATCATACACCTCCACCATCTTAATCAACTAAACATTTCATGGAACACCTTCATAGCCCATGATATATTAAAAGACCGTCCTACTCAGCATGCACAAAATGTTCCTTCATCATCCCACGCATCCACTTCCATCCCTCCATCTCAGCCCATAGCTCATTCATCATCATCTGATCAATCCACTACACCTCCTTCATCTCCATCTCATCATGACATGGGATAACCCAGCAGGATTGAGGTCAATGAGCCTAAGTGGGCTAGTTTGGTTGAGGTTGAGCCATTGCCAAAAACCTACCAGAGAGGCTACAAGCATGTGTTTGCTCCACACGGAGTGGAAGGGGCCATGCCTTCTGCAACAACAGAGCAGGTGGACAAAGGCAAAGAGAAGGTCATTGACCCAGTCATTCATGATGAGGAGGACACTCATGAAACAGAGCATGAAGTTCAACTTGTTGACGTAGATTAGGATGACAATCACAAAATCACTAATTTTATCATCAAAGGTAAGGAGCTTCAAACTAATCTTGACAAGGTAAGATATGTCATACACTTCCTTGAGCAGGAGAATGAGCAATTGAAAACCAAACAAGTCATTGATGAGGTTAAGTATATCACTGCTCAAAGCGAGGCTCAAAATTCCAAATTCATGCTAGATGAAACACTTGAAAGGTATGACTAGATGTTTAAGAAGAACAAGTACAAAGACAGAGACCTAGAACTAGAGGGTTGAAAAGAGCTCTAGCTCTAGAGAGGCAAAGGGAAGCTGAGCTTGCTGATCAGCTAACCCTAAATGAGTAGCTTGCCATAGTGATCAATGAGAATAGGGAGCCATGGCTTGATAGAGCAAATCAACACTTGGAGAAGCTGCTAGCCAAGGAAAATAAGGACAGTGACCTATAGAGGAGAAAGGTCAAACACTATGGCCTAAAGGAGAAAATCGCATTGGCCATGCTCAAAAGTGTCAATGCAAAAATTGAAGAGTTGACCATGGAGGAAAAGAAAAAGTTGGACATTCTTGTTGAGGCTTCCGTTCAAGTCTAGACACATCATCATCAGCTATTTTACAAATTTTGAGGCATTTACAAACTTTTTTGCAAATCCTGAGTTTGACTGTGTTTTTCTGAAAAAGGATTTAGCAAAAAATTTGTCATATGCGCAGCGCCCAAGGCGCTGCACAAATGATAGGGGCATCTAATGGGCAAAAGGTCACCACCATTGTGTTCAGAATGATGAAGATATGCACCTTGTACATTTGCTAAGCTTTTGGAGTCAAACTAGTCAGTGAAAAGGGCAAAAAACACCCTAAAAATCATGTTTCTGCCCATATTTTTGCCTAAGCACTGCGGACAGAACAATCTTGGGAGATTGCAATTTTGAGGGGTCAAATCAACATCATTTTCAGAACTTGAGGAATATTCAGAAAGAGGACAGGCAGGGCTTTCCAACAAGCCATCTTAGAGCCAATTTGGACATTGGGAAGGCCTCCAAAAGTCACCTTGATCATGGAGGGCGCACAGCCTTAAGCGAGGGCGCATATGATAGGAAAATGGCACATATCACAGTTTGTTGAGTTTTGTGGTTTTTCACTGTAAATTTTGATTTTATCACAGAAAATCATCTTTTTATGAATGTAAGTCATCATGGTAAAGGTAATTATGTCAAGGATAAGTTACCTAGGGGTAGATTCATTAGGTAAAGTTATCCTTTAGTCAAGATGAATCAGTTTGAGTGTAATGAGGAGTGAGTCACTTGGACCATCCTACACTTCAGTTTTCAGTTCAGAAATTAGTGGATCTCTTCCTCACCTCATGGATTCGACCCCTGATGATGAGTGAAGCTTGTTTTGATGTCTATTTAGCCACTTTCTTCACATTAAGCAAGGGTTGGAATCAGTTTGTATGTTTGCTAATTTATGAAGGAACTATTGTACTCAAATTGGCCAGCTAATAAAGAGGAGTTGCAGCTATTTTATGGGATACTTGTGGTATTGATGTTTATCATTGTCTTTTATTCAGTTTCATATGTTAGAATGTATTGTAATCATGTTCACTTCATCTCTATGGTATGATCTTTTTCAAGTTTGATAATCAGAATACATGCTTGTAAATGCTCTGTTTTGGGGAATTGATCATATTTTGTCCATTTTCATCTGTCTAAGAAGAATACATCTTCCATGCTCTTCCTAGCTTCTCTTCAGTCTCAAAACCATTCCATCACAATCATCTTCAAGTGATAAGCCTTGTGCCTACCTTGCCGCATTGATCCCTGCAACCCTATCTCATTTTCCCTGACCTAGCTACCTTGACCTAATTTCTTCATCCAATGATAACCCAACCAAATCAAATCAAAACAACCCCCCTGCACTCAATATCTAGCCTAAAAATTCTAATTGCTCCAGCCTTGCTGGTTGTGACCCTTTTGGAGAGAGCCCTTTCCAACTTGATAGGGCTAGCTATCAAATCAAAAGCTTGGTTTGTGGTTACCTCTATTGGGATTCCTTCCTTCAGCCTTGGGAATCTGGCGGAGTGCTAACACCACCCTCTACAGACAGCTCATAGGATCCCTGATGTATCTGGTTAACACGAGACCAAATATTTTTTATGCAGTCAACACCCTCTCAGTTCATGGTGGAACCAAAGAGGGCGCACTCGGCAACAGCCAAGCATGTTTTCAGAAACATATGAGGAACAGTCGAGCATGGATTAAAGTACACCCAAGGCAATGACATCAAACTAAGTGGGTTCACTAACGCAAATTGGGTTGGAAGTTCGGTAGATCGGAAAAGTACCACTGGGTACTGGTTCAGCATTAGATCAGGAATGACTTCTTGGTGCAATAGGAAACAGAAGTCCGTGGCTCTGAGCTCAGCCGAGGCAGAAGATATGGTAGCCAGCACAGCTTCGTGTGAAGCCATATGGCTTAGGAAGCTGCTCGCAAATCTATTTAGGAGAAGGATGGAAGCGACCATCATTTTATGTGATAATCAGAGTTGCACCAAGATCTCTGAGAATCTGGTGTTTCATGATCGGTCGAAGCACATTGGCATCAGGTGTCACTTTATCAGACTGTGTCCAGCGGGAAGCAATATAGTTACAGTACACTCCGACATGAGAACAGGTGGTAGACATCCTCACTGAGGCTCTGGGAAGAACAAAGTTTGTTTATTTCAGGGAGAAGTTGGGGATGATTAACAAATCTGTTTCAGTAGCAAAAACGGATAGGTGCAGTACTTAAGAGGGAGTTACAGTACATATGAGGCAGTGATGTTGACAGTATCATGGCCAGCAGTACAGAGAGCAGCAGCACAACAAATGAGAGGCAGTAGACCAAGCATCAGCAGCGCAAAGGACCGATGCAGTGGATCAGGATGAGGATTCTAGTAGGAAGTATTGCTAGAGCACTTTCCTCGCTAAGAGGGAGTGTTCATTTTTGGGTAGCATCGGATGTGCTCTAGCTCCAAAATTTTGTGGAGGGGCTAGAACACACGAGATCTCCAAGACCCATAAATCGTTTGGAGAAATTCCACCCAGAATGCAAGCTATTCCAATAATTAATTATTTGTAATGAAGCCTAAGTTAAAACTTAGGGAATTAAAACAATTAAAGTGAATTAACTTAAATATGGGTGAGAAGCTTCTAAGTGACGAAGATCAAGCCTGTTTTAATCTTAACCGTTGATTAAAGATTAGATCACGGTCATTCATTTATCAACACGAAAAGTATAAAGGAAGACTTATGAGCAAGTTGAAGATAAGTCAGGGAAATACTGTTAATTTTAGACAACCATTGTATGTTCTATGCTTAATGCAATTTTACTTCAATCTTTCTTAGGCCTGATTCAATTTAGCAATCACATAAACATGAAAGTAAAATGTTGATAGAACAGAATAATAGATCAACAGAAGACAAGCCAATAATATAGATCAGATTTTACAATTCTTCTTGTCCAGCAGAGATAGAGAGTGATGTCAGTCAACAGGATGCATCAACCAGCAAAGTCTTTCTCAACATCAGATCATCCAACCCTCCAAATGTCACACACACCCCTCAAAGACAGCTCTTCAAAAGTCAACGTTGGTCAATAGAAAGTCAACGCTGCAGTTTAGGGCTTCAGTCAACAGACTCCTTTTTCCTCGATCTTTGTGCCCTAAAATGCGGCCTGACAAGATCGAAATTTCTACAAAAGATGGAGGTCAAAATGTCAACACTTCAAGTTTTGACCACGGTCAACACTGGTCAACACACAACAAACAACCCTAAAACCAGTCCGCACTTTTATCCAACGTCAGTTCTGCACGTGTGAGAGAAAGAGGCCTCCAAAGGCTGATCGAACCAATCAGATCACAAGAGAGAATGTGTGATGAGTTGATGAGCAAATGATCTCGAAGTCTCTCCAATTTATATCAGTGAGTGAGGGTGTGTTACACATCTATTACGCTTGTGAGCCTACATTACAAATCTGGCCGACCTTGCAAATGTGTGGAAAATAAAATCAAAATATATGTTTTGCTCATCCAAACAAGATGATCTTTAGATCAATCTTGCAACTCTCCGAAAGAGGAATCCAACAAAAAATATAATCATCATAACATGAGAAGTGCAACGTGGAGTTTGGACCTAGTTGCCCATAATTTAACAAATACTCAGTAACCCGAGGGAAGTCGATTCTTCAGAATTTAAAATTCGATTTTAGAGGGAGAGTTGTAGGGCGGAGGAAAAGGAGGATTTCAGCATCATATAGAGCTCGAGGAAGAAGGATGTAGAGCAGCAGAGGGATAGCGCAGAGGGACAGCACAAAGAGGCAGCACACCTGGGACGCAATCCTCACGTAGTCCCTACATAGAGGATTACGTAGAGGTGAAGCAGTCGAGGCCAGAGAGCCTCGTGGGTGTCATAATTTCTCCGAAGATTAGGAGAAAATTATCCCAAGTGTTTTCTAGGAAGTTTCTCAATTATTTTTCCAATCATTCTTTGTAAAGAGAATGTTGCTGAAGATTAATAAATAAACCCTCATCTACTGCACCGTTTTCCTGCATTGGGTTTTTCTGGGGACAATTGTCCAAAAATAACTATGTTGATGTGATTGATTCTTTTGCATATATTTCACTGTTATTTTCTCTATGATATTATGTGATAAATGCAGTAGAATTTATTTTGATTACTCTGAAGGGTTTTTTGTAAATAACTTATTGGGAAGAATAAGTAGGAGAGAGAAATAAGTTACTGCAGTAGAATTTCAGATTTGAACTTTTCACAGTGCCAACCAGGTGGGGCCCACCACATGAACCACAACTCAAAAGTCAATGCAAGTCAAAGGGAGTCAAAGGTTCCCATGTTGAGTTAAAGAGGCAATGTTGAAATATTATATATGGCTAAAGTTCAAATAATGTGATTTATTTCAACATGTTGGTACAAATTAAAATTAGAGGAGGACAACGTGAATGACATGGCAGCCACTTCATCACCATGAGTGGGCCAAGTGAACAATAAGTCAAGAGGGGCTTGAATTACCCACTCAACAGGTGAAAATCAGTTTGAGAATACTTCACAGATTTGCTAAATGATGAGTGGGGACAAGACTGCCACATGGAACAGACCTTGTCTGCCACCACTAATGGCTAGCCAATCAAAATTAGCTGTCTACACTACAGTTAACAAAAAATAGCATGCAGACTTGCTTGTTGAGGATACACAGAGGCTGATTTGTTCGTGAATTCACTAAAGTTTTGGGTATATGTTTTTAATTTGATTTGATTGGTTGACTCCCACTTAATTCCCCTTCATCCTCCACGTGCACATAAAGGTACGCTGCCAACTATCACAGCAACGCACAAGCAGCGAAGAAGTGGATAAGCATGCCGAGATTAGAAGAGGATACACAGATCTTCTACAGCAGCTTACGCAGCAGTTCGTTGGCTTGATGATCTGAGGTGTCATCACAGAGTTTTGTTGCATTTTCTTGTTGAGAAATTAGTGGAATATTACTCCCACTCACCTCCACTGATTTCCCACTTGTCAGCAATCAAAGAAATGTGCACCAGCAGTAGGAAGTATGTTGATCCTCATATGAAAATTCCTAGATCCAAACAGATCTAATGATCCTACTGCAACAACTGAGTGTACTTCTAATATTAAGTAAATTACATTACATAATTAATTCAAATTTGAATTATTGAAGCAACTACTGAAGCAGCCTACACTAAAATTGATTCAGAAACAAGGAAACTAGACAAAGAAATCATTCACACATATGACACCTTTATTTTGGACTAAGTCCCCGGAAAAACCCAATGCGGGAAAACCAGTGCAGCAAATCTGAGGGTTTTATTATTATGCAGTATCAATGTCTGAATACCCTCAAGGATTATTTAGTTACAGAGAGAAATATTGGCAAAAGAATTTGTGAGAAATACCTCACTCAATCACTGAGTCCCCAGCTGATCCGGATGAACGAAAAACTGCCCTAGACAGGCTCTACGCAGCCTTTGCGCAGATCCAACGTTGGAACTTCCAGCCACTGCATCACCCCCTTCCGAGCTCGGCGTTAGCCCTCCTCCAAGTCGCCTTGCCTCTGTGGATGCTGAGGAACAACTTCCCGGTGCCACTTTCCGAATCCCGCCCTCCGAAACTGATCCACCAGAAAAATTCTGAAACCTCAGCGCCTTCCTTCAACGTTGGCTAGGCTACCTTTGCCTCTCTCTGACTAATGCCCCAACGAACTAAGAAAATATTTTCCTCTCCGAATGCTATCTCTACCCTTCACTGCTCGAATCTCTAGTTCAAAATTCTCAGCAAGCCAGGCCCCAGAAATTTTGATCTTAGATCAATTCAGTATCTCGATGTGTTTTCCAAATGACCCTTGAGCCTTCCTTTATAGTCTTCTCATTGACATATCAACGGCCCCGATTAGATGTCTAATCAATGACTGAGATCATAACATGGCTTGATCCATGTCCTCTAGAAGATTCACACTCAGTTTTATTTAATACCCTTTAATTATTTAATTTCCCCAAGTTTAGACTTCGGGTCCCAATTAAAATAATTAATTTTTCAAATAAAACAAACTCCGAGTGGAATTTCCACAAACGCTTTCTCGGTTCTTTGGAATACAAGTGTCTAAGCCTCCACACAAAATTTGAGACTTAGAACACTTTCAGATGCTACAAAAATCAACACCTCACAAGGAATGCACACAACAAATTTGAAAATATTCAATGGACAGTCAAGGAGTCAAGGCTGCCACCTACAGCAATGAAGCAGCCACTTGGAAATTTGTTTGAACATTGAGATCTTCACCAATGCTACATTTTTCATTTGATCTTTCATTGGGATTTACTCCCATAGTTCTATTTAGATGAGCCTTTGGCTCTCATTGTAATCATGGTTTTATTAAGCTTGTGCTTATTGTTACTAAGCAGAAATTTTTATTGAGCTAAATAAAGTGAAAGTCACTGGGGTTACTAGCTTCTCTAGTGGTGCATTATTTGGTTAATGAGGTATGCCTGTTTCATTTTATGTTGTTATCAATTTGATTTTACATTGCTATCTAGTTAGTTTTTTTTTGTGCATTTGCCTGAAGGCACTATTGTCTAGGGAGGGGAGATTTGTAGCTATCTCAAAACTCCATTTGGCTTGGTATATTTTGTGCTCTTGTTGTAGCTTATTATTTTCGGTTGAATGACAAGCTCAATTTGGCCTCTATATGCCAAGTCTCTTTTGCACTAACAATTGCTTTGTAGACATTTGTGTGTTCAAAGGACAGGTTGCCAAGTCTATTGGAGTGTGAGGACTTCTTCAGTTGGAATAGTCACCTCCAAGGATATCAAAGATCCCACAAGTTGTTCCAACCATCAATCTCATAAGACATCAAGAAATTTATTTAAAAGGGGGTTTCATGAGCCCTTTGCCTCTTTTCCATCTCTAAAAAATCATATATTTTATTCTCTCATTTGTGCACATATTGATTTTATCTAGCATTTGAGGCTAAGTTGTTGGATTTAAATCATAACTCTCACTCATTAAATCAGCTCTTTCAAGCTGATCTTAGTGACGGAATTTGTAATGTAAAGTGTATTTTATACTTGCATTAGGTTTTTAACTCTTTCCTTCTCATGCATTTGATTTCCTCTCACATATTTCAGCACTATTTCTTTTGCATGCTAACTCTTTTGCTTGCTTGCTTGCCTATAGGTGTTCTTGAAGGCAATTCAAGTTTGAAGAAAGGGAGCTAAAGCATAAGCTAAGGAACCCTTTTCCATTTGGAACCTCAAGTCCAAGTACTTCCTTCTTATCATTTCACCTCTTCTTCTAAAGCCTCATTCTTTTGAGGAATTGTAACCATTATTCACCTCAAGGCTCTAGGCCTTTACTTTGTCACATCTCACAAGTAAATCTTTAAAATACTACACTTGTAATTTTGGGAAAGAGTAAGTTTAAAGTGCATATTGTAAGCTCTTCCCAAACCCCTTATTTCTATAAAAGGGTGTTGAGATTTTGGGGTAGCATCGGATGCTCTAGCTCCGAAATTTTGTGGAGGAGCTGGAATACATGAGATCTCCAAGACCCAGAAAGCGTTTGGAGAAATTCCATCCAGTTTGATAGTTATTCAAATAATTAATCTTTTTAATTAAGGACCCTAAGTCTAAAAAGATTAAAGTGAATTAAATTAAACATGTGATGAGAATGTTCTAAGTGACGTGGATCAAGCAACTTATAATCTTAGCCGTTGATTAGAGATTAGATCATGGTCGTTGGTTTCCCAACAAGAAAAGTATAAGAGAAGGGCTCGAGGTCAGTTGGAGGACACACACATTGACAAAGCACTGAAGCTAAGTCGAAATTCTAGGGCGTGGTTTTCTAAGAATTTCGGAGTGAGTTTGTAGTGCGGTGAGGGGCAGAGATTGGCAAGGGATTCTGATTTGAGGCCAAGAGTACAACAGCGGCAGAGAGGCAGCATACCCAGCAGCGCAGAGGCCATCCAAAGCTATGCAGATCAGCTAGAGCCACGCAGAGGCTAGCCAGAGCTATGCATATCAGCGAGAGCCACACAAAGGGCAACGCTGAGGCAGCAGGAGCCCTTTAGGGCTGACGCAGGCCCAGTCAGGGCAGCGCAGGGGCGGTGTAAGCCTAGGGAGGGTGATGCAGGCCCTTCCAGAGCAGCGCAGAGGCTGGCGAGGGAACTGACCCTAAGCCTTTCCTTTATTCTTTTCTCGTTGGGAAACAACTGGTCATGATCTAATCTTTTATCGACAGCTAAGATTAAAAGAAAGCTTAATTGGTGTGACTTAAGTCATTTTCATCACATGTTTAATTTAATTAACTTTAATCTTTTGATTTTCCTAAATTAGACTTAGGGTCCTTAATTAAAAAGATTAATTAATTAAATATCTCTTAAACAAGATGAAATTTCTCAAATCCCTTTCTGGGTCTTGGAGACCTCATGTACTCTAGTCCCTCCACAAAGTTTGGGAGCTAGAGCACATCCGATGCTACCCCAACACTGAAAAATTTTAACACGGATGGGCTTATACAGGGCTCCCGAAAGAAAGGTGTGGATGTCACCTACAACTGGTACTTTGTGGTGTTGAGATTTTGGGGTAGCATCAGATGTGCTCTAGCTCCCAAATTTTGTGGGGCAACTGGAGTATATGAGATCTCCAAGACACAGAAAGCATTTAGAAGAATTCCATCAAGTTTAAGAGATATTCAAATAATTAATCTTTTTAATTAAGGATCGTAAGTCCAACTTAGGAAAATTAAAAGATTAAAGTGAATTAAATCAAACATGTAATGAGAATGACTTAAGTGACGTGGATCAAGCAGCTTCTAATCTTAGCCATCGATTAGAGATTAGATCACAGTCATTGATGTTTCAACGAGAAAAGTATAAGAGAAGGGCTTGGGGTCAATTGGAGAACACACACATTAGCGGAGCACTGAAGCTAAGCTGAAATTCTAAGGAGTGGTTTGCTAATAATTTCAGGAGGAGTTTGCAGTGCAGCAAGGGGACGGTTTGATCCCAAGCCAAGAGTACAACAGCAACAGAGAGGTGGCATACCGAGCAGCGCAGAGGCATGCCAGAGCCACGCAGTCTAGCAGAGGCCACACAGAGGCAACAGAAGCCACGCAGGGCTGACGCAGGCCCAGTCAGGGCAGCGTAAGCCCTTCAGGTGTGACGCGGAACCTTCCAGAGCAGCGGAGAGGCTTACGCAAGCCAGGAAGGCTGACGCAGAGGGCTGAAGAGCAGCGTTGGGGTTTCCGGTGGGCCAGAAAGGGCTCGAGTTCTATAAATCCTGTTTGAGGGTGTGAATCAACCTTATTTTATGTCTCTGAGGATAGAGGTATTGTTGTCGTATTTTTTTTCTCTATAGGGCCAACCAAGTCTGGTGCCCAAAATTGTTGTACCCAGATTCTGTATAATAATAAAACCCTCCAGAGCTAGCTACATCGGTTTTCCCGCATTGGGTTTTTTCGGAGACATTGGTCCGAAAAATCTATTACTTTGCCATATGAGCATGCTATTCAGCAAATGATCTGTATGTGTAGGTTGTTATTTGTATTTACTTTGTTGTTATTCTGAAGATTCAAATTAATAACTTGTGTACTTAATCAAGTAAGAGAAGTAAATCGAGAATTAATAGTAGGATTTCTTAGATTAAGAAATTTTCACATGGTATCGGAGCGATTGCAGATCAAGTTGGATCTCCAGCAAAATCGATTGAAGAAATTTGTGTTGTCGAGTAGTAGTTGATGCAGCAGAGAACCGAAGAGGGTAGCGCGGCACTAGGAGGACACATTCCCAGCAGAGGCCACGTAGGGGCTGACGAAGTCCCAATTGGGTGACGCAGAGACAATGCAGTGCCTTCCAGAGGGACGCAGGAGAAGCCTGCGCTGCGCAGAGGCTGTGCTGAGCCAGTCTGCTCACGCAGAGGCCAGCCAGGGTGACGCAGTCCAGTTACCAGTGCTGTGTAGATTTGTCGTGGTCCGGAAGCGAGGCTTCAAATCTTCAGCAGTTGCTGGTGGGGTAGAGATTCTATTGGTGTAGAATCGTGCCTAGCTAAGTTAACAAAGAGCGAGAGGAGAACAGTTGCTCAGCAGATTTCATTGCCAAAGAAATCTGGGGATCGATTGTAGGGTGATCGAAGAGCTGATTCGTTATATTTGGCATATTTTCGAGGGAGGAAATCAGTTGTTAGAGGGAGCAAAGGGTGCCTTTCTCGCCAAGGACCCTAGATCTGAGTTTCTGTTGAGGGTAGCAATAGAAGGAGGGAGAGGACGATCTGTTCCAACAGATTATTTCAGAGCGAAAGCCGCCACACGGACTGCATGATCAGGATAGGTTGGATGACCTGTCCAACTTTGCTATCTGGAAGGCCAGAATCCTGACAGTCCTGGAGGCATACGGCTTGCGGGAGCATGTAGAGAGCGTCTTGGCTACATCAACCGATGTTATTCTTCTCGCGAAGCATAATGAAGCAGCAGCACATGCCAGGCGCTTCATCATGGATGGGGTTAAGGATCATGTGGTACCACACATAGCCGAGAAGAAGACGGCTAATGAGATGTGGAAAGCTTTAACCACATTGTATCAAGGGAAATCTGTCCAGAAGAAGATGCTTCTGAAGAACCAGATGAGGTTGTTTATGATAACTAGGGAAGAGGAAATCGATCCCTTCCTCTTCAGGTTGCAAGCAATTCGAGACTAGCTAATTGCCATGGGGATCAAGTTTGAGGATGATGTCATGGTGAGGACTGCTCTAAATGTAGTCACAGAGAACTGGGAAACAGTTGTCCAAAGCATCTTGGGCAGACATGACCTTCCAAACTGGGACGATATGTGGGCAATCCTCCGACAAGAGGAAATCCGACAGATGACCAAGAGACAAACCAACACCTGGTCAATAAAGGTGAAGAAGGAGGAAGAGGAAGATGCAGCCCTAGCATCTAAGAAGCAGCAAGGGAAAAAGAAGTGGGATCTATCTAAGATCAAATGTTTCCAATATGGTGAACTTGGACACTTCACTAGCAATTGTCCTCTAAGCAAGAAAGACAAGGAAGCTTCTAGCAGCTAAAGAAGACGATGGCGTCGCCATGAGCGCTCATGAACCACAGAGGTGGGGCGATATTGATCTGTAGAGGAGCTACAAAGTGGTGGCGGGATCCTTGAGTAGCCCAACTCTTGGATCACATCCGTCCTACGGAAGCCTTAAGACAGTAGCAGTAATGACTGGAGTAGTGGGTGTAGAGGATCACAGTGAAGCAAAGGCAGAGGGTTGGGACGTTGTAGAGGAAGCAGCGCAGTGCAGAGGCAGCGACAACATAGAGGCAGCAACACAGAGGAGGCATGCTTACGCAGTGCAGAGTTGTAGCAGCGCAGTGGCTTCGGGAGGACAGTGCAGAGCAACAGCCTAAGGAGCTTCAGTGATGAGATGTAGCTCGACTAACTTGTCTGCCATTGGGCAAGGGATCCTTCAGTTGCTTACTTCTCAACAACTGAGTTGCAGTGCAGCAGTTGGCAGCACGATGTAGGGATTTGAGAGGGAGTTGCAGTACATATGTGGCAATGACTGTGGCAGAGTCATGGGCAGCAGTACAGAGAGCAGCAGCAGCACAGTGATGAAGGGCAACAGCATCAACGCGGAGACCGATGCTAGAGATTAGAGCGGTACTTTGGGGTGATTGTATTGTTAGAGCATGTTCACCACACTTTGTCAACTACTCCATAGCAGTACACCCCCATTTTTTTAAATGGGATTCGTCATGTTCGACGTGGTCGCGCCATTCAGATTCCATCATCAGTCAACAGTTGACAGTTTTACAAATGATGTAAACCCATTTTGCATGTAATGATGTAAATCAGTGTTTTGTCGCGATTTTTTCAACAGAACGATTAAATCGGCGATGTTTTGCACGATTTTTTGAAAAAATCGCTAATCGAGAAAAAATCGCGAGTTTTTCCAAAAAATCGCGATTTTTTTGGTAAAAATCATGGGCCCATCAAACAGCAACCCTATAAGTTCAAAAATCGATTTTTTTTTGTCATTTTTGCTAACACACCCTATTGGCATTTAATGGTAATGTTAAATTCTTAAAGTAATCCTTTTACTTAAATTTTTAACATTACCATGAAATGACTCAGGATGTTTAAGAGCGGTTTCGACCTCATTGGATTTCATATGGAGAAACTAGAATTTTAGATTTCACTCAAAATTCAGCAGACTTAATGGTTTTCAGGGTTTCATGGTTTGGGGATTTGCATTGTTTCCATTTGATTCTATTATGTGTAAGGGTATGAGATTGGCATTTGATCAAGGGTATGAAGTCCTTCAAGAACGTTGATGTTGGTGGCATTGATTGTTGAACTTTGTTGATGTTGGTGGTATTGATTGTTGAACTCCCCCACCATGGCCTTAACAAGAATGTACCCTTCACTCAAAGGAAAACAACTAGTTAGGCATGTTAATCTTTTTCTACCGCATTTTAAGGCTGAGGAGATGAACCCTTCACTCAAACCAAAATCATTGGTTAGGCATGTTAAACTTTTTCAATTTCTATCATGTTATAAGGTTGAGCAATCCAAGTCTGAAGACTTTGAGCTAGATGATGTTCATGTATCTCTTGTTGATGATCCCATTTCTAGTACCGATGAATCAATGATGAGTTTCATGAGGAGGAAGAGGAGGAGCAACAGCAGGAGGAGGAGGTGACACCACCTACCCCTGCTACCGGTAGAGGACGTGGTCTGCCTCTTTTAGCTCCTGCTACCGGTAGAGGACGTGGTCTGCCTCTTTTAGCTCCTGGTGCTTCAGGATCTGGAGCACAACAGAGTCCATTGCCAGCCCTGCCACCTTCTTCGTCTAGAGGGAAAGCTGTTACATTTTCTCGCAAGAGGGGCAGAGGAAATCAGTAGTATAGGTTATATGGTGCATTCCTTTGTATATAACATTATGACTCATGATATGAGATACATTATTATATTTTTTGTTGATATTTTGAGGTTGAGTTGAGACTCAGGACATAGTATTCAGGACATGATTCACTATTATGTGTGATGTAGCATTAGGCATGATATTACACGTCTTATATATTAGTTTTTTTTAATATTTATGTGTCAATGCATTTATTTTATGTTGTGGGTGCTTTAGATATTAAAAAAATTGAAAAAAAATGAATATTTTTGTATGTGCCGATTTTTACCCGATTTTTACGATTTTTTCCCAATTTTTACGATTTTTTCCGATTTTTTCCCCTCGCCGATTTAATCCCGATCGCGATTTTCAAAACATTGATGTAAATGATCTAAGTAAAACCGTCAATGTATGTAACAACCTAGGTAAGCCTAGTATGTTGTTGATGATTTCCATCCTAGGAGGTTTTTTGTCTCACTGATTCACGTAAGTGATCGGCAGAGTTTTTCCCTCCAGCCTCACCCCAAAGCTAGGGTGGATTTTGTCATCAGCATGTTAAGTGAGTCCTAGTGTTTTATATCGAGTCCTTGTAAAAGTAGTTTGAGCTACTTGGTCTGCTAGATCATGTTTTGAGTCGCAGAATTGGGTATTTATTTGAGGGTCTATACGAATGGGTATTCCCCCTTCATGTATGTAAATGTATTATCTCATGTAAAAAAGGGTTGGAAAAATAATTATAATCCCCTCTCAGTCAATTAATTAAATTTTCTGGTCAATTAATTTTAAAAAATCTTAAACCAGAAATTTAATTAATTTAGGGTCCTAAGTTAAGATTAAATCTTTAAAGGCAAAATTTGTGGATCCTTGGAAAATGATTTTTGAAAGCCCCAGACCAAGGGAATATTGAGAATTTTAAGAAATTTTGGACCCTTGGGCCTTGGTGGTTAAGTCAAAGTTAAAATTTTGGGGTAATTAACTCAAAAATAATATTTTTGAGTTAATTAAAATTGAATTAAATGATAAATTCGTTTTTTCCCCAAAATTTTAATTTCAACGCTCTGGATTAAAAGATGATTAAATCTTTTGGACGGTTGAAATTATTTTGACAAGGATCATCCAAACTAGCCGTTGGAGATTTTGTCCTATAAATTTAGAGGTCTTTGTCAGTATTGAGTCATCCGATCTCAGAATCGTGCACTTGTTCTTAGAAGCTCTTGTAAATTTTTGGAGAATAAAGCATAAAGACTTTGGGGTTACAAATTTTGATGTTCCTTCTCGGATCTATGTGGTGAATTGTCTCTGAACTCTGCTACTTTGTTTCTTGCATTTTATGGTTGAGGGCCTTCATGGATTAATCTGCATACAAGTATCTTGTGCAGTTTTTTGGGTTTATAAAATAACATTCTGATTTTTCTAAGGGTCTCATGTTCTTTTCTTAAATCTCTATCGATCTAAGGTTCAAATCTAAGTGTGCAGGGAAATTTTTCTTAAGATTGAGCGTCTAGGGAAGTCTTCGGTTGGACCAGCGGACTCTCAATAAACATAAATCTGAAAAACTCATTATTTGTTAAATTCCAAATCTATCTTACGAAATTTGTGATTTTGCAGAATTTTCTAAGGCTTGTGCCTCTCTCAAAAAAAATTTAAATCTCTGAAAATTGTCCTAAAATGGATTCAAATCTAACCATGAGGGTTTTAAATATATAAACTAGTTGTAAATTTGTAATTTTTCTGTAAGGGTTTAATCGTTTCTTGGTGTGTATCTTCAGATCTGGCTGGTTTCTTGCAGATTCAGGGTTCAAATCGAAATTTTTTTTTAAGATCCGAGGAAAATCTAGTCTCCAAAGGCCAGATCCGGTCTCAAATCACTACTGTGGACGAATCTGGACATTATTCAATTTGAGGAGCATATAAATCTAAGTTTGCAGGGAAAATTCATTTAATTTAAAGGGAAAAATTTTCAGTTTATGCTGGACATCTGGGTTTAACTACTTGCAAATTTTTTCGCCCACACTTTTCCCATCTCTCTGTGCTAACCTTCATCTG
Source organism: Pinus albicaulis (assembly GCA_034641835.2). NCBI lineage: Eukaryota > Viridiplantae > Streptophyta > Pinopsida > Pinales > Pinaceae > Pinus > Pinus albicaulis. The sequence goes on from CM076584.1 coordinate 181,545,661, forward strand.
ACTGTATCTGTCAGCTCATTCCCTTTACCATTCAGTTGATTCAAAGCTCTTCCTGCAAGCCCGTCCTTTCTTTACTGCCTCTCCTTGCTTCTGTCGTCCCTCATCTCCGTCTACCTTGTGGCTGTCATCGTGTCTCTCAAAACCGTCCAGCCTTCATTCAGCTTCCCACGCATTTCTTCCATCATTTCTGCGAGTCGTTCCTCTTTGAACCCTCGCTCTTCCTATAGAGCCGTCCTCCATCGACTTTCTCCCTTGCCCTCGCGTCCAAATCTTCACGCTGTCCTCCATCGTGTCGACCTGCAAAACAACAAAGAGAATGCACAGCACGTAAAAATTGAACCCTTACATGCGTTAGACTTAGTTTTTAGTTTTAGATTTCATGATAGCGTAGGTTTTTAATTCGATGTTTTAATTCTTAGTTTTAAATTTTAAATTTCGATTTCAATTAAATTTTTTGTTAGGCTTTGATTTATGTGGGGTTATTTAGATTCGATTTTGTGATAGCGTAGTTATAGTTTTAGGATTCGATTTTAATGTTTAGCTTTAATTTAATTTTAGTTTAGATTTTGTGTTGTATCATAGTTTTAGCTAGGTTGTAATTTTATTTTTGAGTCTTAGTTTAGTTTTGACTTTAGTGTAGTTTAAATTTAACTTGGTTTTAGTTTTAAATTTAGTTAGCTTTAGAATTTAACTTTAGCTTTAGTTTTTAGATTTTAGATTTAGATTTTAATTCCAGTTTTTTTTAGATTAAAGTTTTAGTTTAGATTTAGATTTTTGGTTTTAATTTTTTATTTAAAAAATAATAAAAAATTTCAAAGTTTCAAAATTCTAAAATTTTCTAAGTCCTATAGTCAAATGAGCCTAAATTTTTCTATCTGAAATTTGACTGTGGAGCATTTTAATTTTCGCACTGGGTCATATTGGAAATATCTTAATTTCGGAAATATTTCAAAGCACTTGGCATTGTTTCATGATAAGCTTCGTTGATTGGCTCAAGTATCTTAATGAATGATCGTGGCATTTTCTATTAAATATCATTGTGGTCATTTAGTAGCAGTTATACATCCAATACTTATCTTTAATTGCATAACGGGATCTTGTTTGACTCCATAAGGCACTAGTTCTAACGTAATCAATCTGTGAAATCTTGTTAATTTTATCAAGTATTTGGTGTTTTAGCTGTGTCTCCTAGATTTTTCTTCTTCATTTATAATGGGGTCTACCTCCCTTAGCTTGCAAGGAGACAGCTTAAATAGAGAGATTGGGGATCAGGGTGACAGCCCCCAATCTGAGTCTTTGTCGCGGTGCTTAGACAATCTGTGCGACAACATTTTTTGGCGTCGTTGCCGGGGATAGAGTTTTTATGTCCTTGGTCTTAACGACATTTTATAATCTTCTGATCTTTCATTGCCATTCATTAGCCTGTCGCAAGGAATCACATTTCTTGGCGACTTTTCATCTCTTCATATTTTCATCGTCTTATCTTTCGTCATATCACTAATCATTTCATCATCGTATTTTTAGCCCCTGGACATTTCGGTTGGCTTCTTGTTTGGGTGGCGACTCCACTTATTTATCTTTTTATTCCCAGACAAGAATCCCCCCCTGATATCAATCTGCTATCTCTCGATTATTTCTTCTGTTTTAGAATTAGTTTCATGTTCAAGTGGCGACTCCAATTCTTTCATTTCTTACAAGAGTTCCTACTAAGAAGTTCGTTTCTTGGGGACCTTTTGACTATTCTTGAACACGGATCTGTTTCTAAAATCTTAAAAACGATATCATGGATGTTTTTGCCCCGTGTAATTTTGCTAATATTCAGGGTTATCCCCATGATGTCCCTCAAATGGATAAATTACCTTCTTTTCAAGGAAAAGATGCAGTTAGTGTTAAGTCTCATTTGTTTGCTTTCACTAACTGGTGGAATAGATTTGCAGTTGCAAAAAATAATTTCGAGGATGTAAAGATGAAAACTTTTGTTCTTACTTTTGGTGAGGATGTTGCTGAATGGTTTACGGAAAAACCTGATAATTCATTTGATACTTTTGAATCAATTGTAACTACCTTTAAAGAAAAGTACGGTAATAAAAGGGAAGATAGGCATTTGGTAAGAGAGATCAGTACCATAAAAAAGAAAGAAAATGAAACGACTGAAGAATTTAACAGGAGATTTAATGGTGTCCTTAGAGAAATATCTCAAACTCATAAACCTCCTGATGGATCTCTTCTAAATTTTTACATTGATGCTTTTGATTCTGATACTTCATATGAGTTAAGGCGGGCTAAAACTGCAAATTATAAGGCTTGTCAATCTTTAGCTGAGGAGATTGAAAAGGGTAAGAAGCATTTGGAATGCCCAAAACTCCAGATTTTGATAGGTCTTTGACAAATACTAAGTTAAAAGAACCTCTAGAAGATGATGATGACCCTATGAAAAAGTTAATGCAAAAGCTTGAAAGCATGGAGCTTAATCAAGCGAAATTGATCTCTGAACATGCTAAGGAAATAAGTGTCTTACAAGCTAGGTTGATTCAAATGGAAAGGGCTCAATTGCAGAATTCCCAACCTAGAAATAATAATGCTTTGCAGGAAAGAGGCCTATCTAATGAGCAGAGACCGACAAATCAACTCAAGTTTGCAAATTTTGTGGATGAAGCTCTGCCTTATTGTAGAGCCTGTAATGCTCTTCATGAAGAGGTTACTTGCCATGTTGTCAAAAGAATCATAGTTAGTAGAATGGCAGGGTCAAGCCATCAAATTAATGTTGTTGGTAAGGACTATCACGTGCATATAGAAGATCATGAAAGTCAGGTTAAGGAACCAGCTCAGATGATTAAGGATGTGCAACCCAATCATATGCAAATGATTCAAAACATGGAAGCTAACCAAATCAATCTTCAAAATCAAATAATTGCCATGGAAGAAAAACATGTTAAGGAAATAAATGTCATGGAAAACAGGTTAAAGATAATGGAAGTTAATCATTAGAATCATATGATTGCAATGGAAGCAAGACACACCCAAGAAATGACTACCATGAAGGAAAATCACTTGTTGGAGATGAGTTCCATACAGAAAATGTTGGAAAAAATGGAAAAATTACATATACAAAAGTTTCAGCCGAACTTTGATTATGAAGATTCATCAACAGATCATGAGACTTCTTGTCTGCTAAAGCCATTCCCATCTCATCATACGGAGGATTTAACTATGGTTTCAAAGAATGTTGAGAAAGACCAAGCTTATGTGTCACCATTGACACAGTATATCCAGAATAATATTGGTCACGCTCCAGGTTCTTCAGATATTTTGTACAAGCATCTTCAAGATGAGGGCAAGAAATCTACAGTGGTCTCATTGCTGACATCACAACCCACTCATAAGAAGAGAAAGAAGCAGAAAAGAAGAAGTGGTTTGATTCCTCTGATAGTCGAGAGCAGCTTCACATTTGGATAAGACAGAGTCCTACATTATGCAAGATCAGCCATGGCACATCTGAAAAACAGCCTACAGACTTGCCAGAAAGCATGCAAATGCTCAGCATGCACTATATTGAGCACATCTGATGCCACAAGGCATCCTTTTCATTGTATCTCTAACCTTACACCTTGTTATTTCAACATTTCATTTTGCAGTTAGAGTGGATTTACTTTTCATGTTAAGTAGAATAATAAATAAAAAAAGAGCTTCTATTTCTCATGAGCTTAATGTTATATGATGATATTTGGATGCACGCTACTTATGTAATCTTGTGTGTTGCTTGGATGCAGATTCTGGATTCTCACATTCCTTCAATGAAGCAACGTGTCCCCAAGTAGAGCCAGATGTTGACCACACTTTGTCAACTACTCCATAGCAGTACACCCCCATTTTTTTAAATGGGATTCGTCATGTTCGACGAGGTCACGTCATTCAGATTCCATCATCATTCAACAATCGACAGTTTTACAAATGATGTAAACCCATTTTGCATGTAATGATGTAAATGATCTAAGTAAGACTGTCAATGTATGTAACAACCTAGGTAAGCCTAGTATGTTGTTGATGATTTCCATCCTAGGAGGTTTTTTGTCTCACTGATTCACGTAAGTGATCGGCAAAGTTTTTCCCTCTAACCTCACCCCAAAGCCAGGGTGGATTTTGTCATCAGCATATTAAGTAAGTCCTAGTGTATCTATCGAGTCCTTGTAAAAGTAGTTTGAGCTACTTGGTCTACTAGATCATGTTTTGAGTCGCAGAATTGGGTATTTATTTGAGGGTCTATACAAATGGGTTTTCCCCCTTCATGTATGTAAATGTATTATCTCATGTAAAAGAGGGTTGGAAAAATAATTATAATCCCTTATTGGTCAATTAATTAATAAAATATTAAACCAGAAATTTAATTAATTTAGGGTCCTAAGTTAAGATTAAATCTTTAAAGGCAAAATTTGTGGGTCCTTGGAAAATGATTTTGAAAGCCCCAGGCCAAGGGAATATTGAGAATTTTAAGAAATATTGGACCTTTGGGCCTTGGTGGTTAAGTCAAGGTCAAAATTTTGGGGTAATTAACTCAAAAAATAATATTTTTGAGTTAATTAAAATTGAATTAAATGATAAATTCGTTTTTTCCCCAAAATTTTAATTTCAACGCTCCGGATTAAAAGATGATTAAATCTTTTGGACGGTTGAGATTATTTTGACAAGGATCATCCAAACTAGCTGTTGGAGATTTTGTCCTATAAATTTAGAGGTCTTTGTCAGTCTTGAGTCATCCGATCTCAGGATCGTGCACTTGTTCTTAGAAGCTCTTGTAAATTTTTGAGGAATAAAGCATAAAGACTTTGGGGTTACAAATTTTGATGTTCCTTCTCGGATCTATGTGGTGAATTGTCTCTGAACTCTACTACTTTGTTTTTTGCATTTTATGGTTGATGGCCTTCATGGATTAATCTGCATACAAGTATCTTGTGCAGTTTTCTGGGTTTATAAAATAACATTCTGATTTTTCTAAGGGTCTCATGTTGTTTTCTTAAATCTCTATCGATCTAAGGTTCAGGTCTAAGTGTGCAGGGAAATTTTTCTTAAGATTGAGCGTCTGGGGAAGTCTTCGGTTGGACCAGCCGACTCTCAATAAACATAAATCTAAAAAACTCATTATTTGTTAAATTCCAAATCTATCTTACGAAATTTGTGATTTTGCAGGATTTTCTAAGGCTTGTGTCTCTCTCAAAAAAATTTTAAATCTCTGAAAATTGTGCTAAAATGGATTCAAATCTGACCATGAGGGTTTTAAATCTGTAAACTAGTTGTAAATTTGTAATTTTTCTATAAGGGTTTAATCGTTTCTTGGTGTCTATCTTCAGATCTGGCTGGTTTCTTGCAGATTCAAGGTTCAAATCGAAATTTTTTTTAAAATCTGAGGCAGATCTAGTCTCCAAAGGCCAGATCCGGTCTCAAATCACTACTATGGACAAATCTGGACATTATTCAATTTGAGGAGCATATAAATCTAAGTTTGCAAGGAAAATTCATTTAATTTAAAGGGAAAAATTTTTAGTTTATGCTGGACGTCTGGGTTTAACTACTTGCAAACTTTTTCACCCACACTTTTCCCATCTCTCTGTGCTAACCTTCATCTGACTGTATCTATCAGCTCATTCCCTTTACCATTCAGTTGATTCAACGCTCTTCCTGCAAGCCCGTCCTTTCTTTACTGCCTCTCCTTGCTTCTGTCGTCCCTCATCTCCGTCTACCTTGTGGCTGTCATCGTGTCTCTTAAAACCGTCCAGCATTCATTCAGCTTCCCACGCATTTCTGCCATCATTTCTGCGAGCCGTTCCTCTTCGAACCCTCGCTCTTCCTATAGAGCCGTCCTCCATCGACTTTCTCCCTTGCCCTCGCGTCCAAATCTTCACGCTGTCCTCCATCCTGTCGACCTGCAAAACGACAAAGAGAATGCACAGCACGTGAAAATTGAACCCTTACATGCGTTAGACTTAGTTTTTAGTTTTAGATTTCATGATAGCGTAGGTTTTTAATTCGATGTTTTAATTCTTAGTTTTAAATTTTAAATTTCGATTTCAATTAAATTTTTTGTTAGCCTTTGATTTATGTGGGGTTATTTAGATTTGATTTTGTGATAGCGTAGTTATAGTTTTAAGATTCGATTTTAATGTTTAGTTTTAATTTAATTTTAGTTTAGATTTTGTGTTGTATCATAGTTTTAGCTAGGTTGTAATTTTATTTTTGAGTCTTAGTTTAGTTTTGACTTTAGTGTAGTTTAAATTTAACTTAGTTTTAGTTTTAAATTTAGTTAGCTTTAGAATTTAACTTTAGCTTTAGTTTTTAGATTTTAGATTTAGATTTTAATTCCAGTTTTTTTTAGATTAAAGTTTTAGTTTAGATTTAGATTTTTGGTTTTAATTTTTGATTTAAAAAATAATAATAAAATTTCAAAGTTTCAAAATTCTAAAATTTTCTAAGTCCTACAGTCAAATGAGCCTAAATTTTTCTATCTGAAATTTGACTATGGAGCATTTTAATTTTCGAACTAGGTCATATTGGAAATATCTTAATTTCGGAAATATTTCAAAGCACTTGGAATTGTTTCATGATAAGCTTTGTTGATTGGCTCAAGTATCTTAACGAATGATCGTGGCATTTTCTATTAAATATCATTGTGGTCATTTAGCAGCAGTTATACATCCAATACTTATCTTTAATTGCATAACGGGATCTTGTTCGACTCCATAAGGCACTGGTTCTAACGTAATCAATCTATGAAATCTCGTTAATTTTATCAAGTATTTGGTGTTTTAGCTGTCTCCTAGATTTTTCTTCTTCATTTATAATAGGGTCTACCTCCCTTAGCTTGCAAGGAGACAGCTTAAATAGAGAGATTGGGGATCAGGGTGACAGCCCCCAATCTGAGCCGTTGTCACGGTGCCTAGACAATCTGTGCGACAACAGAGCACATTCCTCGCTAAGAGGGAGTGTTGAGATTTTCGGGTAGCATCGGATGTGCTCTAGCTCCCAAATTTTGTGGAGGCGTTGGAGTACATGAGATCACATGAGATCTCCACGACCCAGAAAGTGTTCAGAAGAATTCCATCAGGTTTAAGAGATATTCAAATAATTAATCTTTTTAATTAAGGACCCTAACTCTAACTTAAAAAAATTGAAAGATTAAAGTGAATTAAATTAAACATGTGATGAGAATGACTTAAGCGATGTGGATCAAGCAGCTTCTAATCTTAGTCATCGATTAGAGATTAGATCATGGTCGTTGATGTTTCAACAAGAAAAGTATAAGAGAAGGGCTTGGGGTCAGTTGGAGAACACACACATTGGTGGAGCACTGAAGCTAAGCAGAAATTCTAGGGTGTGGTTCGCTAAGAATTTCAGGAGGAGTTTGCAATGCAGCGAGGGGCAGTATTGGCAAGGGGATGGTTTGATCCCAGGCCAAGAGTGCAACAGCGGTAGAGAGGCAGCATACCAAGCAGCGCAGAGGCATCCTAGAGCCACGCAGTCCAGCAAAGGCCACGCAAAGGCAGCAGGAGCCACACAGGGCTGACGCAGGCCCAGTCAGGGCAGCGCAGGGGTAGTGTAAGCCCTTCAAGGGTGATGTAGGCCCTTCCAAAGCAGCGTAGAGGCTGACGCAGGCCAGGAAGGCTGACGCAAAGAGATGAAGAGCAGCGTTGGGGTTTCCAGTGGGCCAAAAAGGGCTCGAGTTTTGTAAATCCCATTTGAGGGTGTGAATCAACCATATTCTGTCTCCGAGGATAGAGGTATTGTTGCTGTATTTTTTTTCTCTGTAGGGCCAACCAAGTCTGGTGCCCAGAATTGTTGTACTCGGATTCTGCATAATAATAAAACCCTCCAAAGCTAGTTGCATCGATTTTCCCGCATTGGGTTTTTCCTGGGACATTGGTCTGAAAAATCTGTCACTTTGTCATATGAGCGTGCTATTCAGTAAATGATCTGTATGTGTAGGTTGATATTTCTATTTACTTCGTTGTACATCAAGTAGGAGAAGTAAATCGAGAATTAACAGTAGGATTTCTTAGATTAAGAAATTTTCACATGTGGTGGGATGGAAGATCCTGAAGGATACATGATGTGGGAAAGGTAGTTGTATGAGGAAAATCCAGATATGATCTAATGGATCACTCTCCGTTAAAAGGAAGAAAGACGTGACTACACCGGTTTGAGAACGAAAGTGATGGATGGTCGATGCGCTACAAAGAAGTCCCAAAGATGAAGGCTCCATAATGTTAAAAATTAAATTCATGACATCGAATGGAGGAGTGCTACAAGCAACTAAAGGTCCCATGATCTCTACCAATGAATAAAAGAGTTGTGGCTGAGAACAGGTCCCTAGTTAAGAGGGAGCCCGAAAGCAAGTTTCTAATTTAGTAGAAACTTGGAAACAAGTCCCTAAGCTAAGAGATAGCTCGGACAAGTCCCTATTTAAGAGGGAGCTTGGATACATTCCTTTTATATGAATGGGTAAATTACTTCATTGGAATGGGTATATCCTCCCTAGTTGACAGGGAGAGATAGACACATCATTCTTATCTTCACTTGGGAAGAAAAGGATGGAGCATTGGGTAAGCATCCGGCATCCGATACTCTTTGAGGATGTGGCAGGGCATCCAAGATAAGATTAGTCATAGAGGACTGATATTCTTTGAGGAATGGGAATCCAAGATAGGAATATTCCTGGAAGGGCATACCTTGTGAACACCTAGGTGGAGCATGCTCCTGAAGAGACAATGATGAAGGTGTCTATAAATCACAGGTCTCGCCAGCATTGTGCCCTGATCTTGTGGATAAATAGAGTTGTTAGTTAAGGCCTTGCTATGTGACAATGTTGGATGATATGATGCTATACAGACGGGTTACCAATCCGACTCTTCTTATGAGAATTCTTCAGATTAAGAATGTCCAATTACCTATATGGATTATGAATACCTCCCTAGTTAAGAGGTAGTATTGAAATATGTAACTAGCTTCGATCTTCATAATGACAGATGTAATCATGATTTTATGTATTTAAAGATAAGATAAAACTAAATTTATTATTGTGAGTCTTGAGGCATGGATTTCATGATCAAGAGAATTTATTTTTATATTGTCATAAAGTCATTGAGTCATTGTCATGTATGAATAACCCATTTGGGCATATTACATGTTGTAACAAAAATTATTTGAGTCAAATTAGAGTCAAAAGACCCTCGAAGACCATGTCAAATGTGCAAGCATCAAGTCAGCCTCATAAAGCAACAAATCGGCCTAAAAGGATGTGTCAAGAAGCCTATATATAGAGTCATCGACTTCATTTGAAGAGCACCCACTCAAGCACAAGAAAGTTCGATCAAGGGACAAAAAGATGCCTCCTATCCTAAAGAAGAAAGAAGAAGACCCGAATTGTTTGGGTCTGTTTGAGGGTGAAAATCTCTCACACATGTGACGAAGATTGGGTACTATTTGTTGTTGCAGAAGCCGAGTTATTACAGTCATCTAAGAGGGTCGAAACAAGGAGGAAGTCAAGACACATTTCAAGCCGAATTGCAAAAGGAGGAGCCACTATCCAAGCGAAGAGGAATCAAGGGATAAATCTTTGTCTATCTCTCACACGTGCTGCAACTAAGGTTTCTGAAGAGGCTGAAAAATTGCAGGCCTGTAACAAGAGGCCAAAATTCCAGAGAAGCCGAAAACAGAGGTGCAGAAGTCAATTTGAATAGCGTTGACTTGCAAAAGAAGAGTTGTTCGAGGAAGCCTTGTGACTTGGTCTTGGAGAGGTTCTTAAGTCAAGGGTCTTAGTCTTGGATTTCATCAATTGAATATTCTATAAGAAGAATTTGGTGGGTTTTCCTCTCAAGATCAGAGAGGTTTTGGCCATGGCTAATAGCCTATATCTGGTGTCCTTTGTGTCATTGTTCATTATGTTTTTGTAATTGTTTGATGAAAATAACTCAATAATAATCAAGCTAAAGAAATATATAATCAAGAAAAGTAAAAAGCCTTCATAAGCAGTTATCAAGCAAGAGAAATCATCTTATCTCACTGCCCTAGATTTCTCAACATGCACAAGAAGGGGGATCAGTTTATTTCGAGGGGTGATCGAGTGTTTTCCTATGATAAAAGGAAAGTTTCTCCCTTGTTGTAATTCTTAGAAGAAAAACACTTTTGCTGAAGAAACTAAAAGACACACAATGTCGCAAGTTTTCCCCGAAGTTGGGGCTTCTAGGGTATATCTTGTGTTCTATGTGTGAGATGTGTTTGTCTTCTGATTTATTTATTTTTCGTTGTGCATGCCAAGTTAGAAAACTCATTGTATTTGCAATTTAAGTTCCCAGTGCAGTAGTTGTTTGTATTTCTGGTTTTTGCACTTAGAAAATTGCAAATCAGTTGTTGGGTTTTAAGGAAATCTAACAGAGTATGAGGTACGAACCTTTTTGCAATAAATGTAACAACCAACCCAAAGAAAGGACAAAAGAATGGCAGATAATGGAATTTGTCAAGTATGGAAATGATATGGGCATATTACCCTCAACTCACACTCCCTCTCATGATACGCATTCACACATAGAGCTATGCATGCCCTCAAGGAGATACACATGCCGTGATGACTCGTCTTCCTCCACTCGGAAACTCACACCTCCTCTTGGGATCATCACTTTTTTGGGATCTCCTCCCTCAATTCTTGTAAATCGAAGCTCTTGCCTCTTATGCAAACAAGCATGAAAGAGTTGGAGCTCTTGGGGAAGCTTTGGTATTGCTTGATTATTTTAAATAAAAAAGGCTTTGGAGGCTACAAGGTGTGTTGATCTTTGTGTGGTGGCTAGAATTTCAATGTGAGGCACAATTGTTTATATTGTATTTTCTTTGAATTTGTTTTTGTAGGCCTTTATAAGGGCATTGTTTCCCATAGAAGAACATCAACAAACCTGGTTTTTTGTTTGTCTTCTTGATTGTCCTATATTTTGGAAATGAAAGTCACATGTGCTTCTTGTTTGATTGGCATGTTTATTCAATTTCCATATGCAAGACTTCACCTATTTTAATTAATCGCTTGGCAAGATCTTAAGAAGTTGCAGGTGCCTCAAGTTTGAATGAGTGTATCCTCCTCAGTTGGAGTATCAAGTTTTCTTCAACATAAACGAAGCTATATTCCCACCAAACACTAAGTCTAGTCTCCAATTGCTTGAAGACTACACCTCATTTCTCTCCTTCTCTTCTTATACACAAACTCTAAAAAATTTCTCAACAATTCTTGGTTTGCTTTTATGAGATTTTATTGTTAAATCTAGTATACTGAAGGCTAATCTTGTTGTTGTCCTAACAGCAACAAAATCAACCAAGAAAAGCTGATTGAAATGGGTTTTTCTTGGTTGTTTTAGAGTAAAAATGTCCCTTTGTTTCCTTGGAATTTTCACTTGGGATTTTGTACAATTGTCTACTAACAATTGTGGGTGTTCCCACAGCACTTTGGGTTATCTTTCACCATTTTTTCTTGCTGGCTTTTAGCAGGTCCGCGAAAACACAATGGGGGATGTTGCTTGATTTTTTCCAAATTGGACCATTCAAGTACCCGGAAGGAACCTATTAACATTCCACTTTGTAAAAAGGGATTATTATATAACCATTATAACTTTGCAACCCACCATTTTCCCTTTATTCATAAGGGACACCCATAACAATCATTGTAATCTTGAGGGAGCTAAGAGAGTCTCCTAGGCATCCCATTCCCCCTTACATAGCAGGGGGTCTTGTGTGTTTGTTCTCTCATTTTTATGGTGTGCCTTTTGGATTAAAATTAACCTTGCACTAGAAAACAGTTAGATTAGTTTGATTTCATTTTAATAGACAATATTTCAAGTTTGTCTTCGAATAGATTTCATTTTTGCAAAATGTGACAAATCTTTCGCATGATCAGAGAGGACTTGTATGAGTGGATTAGTTTAATTAGGTAAAACCTCTCTTAACCATTTATCCTAAGTTTGGGGAAAAGAAACAGTTGACTCGTGAAATCAGGGGAGTGAGCTAAGCCTCCTCCTATTGGATCCTTGTTAAATTTAGGAACATGTTCTTTACATAGGACAGTTACTTCAAAGGTCCATATAGCCCATTTTTCAATCCATTAAAATTTCCATTAGCAATCACATAAATCATTTTGACAATAACTGAAGAAAGAACATAAACGAAAAATGTTGAAGACAGGCCAAGACAAGAGAACACAAGAAAATGGCTCGAGCCAGGGAAAAACCACAAGATAGGGAAAACCCTTGATCAATTCTTCTTATTATTAATGTCAAATGTTCGGCAGATAGAGAGTACAATAATACAAGGTCAAGATTGACTTGCCAATCACTATCACAGCCCATATATGCAATTCTGAATCTAAAAAGATATACCTTCTTAGGTTGGTGACATACCGCAGAAGAAGCTTGGACTAGTTAGGGAAACTTCCAGTCTATCAAGGAGCTGCTATAATCTGATCAATCAGTACAACCATCCAACTAGCATCCAAGGCTACAAGAATACATCAGATTATAGGTTGTAGAATACTGGAGTTGCTAGCTGCTCCTGGTTAGGGCATGTGGCACACTGATTTTGCCCTTACATATTCACCCAAACAGCCTTCTCCAGTGATCACTCTCCTCCAAGATAGTCAGTTCTCCATCCACTACACGACAGAGCTTAATCCAGCCCTCAAACTCATCTTGATGCCAATCTGCCTTCACCAAAATAGGTAAGCGGTCTACCTGGGCAGGAATTTACCCTCACGGTTCACTGTTCAGCAACATAATGCCTGCAGCCTACCTGAGGAGGACTTCTGAAGGTGCAGCCCTCCTAAGTAAGAAATGCATCTAACTACTCCAGCTATGCCCTTATACCTGCAGTCAACCTCCGTAATAACTCGGACCTGCAATGGAGGATAAACATGTCCAGAACATTTCATAAATAAGCCCAGACTTGCTTCTAGGAGGCTCAGCCTTCTGCCTAGGTGACTCGGCCCTTCAAACAACCCTGCACAGATGTCAACCAAACCCTTCATCCTTTGCTGGAGACACCTTCCTTCTGTGGCCATTTCAGAGAGAAGCAAAATGTGTGATTGATGTGTGAAATGAGGTTGGAGAATGCCCATATATACAATTAGACATGACGATTTGTCCTTATGGAGGTGTAGCCGACCTTGACATTTTGTAGGCAAATTCAAATTTCAATTTTTCAATTTTTCCCACCTTGATAAGGTTATGTCTTATAGAATTTCTTTTGAATAAATAAATATTTTTTTTTCTTATCCAAATTTGATGATCTTTAGGTCAATTTTGGTACTCACGAAAAGAGGAATTCAATGCAATAATTATCTCTAATAGATGAACTATTCAATAGAGCAATTTGGCCCTAATTTCCAATCTTTAACAATCTTCGCGCAACCGTTGACTTCCGAAAACAAGGGAGTATTCATTGAAGCTAAGCTTCCTCCCGTTGGAAACATACACTAGAGTAATTTCGTTTTATTGCAATCGCGCGGGTCACATACCCACCTCTCCATTTTTCACTCAACTAATAAATCCAAGTGAACTCAACAAAATTTACCAAGAGTACTTTCAAAAATATTTCTACAGCATACTCCATTGGGCCACAATCACATTGCCCGGATTTATTTTCAAGCAACGCAAGAATTTATTTTGGCACTGGTCTATATTATTATTTAATTCTATCATTTGATCATCTGCTTGTTATTCCTATAAATTATATGATGTTGGTTAAATGTACTCTTGTGTAATCTAATTAACTCCTAGAATAATTTCTTGTTTACTATAGCTTAATCAGTCTTAGTTGTTTTAGGGACTACACCCCTTGGCTTCACTAGGAATTGACCTAGACGAAGAAGTCTAGAATGAGTGACAGCAACTCAATTCGAGACTTGCCCCCAAGGCCACACTTAGTGGATTGAAGATTGCTTCCACGTAACACAAAAGGTGTGGATTAGGTGGCAACACTCTGCAAAAGTGTGAAAATTTCAATCCAGAAATACAGTTGTAGTGATAGATTTATTTCTCCTAATTATTACTCCAATAACTTATTTACAGAATTCTATCAGTAAAATTCGAAAAAAATACTACTGCAACATTCACTAAAGTATCTACAGAGAAAGGAACAGTAAGAAACATAAGCATAAGAAACAATCACATGTACACACTTATTTTTGGACAATTGTCCCCAAAAAAACCCAATGTGGGAAAACCAGTGCAGCAGATGAGGGTTTATATATTATTCTTCAGCAAATGAATTCTATACAAGGAACACACTGGCAGATTCATTTAGAAAACACTTGAGACAAAATTCCCAGAACCTTCCGAAGATTTTTTGACACCCAAAAGGCCTTCTGTCTCCCTCTGCGTCTCTCTGTGTGCTTCTCTGTGTAGTCCTTGCGTTGGACAACATCACTCTACGTGGGAACACTACGTTATAGCTCTCCGCTACCTTCTGTGGCTCTTTGCATCCCTCTCTCCTCGTTCTTAGTCACTATTGACTCCCTCTTCTCCTTTTGCCTCTGCAACTCTACCCTACAACTTGTTGAGATTTTGTGTGTTTGGGGTAGCATCAGTTGTGCTCTAGCTCCCAAATTTTGTGGAGGGACTAGAGTACACTTGATCTACAAGACCCAAAAAGAGATTTGGGAAATTTCATTTGGTTTGGAGATATTTAATTAATTAATTATTTTGATGTATTTCCTAAGTCTAAACTTAGGGAAATGAAATAAATAAAGTTAATTAAATTAAACATGTGATGAAATTGTCTTAAGTCACACAAATCAAGCTTTCTTTTAATCTTATTGATTCAAGAACTGATCATGGTCGTTGGTTTCCTAACGAGAAAAGTATAAAGGAAAGGCTTGGGGTCATTTGTAAAGACACACAGAGGCAGAGCACTGAAGCTAAGCTGAGATTCTAGGGCGAGTTTGCTAAGAATTCTCAGAAGTGTTTCAGCTGTAGAGAGGGGAATTTAGGCCAAGGGGATGATCTGATCCCAGGGTCTAGAATCAGCAAGAGGCAGAGATCAGCACAGAGAGGCAGCGCAGAGAAGCAAGACAGCAGCAGCAGAGAGGGCAACAACTGTGCTACACAGGTGTTGTGCAGTCCCTCCTAGGACAGGGTGATTCAGTTGGAAGCCCTCAGGAGTTACGCAGAGACCCTAAAAGGCAACATAAGGACTGCGTCACCCAGTCTGGGGTAATGTAGCCCTTTCCAGGCCAGTGTTGAGGGACAAAGGGGCTTCAGGGGCAGCGCTGGGGTTTCTAGGGCCTGTTGTCACATAGATTGTCTAGGCACCGCGACAATGCCTCAGATCGGGAGCTGTCACCTTTATCCCCAATCTCTCTATTTAAGTTGTCTCCTTGCAAGCTAAGGGAGGTAGACCCTATTAGAAATGAAGAGGAAGAATCTAGGAGACACAGCTAAAACACCAAACACTTGATAAAAATAACGAGATTTCACAGATCTAAATTAGATTTCACGTTTAAGACCAGTGCCTTATGGAGTCAAACAAGATCCCATTATGCAAATAAAGATAAGTATTGGATGTATAACTACTACTAAATGATCACAATGATATTCAACAGAAAGCGCCATAATCATTCATTAAGATACTGAAGCCAATCAACAAAGCTATCATGAAACAATGCCAAATGCTTGAAATATTTCCAAAATTCTGATGCTTCAATTATAACCCAGTTCGAAGATCAAAATGTCCCACAGTCAAAATTTAGATAAAAATAAAATTAGCGCATTTGACTATAGAAAATTTGAAATTTTTTATATTTTTGTATTTTCTAAATTTATTTTTTTTTAGAACTTTTGAAATTTTGAAATTTTTTTATTATTTTTTAATATTTTTAAATTAAATCTAAATCTAAAAAAAAAATTAAAACTATGCTAAAGTTAACACTATCTAAATTAAGCAATCGAATTGTAAAATCCAATGTCAAACATCACACTATT
Source organism: Pinus albicaulis (assembly GCA_034641835.2). Taxonomy (NCBI): domain Eukaryota; kingdom Viridiplantae; phylum Streptophyta; class Pinopsida; order Pinales; family Pinaceae; genus Pinus; species Pinus albicaulis. The sequence continues at coordinate 181,561,659 of CM076584.1, forward strand.
ATTAAAATCTAAAACTAAAATCAAATAAACTCTAATGAACTAAATTAAAATTAAACAATTGAAAATCTAAAAAAAACTAAACTATTAAAAAATGAAAACGATCAAATTAAAACTAAACTTAGCATTTTTAAAACTATAAACTAACAAATGAAAACTAAAAATAAATAAATAAAATCGAACTAACTAAAAAATTGAAATCTAAAACTAACGCTATCTAAACTAAACGCAAAATCGAATTAAATTAGAACCTAATAACAAAATGAAGTCTAAACTAACGCTATGTACAGAATCGCAATGTCAAATACACATAACGTGAAGTTTAGTTTCTTTTTTGAATCTGTGTTTGTTTGTTTTTTTTTTATGTGTGCTTTGATGCAGGTCGATTGAAGAGCACGACAAAGCAGACAGCATGGATAGGCTGGACGACGGCTTGGACGAAGGCGTGAGGCCAGAGCAGGAATAATGCAGCAAGGAAAAACGTTTTGCAGGGAAATGAAATCGAGGGCGAAAAGGATCTGGCATGGAGAGCGATTGAAAACTTAGAGGAAGGGACAAATCGAAGGCTCTACGAGCTTGGAGATGGAAGCCGTTAGGGAAATGGAGGTTAAGGAAAATCGATGGACAATGTGGAGCAGAGGAGAAAGAAACAAGAAAATCGAGCGTTGAGGAGTTTCGAAGAGCTGTTTGGATGGTTGACAGAAGGACATATGAGGAAAGGTAAGGGCGGATGAAATCGAAAAAGCGAAAAGGCAGACAGGAAGAGTGGCATGGAAGAATAAGGCTCCAGACATGGGCAACGAAGATCAGAATGAGGATAACCCAGTAATACGAAAATTCGCCCAGCCAATTTTAAAATTTCTTCATTTAAGCTCAGATTTCTTGCTCTTTAAATTCAAAACAATGTCTGGATTCGTCCACAGTAGCAGATTGAGGCCAGATCTAGCCTTTGGAGGCTAGATCTGCCTTAGATCTAACAAAAAAAAAAAAAAATATGATTTGAGCCCTGAACTTGCAAGAAATCAGCCAAATCTGAAGATACACACCAAGAAACGATTAAATCCTTATTGTCCTAAAAGAAAAGTTACAAACTTACAACTATTTTACAGATTTAAAACCCTCATGATCAGATTTGAATCCATTTTAGCACAATTTTCAGAGATTTAAATTTTTTTGGGAGAGGCACAAGCCTTAGAAAACCCTGCAAAACCACCAATTTCGTAAGATAGACTTAGAATTCAACAAATAATGAGCTTTTCATACTTATGTTTATTGAGAGTCGGCTGGTCCAACCGAAAACTTCCCCAGACGCTCAATCTTAAAAATATTTCTCTGCACACTTAGATCTGAACCTTAGATCGATAGAGATTTAAAAAAACAACATGAGACCTTTTCAGAAAAATCAGAATGTTATTTTATAAACCCAGAAAACTGCACAAGATACCTGTATGCAAATTAATCCATGAAGGCCATCAACCATAAAATGCAAGAAACAAAGTAGCAGAGTTTAAAGACAATTCACCACATAGATCTGAGAAGGAACATCAAGATTTGTAACCCCAAAGTCTTTATGCTTTATTCCTCAAAAAATTTACAAGAGCTTCTAAAAACAAGTGCACGATTCTGAGATCGGATGATTCAAGACTGACAAAGACCTCTAAATTTATAGGACAAAATCCCCAATGGCTAGTTTGGATGATCCTTGTCAAAATAATCTCAACCGTCCAAAAGATTTAATCATCTTTTAATCTGGAGCGTTGAAATTAAAATTTTGGGGAAAAAACGAATTTATCATTTAATTCAATTTTAATTAACTAATTACCCCAAAATTTTGACTTTGACTTAACCACCAAGGCCCAAAGGTCCAAAATTTCTTAAAATTCTCAATATTCCCTTGGCATGGGGCTTTCAAAATCATTTTCCAAGGACCCACAAATTTTGCCTTTAAAGATTTAATCCTAACTTAGGACCCTAAATTAATTAAATTTCTGGTTTAAGATTTTTTTTTTAAATTAATTAACCAGAAAATTTAATTAATTGACTGAAAAAGGATTTTAATTATTTTTCCAACCCTCTTTTACATGAGATAATACATTTACATACATAAAGGGGGAATACCCATTCGTATAGACCCTGAAATAAATATCCAATTTTGCGACTCAAAACATGATCTAGTAGACCAAGTAGCTCAAACTACTTTTACAAGGACTCGATAGAAAACATTAAGACTCACTTAGCATGCTGATGACAAAATCCACCCTAGCTTTGGGGTGAGGCTGGAGAGAAAAACTTTGTCGATCATTTACGTGAATCAGTGAGACAAAAAACCTCCTAGGATAGAAATCATCAACAACATACTAGGCTTAACTAGGTTGTTAGATACATTGACGGTCTTACTTAGATCATTTACATCATTATATGCAGAATGGGTTTACACCATTTATAACAATGTCGTCTGGTGACTGATGATGGAATCTGAATGGCGCGACCACGTCGAACATAACGAATCCCATTTGAAAAAATGGGGGTGTACTGTTATGGGGTAGTTGACAAAGTGTGGTCAACAAGGCCTAATTTTGGCTGAGTCCTGTAAATCCCGTTTGACGGTGTGAATCAGTCATTATTTTGGCTTCAGAACAGCCAATGAGCTACAGATCTATTATTTCTCTGTCGGGTTTTCCAAATCTGGAACCCAGATTTGTTGTATTCAGAAAATTCTTAATAATAAAACCCTCCAGCAGCCAGCAGACCGGTTTTCCCGCATTGGGTTTTTCCGGGAACTATTTGTCCAAAAAATCACTGTGTCATTTTGTCTATGTGTGCATGTACTTTTTCTAGATATGGATTGGTGAAAGTCTGTTATGTGTTTTGCTTCGATATTCATCTGAATTTTCAGCTTAATAACTTAATTAAGTAGGAGGAGCATAACTAGATCTAACAGTAGATTTTTGCATAAGTATAACATTCAGAAATTTTCACATGGTATCAGAGCAATTGCAGATCTAGGAAGGTCACCAGTAGAAGACTGAAGGTTCTACTGCAGAAAGTAGCAGGAAAAGCAGCAGAAGGACAAATCTAAAGGGACAGCGCAGTTTTCAGAGGCAGAGTCAGGCAGAGGGCAGGGTGACGCAGTCTAATGAGATGTGGAAGGCATTAACTTCCCTATATGAGGGAAATTATGTCCAAAGGAAGATGTTGTTGGAGACTTAGATGAGGTCATTCATGATGACCAAGGGAGAAGAGATAGAGCATTTCCTCTTTAGATTACAGTCGATCAGAGATCAGTTCACTGCAACAGGAGCTAAGGTGGAAGACGATGTGATGGTCAGGAATACTCTCAATGCAGTCACAAATGAGTGGAAAACCTTTGTCCAAAGTATCTTGGGCAGAGCGGACCTCCCAGATTGGGACAACTTGTGGGCAATCATGTGTCAAGAAGAACTCCGCAAAATCACCAAGAAGTGGTATAGCTTTGGATCGAGCAAAGTGAAGAAGGAAGATGAAGAAGATGCAGCCTTGACATCAAATAGGCAGCAGGGAAAGAAGAAGGAGGATTTGTCTAAGATCAAGTGCTTCCAGTGTGGTGAAATGGGACATTTTTCCAGCAATTGTCCTCAGAAGAAAAGGGACAAGGAAGCTTCTTCTTCCAAGGCTGTTGTGGCGGATGATGAGTCGGAAGATGATGCAGCCATGAGCGCTCATGAACCACGAAAGTGGGGCGACATGGAACTGTAGTGGAGCTACAAAATGGAGGCGTGATCCTTGAGCCGCTCATCTCTTCGATCACAAGCGACCTACGGCAACCTTAAGACAGTAGCGGAACAAGTGGAGCAGTGGGTGCATAGATCACGGATGAAGCAGAGGCAAATCTGAAGGCTAGAAGGAGCAGCGCAGTGCAGATGCAGCAGCAGCGTAGGGGTTGATGTGACTTTAGCAACGCAGAGCAAAGTTGCTTACGCAGAGCAGAGTTGCAGCAGCACGGAGGCTTCAAGAGGACAGCGCAGCACAACAACAAAGTGAGGGACTTCAGCACAAGTGGTTGATGTGACTTCAGCAGTGTAGAGGGAGTCTGCTTATGCAGTGCAGAGTTGTTGTTGTGCATCATCCTTCAGATGCTAACACAGATCAGCAACCTATGAAGCTTCAGTGATGAGGATGCAACTCATCTAACTTGTCTGTCAAAGATTGGGCAGGAGATTCAGTTATTTCTCTCAACAACTGAAGCTGCAGTGTAACAGATCAACAGTGGCAATGATATGATCAGCACAGATGCAGCAAATTGAGAGGGAGTTGCAGTATAGATGTTGCAGCGACAGTGGCAGAGTCATGGGCAGCAGTACAGAATGGCAGCAGCAGTGTAGAGTTGATTGGCAACAGGCCAAGCATCAGCAGCATAGAACTAGTACCCAAAGTCTTGTAATGCATAGTGTGATGTATTGCTAGAGCACACTTCTGACGCTAAGAGTGAGTGTTGAGATTTTGTGTATTTGGGGTAGCATCAGTTGTGCTTTAGCTCCCAAATTTTGTGGAGGGACTAGAGTACACTTGATCTACAAGACCCAGAAAGGGACTTGGGAAGTTTCATCTAGTTTGAGAGATATTTAATTAATTAATTATTTTAATGTTTTCCTAAGTCTAAATTTTGGGAAATCAAGCTTTCTTTTAATCTTAGCAATCGATTCAAGATCTGATCATGGTCGTTGGTTTCCCAACGAGAAAAGTATAAAGGAAAGGCTTGGGGTCATTTGTAAAAACATACAGATGCAGAGCACTAAAGCTAAGCTGAGATTCTAGGGTGGGTTTGCTAAGAATTCTCAAAAGTGTTTCAGCTACAGAGAGGGGAATTTAGGCCAAGGGGATGATCTGATCCCAAGGTTTAGAATCAGCAAGAGGCAGAGATCAGCTCAGAGAGGCAGCGCAGAGAAGCGGGAGAGCAGCAGCAGAGAGGGCAGCAACTATACTAAGCAAGTGTCGCGCAGTCCCTCCCAGGACAGCGTGATTCAGCTAGAAGCCCTCAGGGGTTACGCAGAGACCCTAAGGGGTAGCGTAAGGACTACGTCACCCAGTCTGGGGTAACGCAGCCCTTTCCAGGCCAGCGTTGAGGGACGCAAGGGCTTTAGAGGCTGACGCAAGGGCTTTAGGGGCAGCGCTGGGGTTTCTAGGGCCTAATTTTGGTTGAGTCTTGTAAATCTCGTTTGAGGGTGTGGATCAGTCATTATTTTGGCTTCATAACAGCCAGTAAGTTGCAGATCTATTATTTCTCTGTCGGGTTTTCTAGATCTGGAACCCAAATTTGTTGTATTTAGAAAATTCTTAATAATAAAACCCTCCAGCAGCCAGCAGACTGTTTTTCCCGCATTGGGTTTTTCCGGGTGTTGACCGCTCTTTGTCAACTACCCCATAGCAGTACACCCCCATTTTTTCAAATGGGATTCGTTCGACGTGGTCGTGCCATTTAGATTTCATCATCAGTCATCAGAAGACAGTTTTTATAAATGATGTAAACCCATTCTGCATGTTATGATGTAAATGATCTAAGTAAGACTGTCAATGTATGTAACAACCTAGGTAAGCCTAGTATGTTGTTGATGATCTCTATCCTAGGAGGTTTTTTGTCTCACTGATTCACGAAAGTGATCGGCAAAGTTTTTCCCTCCAGCGTCACCCCAAAGCTAGGGTGGAATTTGTCATCAGCATGCTAAGTGAGTCCTAGTGTTTTTTATCGAGTCCTTGTAAAAGTAGTTTCAACTACTTGGTCTACTAGATCATGTTTTGAGTCGCAGAATTGGGTATTTATTTGAGGGTCTATACAAATGGGTTTTCCCCCTTTATGTATGTAAATGTATTATCTCATGTAAAAGAGGGTTGGAAAAATAATTATAATCCCCTCTTGGTCAATTAATTAAATTTTCTGGTCAATTAATTAATAAAATCCTAAACCAAAAATTTAATTAATTTAGGGTCCTAAATTAAGATTAAATCTTTAAAGGCAAAATTTGTAGGTCCTTGGAAAATGATTTTGAAAGCCCCAGGCCAAGGGAATATTGCGAATTTTAAGAAATATTGGACCCTTGGGCCTTGGTGGTTAAGTCAAGGTCAAAATTTTGGGGTAATTAACTCAAAAATAATATTTTTGAGTTAATTAAAATTGAATTAAGTGATAAATTCGTTTTTTCCCAAAATTTTAATTTCAACGCTCTGGATTAAAAGATAATTAAATCTTTTGGACGGTTGAGATTATTTTGACGAGGATCATCCAAACTAGCCGTTAGAGATCTTGTCCTATAAATTTAGAGGTCTTTCTCATTTTTGAATCATCCGATCTCAGGATCGTGCACTTGCTCTTAGAAGCTCTTGTAAACTTTTGAGGAATAAAGCATAAAGACTTTGGGGTTACAAATCTGGATGTTCCTTCTCAGATCTATGTGGTGAATTGTCTCTAAACTTTGCTACTTTGTTTCTTGTATTTTATGGTTGATGGCCTTCATGGATTAATCTGCATATAGGTATCTTATGCAGTTTTCTGGGTTTATAAAATAACATTCTGATTTTTCTAAGGGTCTCATGTTGTTTTCTTAAATCTCTATCAGCCTAAAGTTCAGATCTAAGTGTGCAGGGAAATTATTTTTTAAGATTGGGCGTCTGGGGAAGTCTTCGGTTGGACCAGCCGACTCTCAATAAGCATAAATCTGATAAGCTCTTTATTTGTTAAATTCCGGGTCTATCTTACGATATTTGTGATTTTGCAGGGTTTCGAAGGCTTGTGCCTCTCACTAAAATTTTAAAATTTCTGAAAATTGTGCTAAATGGATTTTAAATCTGACCTTGAGGGTTTTAAAATTGTAAATTAGTTGTAAATTTGTAATTTTTTAGGACTCTGAGGGTTTTAATTGTTTCATGGTGTTAATATTTTCAGATCTGGCTGTCTTTTGCAGGTTAAGGGTTTGAATCAGAAATTTTTTTTAGGATCTAAGGCAGATCTAGCCTCCAAAGGCCAGATCTGGCCTCAAATCCCCACTGTGGGCAAATCTGGGCGTTATTGGTTTCAAGAAGCATTGAAAATCTAAATTTTGGAACAAATTTGAAGATCTGAGGTTAATGTGTTTGTGTGCACCGAGTCCAATTGCTATCAATCCCTTTCAATCTGTCTTCATCCAAGTTCTGCATTTGTATGCCCATCCATCTCATTTTTGCCCTAGCCCCCATTGCTGTGCAATATTCTTCTGCTGTCCACCTGATCTTTGCACTAGCCGTCCTTCATTCATCCTCTGCCCAACGTCCTCAATCTGCTCCTCAACCCATCGTTCCATCCTCTCTGTCCGTCCAGCATCTTCCTCACGCCATTGAACTGTTGTTTCACGCTTCATCTTTAGCTCTATTGTTCAAGCTTCAATCCCGCCATCGAAGCCTCAGTCTCCTGCCCTCGACCTGCACACAAACGACAGATATAAAAAGAGCTAAACGCGTTAAATCTTCAAGTCTGCAAGCTCACACTGCCATCCATCGAGCTGCCTGCATTCAAACAAAACAATAAACGCAAGCATAAAACGTCAAGCCCTGCCGTCCACACCCACGTCCAAGTCGACCTGCGTAAACTCAAAAATAATGCACACATAAAAAAGGAAAAACACAAAATCGCGTTAATCTAGTCGATTTCATTTTAATGTACAGTCGTAGTTTCATTTCTTGTTTTGTCGACTTCAGTTTTTTAATTAGGTTTTTTTTATTTTATTTTAGATTTGAATTTCAACGAAGGTTAGACATAGGTTTCAAAAATTTTTTAATTATATAGTGTAAGTTAGCGTAGTTGAGGTTTAGAGTTGGCGTTTAGTTTTAGCGTTAATTCTAGAATTTAGATTTTAGTTGTAGTTTTAATTTCGGTTTTAATTTTGGTTAGGATTCAATTAGTTTAGTTCGATTTTAGATCATAGTTTTAGAGTTTAGTTTTTATTTTAATTTGATTTAGTTTAATTTTAGATTTACTCTAGTCTTAGGATAGATCTAAAGTTAGGATTTAAATTTACATTTTTTAAAGTTTTAATTTAGTTTTACTTTAGTTTAATTTTAATTTTAATTTTAGTTTTGTTTAGATTAGAACTTTTGTTTAGACTCTAATTTTGTACTTAGTTTTATCTTAGATTTAGAATTTTGTTTTAAAAAATAAAATAAAAATTATAAAAAATTATAAAAATTTTAAAATCCTAAAAAGATCTAGAAAATACAAAAATATAAAAAAATTTCAAATTTTTCTGTGGTCAAATGAGCTTTGAAATTTTTATCTAAAGTTTTGACTATAGAAACATTTTCTGGATCGAAATAAATTGAAGCAGCATAAATCTGGAAATATTGCGGATATCTGGGATTTTTCATCTTGTGATAATATTGTTGTGGGTTTAAGATATTTTCGCGCATGGTTGTGGTGTCTTTAAATTGAATATCATTGTGATCAATCGTGGTTTAATAAGCAGCAGTTAGTCATCATTTACTGGTTTATAATTGCATAATGGGATTTTGCATGACTCCATAAGGCACTGATCATAAGCGTGAAATCTAATCTAGATCTGTGAAATCCTGTTAATTTCATCCTGTATTTGGTGTTCTAGCTGTGTCTCCTGGACTTATCCTTCATTTCAAATAGGGTCTACCTCCCTTAGCCTGCAAGGAAACAGCTTAAAGAGAGAGATTGGGGATAAAGGTGACAGCGCCCAGTCTGAACCGTTGTCGCGGTGCCCTGAACAATCTGTGCGACAACACCGGGGACTATTTGTCCTGAAAATCATTGTCACTTTGTTTATGTGTGCATGTACTTTTTCTAGATCTGGATTGGTGAAAATCTATTATGTGTTTTGCTTCGATATTAATCTGAATTTTCAGCTTAATAACTTAATTAAGTAGGAGGAGCACAACTAGATCTAACAGTAGATTTCTGAATAAGTGTAACATTCAGAAATTTTCACACAACTCTCCCTCTGAAATCAAATTTTATTCCTTCAGAATCGAACTCCTTCGAGTTATTAAGAGTGTGCCCAGCTTACTTTCCAAATGACCCTCAAGCCTTCTTTTATAATCCTCTCATTGATGAATCAACGGCCTAGATTAGAAGTCTAATCAATGGCTAAGATTAAAACTTGACCTGATCCTCGTTCTCTAGAAGATTCACACTTTGTCTTATTAATATCCATTAATTATTTATTTTCCCTAAGTTTAGACTTAGGGTCTCTATTAAAATAATTAATTATTTTAATAAAACACGAACCGAGTGGAATTTCCACAAACGATTTATGGGTTCTCTGGAATATTGATGTCCAAGCCTCCTCACAAAATTTGAGACTTGGAACACTTTCTGATGCTACCAAAATCAACACTCCCTCTTAGCGAAGAAAGTGTTCTAGCAATATGCATGTTGCATGCTGCTCTGCTTTGAAGCATCCTCTACGTTGTAGATCTCTGGCTATTGCCCCTCGTTTGTTGCGCTGCTGCCCTCTGTACTGCTACCCACGATAATGCCATTGTCACTGCCTCATCTGTACTGCAGCTCCCTCTAAATCCTGATCCTATCCATTCCTGCTACTAAAATGGATTCTTGATCATCCCCATCTTCTCTCTGAAATAAACAAACTCTGTCTTCCCCAGAGCCTTTGTGAGGATATCTGCCACTTGTTCTCCTGTTGGAGTGTACTGCAACAGTGCAGCTCCTCGTTGGACACAGTCTGCAACTGTGCAACTCCTCGTTGGACATAGTCTCTGATGAAGTGACGCCTGATGTCAATGTGTTTCGACTGATCATGAAACAAAGGATTTTCAGAGAACTTAATGCAACTCTGATTATCACATAGAATATTGGTCATTTCCATCTTTTCCTTCAGTAAGTTCACAAGCAGTTTCTGAAGCCATATGGCCTCACACGAAGTCGTGCTAGCTGCCATATATTCTGCCTCTGTTGAGCTCAGTGCCACGGATTTTTGTATCCTGCTGCACCAGGAGGTCATTCCTGATCCAATATTGAAACATTACCCACTAGTACTTTTCTGATCTATTGGACTCCCAGCCTAATCTGCATCAGTGAACCCACTCAACCTGATGTCATTGCCACAGATGTATTTCAGTCCAAGCTCGACTGTTCCTTGAAGATATCTGAGAACATGTTTGGTTGCTGCCCAATGAGCCCTCCTCGGTTCCACCATGAACTGACTTAGGGTATTGACAACATAACAGATGTATGGCCTAGTGTTGACTAGATACATCAGAGATCCTATGAGCTGCCTATATAATGTAGGATCAGCCTCATCATCTTCGGACGTGTCAATTTTCTTCCAGTTGGTGATCATTGGAGTAGTCATGGGTCTACAGTCCTCCATCTGAAATCTTTTCAGAATTTCTGTAGTATACCTTCCTTGACCAAGGAAGATCTCCCCCTTCTGCTGCCAAACTTCCAACCCCAGAAAATAATGCATCAGCCCTAGATCCTTCATGTCGAATTTTGCAGCTAAATTCTCCTTACAGTCCTTGATGAGCCTCTATGACCCTGTCAGAATAGATAATCTACATATAGAACCAGTATCAGAGGCTCACTTCCTACCCTTAGATAGTAGAGATTAGGATTTGCGTCACTCTTGACAAAACCCATCTTCTGCAAGTAGCTATCAATTCGACCATACGAAGCTCTAGGGGCTTGCTTCAGTCCATACAAGGCTTTCTTAAGCCTACACACATGAGTCTTATGCTCATGCGTCTCGAAGCCCTCTAGTTGTTCAATGTATACTTCCTCTTCTATCACCCCATTCAAGAACGTAGTTTTGACGTCCATTTGGTGAATCTCCCATCCCATCTGCGCAGCAAGAGATATCACGGATCTAATGGAAGTATATCGAGCTACTGGGGCGAAGGTCTCGTCATAATCTACCCCTTCCTTCTGAGCATACCCCTTAGCCACAAACCTAGCTTTAAATTTCTCGATGCTGCCATCTGTAGCATATTTGATCTTGTAGATCCACCTTGAACCTACAATTGATCTGTCCTGAGGTCTGGGAACCACTTCCCAAACATCATTCGTCATGATGGAATTGTATTCTTCCACCATTGCATCTACCCATACCTGGTGCTAAGTTGCTTCCCGAAAACTAGAAGGTTCCCCAACCTATGCTATCGAGGCTTGGAATCTTTCAGGTTGCCTGCGCTACCTCTTCTCATTTCGGGGGGCTCCGACAAAGTCCCTGCATCCCTCAGAATTTGTCATAGTTCCCTGCTCGTTCTACCACTATTAGTGGATAGATCTACCTGCTCTCCTTCCTTCAAGTCCTCAGGAGAAGTATCCCTTGGATCCCCATGCCTTGGAGAGGCACTCGTATTACCCTCCGCGGGTCGTTGTGTTTGGACCAACAGATCTTCTTCAAACTATGTAGCAGAAGGTATCTCTTGAGATTTCCTGAAAACCCTCTCCTCCATGAATTTCACATCCCTCTGCACTACAACTTTCCTGCTCTCTGGAATGTAAATGCGGTAAGCCTTTGCATTTTCGCTATATCCTACCAGATATCATTTTTCCGCAGTCATATCCAGTTTCTTCCTCTTTTCATTGGGCACATCACAATATGCCGTACTACCAAAGATCCTAAAGTGGCTCACTTCAGGCTTGCTACCAGTGAAAACACTTTCTAGAGTGATCTTCCCCAATGCATTGTGAGGAATCATGTTCTGAACATAGATAGTTGTATTACAAGCTTCAACCCACAGAAATTTGGGCATGTCTTGATCATACAACAATGCCCTTGCAACCTCGACAATAGTTCTATTCTTTCTTTCTGCCATACCATTTTGCTCTGGATTACATGGAGCGGTCCACTCTCTTCTGATACCTTCTTTTGCATAGAACCCTGTGAAGTCTTTATCAATGTACTCTCCACCATTGTCTGATCACAACACCTTGATCCGCTTTCCTGTCAGATTTTCTACAAAGCTTTAAACTTTTTGAAACGACTGAAGACTTCGTCCCTGGTCTTCAGAAAGTAGATCCAGGTCTTCTTGGGATGGTCATCAATAAAGGTGACGAAATATTCGGTACCACTAAGAGCACTAGTGGACATCAGTCCACAGATATCTGAGTGTATTAAGCCCAACACACTCTTAGCTCTATTGTTGCTTCTCTGACACGCTTCCTTGGCATATTTTCCCAATACGCACCCTCTGCAGACATCGTCTTGCTTGGTGCTCAGTTCTGGAACTCCCGTGACAGTTTTCTTAAGAATATTTAACGCCCCATGATGCAAAGTCCCCATTCTTCTGTGCCATAGTTCATTCAAGTCCTTCTCATCAGTGCTGCCTATTAGTGCCATTGGAGATTCGAGCTGTAACTACTTATATAGTTTATTTCTCCTGACTCCGATTTGTGCTTTCTTCTTACAACTTGGGTGTTTGACATATACTCTGTTGCCAATGAAATAAATGTCATAGCCTTTGTTTTGAAGTTGAGACACCGAGACTAAGTTCATCCCCAAACCAGGCACATGTAGCACATTAGTGGCCCGAAGCTTATTTCCAGATTCCGTTTGAAATACTACGGTACCTCTTCCAATAGGGGTACATTTTGCTTTATTACCCATGGTGGTTTTAAAGTTCATCTGCTCTTCTTGGTAGTTTGAGAAACATTCCCGCACTCTCGTCATATGAGCAGAAGGCCCACTGTCAAAGTACCAGACTTCAAAAGAAGCAGTGCTTGACACACAAGAAAACTCTTCTTCCAATCTGGATGCCAGAAGAGAAACATCATGATCCATTTGTTCTTCCATGCTTCTCTTCTTCTCTGGAGAACTGCGTGAACCCTTCCGAGTTGCCGCAACAATGTCAGATTTACATTCATTTTCCAATTCTATGCTCCTCTTACTCATCTTTGGCTTTGATACCATGTGAAAATTTCAATCCAGAAATATACAGTTATAGTGATAGATTTATTTCTCTTACTTATTACTCCGATAAGTTATTTACAGAATTCTATTAGTAAACTTCGAAATAAATACTATTGCAACAATCACTAAAGTATAGTGAATAGAAAGGAACAGTAAGAAACATAAGCATATGAAACAATCACATGTACACACTTATTTTTGGACAATTGTCCCCGAAAAACCCAATGTGGGAAAATTGATGCAGCAGATGAGGGTTTATATATTATTCTTCAGCAAATGAATTCTTTACAAGGAATACACTGGCAGATTCATTTAGAAAACACATGAGACGAAATTCCCGGAACTTTCCGAAGATTTTCTGACACCCGGAAGACCCTTTGTCTCCCTCTGTGTCTCTCTATGTTCTTCTCTATGAAATGCCTGTGCTGGACTGCGTCACTCTGCATGGGAACACTGCGCTGCCTTCTGTGGCCCTCTGCGTCCCTGTCCTCATTCTCAGTCACTATTGACTCCCTTTTCTTCTACCTCTGCAACTCTACCCTGCAACTCTCCCTCTGAAATCGAATTCTATTCCTTCAGAATCGATCTCCTTCGGGTTACTGAGAGTGTGTCCAGCTTACTTTCCAAATGACCCTCAAGCCTTCTTTTATAATCTTCTCATTGATGAATCAACGGCCCAGATTAGAAGTCTAATTAATGGCGAAGATTAAAACTTGATTTGATCTTCGTTCTCTAGAAGATTCACACTCTGTCTTATTAATACCCATTAATTATTTAATTTCCCTAAGTTTAGACTTAGGGTCTCCATTAAAATAATTAATTGTTTTAAAAAAACACGAACCGAGTGGAATTTCCACAAACAGTTTCTGGGTTCTTTGGAATACTGATGTCCAAGCTTCCTCACATTATTTGAGACTTGGAACACTTTCCGATGCTACCAAAATCAACAAAAAGTGGCAACACTAGACTGGAATACATATGATGGAAAGTAACTTCAAGCATCATGATTCATTATCCAATATCAACCCATGATCCTTAGTTAAATTCCAAATACATTAAACTTAAACACTCCATATGAAACAATGGTTAAGGTACGTCATGTGTGTTAGGTTGTCACCGTTGTTGAATGAGTGAGCAGACCAAATGAGTGAGCAAAGCATGATATACGAGGCATCTTTGGGCTGCTGCATGTGGAGAAAGCTGGTCGTCATCAATGGGATCACTGTCTACAATGTGGATCATCAAAGAAAAAACCTTCTCTAGTTACCCCTAAGAAAAAACCTCCTCTAGTTACCCCTAGGTGAGAGGGGATAACACTGCCATTTCCCACAAATTTGGGTGAAGCTTCTAAATGGTAGACACTTGTACCCACATTCCAGAAACTCATGCAACATATCATTAGAATAACAACTTCTGTGTTATCTAATAATATGGATTATTTCAACATCCCCTGAATATTATACTTCAAAGTTTCTATGATACGATACTTGCAAGTAGCAAAAATGAGAGAATTCATAAGCAATAAAACAATCTTCTTTGCTCTAGAGATAAGTATTGAGTAGACACGTCTCTTGGAAAAATGGAAGCAAAATAGACATACATCTTAATAATTAATACAAATAAATAACTTATGCAAGTAGAATAATCTATAAATGATGCTTAACTAGTAAGTATTTTTTAGGACAAAGTTATAATGTACTTGTCATTGTATTTCTATATTTCTTTCTGCAAAGCTTACAGTGCATATTACCAAGCATGTTCCCTAGCACCTGCTCACAATCAAAAAGGATACAAAATAAAAGACTCTAAAGAAATTCACTTGCCTTATCAAACAAATTTATCTCCTCAATTCGAGTACACGCCTTGGATGATGTTTTCTCCCGTGAATTCCATTTGTTTTCTCTTCCAACATCTATGTCTTTCCCTGTTTCATATCTGCAGACCATAGAAAGGATACATCTATTATAATTTGCAGAACAAAGACACTTTACGTCCCAGAAAATCCTTAATAGAGTAGACTTTATCACATGCTATACACAGTAAATTGCAAATGCTGCTAATACTGTGCTTCCTTTAAACTTACTTTGGAACTGTATCTGTAGCTGAAGTGTACAATGCATTCCTACATTCCTCCAATTTACTATGGCTGCGAAGAAAAATTTCAACATACTCAGATATCAGCAAAGCGAAAAAATACTGAATTTTATGACATAAGAAATTTGCAATATACATAAAGTTCAAATGTGGTCAAACAGCTGCTAAAAAAAAGTTAAGCAGGTTCAGATATAAAAAAGGTAGAATTTATCATTTCAAAAATAGATAAAATACCTTGTAGACAAGAATCTGGCTGCTTTAATATGTGAAGGTTTTTCCAGCCATACACTATATTTTATGAAGAGCTGTACCCAATGGGAGCACACATCCAATGCTAATGCAACAGATTCCATGTTTGACACACTTTGGTGCCCCCTCCTGTTTTCAAGCACTTGCCTTCCCATTGTTGAACCTTCTGCATAGAATGGTAGCCAGTCCATCTCTTCACACACCACCTACAAAATATGCAGAACCATCGATTTTTAGTCACATAACCTGTTTAGTTTTCAAAAATACCTAGCATTTATATGATACCTAGATCAGTTTGTACATAGGCACATGAAACTGACCTCCACAAAAATCTGGTAAGTGCTGACAGATGAAAGCTGTGGATAAAACAGAACGCTACCACCAACCAAGTATCTGCAGAAAAGGTCAGATTTCAAAGGAAAAAGAAAATAAGTTCATCTCATACACTGTACACATTGGGTTACAAGCTCAGTCCATGAACAGAATGCACAGGTATGAAGCATACCTTAAAAAGCTTGCTAGAGACTCATCCAGGACATCAATGTTACTGGCATCTAGATAAGACTGAGTCCTCCTGCCTAAAGCGATAAAAAATCCAAATATTGCCAGATCCCTTTCAAGTACCTGCAAGTATCCAACTAACATAGCTTGAACATCATTGCCTGAACAAACTTACAGAGTATCTAATCTTGAAAATGTACCCTTAAAATTGCAGATGGACAAATGTAAGCAGGCCTGATAAATCACCAATGAGATGACCAGAAATTGATTATCAATGATTTCTATATAGTTAACAAGCAACCTTGAAAACAAGTAATAAATCAAGAATCCCCAGCCACAACATTAAAAGTGAACAAATGTATCAGACAATCAAGCAAACTTGGAAACTAAGCACCAAATCATTATCCGGCCACATCTAAAATATAGTTTGAAAGGGTAAGTTTAACTACCAGAGTTACTAGAGACTCAGTGCAAACTAAGCTGGAGCCCATTGTTTGGTTGATTGCAAAAAGGATCATTAACCATGTTTCTTGCCAGCTATTCCATCAAGATTGAACTATAAGCTAAGTCACATGACACGAGGACACGTAAATATGAGTATTTGACGAGACACAGTGACCTCGGAAACAGGACACATTTTATATATATTTATTAAAATCTATGTTGCCAGGAAACGTGGGTGCGGGTGCGGGTGCGGGTGCGGGGACGGGGACGGGGACGGGGACGACATTTTTTGAAACAGGGTGCGTGGGTTCGTCTGGGTATTTTTATATTAATATATATTATAAATTATAAATTATAATTTATATATCATATATAATACTATATTTTATAAATTATAAATTTAATGAAAATTAAGACTAAACAAACTCTAAGAACAAAAATTTAAAATATTTTTTGAATTTTTTATTTTATAATTTTTTATTTTTCAAAATTTTTATATCCAAATTAACGCTCTAAACTAAAACTAAACCAAAAAATCTAAAACTAAGAGTCAAACTAAAATAAAATGAAATCTAAAACCTATTATAAAATAAAACTATTTTAAAACTAACGCTATCAAAAGCGGAATGAATAAAAACTAAGATTTAAATCTAAACTAACAAAATTAAAAATTAACAAATCTAAACCTAAACTATACTAAACCCTTATGCACGCAAAATGAATCCGATCAAAACAAATCAACGGATACATATGATATTTCTTATCTGCGTGAGTTTCAGGTTGGGCGACGGGAGGAGGAGCCCGATGTCAACGCAAAGCAGAATCTGAAGGCTCGGTAGCAGAGAAACTATGCAGGTCGAAAGCCACACTCTTTTTTTGTGTGCGTTTTGTTGTGCAGGTTAACGTCCACGGCAGAAGAAGGATGGAGCTCGAGGGATGATCGCTTCGTTTTCTGAGTGTGTTTATTTGCAGGGTTAATGATGCTACGACGGCGTAAGAGGGATGAGGAAAATGGTTCGATAGCAGAGAAAAATGTCAAGGCTTATAGCAAAGTGAATGTCACTTAGGAGAAAGAATGGGAAGCAAATAAGGCGAATGAAGAGGGTGAGAATTTAATAATTAAACAAACTCTATTTTATTAAATTATAATTTATTTATTATTTATTTAAATTTAATTAAATTTTTTAATTTTAATCATTTAAAAAAATTTATATATTTAAAAAATTGTAAGGGAATAGTCCCTTGACATTCTTAACGGTTCTAAGTACTCAAACTATGGGCTTTTCATACCTCAAAGAACCCAAGAACCCGGACTTTTTTTTGAAGAACCCTAAGTTTTCCAGAAGAACCCTACCATTGGGTTCTGTATTTAAAAGGGAGAACGTGTATTTGGTGTGAAACTCATATGGAATGAACTTTACCTCAAAAGGGAACCCGTGCAACGTAGATTAAAATATATATATATATAATATTGAAATCAAGGTTACTTGGGAGCGGGAGCAGGAGCGGGAGCGGGAGCTGGAGTGGGAGTGACATTTTCACAAGCTCCCAGTTCGAGTGCAAATCGGAGAGAGAACTTATATATATATATTGATGCATATATGTCAACAAAAGCATGTAGAATGATGAATTAGATATTAAACTATGTTGCCAGGAAACATGGGTGCGGGTGTGGGGACGGGGACGGGGACGGGGACGGCATTTTTTGAAATAGGGTGCGTGGGTTCGTCTGGGTATTTTTATATTAATATATATTATAAATTATAAATTATAATTTATATATCATATATAATACTATATTTTATAAATTAAATTTATAAATTATAAATTTAATGAAAATTAAGACTAAACAAACTATAAGAACAAAAATTTAAAATATTTTTTGAATTTTATATTTTATAATTTTATATTTTTCAAAATTTTTATATCCAAATTAACGCTCTAAACTAAAACTAAACCAAAAAATCTAAAACTAAGAGTCAAACTAAAAAAAACGAAATCTAAAACCTATCATAAAATAAAACTATTTTAAAACTAACGCTATCAAAAGCGGAATGAATAAAAACTAAGATTTAAATCTAAACTAACAAAATTAAAAATTAACAAATCTAAACCTAAGCTATACTAAACCCTTATGCACGCAAAATGAATCCGATCAAAACAAATCAACGCATACATATGATATTTCTTATCTGCGTGAGTTTCAGGTTGGGCGACGGGAGCAGGAGCCCGATGTCGACGCAAAGCAGAATCTGAAGGCTCCGTAGCAGAGAAACTATGCAGGTCGAAAGCCACACTCTTTTTTTGTGTGCGTTTTGTTGTGCAGGTTAACGTCCACGGCAAAAGAAGGATTGAGCTCGAGGGATGATCGCTTTGTTTTCTAAGTGCGTTTATTTGCAGGGTTAATGATGCTACGACGACGTAAGAGGGATGAGGAAAATGGTTCGATAGCAGAGAATGATGCGTTTGCGAGCAGTGGAATGCTGGGCGGTGAGAAAGAATGGGAAGCAGCGTGCGGAATGAAGAGGGTGGAGAATTTAAGACTAAACAAACTCTATTTTATTAAATTATAATTTATTTTTAATATTTATTAAAATTTAATTAAATTTTTTAATTTTTAATCATTTAAAAAAATTTATATATTTGAAAAAATTGTTCATGAAAAATCCTGAAGAACCTGAAATTCGGGTTCTAAGTACCCAAACGATGGGTTCTTCATACCAAAAGAACCCAAGAACCCGAATTTTTTTTTTAAGAACCCGGTTCGTTTGGGTTCTTCAGGGTACTTGGGTGCGGAGAATCCGGTACTTGGGTGTGGGAACCCGGTGCGGGTTCGAGAACCCCACCCCCGGGTGCGGGAACCCGTGCAACGTAGATATTAAAAAAAGCATAAAACCATAGATTGAAGCATATAACATCAATCATATAGAAGTTATAATCTTCATCAATCACGTCCACAAGTTAGTAACATACAACATATTGAATCTCATGATTCATCAATCTTAAAGTTTCAAGCTTTCAAAATTAAATATATAACATTTATCATCATTGATCACTAAAGTTGTACTTGTAACCTAAGTGTAACCATTACAACAAAGAATATCTAACATGTAATGAAATGTTATAAAATGAAATGAAATGAAACAATTTTCAACTTTCACGAAGCATCATATTCATAATTCATTACCAATGAGTTATAATTGCCAACTTCAAACTTCAAACTTAAATTGTCATATATTGTTTACAAAAAATATTATAATATATATGAAAGAGTCAACAGTTGTAAAAACTACTAGAAACTAGAAAAGGCAACTCAATATATTATCTATAGCTAATGATTGGGCCTCTAGCTGCCATGATAAATGTCTAATTTTTTAGTCTTGTTGGAAAATCAGGATCTATCATTAATATCACCCTCTAAGCATTAATATCCAGAGGTATCTGTGTCATTACCTCTGGATCTTGTTGGAATTAATGCTTACATCCTATTTGAGAAGTTGGTTTGTGATGGTTGAGAAATTCTCTCTCTCTAATTTAGGAATAAGTTGGATCTTAAAAACTTTATTTAATAGAGTAATCTGAATGTTATCAGTGTGTGTGTGTTTTGATCGCATACACCTTCTGTGTGCAATATATGAGTACTCTTAAACCATTCTTTATCATGGTACCGGAGCACTAGGCTCGTGTTGGGATTGTGCAAGAGGTTGTGCAAACAATTGATTGCATCTGTGTGAAGCAATGAAGGGCTGCCATATGCATTAGAATGGATCGTCTCTATGGAAGCCTGATGTTGAAGACAACTGTAGGATATTGGAGGCTTAGTGCGATGGTGAGGTGGAGGCTACCGTTAGAATAATTCATGAAGTCATTAATCGATGGATAGATGACAGCCGACTGTATCCCCTGCTGGTGATGCGTCCCGCCGCATGCTTCTTCAATGAGCATTTCACAGATTTAGAATTACAACATTTTCAATACTTTAGAGAGAGAACATATTGGAAGTTTGTCGTGCGCGCACCATGGTTGAGCGTGATTGAGCTATGACGGATTCCATGGAATTCGGTATCCATTTATGCATTGTAAGATGTAAGCACTCAATCCCTTTAAATTGCCAAAGTCGTGAAGCACAGAGCCACCTCGCAGAGAAAGCGCCAAATGACGATGCTGTAGAGCAGACGTTGGAGAAGAAGTTGTTGACAGTGTCAATGTTTTGCAATCTGGAAGGATTTGTTGTGTACCGTCCATCGATATCGGAATGCTATTTGTTGTGTTACGTACTCTGTCTCCGCGGTGGTTGAGGCCCGGCCACGAGTCAACGTTGAATTCCGAAAGCATGTGGCAATGAAGTCGCTGCGAGCTGAAGAGTCGTTGCCTCTTGTACGAGCTGCTGCCTGTTGATATTTATTGCAGAAGGGTGTTGAAGAGTCGCTGCCTCTTGTACAAGCCGCTGCCTGTTGATATTTATTGCAGAAGGGTACATCAGTGTTGAAGTTTAAAAGGTATTTTGTTTTCTTCTTTCATCATGGAGTTCATGGTGTTAAAAAAATTCAGTGGTTTGAATTTTCCCTCGTAGAAAGTAAAAATACAAATGCAATTAATGAATAAAAATTTGTGGGGCATAGTGAATGGTTTAGAAGTAGCGCCTAAAGATGCCAAAGAATTAATTGAATGGCAAAATAGAGATGACAAAGCTAAGTCCATTATTGGACTTGCTCTTTCAAATTCGCAATTACATCTCGTAGATCTCACTAAATCATCTAAGGAAATATGGGAACATTTGGCTCAGTTATTTGGTGTAAAAACTACAAAAGCAAAATTTTCCATAAAGCTGCAATTATTTAGTCTGAAAATGAATGAGGAGACCTCTACGTCCAATTGTAAATAGTTTAATGTCTCTTTTAAGACAATTAGGTGAAGCAAGTACTAAGGTGGAGGATGAAGAAATTCTGATGCTACCCAAAAATCAACACTCCCTCTTAGCGAGGAATGTGCTCTAGTAACACTTCTCACCAGAAGCATTACTTTGATCCTTGGCATCGATCCTCTACGTTGTTGATGCTCAGCTGCTGCCCCTCATCCACTGTGTTGCTGCTATTTGCACTGCTACCCATGTCACTGCCACTGACACTGCCTCATTTGTACTGCAGCTCCCTCTCAAAATGTTGCATCCTGTTGCCCATAGCACTGCCACTGCTAACTACTGCACTGCAACTTAATTGCTGAAAAGTAAGCAACTAAAACAACCTAAAATCCTGACATACAAGTCAATCTAGGTGCACCTCGATACTGAAGCACCCTCTACTGCTAATCTGCGCTAACCCTCTAGTGCTTTGCGCTGTTGCTGCCCTGCACTGTGTAAGCATTGCCTCTGCGTTGTTGAAGTCCATCAACCTTTGCGTTGTTGATACCTCTACTCTGCGTTGCTCTAGTCTTCAGCATTCTAGCTCTGCCAATGTTGCTCCATCAACCCTCGCACAAACTGACTCCAGTCATCCTGACTCTAGTCATCCTGCTACTATCATTAAGGGCTCTCGTAGCTCGTATGTGATCCAAGAGTTTGGGCACCTCAAGGATCGTGCCCCCTTACTGCAGTTCAAAAGTACTACAGATCTATGTCGCCCCACCTCTTCTCCCGAGGCACATGAGCAGTCATAGCCACATCGTCATCATCTCCATCATCATCCTTAGATGCGGCAGCCTTCAAATCAGACTCTTCTTTACCCTTCTTTTTCATAGGGCATGTTGTGGTGAAATGTCCTAATTCACCACACCTGAAGCATCTGATCTTTGAAAGGTCTTTCTTCTTCTTCCTTTGCTGCCCATGTTGTCCCTTAGATGCGAGAGCTGCATCTTCCTCCTCCTCCTTGATCTTGATCCCTCCGCTCCTCATTCCTGCCTTGGTCATCCTCCTGATCTCTTCTTGTCGAAGAGTTGCCCACATGTTTTCCCAACTTGGATGTGTTGCTTTGCCCAAGATGCATTGGACAAAGTTCTCCCATTCATCGGAAACTGCATTCAAAGCAGTCCTCACCATAAGACCTTCATCAGGCATGGCCCCCACGGCAACCAGTTGATCATGGATCGCCTTCAATCTAATGAGGAAGGGGCGATCTCTTCTCCCTTCAGCATCTAGAATAATCGAAGTTGAACCTCAAGAAGCATCATCCTCTAAATAGAAGTCCCCTGATACAATGTGGTCAAAGAAGTCCACATCTCATGTGATGTGTTCTTCTCAGCAATGTGTGGGACCACATGATCCTTGACTCCATCCATGATCAAGCGCTTAGCCTTCGCTTGAGTTTCCTCATTCTCCTTGAGCGGATCAACGTCAACAGGAATAGCAACTGCGCTCTCCACGAGATGCTTGCTACGATGTTCATCCAGTACTGACAGGATTCTGGCCTTCCAAATGACAAAGTTGGATGCTCCATCCAACCTGTCCTGATCCCTCAGTCCATGTGTGGCCATCTCTGCTCAACAAAATATGTCAAAATCGTTCTCTTCTCCCTCTTCTGCTATTGCCCCAGCAAAACTCAGATAAGGGTTTCTTGGCGCTAGAAACCCTCCAAGGAACCACGCTTCCTCTAAAAAATGATTTCCCTCCCGGAAATCCTCTACAAACTGATGTCGAATCAACCCTCTCCGATCACTCTTTGATGTTGATCAGCACCAGCAGAATCAATGCCCCACCAGCAACTCCTAAAGAAAAAGAAACTGCTCTTCCAGCCACGGCAACTGGAAATACGGAGGCTCAAACCTCTGCGTTGGCCCAACAAACATTGCGCTACCTCTGCTTCAACTATAGCGTCATGCCAGCTGGCTGACATAGGCTCTATGTGAGCCCCTTTAGTGACTGTGTCACCCTTCCTTGCCTCTTCCTGGATCTGCGCTGTCACTCAGGACAGCTGCCTTCCTGCAACGAAATTTTCTCTTGGTCTCTTCGTTGATGGCTTCAACTCTACCTGATCTGCAACGGCTCTGATACCATGTGAAAATTTATGAATCTAAATCAGAAAGCCTACTGCAGTAAATCTAATTTACTTCTCTTACTTCTTTTCTTTAATTAACAAGTTATTTTATGAATAATTCATGAAAACATCAAAGTAAATACACTGCAGCCTACACAATTATACAGATCAAGTGTTGAAGAATAAGTAAAGAACACAGACAAAGGACACATATTTTTCAAACAAATGTCCCCGGAAAAACCCAATGTTGGAAAACCGGTGCAGCAGTTCTGAGGGTTTGTATTATTAAGCAGCAGTATTCTGAGTACATTCGGTGTGCCATAATCCGGCTCACCCAACAGAAAAACCTCGGCAAACAGAGATAAATTGTGAGTTTTACCTCACTCTACAAGTCTCGGCTGATCCAGATCAAACACTGGTGACACCCCAATTGCCTCTACGCAATCTCTACGCCGCCACTGCGTAAGCCTGTGTGGGTCTGCCTAAGGGACTGCATCACCCTTCCTCTACATTGATCTGCCTCTCCAGAAATCGAGTTTCAACCCTGCCGGCTTAGAAACCCCGATCTCTAGCTGATTCTGGACTGTCCCTCGGAGGCTCTGCACTGCCCCTGAGTGGCCTACGTCACCCTCTCTGGGGTCTACATCACCTCTCATGGTGGCTGCACTGCCTCCTCTATGTCTCTGCTTTCCTTGCTCTACAATGTACTCTTGGTCCTCCGACCAATTACTGCATCTACCCCTCACTGCTTCTCTAAATCACTCAGATCTGATCTTCTTCCAAGCACTGCTCCGTCAGAAAAAATCGATCTCTTAGATCCACTATGTGTTTTCTCCAACTGACCCCAAGCCTTCCTTTAATACTTTTCATGTTGATGAATCAACGATCGTGATCTAATCTCTAATCGACGGCTAAGATTAGAAAAGACTTGATCCTCGTCACTTAGAACATTCTCAACCACATGTTAAATTAATTCACTTTAATTATTTAATTGCCCTAAGTTAGACTTAGGATCCCCATTAAAATAATTAATTATTTGAATAACTTAAGCTCCGGGTGGAATTTCTCCAAACGATTTCTGGATCTTGGAGATCTCATGTGTCCTAGCCCCTCCACAAAGTTTTGGAGCTAGAGCACATCGGATGCTACCCAAAAATCAACAGTTTCTCGACCAATTAGGGTAAACTACAAGGTCAAAAACCCACTAGAGAGAATTCCTCAATGGGGTTTCCATCAACCCAAGGATCGACTATGGCATAAATAAGCCAAGCATCTATCAAGGGAACCCCTCAAGGGCCTGCCTAGCAAAGAGACTCAGCAACTACATCACACCAACAATCATGGGGTGAAGACCAATATTTGTGACACCCCCTTCCAGGGAACCATTGTCCCTCGGTGGATTGATCCCACTACGCCTTCTAGTGGTCCTAGATCATATAAAAGGCTACAAGATTGAACCAAATGGAACCAAGAAAGAGAAGGCTACTAGATTGAAAGATGCATCACATCATAAACTTGAAACCCCAATGGCACCAAAAATTTTCATTAACCTCTCAAGAGAGGAAACTTCCACTATCCAACCATGACTACAAAAGAGAAAATCCTTCCTTTTTACAGAGGAGCCAAGGAATTTCCTTGACATTAAAATAATAATTCCCAAGGAGCCCCTTTGACCTAGTCTAACTTCTAGAAACTGAGAGTTAACTAAAATATAAATATCATGAGGCCCCACCATAGTGGAATGTTTCTCCAAGTTTGAATAATTTTATTTTAAAGTTCACTCATCCACTCGTGCCTTAGCAATTAAAATAAGGTAACCGAAAGGGGTCTAAACCCAATTGGTCAATGATGTGGTGGATGTAGTGGCCCATCTTTGGATTTTATGGCACATAAAAGAAAATACTCCCATGGCTAATTTTAACCCACAAACTAACTTGCATGCCCCTATCCATGATTGAAGTTGCTCTAACCAAGGTTCAGTCGAGCGACTACTCGATGCATTGACTTTAATGCTCGCAATGACAAGTGACCCGCAAAGTTAGAGATGCTAGGTCAGGGGCTTTATTATCGCAAGTTCATGGCTTGGTCATCCCCTAGCATTATATAACATTAAACAACTCTTGAAGGGATTTGTTCGAGAGATCAAAGAACAATCACCAAAACTGCTAATTTGAACCCTGAATGAAATCACCCAATGAAGCTTAGTTGCAAGTTGCTGAAAATGTCTTTCAATTTTTTATGTTTTCCTCATTCTGTGTCATGACCTCAAAATTAAAAGCCTCTCGCTTACAAATAATGTCCACTTCAACCAACTATGAAGTGAATGCCCCTTTCTAGATATTTTATACCCCCAAAACCTCATCTTGTAATCACTACTTTAACATTGAACCGAAGTAACTTCACACTCTCCTCCATATTTGAACTTTCGATATTTTCTCAGCCATTTTCCCCATATAAGCATATAATTTCAAGACAAGAAAGTTGCTCTATAAAAGTATTTGAAGTGAACTTTTTACATGGTATAACCATTCCGACCAAATCACATGGAGGTCGTACTGTAACCAATTGGCTACCATTTGTAGCCACCATTATTCCTTCCATTCCAGGTTCATGCAATTCCACACAATTCCACAAGCTTGATGTCCCATCATGAGGGATTTTACTTTGAGCTAAATCATCAAAACTCTCGAATCCAAATATAAACTCAAGTGTGTTGCCTGCAAAACCATTTTCTTTGACTAGAATCAACAAACCAGCCCTTCCATAAAGAAAAGCAAGGTAGATCCTTATCGAGATTGAGAATTTCAAAAGACACAGATGGAGACTCTATAAAAATCAATCTTTCAACATGAAGTCTTGCCCCTATGAAATAGTTATCAACCACATTGCAAATGTCTTGATATGGCTTCATTGCATCTACAGGAATTGTAAGATCAAACTCCTTTAAGTAAAGAGCGTTCACAGATGTATAAGCTAAAACATCACTAGGATTTACCACAATGCCATCAACCATCAAGAAGTAATTCTTAAGCATGACTCTTGAAAATTAATTTAAAAATTGTTGTTTATGCTCAATTTGGCATTGCCTTAATGGGTTGCAACTGAGCAATTGTGTGTTATACAAAAGTTGAAGCAGTGAACTTTCAAAGGATATATTCAAGGCCATAGCCTTTCACTAGCTTGTTTGCTCTAAACTCCAAATGCCACAAATACCAATGCAACCATGGACTTTCATAGTCCCCAAAACTAAATCACTAAGTGAGGTAGTACTACACAAAATTTTCAAAATGTACTTGTTACCCACCTGTTCACCATTGGAGTACCACTTGATGATTATATGAAGACTCCATCCCCAAGGATGAACCAAAGGACACTTGTAATATCAGATATCATCACATTCCAAAGTTTCTAAACTTTACTTCTTCTTCATCATTTTATGTTGTACCCGGAGTCCACACCCTGTTGGGACATTGTAAAAGTGATGCTAGTGTGAGGAGTTTTGAGTCATGTAACAGACCTAGGTAGCATGGGACCTTGTCATTGTTGATTTCTGGTAGCATCGGATGTGCTCTAAGTCTCAAATTTTGCAGGGAGGCTTAGACACATGTATTCCAAAATACCCAGAAAGCGTTTTGGGAAATTCCAACCGGATGGTGTTTTATTAAAATAATTAATTATTTTTAATGGGAGCCTAAGTTTAGACTTAGGGAATTAAAATAATTAAAGTATATTAATAGAATTGGGTGTGAATCTTCTAGAAAAAGACGAAGATCGAGCCAATATGATCTAAGTTGTTGATTATGTTTTAATCTGAGCCGCTGGTTATACAACGAGAAGATTATAAGAAGGACTTCGATGGGCATTTGGAAAACAAACCGAATGAGTCTAGAGAACGAATTTCTCAAGTAAGCAGCACAGAGCAGTCGAAGCATTTGATCGAGTTGATTCGATTGCAGTGAGGGGAAGACCTCTTCCTGAATCGGGAAACTTTGCAGAGAAGGCAGAGGGAAGTACGCAGAAGAGGCAGCATAGCAGATACGCTGGGTAGCGCAATGCCACGCAGAGGCAGCGTTGTAGCCTTGAGGAGATCTGAGAATTTGCTGTAGATCAGTCAAATCCAATGCCGGAGTGTCGGGGTGTGAGACCGGAGGAGCAAAAGATCAGCATCCAGCCAGCAGAAGACCCAGCGGAATGAGGTGATGCAGTCCCCAGCCAGAGTGACCCAGATCCATGCAGAGGCAGCATGGGGTTGTCCAGTTCAGTGTTGGGTCAGTTCCAAATTTCCAGTGTCAATGTGAGGTAATCCTCTGTAAATTTATGTAGATGTTCTATGCTTGATGAAACTTTACTTTTCACCATAGCAATCACATAAACAATCAAGTAAAATGCTGATAGAACATACTAGTGGATCTATAGAAGACAAACCAGAAACAGAAAAATGTGGTGGTGCGTTACGGCGGTCAACAGGATGCTTCAACTAGCAAAGTCTCCTTGGTCAGCGAACCCAGCATGTGTCACAACAGCCCTCAAAACAGCCACGGTCAACTCAAAGTCAACCCCAGAAAAGTCAACACTGCCCCAACGGCAGCAACACCAGCGACAACGGCAGCAACAACAGCCGCAACGCCAACAACAAAGGCAGCAACAACGTCTTCGTCCTTCTTTCCCACGTGTGAACAGAAACTGCCTCCAAGGAGCTCGTACTAAATCAAAGGAGGAGATGATGTGTGAGGATGAGATGAGTGAAAAAGTCCTCCAATGTTGACTCTATTTATATCAATCACTGAGGTGTGTGACACATTTGCTAGGGGTGTAAAATCTTAAGGCCGACTTGCACATATTTGAAATTATTAAAAATAAATTCAAAATAAATGTTCTGCTCATCAGATTAAGATCAATTTTAGATCGATCTTACACCTCTCCGAAAGAGGAACCCGATACAAATATTGGTATCTTCATCTGAGCATCACAACATGGAGTTTGGACCTAGCTGTCCAATTTTAACACTCCCTCTCAACTAGGGAGAACTCCATCCACCTGTGCAATCAAACATCGTGCGTCATCCCGCCGTAACTTGCTTTGCTGGCCTCTTTATTTCAGAACAGAAGTGGGTCAGTTACAAAGACATCATTCCCCGACTGACAGATATAGCCCAGAGGTCCGAAACCTCTATCGAACTCACAAAGAGTCTCATACCAACCCAAAGTTGGTTTACCTGACCCGAAGTCAGTAGGAGGTCCAAAACCTTGCTTGGACTCAAGAGAGTCATATATACTAAGCCGAAGTTGGTCTCACTGACCTGAAGTCAGTTGGAGGTCCGAAACCTCATATGGACTCAAAGAGTCACATACCAACCCGAAGTTGGTTTATCTAACCCGAAGTCAGTAGAAGGTCTGAAACCTCACTAGACTTGATCCAAGATCAAGTGGTTGGACACGTGTCATCCTAGATAGAGAGTACGACAATCTCTGATGCGTCCATCAATCTTTGCTACTAGTCTCTAGCTTTTCCCACCTCATTGGCCAAATGAGAGGTACTTCCCATGAGTCCAAAACTCAAATGGGTAGGATGCATACGGGGCACAAATCATGAGAGGCGAACCAACTCAATCATCACGATGGGGCCCAAGCACACCAACAAGGTTCGGCAAGCCTAGCCCTGTGGTTGCTTATAGCTCCAAAAAGCTATCCCCAAAGCCCCCCAGAGCTCCCAGAGCTCATCGTCCAACAGGACCCTCAGAATAGGATCATTCCACGATTCCAAGATTCTCACGGAAGGTTAGGAACATGACCTTCCCCAAGGGCATAGTGAGAATATCCGCGACCTGCTCATCAGTTCCTATGATTGAGCCTTACAGCGCCTCGCTGTACCTTATCCCGGATAAAGTGGTACCAGCCATCAACATGCTTGGATCGATCGTGGAACACGGGATTCTATGACAAACGAATCCCCCTCTAGTTATCACAAAAGGATAACGGTGGCATCTAGCACATGCTCGAACACCTCACTGAAGAGCTTTTGCAACCAAGTGACTTCACAACAGGCCATACATGTTACAATGTATTCGGCCTCAACGATGCTCAAGGCTACCGACTTCAGTTTCCTACCCGAAGCAAATCTACGTGTGAAGTAGCATCCAGATGTGCTCTTGCGATCCACCACACTGCCAGCCCAATCGTCATCAATATAACCAAGGACTGTCATGCTCCTGGCAGTGTATCTCAACCCAACGTCTATCGTGCCCCAGAGATATCTCAAGAGTTTCTTGGCACCAACCCAGTGAATGTTATGATCAACCATGTGTTGACTCAAAGTATTCACTGCAAAACATATGTCCGGACAAGTGTTCGCTAAGAACATAAGGGCCCCTACGAGTTGACGATACTCAGTAGTATTTGTCAATACGGGCCCAGCAGCGCTGCCACTTAACTTCTTGAAGGTGAGCTCCATCGGTGTCGACATAGACTTGCAATCCACCATACTAAATCTTTCCAGAAGCTTCACAATGTGTTTTCCTTGAGAAAGGAAATCTCACCAGGTCTCTGCCAAACCTCCAGGCCTAGGAAGTAGTGCATCAGTCCTAGGTCTCTCATCTCAAACTCAGCAGCGAGCTCCCTCTTGCACTGATGAATGAGAGGGTCAGCACCTATCAGGAAGAGGTCGTCCACATACAACACCAGAATGAGAGGCTTCTCCCTATGAACCTTGAAGTAAAGGTTCAGATCAACATTACTACGAGTGAAGCCCAGCTTCATCAGGTAGCTAACTATCCTCTCGTACCAAGCTCTAGGTGCTTCCTTCAACCCATAGAGGGCTTTCTTCAACCTGCAGACATGGGTGTCCTGATCCTGGACTTCGAACCCCAGAGGTTGCTCCACATACACCTCTTCCTTTATCGCACCATGCAAAAGTGCGGTCTTCACATCCATCTGATGAAGACTCCATCCTTGCGTAGCAGGAAGGCCTATGACAGATCGGATGGTGGTCACAAGTGCAAATATGTCATCATAGTCTATGCCTTCTTTTTGAGAGGAGCCATGGGCAACGAATCTTGCCTTGAAATTTTCAGCACATTCATCAGATCCACGCTTGATCTTGTAGAGCTATTTTGAGGTGACAACTGCTTTGACCTCCGGTCTAGGAACCACATCTCAGACATCATTCTTCATTATGGACTCATACTCTTCGTGCATAGCATCCTTCCAGACTTGATGCTTTACGGCTTCCTCAAAAAGATCCAGGCTCGGATTGTACAATAGTACTCATGGCTGCTAGATACCCTTGGTATCTACTCAGTTTCTTGCTTTCACGGAATGTCCCCCTTGGGGCCATATGTCCCTCAGCATCCTCGAGAGTGTCCCTGAGCCATGATGGTCTCTTTCCCAGTGAAGGAGGTGGATCAATTGGGTCCATTGGTCCTTCAACATCAGGCATTGTCTCATCCTTCGGTTCCTCTTGATTTCCAGGCCTTGCTTCATGACCTTCCTCAGATCTCAGAAGATTGACTACTTTCCTCAGGGAAGTATCTTCATCAAAGGTGACATCGTGGCATATCTCCACTTCCCTTTGACCAGGCACATAGAATCTATAGGCCTTCGAAGTTTCACTGTAGCCCACAAACATTGTGGTCTCCCTCTTGATGCTAGCTCCTCTGCAAAAGTTCTTGATCTCGTTTGTCTCATATTCAGTGCCATTATCGGTCTGTCAGATAGCATCTCATGTCATTGCTCCCAGTGGACTTCCTCCAACCTGGTAGAGTGTATCAATTCTAGACCCAAACGTGATAGCTTCCTTGAAGCTCTTCTTCCACATGCGCACCTTTCCATCGGTGAATGCCACATTGAAACCTTTGTCTTCCATGGTTGATATAGACATGAGGTTCTTCTTCAAATTAGGTACATAGAGTACATCCAGATCTGCTTCGGGTCACAGTCCCTGTCCTTTTCACGGGATATGTGGCATTATCTCCAAGGATAATTTCCAGATTAGTATCCTTCTCAACCATATCAGAAAGTGCTTCTTTGAACCCAGTGATGTGCCTTGAAGCACCACTATCTATCAACCAAACATCAATAGTGTCAGGTGGAGATGCAGCAGAGAGGGCAGATACAAGAATGAATTCATTTCTTTTATCAACAACATTTGATTCCTCATACCTGGAATTTCTTGACCTTTTTGAAAGGTTGATCATTTATGCCAGAGGGAGCCTTCCCCTTTCCCTGGAACCTATTCTTCCTTTGATTTCCATCCCTCCAGTTGTTGTTGTTGTCATCACCATCGAGAGAATCCTTCTTGAAAGGACATTCTCTAGCATAGTGACCAGGCCTATGACAAGTGAAGCACTTGCCCTTCTTTCCTTGAGCCCCTGCTTTTCCTTTGTTCTTTGGGCCACCAGAGTTCTTTCTAGAATGAGAAGTGTATGCAACATTTCCTTCATTTCCATACTCCTTCATTCTTGATTCTTCTTGAACGCATCTTGACAGTACTTCGTCAAAGTCAGGTATCACATTATTATTTAGAATGGTAGTGTTGAACACATGCCATTCAGATGAGAGCCCTCAAAGTGCAGTGAGTACCATCTCTCGATCAGCTATTGTCTCCCCAGTAGCCAGCAGAATGTTCCTGATCTCAATCAGCTTCAGAAAGTATGATTAGACAGACTCATCCCTGCCCTTCTTCAGATTCTTCAATTGATTCTTGAAGAATAGTACTTGATTTGCATTGTTGGCCTTGAACATGATGACCAACTTATCATACATCTCTTTGGATGTGCCCAACTCAGAGATGTAGGCCACCAGACTTTTATTAATGGATTCCCTGATCATCAGCTTTGCGTTGATCTCCCCCTTCTTGTGCTTTGTTTTGGCAGCAGCAGTCGCAGTGGATGGAGGTTCTTGTATTTTACCCTGCACATAATCCATGACATCTTGGTCTTCCAATTTGAGATCCAATATCATCTTCCAAGCATGGAAGTCATTCTTCCCAATCAATTTGTCATCCTCCTTGAAGCCATAGTTTGTGGAACCCATTTTCCTCTTCAGTGATTGCAACAAATAGGGCTTGTCTTCACCTCACCTCTGATAACATGTAAATTTATGTAGATGTTCTATGCTTGATGCAACTTTACTTTTCACCACAGCAATCACATAAACAATCAAGTAAAATGCTAATAGAACATACCAGTGGATCTATAGAACACAAACCAGAAACAAAAAAATGTGGTGGTGCGTTACGGTGGTCAACAAGATGCTTCAACCAGAAAAGTCTCCTTGGTCAGCCAACCCAGCATGTGTCACAATAGCCCTCAAAACAGCCACACGGTCAACTCAAAGTCAACCCCAGAAAATTCAACGCTGCCCCAACGACAGCAACACCAGTGACAACGGCAGCATCAATGGCTTTGTCCTTCTTTCCCATGTGTGAACAGAAACTGCCTCCAAGGAGCTCGTACTAAATCAAAGGAGGAGATGATGTGTGAGGATGAGATGAGTGAAAAAGTCCTCCAATGTTGACTCTATTTATATCAATCACTGAGGTGTGTGACACATTTGCTGGGGGTGTAAAATCTTAAGGCCGACTTGCACATATTTGAAATTATTAAAAATAAATTCAAAATAAATGTTCTGCTCATCAGATTAAGATCAATTTTAGATCGAGCTTACACCTCTTCGAAAGAGGAACCCAATACAAATATTGGTATCTTCATCTGAGCATCACACACATGGAGTTTGGACCTAGTTGTCCAATTTTAACATCCTCACTAGCTTTCTATCATTCAGATTCTTTGTGGATAGCCAGAATTTGGGCATCCAATTGTATTTAGAAACTTTTGCTTAATAATATCAAACCCTCATCTGCTGCACCAGTTTTCCCACATTGGGTTTTTCCGGGGACTTAGTCCAAAAATAACGGTGTCATATGTGTTTAGTTTTCTTCTTGCTCAGATCTTCTTTCCCCGTTTATTTTTCTGCGGTTTATTTATGTAGTGAAGGTTGCAGTGTATTTTTCTTCAATATTTACTTGTAGAACACAATAAATAACTTGGATAATTTATCAAGTGGGAGAAGTAATATCAATTTGCTGCAATAGGGATTCCAGGTTTAGGAATTTTCACATGGTATCAGAGCTTGTTTAGCAGTGCAGGAGGAGCAAGAGAACAGACCAGAAGGATTTAGCATTGAAGAAGAAGCAGGAGATCAAAGAGCTATGTAAGCAACAGATCGATTTCCCCAATGATTAGGCAATCCAAGCCAGAAGGGCTAGATCTGTAAGGAAATCTCTCTCTGAGTGAATCGACAAAGGTAGGATTTTCTAGTTTGCAGTTTGTAAAAGGTAGAGGGAGCATTGCAGCAAATTCAGCGCAAATCAGCAGCTGGTGGGACGCAGTTTTCCTGTAGCGGCAGTTGTTGGTGCAGAAAGCGCCAAGAGAGAGTAGTAGAAGACACATTTGGGGGATTTCTGACCTCAGAGAATTTCTTGCCCAATAAACTCTTATTTCCCGTGCAAAAGCAACGATATCGTGATTTATTTGGCTTGCTCCAACAGGGAGTGCATAGAGCCAGCAGAGAGTGCGTAGAGCCAGTTGATCAGAGGGTTAGAGGCAGCAGATCAACATTTGATTGGGTAAAATGGCAGCCAATGGGTTGTGTGACCAGGATCATTTGGAGGGTGCCTCCAACTACGAAATCTGGAAGGCAAGGATCTCCTTCCTTCTGGATGAGCATGAGCTCAAGGCCTTCATCAACAATGCAGTAAATGAACTAGTGAATCAGCACCATTAAGAGCCTTCAAGAAGGGCATGGAAAAAGCCAAGCAGTTGATCCTCGATGGAGTGAAGGATCACATAGTTTCACACATTTCCAACAAAGGGACAGCGAAGGAAATGTGGGAAGCGTTGGCTACGTTGTATGAGGGGTCTTTCGAGCAGTGGAAGATGTTCTTGGAGGAAAATTTGCAGTGCAGTAGCAGCAGTTGGAAGCAGTTTGCAGGGTCAACAACAACATAGATGCCGCAGCGCAATAGTTGGGGGGCAGCAATGTCAAACATCAGCGACGCAGAGGGAGATGTTATAGAGTCAGTGTGATGCTTCAGCGGGATGCATTACTAGAGCACATTCCTCACTAAGAGGGAGTGTTGATTTCTGGTAGCATCGGATGTGCTCTAAGTCTCAAATTTTGTAGGGAGGCTTAGACAAATGTATTCCAAAATACCCAGAAAGCGTTTTGGGAAATTCCACCCGGATGGGGTTTTATTAAAATAACTAATTATTTTTTATGGTAGCCTAAGTCTAAACTTAGGGAATTAAAATAATTAAAGTATACTAATAGAACTGGGTGTGAATCTTCTAGAAAAAGACAGAGATCAAGTCAATATGATCTAAGTCGTTAATTATGTTTTAATCTGGGTCGTTGGTTATCCAACGAGAAGATTATAAGGACTTTGATGGGCATTTGGAAAACACATCGAGTGAGTCTAGAGATTGAATTTCTCAAGTGAGCAGCGCAGAGCAGCCGAAGGATTTGATCGAGTTGATTCGATTACAGTGGGAGGCAGTGATAGTTCCTGTTGGAAGACCTCTTCCTAAGCCGAGACTACTTTACAGAGAAGGGAGAGGTCAGTACACTGAAGAGGCAGTGTAGCAGCGACGATGGGTAGCACAGTGCCACGCAAAGGCGGCGTTGTAGCCTTGAGGAGATCCGACATTTTGCTGTGGATCAGTCAGATCCAGTGTCGGGGTGTTAAGGTGTGAGACCGAAGGGGCAGAAGATTAGCATCCAGCCAGGAGAAGATCCAACAGAAGGAGGTGATGCAATCCCCAGCCAAAGTGACGCAGATCAGCGCAGAGGTAACGTGAGGCTGTCCAGTTCAATGTTGGGTCAGTTCCAGATCTCCAGTGTCAGTGTGAGGTAATCCTCACTAGTTCTCTGTCAGTGAAATTCTCTGTGGATAGCCAGAATTTGGGCATCCAGATGTATTCAGAAAATTCTGCTTAATAATATCAAACCCTCATTTGTGCACCAATTTTCCCGCATTGGGTTTTTCCGGGGACTTAGTCCAAAAATAATGGTGTCATGTATGTTTAGTTTTATTCTTGCTCAGATCCTGTTTCCGCATTTATTTTTCCGCAGTTTATTTATGTAGTGAAGGTTGCAGTGTATTTGCTTCATTGTTTACTTGTAGAACACAGTAAATAACTTGGATAATTTATCAAGTAGGAGAAGTAATATAAGTTTGCCACAATAAGCATTCCGGTTTTAGGAATTTTCACAGTCATCAAGTGAGTATTACTCTAGGAGGTTTTTTTCACTTAATTAATTATCATCTCCCTACCAAGACTTAATAATTAATTGAGTTTTTTCCTCCAAATATACCCAAATCCGGAATACGGATTGATGGTGAGGACTTGGGTGAGTCCTAGTGTCTAGAGTCGATGTATATTACCATACTAGATCGCACAAAAAAAAAAATGTGGAATTTGGTTAGGTCTAAGTAGTCATTTTTTTTAATTTTAGATTTCCCACAAGGCGGAAATTGCAATAAAAATTGTAATTGAATTGTAATAAGTGTTGTCTAGATAAGTTGTATGGGGTATGAGTAATAAAAATTACACCTCTCACCCTCAATTTTCTACTATGACACACTTTGAGGGGTTAATATTGTGTTTTGGACCCTCAAAACTCACATTTCCTAAGTTTAGTTGAAATTGTGG
Source organism: Pinus albicaulis (assembly GCA_034641835.2). Classification (NCBI taxonomy): domain Eukaryota; kingdom Viridiplantae; phylum Streptophyta; class Pinopsida; order Pinales; family Pinaceae; genus Pinus; species Pinus albicaulis. The sequence continues at coordinate 181,597,523 of CM076584.1, forward strand.
CAATTAATTAGGCTAGAATTAAATAAAATAGAGAGAAATAAATTCCATGCGATAGAATGACATGGAAATGACTTGGAAATTATCCTAAGTCAAAGAGTTGAGTCAACGGACATGTGGAGGATGACTGACCACACTGCACCATTAATACACCATTATTTCATAAAATTAAATTTCCCAGAGATAAAACAACAGTCCATGTTACCAGAAACAGAACGAGCGCTTTCGTTTCTCAGAGAAAACGTATAAGAAACGAAACAAGACGGGAAACGGCATTTTGTACGGTTGTTTATGTTTCAGGGGCCATGAAACCGTTTTCTCCAGAAACAAACAGTTTTCTGAGAAATGTCGTTGGAATGGAACTTGAGGAAAATGTCGGTGTAAAACCCTCAAAACCCATCAAAGATTAGAAACAATTTAGCAGAGATATGAATAACTTGAGTCAGAATTCGGACTTTCACCTTGTCATGTGTATGAGGTTCAAATCATAATGGTAGGTAAACTAATTCCAAGTATTCGCTTTTGTTGTAAATCAAGAGTCCACATATACATCAATCCTTTAGAATAAGAAGGGTCGTGCAACTACAATAATGCTTTAATAGTATTTAAAAAAGGCAAAATCTATGGTATATGATAACTTGCAGTGTCCTTTATCTATAGGAGAGATAAGCTTTTGAACATATTATAGATGAAATCTGAGTATGAGTTCCTATTTGGAGAAAGAAAGTTTATACCAATGGTGAGATATGGAAAGAGAATTTTGAGTTCTTCCTGAGGAAATTTGGGGAAAGTGGAGAGGTAGTAACTTTAACATAGCGGAAAGTTCATAAATGTTCTTGGTTGTTGTAAAGCAAGTTTAAGTAGGAAAAGTTGTGCACAAACCATACAATAATCTTGATAATTCTGATTATTTGAATTTGACTTTTCTTTACTTGGATAACAACACTTATCAAATCACCCAAGTTTGCACACAAACTGTTTTGTGGAATGTATCAACGAAGTTACTTATATATGCATAACAGTTCTCTATTTTAAACTTCCATTTTTTTGTATGTTGGTTTACAAATAATATATATTGCATATGTCATAAAGCCAAAGCCATACAAGGTCAGTGAAGGCACAAATATTAGAAACCAGTAAGTAGAATTAGGTGTGATGAGCTAAATATCCCCACGGTCGACTGAGGGGCATTGCATGTTAGTATGCCTCAACTCAATTTTTGAGGTTTTTATGAGAAATGGTTTCTTGAAACTATTTGTTTTATGTTTTTCATAAAAAATAAAAATAAAAATTCTCTCTCCTTGTTTCTTGAATGCGAAACCTCCAAACTGCATTTCTCGTTTCGTTGTCGTTTCTCGTTTCTCGTTTCTAGTAACATAGGCAACAATTGCACACGTGGAAAATCGAATTAATTAGAGGAGCTCATGCACTGAAGGAATATTCTACGAAATATTTGGACTGAAGATTATGTGGGGCCTCCTCTCACAGTTCTCTCGAGTGCTTCAACACATAGCACTTCACTTGGAGGATTTACGACTTTCCTTTGGCCAGACTACGAATTTCACTAGAGGAATCACGCAGTTTCTGGGGACCTATGTAGAGCTACCTTGGGATGTTCTGGAGATGGGGCATCACTTAGTTCGAGTTTGCATTGGTTGACTAGAGGTAGCACGGTACTTTGATTCACTCATGGATGAGTTTACTTGGGCATATATGGAATTCGATTTCCCTTGTAATATCCCCAAAGGGAAGTAACCAGTAATAAACAGAAAATTGCCAGACAGATATAGTAAATACAATGCTGAACCAGATCATGGAACAATTACACATAGAATACCAGAAAACTGAGCCATTCTATTAATCTGAAAGTACATAGAGAGGAGTACAAGATAATCAGAATGAGTGCACCTATCCTTGCCCTAGGCAAGTGGAGACCCTCTCAGAAAAATAAGTTGATTCTCCTACGGCCGCATCCCAATTTGTGGGAGCGAAGCTAGGGGCGATCCCCTTCTTAGGAATGAGCTAAAATCTACGGATCACCTATACTCTGCTCGGACAAAAACCCGAAGCCGTGAAGCAAATGGACCACCGCCGCACGTCGCCCCCGAGAAACCCTCCTCCTACAAAAACGGCGGCTGCCTTGAGACGACACGGAAGCTCGGGGAACACGGCGAAGAGTGAATACGTACAGCTCCTCCCGATAAGATAACCAACTCCTGGTAGGCTCTTTGAAAAACGCGCAAAACCCACACTTAAAGACCCTACTCATCGGATACGCGTCCTCCCCTTTATTTGGATCTCGTCCTCTCTGCCCCAGTCTGCTGGATGCGAGTGCCTGGTGGATCTGCTACTATCTCCTCGGATGCGTCCTACAAGGCTAGATCTACTGCTAGCTCTTCAGATCTATGCTAGATCTGCCAATATCTCCTCAGATCTGTAACCTCAAAGGCAGGATCTGATGTTATCTCTTCAGATCTAGGCTGGATCTGCCAATATCTCCTCAGATCTGCAATGTCCCAAGCTGGATCTAGTGCTACCCCTCCAGATCTGCAACCTACAGAACCAGATCTGCAAATATCTGCTCAGATCTACAATCTCCAAGAAATTTGGATCTATCAAAGGAGTGTTCAGATACGCGTCCTTCCTTCCCTCTGGAACAGCGTCCTTCCTCCCAGATAAGAACTGCGTCCTTCCTCCTCCTGAAACAGCGTTTTACCTGCTAGATCTGCGCAGCCACAAGAGGGCTTCTTCCTCTCCGAATCTCCACCTGAAACTGCTACCAATTCCCACTGGAACTGAAGGATGAAACTCAGAAAATAACCTTACTAGGGCAGGCACTCGAAGTCCCCCGAAGCTAAGGGTGAAACCAGAAATAACCTTACCAGGGCAGGCACTCGAAGTCCCCCGAGGCTAAGGGTGAGATCTCCGACCGGAGACACTCGTGCACTAAACAGTGCTGCAGACCGACTAAAAAACCGGCGTGCTGAAGCAGACAAAAGTCTAGCTCTCAATATCAATATCAAAATATGCATACCAAATGAAGTGGGAGCCCCTCCTTTTATAATGCTAAACTCCCTCCAAAACCTTAACTGCGTCCTTCACCTTGCAATTACTCTTGGGTCAGCGTGAGGCCTCCCCTCATATACGTGTGGACCCCCAAGGCCCCCTCTTTAAGTTACAACGTTAGTCAACTAGGAAAACACTTTATTTTATAAAGTGAGGTGACTAAATTAGGTGACCCCTCTTATTCTGTTTATTTATTATTTCTAGCTAAAGCGGCAAAATTAGACAAAAATGAAATATTCAGTGCATGAAGCTAATTGGGAATATTACGATCTCCGACAACGTTGCTTGTCCTCGAGCAAGCTGAAGTGATGGATCTTTATGCAGGGTCTGCTCGCTCTCCCAAGTGGCATCCTCATGGGGCAAATTTTAGGGGTTCTCGGCAATGCTCGAACCAGCTTACTCTCTCGGCGATGCTCCCTTAATCTTTACCAAAATGTGCACAGGTCCATGGCTCCTCTCTGTCCTCTGCATCACCATGATATGAAGGGATATCTCCATGCCAGGATCCCAAACTGGCCTCTCATGGTACCAGCCAATCAATAGTCCTCCCGGATCCCATCGCCACTGTGGCCAATAATCGCCCAAGTCCCATGACTCGGACTGCTCGCTGCCTCTGGCTATGACTAAAGACCATGACTGCTGCTGCTCTGCATCTATGAATGTGTAAGTTGTCCCATCGACTGTGTACCAGCTCATCATCTCTCTCCACTCGAGGCATGAAGTGTGAAACATCTCTCTCATGTGGATCCTCCATCCCCGAGCAATCATCCAACCAAACTGAGCCACCTCCCAACAAGGCAACTCCTGAAAATCTCCTTCCACCTCAAGCTCGGGTAAAGGCGAGAACGTCGAATCTGAAGTTTGCAAACTCATTACCCTTCGATGGCAAGTGAAAAACAATCCTCCAAGGAAGGTCCCTCCAACAACGAAGAACAAGCTGGCCCAAAACAATTCATCCATGAAGAATAGGATATGTGCTTCATGGATCATCCTAATGAGATGTGTGCTGAAGGTGTTACATGAGGATACATAATGCAAACAATCCCTCACAAGGATACAGTGCAGTCTCATCCACTGCAACCTCAGGAAATCACATGGCAAGCAATGTACAAGATCCATCACATCTACTAATGGATAGTAAATGGCTGAATATGACGACAACATAGGGCCGAACACTTGCCCATGGCTGTACAATGGATGAATATCAATCTCATGGCCCACATCAAAAGAGCACGCATACATAGTAGTGGTGGCCATGCCTCCTCCCATGCTCCCATTAGAACACGTAGTGCAGAAAATACTCAAAGGCACTGGCTCGTGTCTCTCTCATAATCAAGCCTCCCATACAAAATCGACCACATATTTTTGGAAGTAAGATGGTATGGATCCATAAATGGTCTCCATAGTGTTTTGGCATGCTATGAAGAAGAATGAACCATGTCTTTGCCAAAGATAATCCTCCTCATGCTTGGAAACCCAAGTCAAAGAGAATATGCCATAGATGTCCTATATTCATTACCTCCCCTTTGTGCAACAAATATGAAGTGATCTTGGGAACTATGGGTTATGGATCCACCATATCTCTGTTGGGCACACTTCATCCATAAGTCTTTACTCCAAGGTGACAACGGCATGGCCAGGCTCATGCAAAGGAATGCGTCGATACAAACCTCTTGTTTTTGACGCTCCTTATTGAACTCCTCTAATCTGTCTTTGCAACAAATATGGAATGCTCCCCAAAATGAAAGAGCTTCCAAAACATAAAATACCAAGGAGATAAGGCCATCCCCTCTTCCTGCAACATTATGCAAAACATGAGAGAAATTATGCTCATGATCTCCCAAGCAAAGCAACAAAGTATTATGTTGCCTCCCCATACTCCCACCATACAACTCATGTGATGAAGATACAATGAATGATATGAGTATCACATCAACATCATGCATCCATGCTCTATGTTGCTCAATGATGCAAGTATCCTGCCATCTTTTCTCCATCCTCATACTCTTAGGAAGAGTGTTTGCCAAGTGATGGCCAAACTCTTTCAAGAGTAACCAGCGCAGCCAAGCCTCCTGGCACTTTGGTGTCCCACCAGTTTGCAAGCGACCTCCTAGCTCCTTTCTCGTCCTCCCATCCACTCATTCACTTGTGGATGCCTCCTTCTCCTCATCCTGGTACTCCTCCCATGAGGGATACCATCCTCCCAAATCAAATTTCTAATTTTGCACTTCATGGGATTTTGAAATATAAACTTCTTAAGGATCAATGAGACCCTATCAAGAATGAAATAGGTGGTAGGCAAAAACCTCTCATCATGATGTGTTTGGCTCAAGGGATGTCCAACACAAGCATGAGAGACGTTATCCATCCTAAGATGCCCTCCATCTTCTATCTGCTCTTGTGAGAAAGGAAGAAAGTCATTGCACCCCATGGTGTGTCGAAGTGCATCTCTAGCGAGAGCTCTCCTTGAGACCTCCCCTTCATCCATAGCCCGCTCCACCGAGCACCAACTCAAAACCTCTCGCCATCCAATCTCAATACGTGGCTGCTGTACCCTGTACAACTCTGATCGTCTCATACCACTATCCCAGTCAACATATGAGACCTGACTAGGTGGCTCTGCCTCTCTCTCTCCAACGGGAAGAGATGACCCAACAATGCTAACAACGCTGCTAGTCCGTCCATGCATGCCTGAAGGGGAATGATCTGACGCTCCCTCGTGCCCTCTGGTTGTACCATCAGGGAATCCAGCTGTTCCCCAGTGCGGACCAACTTGGCCGCCGACTTGGCACAAGTCGCTCTCATACCCTCCAGCTCCTGGTCCTGCAACAAAATGGTCTCCCGTACTGACGCGGCCTTCTCTCTCAAACCTCGAAGGTCCGTCCGAAGCCGATGATACTGCTGTCTGCAACTATCATCCAATACCTCTGTACCTGCTAGTACCTCATCGATAGTGGATATATCTCCTGATACCTCAACCATCTGTCGTGTGCTGCTACCACGCTTCCGGACATGGCTCCGATCATCACCTCGGTGGATGGCTCTACGAGGTAGGCTCTACCTCCTCCACTACGATATCAACGGCACGGTCGAGGATGTCTCTAATGAGGGTGAATCTTTGTGTCACACTGAGTGTAACCTCGGACTCCACACAATCCTGTGTGTCCCTCTGTCTCCAAGTGTGAGAGTAGCATTTTTAATGGTTTTCCTCCCGATACTAAGTCAAAAGTGGAAAAAGAGGTATCCAACTTGTCCACCCAAGCTTTTTCTGAGCGCCTGGATGACCCGTCAAATGTCGGTGGATGGAATCTGTCCACTGTGCGCTGTAAGCCCCCATCATGTGAGTGCTTGTTCCCTTTGTGAAAGTTGTGAGGTCTACTATCACGCTGGAACTGAACATAATCTCTACTAGCTGTGCAGTGGTATCCGTGCCCCTTGTGCTGCTCAGGGGGTTTGATGCCGCATCGATACTGGAGATAGCGCTCAAAGGGGAGAGTATCCATGAATGCATGTCCTAAGCCCTGGTACTCTGCAAGAATGTCAGCCATCCGACCCGGATCTATCTCTCGCTGTACTGCTGTTCCTGCGTCCTCCGGTAAGAATGTGGGCATAGTGGGACGTGTGGGTGTACATGATGCCATATGCTGAGTGGCATCATCTGAAACGTCCCCGAAAACCCCTAGGGGGAGTTCTCTGCGTGATACCTCTCCCAGTGCCAAATCCTCTTGGATATGTGATGGATGAGTGCATCAACTTCAGCAATGTACGCCATCGGATCATTTGCTACGGGTCCCTCACGAGCTCCTCGGAAAGCTGCAGTGGCACAACGAAACCATCTGGCCTTAACTTTGACCTCAGGTTACCCATTGGAAACTACTCGAAGATTCGAGAATTTGGGAAAGTGATCCTTGTCCAAAACCCGAGAAAAACCCGGAAAACGTTTTCCCTAATTCAAACTTCAAAATTTGACCCTTTTTTATTTTGGCCCTTTTTCCAGCGTTTTAATTGTGCAAGCGACCTGCTCTTTTGTATGATCTCTTTCGATGGTGCCTAGACCCTTGGTAGGTTTGGAGTACTTTGATACCCTTTATGTATCCTCAAAGGAAGTAACCGATGTCATAGAAAATTGCCGGACAGATATAGTAAATACAATGCTGAACCAGATCATGGAACAATTACACATAGAATACCAGAAAACTGAGCCATTTTATTAATCTGAAAGTACACAGAGAGGAGTACAAGATAATCAGAATGAGTGCACCTATCCTTGCCCTAGGCAAGTGGAGACCCTCTCGAAAAATAAAGGAAAATAGGCCTTTCTGGCTGTCAGTGTTGAATGAAGACTAGGGGCGATCCCCTTGCCGGAATGAGCTAAAAATCTGAATCCACCTATACAGCGCTCGGACAAAACCCGAAGCCGTGAAGCAAATAGGCACACCAGATAAAATCGCCCCAGAAACCACCCTCCTACAAAAACGCTGTGCCTTCAGGAACAGCTCAGAAGCTCAAGAAATATGCTGGCAAAAGGGCTGGATCTACCCACAAATCCTCCAGATGAGATGACCAACTCCTCAAGGCTGAAAACACTGAAAAATGCTGCCAGAAGCCCACATAAAGACCCTACTCATCAGATCTGCGTCCTCCCTGACTGGATCTGCGTCCTCTCTGCCCAGATCTGCTGGATCTGAGTCATACAAGGCTGGATCTGCTACTATCTCTCCAGATCTGCGTCCTACAAGGCTAGATCTGCTGCTAGCTCTTCAGATCTATGCTAGATCTGCCAATATCTCCTCAAGTCTGCAACCTCAAAGGCTGGATCTGATGTTCTCTCTTCAGATCTAAGCTGGATCTGCCAATATCTCCTCAGATCTGCAATCTCCCAAGCTGGATCTAGTGCTACCCCTCCAGATCTGCAACCTACAGAACCAGATCTGCAAATATCTGCTCAGATCTACAATCTCCAAGGCTGGATCTATCACTGTGCCTTCAGATCTGCGTCCTTCCTCTTCCTACTGGAACAACGTCCTCACTCCAAACTGATCTGCGTCCTTCCTGCTGCTGAAACTGCGTTTTTCCTGCTAGATCTGCGCAGCCACTAGAGGGCTTCTTCCTCTCTGACTCTCCACCTGAAACTGCTACTGAAACTGAAAGATAGAACTCAGAAATTAACCTTACTAGGGCACTCGAAGTCCCCCGAAGCTAAGGGTGAAACCAGAAATAACCTTACCAGGGCAGGCACTCGAAGTCCCCCGAGGCTAAGGGTGAGATCTCCGACCGAAGACACTCGGTTGCACTAAACAGTGCTGCAGACCGACTAAACAACCGACGTGCTAAGCAGACAGAAGTCTAGCTCTCAATATCAATATAGAATAATGCATACCAAATGAAGTGGAAACCCCTCCTTTTATAATGCTAAACTCCCTCCAAAACCTTAACTGCGTCCTTCACCTTGCAGTTACTCTTGGGTCAGCGTGAGGCCTCCCCTCATATACGTGTGGACCCCCAAGGCCCCCTCTTTAAGTTATAACGTTGATCAACTAGGAAAACACTTTATTTTATAAAGTGAGGTGACTAAAGTGAGGTGACCCCTCTTATTTCTCACTTTATTTATTATTTCTAGCTAAAGCGGCAAAATTAGACAAAAATGAAATATTCCAATTAGCAAAGCTAATTGGGAATATTACATCCCTTGAGGTGCACATATGGAATTCAATTTTGCTCTGGTGTCTCTGTCTTCTCCACATCAAACTCAGCTTATCTCTCCTTGGGATTTGCTCCAAGTTTAGTTCTCACATGCATTCTTCCTTGGGATTTGCTCCCAACTCTCTATATAATAGAGCCATGGGCTCTCATATGTATCATGTGATATGAGCTATTGGTCTTGAGGACACATTGTTGGATTGTACACGTACTTGCAATATAATACAAAAGTATTTGGGGTAACTTGTGATGGTGTTCTTCTCCATGCATATGTGGTAAATTCTTGACTTCTTGTTATACTTCTATTTATTTCTTCATGCTATTGTTTCCTTCATGTTTGTTTCAAGTTATGTTAGTATGCAACTATCTCATATTAGAATAAGAATTACTTAACTGCTCTAGGAAAATAAATCTTCTAGTTGATGTCAAATATATCTCTAAGAACTCTTTCCAATGCACTTATTTAATTTCGTGTGAATCTAATGAGTTGTGGTAAAGTTTTGTAGAGGAATCATTCTTTGGTCATGCATTCAAACATGAGGGGAAGTTCTCGGAGGAACCAAGCCATTCTTGAAAATATTCAAGGAGAACCCACATGCGTTTAATTCTAAAGTCTCATCTATTTCGATTTGTTTTGCAGGCATGCTTTTAAGTTTTAGGCTCTTATTTATTGCATCAAAATTATATAAAAAAAAATACATGTTTTTCACATAGTGCACTTCATTTATCAATATCTGGCTATTTCAAAGAGCTAAGTCATGGCTAGTTAAAGAGGAGAGTTTGCTCATACTCTTTGGCCTAGCCTCTTGTAGATTATTTTTGTAATATACTTTGTGATTTCTTGAGCTAACATTTGCTGTTGTAGATCTACTTTAACTTGTTGTCTTGTAGCTACTTGCAAGTTTCATCTTCAGAAAACTACTTACAAATTTGAATGCAGGACCTTGGGGCTCCAACTTATAGATCATTTCTTTCCCTTGGTCGTGAGCATTAGAGGACATTTATTTGACAAAACCGAGATTTCCTCAAGGGAGGCCGAGTTCATTTTGGGCCTCTATTTCTCTCTCTTAACCGTGGAACTCAAAGAGGCTTTGCCTCTCTTCTTCTCCCTCGAAAAATCTGCATTTTATTGAGTTTTTGTAGGCCTCAAATTGCAGAAATTTTCAACAAGGAAAGGTCTATGGCTCAAGCCTAAATTGTGAAGACTTTCCTTGGATTTTAGAGAAGACTTCGTTAGTTTTCTCCTTCTTGTAATAACTAATAAAATGCTTGATTTTGGGAGAGTGGGTTTCTTAAAATGGAAACTAGGACCAAATTCCACTTTGAACAGCTCCTTTGGGAAAGTTAATTGCAGCATTAAATTCCTCTTTTCGAGAGGACCAAAATTGATCTAAAGATTGTCAAATTTGAATAAGTAAAAGTGGGCTTTTGAATTTATTCTTTCTCACAAACATCATCAAGGTCGGGCCTATCTCCATTTCGGCTCAAGAGGTTCAAAAGACACGTCCCTTGGTCCTCTTCCGATTTGTATAAATAGGGGTGCCTCCACCCTCATTAGGAGACATCCTTGGAGCAGCTCGTTGGAAAGAAAGGGTCTTTGTTTGGTCGCAGGTTAGGAGCGTCATTGTGCCAGGCTCACAAGGGAGAAGCTCATTGGAGTGTAAGGGTTTTTGTTTGGACCGCAGCAAGGAGAGGTGGTTCAACATATATGTATTAGGGCTGTTTTGAAGCATATTTCATAGGACCAGAGGTTGGGTTGGAGGTCGAGATTATTTGCTTAAGGGTCTAGGAAAGGAGGGGTTGTTTGCGAGTCTATTAAGGGCTAAACCGAGGCTATGAGAGGTAGCAGTGGAAGGTTGTTAGGGTGCCACAGAGGACTGCAGTAAGTCGCAGGCCTTGTGAAAGTTCCTAGATTTGACGATCTAAGGAATCCTACTGCATCAACTGAGTGTACTTCTCCTATTAAGTAAATTACATTTACAGAATTAATTCAGATCTGAATTATTGAAGTAACTACTGAAGCAACCTACACTAAATAAAATATGATTCTGAAACAAGGAAACTAAGAAAGAAATCAATCACACATAGGACATAATTATTTTTGGACTAATTCCCCAGAAAAACCCAATGCAGGAAAACCGATGCAGCAGATCTGAGGGTTTGTATTATTAAACAATAACAAATCCAGAATACATCTCTGAATACCTCAAGGGTTATTCAGTTACAAAGAGAAATATTGGCAAAAAGAAATTGTGAGAATACCTCACTCAATCACTGGAAAATCTGGTTGATCCGGTCGATAGAAAATCTGCCTCTAGAGGTCTCTGCGCAGTGACTGCGTAGGTCCTACATCACCTCCTTTAGGCACTGCGTCACCCCAACAACAGATCGATCTGACTCCCAAAATCACAGATCTGGGCCTCTGGGTCTAACACCCCGGCTTTTGACTTATGGATCTGATCCGGCAGCTGAATCTCAGACTCCCTCTGAACCTTTGTGCAGCCTCTGTGTAGCTCTGACTGGCTCTGCGTAGCCTCTGCGTAGCTCTGATTGGTTCTACGCAGCCTCTGTGTCACCCTGACTGGCTCTCTTTGTTGATGATTCTCCGGCTGAGAAAATATTTCTCTCTAGATGCTACTCTACCCCTCACCGCACTGAATCACTTAGATCTGATCTTCGTTCGAGCACTACTCCGTCAAAAGAATTCAATCTCAAGATTCACTCCATGTGTCTCTTTCCAAATGACCCTCAAGTCTTCCTTTATAGTCTTCTTGTTGAGAAATCAATGGTCGAGATTAGATCTCTAATCAATGGCTAAGATTATAACATGACTTGATCTCCACCTTTTCTAGATTATTCTCACTCTATTTTATTCATGTCCTTTAATTATTTAATTTCCCTAAGTTTAGACTTAGGGTCTCCATTAAAATAATTAATTATTTTAATAAAACATTAACCGAGTGGAATTTTCACAAACGATTTCTGGGTTCTTTAGAATACCCGTGTTTAAGAGTCTCCACCAAATTTGGGGCTTAGAGCACTTTCCAATGCTACAAAAATCAACACTCCTTAGCAAGGAAGGTGCTCTAACAATATGCCTATTGCATACTGCTCTGTCCCTAAAGCATCCTCTGCGTTGCTGAAGTCCATCAATCTCTGTGTTGCTAATGTAACTGTATTGCTACCCATGACACTGCCACTGCCACTGCATCCGTACTACACCTCCCTCTCAAGTGTTGCACCTGCTATGTTGTTAGCACTGCCACTGCTAACATTGCATCTGCACTGCAACTCAGCTGCTGAGAGAAACAGCTGAACTCACCCAGAACTGCACAAGTGTTTAGTGGATGCACCTTGGTGCTGAGGACTCTGACTACAAGTAACAACTTTGTTGTCCCTCTAATGCACTGCGTTGTTGTTGCTCTGCACTGCACAGCACTGATCTACACTGCGATGCACTCATGTGCACTGCGTTGCTACTGCTACGTTGTTGTTGCTCTGCTTTCCACTGCACAACACTGATATGCACTCCTGTACACTGTGTTGCTACTGCTGTTCCAGAAATAGGCTTTGTTACCCACTGCATGGTCGTCTCCATCACTCCTCGACTCTAATTGAAACTCCTCCATCCCGCTACTGCTGATTATGGGCTCCTGTAGCAAGGTAATGATCCATGAGGTGGGCTCCTCAAGGATTCTGCCCAACTAAAGTTCAAGGTAAACTACAGTTCTACGTCACCCCACTTCTTACCAAGAGAAGCATGGGCACTCATAGCAAACTCATCCTGCTCGATCTTTGCGGCTGCAACTATCAAATCATGCATCTCATCCTTGTCTTTTTTCTTCAAAGGACACTGTGATGCAAAGTGGCCCATCCCACCACATCTGAAGCACTTCACCTTCGAGACATCTCTCTTTTGTCTTCGTTGCCCTTGCTACCCTTTCGATGCGAGGGTTGCATTCTCCTCCTCCTCCAAAGTCTTCAATCCGCTACCGTTGTTGACGTCAAGCTTGCACTTGACTTGATCTCTCCTCAGCTCTTCCTCGTGAAGTGTTGCCCACATTTGCTCCCATTTAGGACTCTAGAGCCTCCTTGGTTATGTTTTTGTTTTGGTCTATATATCATCATCATGTATTGGACAGTGAACTGGGTGCAATTTTGATATAATGGATATATTCATGCTTTGTGTTTGGAAACATGAATGAAAATCTTTAAAATTATGTTTTTTATAAAAAAAATTAATATTTAATGTATTTTTTACAAAGACCGAGACATTGAAACTGAACCAGCCGAGTCGATACCGAGTTGGAGTCGGAGTTGGAGTTGAAGTCGGAGCCAATCCTCGGCTGTTTCGGAACCCGAGTCTGATTTTTAAAACACTAACTGAAAGGATGGGTGTTGCAGGATCTTCTCACCCTCCCAAGTGGCATTCTCATCTGGAAGGTTCCTCCATCTCACCAAGTACTCTTTGACTGTCCTGCTCCACAACTGTCTCTCCCGGGTGTCTAAAATAGCCTCCGGCTATAACACCAGATGCCCCTCATCATCCGTGGGTGGGAGCTCACCTGTTGTCCCAAAGCCTTCTTCAAGCATGACACATGGAAAATATTATGTATCCTGCTCCAAGTTGGCAGTTCCAACTCATATGCAACTTCTCCTACCCGCCTGCTCACTCTATAAGGCCCATAGAAGTGGGGCTTAAGCTTTTCAGCTCCCTTTTTATTCAGCGTAGACTACTTGTATGGCTGAAGTCGGAGGTAGACCAAGTCACCTACCTCAAACTATCTCTCTATCCATACAGTGTCTACTAGTTCTACGTTGTAACCAAGTTGTCCTTAAGAGCCCACAGTATACCTTGGCTCTCTTGGATCCAGTCCTTAGCCCTAGGGGCCTTGCTAGCTCCAAACGTAACATCAGCAAAAGTCAGAGCATTATATCCATACAAAGCATAAAATGGAGACATACCGATATGTTGAGAATTTGGAGGGGTTACGGTTAACACAAATTCTCTTCTTGATAATTACTTGTGAGCTAGCCTGTGTAGCTTATGTATTCTCTTAGTTAATCTTTCATCAAGTCAATTATCAAAATGCATAGGACACAAATATTTACGCAGAAGTAATACTTTTATTGTAGGAAGGTAAATCACATATTTACCTTCCTTATATTACACTTCAGATCTGCACTTCAACACTTCACTTGCCTTCAGCATTTAGCATTTACTTTCAGCATTTCGAATTTACTTCAGCATTTCGGGGTTAGCTACAGCACTTCAGATTTATACTTCGGATTTACCTTCAGACTTTCGGACCTTCAGACTTCACTTTTACCTTCAGACCTTCAGACCTTCAGACTTGGCTTTTTCCTTCAGATCTGCACTGTTCCTTCCGCAATTTATACTCTTGAATACGCACCAAATTATGTCCTTTAGATCCGTACTTAAACTCTGAAAAGGCTCAGACTGATCCACAGATTTCTTGTTCTCCAAATGAGCCGCAGGACAGTCATATATATAGATGACTTGTCCAGCTATTAGGCCGACCATTCTATTGGTATTTAGGCCGACTAGATAGCTTGCAAATTAGGTCGACTTGTAGTTTATTTTCTCCAGCATTTTTATGAGGTATTACTTCACATATATTCCTATATTGTTGTAGGTTGTTTCCGCTATATTTTGAGCTTGTCTGCCAACACTTCTGGAGAGTTGTTTGAGAGCTTCTTTACAAGGTCTTGGAGCATATCCATCTGAAGTGGATCCTTCATGATTTTGACACTTAATCCTAGAAGACAAGAACCTAATAGACATCAAGTCAACATGAAGACCGACCTAGTTACATTTTACAACACTTCCTCTTAACTAGGGAGGTATTCATATAGTTACATGATCACTTTCAATTTTTCAAACTAAAGAATCTCATAAGAAAAATCGGATTGGTAATCGCATCTATATAGCATCATATCAACCAACATTGTCCTAGTGCAAGGCCTTGACTAACAACCCCATCTCTTCAATGAGACAATGGGCTTCAATGCTGGCGAGACACATGACTTACATACACCTTCGTCATTGTCTCTCCAAGGTACATACTCCACCCGGGCGTTCCCAAAGTATGACCTTCTTGGACTATTCTTCTCTTGGGTAGCTAGCCCTCAAAGAATATCGGTCCCCGACTACTCTTATCTTGAATGCCCCATCACATTCTCAAAGAGTATCGAATGCCAGATGATCAATCCTCCATTCTGTCTTCGAAGACCAGAATGATGTGTCTATCTCTCCCTCTCAACCAGGGAGGACCTATTCCACAAGGGAATGTACTCATTCCTAAACAAGGAATGTACCTAAGCTCATTCTTAGGAATTACCAAGTTTCTTCCAAGAAAGAAACTTACCATCAGGCTCCCTCTTAACCAGGGACCTCCAGCAACAATGGTGAGACACCCAATTGCTCATGAAGAATTCATGTCCTCGATGTCATGGATTTCGATATTGAGGAATCTCCATCTTTTAGCTTCATAGGGCATAGATCATCCATCACTTTTATCTTGAGTCAAGTCGGCTATCAGAAAGTGATTCATCAGACTTCGTTATCTGGTCCACTTGTTATGCCATGCTGTTTTCCTTAGAATCATCTCAAAAATCATACATCCTTTCTTATGATTAGCAGCCCTGCACAAGTTCATCCAGATAAGCATATACATACGAATTTTTAGAACAAAAGTTACATTAGTGATGATCTTTCACCATGACATCTTCTTATAGGCATCGACATCCTTTATACAGATTGACACATCTCCTGATTATATGTTTTTCCAAGGGTCTTCTTCTTTACCAAACTTTCGTCAAAGTCTACATATCTTCCCAAGAGATCTCCTAGTCACATCTTCTTGGCCTTCGGATGATAACTGCCTCTTGACATGGTTGCATTTCAAGATCTCTTCCTCTCTGCACATGCTTTATTTCCAGGAACTTACAACTTTTCTAGTTTCTTGTTCATATACAACCACCTCGTATTTCATGAGGACATATTATGTTGATTTCATCTGTCCGTGCACTGAGAGATACTCCTCCATAGATCATGCTTCTAAATACAAAAGTTCATTACCTGCAACCATATGACATGACTTCACTGCATCCAATGTTAGCATATAAATATATACATACCTCATACCCTTTTTCCCTTGAGTCATCTTGTAGCAACTTCTCAAGAATGAAGAGCTTCATTCTCTTGGCATGCTCCATCAATCCCAGAGATCTGTTTCCATGATGACCCTTGCTCTTGATGACTGCTTTCCATTAGTAATGTTATTAGAGAGGTTTTCCCCGAGCTGATTCAGCAAGAGCTCCTATGTAATATCCCCAAAGGGGAATAACCAGTAATAAACAGAAATATGCCAAACAGATATAGGAAATATAGTGCTGAACCAGATCACTGAATCATTACACATAGGATACCAGAAAACTGAGCCATTTTATTAATCAGAAAGTACATAGAGAGGAGTACAAGTAAATCAGAGTAAGTGCACCTATCCTTGCCCTAGGCAAGTGGAGACCCTCTCAACAGATAATGGCTGCAACAAGGACAGCGTTCTAGCTGCTCATGAAGACTGAAGATGGGCTGCGCTGGTACTAGGGGCTGAAGACTGAAAAATAACTGATATCCAACTGCAAACCCTCTCCAATGAAAAACGCTGTCTCTGCTAGTGTCAGCGCAGAAACAGATGGAGCACCAGTCACCCAAACCTCCAGACAGATGGATCAGCTACTGAAGGCTAGAAAACGCTGTTGAGCCTATCTCCCACAAGCCTGCTCATCAGATCAGCGTCCTACCAAGTGGATCTGCCTCCTGAATGCTCAGATCTGCTGGATCTGAAGCCTCCAAACCAGATCTGCGTCCTTCCCTTCCTGATCTGCGTCCTCCTAAGTCAGATCTGCTGCTACCTTTCAGATCTATGCTGGATCTGACAATATCTCTTCAGATCTGCAACCTCCAAGGCTGGATCTGATGTTATCTCTTCAGATCTAGGCCAGATCTGCCAATATCTTCTCAGATCTGCAGTCTCCCAAGCTGGATCTAGGGCTAAACCTTCAGATCTACACCATACAGAATCAGATCTGCAAGTATCTGCTCAGATCTACTCTCTCCAAGGCTGGATCTATCACTGTACCTTCAGATCTGCTTCCTCCTCTTCAGAACTGGACAGCGTCCTCCCTTATAAATTGATCAGCGTCCTTCCTCCTCTTGGACAGCGTTTTCTCTGCTCAGTTCTGGACTGCGTCCTCCCTGGACAACGTCCTCACTCTCCTAGCCTGATCAGCGTCCTTCTCCTCCAGGAACAACGTCCTCTCTCCTCTGGAACTGCGCAGCCACAAGAGGGCTTCTTCCTCCTCAGATTTGTACCAGAAATTGCTGCTGCTTTGCTACTGAAACTGAAAGGTGTACTCAGAACAGAACCTTACTAGGGCGGGCACTCGAAGTCCCCCGAAGCTAAGGGTGAAACCAGAAATAACCTTACCAGGGCAGGCACTCGAAGTCCCCCGAGGCTAAGGGTGAGATCTCAGACCGGAGACACTCGTGCACTAAACAGTGCTGCAGACCGACTAAACAACCGGCGTGCTGAAGCAGACAAGAGTCCAGCTATCAATAAGAATATCAAATCATGAATGATCAAATGAGGTGAGAGCCTCTCCTTTTATAACATAAAACTCCCTCCAAACTTAACTCACCCTGGATCTGCGCAGTTTACCTTGGGTTAGCCTGATGCCTCCCCTCATCATATCCATGTGGACCCCCAAGGCCCCCTCTCTAAGTTACAACGTCCATCTACTAGGAAAAAGAACACTTTATTATAAAGTGAGGTGACTAAAGTGAGGTGACCCCTCTTATTTCTCACTTTATTTATTATTTCTATCTAAAGCGGCAAAATAAAGCAAAATGCAATATTCCAATTAGCAAGGCTAATTGGGAATATTAACTCTACATGCTACATCGGGATGCTACCACTACTTCCTATCATATAGCCATGAGAAATCACTTAAAGAAGAAGATGATCTCAATCGTAGTGTAGATCCCTTGCTTCTTCTTTCTTAGATTTTCTTTGAATCATGTTCTTCCTTTTCTACAAATGTTTGAGTTCTACAAAACTATTGCCTTCAACTTCTTCCATAGAAACCCTAGGTTGATGAGTGAAGTATCTTATCCTATGATTTTGTTACCCTCATGATCATATGAGTTCTTGTTTCTTATACTTCCATGATGTCACATTGCATCAAATATTAAGCAGGATCTAGGAGCCATAAAGAGACTTATTATGAGAGGGACTATTCTTAATGATCTCTTACTCCCTCTTTCCATCCACTCCTTCCATCCTTTCTGGTGACATGAAATTTCTTTTACTGTTCATAATTCTTCTTCCAACTTCTTTTGTGTCTCCAATATTGTTCATGTGAGAGATCCTTAAGAGTTCCTTTCCATGAATTAAAAGGAGACCCTTATCTATGACTTTAGTTATCTATGAGGACCATGACTATCCTCCTTGTTTCATGCAAGGATCTTGGTAGCCCAACCAGCTTATAGATCTCCCTGCAAAAAAAATTTCATTTAACCAAATTTGATTACAAAATGAAAGATACTTACTTGATAAGTGAAGATAAAGTCTTCAGCTTGATTTCTTCGATGGTGGTTTATAAAAGATGTGTTAGTGCCTTCTTTTTGGATGATCTTCTTCAAGGGTAAGGATTAGATCTTTGTTGTAATGATGATAAAGCCTTCTTTTGGTTGTTTATGTCTTTTTGCTATTTCTGTCATGAAACCGAGGTCTCATTTTTGGTGTTGAAATCATTCTTTTAAGATAGCACTTATGAGTTCTCCAAGATTGGGGTGCCAATATATACGTATATTTGTTCCTTTAGTCATGAGGTGGCAGTATAGATATGAATTGATCCTTTATTACTTTGATGGAAATATAGAAAAGGTTTTACACTAAAATTTTGTGATAGCTTGAATATCTTAGTTTGTAGTTATATAATACTTCTATCTGAGATAGTATTATGAACTCCCTCTCTAAGATATCTAACTTGATTTTTGAGATATAAAACTTGATCTCTGAGATATATCGAACTCTTTTCTATTCTTCAATTGCACCAAACTTGTTTTATGAAGTTGCACTAAACTTGTATCACTGAATTTTCATCGAACATGTGTCTTTGCAATTGCACCGACCTTGTATCAATACCATCGAGCTTGTATCTCTGCAATAGCACCCAAATTCTTCTTTGTAATAGAATGAAACTTATTTTCTATGAATTTGATCTCAGACGGTAACTTTTATCAATATTTTCTTGATAATAAGGTGATCTTTTACCATAGCTCCGATACCATGTTGAGAATTTGGAGGGGTTACGGTTAATACAAATTCTCTTCTTGATAATTACTTGTGAGCTAGCTTGTGTAGT
The DNA here is from genome assembly GCA_034641835.2 of Pinus albicaulis. NCBI lineage: Eukaryota > Viridiplantae > Streptophyta > Pinopsida > Pinales > Pinaceae > Pinus > Pinus albicaulis. Next base: position 181,616,738 of record CM076584.1, read on the forward strand.
TAATCTTTAATCAAGTTAATTATCAAAATACATAGGACACAAATATTTATGCAGAAGTAATAATTTTATTGTAGGAAGGTAAATCACAGATTTACCTTCCTTACATTACACTTCAGATCTGCACTTTAGCACTTCACTTGCCTTCATCATTTAGCATTTACTTTTAGCACTTCGAATTTACCTTCAACACTTCGGGGTTACCTACAACACTTCAGTATTATACTTCAGATTTACCTTCAGACTTTCGGACCTTCAGACTTTGATTTTACCTTCAGACCTTTAGACCTTCAGACTTCACTTTTTCCTTCAGATTTGCACTGTTCCTTCCACAATTTATACTCTTGAATCCGCACCAAATTCTGTCCTTTAGATTTTTACTTAAACTCTGAAAAGGCTCAGACTGATCTGCAGATTTTCTTGTTCTCCAAATGAGCTGCAAGACAGTCATATATATAGATGACTTGTCCAGCTATTAGGCCGACCATTCTATTGGTATTTAGGCCGACTAAGTAGCTTGAAAATTAGGCTAGCTTGTAGTTTATTTTCTTCAGCATTTTTATGAGGTATTACATTACATATATTCCCATATTCTTGTAGGTTGTTTCCTCTATATTTTGAGCTTGTCTGCCAACACTTCTGGAGGGCTGTTGAGAGATTCTTTACAAGGTCTTGGAGCATATCCATCTGAAGTGGATCCTTCATGATTTTTAAACTTAATCCTAGAAGACAAAAACCTAATAGACATCAAGAAGAAGTCTATCTACATAATAAAATCTTGCTCATGAAATCCATGAAGCAAGTACAATAAAATACATTTTATTATCTTTGTCTCCTCCTTTTCATAATTACATAGTCAACATGAAGACCGACCTACTTACATTTTACAACACGATAGACATATGGAAAGTGGTGTTGTAGCAGTATTCTCCCAAGTGAAGCCAACGTAGCCATGCCCTCTGCTACCCCGTGACATAACTCTGCAAGTAGCCTTCCAGCCACTTGTTCACTATCTCTGTCTGCCCATCCGTCTGTGGGTGGTAGCTGGTACTAGGAGTTAACTCGGTACCCACCAAACGAAAGAGCTCATGCCAAAAACCAGCCATGAAACGGCTGTCCCTGTCACTGACTATGGTCTTCGAGAGACCATGCAGTCTGAAAACATCACGGATGAATAGCTCGGCCACCTATGAAGTTGTGTACTCTCCGAATATGGCAAAGAAATGGGCATACTTTGTTAGTCGATCAACAACCACAAAGATGCAATCCTTGCCCTGCACTGTGGGCAACCTTGTGATGAAGTCCATGGAGATGTTTTCCCACTTTCCTTCTGGAATGGGAAGCGATTGTAGCAAACCAGCAGGGTGGCTTATCTCCCCCTTATTCCTCTGACACACTTCGCACTCCTTGACATGTCGGAGTACGTCCTCTTTGAGGCCTCTCCAAGAGAACCTCTCCCTGATGGCCTTGTAGGTCTTTGTGAACCCCAGGTGACCTGATAGCGGCGAATCGTGGGATGCACGCAGTATCTTCTCCTTGAGCTGGGAATTACCAGTCAAGAAGATCTTGTCCCAGTAATAGATGACCTCATCCATCACCATATACCTGTCATCTATAATCTGGCCATCCAACACCTCACAAGCAAAGCAGTCCTTCAAATACTCCACCAGCAGTTGAGCCCTCCAGTTTGCGTTTAAGCTCATCAAGGACAATGTCGTTGGCCTACATGACAAGGCACCTGCCACCACATTCTTCTTCCCTTTGACATACTCAATGTCAAAGTCATAGGCCTGTATCCTACTGACCCACTTTTGTTGCCTCTCCTACAATTGCTTCTGCTCAAGGAAAAACCAAAGGCTGTTGTGGTCAATCCTCACTCGAAACATGTTACCCACCAAATATTGTCGGAACTTAGCCAATGCGTGCATAATGGCTGGCATCTCCTTGTCGTATATTGGATACAACCTCTCATGCGGCAGTAGCTTCCGACTCTCGAAAGCTATAGGGTGGCTCCCCTGCATAAGAACTATGCCTGCTCCTTCCCCTGAAGCATCACACTCCAGAATGAAGGATTACATGAAGTCCGGCAAGGCCAATACCGGATAGCTGCTCATCACCTCTTTGAGTTGTCAAAAGCCCTTTGCGCAGTGTCAGTCCAGCCAAATGCCCCCTTCTTAGTGAGGTCCGTGAGGGGTGCAGCAAGTTGTGAAAACGCCTTTACAAATTTCTGGTAGTAGGTGCTGATGCTTACAAATCCTCGGAGCTCTGTCACATTCTTCGGTTCCGGCCAATCCCAAATGGCTCGGATCTTCTCCTCATGGACTCTTACCCCATCCACACCAATGATGTGCCCCAAATAGAGCATCTATGTAAGCCTGAATTCGCATTTGGAGAGCTTAGCATAGAAATGTTGCTCCTCCAAGATACGCAGAACAACCTCAATGTGCTGCAAGTGCTCCTCCCATGTGTGGCTATAGATGAGGATATCATCAAAGAACACCTTCACAAACCTCCTCAGCTGACCACGGAAAATGTGGTTCATGCAAGACTAAAAGGTGACCGGTGCGTTGGTTAGCCCAAAGGGCGTCACCAGAAACTCGAAATGGCCATAGTGGCACCTGAATGTAGTCTTGGGAACATCCTAGTCCCTCACCTTGCTCTGATGGTACCCCGACCGCAAATCGATCTTGGAGAAGAACTTCGATCCCCTCAGCTCCTCCATCAGCTCATCAATCCTGGGGATGGGGTATCGGTTCTTCATGGTCTTTTTGTTGAGCGCCCTGTAGTTAATGCACATCCGCAATGTGCCATCCTTCTTCACCAGAAAAACAGAAGAAACAAATGGGCTAGTACTGGGTCGGATGTGTCCCAATGCCAATAGCTCATGGATAGCTCTCTCAATCTCATCCCTGTACGCCTTGGGGTGCCTATAGTGGGTGGTGATCACTGCCTGGATCCCCTGCTCCAACTCAATAGTGTGCTCAAACCCCCAGTTCGGCAGCTATCCCAGTGGTATGTCCCCAAAACCGTGGAGTAACGGTCCAATATCGACTGCACATCGGGGTGTATTCGCTGCCTTGGGACTCCTACCTCTAAAATACGCAGCTCTACTGCCCACTCTATCCCCCTTCCGGAAGTCTGCCTCCATCCGGTGTGCTGAAACTATCTGAGGAGGGTATGTGTGCATGCCTCTGATCATCACATGATTCCCGCTCTTCTTGTCTGTCCACTCCATCAACAATGTCTCCCAATCCGTAGTGACCTTACCCAGCGTAATCAGCCACTACACTCCTAATACCACATTGGTATTTGGGATGTCAACCACAAAGAAGTGGTCAGTCACCATGTATGTCCCCATGGTCACTACTAATGCTAGAACATACCTCATGCACTGCATGGTTCTGGCACCCAGAACCCATCAAAACTCTCTGTCGGTATGCCCCTCCTCTGCACTAGCTGGGCATCGATGAAGTTATGATTGGCCCCGCTATCCACTAGTACTGAAACACGTTTCCCTTGGATTATGCCTCGGACACGCAGTGTCAAATACATAGGAACTCCTTGCAAGGATGCAAGGACTCCTCCTATGGGTGCAAACACTACCCCTCCTGCTCCTGGGAGAGGTGGTGGTGGATGATCTCCTCTCGGAGCATCAGCGTTGACATCTCCCTCCAACTCCTCATACGCATCTTCTTCCCCCTCACTGTTAGAGAAGACCTTGATGTAGTGTGCCTTACCTGCGACACATGGATGACTCGATGCCCATGGCTCCTGGCATGTGAAGCATAGCTTCCTCCGTCTCAGATCTCTCCAGGTAACATCGTCCAAAGGCCCTCAGCCCTAGTTCCCCTTCGGAGGTGGAACTCTCGTGTCTTTCCCCTTTGGCTGGAATTTCGGTCTCTGAGGGGAAGGAGCTCTAGTTCTGGGCAAGGCATCCTACAAGTCCCTTGTCCTCCCAACTGCGTTCTGAAGTGTAGCAGGCCTAGTAGACCTAACTAGCCCACGCAGAGGCTCTGCCAACCCGTCAATGAACATGTAAATCCTCCTGGTTGCAAACAAGTCTGGCACCATCACTGAAAGTCTCAAGAACTCAAAGATGTAAGTCTCTGGGTTCCCGGTCTGCTTGAGCTTGGTCAGCTCAACAAAATGATCCTCAAGGTCCTTCCGATCAAATCTTTCACTAATCTCCGAGTGAACTCTGCATATGTTGTCACTCCTAAATGACCCAGTGTGGACATCCCATGGAACCACCAGTCATGGGCTTCCCCCTCAAGGTGCAGCGCTGCCACCTTGATGGCCTCCACCGCCCCCATTTGGTTCAGCTGAAAGTAGATGTCCAGCTTTTCCACCCAAGCCTTTGCTGAACATTTTGATGACCCATCGTATGTAGACAAGAAAAATCTTCCCACAGTACGTTGCAGTTCACATCCCTGCGTGTACCCACCTGCTCTATTCTGGTTACGGGGTCTGCTATTGTTCTTCAGCTGGCAAAAATCGTGGAAGGTGAGGGCTTCTCCAAACTCTCGCCCATATGACTGATATTCTGCAAAATAATTCCCGTAATGAGCCACCTTCGGCTCCTAGGGTCCTCTCGTTCCCGTACCTGCAATCAAGAACGTGGGCATAGTGGAATGTGGGGGAGTGCGTAGCACAACCTGCTACGCAGTGTTCTGCTCCTATGTATGATGAGAAGTGTCGGACCCTTCTCCAATGTGAAATACCCTTGGGGTCTCACGCTGTCTGTTCTCCCCAGCAATTTTCTGACCCATCTCCTCTATTTTTCTGGAGAATTCTTGTACAAATTTCAGGAGGAGATTACCAAAATCCTTCTTGTCATCTACTTCATCTGCCATTGGTGCTTCCTCCTCTATGTCCTCTACTGGAACGCAGTCCCCTTCACCAAATGTGGGCTCGAGCCTCCGGTCTCTTCTCATGTACCGCTACTCCCGATAAGTGATGTATTCTTTGTCTCTGAGTGTCATAGACTGATCTGCTCCAGAGGCTGAGCCAAGTCTATGAGCTTTGATACCACTGTAATATCCCAAAAAGGGAATGGACAACAATACAAAGCAACATAAACAAAATCTACAGCAAATAGAGATGCACCATAAAAATTACTGCAAACAATTCAGAAAAGCTGAGCCATTTTATTATATTTCCAGAAATAGGGAATGAGTACAAAAGGTGATCAGAACGATGGCACCTTGGCCTATTCAAGGCAAGTTGAAATATCTCTCCAAACCCTGCTATGGAATGGATGCTCCTCTAGTGACTACATAACTCTCTAGGTTGTTGCTGCTGCTGGAAACTGCTGCTACTGGCTGGAATGGAGCTGCTCTTTGGGGTTGCTCCCCTGCTCAGAAAATTCTGAAACTCTAGCTATGAGCTCTCCCAAAAAAACCCAGGAAGGAATTCCGGAAAGGCTAACCCCAGAATTTGGCCCCCTTGGGAAAATTACACACTCCTAGTGAGTATGCTAGCCTCTGAGCTGATCTACAAGAAATGTTGGCCTCTCAATGCACCAAAACTCAACTTGTGAAGGGTTGATCCCCTCAAACTCCTCTCAGACTGAAACTCCTAAGTCTCCCTTACTCCCGAAGCTGTTCTCCTCCAAAACTGTGTAATCCCTCTGAGTGACTATGCTGCTTGGTGAACTGCATAACTCCTGAAGGTTGGCTCTTTGATCTCTACTCTGAAAACTGATGATGAAGCTCCTCACCTGAGCGAGCACTCGAATTCCCCTTAAGTTGAGTTTGGGATCTCCGCTCGGAGACACCCGCGTGCTGAATAGCACTTGCAGACTTAGCAAAATAGCGTAAGCATGCTCAATATCTGTTAGACAGAAATTCTAAAGATGAATGATAGAATGCATGAGAAGCTAGGCTCTCACTCCCTTTTATGTGTGAGGCCCCAACGTTCCCTTGGGCCCCACTGCGTTGTGTTGTCCTCTTTGCCACGCTGCCACTAGGCTGGCTAGCCCATGTTGTCCCTACGCTGTCCCTCCTCCTTCGCTGCCACTTGGTCCCCCTTAGGCCCTATGTTGAATGTGTTATGTTCGCCAAGTAACTTTAGGAAGATTATTTTCTCCTAAGTTGGGTTATGGGTCCTAGCACCCTTTTTATTTCTGGCTGAACATTAGAAAGCAAAAATTTGAACAAAATTAATATTGCCAATTAGCTGTTGCTAATTGGGAATATTACATCGGCCTAAAAGATGCTGGAAGAAATCGGCTCACCTCATGGAAGACATGTCGGCCTACATGCTATAAGACAGTCCCCATATAAGGAGGATTGCGGCCTCATTATCAAGCAATATAAATCTCGGTCAAGTTCCGCAATATAGATCTTAATTACAATGCGAGGAGATGAGGGATATACAGCGAAAAGAAGAGGCTACAAGGCATGCGAGGAAGAGGATAATACCTCAGTCTAGAGGCTCGGGCTAGTCTGCAATACAGTGCATAAAAGGAAGGCTAGATAGCGAAGGAAAGAAGACTGTAAGAATTCCAAAGAAGAGGTTATACAAGCCTCGGTACTGGGTCACCATATCTCGCATATACGCAAGAAGATTGAGGCAGATTTGTAGGCTCGGTGCTGAAGTATATACATCTCTGACTTGGGACTATACTCCTCTCGCATATCTCAGAAAGGAGCCGAGGATAACTATAGCATAAAGGAAGATTACCACAGTGCCAAACAGCGCAGGAAGGAAGGATCAAGAAGAGGACACTAGGGAGCCGAAGTTGGAATTAAAAGCCACTTTGATCAGGACTGTTGGAATAGAGACCGAGCTTCTCTAAGGTGCAATGCAGGATAGTGCAGAAAAGGAGGGCAAAACATAAGGAGCCGAGAAGAGCAATAAGGGATAATGACAAGGTCTTGGAGGCATATTGGTGTTCAGGGTTTGTGTCATGGTCATGGTACTTGTTAATTAAAGATCTAGAAGAAGAATTACTTTCGGGTTTTCCTCTCCAAGAGAGAGAGGTTTTGGCCCTGGCTTGAAGAGCCAAAATTTTGTCTCTGTAATATCCCAAATTGGGAACAAACAACAATACAAAGCACACAAGACTAAAAACTACAGCAAAACAGGTAATGTTATTAAAACACCATGAATGGAGCCAAAAACACCTGCGCCATTTTATTTATATTTCTGTGTGAAAGAGTACAATAAGGTGCTCAGAAAGATGGCACCTGGGCCTGCACAAGACAGGTTGAGATACTGCTCAAACCCAGACAAAAAAACTGTTGATATGCTTCTCTGCGTGGCTCCTTCTTTGCGCTGCCAGAGCTGGAATTGTTGCTGCTGGCTGGAAATGGACTGTGATTTGGGCCTACTCCTATACTCAGAATTTTCAAGCTTTGAACCCCAGACTCTACTCACAAGACCCACAAAAACCCGCAAAGGGTTTCCAAAAATCCCAACCCCTAAAAATAGCCCCTTGGGCTTGGCACGCTGCTTCGCTGGGTGAATCGGTTCTCTAGCTGAAATGCTGGAAAGTGCCTTTGAAATTCTACCCCAATTCCCTGGTAGGAGGTGGCTAGCCTCCCCTCCGAAACTCTGGCTGAAATCTGCTCATCCTCCCTACTTCCCAACACTTCTCCTCGGTTGCACTGTGCAGTCAAGATGGCCTCTGCGTTGTCCTGAAGGGATTGCGTATGCCTGGAATGTCTTACTACAAACTCCTCCCAAAATCAGTGGCACTCCTCTCCTGAGCGGGCACTCTAAGTCCCCCAAGATAGAGGTTGAGATCTCCGCTCATAAATCTTTGTGCTAAAAAGCACTTGAAGACTCGGCTAAACGGCTCAAGCGTGCTACAGTCAATCAAACAGAAAATAGGAGATGAATGAATGAGGAATGAGTTGCTCTCATCCTCTTTTGTCCAAGTTGAGCCTCCAAAGTTCCCTTGGGCCCACCTAGATTGTGTTGCCCCTCCTCTGGCCTATCTCTGCGCTGCCTCTCCCACACTGCCACTAGGACTTTACCTCATTCGAGTGGGTGCCCACATGGACCCAACTACAGCCTCAATATTTGCCTCTAGTGACTTTAGGAACGCACTTTAGCTACATAGTTTATTTGTGGGTCCCCTTGCCCACTTTATTTCTGCTAAACAATAGGAAAAAGGAAAAATTAATCAAAATTAATAGTTCAATTAGCAGACTACTAATTTGGAATATTACAGTCCTCCCCGCCAAAATGTTGCTTGTCCTCAAGCAACTGCAAAGATAAATGTTGTAGGATCTTCTCTTCCTCCCAAGTAGCATCCTCATCTGGAAGGTTCCTCCACCTGATCAGATATTCCTTCACCACCCTGCTCCTTAGGTGTTTCTCCCTGGTATCTAGGATGGCCTCCGGCTGTAGCACCAAATGCCCCTCATCATCGGTAGGAGGGAGCTTTGTAGTAGCTGTCACTTGTTGTCCCAGAGCCTTCTTCAAGCATGAAACATGGAAAATGTTATGAATCTGGCTCCCCTGTGGCAACTCCAGCTCATATGCCACCTCTCCAACCCACTGGATCACTCTATATGGCCCATAGAAACGTGGCTTGAGCTTCTCAGCTCCCTTCTGCTTCAGCGTAGACTGCCTGTATGGCCGAAGTCGAAGATACACTAAGTCATCCACCTCAAACTGCCTCTCCACGCGGCCTCTATCTGTGTACATATTTTGTTGATTCTGGGTTGTTGCCAAGTTATCTTTGAGAGCCCTAAGAATGTCTTGGCTCTCCTGGATCCAGTCTTTGGCCTTGGGGGCCTTGCTAGCTCGAAACATCACATCAGCAAAATTCAGTGCATTATAACCATACAAAGCATAAAATGGAGACATACTGATGGACATGTGAAATGTCGTGTTGTAGCAGTATTCCCCCAAGTGCAACCAATGCAGCCAAGCCTTTTGTTGCCCCATGACATAGTTCCTCAAGTAGCCCTCCAGCCACTTGTTAACTATTTCGATCTGTCCATCCGTCTGTAGGTGGTAGCTCATGCTGGGTGTTAGTTATGTGCCCACCAAACGGAACAACTCCTGCCAGAAGCCTCCCATGAACCTATTGTCCCTGTCACTGACTATGGTCTTTGGAAGACCATGGAGTCGGAAGATGTCCCTGAAAAATAGCTCGACCACTTGTGAAGCTGTGTACCGAGCTAAAATGGCAAAGAAATGGGCATACTTCGTCAACCGGTCAACAACCACGAAGATGCAATCCTTGCCCAGTACCATGTGCATCCCTGTGATGAAACCCATAGAGATGCTTTCCCATTTTCCCTCTGGTATGGGAAATGGTTGCGATAACCCCGTTGGATGGTTCAACTCTCCCTTGTTCTTCTGGCAAACTACGCACTCCCTGACATGTTGGAGTACGTCCTCCTTGAGGCCCTTCCAGGAAAACCTCTCTCTGATGACCCTATACATCTTGGTGAACCCCTGGTGCCCTGAGACTGGAGAGTCATGGGCTGTGTTGACCACTGGAGTGGCACTTGATGATAATGAGAAGACTCCATGCCCAAGGATGAACTAGAAGACATTTGTACCATCATATATCATCAGTTCAAGAGTTGGGCACCTCAAGGATCCTGCCTCTGTGTCGTTGTTGTATTATTGGCCTCAGATAAGATCATCCCTTGCCAATCTCTGCCCTCACTGCACTGCAAACTCGCTTCAAAATTCTTAGCAAATCTCGTCGTAGAATTTTGACTTAGCTTCAGTGCTCTGCCAATGTGTGTGTTCTCCAACTGGCCCCAAGCCCTTCTCTTATACTTTTCTTGTTGGAAAACCAACGGTCGTGATCTAATCTCTAATCAACGACTAAGATTAGAAGTTGTTTTATCCACGTCATTTAGAACATTCTCATCACATGTTTAATTTAATTCACTTTAATCTTTTAATTTTCCTAAGTTAGACTTAGGGTCCTTAATAAAAGATTAATTATTTGAATAACTATCAAACCAGATGGAATTTCTCCAAATGGTTTTTGGGTCTTGGAGATCTCATGTACTCCAGCCCCTCCACAAAATTTCGAAGCTAGAGCACATCCGATGCTACCCCAAAATCCCAACAATAACTAAATATCAATTGTAAGCAAGTACAAAATATCATAAGCAATCTTAACTCAAGAGCACTTAATCAATTTGCCTTTGCATCGCAGGCATAGATTTGCATTAATCAACTTACCTCCAAGCCTAAGCTTGGTTGATATAAAAATAGGGTAACCCTTCATCTTGTAGTTTGTTAAGGATAGACCCTCTCTAGTGGTTAATGTTGATTTTTGTAGCATCGGATGTGCTCTAGCCTCAAGATTTTGTACAAAGGCTAAGACACATGCATTCTCCAAGACCTAGAAATCATATTAGAAAATTCCACCCGAAGATGATTTAATTAAAATAATTAATCCTTTTTAATGTATTCCTAAGTCTAAACTTAGGAAATCTGATTAATTAAAAGGTATTAATTAAATCGATTGTGAATCTTCTAGATAAAGGTGTGGATAAAGTCTAAGTTAATCTAAGCCATTGATTAGGATCTAATCTTGGTCGTTGATATGTCAACGGGAAATTATAAGAAGGAGCTTGATGGGAACTTGGAGGAGACACTTGAGATTTGCAGAGATCGATTCTGTTGGGTGATCGAATTCTCAGAGAGGCAGCGTTGAGTTGCTAGAGAGAGATCGAGTGAGATCGTTGCAGTGAGGGGCAGAGATAGTAGATTGGAGGAAGTTTTCCAGATCTGGGGAGTGCAAGGCAAAGAAGACGTAAAGAGCCATGGAGAGGTTGCGCAATACCACGCAGAGGCAGCGCAGATCATTAGAGGGAGTTCGCTATTTTGCTGGGAGACAATCAAAATCTATTGCCGAAAGTCGAGGTGTGAGTCTGGAGGGCCAAAGTGTCAAGTTTCCAGTCAGCAAGAGATCTGAAGGAGTGACGCAGTCCCAAGAGTTGTGACGCAGTGACTGCGTAGGCAGACGCAGTTACTACGCAGAGACTGCGCATAGACAGCGCAAGGCAGCTCTTCTCTAGTCCAGATCAATGTCGAATTGACCGTGACAGTGTGAGATTTTCTCACTAACACTTTCGTCAATATTTCTCTGTATCAAATAGCCAATTTGGGCATCCAACAAATTTTACTCATATTACTACTGCATAATATTAAAACCCTCAGCTGCTGCACTGGTTTTCCCAAGTTGGGTTTTTCCGGGGACGATTGTCCAAAAATAACATTGTTCTTGTGTGTGTTTCTATCTTTCCTGCATTGTATTTTCCGCAATATTTTATGTTGTGTAGGTTGCAGTGTATTTGATTTCGCTATTTACCGTAGTACAAGATAAATAATTTGTTCAAGTAATTAACAAATAGGAGAAATCTAATCAGTAGTTGCAGTAGGATTTCATTGGTGAAATTTTCACATGGTATCAAAGCGCAAATAGAAGTCGGAGAGCTCAGTTCCAGAAGGGAAGAGGGTGATTCAAGGCACAAAGTAGGCAGTTGCTCGAAACCCCAGGAGGTTGCGCAGTCCAGAGGCCAGCAAGGCAGATTTTTGAGGGAATTTGTGTCCTTAAGTGAGTCGACAGAGCACAAAATTTCCAGATCGGGATTTACCAGAGGCAGAGGGAGTAGCAACAGAAATTCCCACGCAAAGCAAATCTTCAGTTGGGACGTAGTCGTTCTGCAGTAGTAGCTGGCAGAATAGCGTCAGGAGGAAAGAAGAGCACACTGAGGGAATTTTTTCCTCAAAGAATTTCTAGCCAGGAAATTCTTATTTTCCACGTAGAGTAGCAGTTGCCAAGAGCAGTTTTGCTCACTCCAGCAGGGAGTGTGTGTTGATTTTTGTAGCATCATATGTGCTCTAGCCTCGATATTTTTGCAGAGGCTAAGGCACATGCATTCTCCAATACCCATAAATCATTTGCGAAAATTCCACCTGGAGATGATTTAAATAAAATAATTAAGTATCTTTAATCTATTCCTAAGTCTAAACTTAAGAAATGAGAATAATTAAAGGGTATTAATTAAATCGGGTGTGAATCTTCTAGATAAAGGCGTGGATCGACTTCAAGATAATCTGAGCCATCGATTAAGATCTAATCCTAGTCATTGATACCTCAACAAGAGTTATAAGAAGGAACTCAATGGGCACTTGGAGAACACACCAGTGTAGATACTCAATTGCCCAAGCGAATCTATTTTCTTAGTGGCGGAAGTTCGGCAAGAGAAAATCAAGTCAGAGGGTGAGTTGTAGGTGGGAGAGAGAGGGCATCAACAATAGTCTAAGAGTGCAAGACAAATCTAGAAGGGGCAACACAGAGGAGGGACGCAATTCATCAGCATAGAGGAGTGACGCAGGCACTGCGCAGAGGATGATGCAGTGAGGCCATCGTAAGGGCAGAGGGTCCTCTTCGAGGTCAGAAAAACGTTGTGGAGTATGAGAAATTCATCAGTAAATTTCTCTCAGAGATTCTTCCTCTATTTTGCTATCTGTATCTTGTACATAAACTACTGTTGAAGATTAAATAAAAGAAACCCTCATTTGTTACACCGATTTTCCCACATTGGGTTTTTCCAGAGACGATTATCCAAAAATAACTGTCATTGTGGTTATATGTGTCACGTGTGCTAGTATTTTCTTTGCATTTATTTTCCGTAGTATTTTATTTGTGAAGGTTGCAATGTATATGTTTCGATATTTGCCGTAGAAAATTGTAAATAATTTATTTAATCAATTTAACAAATAGAAGAGATAATATCAGTTGTTGCAATAAAATTCGAGACAATGAATTTTCACATGGTATCGGAGCGCAGGTGAAGCAAGAAGAGCTTGATTGCAGACGAAAGAAGGATTTCGAAAGCACTGCATAGGCAGCAATTCAAAACCTCAGAGAGGTTGCACAGCCAATTAGCTAGGTGGGCAAATTTTCGTGGAAAGTTATTTCTTCGAGTGAGTCGATGGAGAATAAAATTTTCCGGATCAAGATTTGTCAAAGGCAGAGGGAGCAGTGAAGCAGTTTCCACGCAAAGCGGATTTCCGGCTCGGACACGTATTTTGCAGCTGGGAATTCAGTGTTGGGAAGGAAAAATAGCGTAGAAAAATATGGATAGTCAAGAAGCCTTAGAATTATCTTCCAGATTGGAAGATGAGTTTGTGTGTCTGTCAAGTTCAGCATCAGTTGGTGTCTGGTACATTGATAGCGGAGCTTCAGCTCACATGACTGGAGTCAAGGACTATTTCTCAAGCTATCAAGAGGAGCAAATGGACTTCCATATCACTATCGGCAACAAAACTAAGTGTACTCCAATAGGGATTGGCACCATAGATTTTCAAACGTAAATAGGAACTAGCACTAGCGCCACTAATGTACTGCATGTGCCAGGATTGGGTATGAACCTAATTTCAGTATCGTAGTTGCAGGAAAAAAGGTATGATGTATACTTTGTGGGAAAGAAAGTATATGTCAAGCATCCGAACTGGAAGAAGGTGGATAGATTGGAGCTCAAAGCAACAGGATATATAAGTTGTAGAACAATTCTCCAATGGCACTAATAGGCAGTGATAACAACAGTGTGAAGGAGCTGAACGAACTATGGAACAGGAGGATGGGACACTTGTTGATTTTTGTAGCATCGGATGTGCTCGAGCCTCAAGAATTTGCAGGGAGGCTAGGACACATGCATTCTCCAAGACCCAGAAATCGTTTTGGGAAATTCCACCAGGAGAAGTTTTAATTAAAATAATTAATTATTTGTAATGGATGCAAGTCTAAACTCAGGAAATTAAAATAATTAAAGGGTATTAATTAAACTGGGTGTGAATCTTTTAGAAAAAGACGAAGATCGAGTCAAGATGATCTGAGCCATTGATTATGATTTAATCTGGGTCGCTGAATGTTCAACGAGAAGATTATAAGAAGCTCGATGGGCACTTGGAGGATACATCGAGTAAGAGAACAAGAGATTGATTTCTCAAGAGAGCAGCGCAGCAATTGTTGGAGGTAGATCAAAGTGATTTCTTGCAGTGAGGGATAGGGATAGTTTGTCGAAGGAATTTTTTCCTGATCCGGAGAGTGCAAGGCAGAGAAGGCAGAGAGAAGTCTAGAGAGGCAGTGCAGAGCTACGTTGTGGCAGCACAAAGCTTCAGAGGGAGTCCGAAATTCTACTGGGGAACAGTTGAGACCTAGTGTTGGAGCCAGGGTGTGAGACCGGGAGGCCAGAGGGTCGAAGTTTCCAGCAAGCAAGAGATCAGCAGGAGGTGCAGCGCAGTCCTAGTAGCAGTGACGCAGTGACTGCGTGGGCAGACACAGAGGCTGTGCAGAGGGCTCATCTCCAGTCAGATCAGTGTCAGATTTTCTAGTGATAGTGTGAGATCTTCTCACTATATTTCTATTAGTTATATCCTCTGTATCTAATAGCCAATAAGGCATCCAAAGATTTGTATTCAAAAACTACTGCATAATAATACACACCCTCAATTGCTGCACCGGTTTTCCCACATTGGGTTTTTCCGGGGACATTTGTCCAAAAATAGCAGTGTCAATTATGTGTTTATTTCTTTCCTGCGTTGTATTTTGTTTCCACAGTATTATTTATGTTGTGAATGTTGCAGTCGTATTTATTTAAATGTTTACTATGTAACAGTGTAAATAACTTGTATCAGAATTAACAAGTAGGAGAAATAACATCAGATTGCTGCAGTAGGGATTCCCATTGTGGAATTTTCACATGGTATCAGAGCGCAGGTGAAGCAGAACTGAAGTGGGAATTCGAAGAGCTGCATAGGCAGCAGATCGAATCCCCAAAAGGCTTGCACATTCCTATGCTAGGAGAGCAAGATTCTCGTAGAAAAATCCTTCTCTAAGTGAATCCACAGAGAACCAGATTTTCCAGATCGAAATTTGTCATCTGTTGTTTTCATATTCCTAATTATCTGTTTAATTTCCAACATATAATTAGTTTTTGTTTCAAGGGTTAGCAATGTGCATAATGTTCGCCTCTTGCTGCCACTTTTTCATGAACGATTGAATAATTTTTAAGGTTTGCATTTTCTTACAAGCATTCTATGTGTCCATTTGTTGTCATTTTTTTCCCTAGGTTGATGACCACACTGCCAACAAGTCAAAGGCTTTAAACCTATTTTGGCAAGATAGTGAACCTTCTGACTCAGAGCGAGGAGAGTGAGGTGCCAGCCTTAGCACCGCTGCCTACGCAGACTGAGACAGCCACCAATAGACATTCACTTACAGACACAGGACTATCTTCAAGAGGATGACCCATCGCCCTTGCCTGTAAAAGAGGCAGAGGGAATCAATAAGTAGATTGATCACTGTAGATGACTCATGATGATGAGACACATTTAAATATTTTATGTATTCAGTTTTGGGACTTTCCTGGACAAATATCAGTGTCAACAGTTTATCTCTGATGTATCATTTGTCATCTAATATATCACTGTTCTTTTCATATATTAATAATTTCATTTAAGATCACAGCCCTGCCAGACACTACACTGAAATATGGGACCCCCTCCACAGTAATTTGACTGCTTTATCTATCAAGTGTACATAGTCTACCCCCCTCCATATTTAACCTGTGACCTCGAAGCCAGAAACAAACTCATAACAATTACACAATGTGATTATTGATGTTGTTGTTAGTTCCCTTATTTTTCCGATGGCCACTTTTTACTGATGCCAATATTTGCAACATTGCTTCAAATCCAGCATAAAAGTAACAATGTCTACTAAAATAAGACCCAAACAGCCACGGTTAAAAACACATGGAGCAAAACTCTTCAAAAAGTGCTGCAATATCTCAGAAGGCAAAGAAACAAACAGCCATTGAAAGAGAAAAAGAAATAAAGCTTCCCTGATTTTATTTTCAAGACGTTTCCTCATAAATGCGGTACTTCAGTCTCCAGCTCATCCTTTAATAAAAGTGATCAAGTTTACAAGAATCTAGCTATTGCAAACGCAAATATCAATAAAAGATGGCAAAGATAATTAACAATTCAATTTCAGAAACAGATGCAGTACTTGTCTTCAACTACTCTCTTGTTTCTGGACTCAATGTAAGACATGTAGCACTAGAAAGTATGAGGTATATAGCATTTCAGTTTTAAAAGGTCTCGTCCAAGTAAGTAACTTATTTTCAACAACTAAACATCCATGGAGGCTAACACACTTTATTCAGAAAGAACAAAAGGAATCTTCAATTTCATTATCTTCAAAAACAAAGTTATAGAAGGTATGATATCAGGTTAACTATGGAACTTGAACTTATTTAACCTCAATGCTTTCATATGTTGTCAACCTTGACCATATTCGTTCCCTGCTGATTGCTCCCCGAAGTTGTTGCTGAACCAGATCAACCCAAAATGCTCCTTCTCCTCCCATATTATTTTTACCCCTGTAAGCAGTGGCTCGTGGACCAAAGTATCCAAGAAACTCCCGCCGTAGACCCACCTCCATAGTGAAGAGATATACTTGATCTATAGGAATTAAATCGGCCAGTGTATCCATTAATTTACCATTCATTTCAAATAAGGTGGAAGAAAATTGGGGGCAAGAAACTTTGACTGGTCCAAGTTTCATAACTGCAGCTATACTGCTCAGTGCCAGCATAAGAAGAGACAAATCACTTGCCCTACTTGAACTCAATGGTGCTCCCTCCCATCCTCTGGTACCAATGAAAAAACATTTCTGTTACAGATAAATCTAATTCCATTTCTGCTCAACATTTCCCATCTAAAAACTTGCAAAGCAATTCTGCTACTGAACATTGTTGTAAAATGAAGAACTGCTAATTCTAGAGCTTCAATATTTACTTACAGTGAAGTTACTGCAGTGAAGCGTGGATCATTTTCTAAGATATCAATAAAGTTTGTTACAACAGCAGGATGTTGTTCAGACCAAAACCATTCACATGCCACAGGGTCCTTGGAAAACAGTTGATCTCTAATTGATTTTTCCAATGGGCTCGATTGGCGTAGTAGACTGCAGAAAAATGTCGGTACGTTAGAACTAAATGGTATCTCATATAACAAAGAAAATCATAAACTGACCTACTAGAACATGAAAGAAAGTCAAATGTTTATTAAACAACTAATGGCCTAAAGAAAGGTTAACAGGCCACTAATGGAGGAAAAGGTGGAAAGTAAACGGAATGCAGCATTAGGCCTGGAGTGCCCATTTGCAGGGGTTAGATTAAATGAGAATGCATGCACACTGACAAACATTCCAAGACCAAAATGTGAAAACAACAAATTAATCTCCATTGCAAACACATGCTATGGTAATTGGCTCCCAGGGGTGATTTCAACATAGTGGAATGGAAGGTGTAACAGCCTGCACTGCTATCAATTAAATGGGAGGAGCTCTGGGCACAGATTTCTTACTAGATTATTGTAAGCATAAGGGAAAGCAATCAAGAAACTGTTGAAGTTTGCAACAAGAAACAGTTAAATTGGCATCCGGAAACAACATGACAGCACCTACACTAGTGTGGGACCACAGGTCCTAGCAGCACCTACACTGGTGTGGACATTTGGTGCAGTGTCTATTTTAATTATCCCTTAATTAAATTGGACAATAAAATGTAATCTAATTTCAAAATAACTTGTAATAGTTAACTGAGTGTGATAAACTCAATTAGCTCATGAATTTCGAGTTGAGGGTAGTTGGTGAGGCATGCAAAGTAATTCTAGTTGTAACAGAGATCGAGGTGCAATTGGTGCATTAGTTTAATGCATGTGTAATCAGTTAAGTGAGTTAATGTCAATTGGACTAGTTGTAACTGTTTGTTGCACTAGTGAGAGATCAAGTGAATTAAATATTATTTAATTCACAATCAATGATCTGCCATGCAACTGATGATTTCCTATTAATAGTTGCATGCATGTCAGTTCCAGTGGAGACCCAGTTGAGACAAAGGTTAAAGGGAAGTTGACTAGCAGTTGTGATATTAGCAAACTGCCCAGATGCAGTTAAAACACCACAGGATTGCCCATGATACTAGGGCAGTTGAGAAAGGTTGAAATTCCTAAGGAAGAGGGATTGCATTCCTCATGAATTGCATGAGCAAGGCAAGCTGAAGATAGGCTAAGAATTGGCTAAGTGTTGGCCCGATTTTGTCTGGATCAATGTCAGACAATAGACAGAGTGCAGGAGACTCTTGTGAGAAGAGTGCATTGTAATTGTTTCATGATTCCTTGGTGAATATACAATAGAAGATACAGGGGTTTTGAGCAGTAAGCTTTCCCCGGGAAAATATCTATGTTGTGGTTTGATTTGCTTCTTTCTTTACTTGTTGTGATTGGCGATCGTGTTTATTTTTCGCAATTGATTTGTAGAAGGATTCAGTATCTTGCTTTAGTAGATCGCATGATCGGATTAAATCCATTGATATACATAATATTTGTATAATTTCTACATGATATCAGAGTTGTGTTAGAGATTTTCTACATGGTATCAGAGCACAGGAAATCACAACAGTGGAGGAGGAGCTGAGCTTGTGACTGAATAGAATTTGAATTTGTAGAAGACTTTCTTGGTGCTACAGCTGATTCAGGATCGAAATGGCTTTCAATGGCTTGAGATTGGAGTATGCACTCAAGGGCAGCTCTAACTATATTGCTTGGAAGGACAGGATGGAGGCAATACTCGAAGACAATGGCTTGAAGGAATTCATTGACAATGATGTTCCTAACCCATTGTGACAAATGCTGCAAATCTTGATGCATGGCAAAAGAAAGTGGCAAAGTCGAGGAGGATCTTACTGGAGGGAGTACGAGACCACATTGTCTCAAGTCTCCGTGGCAAAGCGAGACCATATGCAATATGGAAAGCTTTGACAGATCTATTTCAGAACAACAGTGATCATAGGAAATTGGCACTAAAAGATAAACTCAGGAAGAGCAAAATGGAGAAGAACGACACTATTCCGGTATACTTAACAAAGTTTGTCCAATGTCGGGATGAGCTTGGGAGTGTAGGAATTACCGTCGCGGATGATGATTTGGTAAGCCTAGCTCTTTTAGAACTTCCCAAGAGTTGGCATAGTTATCAAGACTCTGTCAATGGGAGGGAGACGCTGCCAGATTGGGAATGATATTTGGTCGGACTTGGTGCAAGAAGAGTTCAGACGAAATACCAGAGATGGATCTTCATCTAAGAATGAAGATGAAGAAGATTGTGCTTTGGCTGCCAAGGCGAAGAAGGGGAAAGGAAAGAAATTCCATTCCAAATCTGAGACAGGTGAAGAAGGCAAGGAGCGCGACATGTCCGAAGTGAAGTGTTTTCCCTATCACGAGCATGGACATTATGCCACTAATTGTCCACAAAAGAAGAAGAACAAGAAGGCTTCAGGATCTGCAACTGGTAAGGCTTTGGCCTCGCAATTTGAGTTGGACTTCTCGCTAATCGCATATATGGTGTCAAGTGCAACGGGATCAGGGTGGTACTTGGATAGTGGTGCATCTTTCCACGTGACGAGAAAGAAAGAACTTTTCAGTAGCTTGGAAGAGAAGGACCTCCAGATGCATATCGAAATGGGTGACGACAGAAGGTATAGCGCTATCGGGATTGGTACAGTTACTTTCCAGAGACAGTCAAGTAAACCATTTTTATTAAAAGATGTAATGCATGTACCAGGCTTGAAGAAAAATTTAGTTTCAGTTGCAATGTTGGAGGATAGAGGCTATGATGTTGTTTTCAGTGAAGGAAAAACTATCCTTCGACACAAAGCAATAGGACAAGCCAAGAAGATTGGGATTCGTGTGAAGAATCTCTATAGACTTGATGTAGATGCAATTTCTACAGAGCTTCCAACCATTGGGAAGTGTGAGAAAACCATGCAATTGACCCTTGAGAGGGAGCTGGATTTGCATCCAAGTGAGGAACTCTTGGTTCCAAAGAATGAACCTCAAGATGTGGAGCAGCCACATGCGGAGGATCATGGAGTGGCAAAAACCACTCAAGCAGAGAAATTTCAAGCCGATGGGCAGAGCGAGTGCATGCAGCTATACCTCCAAGTGTGAGGTGGGGTGACATGCAAAATTAATACCAAGAAGAAATTTGGGCAGGGTCCTAGAGATGGCGCGTCTCATGGATCGAACCTGGCTACGAGGAGCACACAGAGAAGCAGTAGCAGGATCAGTTAGATTGATGCAGTTAGATGTCAAGAGGACAGAAATCAGAGTAACAAGCGTCGGAAACTGGAGCACAGATCAGAGTTGGCAGCAGTGCAGAGTGCATGGATGTAGATGTCCACAGCGCAGAGAATCTAGTAGACATGTTTAGTAGCTAGCAGCAGTCAGAAGACTCTGATGACAGATGCATTATACTGATTCAGTTGTTTGGAGGCTATTCAGTTTTGGAAGTGTTGCATGCAATATTTGCATGTGCGAGAAACACTAGAAAAGTGTTGCATGCAAGAGTTGCATGTCGCATGTAGGGGTAGCATGTCGCATGCAAGAGGTGCATGTGCACATGCAAAGACATTCCTTTCTTGTTGAGAGGGAGTGTTGAAGTTTGCAACAAGAAACAGTGAAATTGGCATCCGGAAACAACATGACAGCACCTACACTAATGAAAGGGAAGAATCGAATGCTAAGAAATCTAAGAAAGAGAAAGCGAGAGATCTCTATTATGATTGAGATCATCTTTCTCTTTAAGTGACTTTTGATTGGTTGTAAAATAGTATGATAGGAAGCAATGTACATTAATAAGAATCGCAATAGAAGCATGGAAGGAGCTCTCGGTGAAACAGCTTCTGGAAAAACCTCTCTGATAAATATACTGATGGAAGGCAGTCATCAAGATCAAGGGCCATCATGAAAAACAGAATTCCAGGATGTGATGACATATTGATGGAGCAAGCCAAGGGAATGAAGCTCTTCATTCTAGTAGAACTGCTAAAGGATGACTTAAATGAAAAAGGTATGAGGTATGTATATATTTATATGCTAACATTGGATGTTGTGAAGTCATGTCATATGGTTGCAGGTAATGGACTTATGTATTTAGAAGTATGATCTATGGAGGAGTATCTCTCGGTGCACTGACAGATGAAATCAACATAATATGTCCTCATGGAATATGAGGTGGTTGTATATAAACGAGAAACTAGAAAATTTGTAAGTTCCTAAGAATGGAGAATGTGCAGAAAGGAAGAGATCATGAAATGCAACCATGTCAAGAGGTAGTTATCATCCGAAAGCCAAGAAGATGTGACTAGGAGATATCCTGGGAGGATATGTAGACTCTAACAGAAGTCTGGTAAATAAGAAGACACTTGACAAAACATATCATTAGGAGATGTGTCAATCTGAATAGAGGTTGTCGATGCCTACAGGAAGATGTCATGGTGAAAGATCAACACTGAGGTAACTTTTGTTTTAAAATTTCATATGTATATGTTTATCTAGTTGAATTTGTGCAGGGCTGCTAATCATGAGAAAGGATGTATGATCCTTGGAGATGATTCGAAGAAAAGCAGCATGGCATAACGATGGACCAAATGAGAAGGACTGATGAATCACTTTTTAATAGTGGACATGACTCGTGACTGAAAGTGATGGATGATCTGTGCCCTATGAAGCCAAAAGTTGAAGATTCCTCAATATCGAAATCCATGACATCGAGGGGAGGAATTCTTCATGAGTAGCTAGATTGCTGCTGCAAGACCCTGGTTGAGAGGGAGCCTGGTGGTAAGTTTCTTACTTGGAAGAAACTTTAAGTATGTCCTTCTTGTGTTAAGAGGGAGTGACATATGTGATTCTCTATTACATGGGTCATGCACTAGACCAGGACTAACCACTGTAAGTCTTAGTGAAGGCCATGTGAAGAGAATGGATGGACACATCATTCTGGTCTTCACCTGCAAGACAGAATGGAGGATTGGATAATCATTTGGCATTCGATACTCTTTGAGAATGAGATAGGGCATTCAAGATAAGAGTAGTCGCGGACCAATATTCTTTGAGGGTTGGCTACCCAAGAGAAGAATAGTCCAAGAAGGTCATACTCTGGGAACACCTAGGTGGGGTATGTACCTTGGAGAGACAATGACTATGGTGTCTATTAGTCATGTGTCTCGCCAGCATTGTAGCCCATTGTCTCATTGAGAGATGGGCTATGTTGCCAGGAAACGTGGGTGCGAGTGCGGGGACGGGGACGGGGACGGGGACGGCATTTTTTGAAACAGGGTGCGTGGATTCGTCTGGGTATTTTTATATTAATATATATATTATAAATTATAAATTATAATTTATATATCATATATAATACTATATTTTGGACCTAGTTGCCCAAAATTAACACCTTTCCAGCTAGGCAGTTTGTCAAACATATCACATGTTCTTTGTTGTAGGTGAGTTCTCTTGTTTCAGTTCAGATTGGCCTTTAAAATCAGTGGCATAAACTCATAGATATCCCACAACAGAGATGTATTCATGCATTAAACTCAGTAATACAAATATTATTCGAGTAACACCATGCCATAACAAAATCTGCCACTTTCCACTAACATTTTCAACTCGGAATTTTACAGTGAAATACTATTTATTGTGAGACTAAAACAGTGAGCTGATACAGTAGATTGGACGCATGGAACCTGGTTACTTTGGGTTGATATGATGACAACATCCTCTTCAGCACTTTATATCAGATTTCAACAACCCAGAATATGTGAAAGTTGTGGTCTTTCTGAGTAGTATATTTCTGAAGATGAAGACAAACAGCACTAATGGGTGTATATACAAAATATCAGCGCACTAGGACAGCCCTCCAGCTGTGGTCTGTGATATACGCTACCCAGAAATGCATGTACAGGTTCACATTTGATATCAGCTCTTGTGGTTCCAAGCAGAACTGATCCTAGAGGTAGTACGCTACCCAGAATGTGTTTCCAACAATGATGAGTGCACAAGAGTGGCTTATCAGATATCTCCTTCAATAAACTCTCCAGAACTCGTGGACAGCAGGAAATCAAAGGCTTAAGCTTAAGCTGTGCATTATACTCAAACTCACGTCCCACCAGAGAATAAAATACCTTGACTGTAACTAATTTTGAACTCCCACAAAGCTACACACAACCCTGCCACTGATACACAGCCCATTAATTAGGTACTCGGTTTGGCTAGGGCATTAGATAGACCCCACGGTCCATATGTCCAGCTCTGCCACCAATATGCAGTCCTAAACAACAAGGAAACTCGTCCAGCATTAAAATAAAGAGAGTATCTCTCACTGGTATTCGAGCTGCTCCACAAAAAGGGTGAATCGAACTACTAGGATCTTCAGACTACCACTATGATGAGAATAGCCACTCAAAACTACAAATTCAACCTCTGTTTAACAGTGGAATTCATCTTCACAGGCCCAGATTTGGATTTATGTGCTCAGACTATCATGAGATCTTTCAACCTGCTAAATGAAATAGAAAGCACCAAATAAGCGTATAAAATCAACCGATAACACTGGAATACCTCAATATTTCTCGAAAATCTTGTTCTCCATTGAAGCTCCAAACTTTTTATAATTTATTTTATTAAATTATAATTTATTTTTAATATTTATTAAAATTTATTTTCTTGTTGTCCTTCTTGAGTTTAAGACAGTTTCTTTTGAAATGTCCATATTCATTACAATCGTAGCATTGGATTTTGACATATCAATTCTCTTGTGAAACTTCTTTCGAAGCTCAAACTTCCCAAATTTTCCTTTCTTCCTTGTTGATGTTGCATATGCTTGAGTTTGTTCATTTGTCCCAACATCCTTCTTTGCCTTTAATCTAGATTCTTCAATTTTGCATAATGACCACAGATCACTGAACAGAGTGGTTTCTGTGAAATTTTCAGATCTGAAAATTATTACTGCAGTGATTGATTTATTTCTCCTACTTATTAGATAAGTTATTTACAGATGCTTTAGTACATTTTGAAATAAACCCAGCTGCAGTACTTCACTCTAATCAAAAGCAGAAGAACAAAAATTACACAAGTAGCACAATAGAAACAACCATATGAACACAGTTATTTTTGGACAATTGCACTGGAAAAACCCAATGTGGGAAAACTAGTGCAACAGATGAGGGTTTGTATGTATCTTCAGCAATGAAAAGATCTTTTACAAAAGACTTAGTGAGCAAAGTAAATTAGCATACACCTAACATGAATTTTCTGGACACACCGGAAGTATTCCTGACTCTCAGAGTGACCTCCTACACCCTCTGCATCATCTTGTGTATCTGCTCTGCGCAGTCCCTCCCGAGATTGCGTAACTCTGCGTGGAGGGGTTGGTGTTGCTGCTCAGCACACCCTTCCCTTCACCCTTCTGCCTTCTCCTTCTCTGCTAGCTGATTTCTCCCTCCTCCTTCTGCATCTGCAATCTCGCCTCTACAAACTCACCCACTGAAATCGAATTCTCTTACTTCAGAATCGATTTCCTTTGGGTATTGAGAATGTACCTAACTTGATTTCCAAATGACCCTCAAGCCTCTTCTTATAGTCTTCTTGCTGATGAATCAACGACCAAGATTATATCTTTAATCAATGGCTCAGATTAAAAGATAACTTGATCTTCGTTTTCTAGAAGATTCACACTCTGCTTTATTAATACCCTTTAATTATTTAATTGCCCTAAGTTTAGACTTAGGGTCTACATTAAAATAATTAATTATTTTAATAAAGCAAGATCCGAGTGGAATTTCCACAACCGATTTCTGGGTTCTCTGGATAACTGCTATCCAAGCCTCTCCACCAATTTTGAGACTTGGAACACTTCCTGATGCTATAAAATCAACACTCCCTCTTAGTGAGGAAAGTGTTTAAGCAAGATACCATTGTACTGCTCTGATTCTAGAACATATGCTACATTGATGATGTTCTGGCTGCTTCCCCTCATCTCTGCGTTGTTGCCCTTTGTAATGCTTCTTGTGACACTGTCTATACCACTGCCTCATTCGTACTGCAGCTCCCTCTGTCTATGTAGACCACATGTTCCTCTAATGGAAAGATTTCTTGACCATCCCCATCTTCTCTCTAAAGTAAGTGAACTTAATCTTACTTAGAGCCTTGGTGAGGATATCTGCCACTTGTTCCCCTGTAGGAGTGTACCTCAGCTGTACTGCTCCCCGTTGGACATAGTCCCTGATGAAGTGGCACCGAATGTCAATGAGTTTCGACCGGTCATGAAACACAGGATTTTCAGAGAGCTTAATGCAATTATGATTATCACACATAATCCCAGTCGGTTCCATCCTCTTCTTAAAGAGGTTCAAGAGTAATTTACGAAGCCATATGGCCTCGCACGAAGTTGTGCTTGTTGCCATATACTCTGACTTGGTTGAACTTAGTGCGATGGAATTCTGTTTCCTGCTGCACCAAGAGGTCATTCTTGATCTGAGACTGAAACAACACCCACTGGTAATCTTCCGATCCACTGTGCTTCTAGCCCAATCTGCATCTGTAAACCCACTCAACTGGACCTCATTTCCATTGGTGTACTTCAATCCATACTCGACCATCCCCTTCAAATATCTGAGAACATGTTTGGCTGCTACCCAGTGAGCCCTCCTTGGTTCCACCATGAACTGACTGAGGGTATTCACTGCATAACAGATGTCTGGTCTAGTATTGACCAGATACATCAATGATCCGATGAGCTGCCTATACAAGGTGGGATCAACCTCATCATTCTCCGCTGTGTCTATCTTCTTCCAATTAGTAATCATTGGCGTGGCCATGGGTCTATAATCTTCCATCTGAAATCTCGTCAGGATTTCTGTAGTGTATCTTCCTTGCCCTAGGAAGATTTCTCCCTTCTGCTGCCAGACTTCTAATCCAAGAAAATAGTGCATCTGCCCCAGATCCTTCATGTTGAATTATGTAGCCAGATTCTCCTTGTAGTCATTAATGAGCTTAGATGATCCAATAAGAAACAGATCATCTACATATAATACCAGAATTAACGGCTCATCCCCTACTCTCAAGTAGTAGAGATTGGGATCTGCGTCACTCTTGACAAACCCCATCTTTTGCAAGTAGCTATCAATTCGCCCATACCATGCCTTGGGGGCTTGTTTTAAACCATACAAGGCTTTCTTAAGCCTGCAATCATGAGTCTCCTGCTCATGTGTCTCGAAGCCCTCTAATTGTTCTATGTACACTTCCTCCTCTATCACCCCATTCAAGAACATTGTCTTGACATCCATCTGGTGAATCTCCCATCCTATCTACGCTGCTAGAGAGATGACAGATCTGATAGAAGTGTAGCGAGCTACAGGGGCGAAAGTTTCCTCAAAATCGATCCCTTCCTTTTGTGCGTACCCCTTAGCTACAAATCTGGCCTTGAACTTCTCTATGCTGCCATCTACAACATACTTGATCTTGTAGATCCACCTGGATCCTACAACTAATCTGTCTTGTGGTCTAGGTACTACTTCCTAGACGTCGTTTGTCATGATGGAGCTATACTCCACCATGGCATCCACCCACACCTAATGCCGAGCTGCCTCCCGAAAGCTGGAAGGTTCTCCAACCTAAGCTACCAGGGCCTGGTATCTGTCAGGTCGCCTTCGTACCCTCTTCCCGTCTCTAGGGGCTCCAACAAATTCTTCTGCATCCTTCAAAATTTGTTGAAATTCTCTACTCGGTCTCCCACTGGTGGTGGGTGGTCTCACCTGCTCTCCTGCGTGCTCTTCTTCAGCGGAACTCTCCTCAAAATCCTTGTGCCACGGAGAGGCACTTGACCCATCCTCTGCAGGCTATTGAGGTTGTACTAGTGGGTCCTCCTCAATCAGTGTATCTGTAGCCATTTCCGGGGATTTCTTGAAGGCTCTCTCCTCCATGAATTTCACATCCCTCCTTACTACAATCTTCCTGCTCTCTGGAATATAGATGCGATATGCTTTCGCATTTTCACTATAGCCCACAAGAAAACCCTTTTTCATAGTTTGATCCAACTTCTTCCTCTTCTCATCTGGAACGTGGCAGTACACCATGCTGCCAAATATCCTGATATGGCTCACCTCCGGCTTACTGCCTGTGAACACACTCTCAAGAGTTACCTTTCCCAATGCTCTATGGGGTACTCTATTCTGCACATATACCGTTGCATTGCATGCTTCTACCCACAAAAATTTGGGCATATCTTTGTCATATAGCATTGCCCTTGCAACCTCTACTATGGTCCGGTTCTTCCTTTCTGCAACTCCATTTTTCTTTGGATTGTATGGATTGTCCATTCTCTCTTGATACCTTCCTTTGCGCAGAAACTGGTGAAGTCCTTATCGATATATTCTCCACCATTATCTGATCCCACCTTCTTGATCTTCTTTCCTGTTGAATTTTCTACAAATGCTTTGAACTCTTTGACTTTGTGGAAGAAGACAGTTGGGAGACATCTACAAGGTCAAGATCTGTAAAGGATTATAATTTCTCCTACATTCATCAATACAAAAAGTGCTTTGTTTTCCTATACTTATGTCTCATCAATGCATATGTATTACAATGCCTTCTTGACTCGTTTAGAGATGTTAGTACATGCCATTTGTATGTTGTAGTGCTCTTGCTTGTTTTAGTTGTTTTGCGGGTTCCATTTATAGCATTTGGATTTGGATTTGAAGCATACAAGCAAGGAGAAGAGGAGAACTTGCATTGGATTCCAAGTAGGTCTTTCCTCCATGTTCTAATTTCTCTAAGGAAAGCATAAGTGTTTTTGTCTCTATTGTTTCTAGATCAAGCCACTAGATCTAGGGAGTTCGCTTTTGTCCGCAAAGGGAATTATTCGCCAAACACTCCCCTGTTGAGAAATATTTAGGGCTGAAATTGGGATGATTTCTCTTAAACTTGATAACTACTTGTGATGTCTTCTAATTTACTTGATTATTAGCTTCTTCTCTTATTATTACGTTGTTCTTATCATCAAACAGCTACCAAAATATGAAGATCAACAGTATACAAGAACACAAGATGTAGGCTGCAAGTCAAGACCAAAACCTCTCCAATTGAGAGGAAAACCCGCAAATCTCTTCTCTTATAGATTCTTCAAATGACGAATTCGAAGACCTCTAGACCAAGACCAATACCCTTCCAAGACCAAGCCAAACCTTCTTGACGATGTGCTCCTTCTATCCAAGTCAAACCCGGTCAAATATCTTCCAACTGCACAACTTTGACCCCCAACTACAGAATTTCAAACTCCACTACAGGTCTGAAATTTGCGGCCCCTACAACAGCTATTGCTTCCACATGTGTGAGCAATTCTAGGGCTTCCAAAGCTTCCTTTGAACTTCGCTTAGCTTGCTTCTCCTTCTAGGGCTTGTAGATGAATTAATAGTGCATTCTTTGACCTTCTTTCTGCAATTTTCTCAACTTTGACGTTGCAGCATCAAAACCCTAGCCTTCCTTCTTTGCATGTGTGAGAGAGAGAGAAATAACCCAAAGCTTTATCCTTCGTCCTTCTTCCTTCTTCCTTCTTTGCTAGCCGCCTTCCGCTTCTCCGTCACTTAGATGATGAGAAGATAACTGAATGTCCATAGGATGTCAAGTTCCCTCCTATATATAGGCTTCCAAGGAGAACGACATGCCCTAATGAGGCCAACTTCTTAGCTTTCAGGCCGACGTGGTCTTGGAGGGTATTTTCACACTTTTAAATACAAAAATAATTCTTTTTACATGTTACAATGTATTCGATGGGGTCTTCTTCTCTTTTGACTTCTTGACCCTAGGACAAACCCTAGAAGCACTCAATGGGTGCTTGACCTCTGAATAAAGACTTTGAGCATGACACCCATGCTACAAAAATAACGATAATAAATTTTCTTTCTTTTTACAATATACAAGAATCAAAAGTACATTTCATATTTATGAAGACCAAACCTAGTTACACATTTCAACATCCCATCACACATCCAATGCATGAGAAGCATGTAGAACACTCCCTCCTAGTGATAAACCAACATCATAACATCAATGCACCTAGTCAGTAGGATCCCCCATGAAGAAGCAAGCACTCATGTATCAAGAGAATGATCCATTAAGCAACATATGCAAGTAGCACCAAAACCATGACCATACAGCAAGTAGAGAAGTGAAGCTCCCCAACCAAAGGCCTAATGCCAAAAAGAGAAGACACTCAATGAAGGTGTATCTCTCCCAAGTCCATCACAGAAGCTTCAAGGAACCACCAGCAAACTCCATTAAATGTGATGAAAATCACAATGTGGAACCTCAAACAATATGAGGTGTAAATATCTAAAAATATCCTTCCAATGCCTGTAAGCATGCTCCAAACAGACTCTAAAGATCTTTTATGCCTCTCAGAAGCCAGCAAATTTTTACCTTTTGCAGTTTCTGCTGGTGCAGATCAGAGTCCAAGACCAAATTTTGATCCCTGTGGAGGAAAATTTGGTGGGAACTAGCATAAACTTTGTATTAAGTGTTGATAGAGTTCTAGATTTGGAGCACTCATTTTCAGACTTACCATAAACGGCTCAAGTCAATTTCTACACCTCTTGCAAAGTAGTAACTTGTCAATTTTTGCACTTGTCTAGCATTGGTTAAAACCAGTGCAATTTGCTGTCTTCCAGAATCCAAACAGTGAGGATTTAGAAACTTTTCACAAAATGAAAGTCGTTTGGAATTCTAAGTAGAATAAATATGGACTTGGGGAATTTTTCCAGGTTTGTTGATCAGGGTCGCTTTCCCTCACAATAGTAATTTGACCCGTCAATAATGGATCTGGAGCCAATCAGACAATTTTTTCAAAAAAACCCCCGAATTTTTTTGTTTCAAAGGAAAACCTCAAGGGATCCCAACTCTTGGAACTCAATGTTTGCTCCTCTAACAATCCCATTTCATAGGTCTATCCATTTTTGCTTTGATATTTGCTGGATAACATTGAGAATCAATTTTCTAGTTAATATTTTATTTTATGTCACATTAACATCTGTCCGGGACTCCTGACTCCTACACTCACAAGAAGTTCAAGACACATTCAAAGATTGCTAGAGAAGTTTAATATGGTTCTGTTACTTTTGTGTATGACATTACACAAAAACAACCAATACAAATTCCAAAACACCTAGTTTTAAGAGTTTCACACTTGGAACATTTAAAGTTATTCAGACAAAACATTTTGAGTTGCCCCACCAACCCAGAACATAGAAAACAACTAATAATAAAATCTACCAAATCAAGCAGGTACTTCATTTGAACTTCGCATTTTTTTCAGACTGCTTCCTGATTCTTTCATTACAATTTATAGTTGATTACTTCTTTTGGACATTCCTAAGTCCACAAAGCATGGAAAGCTCCAACAGATAAAATGCTTTGGCAGAAAATGTGGTTGATAAACTTCTGACCTTCGTTGGACAAAAACATTAACCTCTCTGTCTCTTCCGTCTCCTCGCGATGCAATTTCACTGGCTGCTTGTAATAGAGCATGTACAGAAGCCTACAAAATGAGACCCGTGAAAAACAGTAGCCATCAGCTATACAGCCAGTTAAACTGTTGCCTAGAACATTTATTTATTTTATAGTGAATTACAAGCATACAGAATGGTGCCATATCAATCTCCCTAATTGTTGAAACTTTGATATGATATGAAGAGGCTATCTTTAATTGAGTGTTTCCATAATCTTTACCATTTGGTTATCAGCCCATAACTTAGCATAAGTTTTGGAGCAAATCATACTCCAAAATATTCTGATATGGGATGCATAGGAAGGGATGCAGATGGAAGCATAGCTACACATAGAAATGCAGTGATTCTGAAACTTTTCAGCCCCCAAAATGGGGCAATTTTAGGGTTCTAAGGAAACATATAAACTATGGATAATATGAAGCTTCAAATTAGACATATAACATATTGAAGCGTCACATAATACAACTGCTGATACATCCAATCTGAAATCAGCCATTTTTAAATTTACTAACTGGCATGGTGCCTCTCAAAGGAGTACATAATATACATTCATAGAGAAAGCGTGAATTTATTTTTAGATGCCTACTGAACAATCATCACAGTTTAGCTCTAGAGGTCTCGTTCCTGAAAAATATCAAAACCAAAAGTGCTTTAACAGCTCAAAGAGTTGAAGATCCCTAATCTTTCAGGATAAGGAAAATTTATCTTGTAATGTCCAGTGTCTTTTATGATGTCATGCAGTAATGCTGGCAGTTGCCCTAGTGTAAACATTGTCAAAGCAAATTTGATATCAAATTTTACTGGTCATTACCTTCTTACTCTGTTATAGGCTATCCTGGGGAATATAGGTCACCAAAACTAGCCTAAGCCTAAATTTGCAGTTCTCAATCTTCAAATGAGGCCTATGGACTAGTGTCATACAATGTTGCAAACATCGGCATCAGGATAAAATCAGCAAGGGTCCAGAAAACCAAAATATCGTAAAAATTGGGAAAATATCTGTAAAAAATAGCAAACATCGTCAAAATTAAGATACCACCAAAATATTGGTAAAAATCAGCAAACATCGGCTCGGCCAAAAAAATTTGTGATTTTATCGTAATAAAATCGGAATGTTTGCAACACTGGTGTCATATGTCACTTTAGGATTTAACAATATCAGAGAGCATGAATCTTAAATATAAAATATAAATGTTCAGTTTTCTTTGTTTCCAATGAATTGTTTTTGCAATGCAATCAGTTCTTCAGTCTGGAAATTTCTAGAGCCCTCCTTTTGCTCCCCTGGCTGGTTCACGTTCTTATAGAAAAGCTTCGCTTTTATTGCTCGGAAGATCTCTTCTAAGATATTCTGAATGGGAAGTACTTTTTCAACACAGAAAAAGGATATTCTGTGATATTACAGTAGCAATGTCCCTAGCTATATCTATAGCATTAACAGCTACAAAATATTCAAGCTTACTGATTTCTTCTCTAGATATGTTGACTGACAAAACTGAGATTTCAAAATTAATGCTAAAAGAACACTCTCTACAAGTCAAACTACAGGATATCCTATTCCTTCACAAGCACAGAACTCTGAAACTATGTTGCATACAATGTTCCTTACATACTAAGGCTATTAGATTTTTTTCAAAAAGAGATAATGAAACCCGTACTAAAGCTGAGAATTGTTACCTCCTCAACTAACACTTAATGATAAAAGCCCTAATCCACAAGGTGCAACCCAAGGGGAAACCATTAGGACAGTCACCACTGTCACCCAAGAGACCTATCCTCTCACTTTTGGTTGGATGTTCTCCAACTCCTGGGGGGTATCCCTAGGTATCAAGATTACTAAAGTTAAAACAATGAAGCTCAAAGGTGATGTTAAGAGACAGTTATAGCAAAACAATGTGTTTGTGTCTTTTTTATAGTATAATGAGAGCAAAGGGGTGATGGAGGATAAGGAACTAATGCTTATCCAATTTTAAGCCTATTAACCCTCTGTTTGCATGAATCCTATACTAATGAATTTTTTTCACCACCCTTGTGATTTTCATCACAAGGAGCTTCAAATGGCTAGAGTTTTCACTTGGTTCCTTGGATTGAAGATGACATGGATGGTGATGTGCTAGGGGTTTTTATAGTGTTATGTTTGGTATACTTGCTAATCATATAGAGATAGCATTGCACTTGATCATGATGTTCTAGTCTCCACTCCTTACTAGAGTATTGGAAATGAGGATGTATGAATCAGTTGGTGGAACACCTTAACATTTTGGCATTAAGTGGACACGACATTGGATGGATCATTTGGTTGAGCTCATCATCACATAGAGCATTTGGCATACTCGCTTACACATGGTTTGTTACTTTGGATGAACATGGACACGGTTAGGCCTCCTGTTCTCCCATACCCTGGCTCTTATGCATTATATTCACAGGTGAAAGGGTTGCTTGTGGTATGGAGGATGGTCCTACCTAGAACACTCCCCTTCTTGAGCTCACATGAAGATGAAAGGGTTGCTTGTGGTATGGAGCATGGTCCTGCCTAGAACACTCCCCTTCTTGAACTCACATGAAGACATATTGCACATTTTGATGAGTTGTTTGATGAATTGGATGATTTAGCATATGGTTTATAACTTATGGACATACATGGATTGTTTTGACTCCATCCTCCATGGATATAGCTCATTGCACAATATTTCATGATCGATCCTTTATTTTATGGCACATTGCACAATATTTCATGATTGATCCTTTACTTTATAGAGCTAGCCCTTAGCACACTTATGGAAGGTTGTTACGTCTCAGACCTTGAGCTTGAGTGGTTTGTTGCATATTCGATTGCTCCACTTTGTAAGGCCACTATGCACACCTTCTCGTGCATCATTGTTCATACATGCCTACTTTGGAGGAGTATCTTGCACACGTGGAGGCATAACCCTATGTTACTAGTTGATAAAGGGCCAACCCCTTTCTTCATGGAATAGTTAAGCAATGATAATATCCCAGATGTCTTCTTCATGGATTTAGTGCCTTGTTTCATGGATCCACCTTTTTAGCACTTGATTTTAGGATGGCAGCCACCTTTCTTGGGGCATTAATGCACATTTTTCTATATTGCAGTTGAAGATTTCCACCTTGGGAGATGCCACTGTGAAAATTTCTTAACTAAGAAACCCTACCAATAAATCTCAATTTACTTCTACTTGATTAAACATACAAGTTATTAATCTGAATATTCAGAATTAACAGCGAAGTAAATACAATTAACAGCCTACACATATAGATCATTTACTGAATAGCACGCTCATATGACAAAGTGACACAGATTTTTTGGACAAATGTCCCGGAAAAACCCAATGCGGGAAAACCGTTACAGCAAATATGAGGCTTTATTATTATTAAGCAACAGTTTCTGAGTACATCTAGGGTGCCATAAGCTTGGCTTACCCAACAGAGAAAACCTCGGCAATTAGAGAAAATGTGAGATATACCTCACTCTCGCAAGTCCCAGCTGATCTGGATGAGCAACTGGTGAAACCCCAGCTGGCTCTGCACAGCAACTGCGTAAGCCAGTGTAGCCTTGGCTGAGGGGCTACGTCACCCTAGCTCTACGTGGATCTGCTTCTCCCAGATCTCGGTTTCAGCCCTGTTGGCTCAGAAACCCTTGCTTCCGACAGAATTTCGAACTTCTGCTTGGAGATGTTGCGCTGCCTCTGCGTGGGCCTGCGTCACCCTACTCAGGGACTGCATCACACCCTCTGATGGTTGCGCTGCCCACTGCATCTTTGTTGCCCTTGCTCTGCACTATACTCTTGGCCCTCTTGGCCAATCACTGCATCTGCCCCTCACTACAACTCTGAGTCACTCAAATCTGATCTTTGTCTGAGCACTACTCCGTCAGAAGAATTCGATCTCTTAGCCTCTGTGTGTGTGTCTCCAACGAACCCCAAGCCTTTCTCTTATACTTTTCTCATTAACACATGGAATTAGGGAATTAGAAAATTTAAAGTGAATTAATTAAATAAATGTGAGGAAAATGATTCTGGAGACTCAACTGCGGTCATTCATGATGACCAAGGGGGAAGAGATGGAGCACTTTCTCTTCAAATTGCAGTCGATCAGAGATCAGTTAACTGCCACAGGAGCAAAGGTGGAGGACGATGTGATGGTAAGGACTGCACTCAATGCGGTCTCAGAAGAGTGGGAAACCTTTGTCCAAAGAGTCTTGCGTGTAGCGGACCATCCCGACTAGGACAACTTGTGGGCAATCATGCGTCAATAAGAACTCTGTCGATTCACCAAGAAGCAGTACAGCTTGAGATCCAGTAAAGTGAAGAAGGAATATGAAGATGATGCAGCCTTGCCATCAAAGAGGCAGCAAGCGAAGAAGAAGTGTGATATTTCCAAGATCAAATGTTTCCAGTGCGGCAAACAAGGAAGCTTCTACTTTCAAGGCTGTTGTGGCGGACGATGGGTCAGAAGACGATGCAGCCATGAGCACTCATGAACCACGAAAGTGGGGTGACATGGATCTGTAGAGCAACTACAGATTGAGGGCGGGATCCTTGAGCAGCTCATCTCTTGGATCACATCCGAGCTACGGGAGCCTTAAAATAGTAGCGGGACAAGTGGAGCAGTTGGTGCAGAGAATCACGGATGAAGCAGAGGCAGATCTGAAGGCTGATGGGAGCAGCGCAGTGCAGATGCAGCAGCAGTGTAGGGGTTGATGTGACTTTAGCAGCGCAGAGCAGAACTACTTACGGAGAGCAGAGCTGCAGCAGCGTGAAGGCTTCAGGAGGACAGCGCAGTGCAGCAGCAGCGTGAGAGATTTCCGCACAAGGGGTTGATGTGACTTCAACAATGCAGAGGGAGTCTGCT
This sequence comes from Pinus albicaulis, assembly GCA_034641835.2. Lineage (NCBI taxonomy): Eukaryota > Viridiplantae > Streptophyta > Pinopsida > Pinales > Pinaceae > Pinus > Pinus albicaulis. The sequence continues at coordinate 181,652,005 of CM076584.1, forward strand.
TACGCAGTGCAGAGCTGTAGTTGTGCATCATCCTCCAGATGTCGGCACAAATCAACAGCCGATGGAGCTTCAGTGATGAGGATGCAGCCCAACTCACTTGTCTGTCAAAGATTGGGCAGGAAATTTAGTTGTTTCTCTCAGCAACTGAAGATGCATTGCAGCAGATGGCAACACGAATGCAGCAGATTGAGAGAGAGCTGCAGTACAGATGTAGCAATGGCAGTGGCAGTGTCATGGGCAGCAGTACAGAATGGCAGTAGCAGCACAATGATGAAGGGCAACAGGTCCAGCATCAGAGCAGAGACCACACCAAAGATCAGTGTAGAGCTTCGGGGTGAAGCAGAGTTTGTACTAGAGCACATTCCTCGCTAAGAGGGAGTGTTGAGTTTTCTTGTGTGATGGGATAGCATCGCATGTGCTCTAGCTCCCAAATTTGTGGAGGGACTAGAGTACATGAGATCTCCAATACCTAGAAAGGGATTTGGAAAATTTCATCCAGTTTGGGAGATAATTAATTAATTAATAATTTTAATTATGGACCCTAAGTCTAACTTAGGAAAATTAAATTATTAAAGGTAATTAATTAAAACATTTGATGAAATTGTCTTAAGTCACACGAATCAAGCTTTCTTTTAATCTTAGCCATTGATTCAAGATCTGATCATGGTCGTTGGTTTCCCAACGAGAAAAGTATAAAGAAAAGGCTTGGGGTCATTTGGAGGACACACACAGAGGCAGAGCATTGAAGCCAAGCTGGAACTCTAGGGTGTGGTTTGCTAAGAATTTCCAGAAGTGTTTCAGCTGCAGAGAGGGGAGTTTAGGCAAAGGGGATGGTCTGATCCCAGTGCCTAGAATCAGCAAGAGGCAGAGAGCAGCTTCCAAAGGCAGCACAGACAGCAGCAGCAAAGAGGGCAGCTTCAGCTACGCAGTCCCTTCTGGGGCAGCGTTGGTCAGCCGGGGACCCAGTTGGGTTACGCAGAGAACCTCAGGGGCATTGTAGGGTCTGCGTCCCCCATTTTGGGGTTACGAAGCCCTCTCGAGGCCAGCGCAGAGGCTGACACAGAGGCTTCAGGGGCAGCGCTGGGGTTTCTAAGGCCAAGATCTAGCTGAGTCTTGTAAATCCCGTTTGAGGGTATGGATTAGTCAACGTTTTGGCTTCAGAACAGCACGTTAGCTGCAGATCTATATTTTTCTCTGTCAGGTTTACCAGTGTTGTACCCAGATTTGTTGTATTCAGAAAACTCTTAATAATACAAACCCTCTAGCAGCCAGAACACTGGTTTTCCCACAATGGGTTTTTCTAGGGACTATTGTCCAAAAAATCTTATGTCACTTTGTCTATGTGTGCATGTACTTTTTCTGTTTTAGATATGAATCGGTGAAAGTTTGTTATGTTTTTACTTCGATATTAATCTGAAGAATTCAGCATTAATAACTTGTTTAAGTAGGAGAAGTATAACCAGATCTAACAGAAGATTTCTAGAATAGTAACATTCAGAAATTTTCACATTGAGAAGTAAGCAATTGAAAGACCCCTGCCTAATCATTGACAAACAAGTCGGCCTGCATCTCATCACTGAAGCTCCCTTGGCTGCTGCTCTGCGCTGTCCTCCTGAAGCTACTGCGCTGCTACAGCTCTGCACTGCATAAGCACTGCCTCTCTGCGCTGCTGAAGTCTTATCAGCCTCTGCATTGTTGCCTCTGCACTGCGCTGCTCCCTCTACAGCGTCTCATTACTGCCCTTTGCTTCACTGTGATCTTATGAACCCTCTGCTCCACTTGTCCCGCTACCGTCTTAAGGCTCCTGTAGCTCGTATGTGATCCAAGAGTTGGGCTACTCAAGGATCCTGCCTCCTTCATCTGTAGATGCTCTACAGATCCATATCTCCCCACTTACGTGGCTCATGAGTACTCATGGCTAGGTCATCATCACTCCCATCGTCCTTTGCTGTTGCTGCCTTGGATTCAGAAGATCCCTTGTCCTTCTTCTTAGGACAAGTGATGGCGAAGTGTCCAAGTTCGCCACAATTAAAGCACCAGACCTTGGAAAGGTCCCTCTTCTTCTTCCCTTGTTGTCTTCATTCCTTTGATGCAAGGGTTGCATCCTCTTCCTCTTCTTTCTTTACCTTGACTATTCCGTTGCCGCTGCTTTGCCTCTTGGTAAATCTCCTGATTTCCTCCTGACGAAGGAATGCCCACATGTCTGCCCAGGATGTTAACGTTGCCCTGTCAATATGCTATGGACAAACGTTTCCCATTCCTCGGTGACTGCATTAAGGGCAGTCCTTACCAAGAGCCCTTCATCTGGAGTCGCACCCATAGCAATCAGTTGATCCCGGATAGTCTAGAGTCCGAACAGGAAGGGATCTATCTCCTCACCCTTCTGCATCTAAAACAACCGCATCTGATTCTCCAGAAGAATTTTCCTTTGGACAAAGCCTCCCTAAAACATCGTCTCCAAAGTTGTCCACATCTCATTTGTCGTGTTCTTCCCAGCAATATGTGGCACGACGTGATCTTTGACTCCATCCATGATCAAGCACTTAGCCCGTGCTTTATTTTCCTTGAATTTCTTCAAAGGATCTGGATTGTCAAGCACAGCTAGGACATTCTCTACATGGTCCTCGATGCCATACTCATCCAGGACTGTCAGGATCCTGGCCCTCCAGATAACGAAGTTGGACATGCCGTCCAACTTGTCCTGATCTCTCAGTCCATGAGAATCCATCTAGCTCAAATCTGTCATAATAGATACTCCTCTCCCTCTTTCTGCTACAACAGAAATACTGGATCTGGGTTTCTTGGCTAATAGAAACCCTCTATAGTAGCAACTCCCTCCGACAACTGATTTCCCTCCCAGAAATCTTCAGCCAAAAACAACTAAATAGTTCTCTACGATCACCCTCCTGATCGAATCTCAGATCTGTTTGGCACAGATATGCTGAACAATTGTCCTCCTCTCTCTCTATGTCAACTTAGCTAGGCACGATTCTGCACCGGAAGAATCTCCACCACACCAGCAACTACTGAAGATCTGAAGCTCTGCTTCCGGACCACGGCGATACTGCACAGCAACTCAAAACTGGACTGCGTCCCTCTGGCTAGCCTCTGCGTGAACAAACTAGCTCAACGCAATCTCTGCGCAGCGCAAGTTGCTTCTACGTCCCTCTGGAAGGCACTGCGTGTGAAAAATCCTAAATCTAGATTCCTACTGCAACAAATCTAAATTATTTCTCCTATTATTTTTCATAATTATTTCATTACAGTGAAAAATCGAAGTAATTACTTAAGCAGTCTACACAAATAATGATGCAGAATAAATCTAAGTGTTGAAACAAACTGAACAAAATACAATGAAAAACATCCACATTTGACACAATTATTTTTGGAATAAGTCCCCGGAAAAACCCAACTCGGGAAAACCGATGCAGCAGATCTAAGGGTTTTGTATTATTAAGCAGCAGAATCCTAAGTACAACTAGGGTGCCAATATCCGGCTCACCCTTCAGACAAAATCTTGGCAACAGAAGAAATGTGAGATATACCTCACTTTGCAAGTCCTCGACTAATCTGAACAGCGCTGGTGAAACCCCTCTCTGCCTTTGCATGATGCCTACACTGCTACTACGTAAGCCTGCGTGGGCAAGCGTAAGAACTGCGTCACCTCTCCTCTGCAAATGATCAAGCTAATTTGGAAACTGAGTTTTGGCCCTTCTAGCTCAAAAGCCCCAGCTCCCAACTATCTCCGAACTTAATCAACAAGGCACTGTGTCACTTTTGCGTGATTCCCTTCAAGAACTGAGTCACCCCTCCAGATGACTGCGCCGCCTCTTATGCGTGACTGCTGCCTCTGAAATGTACTCTCAGTCCTCCTGACCAGTTACTGCATCTGCCCCTCTCTAAAACTGATCACTGAATCAAATCACTTACAAACCCAACCCTAGTGATTCGATTTTGATCAAAAAGCTGTGTCTCTCTCACAAGCTCGAAAATGCCAAATGCTCAATGTGTTTTCCATAGGCCCCTCACCCTCCTTCTTATAATCTTTCGTTGACCCTTCAACAGCCAAGATTAAAACATAATCAAGGGCTAAGATTAACTTGGAGGTGATCCATGACTTTATCTAAAAGATTGACACTTAGTTTAATTAATTAGTTTCCCTAAGTTTAGACTTAGGAAAACATTAAAAAACGATTAATTAATTTAATTAAACCATCTTTAAGGGAAATTTTCCAAAATCCTATATGGGTATTATGGAATATATGTGTTGTAGCCTATACACAAAATTACAAGGCTAGAGCACATCCGATGCTACCATAAATCAACACTCCCTCTTAGCGAGGAAAGTGCTCTAGCAATACAACTCTATGTGCTACTCTGACTTCTGTAAAATTTGTTGTTGTGCTGTTGATGCTGCTCACCAACACTACACAAATGTTGCATCTGTACCGCTGCTGACTCTGCATGTTGTTGCCAACTGCCATTGTACTGCAACTCCCTCTGAATTCTGCAACCATGCTGCTGCACTGCGTGAGCACTACTCTGCATTGCGTTGCACCACTGTGCACTACATTGTTGCTGCTCCTTTGTTGTTGTTGTTGCTCAGCTACTGTTGTTGTTATCTACTACACTATTGCTAATTGCAACAGAAAAACATCTGAAATCGGACAAGTAAAACTGCATCTGAATAATAAGACTGTCTACTGCTAACTTTTGCACTAGCTCTCTGAATATGTTGCATTGTTGTTGCTCTGCACTGCGTGAGCACTGCACTGCACTGCACTACTGCTGCTCAACTGCTGTTGTTGTTGCTCCCTCTCTGTGTTGATCAAGCTCTAGTACTGCTAGCCACTGCAATGTCTCTTCATCTTCCGTTGCAACTGTCCATCCTCCTATTGTCTTAAGGCTGTTGTAGCTCGCATGTGATCCAAGAGTTCGGAAATACTCAACGATCCTGCCACCTGTAGATTCTAGATCTACAACTCTAAGTTAGCCCGCTTCCTTCTTTCAGAATATGAGCTAACATAGCACAATCAGCTTCTGCCTCAATCTTGGAAGCTCCGGCTTGAGGGTCTTGCTTCTCCTCCTTGTCCTTTTTCTTAAGAGGACATTGTGTGGCATAATGCCCCATTTCCCCGCACCTGAAGCACTTGATCTTGGATAGATATTTCTTCTTCAGCCTCTGTTGCCCCTTTGATAAAAGGGTTGTGTTATCTTCCTCCTCCTTCTTGACTTTTGAACCATTGTTGCCATCCTCAATATGGAATTTGAGGAGATCTCTCCTCAGCTCTTCTTGCTGCAAGGCTGCCCACATCGCTTCCCATCTTGGAAGTTTTTCTCCGCCCAGAATGCTCTGGACAAAGACCTGATAGTCTTCTGAAACAAAGTTCAGAGTGAGCCTTACCAGCTCTGAGTCTCTAGGTGTTGATCCCACTGCTGACAATTGGTCTCGGTTATCCTGAATTCGAGACAGGAAGGAGTCAAAACGTGCTCCCTTTGTCATCCTGGTATTAAGCATCTTCTCCTCCACATACATCTTCGGCTGCTCGGAAGATCCTTGGTATAGCTTTTCCAGCCGTACCCACATTTCTCTAGCAGTGTTCTTTGCTACTATGTGAGGTACGATGTGATCCTTCACACCATCTAGGATCAATCGTTTGACTCTTGCCATGTTCTTCTTGAAGGCTCTCAGATGAACTGCATCCAGCGGCTCTGTAACTGCACTGTCAATGAGGGCCTTTAGATCATGCTCATCAAGGAGAAATTGAATCCTTCACTTCCGAATAACATAGTTGGAGGCACCCTCCAATCTATCTTGGTCACGCAATCCGTTGCTGGCATCTCCTGAACTATCGATTTCTTCCTCTAACCCTCTTCACAACTAGACTTACGCACTCCTTGAGGAGTAAGTCAATACTTCTCTGTTGCACTGGAAAAAACTGAGTTTCTTTGAATAAGAGAACTCTCTGAGGCCAAGAAATCCCCAATCTGTGTTTTCCAAAAAAATTCTGACGCTCATGCACCAGTACTCACTGTTGTGCAGCAATTGCGTCCTTCATCTACGCTAGTCTGCTACGATGCCTCTTCTGCAACTGAAAAATCTTACGCCTTTGTCAACTCTCTCAGATGAAGCTCTTTCTACACTGGATTGCCCTCCTGGCCTGGACTGCGTGATTTCTGGGGTAGCCTATTGCTGCTTACGTAGTTCCCAGTCTCTTCAACGTTGATCTGCTGGTTCACCCTTGTTTCTCCTGCACTTCAGTTTGAATGCTCAGATACCATGTGAAAAATCCTAAATCTGGATTCCTACTACAACAAATATGAATTACTTCTCCTATTCTTTTTCATAATTATTTCATTATAGTGAAAAATCGAAGTAATTACTGAAGCAGTCTACACAAATAATGTTGCGGAATAAATCTAAGTGTTGAAACAAACCGAACAAAATACAATGAAAAACATCCACATTTGACACGGTTATTTTTGGACTAAGTCCCCAAAAAAACCCAACTTGAGAAAACCAGTGCAGCAGATCTAAGGGTTTTGTATTATTAAGCAGCAAAATCCTGAGTACAACTAGGGTGCCAACATCCGGCTCACCCTTCAGAGAAAATCTCGACAACAAAAGAAATGTAAGATATACCTCACTCTACAAGTCCTCGGCTAACTTGAACAGCGCTGGTGAAGCCCCTCTCTGCCTCTGCGTGATGCCTATGCTGCTACTACGTAAGCCTGCGTGGGCAAGCTAAAGAACTGCGTCACCTCTCCTCTGCAAATGATCAAGCTGATCTCGAAACTAAGTTTTGGCCATCTTGTGTAATATTCCTAATTTGTGACAGCAAATTGGAATATTCTATTTTGTTTATTTTGCCACCTGTAGTTTGTAAATAAAATAAAGTGAGAAATAAAAGGGGTCACCTCACTTTATAAAATAAAGTGTTTTCCTAGTTGATTGACGTTATAACTTAAAGAGGGGGCCTTGGGGGTCCACATGAGTATGAGGGGAGGCCTCACGCTGACCCAAGGTTAACTGCGCAGGCCAAGGAGAGTGAAGGACGCAGTCAAGGTTTTTGGAGGGAGTTTAGTACTATAAAAGGTGGGGTTCTCACCTCATTTGGCATGTTTGATTTGATATTGATATTGAGAGCTAGACTTCTGTCTACTTCAGCACGCCGGTTGTTTAGTCGGTCTGCAGCACTGTTTAGTGCAATCGAGTGTCTCCGTGCGGAGATCTCACCCTTAGCCTCGGGGGACTTCGAGTGCCTGCCCTGGTAAGGTTATTTTCTTAGTATCATCCTTAGCCTCGGGGGACTTCGAGTGCCTGCCCTGGTAAGGTTATTTTCTTAGCATCATCCTTCAGTTTCAGTGGTAATTTGCAGTAGTTTTTGGTGGAGATTTGGCAGAGGAGATACCCCCTTCTTGAGAGGACGCAGATCCAGCAGATCCAGGTAGGAGAGACTCAGATCTGGACAGAGAGGACGCAGATCCAGCAGATCTAGCTCTGGAGGACGCAGATCTGGAGAGATAGGACGCAGATCTGGATAGGGAGGACTCAGATCCAGCAGATCCAGGCAGAGAGGACACAGATCTGGGCAGAGAGGACGCAGATCCAGCAGATCCAGGTAGGAGAGGCTCAGATCTGGACAGGGAGGACGCAGATCCAGCAGATCTAACTCTGGAGGACACAGATCTAGAGAGATAGGACGCAGATCTGGATAGGGAGGATGCAGATCCAGTCAGGGAGGACGCAGATCTGATGAGCAGGGTCTTTGTGTGGGGTTTTGGCATCATTTTGGAGTTAGATCTTTGATTGAGGGTGATCCTTGGATTGGCCAACCAATCCAAGTATATTTCTGATCTGATACTGAAGTTTGCTTCAGAAATTCTGAATCATTCTTTAGATTTTCTGTAGTAAAACTCAGATCTGCTCCGGCATTTTCATGTATTGCTGAAATTCCCAAGGGGGAAGTAATAAAGAGCCCTTTGGGCATTTTGTCTCATTATAGATCTCTGTTTTCATGTATTTATCAGTTTCAGATCTGTAATATATTAGATATAAGATTCAGCTTCCTAGAGAAAACGCTGAAGTATTTCTGGATCAATCTTTGTCTTGAGGCACCTCTATTTTGAGGGGTTTTTCTATATAAACTGTTGTTTAACCTTGCTGAATGCCTATGCCATGTTCCCAAACCCATTCTCTGAACATACATATTGTTATACATCTTATTCCTTCAGAAAAGACGCAGCCCTTGCTTCAGTAAAATTCTGCATACTCAAAGTCTTGGGAAATCAGGGTTTCTATTGACTAGTCGGGAAGGAGGAACTGTTTAACATAGCAAAACGCCTTTGTTTGAGCTTAAATTCGACATGGAAGTCCCTCTTGACCTATTCTAACATATTCCAGAACCTTGACCCATCATTTTACGCAGATTTCCTTATTCACTCATTTTAGGGCCAAAATCCTCACTTTTCCCCACTCTTTTGCCCTTAGAAGCTGAGTAAAGGTTGTTGCTGCTATTTATTTGGGTTGCTGAACATTTTTAGAGATATTATATGATAGCTGAAGCCATCATACCTGAAGAATGCGTTTTTATGGCATGATCTGCTGAAAATTTATTTTTGGGATATTACATCTTGGCTCAAAAACCCTAGCTCCAACTATCTCTGGACTGAATCAAGAAGGCACTGCGTCACTTCTGCGTGATTCCCTTCAGGAACTGCATCACCCCTCCAGATGACTGCGCTGCCTCTTCTGCGTGACTGCTACCTCTCTCTCTGAAATGTACTCCTGGTCCTCCTGACCAGTTACTGCCACTGCCCCTCTTTGAAACTGATCACTGAATCAAATCACTTAGCAAACCCAACCCTAGTGATTCGATCTTGATCAAAAAGTTGTCTCTCTCACAAGCTCGAAAATGCCAAATGCTCAATGTGTTTCCATAGGCCCCTCACCCTCCTTCTTATAATCTTTCGTTGACCCTTCAACGACCAAGATTAAAACATAATCAAGGGCTAAGATTAACTTGGAGGTGATCCATGACTTTATCCAGAAGATTCATACTTAGTTTAATTAATACCCTTTAATTAATCAGTTTCCCTAAGTTTAGACTTAGGAAAACATTAAAAAACGATTAATTAATTTAATTAAACCATCTCTAAGTGGAATTTTCCAAAATCCTTTTTGGGCATTATGGAATACATGTGTCTTAGCCTATATACAAAATTACAAGGCTAGAGCACATCCGATGCTACCATAAATCAACACTGCGTTGTCTCTGCGTCACTCAGTTGGGACTGCATCAACCCCTACGTAGCCTCTGCTGGGACTGCGTCCTCCTGATGCTGCGTTGCCTTCTATGGAACTTTGTTGCTTCAGTTGCTCTTTGCAGTAAGATTTTCTTAAGCCGATTTTGTTGGAGATTCAACTTGATCTGCAATGCTCTAATACCATGTGAAAATTTCTTAACTAAGAAACCCTACTTTTAAATCTCGATTTACTTCTCCTACTTGATAAAACATACAAGTTATTAATTTGAATATTCAGAATTAACAGCGAAGTAAATACAATTAACAGCCTACACATACAAATCATTTACTGAATAGCACGCTCATATGACAAAGTGACACAGATTTTTCGGAAAAATGTCCTCGGCAAAACCCAATGCAGGAAAACCAGTGCAGCAGATATGAGGGTTTATTATTATTAAGCAGCAGTTTCTGAGTACATCTAGGGTGCCATAAATGTGGCTAACCCAACAGAGAAAACCTCGATAATCAGAGAAAATGTGAGAATACCTCACTCTGGCAAGTCTCAGCTAATCCAAATGAGCAACTGGTGAAACCCCAGCTGGCTCTGCGTAGCTTGGGCTGAGGCACTGTGTCACCCTAGCTCTGCGTGGATCCGCTTCTCTCTGTAATATCCCGGATGGGATATTTTAACTAAAAATGCAAAAAAAATACTAAATACCACAATTTGCCGTAAAATAAACATTCGCTCAACAAAAGATTGCCATGTAAAATTAAACACATAAATACTGCAATTGAATACCACATAGAACAGGAGAAATCTCAGCTTTTATTATAAATAATAAGAGGGGTTTACATATAGATCTGACCCAGAAAATGCTGAGATAGAAAACTGGCCAACAATACAATCTATTGCACTGCTATACGGCGTTGGCCTCCCAAAACTGCACTGCTGCACTCTCCCTCCGGCAACAGCTACCATTGAATCCACTGAAGATGATGAAGCCCAAGTTGAAGATCTGAATGATCCTCACACCAATCTCTAAAGCTTTGTGAAACTTCTAAGTGAAGTCTTCTCAAGAGTATTGGGTTTCCATCCAACACTCACAAATCACCCAAGGGTTTCCATCCTAGGGCTACGGCATGAAGTAGAGAACTATGTCCTCAAACCTCCCATACACAAGAAAATGATCTACTCCAAAGATATCTCCCAATGGCCTCCTCCCTTTCCTTTATAGATCCCTTTATTTTATTCATGGAGCACTTTTCCCTTTTATTAAACTATTATAAAATATTCCTTTTTAATGCAAAAAAGAGTAAATTGGCTACCACGCCTCCTCCGATCCCTGAAATCGGTGTCTAACTATCCCACCATGTAGGTATTCTCGTCTTGGTTCCAATGAGCTATTACACTAAGGTGTTCCATCATGTATTCCTCTCGGAATGCCACCTTGAGCATAATCAACTGAGTTAAGCCCATAAATAACTCAAATTTCCGAAAGTTATCGGAATGCATCGAAACGAAAGCCAAACTGCTCGAATGATGGAGTATATCAAGCGAATGCCTCCGGACACCATGAAAACTCCTCAAAACTCCTCCGAAAAGTCCCTGAGCCCACTGATAACACCAATCTATACCTGTGACCTGTCTGCTCCTAACTCTGGAAGACCATCCTGGCCCTGTCATAGGTGTCGCCAAAAATGGGAATATTACAGACCTTCCGCCCCAAGATTGCTTGCCCTCAAGCAATCGAAATATGTGGGCCACTCTGTTGGCCCGCCGCAACTGAGACCCAATGCCTGGATCCCATACAAACCTCTGGGTGCTGCTATGCACCTGTGTCAAACCACTCAGAATAGACCCCTCAATGCCGGGATCCCAAACTGATCTCTCACTATACCAGCCAACAAACAATCCTCCCGGATCCCATCGCCACCATGGCCAATCATCGCCCAAGTCCCACGGCTCGGACTGCGCTCTGCCTCTGGCTATGACTGATGCTCTAAGAGGTGAAGACCATGACTCCTGCTGCGCTGTATCTGTGACTGTGTAAGCTGTCCCATCAACTGTGTACCAACTCATCACCTCTCTCCAATCCAAGTCCCGACTCAATCCCACGCTAATCCTGCTCTCCTGAAATCAGGATGGAGTGCTGAAGAAACGACGACCTGTGCCCTCCTGCCAACTGGAATCTGTAACATCTACTATGTCTAAGGGCCCCTGCTCCGCTGTGCTCCCTACGAAGAATACCGTACCATCAAGAGGGTACCAACTCATGATCTCCCGCCAGTCCATCCTGGAAGAAGAATCCAATGTAGCAACAACTGCACATGGAACATGCCCAGAGTGTTGCCGCCAGCCCGTAATCAACTCCCACTTCTCTGCCCTGTCTGCCAATGGAAGCTGCCTGTAGAAGGAATCCCCTCTCTCTATAATGGGCCAAAGTGGGCAAGACATGCTGCAAGCCCCATCGATGTACTCCTGGAGAGTACTACTCACCTAAAACGCCGCGTTCTCCGCCGACCGGCATGGTACATTCATCCGCGTCTCATCCCCGGTGCCGACCACGCATGGATGCTCCACCATCTCCGATCGCTTCCTCCCACTCCCCGATCAAAGAATGTCATACTCCTACTGTCTACTAGCCCCCTGCAGAACAATCCCATCAACCTCCAACACCTCCAGAGGATATGGATCTGCAACTGTCGTCACCGCACTCAATGTCAATGCATCTGACTGCTCCCCCTCTATGGCTGACCCCAATGTTAGCCGCATATCCCTCATCGGCTCAATGTGGGTGCCCATCTGGCTCTCCCCCAAAGGAATATCATGTCTGATGTGAACAGGGTCCTCCTCTGCTAACTCAGGCTCCATCATATGTTGCTCTGGCTGAATCGTCACAAGGGACTCATCACCCAGAGTATCTCCTATACAGTCCCCTGACTGCTCACCCTGCTCACTGGAACACAACTTTGGTCTACTGTCATCATCTCTACATGGCTACTCTCGCTCCCCAGAAGCATCCTCATATGATCCTAGGGACTCATCTGAAGAAGAATCCTCACTCTAGCAAACGGAAGGAATGCCCTCCTGTCCTGCCTCTGCCACATCAGCTGCATCACTCAAGCATGAATGATCAGGCCCCCAAGGTTCTTTGCAAATGAAGCAAAGTCCCTTCCTCCTCAGCTCATTTCTGCTGCCTGACCCACCAAACTAGAGCAGCTCCTCCCTGGTCAACTGTCTCCTGAATAGCCCAATTCTGCTCAACCAGCCCTTGGGCTAGCTCATAAGCAGCAGGTGAGACCAACTGCTCTCTCCTCTAAATGCTCAACAACCGGATCTGCAACTCTCGGCCAATGGTCCCATGGTCTCTCATACATGACGACAAAATGGACTGCATGTGTGCTATGACAATATCAGGATGATGTCTCCTAATGCTAAAGAAGCATTGGAACATTTGCAGAACCAAGTCATCACACTCAAGATCAAACATGATGACATAAGTCTTGAATGTGGCCATACTCCATAAAATCTCAAGCTTCTTCCCTAAGGTAGAGCCTGTGCTATTGTCCAAATCCTGAAAAGTCTCTACAATCAACCTCATAATCCTCCTCATAACATCATCATTATATGGAGCTATAGGTGTGGTCAATTTCATGATGTTACTGAGGCAAGCTGCAACTGGAAGTGTGAACCCCTCACAAGGTTCCTCCAAGAATTTGAGCTATATGAAAGCAAGCATAGCAGGCTTTAGAGCCCAAATCAGTTTCTTCCCTTCTGCTTGGCTTATTTTGGACAGAAGTTCATTAAACTCCTCTAGTTTTGACAAAACTCTCCATGACATCTTCATGTGTTTCAGATTTGTCCCAAGTGCAAAGATTTTGTGACCAACCCCCAATTCCTCCTGCAAATCTTTTGGTTGTCCTTTTTGAAGGATGGCATAAATTCCTCTTGAAAAGGGTCTGCTGTTTGGCTTTGTTTTCTGGTCTTTTGCTGCATGGTGGTTTAAGGAACCAGTTTCTATTTTTATTTTCATCAATTTGTTTAGGAATCCCTCCATGGTTCAACCAATGGAAAGACCACTGTTTTTTTGAGTTTTCTATATTGCCCAATGAAGTGTTTTATCAAACAGATTGCTTGCACAATGTTGCACGTGCAATTCTGAGTTGTTTCAACTCAGCATTGCACTTCTAAGCTGTTGTAACTCAGTATTACATATGTAATGGTCATTTGTAAATTTTTGTAGATGTTCTATGCTTGAAGCAACTTTACTTTTCTTACAGCAATCACACAAATAGTTAAGTAAAATGCTGATAGAACATATAAGTGGATCTTATAGAAGACAAACCAAAAACAGAAAAAATGTGATGGTGCGTTACGGCGGTCAACAGGATGCTTCAACCAGCAAAGTCTCCTTGGTCAGCCAACCCAGAATGTGTCACAACAGTCCTCCAATCAGCAACCGAGTCAACCCAAGTCAACTCCAAAAAAAGTCAACGTTGTCCAGAAAAGTCAACGCAGGGCAGCAAGCTAAAAGTCAATGCAGCAACAGTTTGGTCAACCCTTTGACCTCGATTTCTGTGCCAAAGTGTACGGCCTCTCAAAATCGAACTTTCCAACAAGTTTCAGCCCTTTCGAACCATGCATTGACCAAAGTCAACGCTGGTCAAACTTCCAGCAAAACCCTAGCTGCAGAAATTCGTCCTTCAGCTCAGTCGTACAGATTCGTCCTCCTTCTTCTTCACACATGTGGGCTAAACTTGTCCTTCAAGGAGCTCGTACTAAATCAGATGAGAGAAGAAGATGTGTGTTGAGTTGTTGTGAAATGCTCTCCAACTTTGCCTGTATTTATATCCATCATTGGGGTGTGTGACACATCTGCTTGGGGTGTGAAACCTTAAGGCCGACCTGCACATAAAATTTATTATAAATAATAAATTCAAAATAAATGTTCTGCTCATCGGATTAAGATATATTTTATATGGATTTTACACCTCTCCGAAAGAGGAATCCAACAAAAATACTAGCCACTTAATCTGAGCATCACAACATGGAGTTTGGACCTAGTTGTCCAAATTTAACACTCCCTCTCAACTAGGGAGAACTCCATCCATCAGTGCAATCAAACATCGTGCGTCATCCCGCCATAACTTGCTTTGCTGGCCTCTTTATTTCAGGACAGAAGTGGGTCAGTCACAAAGACATCATCCCCCGACCGATGAGACCAGCCCAGGTTCGAACCTCTATCGACTCACAAAAGAGTCTCCAACCAACCGGTTGGTTCATATCCGACCCGGGTCGCAGGTCCCGTATTTCACTAAACTTGATCTCGCATCAAGTGGTTGGACCGTGCCATCCTAGATAGAGAGTACCTACAATCTCGATGCCCGATCGCCTTGCTGCTACTAGTCTCTAGCTTTTCCCACCTCATTGGCCAAATGAGAGGTACTTCCCATGAGCCCTGAACTCAATGGGTAGGATGCATACGGGGCACAGATAAATGAGAGGCGAACCAGCTCAATAATCACAATGGTGGGGCAGAAGCATTATGAGTGCTTATAGCTTCAAGAAGCTATCCCCAAAGCCCCCCAGAGTTCCCAGAGCTCATCGTCCAACGGGACCCACATCATAGGGTCGTTCCACGATACCAAGACTCTCACGGAAGGTTAGGAACTTGACCTTCCCCAGGGGCTTAGTGAGAATATCCGCGACCTGCTCATCAGTTTCTATATGATCGAGCCTTACGGCGCCTCGCTGTACCATATCCCGGATAAAGTGGTACCTGATATCAATATGCTTGGATCGGTCGTGGAACACAGGATTCTCAGTCATACGAATCCCACTCTGATTATCACAGAGTATCACAGTGGTATCTAGCACATGTCCAAACAGTTCACTAAAGAGCTTCCGCAACCAAACTGCTTCACAACAGGCCATACTAGCAGCAATGTATTCGGCCTCCGCGGTGCTCAAAGCCACCGACTTCTGCTTCCTGCTCATCCATGAGCTCGAAGCAGAACCAAGATTGAAGCAGCATCCAGATGTGCTTTTACGATCCACCACACTGCCAGCCCAATCGGCATCAGTATATCCACGGAGTATCACACTCCCGGCAGTGTATCTCAGCCCATGGTTTATCGTGCCCCGAAGATATCTCAGAAGATTCTTGGCACCAACCCAGTGAAAATGATGAGGCTCAACCATCCGTTGACTCAAAGTGTTCACTGCAAAACATATATCCGGTCAGGTGTTCACTAAGAACAAAGCTCCTATGAGTTGACGATACACAAACAGGATTGGCTAAGATAGGCTCATTAGCCGCCGCCACCAACTTCTAAAGTTGAGTTCCATCTAAGTATCAACACGACTTACAAACACCATTCCAAATCTTTCCGTAAGCTTCACAATGTATTTTCCTCAGAATGGAAATCTCTCTAGGTCTAGCTGCACCTCCTGTGCCTGGGGAAGTAGTGCATCACCCTCCTAGGTCCTTCATCTCGAACTCAGCAGCGAGCTCCTTCTTACATTGATGAATGAGAGGGTCAGCACCTGTCAAGAAGAGGTCATCCACATATAGCACTAGAATGAGAGGCTTCCCCTGTACAACCTTGAAGTAAAGGTTCGGATCAGCATTACTTCGAGTGAAGCCCAGCTTCATCAAGTAACTATCCATCCTCTCGTACCAAGCTCTGGGTGCTTGCTTTAACCCATAGAGGACTTTCTTCAACCTGCAGACATGAGTGTCTCGATCCTGAACTTCAAATCCCAGAGGTTGTTCTACATACACCTCTTCTTTTATTGCACCATGCAGAAAAGCGGTCTTGACATCCATCTGATGAAGACTCCATCCTTGCGTAGCAGCAAGGGCTATGATTGATCGAATGGTGGTATATCGTGTCACAGGTGCAAATATGTCATCATAGTCAATTCCTTCCTTTTGAGAGAAGCCACGGGCAACAAACCTTGCCTTGAACTTTTCAGCACTCCCATCAGATCCATGTTTGATCTTGTAGAGCCACTTCGCGGTGACAACAGATTTGTCCTTCGGTCTCGGGACCACATCCCAGACATCATTCTTCATTATGGACTCATATTCTTCGTGCATAGCATCCTTCCAAACTTGATGCTTTACGGCTTCCTCAAAAGATCCAGGTTCAAATTGTACAATAGTACTCATGGCAGCTAGATACCCTTGGTATCTACACGGCTTCTTGCTTTCTCGGAATGTCCCCCTTGGGGCAGCATGACCCTCAGCATCTTCGAGGGTGTCCCCGAGCCATGATGGTCTCTTTCCCAGTGAAGGAGATGGATCAATAGGGTCCATTGGTCCTTCAATATCAGGCATTGTCTCATCCTGCGGTTCTTCTTGATTTCCAGGCCTTTCTTCATGATTTTCTTCAGATCTTGGAAGATCTACTACTTTCTTTAGGGAAGCATCTTCGTCAAAAGTGACATCATGGCATATCTCTACTTCCCTTTGACCAGGTACATAGACTCTATAGGCCTTAGATGTCTCACTGTAGCCTACAAACATTCCTTTCTTTCCAGAAGCATCCAGCTTACTTCTCTTTTCTTTCAGCACATGAAAATAGACAAGACATCCAAAAATTCTAAAATGTGAGACATCAGGTTTCTCACCAGAGAAAACCTCTTCGGGAGTTTTGGAGTCCAGAGCGGAATGAGGGCATCGGTTTTGAATATACACAGCAGTATTTGCAGCTTCTCCCCACAGAAACTTCGGTAGACCCTGGTCACATAGCATGGAACGGGCAGCTTCCACAATAGTCCTATTCTTGCGTTCAGCAACACCATTCTGCTCAGGAGTATATGCAGTGGTAGTCTCCCTCTTAATGCCAGCTTCTCTGCAAAAGTCTTTGAACTCATTTGATTCATATTCAGTGCCATTGTCGGTCCTCAAAATCTTGATCTTCTTTTCGGTCATATTTTCCACCAAGGCTTTGAAGGTACGGAACCACATGAAAGCCTCATCCTTCTTCTTTAAGAAGTATATCCAGGTTTTGCGAGAGAAGTCATCAGTGAATGTCATGTAGTAAGAACATCCTTCCAGGGATGTCACGGGCAACATACCAGATAGATCAGAATGGACCAGTTGCAAAATATCATATGTCTTTGTGACACTTGAGGGGAAAGGTCCCCTTGTATGTTTTCCTTCGGCACAGCCCTTACATACACCTTCATGATTATTTCCAAAGTCAGGCATCCCTGTCAGCACCTTCCTTGCTTCGGGAAGGGCCTTGTAATGAAGGTGTCCAAATCTTCGGTGCCATAGTTCGGTTTGTCGGATAGTATCACAAGTCATTGCTCCCAACGGACTTCCTCCAACCTGGTAGAGTGTACCAACTCTAAAACCAATCGAGATAGCTTCCTTGAAGCTCTTCTTCCACATGAGCACCTTTCCATCAGAGAATGTTACATTGAACCCTTTGTCTTCCATGGCTGATACAGACACAAGGTTCTTCTTCAATTTAGGTACATAGAGTACATCTTGTAAACGTAGGACTTGTCCTTGAGACAAGTGGAGGGTCACAGTCCCTGTCCCTTTCACGGGATACGTGGCATTATCTCCAAGGATAATTTCTAGATTGGTATCCCTCTCAACCATGTCAGAGAGTGCTTCCTTGAAACTAGTGATGTGTCTTGAGGCACCACTATCTATCAGCCAGACATCCATAGTGTCGGGCGGAGATGTAGCAGAGAGAGCAGATACAAGAATATACTCATTTCTTTTATCAACAGCATTAGACTCCTCATACCTGGAGTTTCTAGACCTTTTAGAAGGTTGATTGTTTCCACCAGAGGGAGCCTTCCTCTTTCCTTTAGATCCGTCGTTTCTTCGATTCCCATTCCTCCGGTTGTTGTTGTTATCATCACTATCGGGAGAATCCTTCTTGAAGGGACATTCTCTAGCATAGTGACCAGGCCTATGGCAAGTGAAACACTTACCCTTCTTTTCTTGAGTCCTTGTTCTTCCTTTGTCCTTAGAACCACCAGAGTTCTTCTTTCGATAATGAGCACCATAGGCAGCATTTCTGTCATTATCGAATTCCTTCATCCTTGTTTCTTCTTGCATACATCTAGACAGAAGCTCATCAAAGTTAGGAATGGTATTATTATTGAGAATGGTAGTTGTGAATACTTGCCATTCATATGGGAGTCCTCCAAGTGCGGTGAGAACCATCTCACGATCATCTATTGTCTTCCCAATAGCCAGCAGATTGATCCTTGTTTCGGTCAATTTCATAAAGTAAGTTTGAACAGACTCATCCTGGCCCTTCTTCATATTCTTCAACTTATTCTTGAGGAATAGCACTTAGTTCACATTGTTTACTTTGAACATAAGGATCAATTTATCATACATCTCCTTGAATGTGCCTAGTTCATATATATAGGCAACCAGACTCTTATGTATGGATTCCCTGATCATCAGCTTTGCTTTGATCTCTCCCTTTTTATACTTATTTCTAACAGCAGCGGTAGCATTGGATGGAGGTTCTTGAATCTTACCCAGCACATGATCCAAGAGATCATGGTCTTCCAATTTGAGATCTAATATCATCTTCCAGGCATGGAAGTCATCCCTTCCATTCAGCTTGTCATTCTCCTTGAATTCAAAACTTGTGGAACCCATTTCCTCCGATGGTGATTTCTAAAGATAGGGCTTGTCTTCACCTCAGCTCTGATACCATGTAAATTTTTGTAGATGTTCTATGCTTGAAGCAACTTTACTTTTCTTACAGCAATCACACAGATAGTTAAGTAAAATGCTGATAGAACATATAAGTGGATCTTATAGAAGACAAACCAGAAACAGAAAAATGTGATGGTGCGTTACGGCGGTCAACAGGATGCTTCAACCAGCAAAGTCTCCTTGGTCAGCCAACCCAGAATGTGTCACAACAGCCCTCCAATCAGTAACCGAGTCAACCCAAGTCAACTCCAAAAAGTCAACGCTGTCCAGAAAAGTCAACGCAGGGCAGCAAGCTAAAAGTCAACGCAACAACAATTTGGTCAACCCTTTGACCTCGATTTCTGTGCCAAAGTGTACGGCCTCTCAAAATCGAACTTTCCAACAAGTTTCAGCCCTTTCGGACCATGCGTTGACCAAAGTCAACACTGGTCAAACTTCCAGCAAAACCCTAGCTGCAGAAATTCGTCCTTCAGCTCAGCCGTACAGATTCATCCTCCTTCTTCTTCACACATGTGGGCTGAACTTGTCCTCCAAGGAGCTCGTACTAAATCAGATGAGAGAAGAAGATGTGTGTTGAGTTGTGGTGAAATGCTCTCCAACTTTGCCTGTATTTATATCCATCATTGGGGTGTGTGACACATCCGCTGGGGGTGTGAAACCTTAAGGCCGACCTGCACATATAATTTATTATAAATAATAAATTCAAAATAAATGTTCTGCTCATCGGATTAAGATATATTTTATATGGATTTTACACCTCTCCGAAAGAGGAATCCAACAAAAATACTAGCCACTTAATCTGAGCATCACAACATGGAGTTTGGACCTAGTTGTCCAAATTTAACATCATTCCACTCCAACCAACCCTCTACTGAACTGTTAGATCCTAGCAGCGTCATAAATATAAAGACTGAAAAGTACTATCCATGCACTCAAATATGCAAGCACTTCCTCAGCTGTGACTTAATACAAGGTTCATAACATCATGATTCAACAACATTACATAAGCCCAACACTGCTATGACAGAATTCAGCAATCTTGACGTCTTGTCAAGGCTCACAACTATATTTAGTATGCATGTTACCAATGTAATCAAGACTGATAAATTCATTTTATGACATCCTTCTAGCTAAAAGTTTAATGAGTTGACATTCAAGATTTCTGTCAAACAGTTTTGTAAACAACTTGACGTCGTCACAACTTCAACAATTTGAAAATATAAAGTGTATAGGAAAGAATGATGAACCTGGAGAATGACAAGATGACTTTCAAAACCTTTGACCAATTCAAGTGTACCCTTCAGTAGTACAATCTCCAGTGATATGGTTCCCAAATGAACATTAGTTGCTTAAATGATAAGATGACGACGTTCTCTTTTAGCAGTGTGAACCAGCGTGCAAC
Organism: Pinus albicaulis; assembly: GCA_034641835.2. Taxonomy (NCBI): domain Eukaryota; kingdom Viridiplantae; phylum Streptophyta; class Pinopsida; order Pinales; family Pinaceae; genus Pinus; species Pinus albicaulis. Next base: position 181,672,363 of record CM076584.1, read on the forward strand.
AGCCAAGAAAAGAATGGTTTAAGTTGTGGCCCTTACACAGTAAGGAATAAATTTCTGGGTACCTTTGTCAACAACTGGAAACTCTATTTTGTTGCAATTTTCCTTATATCAGTCGAAGACAGAGATGAAAGGATAGCGTGAGCCATCCAGCAACCCAACACCCAGCAAATATAACGATCAATTTGGTGCAATTCTCTCTTCATAGATCGCTCTGTGGCTGATGGCGATAAATTTCAGAACTCAATCTTTTGGAGAAGAAATGTGGCCTCTACAGTTTAACTCTTTCACCTTTGATGTGCACACGGTCCTTCAATTTTCACTTCTGGTGTATATATATATATATATATATATATATATATATATATATGTATGTACGTATGCTGCCCCAGAGGATTCTGACTGACAGTCAGCTTCAAAATTTCTAAACCTTCAGAGGGTCACAATGTCTTCCCTCGCAGCACAAGAGTAAGTGGGATTCAATTATAGTTACGCAGACCTCTATTGCAATCAGCTACACCTCGAGAATGCTCCCCTACCACCTATACACTTCCACCCGACTGAGCTAACAATTCACGTCGCACCAAAATTTAACCCATCACGATCTGTTCCAGATATTTTATGGATATATATCCTGGGAATTCTGCCCGAAATTGCAGCACGCCGCAGATAATGTGACGCCCAACAGTTTGTAACTCGGATGATGTTGTCCAGAATTTGAATGGCGGCTTCAGAATGTGATTCCAAATTCTGGAAAATTTAATTGCGTTCGTTTTGGCCCCTTTAACCAACAGCTCCGGATAACATTCTCTGTGCCACAACCCACGCGAGAATTCAACCAATTTTAGTCGTGGTAAATGCGGCTCGACTCACGAATGCGTAGCTTCTGCTTAGTGGTAATGCTTGGTCTCGGGAAATCTACTACGATGAGGCCACTCTAAGTATGACAATAGAATAAGAATGCTCGGCTCCCTTCGTATTAACAGAGCTCGATCGCCCAACAAGTGACGGTTTTTCGGCACTGCCGTCACAATTTGTTGCAACTCGAATTACTTATCCAATTTTCTTGACGACTGCGCTGCAAAAAATGAGATTAACCCCTTGGCTCACACAGTTTCGCATTTTCCACTCTCAACTGTGATTTTTAAAGGAGTGCGACCAAGACATGTCCGCGGTAAGAGAAGGTGCTCCTGCGTCAACTTGTATTTTGATTGCCACGGAAGAAGCAGTCTCGATTATTTTCGATCAATGAATTTTTTTTGTTTGTTTGGCTCCATTCGATCACTACTCGGCCCTATTCCCACATGCGTTGTATTTGCTAAAGCCAACACACTCTTCACTAACTCCGCCTAGCAGTCCTGAAATAATGCAGCCCTCAGCCACTGCTACTACCTTCACCAATTGAGATTTCTGCACCGATTGTAATTTTAGAATGGGCTCGGTTCTGATTGGAGCTCGATTTGGTATTCTAACACTGTGTAGGAGGAATTCGAATGTGCAATAAGTCTAATCTGAGTATGTTAACAGGCAAACTCTTGAAGTTGCTCTGCAACAGTTTTTGGTTCTGGCAGATATGTCTTCTTCGCCCACTACATGGAACACTAACTCCGGCAAAATAGATAAATAACCTTTGAACAATAATAGCTGCGTCTAAAACCCTTGATTTCGGATTTTCAAATCAACCCCATGGCTGAGCCAAGGTCGAAGCTCTGATACCACTGTAATATCCCGGATGGGATATTTTAACTAAAAATGTAGAAAAATACTAAATACCACAATTTGCCGTAAAATAAACATTCACTCAACAAAAGATTGCCATGTAAAATTAAACACATAAATACTGCAATCGAATACCACATAGAACAGGAGAAATCTCAGCTTTTATTATAAATAATAAGAGGGGTTTACATATAGATCTGACCCAGAAAGTGTTGAGATAGAAAACTGGCCAACAATACAATTTGTTGCACTGCTATACAGCGCTGGCCTCCCAAAACTGAACTGCTGCACTCTCCCTCCGGCAACAACTACCACTGAATCCACTGAAGATGATGAAGCCCAAGTTGAAAATCTGAATGATCCTCACACCAATCTCTAAAGCTCTGTGAAACTTCTAAGTGAAGTCTCCTCAAGAGTATTGGGTTTCCATCCAACACTCACAAATCACCCGAGGGTTTCCGTCCTGGGGCTACGGCATGAAGTAGAGAACTACGTCCTCAAACCTCCCATACACAAGAAAACGATCTACTCCAAAGATATCTCTCAATGGCCTCCTCCCTTTCTTTTATAGATCCCTTGGAGCCTTCTAGAGCATTATTTTATTATTATTTTATTCATGGAGCACTTTTCCCTTTTATTAAAATATTATAAAATATTCCTTTTTAATGCAGAAAAGGGTAAATCGGCTACCACGCCTCCTCTAATCACTGAAATCGGTGTCTAACTGTCCCAACATGTAGGTATTCTCGTCCCGGTTCCAATGAGCTATTACACTAAGGTGTTCCATCATGTATTCCTCTCGGAATGCCACCTTGAGCATAATCAACTGAGTTAAGCCCATAAATAACTCAAATTTCCGAAAGTTATCGGAATGCATCGAAACGAAAGCCAAACTGCTAGGATGATGGAGTATATCAAGCGAATGCCTCCGGACACCATGAAAACTCCTCAAAACTCCTCCGAAAAGCCCCTGAGCCCACTGATAACACCAATCTATACCTGTGACCTGTCTACTCCTAACTCTGGAAGACCATCCTGCCTTGTCGTAGGTATCGCCAAAAATGGGAATATTACACTCTTGGATCTTGGTTTCAGCCCTGCTGGCTCAGAAACCCTTGATTCCGACAGAATTTCGGACTTCTGCTTGGAGATGTTGCGCTGCCTCTTCGTGGGCCTACGTCACCCTCCTGAGGGACTGCGTCACACCCTCTAATGGCTGTGTTGAATCCACTGCTTATCTGTTGCCCATGCTCTGCATTGTTCTCTTGGCCCTCCTGGCAAATCACTGCATCTGCCCCTCACTACAACTCTGAGTCACTCAAATCTGATCTTCGTCTGAGCACTACTCAGTCAGAAGAATTTGATCTCTTAGACTCTATGTGTGTGTCTCCAATGGACCCCAAGCCTCTCTTATACTTTTCTCTTTGACACATCAACGGCCGTGATTTAATCTCTTATCGACGGCTTAGATTAAAAGACTGCTTGATCCGCGTCACTTAGAACATTTCATCACATGTGTTTAATTAATTCACTTTAATTTTTCTAATTCCCTAAGTTAGACTTAGGGTCCTCAATAAAATAAAAAAAATTATATTTTAATTTCTCACACACCAGATGAAATTTCTCCAAACGCTTTCTAGGTTTTGGAGGTCTTGTGTGTCTTAGCCCCTCCGCAAAATTTCAGGGCTAGAGCACAATCGATGCTACCTCAAAATCTCAACACTCCCTCTTAGTACGGAGTGTGCTCTAGCAATAAACCAACACCATGTATCGCAAGATCTCGGCATCGGTCTCTACGTTGCTAATGCTTGGCATGTTGCCCTCCATCCACTACGCTGCTGCTTTCTGCACTGTTGCCCATGTCACTGCCACTGACATTGCTACATCTGTACTGCAACTCCCTCTCAACTTCCTGCATCATGCTACCCATAACACTGCCACTGCAAACTGTAGCATTGCAACTCAGTTGCTGAGAAGTAAGCAACTGAAAGACCCTTGCCCAATCATTGACAGACAAGTCGGGTTGCATCTTAACACTGAAGCTCCCTTGGTTGCTGCTCTGCGCTATCCTCCTGAAGCTACTGCGTTGTTACAGCTTTGCACTGCGTAAGCACTGCCTCTCTGCATTGCTTAAGTCCCATCAGCCTCTGCGCTGCTACTTCTACGCTGCTCCCTCTACAGCATCTCAGTACTGCCCTCTACTTCACTGTGATCTTCTAAACCCTCTGCGCCACTTGTCCTGCTACCGTCTTAAGGCTCCCATAGCTCGTATGTGATCCAAGAGTTCGGCTAATCAAGGATCCTGCCTCCTTCATCTATAGCTGCTCTACATATCCATATCGCCCCACTTACGTGGCGCATGAGCACTCATGGCTACGTCATCATCACTCCCATCGTCCTTTGTTGTTGCTACCTTGGATTCAAAAGATCCCTCATCCTTCTTCTTAGGACAAGTGATGGCGAAGTGTCCAAGTTCGCCACAATTAAAGCACCAGACATTGGAAAGGTCCCTCTTCTTCTTCCCTTGTTGCCTTCGTTCCTTTGATGCAAGGGCTGCATCCTCTTCCTTTTCTTTCTTTACCTTGACTGTTCCGCTGTCGCTGCTTTGCCTCTTGGTAAATCTCTTGATTTCCTCCTGATGGAGGATTGCACACATGTCTGCCCAAGATGGTAACGTTGCCCTGCCCAATATGCTCTGGACAAACGTTTCCCATTCCTCAATGACTGCATTTAGGGCAGTCCTTACCAAGAGCCCTTCATCCAGAGTCGCACCCATGGCAATCAATTGATCCCGGATAGTCTAGAGTTTGAAGAGGAAGGGATCTATCTCCTCACCCTTCTGCATCTAGAACAACCGCATTTGATTCTCCAGAAGCATTTTCCTTTGGACAAAGCCTCCCTGATACATTGTCTCCAAAGCTTTCCACATCTCATTTGTCGTGTTCTTCCTAGCAATATGTGGTACGACGTGATCTTTGACTCCATCCATGATCAAGCGCTTAGCCCGTGCTTGATTTTCCTTGAATTTCTTCAGAGGGTCTAGATCGGCAGGCACAGCTAGGACATTCTCTGCATGGTCCTTGATGTCGTACTCATCCAGGACTGTCAGGATCTTGGCCCTCCAGATAACGAAGTTGGACATGCCGTCCAACCTGTCTTGATCTCTCAGTCCATGAGAAGCCATCTAGCTCAAATCTGTCAAAACAGATACTTCTCTCCCTCTTTCTGCTGCAACAGAAATACTGGATCTGGGATTCTTGGCGAATAGAAACCCTTTATAGTAGCTACTCCCTCCGACAACTGATTTCCCTCCCGGAAATCTTCAGCCAAACACAACTAAACAGTTCTCTACGATCACCCTCCTGATTGAATCTCAGATTTGTTTGGCATAGATCTGCTGAGCAACTGTCCTCCTCCTGCTCTTTGTCAACTTAGTTAGGCACGATTCTGCACCAGCAAAATCTCCACCAAACCAGCAACTGCTGAAGATCTAAAGCGCTGCTTCCGGACCACGGTGATACTACATAGCAACTCAAAACGGGACTCCGTCCCTCTAGCTAGCCTCTGCATGAGCAGACTGGCTCAACGCAGCCTCTTCGCAGTGACTGCGCAGTGCAAGCTGCTTCCGCGTCCCTCTGGAAGGCACTGCACTATCTCTGCGTCACTCAGTTAGGACTGCGTCAACCCCTACGTAGCCTCTGCTGGGACTGCGTCCTCCTGATGTTGTGCTGCCTTCTCTGGATCTCTGATGCTTCAGCTGCTCTCTGCAGTAAGATTTTCTTCAGCTAATTTCGCTGGAGATTCAGATTGAACTGCAATGCTCTAATACCATGTGAAATTTCTTATCTAAGAAACCCTGCTGTTAAATCTCGATTTACTTCTCCTACTTGATTAAACATACAAGTTATTAATCTGAATATTCAACATTAACAGCGAAGTAAATATAATTAACAGCCTACACATACATATCATTCACTGAATAGCACGCTCATATGACAAAGTGACAGATTTTTCGGACAAATGTCTCCGGAAAAACCCAATGCGAGAAAACTAGTGCAGCAAATATAAGGGTTTATTATTATTAAGCAGCAGTTTCTGAGTACATCTAGGGTGCCATAAAATTGGCTGACCCAACAAAGAAAACCTTGGCAATCAGAGAAAATTTGAGATATACCTCACTCTCGCAAGCCTCGACTGATCCAGATGAGAAACTGGTGAAACCCCTAGTTGGCTTTACGCAGCAACTGCGTAAGCCTGCGTAGCCTGGGCTGAGGGATTGCATCACCCTAGCTCTGCATGGATCTGCTTCTCCCGAATCTCGGTTTCAACCTTGTTCGCTCAGAAACCCTTGCTTCTGACAGAATTTTGGACTTCTTCTTGGAGATGTCAAGCTGCCTCTGTGTGGGCCTGCGTCAACCTCCTGAGGGACTGCATCACACCCTCTGATGGTTGCGCTGCCTCCACTGCGTCTCTACTACTCTTGCTCTGCACTGTACTCTTGGCCCTCCTGGCCAATCACTGCATCTACCCCTCAATGCAACTCTGAGTCCCTCAGATCTGATCTTCATCCAAGCACTGCTCCGTCAGAAGGATTCGATCTCTTAGACTCTGTGTGTGTGTCTCCAATGGACCCCAAGCCTTTCTCTTATACTTTTCTCATTAACACATCAACGGTCGTGATTTAATCTCTTATCGACGGCTTAGATTAAAACACTGCTTAATTCGCGTCACTTAGAACATTTCATCACATATGTTTAATTAATTCACTTTAATTTTTCTAATTCCCTAAGTTAGACTTTGTCTGTGTGCATGTATTTTTGCTTAAGATCTGAATCGGTGAAGAATTGTTATGTGTTTTCTTCGATGTTAATCTAAATTTTCAGCATTAATAACTTGATTAAGTAGGAGAAGTATAACCAAATCTAACAGTAGGGTTTCTGCATAAAGTAATATTCAGAAATTTTCACACCCCAAATGCAAGTGATTCGTCAAAGTTATCATGCAAATCATGTCACTTACGTGCCATCGAATATTAAGAATGTAAACAATTTAGAAACATCAACACATTCCTTACTGGTATGGCATTAAAACATTTAGAGTCCAACATCACAACTCCTTGCTTATGATTATTAGTTTTGCAAACACATCAAATTCATTCCACATCTGAAACTTAAAATCCTCAGGCACTTTGACAGTGCCAGTCGTAAGAAAACCTGAAACAATGAACAGCACTAAGGTTTGCTTGTTTAGGTCGACTAAAGTTATTTTCGATCAATTCATTACCAAGTAGATTGTGGATCAGAAATGAGAAGACATGTTGCAAGATAAGCATGTTAAGGATTGAGATATAACAGACCCTAATTCAAAAGTCTTACTAGCATTCAGAAATGTCACTTAATCCACAAAATTTAGCAAATCTTGTTGCTGTTGATGTCACCCGTTTGGCGTTTTTTAAGTCTGGCATCTAGCAATTTTGATTTGTTTTTGTTATTGAATTTTTAAGCCTAACAACCATCATAAATTCCCCCCTTTGTTGGCTGAAAGATGTTAATTTAAGTTAGAGATGGAAGGGTTCTGCTAAATTTAGAAGTGCGCTAAATTCGGCAGTGGAACCCAGGAGTGAAGCTAAGGTGCAGTTATACTTTCTCTTAGTTTTAACTTAGGAAAATTCTCTAATTTTCTTATAGTCAAATATAGTAAATCGAACTCAGCCGTGCATGGAGATTTAATCTCAGTTCGACTTGAGTTTAGTGAGGCAATTTGACTTGAGTTCAAGGAGCCAGTTTGCTTGAGTTGAGGAGCTAGTTCGATTCTATAAAGAGGAAGGGCACAGACCTGGTAATCACGTGATTATGCACTAGAGATTTGTGTGTTCAAATCAGCAAAGGAGAGTTTCCGGATCAGCACACTGGACAAAAGGAGAGGCCGTATAGCCTCAGCAAATTCTTCAGCCAGCATGCATCTTTTCAATGCCAAGTTAGTCTGTAACAGCTGCACAGATTAACCTGTAACAGTTGCGCAAATCAGATTGTAACAGCTGCGCAGACAAGGAGGCCGAGTTGGATAAGAGTGCACAGATCAGTGTGCTGAGGGGCAACAAATTGGTGAGGAATTTTTCCCAGTACTTGTAATCAATTTTCTGAGATTTTTGCTAAGAAGAATAATAATAAAACACACAAGTTGACAAGATTTCCCAGTTGAGGTTTCCTGGATAAATCCTAGTGTATTATTTATTGTGTGCTTGTGTCTTCGTGAATTTATTTTCCGCCGCTATTATTTCTTAGAATACTCAGAATATTTAGTAAAAGTGTTTGGAGTTCAGTTTTCAGTTCTTCATTGCAGAATTTTTATTAAATTAGCAGCTGGGTATTAGAAAGCTAACAAAAGAAGAGACTACATGGGTTTTCAAGTGGGTTACCCTTAACTCTTTGACCACTGTGGCAGGTGGTTTTTGGTTTACCACTAACCATTTCACTCCATTTAGTGGTTTTGGTTTACCATTAAACTTTTTTCATTTGATTTGTGAATTCCCCGCCTTATAGGAGAGATTCATCATTGTACTCCACACAAGCACAAGGGAGTACCATTTTCATTTCACTATCTACTACAAGATTTTTCTTTACCTGAAATTGAATTTTTCGGTAAGACATATAACTTCTTGGCTGTTGATGATCATTGCCAAGAATGTAGAAATTTTTGGCCAACTCCAGTTATCAGTTTCTCCTTATTACTCCCATGTAGTTAAATGTTCATTCCCATAAACATACATTCAACAAGCTGGAAATAATAAATATTTCTGAAAACACAAATTCTGGAAATTTCAAAGTGCTAGAAAATGCAAAAATAAAACTCAAAAATTATTTCAGCGACACACATAGAAAATGACACGCTGATTTTTTTGTCAATATGACCTTGGAAAAACACCCTACAACTCTTGGGGAAAAACCAGTTCGAGAGCTCTTATTTATTTTTCAATATTGCTTTTACAGATAAATGAAAAGTACAGTAAAAATTCCAGCAACCAGTATTTTTACTTATCTCGAAAACCGTGCATAAACTCCACCTCGATTTTTGTTCCAAATGCAAACAGAAAATTACAGCAGAAGGTACAGCCTTAAATGTTGTACAGACAACACCGAAAACAGTGCTTGAACAGTGGTACAGCCTCCCTCGAAAACTGTGCCAAATCTGCCTCGAAATCTGTGTTGTATGGGTGATGTACGGACCTCGTTTTGCATGCTGCTGTACAGACCTCAAAAACAAAGTTGCCTCACTGTTGTACAGACCTCGAAAACCGTGCCTCCTTAACTGTTGTATGGACCTCAAAATTCGTGCTGCAATAAATGTTGTTTTAACTGTTGTATGGACCTCAAAATTCGTGCTGCAATAAATTTGTTTTAACCATTTCCATGGTGCTTGGTTTTATGGCACTATTGGCATCCCATTGTTGGGCAGTAACTCCCTACCTTGATGGGCATCCTTATGTCCTAGGGTAGTATGCAACCAACTTAGAGGTGGATTTATTTGGACTCATGATTTATGGGATTAATGCCTAGCTTTGTAAAGGTTATCACTTACTGTAAATTTGCCCTCATTCTCCCTTTAATCCCAGTGCACCTACGATTTCCACACTTGGTTGTCTTATTGAGTCTGTGTGCATTCCTTGGCCTTGGTGTCTTCATCATATCACAGTTCTTCATTATGGCATTCTCACATTTTCCAACAATTTGCAGTTCCCAAGGCAATTTACGAATACCAACGTTGAATTTTCTTATGATAGAAACTAATCTTCGAATCTGATGATTACTTCCAATGATTTATACCCCAATTATCTTATGTCACTTATATCATTAAGCATTTATACATAAAAAATCTCAACAGTAATGCAATAATTACAGTCGGATCATAAAGAGATAGCCAAGCACCAAGAGACAACAAAATTACACTAGGAAAACACAACCTTGGGAAAAACCCAACCAACTTTTCTTCTAAGGAGAATTCAATCTTCAACAAAGTTTACAATAAAAATTGTCTAGAAATCTGTGCCAATTTCCAAGCACAAATACCAGTCGAACCTGGCCAAAATGCTAATAAAAATCCTTCAAACTATATGAAAGTCAACTCTGGTCAAGGGGGCCAAAATTCGGCCTGAGGTCAACTGGTTAAAGTAGCATGCAGTCAAAGTGCCCAGAACTGCGATCAAGACAATTTCGAATTTCGGTGGTCAACGCAACCTTGCAGTCAATATAAGCTAGTCCAAGATTCAATCAAACAACAACCTCCTCCTCAGTCTAACAGAGCAAAATATATTCGATCAACGTTGGTCAATGGAAGCTTCAAATCTTGGTCAAACTTTGGACTCCTTCTGTTGACTTCGCACTTATGGATCAAAAATAGAGAGATGTTGTTGTATTGTGTATTGTTCCAAATGAGGAGGTCGAGTTGATATTTATAATGGTCAAAAAAGATGGGTTTTGACCAAGGGTCACACCCATTCACATGGTGGGGTCGTCTTGTCTACATTAAGGCCAAAAATAATAATGTTATTTTTCATATTTAATATTTTCCTTAGGCCGACGTAGAAGGCCATTTTGGAATGTGGGAATGTCTCCTGATGCTACACAAAAAATCAACACTCCCTCTTAGCAAGGGAGGTATTCTCCTGCAACAGATTTCCCTTAGTTGGAAATTTTCCTTTCTTAAGAAAAGTTTTATGAGCTTGTCATATTGATGCAAGTCTTCTACATAATTTTATCTTGAATTTTTGAACAACATAAATATCCAGGGTGGGCCAAGTTCCTTTATGGCTACTCAGGTAAATCTATCAAACTTCTTTGGTCAAGACCTTAGCCTAGGCATCAAATTTTACTAATTTTTTATTTTTCCTTTGGACTATTTACCTTTCTGGTCAGAGTCCTTTGTGACCTACCCAAGTAATTTTGGTATCTAAAGGTGAATTTCATCTATCTCCTTTGGTCGACATAGCCTAGTCGTTTTGGCTTCTAAGGAGAAGATTTGTCTAATCATATAGTTTCCTTGGAATATTCACTTTTGGTTGACCTAGCCATGTCCTTTTAGCTTCAAAGGTGACTGTATACATCTCTTCTAATCCTTTCTAGCTTCAGGAGATGATCTGATAAATTATGCAAATACCTCATTATTCCTTTCAATGAGGAAGACATTCAGCATCATACTGAGCTCATCATTGTCCACAGTCTACTTATTTGTGGATATGTACTAGAGCTCTATTGCTCCTCTTTTCATCATGTCTTGAATGAAGTGACCCGGTGATTGATTTATGACTTGTGATTTCCCTGCAAAGACTCACTTCACCCCCTGAGACATATCTAGTGTACAACATAAGTACCAATGTACCATATATTAGCTTGAGGTGTCAATTTGTAGAGAAAATATTTGGTCCATAGATATAGCCATGGGCTTGTAGTCCATGTACTTCTAAGAAATAGGGTCAAAAATGCTTCATCTTAATTTCTGAGGCTAACTCTTTCTGAAGCTTGTTGACCACTGAAGTTGCACCTATAATTTTTTGAAGACTCCATGCCCGAGGATATGTCAGAGACTTCATGTACCATCAAAGTTCATATATCATCAAAGTTTTTTAACTCTATCTTCTTCTTATCTTCTTCTTATCTTCTTCTATATTGTAATCAGATTTTGCAAGTCTTACGGGGATGTTGTAAAGTGATGATAGTGTGATGAATTGAGTGATTAACAAGCTCAGGTAACTTGCGACATTGTCCTCAAGTGAGTTTACTCAAGGAGGTTTTTTTTACTTGGTTAATTATTGGTACTTTCTAGCACTTAATAATTAAGCAAGTTTTTTCCTCCAAGCAATAACCCCAAAGTCCGAGTACGGCTTGATGGCAAGGCCCAGGGTAAGTCTTAGTGTCTAAAGTCATTGTATATTACCATACTAGATCACTAGAAAAGTTTCGCAGAATTTGATTAGGTCTAGGGGTTAGTTTTTTTAATTTTTTTAATTCCTCGCAGGGCGGAAATTTTAATAAATTCTGATTGCAAAATGTAATAAGTGATGTCTAGAGAAGTTGTATGGGGTATGTGTGCTCAAAATTACACCTCTCACCCTCAACTTTCTACTAGGACACACTTTGAGAGATGAAAAATAAGTTATGGACCCTCAAAAACCACTTTTCCTAACTCTAGCGGAAAATGTGGCAATAAATTGAGCCAACAATTAAATAAATTGAAGAAAATAAATATTCACACATGTTAAATGATGTGGAAATGAAGTGGAAACTCATCAAGGAGTTAAAGTAAAGTTCAAAAGTAATGTGGACTCCTTGATTAAGGAAAAGCCAAAGAAATTAAATAAATTAAATTCTCTTGGAGGGGACCACGAGTTAAATGCAATTATCAAAAGAGAGAATTTGAGTGAGCTTGATGAGTCACTAATTGGTGGGCTTTGACTTGGAGTTCCACTAGAGATGAGTGGAGTGTGAAAATTTCTGAATTTACTAAACAGAAACCCTTATGTTAAATTCTTGATTTACTTCTACTTACATAAGTTATTAATCTGAAAACTTCAGCATTAACATCGAAGTAAATACATTAACAACCTACACATGCAGATCTAAACTGAATAACATGCTCAATGACAAAGTGACACACAAGGATTTTTTGAACAAATGTCCCTGGAAAAATCCAATGTGGGAAAACTGGTGTTGCTAGCTTCTGGAGGGTTTTTATTATTAAGCAGATTCTAAGTACAACAAATCTAGGCACCAAACTGGTTAACCCGACAAAGAAATAAAACCGACAGCAATACCTCTTCCGGAAGACAGAAAAACTAACTGATTCACACCCTCAAACGGGATTTACAGAACTCAGCCCTTTTCCGGCCTCTGGAACCACAGCGCTACTCTGAAGCTTTGCGTCAGCCTCTGCGCTGCTCAAGAAGGGCATGCGTCACCCTAGATTGGGTTATGTTGCCCTTGCGCTGCCCTAGTTGGGCCTGCGCTAGCCCTCTTGGCCTCCCACTGCCTCTGCGTTGACCCTACTGGGCTCTCGGCTGCTCTGTATAGTTGCTGCCTCTGCGCTGCTCTAGATTGCTCCTTCTCTGCCCTCGTTGAACGCTTGGCTTGGGACTAGACCATCCCCCTCGCCAATACTGCCCCTCGCTGCAGCTGAAACACTTCTGAAATTCTTAGCAAACCACGCCCTAGAATTGCAGCTTAGCTTCAGTGCTCTGTCGGTGTGTGTGTTCTCCAACTGACCCCAAGCCCTCTTCTTATACTTTTCTTGTTGAAACATCAACGGTCATCGTGAATCGACGGCTAATATTAGATGTCTGATCCGCGTCACTTAGGTCGTTCTCGTCACATGTTTAATTTAATTACCTTTAATCTTTTAATTTTCCTAAGTTAGACTTAGGGTCCTTAATTAAAAAGATTAATTAATTAAATATCTCTTAAACCGAATGGAATTTCCCAAAATGCTTTCTAGGTCTTGGAGATCTTATGTACTCTAGTCCCTCCACAAAGTTTGGGAGCTAGAGTACATATGATGCTACTCCAACACCCCAAAATCTCAACATGGAGGAGACTCCACTCCAATATCCACTTGTCCCCTCACCTCAATGAGTTCACTCCATCAAGGGAAAGCATGGAGCCTCTAGAAGGTTCAAATTCCATGAAGGAAGTTGCCACTTGGGGATCGAATTGCATGGCTTGGCATTGGGATTGTCACCCACTTGACTTGAGATTATCTCCATCTTTTCTATTTAAGAGATCTTTGGGTTCTCATATTGTATCTTTGAAATGAGCAATTGGGCTTAAGGAGACTCTCTTGGATTGTGTACTTACTTTCACATAATAAAAAGACTTTGGGGTATTACATTGATGGTGTTCTCCTCCTCTCTTTGAGATGATGTTGTTTTGATTTATGTGCTTTACTTTCTACATGCAATTTGGAATATGTGTTAGTTTTTCTATCATCGGATGTGTTCTAGCCACGAAACTTTGTGGAGAGGCTAGAATACATGAAATCTCCAAAACCCATAAATTGTTTCTGGAAATTCCGCCTAGAAATGTTTCAATTAGATTATAAACCTATTTTTAAATATTTCCCCAAGTCTAAACTTAGGGAATATGGTTAATTAATCAGTATTAATTGAGATAAGGTACGAATCAACTAGAAACTCACACGAATCGACAGGGAATTAATATGGACCATCGATTATGTTTTAATCTTGGTCATTGGTGCTCTAACAAAGGATTATAAGAAGAAGTCGATGGGTAGATGGAGGTCACACCAACGGAGATACTCAGTTCCCTAGGAAGTTCGATTTTCTCAGCGATATTGATTCAGCAGAGAAGATAGAGCTAGAGGGTAAGTAGCAGGTGGAAAAGAAGGACATCAGCATTCTGGGAGGAAGGTTTCTACTCCCCAGAAGAGGCGAAGGAAGGAAGGTCGAAATTCTTAGAGGGTCAGCGTAAGCTCTACGCAGAAGGTGACGTAGGAGGCTCAGCGCAGAGGCTAGGGAGGTGGTTTCGGTGGCAGAAATTAGTTATGGGGTGAGAGAAAATTCTCACAATAATTTTGCTAGTATTTTCCTCATATTAGATTGTCAGTTGGGCATCTAAATTATTGTACTCAGAATTGCTACTAAATAATAATAATAAAACCCTCATCCGCTGCACCATTTTTCCCGCATTAGGTTTTTCCGGAGACAATTGTCCAAAAATAATTGTGTCAAAATTCTTGTGTGCTAGAATTTCTCAGTTTTCAATATTTTATTTTCACAATATTTTTATGGTGAAAATTGCAGTTAAATTTACAATTAGAAGAATAATTTCCAGTTGTTGCAATAGATAAAAATTTCACATTATGTTAGCTATCATCTTGCCATTCATTGTGGATAGTATATGCAAGTTATCTTGTGTTTATTTTTTATTAGAGATATACTATTAGAGTGAGAAGCTCTAGATGATTTTAGGAGGAATCTCTAGCTTTCTCACCTATTGTACTATCTAACTCCTTTATCAATGCTAATATCAATTTCCAAGTGTGTAGAAAAAAAATTTGAAGTTTTATGAAGGATTACTTGGGCATGGGAGAAATCTCCAATAGACTAACTCACTCTCAAGCTCAAGGATTGAAGGACCCTGATGCACCTGTTGTCGACCGAAATGCACAGGCACCGCGACAACGCTTAGGACGAGGGTTGTCACTCTGATCGCTGCCCACTCTGTTCTAACTGTCTCCCAACAACAAGCTCTGGGGGGTAATCCCTATGGAATGAAATGAAGAAAAACAAGTTGGCAACCAACTTGTTCAGGAAACACGTATGAGTGGCCTAGCCACTTGGTTGAATTTAAGCTAGGCTTATTGATAAGATTAGATTTAGATTATGAGACCAGTGCCTTAATGGAGTGACAAATTCTTGTTTATAGTAAATTGAAGCCAAATCACTAGATGGACACCCATTGGTAACCTATATGATGTGCAAGTCCTAAGACCTATGTGGAATGCAGTGATCTTGGTTAATTTTAATTAAATGCCTAGTCTATGTGTGACATTTTCCCTAACTCATTTGATAAACAATCATCAAAGTAAGTTGTAAAATGGAAGCCAACGGGAAGCAGGCAACGGCTTGATTAATGATACCTCCCCCTGTGTTCCACTCACCAAATGCCTCAAGCACTGCAGAGATTGTGGCTCTAGCGACTGCAAGGTCACTATGTTAACCACTAGGAGATATTGAACCTCTCAAGCTAGATTGGAAAAAGGTTGCCCTATATCTCTATCAACCTAGCTTATGCTAGGAGGTAAGTTATTAGTGCAATCTAAATCTAGTATGCTTATGCAAGAAATTATGAGTGAGATTTACCTTGAGTTAAGATTGCTTAAGCTACTTAAGTACTTAATGTGAATTTGTCTTAAAAGCAATAGTACTTGACAATGTTGAGATACAATATTTAAACAAGATAAGTACTTGGAGAACTTAGAGATACAAGTGTAAACTTTGACAACAAATCAACTTATCCTGCAATGATTATTAACACAGGATATTATGCCAAAATTTAGAGGCCCAAGACAATTCTATTCATCAACAAGATTAAATTCAGATGCAAAGTTCGACAATCTTTGAGAGTAAGATGAGATAAGTTGATTTCAGATTTATGACAGTTTATATCAACAATAATACTTCAGAAAGCTCAGAGGTTATCAATGTTATGACAGCAATGCATAAACCACTTCAAATGATGAAACTTGCCCAACACATGAAACATAAAATTTCCAATGACCAGCAAATGTAATTCAGCTTGTTTAGACCACTTTAAGATGGTGTATTCAATAAAATTTCAGATCTGATTTCTTGATTTGTAGCAGTCAACAATGACAGATCAACAAACTAAAGATATAGATGGTCAATATGCCCAAAAATAGTAAAATGCACTAGACCTTAAAAAAAATTTCAATTTTTAGGGCCTTTAAAGAGTATGATTCAGCAAATCTCAGAACTGATATGTTTATTACAGCAATGAAACAGTGACAGATCAACAAGCTAGAAATACATTGTGCAATGACCAAAATGCCTAAAAATAGTAAAAACTTGCCGAAAACTGAAAATTCAAATTTTTTTATCCTTATTAAGTATATGATTCAGAAATATTTCAAACCTGAATTTTACAGTTATGCAGTAAATTCCAGCAAGTTAAAAAGTTAGATCTAGACCAAATTTGAGATGCCCACGTGGCCAAAACTTCTGAAAATGTAGATTTTATGATTTTAAGTGATTATGACCATAAAAATTATGATTTTAGGGCTTGCTTATTAACGATTTGAGCGTTGCAATAAAACTGAATCAAAAAAGGGTTTAGAGGTCAAACCCTAGGCCCAAGGCCTTAAAGATACCATGGTTGAAAATCGTTGAAACTTTGGGATCATTTTGCCGCTTGAAAAATAAGAATTTTGAAACCTTAAGCCTGTAAAACCGCCAAGTATTTAGCCCTAAAACTTTAGATTAGGGTTTTAGGTCAATTTTAAAGCAAAAGAGGCCAAGAAATGGAAAACAAAGCTAAGGGAGAAGAATTTTCGGGGATAAAATGGTTAGGATGATAGATCGGGAACCAAGGATGAAAAATATGGCCACCAAGGGCCAACATTATGCCTAATGAGGCTAACGTTGGGGATAAGGGGGCGTTAGGGGCCTCGGGCAAGGCCTATGGCCTAAAGGCCAAAGAAAGGGAGTCGCAAGCCCTTAGAGGGCTACGACCAAGGGAGGGGAGGAGAGGAGGGTTGAGGGAGGAAGGCCAGGGGGAAAGAGAGAGCCAAGGAGGAGGAGCAGAAGAGGGCCAAGGGGAATGAGGCCGAGACAGGGGATTCTCAGAAGGAGAGAGCCCTACGGTAGGCCTAGAAGGGTCGAGGAGGAGAGGAGGGAGGTTGAAGCCTCAAAACCCCACGACAAGGCCAAAATTGGCCCTACACCAAGATGTTGAGGGGAGAAAGGATGACGTTGATGCTTAGGAGGGAAAAACCGGGGTTGGAAGCCCTGAAAAGCTTGAAAGTTGAAACCCTTGCTCAAAAATTTTTGTGCTTCAGCGCTTTTATTTTCCGATAAATTTCTCCGTGGGAATTTTGCAAAAAATTCCAAGAGACTAGATCTTACCCTCAAGGGCCTATATCTAGCTCTTCTTCCACTTGATCTCTTGATTTGACCTGCAAAAAATGAAAATAGAAACACCCAAACCCCAATATATACAAAATAAATCTAAAACCCCAACCCAAGTTAAGAAAATAATTTACAAATTTAAAATTACAAAATTATTTACAAAATATTGATAGGTTTTTAAATAGATTTTGAGAAAATAGTGGTGAGTTAGGCCACTACAGTACCCAGTGTCCTCTCAGGAAGAAGGACAAGTAGGAGAAGCAGGACCAGCAAGCAGCTTCTGCTGAGATCAATAGGCTTTCCTCCATGCTGGAGGAAGACTTACGATGTTCGTCGATATACCTTCTAGAGTGAGGTGGGGTGACTTGGTTTTGTAGCCCTAGAACGCTACAGATGGCCAAGATCCTTGAGGATTCCACCTCTAGGATCAGTACTGGCTACGGGGGCCCACAGTATTCAATAGCAGGATGGACCAATGGCAGTTGCTGAAGTCAGATGCCAGAGTGACAGTTGCAGTCAGATACTTGAGAGCGCAGTGCAGAGTTGGCAGCAGTGCAATTAGCATAGTGCAGAGTCAACAACAACGCAAAGTCTTCAGTAGACAGTGCAGAGGCTAGTAGTAGTCAGGACACGGGAGACAAATGCATCATACTTAACACAATTGGTTCATTATTTCAAATGCTTCTCAGTTGCAGTAGTTGCAGTTGCAGCAACAACAGATGAGAGGGAGTTACAGTGCAAATGCAATATTGGCAGCAGTTCAGCAGGGTCAGCAACAGCACAGATGCAGCTCATATCAGAGTTGCGCAATGGTTGGTGGTAAGCAATAGCCAGACATTAGCAGCGTAACAGGAGATGGTGCAGAGACAGGGTGTTGTGGCAGCAAGTGCAGCACTAGAACACATTCCTCACTAAGAGGGAGTGTTAGTTTTTGTAGCATCTGATGTGTTCTAGCCACGAAATTCTGTGGGGATGCTAGAATACAGGAGATCTCCAAAACCCATAAATCGTTTCTGTAAATTCCGCCTAGAAATGACTTAATTAGATTATTAGCCAGTTTTTAAATATTTCCTAAGAATAAACTTAGGGAATATGGTTAATTAATCAGAATTAATTAATTCAAGGTGTGAATGATCTAGAAACTCACACGGATCGACTTCAAGTTAATCCTAGCTATCAATTAAGGTTTAATCTTGGTCGTTGAAGTCTCAATAAGGATTATAAGAGAAGCTCAATGTGGTAATCGAGAAGACACTTGAGAGATTCGATTTCATGAGCAGATTGATTTCAACTCAGCCTCCAATATGAGTCAAAGTAAGCCCAAAAACAGTTCCTGAAGCTCGATGTGGTAATCGAGAAGACACTTGAGAAATTCGATTTCATGAGCAGATCGATTTCAACTCAGCCTCCAATATGAGTCAAAGTAAGCCCAAAAACAGTTCTTGAAACTTCAGTCAAACTCGGTGAACTTCAGTCAACACTGCAGTCAAACAAGCTTGTGGTCAACACAAGTCAAACTGCTCCAAATGCCTCAATTTTCGTGCCAAAAATGCAGCCTCCAAAGATCGGATTTTCTACCTGAAAACTGCAATCAAAGATGAGGGTTTGACCTTTGGTCAACGCTGGTCAACGCCCTAAAATATGCGGCCTACAATCTGCTCCTTAAATGTGTCCTTCAGCCACATGTGTGAGGGAGGAAGAGACAGAAACCCAAGTTGTACAAACCAATCTGATTTGGAGAGAGAAGAATGTGAGTGTGAGTGGTGTCCAAATGAGGCAAGAGGTCACTCTTATTTGTACAGTTTGATGAGGGTGAAAAGACACATATGTTGGGCTTCATGTGCCTACTTTTGACTCTGGACAAACTTGACAATTTACACGTGTGAATAATAAATTCAAAATCACACTTTTTTTGATCCAAACAAAATGATCTTTAGATCAATCTTGCACCTCTGGAAAAGAGGAATCCAATAAAAATATCATCTCCATCATATGCGTTGTCCAAGGTGGAGTTTGGCCCTAGTTTCCAATTTTAAAAGCTTGTCACCAAGGGATGTTATTATAGCACATTATTTTATTATTTGGGGCTCAATTAGACCAAATTATGCAAATCAGACTCATTAGTGAGTGTATAAATAGAAGTGAGATGATTCATTTTCATCATCATCACTTGGATTGGGATTTAGTAGCTCTCGAGAATTTTGCATTCCCTTTTGGAGGACGAGTTTGGATGTTATGGATGAATTTTGATGTTTGGATCTATCTCTCTTATCTTGGAGCTTCATTATTGCCATAATATGATGATTGGATATACTCTTTTATACATGCAAGTGATATTTTCATGCTTATTCTTGTTATTTACTTTGTCACATGGGATTTTCGCTATACAAGTCTGAAATTTACTGCTTTCCTGTGCAAAATTGTGGAAATTTTGATCTTTTATAGTGTTGCATCATTCCATGGGCCATGTATGAATGGGTGAATGTTCCTAGAGGATATTTTGTTGAAATACATCTTGACAAGTCATCAATTATTGCATATCGAAGTATAAAGATCTCAAGTAGTTGCTCTCATGTCCTAATGCCATGCAAAGTTGCTTGAAGACCTCCTTGATTGGGTAAACCTCTTCCAAACCATAAATTCTCCTTGACTCCATCTCTCCCAAAGGACAAGGCACTATTCCTTCCATAGGTGGTCACCTTTTAACACATATTTCTCTCACCTCTCCTTCTCGTTCTAGGCCTAACCTCCATAGGTCATCTAGGGCATCACGTATCTCACGTTCTAACCATCAAAAGACTTCGATTTCTTGCCCATTACTGCGCTAGGGTTTCCTCTAGAGGCCCTCCATATTTCACGAAATTTTGACGGTGGGATCTCGAGACATTGCAAGCCCTACCCAAGGATTATTTCTTGCCCTAGGTTTCCCTTAGCTAGTGACCTCATTAGGATCATTGTATTATATTCCAAGAATATTTGTCCATTGATACTCTTCCCTTCCACAATTAGGTCAAGCCCCTCCTTGATTGATCAATTCCACTTCCTTGACCTAATTCTGGGTCCACTTGGTCCCATGTGGTCCCACAACTTTACAACTCTAACTCTGCAAAGATCACATATAGACCGAATCTCCATATAGATTTCTAGGCCTAACAATCACCTTTACAAGATACATTCTAAAACCTAGCCCCAAAATCCTCTTAGCCCTTCCTAGAGAGCCTATCACCTTTCTTTCCAAGCAAGAAAACCATACATTTGAGTCTCTTTTAGGAATGGACCTTGGGAATCACCCTTTATCCTTTCATTGATCTATTCATCTAGTGATTCCTCTTATAACGGGTCTCCTCCCATTGGTGAAAGTCCATAAAGAGCAGGGAGCCTTAGTTGAGGTGACAGCAAGCTATCGCTCCATTGTTTCCCTTGACCTAGTAGTTTCTCTATAGGATCCCCTCTTAGGACCCCTGCTAGTTTGAGCGGTAACAGGCCCCTAATTTTTCATACAAGTCATCATGCAGTGCCCCATAGTGGTTTGGGGCACAAGTTGGTCTCATGGATCTCTTGATGAAAGATAAGCATGTAGATTGCTCCAAATGAGGGCTCTGATGATGGTGCCTTCCCTCCCATGTCTCACGAGTGAGACAAACCTCCTCTGGTCCTTGGATCAGTTGCCTTGATCATGTTAAGCCGGTTGGGTCATGTTGGTCCAAGCACACCATGGCATGAAATGATGCTCAAACTGTTGAAGGTGTTGAGGGTACCCATGGCATGAAATGATGCTCAAACACATGATGGAGTCCCATGGCTCTCAACACATCCCCTACAAGTGTCAATATGATCCTCTGGTGGGCTTGGGCCCCAGTTAAGTTTCCCGGCTCATGATGAAACCTCCTGCCAATTACATATAAGATCCAATGCGCTTCTCACCTTCAAGTACAATAACTCATAAGTGCATGTAAGTGAACCAAGCTTGTTAATCAAGGGCACAAATGAGACTTCATAATGGGATTCCCTTCCAAATTTGGGGCTTGGAGCATGTAATAGTGTTGCCTACCTAGGTAGGAGTGGTTAATAAACAACCCTATTAGGTGTTCCTAGCCCCAATGGGGAAAGACGAGTTCAAGGTACATCCTTCAATTGATAGGATTCATGTGAATAATGATGAGGTGGATAGGGACACAGGAGTCTCAAAGCCAAATGCCATGGGTTCAAGGGTGGTAATGATGAGGGATGTCCACATATTTAGGTGTATAGATGTAGGAGGGAGCAATCATGGATACATGAGTTACCACGGCCTTTGTTTTTCCACCTTTCTTCATTTGTCATTTGTCTTTTCTTGATTTTTCTTTGTATTACTGCTCAGGGCTCCAAGAAATGAGAGCATGTTGTGTGTGATATAAGCAGTTATTACCCCCTTAAGGTGGGGCAGTTCATTGCCCTCCAAGGGTTGGGACGTGCATGGATTCCTTAATGATGCGAGGGCACTCATGGTGCCCTAGGAACCGGAGTGATGGCCATAATGAACGGGTAGAGATCATGTTTGCTTTTTCCCCACATGTTAATATAGTGTTCCGACCATCTTTTGCATTTTATAATATTATTTTCTTTTACTTCTTGCTTGTGGTCATGATATGCTTTTAACTCTTTTTTAGTTGCATCAACCTCTAGGGCAACATTTCTAGGCCCAACCCAAACATGTGGACAAGATGATGGGGTGTACCAAAGCCTTGTGGACCCAGAGAGGGAAGATGATGAAATAGGGCTTGTAATGTGCAAAGGGGAGTGAAATATGTGAGATGGGAAAACGGGACCGCACTACCAAAATCAGGGTTTTCCAAGTAGTGTCTTTCGTGAAGCCAAAGGCCAATAGTTGAGATCCCACTAGACTAGGATTGAGGATTAACCCCCCATTTAAGGTGAGGGAACAAAACTACAATGAAAAACCTTCCTTCTTCCAAGTCACCCAGTAATCCATGCCCAAAGTGCCCAAGGAAAAACAAGCATAAGCACCCGATTGCACAATGAAAAAGATAACTTTAGGATTGGATGACCCACCTTCAAACACACGCTCTTGACAAATGGGCGAGGGGACATATGACTGGCTCAAGGAGTGGAGATCAAATGGCACAATATATCGGCTACATTGGTGGTTGTCACGGGTTGTTGGCTACCGACTGAAGACAAATCTAGGAAAAAAATTATCCTATGGGGTCACCCACTTTTGGTGGGTAACAAGCCATACAAGAATCTGACCATCTACAAATGCAACTTTGTAACCTCTATCATCCATCGTTGTAATAGAGAGCATGTTATTCTTCAATTTTGGTACAAACAATACATCACTCGTGTAGAGAATCTCCAAACTCTAGCTGAAACAACGTTGTCCCAAATCCTTTTACTACATACTTGGCATTATCTCCAAGTTCCACCAACAATGTTGAATTCTTCTCTGTCAAATTTGTGAGAGAACCTCGTGAACCTCTCATGTGCCTAGAAGCACCATTGTCCACCAACCAAATATCACTATGGTCTATAATAGTCCCTGTAAGAGTAGAGAAAGAAATATTATTTCCGAAATAATCCATCTACAATCTCATTAAGTTTATATTCCTTTGACTTCTTTTGTGGTAGATGCTCATCATCATCATCATCAAAATCAGCTATTGATGCATGCAAATTTCCCTTCCATTTCTTCTAACATTGGGAAGCATAGTAACCAAATGTATGACATTTGAAGCATCTGATCTTTGAAAGATCGTTCTTCTTCTTAACTTGAACTAGAGCTAATCTTCCACCTGTATTTTTCTTATCAACATTTCTTCTTCCTTTTCCTTTCCTTGCATGAGCTGCAAGGGCTTGGATTTCTTCATCCTGAGCTCTTTGCAAGCTATTCTTGGACAACAATCTGGCCTCCTCTTGGACACAATTAGTCCAAAGCTAATCAAACTTGGGCAGCTCAAACCATGCACAAATACCCTGTACAAATAAATCCCATGAAGAAGGAAATCCATTAAGAGTCACCATAACAAGCTCTGGATCATCAATGGTATCTCCAATTGTTTTAAGTTTATCTCTCAACTAGGACACTCTCATGAGATAAGTGGAAACTAAATCTGAAATCTATACAAGTTGTTAAATACTGAAGTCTGAGGCTGAAATCAACGGATGATCCTCAACAAAGCTTTGATACCATGTTGAAATTCTATAGCATGTGCAGTAGAATACAATTTTCTGATCTGATAATAACTTCCTAACGATTTTCAAACAGTATTTCTTATGCCATTGATATCACTGAATCTAAGTTGTATATATATATATATATATATATATATACAACTTTTGTATATATATATATATTAGAATTTAGGACATTTAAAAAATGCTATGTGAAATCATAAAACATACATGATAAATGATAATTTAGAAGCATCCAAAAGACACTTTCAACAATTAAAAAAATAATAAAATACACACAAACCAAAAAAAACAAGTTAAATCGACAGAAACGTGGCCGTACGGCCTGGAAACGTGTTTCCGGCCATAATGGGCATGTTTCCCCAACTAGAAACGCCCCAATACGGTCAGAAACGCGTTTCCAGGCCATACAGTACGGTGAAGCGCGTTTCGTTTCGCTTTTGGGCTGAAACGAGGGCTGGACCCATGTTTCCTACAACAGAGCATTGAATAATTACACACAGAAAATATCAATTGTAAATGCAATGGAAACAATAAAGATAATAGAAAGACAGCCATGCACAATAGCCACAATAACGGAAACCCAACCTTGGGAGAAAACCCAACAATCCTTTCTTGAGGAGAAATTGTCTTTTCAACAAGGTTTACAAATCAGAAATTTGTCTAGAAATCTATGCCAACATACAAGTCAATTTTCTAGTCAACCATGGTCAAAACCACTGCTAGTCAACGTTGGTCAAACCAATCAGAATTCAACTTAGAAATTGTGGTCAACGTTGGTCAATGATCTGTAGTCAAACTCACACATGCGAACTGCGGTCAAACTACGTATGCGAATTGAGATCAACCCTGTGGTCAAACTGTGCAATCAAAACTCGTTCAAATAATCCGGCGGTCAACGTTGTATGGATCAGTCAAATTTGCGGTCAAACTTGACATGCGCAATTGTAGTCAAGGTTGGTCAAACTCAGTCAACTCCTCGCACGTGCAGCCTCCAAGCACAGCAGTAAAATGATAAAAATGATCTCCAACAAACATATTTCTCCTTAGTCGAATTTCTCCTCCACTAGAAAAGATTCAATGAGCTTGCTATGTTGATGAGTGTCTCTTCACATGCTCAACTATTTATATAGAGCTCTAATGTTGAGTGGAGACCCAATAAGAAACTCCTCATGACAAGGAACCCCTTCACTTATTGAGCCTACATTACAACTCAACATTAGACTAGAATTGTTTATTTCACTAATGGGTGAAAACCCACATTAAATAAACAAATCAACCCTGCTCTATAAAAAATAGATCACTCCCTCTCGGAGCAGGCAATGTGAGTACTGTGGGCCAAGCTACCCGAGCCAAACACCAGAGCTAATGGGAGAAAGACTACCCTGGACCATTCACCTCTTGCCAAATTAGCATGGCCCCATGGGTGAATGTATCATTTCCCCCTAGTCAAATTAGCATGACCATGTGGGTAAATGTCTACCCGATGCTGCAAACTGCAGAAACGTCAACATGGACCACATATATGTCATTGAACATTAATTGGGAAATTAGAATTTAGAATATACTGTTATTGAATGTAATACTAGTTTATATTTTTTGTTGTTTCATTGCTTCTTTCACAAGAATGGTTCCTTGCTCATGTTTATTCATATCATTGCTGAACTGTCTGTTTTGAGTTTGGTTGCACCGTTCCCATTTGCTGGCAAGATTTGTTGTTGGCATTAAGGGATCAACCTTCATTTGACTCAGCCCCAATCTCCAAACTGCTTAAGATCACAATCTAGACAGCTAATGGTCATGAAAATATTTCCATAAAGATTACGATTTTTTTCATGGTTTTAAAGATCAAGAGTGTTGTCAAGTCCCACTAGCACAACCGGTTGAGGATGGGCCTCGTTAGCAAGGCAACCTAGGATCGAACCTCATGGAGGTTGTTGCGCCCGTGCTAGGGGGAGGAGACACACTAAAATCCAGTCAGCTTAGGGCTGGTGTGGCCCAGGCCGGGTGCAATCCCTGGGTGATTTTGACGGCTTAGATGTCCCTGGGTCGCGGTTTCTAAAGCCACAAGTCAAGCCTGGATAAACACAGATCACTTGACAAACAAACAAAAAAAGATCAAGTGTATTAGCTGGCACAATTTGTTAGGCAACAATTCCATAATTATAGTGGCAAATCACAGCAATAAATACATAATTAAGATGACATCACTCATTTCACACATTAAAAGTATCTACACGTCTTTTTGATCCTTTATTTGAAACAATAGAAACACCCAAAGAATAACCCACTTCGTTGACCAAGTGCAACACTAATTCTTTCATGTAAAGCCTTTGTGTTTCTCAAGTCACAAATAGGAGGTGACTTCATGCAGGTGGTCATGTTTATTTGGCATATGATTTCCCTTCCAATTCGCTGTTTTTTAATCAATTTCACTTATTTAAAATAATACAAATTTCTTTCCTCCTATCTTATCAGGGTAGACAGATAAAGCTAGGAACATATATAACAGTTGCATGCTAAACTGAAGAATAACCACTTCATTTTACCATAAAAGATACTAGTTATTTCATATGAAACTAGCTTTACTCAAATCTCCAAAGGGAGGTGTCTAAAAGTAGGTCATGTGTATTTTGCATGTGATCTCTCCCCTGGATACCCTCTTCAATAGATTTCAGTAACCTTCTGCAAGTTTTAATTAATCCAAATTTCATTCATGTTATCTTCTCAGGGCAGACACTCAAAGCTATGAGCATTCATAAGAGTACAGCGTGCTACACTGAAGAATAAATAACTTAGGGATATATATATATAAACCTGATATGAAAGTGTCTTGACCCAGGCATTTTTATCGATGCCAAGCCAAGCCTTTGAAAACAAGGGACCCTGAGTTAGAGAACCTTGTTTCTCTATAGCTAGTTCAAATACTCGTGCAGCATCATGCAGGCATTGTACCAAGTCATTACTGGCATCTTCACCTCGAATAGATTGATTCAATTTTAGCCTCATTTTTTCCAAGTCTCCCCCAGAATTTGCATTGGAACTCCTATTAACAGCAATACCATCCTCTGAAGCAGCTGACACAATAATAGATTGAAACGACTTCAGCTTCATGTTACAGAAAGGTGATAACTTTTCAAACTTTGATAGTCCAAACCTGCTACTATCTTTCCTCCTTAGATTGGCCATGCAACTCGGTACATATTTGATCTTAAAACATGCCTTGTAAAGAGAAACTCTTCTACTTAATGGATGTAAAACGACCCCATTTGAATTGCTGCAAAAAAAGTACACAAAGTAAGAGCTTGCTATTCTTCAAATGAAGTTAGATAAAGCTGATAAAATAAATCATCAATATGGAGAACGGTCAATCGAGGAAGCAATTCGAGTGGAATAACATCCCACTCAAATCAACATATATGAAATGACAACTATACACCCAATAAAGCTTCACACTTTGAAACAATAAAACAGAACGTCATCTCTTTTGCAGGATAAACAAGTGTGTTAATGAAATGAAATTAGTTTGCATCTGTAACAGCAATTTGATCTACTAGCATAGATCCATCTTAACCCCAGATCTTGTTTGTCAGGTTCTTGGTAAAATTGGTCTTTCCTTTAGGATAGCGTTCATCAGGTTCTTGGTAAAATTGGTCTTTCCTTTAGGATAGCGTTCATCAGGTTCTTGGTAAAATTGGTCTTTCCTTTAGGATAGCATTCATTGTTGTCTTGATTTTGCATAACATCATAGAGAGAAGCATGTGATAGTAGCATATGTAGAGTCTACTTGGTTAAGTTGCTTTGTAGAAGTCATCTGGTCTTTAAGAACAGATAAATAGACTATTTTGCATATTGATCATCCAAGCATTATCTAACATTATGTTAGAGGTAGACATCTTGCTTAGATGGATCATTATGATCCTGGAAGACCCATCATTATGGAAGGCTCTTGGGAGAAGCACTAAGACAAAGTTAGTATACATTCCATGTAATGTGGAAACAATATTGACAATGGGATGAAGGAATGCAATGGGTCAGGATGCAGGCTCATTATGAGACATATAGCTAGATGATGGAATAAGAGGCATAAGAATACACATTGGAAGTGACTCCTGGTTAAGATTCATATGCGTAGAATTGTGTAACATGCTTAGTATGATTGTATGATGTTTAAAAGGAAGAATTTGACTTACTTAAGGATGTATAAAAGATTAAGACTTTCTCTAGAATATATAAAATAATGATTAACATCTAGTATAATCTCCGGAAGAAAAAGTTGTAACTTGGTAATCAAGTTTGATCCTTGGGCACTCTGATGCATGAAGTAAGATTCAAGTGGAGATGGACCATAAGGATGTTGATATCTAGACAAGAAGGTCATCATGAGGAGGTAAGTCTATTTTTAATTATTGTTGATTATCTAGCTAACATATTATTTTGTTACCTGGAAGAATGTTGCAGGAATACATGATGACAATTGAGGCAAGTTCAATTGTATGAATGGAAATGTATGAAAAATGTTGAGGGAAGCTCAATATATGGTACGTGGCAACTATGAAGTCAAGATGTGTCCATATTGGGATTGAAAGGTAGCAGTGCGAGAAGATAACCTGAAGGTCAAAGGAGATCACTTTTATGAGGAAGCTATGATCAACTTGAAGTTTGAAAAGGCTCAATGCAATGCCTTCATCTATGATGTCGAAGATGAAAGTGATGAGCAAGAAAAATGACCTGGATCATGTCACAGGATTGAAGAGTGAAGATGGCTCCATGATACCTCGAAAGGAAGCAAGCTCGATACAATGAGATGCAGAGAAAAGAGGGAGCCAGGCAGCTATGGAGAACCGGTAGTTGATACTCTTATGAAAACAAGCTAAAGGGTTGTGGTGTTGACTTCCCAAATAGAAATGAAGTCTGGAATCTCCTCTAGATTTGAGAGGGAGCAAAAGAGCTCCTTAGATAGGAGCAACGATCTATTCCCTGGGCAAGGAGGAATAGGGATATCCTCTCTAGTTGAGAGGGAGTGATGTTGGACATCACATGCGCATTCTCTTCTTCAAGTAATGAAAAGAGAATGGTGAAGGCTTGGATAAGCATCCATGCTTTCCTTGAGGATATAGAATCCAAGAAAGGAAAGGTACCGACACTATTTGAGGATAGAACATGTATCCAAGAGAAGAGTGGTCGAAGAACACTGATATTCTTTGAGGGCTCAGGATTGGAGATCCAAGATAAGAATAGTCCTAAAAGGACATACCTTGTATACATTCAGATGGGGTATGTGCCTTACAGAGGTAGTGCGGTAGCACACATAAAGCCTCCTAGCATAATGCTTTTGAATGAAGTAGAACTTGTCTAGTTAAGCCTCAAAGACAATGTTGGTTATAATGATGATGCTTACAGTGTGGCGTATCAATTCGACTCTTCTTATGAAAACTATTCAATTTGAGAATGATGTTGTACTAGTTGTACAATTATGAATACCTCCCTAGTTAAGAGGGAGTGTTGAAAATGTAATTAGTTTCGGTCTCCATAATTGTTGTTGTACTCATTTCAATATGTATCATATGTAACAAATAAAATAAGAAAAGAAAAAATTATTATTTTTAAAGCATGGGTTTCATGCTCCTTATTGATGGTCTTCTAGGTAAAGGCATGTTCTTCATGCTTCTAGGGTTTGTTAGCTCTTAGGATTTATTGTCATGAGTCGAAGGAGTCAACATCATGTTCATAAGACCCTTCCGGGCAAAATTTAATTGGAAAAAGAATTTATTTTGAGTCTAGAATGTCTTGGAAACTCCAAAAGCACAAGTCGGCCTTGGCAACTTCAAGTTGACCTAAAGGAGGTTATTCGACCGCTTGGAAAGGCTATATAAAGAAGCAATTCGACCTCATTTCGCATCCACTCACTCACAAGGTCGATCCCAAGAAGAAAGTTCAATTTGTAGCTTGGAAGTAGAAGAAGAAGAAGAAGAAGAAGAAAGCAAAGGTCTAGAAGGCAAGAGGAATACAAGGAGGAAGCGAAAAAAATTATTTTTGGGCTCCATCTCTCTCACATGTGCAAAACCTAGGGCTTTTGCAGCTTCCTAGAAGGGCCAAAATTTCATATTCGAGTTGTCCGCGTAGCATCAAGTTGCAGGAAGAGTAAGTATTCTGTTTGGACCTCGTTAACCTTGGGAACATTTATTTTGCTCAAAGGAAGGTTGCAGGGAGAGTTGTCTTAGGGTTTTGTGCAACTGTCGAAGTTGCAGAAGAATTGCAACATTGACGCTGGCAGGTCGAAGTTGCAATTTTGAAGTTGGTTGGAACAAGATCAAGGGCTTGCTGGAAGGCTTGACTTAATACTTGGAGGAGGACTAGGTCTAGGACTTGGGTCTTTGTGTCTCATTTGAAGCAAATTCTATAAGAAGAGAAGAGTTTTTTGAGTTTTCCCCTTGGAGGGGTTTTGCCCTAGCTAAGAGCCTAATTTCTATGTCCTCTATCACTGTTTCATTCTTGATATTTGTTATATGAAAAAATCTAACTAAAGAACAGAAGAAGATTAACTAAGTTCACAAGCAAATATTAAGGTTAAGGAAAATTGATATAATAAGCTACCACTTTGAATTTTCCAACATAATGGAGGGCGGATCTAAGGCTAATCTGAGGCACTTATTCTAGGCATATCTGGACAACAAACCAAGTTTATGCAAGGATGAATTCTCTAAGCAACAGATTGACGTGGCTTATGGAAGTTTTGACCAAGTTTGGTCTACGTTAAATTATGTGGTCAGGATGACCTAATTTGATTTGGAAGTTCAGATTGTATCTCTTGTTGAATGAACGAATTCTCTTAGAAAAAGTTGTTGGGTTTTTCCCCTGGTTTGGCCCAGGGTAAATCGGTGTTTATGTTTGGTTGTCTCTTCTTGTTCTTACTAGCATTATTGTTCTATTGTTGATGATTTTTGTTAAATTTGGGCAACTAGGTCCAAACTACGGGTTGTGCTGCTCAGATGACGATCCCAATAATTTTATTGGATTCCTCTTTCGGAGAGGTGTAAGATTGATCCAAAGATCATCTCGATCGGATGAGCAAAACATGTACTTTGAATTTATTCCACTTATGTGCTAGGTCGGCCTGGAATATAATATAGACTTAAATGTCTTAAATAACGTGTCACACACCCCCAAAGATGCCTATATAATGAAGAGACTTGAAGTTCATTACACACACAATGTGTGGAGGATTTTCTTCTCTCTTGATGGCGATGAAGCTGCGTTCTTGGTGTTGCATATCTATGGAGTATTCTTTGTTTGGGTTGTCTTGGGGTTGTGTGTGACACACTTGGCTGAATGACCTATCAGAGACTTTGCTGGTAGAAGCATCCTGCTGACCGCCATAATGCCACCATTCATCATCTCTGTTTTGGCTTGTCTTCCATCGATCTATTAGTATGTTCTATCTGCTTCAATATTTTGTGCCCTAATCTGAAATGGCATAGAACATGTTCTCAAATTAAAATGGTATCAGAGCTGAGGAGAAGACAACGCCCAGCTTATGAAACTAGGGCAGCAAAATGTGGGTTAGTCTAAGGATGCCGTT
The DNA here is from genome assembly GCA_034641835.2 of Pinus albicaulis. NCBI lineage: Eukaryota > Viridiplantae > Streptophyta > Pinopsida > Pinales > Pinaceae > Pinus > Pinus albicaulis. The sequence goes on from CM076584.1 coordinate 181,703,508, forward strand.
AGCCTCAGAAAAGTTGTGTGGTAGGCCGTAGGCCATACCACCACAGCAAATGATTTTAAAATACTAGAGGTAACAGCGCAGGGCAGCGTATGTGGAGAATACACATATTGTACCCCAATCTGGGCTGTCACAAAACACGTCACACGATTACGATCTGGATCTCACTATCAAGAATTGGAATCACGCTCTTCTCACGGGTATGCTAGGGATACTACTCATAGGCACTAGGGGAAGCACATTATCCAGCAGACGGGAAAACATCTCATCGCATCACGAACGTGGAGGCACCTCATCTCACGGGTTAAATATGATGAAGCCGAATTGCGGAACAAGGTTGTAATATTCCTAATTAGCACCGCTAATTGGAATATTTGATTTTTGTATAGTTTTGCCGACTATAGTTAATTAATAAATAAAAGTGAGAAAAGGGGTCTAACTCACTTAAATAAAATAAAGTGTTTCCCTAGTAGAGGCAACGTTGTAACTTAAGGGGAAGCAGGTCCACACACATGAGAGGCCTCACAGTAAACTCCTAAAGGTAACTGGCATGGTCAAGGAGGAACTCAGGGCAGTTAGGATTTGAGAACTAGCACTATAATTGAAACTCGGGGTTTCCACTCCGTGGCACGGCGGAAATGTTATTGATATTGAACTTACGTCTGCCCGGCCACGTCCGGTTGTTTTAGTCGGTCGCGGCTCTTGTTTAGTGCGGCCGAGTGTCTCGGTCGGAGATCTCACCCTTGGCTCGGGGGACTTCGAGTGCACCGCTCGAGCAAGGTTTTCCTTCGGTTCCGATTGGTGGTTTACGGTGGTTTACGGTGGACGTTTTCAGAGGCCGCCACAAATGTGCGCGGTCTGGAGAGGACGCAGTTTCAGTTGAGGAGGACGCAGTCTTTGTTGAGCAGCTTTGTTGGGTGGTTATTTGGCAGTGGTTTCAGCGTTTTTCAGCCTTGAGGAGGTTGCCATTTCAGCCAGAGGTTTTGCAGGAGGATTCAGGCCCTTTCTTCAGCTTGTTTCTTGAGCTTCTGCGCTGTTCCTGGAGGCACAACGTTTATGTAGGAGGAGGGTTTCTGGGGGTGATTTTCGGAGGTGGTCCGTTTGGTCTATGATTTCTGGGTTTTGTCCGGAGCAGCGAGTACAGGTGATCTGTAGATTTTTAGCTCATTCCGGCGAGGGGATCAGCCTCTGGTTCCAGTTCTTTCCAGGAGCAGCAGTTTACGACAGTTTCTTCCAGCAGCTGGGAAGTAGTTTCTGTAGTAGCCATTTCCTGTTTCTGAGAGGGTTCTTCACTTTCCTGGTGCAAGGATAGGTGCTCTTATTCTGATTATCCATTGTACCCATTTATATTCTCAGATTAATAAAATGGCTTAGCATTTCTGGAATTTTATGTGTACTTGCTCTATATTCTGTTTCCGACATTTTTCTATATAGTTGTATGCTTGTATTGCTGCCTATTTCCCGTTGGGGATATTACAATGGTATCAAAGCATAATTCTGGCTCAGCCTGTGGTCTATGAGATTGGGAAAGAGATCATACAGAGGTTTGCTGGAATTTTGGAGAGCAATAGCAGTTGCAGTACCAAAAACGCAATTGGAAAAAGGGCCAAAATATAAAGGGTCAAATTTTGAAGTTTGGAATTAGAAGAAACGTTTTCTGGGTTTTTTTGGGTTTTGGGCAAGGATCACCTTCCCAAATTCCTGGAATTTTCTGAGTAGTTTTCAGTGGGTAAATCGGGGGTCGAAGTTAAGCAGTAGTATGGTTTTGCAGCAGCCGTGCAGTTTCTGAGGAGCCTGTAGGCACGTAGCAGAAAATGCCAATGGCAGACAGAGAGAGGAAACTGGATGCAATCCTCCATCACATGCAGGATATGTCACAGAGGCTCACAGCCGTAGAGGTAGCACAGAGAGAACCCCCTAGGGTTTTCCAGGTCGGAGAGGGATCGGGTATGTCTCACCACATACCAGTGCACGATGCTATCCCCATTGTGACGACTCAGGCACCCACGCGATCCACTATGCCCACATTCTTGCCAGAGGACACAGGGGCAGGAGTACGGGGAGGTGCACAGAGGGATGCTCCAACACCCACGCGACCTACCATGCCTACCTTCCTAGCAGAGGACGAGGGGCCGGCAGCGCCGCGAGAGATGGATCCGGCCCAATGGGCGGCTGTTTTTGCAGAGTATCAAGCTTACGGACAAGCATTCATGGATTCTCTCACCTTCGAGAGCTATCTCCATGTTCAGTATGGCATTAGATTCCGTGATCATCATCGAGGGCACAGGCGCCACCGTGATGACCACCGCACAGCTAGTAGACCTCACAACTTTCACAGAGGGAACATGCGCTCACATGATGGGGGCTTACAGCGCACAGTGGACAGATTCCATCTACCGACATTCGACAGGTCATCCAGGCGCTCAAAAAAAGCTTGGGTGGACAAGTTGGGTGCCTCTTTCCAGCTTGACCGAGTATCGGAGAGGGGAACCATTAAAATGGTTACCTCGCACTTGGAGGATGAGGGAACACAGGGTTGCAGGGAGTCCGAGGTTACACCTAGTGTGACACAGGATTCATCCTCGTTGGAGACCTCCTCGACCGAGTCGGTTGATGTGGTAGTGGAGAAGGTAGAGCCTACCTCAGTAGAGCCATCCATTGAGGTGATGACCGGAGTCGTGTCCGAGTCTTCAGGTGGTAGCAGCACACGACAGATGGGTGAGGCGTTAGGAGATATATCCACCTTCGATGAGGCACTAGCAGGTACAGAGGTATTGGATGATGGTCGCAGACAGCGGTATCATCGGCTTCGGACGGACCTTCGAGTTTTGAGGGAGAAGGCCGCGTCAGTACGGGAGGCCATTTTGTTGCAGGACCAGGAGCTAGAGGGTATGAGAGTGACTTGTGCCAAGTCGGCGGCCAAGTTGGTCCACATTGGGGAACAGCTGGATTCCCTGATGATACAACCTGAGGGCACGTTGGAGCATCGGATCATTCCCCTTCAGGCATGCATGGATGGGACTAGCAGTGTTGTTGGGTCATCTCTTCCCATCAGAGAGAGAGAGGCAGAGCCACCTAGTCAGATCTCATATGTTGAGTTGGATAGCGGTATGAGACGATCAGAGTTGCACAGGGTACAGCATCCATATGTTGAGGTTGGATGGAGAGAGATTTTGAGTTGGTACTCGGTGGAGCGGGCTATGGAGATGCTGATGGATCCGAGTGTAGCTCAACAGGAGTTTCTATGCATGGGAATTACAGGAACCCCAGATTGGCATTGGGATCCAGGTGGGATCACCTATCGTTTCCTAGGCAGGTCGGCTGACTATGTCTTGGAGAGTGCAGTTGGCCTAGTAGTAGAGCATGTGCGATTTCGGTCAGCTCCAGTGGCCAACCAGTTTATGGGCAGACTCCCTAGGTTGTCTTGGCATGACATTCATACACGGGATCACAGGGTGGTCAGCACACCTTGGCAGGAGCTTGTCGGAGGAGGTGGCATCGGCAGGCCACCAGATGGCACCTTGTATGGGGCCAAGGATTCTTCACCTTTGTGTGGGGCACAGAGGACGCAGCAGAGCCGAGCAATGGTGGTGACACTACTAACACACAGGGAGATTCACTTCTCGGACCCCTTGAGGAGTATTTGGAGTGATGATCCTTTCGTCGGCAGGTATAGTGATGCGACGGTGGAGACGATGTTACCGATTGGTGGTAGTCGGACCTGTAGAGGCACAGCTCTAGGACATCACATCCAGGGATGTGTGGGAGCCTCTAGCATTGAGCGGTGGATTGCCGGTGAACATGGAGTAGCATGGTGGTGTACCATCGTGTGTGGGACTGCATTGTGGAGTAGGAGTATCCTACATCACATTGAGAGCATGCGGAGAGTGACCGATGCCTCGACACAGTCAGGGCACGAGACGGTACAGGGTGCTACAGCAGTAGCACATGGTATCCAGCAGCATACCGAGGTATGCCTCAGTGTGCAGTGGCATGTTGAGGAGTGTATGGATGATCAGTGGTATGCGAGGGCACACGGTGCTACACAGCAGGGTCTTAGAGCATTGCTTCCAGAGAGACTCATGGACAGGGACTTCGGGCTTACCTTTGGGAGTAGTTCACCCAGGATCGATGGAGAGACAGAGGAGCGATACTTGGCAGTATCTGTGGGGACTCACACACCTGACTCGCTTCGACATCACTCACAGGTACAGTTGATTATGTTTTCGATCTTTGGCACTTTGGGCGTGAGCAGCAGGGTATGCGAGGTTCACCCAAGATATTTGGATGAGACTCAGTACACTAGGCGAGAGACTTCTCAGCAGTGGCACCGGGTTGGTGTGCTAGTTGACAGCCACAGGTTGGGGGATGAGATGATCCTTGGCAGAGGTGGTGCATCAGTCATCACTGGGCCTACGCTTGGGGAGCAGGTCATGAGGGAGACATGCATCATTTTTCCCTCAGGGCATGTCGAGATCATGCATGAGCAGAGGACACGGGGTACAGCAGAGGTAGTATCCCAGTATGTGTCTGGGTTCCAGACACTGTATCGATACTTTGTCGAGAGGGTGGATGGCATGTTCGATGCAGATGAGATGGCGGAGGTAGAACAGGAGGGCATTCCTTCTGTATGCCAGGGTGAGGGCTCCTTTTCACATGAGTCCATAGGATCAGTTGAGGTCGCTTCTGGGGAGCGAGAGCAGTCATGCATGGATGGTGACAGTAGACCGGAGCTATATACTAGTGTCCAGGGTGAGCAGTCATGGGACTCTGCGAGAGATACTCTGGGTGAAGAGTCACTTGTGACACTTCAGCTAGAGCAGCAGGTGATGGAGCCTGAGTCGACAGAGGAGGACACTACTCACATCAGGCATGATATTCCTTTGAGAGAGAGCCAGATGGGCACTCACATCGAGTCTGTGGTGGATATGCAGCTAACCGCGGGGTCAGCCATTGAGGAGGAGCAGTTAGATGCATTGACATCGAGTACGGTGACAGCTGTTGCAGATCCATATCCTCTGGAGGTGTTGGAGGTTGATGTGATTGTTATGCAGGGGGCTAGTAGACAGCAGGAACTGTTGGATATGTTGGAGCATCCATCTTTGGGTCGACACCGGGATGAGGCGCAGATAGATGTACTCGCAGTCAGCAGAGCTGCAGCGTTTTTAGTGGGTAGCACTCTCCAGGAGTACATCGATGGAGCTTGCAGCATACCTTGCCCACTTTCGCCCATTATAGAGAGAGGGGCTTCCTTCTACAGGCAGCTTCCATTGACAGACAGGGTAGAGCAGTGGGAGTTGATTACAGGCTGGCGGCAACATCCCAGGCATGTTCCATATACCGTTGTTGTTGCTACATCAGATTCTTCTTCTAGGATGGACTGGCGGGAGATCATGAGTTGGTACCCTCTTGATGGTACGGTACTCTTCGTAGGGAGCACAGCGGAGCAGGGGCCCTTGGACATAGTAGATGTTACAGGTCCCAGTTGGCAGGAGGGCACCGATTCTCATTACTTCAGGACTCCTTCCCAATGTCAGGAGAGCAGGATCAGCATGGGATTGAGTCAGGACGTGGATTGGAGAGAGGTGATGAGTTGGTATGCAGTTGGAGAGGCAGCATATGCAGTCACAGGTACATCACAGCAGGAGCCCGAGAGCATGGATGCTCATTGGTGGTCTTCACCTCTTAGAGCATTAGTCATAGCCAGAGGCAGTGCACAGTCCGAGCCGTGGGACTTGTGCGATTATTGGCCACAGTGGCGATGGGATCCGGGAGGACTACTGGTTGACTGGTACCGTGAGAGGCCAGTTTGGGATCCTGGCATTGAGATATCCCTTTGTATCAGGGTGATGCAGGAGACAGAGAGGTTTCAGTGGGACCCGAGCACATTTTGCAGTATCGGTGGGGAGCATCAGCTAGAGAGTAGGCTTGTTCAAGCATTGCTTGAGAACAAGCAATTTTTGTCGGAGGAGGATGCCACTTGGGAGAGCGAGCAGACTTTACAGCATCCATCACTTCAGTTGTTTGAGGACAAGCAACGTTTTGCCGGGGGAGACTGTAATATTCCTAATTAGCACCGCTAATTGGAATATTTGATTTTTGTATAGTTTTGCCGACTATAGTTAATTAATAAATAAAAGTGAGAAAAGGGGTCTAACTCACTTAAATAAAATAAAGTGTTTCCTAGTAGAGGCAACGTTGTAACTTAAAGGGGAAGCCTTGGGGGCCCACACACACATGAGAGAGGCCTCACGTAAACTCCTAAGGTAACTGCGCAGGTCAAGGAGGAACCCAAGGACGCAGTTAGGGTTTTGAGGGAGCTAGCACTATAAAAGGTGGGGGTTTCACTCCATTTGGCATTATGGATATGTTATTGATATTGAGAGCTAGACTGGGCCTACCAAAGACGCCTGCTTGTTTAGTCGGTCCAAGAGAACATTGTTTTTAGGTGGCGTCTATGCCCTGGTCATGAGATCTCACCGACTTGGGCTTTGGGACTGAAAGTTCCTCGTCGAGCAAGGCTTTTCCTTCGGGCCCAGCTTGGTGGTTTGCAAAGGGTTTCGTGACGTTGCGTAGGAGCTGCTTCTTTTCGAGGACTCAGCCTAGGAGAGAGGATCAGCTTGGCTTGGAGGAGGACGCAGCTTCCTTGTTGAGCAGCCTTTGTTGGGTGGTATTTTGGCAAAGTGGTTTCGCGACGCGTTTTTCAAATTTTCGCGAGGAGATTGCCATTTCAGCCGGAGGTTTTGCAGGGGGATTCAGGCCCTTTTCTCAGCGTGTTCCTTGAGCTTCTGCGCTGTTCCTGGAGGCACAGCGTTTTTGTAGGAGGAGGGTTTCTGGGGGTGATTTTCGGAGGTGGTCCGTTTGGCATATGGTTTCTGGGTTTTGTCTGGAGCAGCGAGTATAGGTGATCTGTAGATTTTTAGCTCATTCCGGCAAGGGGATCAACCCCTAGCTTCAGTTCATTCCAGCAGCAACAGTTTACGGCAGTTTCTTCCAGCAGCTGGGAAGCAGTTTCGGTAGTAGCCATTTCCTGTTTCTGAGAGGGTTCTTCACTTGCCTGGTGCAAGGATAGGTGCTCTTATTCTGATTATCCATTGTACCCATTTATATTCTCAGATTAATAAAATGGCTTAGCATTTCTGGAATTTTATGTGTACTTGCTCTATATTCTGTTTCCGGTATTTTTCTATATAGTTGTATGCTTGTATTGCTGCCTATTTCCCGTTGGGGATATTACAAAGGTTCTGCAGTAGGTTAGAAACTGTAGAGTTTGTTGCGAAAGAAAAGAATTTCTGCAGGCTCATGGATTCTACGTCAAAGATCACTCTCTAGCTGAAGTAAGTCTGTATTGCAACTTCGAAGGACCGTAACAACCTACAAATCGCTAAATTTACTGCATATCTCGGTGTTTTCCGATTCATAAGCCATCAAATTTATCACTTTGTACTAGATTCGTGGAAGCAGAGCCTAGTCGTAGGGTAACGGGTAACGGGTTCTCAATACTCCATTGGGGACAGGTGCACGATTGTCAACTTCAACCATCACACACCTTCCGAGATCCAGCCATGCGGCAAACCTTCGTGTCATCGTGGCGGCTGCTCCATTCCACTGAGCATTAGTTTTTTTTTTTAATGCTATGCGGGCAATGGGCGTTGTGAGTGCCCAGCCGACAGGTAACAGGTGGGTTAGTTTCGGGGCAAGGACCGGAAAGATTAAGGGATATCATTCCGCCCGCTAATAAAACGTTGTCTCCCTGTCTTTGAGAGTGGCCAAGTCTGTAACTTTATGACAGGAAACGGTGAGATTCAAGCCGTTACAAAGGCAAGCTGCTAAATCAAATGACATCTCAATGGCAAAGGGTCGGGCCTGTGGACCCGCAAAGCAATCCAAAATAAATTAGTGGAGCCACCGACTTCGGGCTCGAGACAATCGGCGTCAAGCTTGCAGAACCGGAAGAGGCCGGGCACTTCATTTTCTGCCCAAGCCTCCATTTGCTTCAACTTGAAAGCATTCGATAGTTCTGGGATTTACTTTTTAAATTGATGGTCGGGTGATAACTTATCTATGCTAACAGGACAACAGTCAAGGAAAACAGCACTTCTCCCAGACCAGGCCGCAGCAAATTTGATGGCTGATTGAAGGCTATATGTGCCCTAACCAACAGCAGTTTGACATATGCCTCAGAGGTAAGTTTGAAGTCAGTTTTATGTACATGTTTGATGTTCTGCTTAGGACGCAAAGGTAGCTGAAGTTTCGACAACTTGTGGTCTGGGTAAGATAATCATCGAAGAAACCTACCTGAAATGTCTAGGCCGCAGCCCTGTAGGTGGCATTTTGAGGGTCAAAACAACCCTATCATGGAAATATAGGTACCTCATCACACATCAAGGCCACTGTGGATGTAAGGAGAGAAGGTTGCATCATGGGAGCCCTAACCTGTGACCAAATCTTTGCCCATGAACAAACCAGTGTAAAGTTTTTAAAGACTATAACATGCCCAGAACATCAGCAAGGCACCTTGTCTTGCGTAGGCCGCAGCTAGAAGGAGGTTGTGCAGCTTGCAAAATGCCCTAACCATCATCTATAGCCGTATACAAAATTCCGTGAATCTCAAACTTATTGAAGAAGTGTTGGTTGCGGAAGATTCAAGGAACTTGGATTGCAGCAGTATAATGAACTGTCACCCCAAAACCTCGGAAAAGATGACACACTGTGTCATTTAAAATCCACATGTATCTTCTCCATGACAGGAAGGCAACTCATCCAAGGGTCTGAATTACTAAGCATTTTTTTTTTTTTACAGTCCTTGCAAAAATAACTATCATATTCAGTCTTCTTATCAGTTTGATAAAATTGTCAATTTTGCATTGATTTCTTGGCTACTTGTATCCATCATGACCTGCAAATTATTGATCATCATCAGCAAAATTGTTGAGCACTGTGATTAGAAAAGCCAAGAGGGCAGGTGTGTTCGGGTCACCTTGAAGAGGAGAAATCAAGCTGAGGTATGTTCATAGGCGATAAACAACAGTGATTGATAAGCACTTATGACTGTGCTAGATCTGCGTACAGAAAGGCATTATATAAGGTATGGACTGACATATAGAAGGGCCAATTCAATGCTTGCAACATCTGTACGATTGGTCCCTAGATCTATGCAATTTAAGAAACAAATTGCATATTTGAGATCTGAAGATTTGAAGCCCTACATCAGTCAACTATTAAACTGTAGTTGGGCAAATCTGGAAGATAAGAAGTAGTGCAAAATGCAATGCCAGATATAGTAGATGAAGCCCTCAAGTGCAGAATCATGAGAGAAGGAATCATGATTGGATCCCTAGTTCTGTGGGTTGCAGTAAAGAAAATCTTAGAGGGCTGGTTGAGGAAGCTACAGCAGATCTCCACAGAACATCAGGTAATTGTTGTAAGCTTGAAATCTTCAGTATTGTTAATGATGAAGAAAACAGTGATGCCAGTTCAAAAGGTATCTCTGTAACAGCCATTTTGAGGAGCTAAATCTGTGATTCTATGTCACTGTCATTATGACAGTGACATAGACAGACACCCATGTTTACGAGATTCATAATAGCAGTAAGCTTGTTACAGTATCAGTCTTACATTACAGCGAAATGATAAACTTGAAGTGTGAACTGAGAAGTTTTTGCAGCGTTCAGTCACGTTGTTGGAATCTTGAATCATTATCAGCAAAGCCTGTTTGGATGGCTTTGACTATGGGAGAATAAGACCTCTTTCCAAGTTGGTGTCTGGGATGCCCTCATTTAAAATAGATGTCTTCTCTCGAGAGAGAAGTTGGCATTAAGAGGGAGAATACATTTGTATATGCTCCTAACCTAATATCATTGTTGAACGAAAGAAGATCCTCGTGGCTCAAAGACATATGGCTTCAGAGGGGGAAATTCCGGAAGAAAACCAAGAAGCCATATAAATACCAAGGGTATCTAGCTGCCATGAGTACAATATGAGCCTGGATCATTTGAAGAAACTGTAAAGCATCAAAGTCTACAAGGATGCGAGGGTGATGTCTAGGATATGGTTCCTGGACCACAGATCAAAGTTGTTGTCACCTCGATATCAGATCAAGCATGGATCTGATGGGAAAATGTGTTGCCTAAGACTTCCCTTGCTGCTACGCAAGGACAGAATCTTCATCAGATGGATGTAAAGAACGCTTTTTGGCATGGTGCGATAAAGGAAGAGGTGTATGTAGAGCAACCTCTGGGGATCAAAGTCCAGGATCGGGACACCCATGTCTGCAGGTTGAAGAAAGCCCTCTATGGGCTGAAGCAATCACCCAGAGATTGGTATGAGAGGATAGATAGCTACCCGATGAAGCTGGGCTTCACTAGTAGTAATGTTGATCTGAAACTTTACTTCAAGGTTGATAGAGAAAAGCCTCTCATTTTGGTGTTGTATGTGGACGACCTCTTCCTGACAGGTGCTGACCCTTTCATTCATCAGTGTAAGAGGGAGCTCGTTGCTGAGTTTGAGATGAAGGACCTAGGACTGATGCATTATTTCCTAGGCCTAGAGGTCTGGCAGAGACCTGGCGAGATTTTCCTTTCTCAAGGAAAATACATTGTGAAGCTTTTGGTATGCTAGACTGTAAGTCCATGTCGACACCGATGGAGCTCAACTTTAAGAAGTTGAGTGGCAGTGCTGCTGGGCCCGTGTTAGCAAATCCTACCGAGTATCGTCAACTCGTAGGGGCTCTGGTGTTCTTAGTGAACACCCGTTTGGACGTATGTGGTGCAAGTGAACACCTTGAGTCAACACATGGTTGATCATAAAATTCACTGGGTTGGTGCCAAGAAACTCTTGAGATATCTCGATGGCACGATAGACCATGGGCGGAGATACACTGCCAAGAGCATGACACTCCTTGGATATACTGATGCCGATTGGGCTGGCAGTGTGGTGGATCGTAAGAGCACTTTTGGATGCTACTTCAAAAGTAGATCTGCTTCGGGCAAGAAACGAAAGTCGATAGCCTTGAGCACCGCTGAGGTTGAATACATTGCAACATGTATGGCCCGTTGTGAAATCACTTGGTTGCGAAAGTTCTTCAGTGAGTTGTTCGAGCATGTGCTAGATGCCACCGTTATCCTTTGTGATAACCAAAGGGGGATTCGTTTGTCAAAGAATCCTGTGTTCCACGATCGATCCAAGCATGTTGATGGTTGGTACCACTTTATCCGGGATATGGTACAGCGAGGCGCCGTAAGGCTCGATCATATAGGAACTGATGAGCAGGTCGCAGATATTCTCACAATGCCCTTGGGGAAGAGAAATGTTCCTAACCTTCTGTGAGAATCTTGGAATTGTGGATCAACCCTATTTGGAGGGTCTTGTTGGACGATGAGCTATGGGAGCTCTGGGGGCCCTTGGGGATAGTTCCTCGAAGCTATAAGCAACCACAGGGTTAGGCTTGCCGAACCTTGTTGGTGTGCTTCTGCTCCACCGTTATGATGATTGAGTTGGTTCGCCTCTCATGATCTGTGCCCCGTATGCATCCTACCCATGGAGTTTCAGACTCATGGGAAGTACCTCTCATTTGGCCAATGAGGTGGGAAATGTGAACAGAGACCATAGCAAGACTGATGGACACATCGGAGATTGTCGTACTCTCTATGTCTAGGATGGCACGTGTCCAACCACTTGATCTGGGATCAAGTTTAACGAGGTTTCGGACCTCCAACTGACTTCGGGTCAATGAAACTAACTTCGGGTTAGTATATGACTCTCTTGAGTCCTAATGAGGTTTCGGACCTCCAACTGACTTCGGGTCAGGTAAACCAACTTCGGGTTGGTATGAGACTCTTTGTGAGTCCTCTAGAGGTTTCGAACCTCTGGGCTAAATCTATCAGCCAGGAATGATGTCTTGGTGACTGACCCACTTCTGTTATGAAATAAAAAGGCCAACAAAGCAAGTTACGGCGGGATGACGCATGATGTTTGGATTGCACTAGTGGATGGAGTTCACCCTAGGTGAGAGGGAGTGTTAAATTTGGGCAACTAGGTCCAAACTCCGGGTTGTTCTGCTCAGATGACGATCCCAATAATTTTATTGGATTCCTCTTTCGGAGAGGTGTAAGATTCATCTAAAGATCATCTCGATCGGATGAGCAGAACATGTACTTTGAATTTATTCCACTTACGTGCTAGGTCAGCCTGGAATATAATATAGACTTAAATGTCTTAAAGAACGTGTCACACACCCCCAAAGATGCCTATATAATGAAGAGACTTGGAGTTCATTACACACACAATGTGTGGAGGATTTTCTTCTCTCTGATGGCGATGGAGTTGCATTCTTAGTGTTGCGTATCTGTGGAGTATTCTTTGTTTGGGTTGTCTTGGGGTTGTGTGTGACACACTTGGCTGAATGACCTATTGGAGACTTTGCTGGTAGAAGCATCATGCTCACCGCCGTAACGCCACCATTCATCATCTTTGTTTTGGCTTGTCTTCCATCGATCTATTAGTATGTTATATCTGCTTCAGTATTTTGTGCCCTAATCTGAAATGGCATAGAAAATGTTCTCAAATTAACAATTTTCTTGTATAATTGCTTAATGAGAACATGGTATGAGATGAATTGAACTAAGAATCATTGGAAATAATTATCATTTAAGAAAAACTCTACGAAATCAACATGGAATCAGAGTGTATGGTTGGAGAGTAGCCTTGAAGAAGGAATCATTCTTTTGTTTCAAGCCACATTCTAGGGTTTGTCTTGACATTAGTCCTAGAAGTCGTAGTTCAAGGAGAAAATTTCAAATGAAAGCCAAGACTTGCCATTATTGTCTGAAGAAAATCTCCCAAGACAATGATGAAGACCTCATCCACAGGAATCTGTTGTAAGAGTCCTAATCATTGTTTTAAATATTTGTGGCCGAAATTGTCTGAGACTAGGCCTCATTCTGAAATAACTTAAACATCTAAAGTCAACCTCAAAAAAATACCTCTGGGCCTCAAGGCCGAATTTCAGGAAGGTCGAGATCTCAGAAGATCTGAAGTGTATCAGACGAAAATACCTTTATGAGTATAAAAATCAACAAGGTCATATAGCTGAAGCTAAAGATTTGTACTTATGTTTTTAATCCTCTAAAGTGAAAACTCTACGTTACTTTGGAGGAAGCTAAAGACTGATATGGCTACTAAAATTGAGATTGTCTAAGTAGAATGATGCTTTAGTTGAAGTGTTTAAGATCTACTCTGGGCATCAAGCAAGCATGACATTATTTCTATACAAGCTGAGATGCTTCGCGTGCAATAAAGTCTCACAGTTGATAAAATCGAAATGTTTGGATGCTAAATTTGAAGTTTGATGTCTCCTTGAGTCTTTGAATGTGAGGCCAAGTAGAACTCTGGTTGAAAAGTCTATTTATACCTCTAGAGTAAGGATTGATCTCAGTATTCCCTGAAGAATGAAAATTCATTTATGTATCTTGAAAGATAGTGAACTTCTCAAATCAAAGGACTGCGAGCCACCTTTGGAAGACGCAATGTCAATGAATCTGATGTGTTTGGTTGACAATATGGACGCTTCCTTATATATATTGTCCTTTGTACTACAGAGATTATGATTATGACTAAGATATGATGCAGAACTTTAATCTCTGACTAATTCTCCAAGAAAGTTCCTCTCTGAGTCAGAGGGAGTCAAGAAAGGAATTGAATTAAATTTAGGGTTGCCAAGTCAAGAAAGATAAATTGTCATCATTCGCTACACTTAACTTAAGTAACTTAGTTTTTTTAAAGGACACTCAAAATGAGGCCAAGTATCTCATCAATCTTGAGAATATACTTTCGAAGAAAAAATCTTACTACTGTGACAATGTTTCTGAAGAAGCCATGGTAAGCTAAGTTATTTCTGGAATTTTTTCTCACTAACTATTTTGAAGAATCCGAGTTATTTAGCTTGAAAGGAGCAGAGAGCAATCTGTGAGCAAGTTCTATGAAGAAAGTTTGGTTCTTTCTGATGCCTTTTGAAATCTTTTTGAAGATGTTGATTGGAATACCATTCCTTGATCAAAGATAAACTCTTTGGTTGAAAGAGTCAAAACTAATATTTTAGCTAATTTATGAAAAATATCATTGCTAGAAATGTTGTAGCTGAAACCAAGTATGATATGGATATGTCATGAAGACATCTCATTGGAAGATCCCTGATCTTAACAGTCTTCCTATAACTATTTCATGACAATGATGGATTTCATCTCATGTAAGAGTTTCTAGGGTTTTGGACACTTAAATATGAACTTGCATAATTGAAAATCTAGGGTTTGTAAACCCTAACTGACTAGAAGACTTGAATAAAAATGGCCTAGGGTTTGTGGACAGAACCCTACTGCTAGACCTTAAGTATTGAAGGTTGATGCTTCTGCTGAAAGAAGATACCCTTGCTCATGGAAGGAATGTCAAAATGTTGATGATGAGTTTGCAGATGGATGACTTTCGCAAGGATCAAGAGGGAGCTGACAAATTTCCTCAAAAGATAAGTATCTTATATCTCTCTTCCTTGATTATTATTGTTGTTGGTTTACTATTGGCTAGTCTCTTGTCTTTGTAGCTAGCCTCTTCTCTTTGTTGGGTTATAATTGTTCTTCCATGACCTCCCAATGAGAATTACAAGTACATTGTGAAGGCCAGCCAAGGCTTTGGTAGCAAATGGAAGTATTGGAAGAACGAAGCAAAGTTTGTGGAAGAGGATTCTCCCAGGAAGAGGGAAAGAGAGTTATGAGAAGAAATTTGATTGAGACCAAAGAAGTCTTTGTATGAACCTCGGACATAACATTGATGGATATTTGATGAGTCCTGGTTGATCTTGTTATTATATGGCTTATTTCTGATGAAATCAAAAGGACTCATGTCACAGAGGGAGCAACACTGGCAGGAAGATTTGCTTTCATGATAGAGGGAGCTAATGAAATCCTCCTTAGTCAAAAAGGATGGAATATTGTTATAATAGACAACAAGTCCATGGCCATTCCCATGGTATCCATATTGACAAAGCTGAGTGGCAGAGGGAGTTGCCCGGATTGTCCTAGCAACATTTGTTTCAACATTAGAATAATTGGAAACCAGTTGTGGTGATGGATTCATGCCAATCAATTTATGGTTGAGCCATGGCATGCGATACAATGTGTTGAGGTACCAATATGGTACTACTGATTGAGATATATTTCATATGATAAAGCACAGTTGTTGGATATACAGAATTTAGAATGTATTGTAGTTTGTTTGGCACGTTATGAAGCTGGATAGCTTCAGGATTGGTTGTTCAAGTGAAGGACGACAGGTCATGACACATGGTAAAAAAGTAGCAGTGAGGCTCCTATGTATTTCTATGGCCGAGTTGGCGAAAGCCTCTATCCCTGGATGAAGTTGGGGTACTTTTGGGACAAGCTTGGAGAAATTGATAATGCCTTCCTTGGTGAAAGGAACTATTGATGTTGCAACATCCATGAGCCTGGATTGCTTCCTTGGTCATGGGGTTTGACCTGAAAGCCATGGAGTCTAGTTGGGAGATTGGCTCTATGAGTATTGAGCCCTGGGGTGCTCCCTTAGGTCATGGAGTTTAGCCAGGAGAACATTGTTTATGGTCAGGGAGATTGACTCTATTGACATCAAGATTAGGTTCCTCCCTTAGGATATGGAGTTTGACCAAGAGACCATATGGTCAAAGAGATTGGCTTTGAGATTGGGATTCCTCCCTTAGATAATGGAGTTTGACCGAGAGACCATTGTTTATGGTCAAGGAGATTGACTCTAAGTACTCTCTTAAGTCATGGTGTTTAACTAGGAGACCATTATTATGGTCAGAGAGATTGATCCTGATTACTCCCTTAGGTCATGGGATTTGACCAGGAGACCATTGGTTATGGTCGGGGAGATTGACTATGATTACTCTCTTAGGTCATGGAGCTTGACCACGAAACCATTATTTATTATGGTCGGGGAGATTGGCCTCAAGAACAACATAAAATGCTCCCCCGATCAGTGGGGTTCTGACCTTGTTGCCATGGGGTTTGGCTATTAAGTTATGGCTAGTGAGTTAAGCTTGTCCCTGATTCTGATGTTGGATGTTGTCCACATGGTTCTGGTGATGAAAATGTGTTGGATGGATTCATTCAAACTTTTCTTGGAATAGAGAAATTTTTCAACAAGAGAAAATATGTGGCAGTCATTATGAATACCTCCCTAGCTAAGAGGGAGTGTTGGAGTTTTTTAGCTTCGGTTGGTCTTCATTATTGGTATTAGCCCTCCAAATTGGCAAATTTAAACTGGCTTCAAGTCGGCTTTAAAAAAAATAAAATTTGAATTTCTATAATATGAATTTTCCTCAAATTTGTTAAGTCGGCCTAGTATAAAGTCATGTCAGCTCCTTCCAAAAGTTACACCTCTTGGGGCTGCATTGATCACTATAAATAAGGTCAATCGTCCTCCTCATTTGCACAAAAATTTGGATCACCTTTGAGGTCAAATTTGGACTGTCTGAGGAAGAATTTCAGGACTAATGGAGGATGAACTGAACTAAGAATCATTGGAAGCAATTATCATTTAAGAAAATCTCTGTGAAATCAACAATACCCACTGCTAGACCTTTGGCTGCGACAGGAGGACACATTACCTTAGCCCGTAATAGAGTTAACGGCTATAGATGGCAGAAGCCACCGACTACTGATATACAATGTCCAACATACATCTTTGAAATCTGACACAGCTCAAGGAAAACATCACAAGAAGCCCTTGAGCATTTTCTCCACATTTTAAAAGAGGTTCCCAATGTAAACACATTGGCACTGATTATCACACCTAACCAAGTAGGGACATCAAGTGATGCACATACAGAGGCAGACAACTGGGAGAGCAACCCTGAGACATCTTGCATGAATTTCAAAACACTCAACCACTTGAACTAATCCACCAAACTTAATACATCTTATATATGTATATTCTTTTCATAACTGTGGCAAATGTGAATTTTTATTGTTATTGTTAGTTTATATTTAAATCTAAATGAAAACAAATTTGAAATAGTTTACCCTTTTACAATGCTTGCCAATTTCCCTTAGTTTTCGGAGTTGATAAGAGTCGACTTATGGAATATTTTACATATTTCAATGCTTGCCATTTTTTCTTAATTTTCGAGGTTGACAAGGGCCAACTTTTCTCATTCTGATTTGTTTTAAGTGGTAACAGTAGTAGTTACCCGTTAGCCCTTATACCCAAGCAAAAGGAAGCCCGTGTTATGAGGTACAGGTCCCAATCCAGAGGAGCATTTCTTAAAGCAGCTTCCTATATATGCCTACCTTTGGTATTAAGGCCCGCGAAGAGAACACAAGTGACCACCCCAAATTTTCAAATTGCAGACTGACCTCAATTCATTTACAAATCCACCGCCTTTGAGCTTCTTGATCAATACTCGCTCTGTCGGATTACTTTATTTCGTTGCAATTAATGAATTTCACAACAATCTCAACCGACATAACAAAAGACCCGCAATAATCTTGAAGCATGGAAGATACATTAGGACATACCTTGCAGAGCACTGAGGAAAATTGGGTTCTATCTTCACTGCCATGACTATCTCCCTCTCCTTTGTTTTCACCCACTTCACAAGCTTCCACGACCAATTAAACCGCCCTTTTCTTATTCCCGCGAAAAAACAACGTTTCTTTCTTTAAAATCCCACATTCATCGAATCCATAGAGAGTCCCTGGGGCCTTTTTCACCGGAAAGTTGAGCCCAGTCCCTCAAAATTGCATTGCTGATTTCATGCACCGTCCCTGAGACTCTTTTTCACCGGAAAATTGAGCGTAGGCCCTCAAAATTGCACTACTGATTTCAATGCTCTGTTCAAATAAATAGATAATGAATAATCTCCGGATAACACAGTTGAAAGAATAACAGGAACTGGGCTCAATGGATTCGCATTTAGGTGTAGAGATGAGAAATGAAATTCACATGTGGATCATTTCTCGCCTCGTAAGTGGCCTGCACGCCTTCCACACATTCCCTACGCAACATCTTCGAAATGTTCACTGAAACAACCGGTTCTGCCGGTGGCACCTGCCAACAAAATGTCCACGTGCCGGTTGTTAGCGATAAACATACATCGATAAACGTGTGAATAAAGACATATTTTGTCCAAATTTGCAGAGATTGTGTTAGGAGAGAGTTTTATCATTTTTATTCACTCCACTTTTCGTGCCAATCTTCAAATATTTTTATTTCAAATGATTATTTTTATACACTCCACTTTGGGTCCCAAACTTCAAATATTTTTATTTGGAATTTTACTTTTAACTTAAATCAATGTGACTTGATTCGATAGCAAAGTTGGTATATTTCATG
The DNA here is from genome assembly GCA_034641835.2 of Pinus albicaulis. Lineage (NCBI taxonomy): Eukaryota > Viridiplantae > Streptophyta > Pinopsida > Pinales > Pinaceae > Pinus > Pinus albicaulis. The sequence goes on from CM076584.1 coordinate 181,721,886, forward strand.
AGGTTTAAATAGCTTATTTTAAATAATTAGGTTTATTTATAAAGTGAAATATCTATATCTTTATTAAGGTTTATATATTTTTAGAATTGAGGGTGATGGGCGCACAATATGATGAATTATGACCAAAGTAGTTTTAGTCTTAAATGTTATGTATATAAAAGTTGTTAAGATTTTAATTTTGTAAGTGGATTGTTTTTTATAATTGGAATTTTATTAGGTTGTTTTATCTAGTTGGGACTAGTATTAAGTTTTATGTGATTTTGATATAAAGATAGTTTTTATTGGTGATGTATGGCGCTATTTTTATTTTTTCTTTCTGTATTGTGCATGTCTTATGAGTAATTTTATATGCATAATAATTATGAAACATAAGTGGTTTATGAAGACAATATATACACTAAAGCTTTTACTAGTTTGAATGTTAGTTTCATAGTGCAAATGTAACTATTTAACCATTGTTTTGAGGTTTTTTTATTACATGTAATTAATAGAGTAAAATAATATTGTAGCAAAAGTGTCTTTTTATAGATACAAATCTAATAAAAACATGACATAAATTTCAAACGCAGACAATGTTCCATTATGATAAAAGTACTGTGCATGGTGGAACAATGCTTGTGGAGGTTTTTCCCAATTCTAAATCAACCTAGATCATCAAAAAATTGATGAAAGTTCTAGATTTATGAGAGATCTAACTTCATGTATTGTCAAATTCTAACAACTTGAGCGAAGTTTGCTATAAGATTAGACAGCTCCATGAACAAATACTCCAATTTCATACATATTATCATATTATAATTATAGAATTGGCATATCAATGTGTTTATCTATTTATATCCTTAATTTCAATGTTTTAGACATTTTTTGTGCATTTTGTGCCTTCATTGTTTTGTTTCAAGCTTCATAAGTGTAATGATAAATTTTGGGCTTTCATCACACAGAATATTTGAACATGAGAATTGAAAAAATGTGATACTCATGTTCTTTATATACTCAATAACATGCACGAGGTATTTTTTTATCTTAATTTGTCGTGTTTAATCTTGTAATATTCTTAGAACCCTTTTAGCCATTATTGAAGCTATGCGGTCCTTTTAGATGCCCCATCTTATCTTGGTATTTTTTTCAACTACTTTGAGTTTTTGTGTGGTCAAACATGTTGAAATAGATCAATTTATCTCCCTTAATTCAAGCTCTAGCTCTAACCTTACAAGAATATGTATGCTTTCTAAATCATACTTTCCCGTGACTTTAACCTGTAATAGAGATGCATTTTTATATGATTTCATAATTTTTAGGAGATTGTGTCTTTCTCCTTTTCCAATTTAAAATCGTTGGTTTGCATCCTGAGACAAGACTTTTGTAGAATTGGTGACATGTTATTCCTACAACCTCTTGGATGACTTAACATGGATTTTGGATTAGTCTTTTGAAAAAATTCCTTCACAACTACCTTTTTTCAAGAGTTGAGCTATGGAAAATTTTGTTAAAAGAGTTTATGTTAGTTGCATGAACAAGACCAACAATATCATATTTTAATTTGTTCAACTTGTTCCATTATAAGACTCTTCCACGCACTTTCATTCCCTTGGAATAATACATTTTTTTCTTTAAAGTAGTGTTATTCCATGTTCTATTGTCGACCAATCTAGTTGGGGTTCAAGGAATTCAACATTCTTCTATGGGGACACTCTTTTTTACTTTATTATTGTTTTCATATTTTTTGAGAAAATAAACTCACCCCACTCTCACAAACTTATGCTAAAGGGGGCATTAGTACTAGGGAAACCCTCATAAAGCACTCCCTCTCCTTCTTCAACCTTTTCAAAGGAAGGTGAATTAGCTGTCTGCCACATAAGCAACTAATAATCTTGGAGGACTTGATGGCAATTGACCTTAAGACCTCTTCGGACTTGTCACAAAATAATCTACCAATCAAGTCAACTCCATGGATTTATTTGTATTTTAATTAGTTAAACATATATATTAGACTTGTAACTACATTCTTCATGTGCGAGTTACATCATTGAGATATAATGTTGGTTTGATGTTTTATTTATTATCTCTTACATAGAAATGCATCAAAAACATTATATATAAGAAGAAACCTTTGTAATTATGCCCTTTTTTATTTTTTAGCCCTAAGATCACAGGGGCATGTAAGATAGTTGGTAAAGTGCACTTGCCTTCCTTAAGGACACTTTTTTTCAATTTCCCTTTGTGTGAATCTTGGTGTGATCCTCCCTTCTCCCTTGCACTCTATTGGCAATCAATGTGGGATTGCTTTGTTTTGCTTTCTTCTTGTTTATAATTTTGCACCCACCATGAGAACTTGTTAATCTTTAGTTTATATCTTTCTTGGTGCTCATTTTGGCTTTACATTTTTTATTTATTATGACCATAAGCTTTCATGTAGGAAGATAGATCTTAAATCTGAATTCATTGACATTGGTAGCTTTATCTAAACCCCATATAAAATGGGAAGAATGAGAAGAAATCGGAGGAAACAAAACATAGGATATAGGTGACATATATTTTTACGCTAGTCAACACCTCACCCATGTTAATTTAGAATGGCCTTAAACCTTATCCCATGCAAGACATCAGATACGGTGCATGGTAATGGTATGCTAGAAGGTATGTCTAATTTCTCTCTGGATTTTGATTTCTGTGAACATTATGTACATGGGAAGCAGATTTAGGTGAGTTTTCCCTCGAGTGCTAAGAGGAAAGAAGGAATGCTAGAGCTTGTGCACAACGATGTGTTTGGACCTATCTCAATTCCATCACTAGGTAAATATGTGTACTATGTCTCATTTATTGACTTCTCGAGGAATACATGGATATATTTCCTCGGGAAAAAAATATGAAGTCTTTGACAGGTTTAAATAATTTAAGGCTCTAGTGGAAAATTAGACAAAGAAGAATATCAAGGTGTCAAGGAGAGATAATGATGGACAGTTTTGCAAGAAGGAATTCGAATATTTCTATAAGAAGTGTGGTATAGCACAGCAAAAGAATACTCCATGCACACATCAAAAATATGGAGTTGCACAAAAAACGAACAGGACACTAATGGAACAAGCAAGGAGCATGCTCAATGGTGTTGGATTGTGGCAGGAATTATGGGCAAAGGCAGTGGATACTACATGTTACATGTTTAAAATATCACCTTTATCAACATTGGAGGATAAGACTCCACACGAGGTATGGACTGGTAAGAAACCCTCTCTCTCACATCTCATGGTATTTGCCTATGATGCATATGTACATGTTCCGAAGGAGAAAAGAAAAAAGTTGGATAGTAAATCTGAAAGGTGCATCTTTATTGAGTATAAAGATGGTTTAAAAGGTTATAAGCTTTGGAACCGAGGAAACAAGGAAGGTTGTGTACAATCAAAATGTAGTATTTAGAGAAGTGAAGGATGTCATGAAACACGAAGTCCTACCAAAAGAAAAAGAACCAGAGAAGATATTGATCTGAAGAATGAAGATTTAGACTCCGCGGAAGAACACGAATAAGAAGAATAAGAAGAACCACACGCTTCGGTTTTGAGGAGATAAGTTTGAGAAAGAAGGCAGCAAGAGACGTATAGTCCATATAATTTTTTTTCAAATCTTGCTTTATATGTTATTGATGATGATCCCATAACTATCAAGGAGGCAATGGTTTCAAAGGATGGAAAACTTTAGAAGAGTGCCATGGTTGAAGAAATGGCAGCTTTGGACAAAAATGAGGCCTGGGATCTCGTAGAGTTGACGATTGGAAGAGAACTCATTGGCAATAAATGGGTATTTAAGAAGAAGACAAGTGCAGAAGCCAAAGTGGAGAAATACCAAGCTCGATTGGTAGTAAAAGGTTATTCCCAAGTGCGGCAATTGATTTTGGTGATATTTTTTCATCAGTTGCCAAATTAGCTTCTATTATATTGCTTTTATTTGTTGTTGTTGCATTTGATTTTGAGGTAGGATAGATGGATATGAAGACAACATTCCCACGTGGGGATCTAGAAGAAGAGTTCTACATGAAGTAACTTGGAGGTTTTGTAGTGAAGGGTAAGAAAGAACTAGTGTGAAGGTCAAAGAAGTCTTTGTATGGGCTAAAACAATCACCAAGGATGTGGTATCAAAATTTTGATACATATGTACAGAGACTTGGCTTCACAAGAAGCAAAGTGGATCATTGTGTCTAATATAAATTACTTGGTGATTGTGTTATTTATTTGGTCTTGTATGTGGATGATATGCTCTTGATATAAAATGAAAAACAAATTATCCAGGATATGAAGACCCAATTGTCCTCTAAATTTGACATGAAGGATCTTGGTACTGTAAACTTCATTTTGGGCATGGAAATTAAATGAGATCAAGTGAAGAGGAAGCTTTGGTTAAACTAAAGGAAGTATGTCGAGACAATACTGCATAGGTTTAATATGCAGGATAGTAAACATGCGAAAGTTCATGTTCCTATAGGTATAAAATTATCTACAAAATAGTGTTCCAAGACAAAGGAAGAGGAAGATGACACATCTCAATTTCCATATGCGAGTGTAGTTGGTAGTTTGATGTATGAAATGGTTTGTATGAGACAATGCATATGCAGTGGGAGTATTGAGTCGGTTTATGTCAAAACTAGGGAAGGAGCATTGGATAACAGTAAAGTAGGTTTTCAAATATCTACGTGGCACTAGTGATTATGGTGTGTGCTACCCAGGAAGACTAGGATTAGAGAGAGTGTTGGAAATACATGGCTTTGTTGATGCATACTAGACTAGAGATTGACCAGAGGAGATCTACAAGTGGGTATGTGTTTAACCTATTTGGAGGAGTAGTCAGCTGGATAAGCAAGAGACAGTCTACAGTGGCACTTTCAACTATAAAGGTTGAATACATGGCAACCACTCATCCAAGAAAGGAAGCGATTTGTTTCTAGATATTGTGTTTAGGCATGGGGTTGGTACAATGAACTATAAGGATGTATCGTGACAGCCAAAGTGTAATTTTCTTAACAAAGAACCATACTTATCATTCGAAGACAAAGCATATTGATGTTCAATATCACTTTGTGAGGGATATGATGGAAGACAAAAAGGTGTTGTTGGTAAAGGTGGACACTTTTAAGAATGTTGCAAGTGTATTGACAAAGTATGTGACCACTGAGAAGTTTTCTTGGTGTAGAGAAACAATGGGTGTTACAGCCTTGAACCGATGATTGTACTCTCTTTGTGCGAAGAATGTAGAAATTTGATAACCCAAACTCGGTTTTCAGTTTCTCCTTATTTTTCCCATAAAGTTAAAAGCCCATTCCCATAGCCATACATTCAACAAGCTGGAAAAATAAATATTTTCTGAAAACACAAATTCTGGAAATTTCATAGTGTTGAAATGCAGAAATAAAAACTCATGAAATTAAATCAACCACACACAGAAAATGGACACGCTGATTTTTGGTCAACATGACCCTAGAAAAACCCCCCTACAACTCCCGGGGAAAACCAGTTCGAAAGCTTCTTCTTATTTCTGATAAATGCTTTTACAATGAACAACAATACACAATAAAAATTACAACAAACGCTAAAAACCAGTTATCTCGATTTTTGTGCCACCTTCCACCTTGAAAAACGTGCCAAACAGCAAATAGAAAATTACAGGAAAAATTACAACAATAAATGATGTACTTGTTGCCTCGAAAAACGTGCCAAAACTGGCTATACGAAACTGTACATAACTATACAGACATGACAGCAGTCCCTTCCTCGATTTTCATGCCTAGAAAACCATGCCCTTAACTGTTGATTCTACTCCTCGAAAACAACATTGTCCTTTCCTCGAAATGCGTGCAAACTGCTGTACAGATTTTCTGCCTCTGTAACAATGCCAATAAATGCTGCTGTACAAATTTTTTCCTTGGGAAGTGTGCCCTCCTACTATACGGATTTGCTATGTGTCTTTTGCTACTCTCCCTCCGCTTATAAATTTCTCTTCAGCTTTCTCTCCTCCTCTCTCAATCTGCTAATGAAAGAATGAGTGACATTTTCCCTCCTTTTCCTCCTTTAAACTAACCCTAAGTAGCTTTTGGGGAATCCCTAAATCCAATAGCTATGATAGCTTTAGATCTAGGGCTGAGATTAAGTGCTCATTTAAATCTCACTTTCTATTTTTTAATTCACCCCACTTTAATAAAGACCCACTTAGTCATTTATTTCCAAAGTCACTTTTCACTTTCTAATTTCACATTGACTTTATTAAAGTCACTTTAAAATTAGACTTAGTAACTTTATCACTTAAAGTCAATATTAAATTAGATTCGACTTTATAACTTTATAAAGTCACTTCAGGAAAAAAAAAAAAAATTCTTTTGGACACTTTTCCCTAGGCCAAAGATCAAAGCCTTAGGGAACCACCTATCCTCCGGTAACCAAATTTCAACACTCCCTCTTACCGAAGAAGGTGTTCCTCACCACACCCATCTTGTCTCTAAAGTAGACATGCTTGCCCCGTGGTAAGGCTTTGGTAAGAATATCTGCAACCTACTCATCAATGGGAATATACTCAAGCTTCAGTGAAACATCGAACATAGTCTCTGATGAAATGATATCTGATGCCGATATGCTTTGACCTGTCATGAAATACTGGATTCTCCGTGAATTTAATGTAACTTTGATTATCACAGTAAATCACTGAAGGTCTCAACGACTGACCAAATAAACCAAACAACATCTTGCGAAGCCATATGGCCTCACAACTAGCTAGACTGGCTGCCATGTACTTTGCTTCCGCTGAACTCAATGCTACTGATTGGATCTTTGCTTTTGGGTGAACCAATAAATACCACCCTCTAGGAACCCAACCCAAAACAGCACCCTGAAGTGCTCTTCCTATCATAAGCATAACCTGCCCAATCAGAATCAGTGTAACATGCCAATCTCACTCCATCTCCCTGCCTATAATCCAGACCACACTCCATTGTCCCCTGCAAGTACCGCAAAATGTGTTTTGCAGCAACCCAGTGCACCCTCCTGGGCTCACACATGAACTGGCTCATTGTGTTGACTGCAAAATATATATCTGGTCTGGTGTTGACCAAATACATCAAGGAACCAATCAGTTGTCTATACAATGTGGGATCCACCAACTCAAAATATGAAGCGTGAAGCTTCTTCTAGTTGGTGATCATTGGTGTCGACATGGGTCTACAATCGTCCACATGGAACCTGCCAAGGATGTCCACAATATACTTCCCCTGCCCCAGGAAGAAATGACCCTCCTCCTGCCACACCTCCAAACCCAAAAATCAATGCATCAAGCCAATGTCCTTCATCTCAAACTCCGACGCATGATCTCTCTTGCAGTGCTCTATAAGTCTCTCTGCACTCGTAATGACTAAGTCATCCACATACAACATCAGAATGAGAGGCTCCTCACCTATCACAATAAAGTAAAGGTTCATATCTGCATCACTCTTTGTGAAACCCATCTCTTGCAAGTATGTATCTATCCTAAAGTATTAAGCTCTAGGAGCTTGCTTAAGGCCATAAAGGGCCTTCTTCAGTCTGCACACATGGGACTCCTTCCCATGCACCTCAAAGCCCTGTGGCTGCTCAATGTACATCTCCTCCTGTACGAAGCCATTGATAAATGTGGTCTTCACATCCATCTGATGGATCTTCCAACCCATCTCTGCTGCTATCAATATGATGGAGCGAATCGAAGTATATTGAGCCACGAGAGCGAAGGTCTCCTCATAATAAACTCCCTGTACCTGGGAGAACCCTCTAGCCGCAAACCTTGCCTTGAATTTCTCAATGCTGCCATCTGCAGCATGCTTTACCTTGTAAAGCCATCTGGAAGTAACCACAGATTTTCCCTTAGGCCTCGGCACCACCTCCCAAACATCATTCTTCATGATAAAAGAATACTCCTCCTGCATGGCCTCTCTCCATACCTGCTGGCTAGTTGCCTCCTCATAGCTAAAAGGCTCAGAGTCAATGATGTTGGAAACCATTTCCATATAGCTACAAAACCTATCAGGTGGTCTGCTCTCTTTGACCAGCCTCTTTTGCCCAGCAACAAATGTGGCCTCTCTGAAGGTATCCTGAAGCCACTTGGGCTTCCTCTTCCCTAAGCACACTTCTCCCACTGGAGAATGAAACTCCTCCTCCTCATCAGGAGCCTGAACTCCTGACTGCCTGTCTGTTGTCCTCCTGACTAAACCTGAACTTGTAGATGCTGAAGTACCGTGTGAACTGTCCATCAGTGGACTCCCTAGTGAACTGCTCTGTGGATTGCTCTGCATGCTGCCCGAAGCACCACCCCTGTGACTCTGTGAGCCACTGCTCACTGATGGACCTAACACCATAATCGATGTACCTCCCGATCCTCCTGATCCCTGCCCACTAGATCCCTGCGACTGACTCAGCTGCTCCTGAGGGTTTGGCCTATCTAGATACTCTTACTCCTGTGACCTCCTAAAAGCCCTGTCCTCCTCGAATTTCACATCAAGCCTGAACAGAACTCTCCTCTGTGTAATAATATAAATCTGAAAGGATTTCGAGGTCTCATTGTAGCCCACAAAGACACCCTTCTCTGCAGTGGGCTCTAGCTTGGTCCTTTTCTCCTTGGGTACATAGGATTATGCAATACACCCAAAGATACGGAAGTGACCAACATCAAGATTTTTCCCAGAAAGGGCCTCCTTTGGAGTCACATGCCCTAAGGCACGATGCAGACTCCTGCTCTACAATTAAATAGCAGTGTTGGAGGCCTCTGCCCACAAAAACAATGGTAACCCCTGATCATGTAACATGGCTTTGGCAACCCCAACGATGGATCTGTTCTTCCTCTCCGCAACCCCGTTCTGTTGGGGGTTGTAAGGAACTGTGAACTCCCTCCTAATGTCTACCTCCGTACAATACTCAAAAAACTCACTAAGGGTGTACTCTCCTCCATTGTCCGACCTCAGGGACTTGATCTTCCAACCTATCTGAGTCTCTACAAGAGCTTTGAACTCCTGAAACCGCTTGAAGGCCTCGCTCTTGGTCTTTAAGAAATAAATCCAGGTCCTCCTACAATGATCACCAATGAATAAAACATAATACTCATATCCACTCAAGGAAACATGAGACATCTGACCGCTCACATCAGAATGAATCAAATAAAGTATCCCAGTCGATCTGTTGTCACTGCTGGGAAAAGGGGATTTGGAAAACTTGCCTATAGCACATCCTCTGCAAGTATCAAAGTGATCAGTACTAAAATCTGGCACACCTGTAGTGATCTGCCGCAATGTCCTTAAGGCTCCATGATACATGTGCCCTATCCTGCGGTGCCAAATCTCTCACTGCTCTGAATTGCTAACTCTGTTTCCGGTACTAGTACTCAATGCCAAAAGGGGTTGAAATGCAAACTTGTACACATTTTCATGGCATACACCAATCACTCTAGCTAAATCAGTTGGAGCGCCCCTGGGATATATAAGCACTTGTCCTCTCTTGAACAATTATCTCATACGCTTTGTTCTCCAATGCTGAGACGGATACGAGGTTCTTCCTCATCCCTGGCACATATAGAACATCTGACTCCATCAAGGGAGGTTTGGGTTCCCTATCAAATGTCAATGTCCCCACACCGACTGCTCTAACAACGCCATCATCTCCGAGTGCTACCTCTATATCAGTGCCACTCTCTGAAAGCTCTGAGAAGTACTCACGGACTCCTGTCATATGACGTGAAGCCCCACTGTCAACATACCAGATACCTGAAGATGCTCCACCAGTGGAGGGAAATGCACACTCCCTCTCAACCTTAGTGGGAGGTGATCTTGCACTAATGGACTCACAAGCAATGAACCCAAACTCCCGGTCAAAGCTATCTGTAAAGTCCTCTATCTTTGATGATGCTGCCGTGGTCTTGTTCTTCCCCTTCTTCTTCTTCTCCGGACACACAACTTCATAGTGTCCCATCCTCTGACAATTCCAACACTTCACCTTGGAATGGTCCTTCTGCGTGTTCACCTGATTACCTTTACCTTTGCCTTTGCCCCCACCACTGCTTGTGGAAGCTTGCTTGTTTCCCTTGTCTTTCTTGCCTCTTGCTAATAGTGCTACATCCTCATCCTGCTCAACAAGTTTGGCTGCCCCAAGCTGGCTCTTCCTGATTTCAGTCTGTATGCAATCATCCCAGAACCTCTCCCAAGTAGGAAGGGTCTCACATGCACAAACCCCATCGGCAAAGTTCAACCATGAACTGGGAAGGCCATTCACTGCAACCCACACCAACTTAGTGGATGGAATGACCTCTCCAACTGTTGCCATTGCATCTCTCACATTAGTGATCTTTGTGAGATATCTAGTAGAACTATCAGTCTTACCCATCTTAATGGTCTTCAACTTCTCCCTTAGGACCATTTTTATGTTCTCATTGGTACTCTGATAGAGATTGGTCAAGGATGTCCACATCTCATGAGCATATTTCTTTCCTCTCACATGAGAAATGACATGGTCTTTAATACCATCCAGAATCAGTCTCTTACCCTTGTTATTTTTCTTATTAAAGTCTGCCAACTGAACAGCATCAGTAGGCACATTAACAGGGCGTTGTTGGGTATTCACCATTATACCTAGACTTCTGCATCCTCAAATATGCTCTGCATTCTTTCCTTCCAAACGTTTTAGTTGCTATGCCCATCCAACCTATCCTCCACCCTCGAGCCCAAAGACATGCTTGTTGTCCTAATAAACTAAAAATAACACTGCTGTAGTAAAAAGGTACCATTTTCTGTGTGAAAAATCAGCTTGCTGTAATTTTTCTTCTTGCTATCCCAAACTGCACTTTTCAAAAAAATACCTCTGATACCATGTAGAAATTTGATAACCCAACCTCGGTTTTCAATTTCTCCTCATTTCTCCCATAAATTTAAATGCCCATTCCCATAGCCATACATTCAACAAGCTGGAAAAATAAATATTTTATGAAAACACAAATTCTGGAAATTTCACAGTGCTGAAATGCAGAAATAAAACTCATAAAATGAAATCAGTCACACACAGAAAATAGACACGCTGATTTTTGGTCAACTTGACCTTGGAAAAACCCCCTACAACTCCTGGGGAAAACCATTTCAAAAGCTTATTCTTATTTATGATAAATGCTTTTACAGTGAATAGAAATACACAGTAAAAATTAGAGCAAACAGTAAAAACCACTTATCTCGATTTTCATGCCACCTTCCACCTTGAAAAATGTGCCAAATAGCAAACTAAGAAAATTATAGAAAAAAATTACAGCAATAAATGTTGTACTTGCTGCCTCGAAAAACATGCGAGAAAATGCTTGTACAAAATTGTATGGAACTATACGGACAAGACAACAGTCCCTTCCTCGATTTTTGTGCCCAGAAAATCTACCTTGAAAACCATGCCCTTAACTGTTGATTATGCTCCTCGAAAACATCATTGTACTTTCCTCGAAATGCGAGAAAACTGCTATATGGATTATCTACCTTGGTAACCATGCCAATAAATGATGTTGTACGGATTTTCTGCCTTGGGAAGTGTGCCCTCCTGCTGTACAGATTTGCTATGTGTCTTTTGCTGCTCTCCCTCCGCTCAGAAATTTCTCTTCAGCTGTCTCTCCTCCTCTCTCAATCTGTTCATGAAAGAATGAATGACCTTTTCCCTCCTTTTCCGCCTTTAACCTAACCCTAAGTGGTTTTTGGGGAATCCCTAAATCCAATGGCTGAGATAGATTTAGATCTAGGGCTGAGATTAAATGTTCATTTAAATCTCACTTTCTATTTTTTAATTCACCCCACTTTAATAAAACCCACTTAGTCATTTATTTTCAAAGTCACTTTTCACTTTCTAATTTCACATTGACTTTATTAAAGTCACTTTAAAATTAGACTAAGTAACTTTATCACTTAAAGTCACTTTTAAATTAGATCTGACTTTATAGCTTTATAAAGTCACTTTAGGAGAAAAATTAAATTCTTTTGGACACTTTCCTAGGCCAAAGATTAAAGCTTTAGAGAACCACCTATCCTCCGGTAACCAAATTTCTACAAAGAAAACAACAAGCAGGTCAATGTTGAGCATGTGTTATAGCCATTGCATGACTAGCCCTAGGTGTATGTTGCAATAGGAGCAACAGTGGCGTCGCAAGGGGGCAGTAGTCCCCCTACACGGGTTTGGGGAAGCACCTCAATTTTTATTTTTATTTTTTTATGCGGACCCAAGGATGGAGGGTGGGCCCAAGGACGGTGGACAGACCTACCCATGGTTTTGCATCATTATGGTTTTTCCCATGGTATTTTGTAGATCCGGTCAAGGGAACTATGGTTATGTTCTAATCCAGGTTTAATGGATTGGGGGTTTATGAGTGCTTCGACATGTATATAATATATTGTAACATTGAAAGGAATTTAATGAAAAATCAATCTGGTTTTTCTGGTTTTGGATTATGGGAGAAAAAATTCTCTTTATATTTTTTGTTCTCGCCATTGTATATTTTATGTTTTTCTTTTAGGAATTTGTTTGCGTGCAATTTCTATAAAGTGTTAAAACCTTCAAAATGTGTGTTTGATATAACAAATCAGAGATAGGGAAGAGAGTGTTATGTTGTGTAGTGGTTGAGTTTTAGAAGAAGAGGTTGTTGAAGATAAATAAAATAAAAGAGAGAATACATGAATGTTGTGATCAGATTTGGTCCATAGGTGAAGTTTAGATCTGAAGCAGATCAAGGAAGATTTGTAGATTTGGGATTTAAATAATTGGTTTAGTAATATATTGATAAAAAAACATGTGGATATGAGTTTGAAAATGAGATGAAAAAGGGATATGCTAGGAAAAGCAGGTTGGTTTCTGCATATGAGGGGGTTGGAGCCTCCTTAAGGTTGGTTTGTGTAAATATTAGGAGGTAGGTGCCTCCAATAAGTTGGTTCCTATAAATATTGGGAGTTGGTGCTTGTAAAGAAAATGGGGTTGAGCCCTCTAGTAGGTTGTAGCCTACATAACTTGATGTAACATTAAGTTGGTGCTTGCATTTACATCATAATAAAAATAGAGTTTTGGGTTTTTGCCTTTTTTGGATTTCCACGTAAACTTCTCGTGTTCAAAGATTTATGTGATTGATACGTTGTTTTTTTGTTGAATTTGTTTTATTGACTAATGGAAATATTGATTCACCTGCTCCCCCCACCCCCTCCCCCTCTCTCAGTATTTCCTGGTTTCCAACATGAATGTGAAAAAGTAGTTTGAGATATTTTTGAAAAGTAATTATATTTTTGGAAAAGGTATTCTATTTTGTAATTCACTTCAATGCAATGGGTGAAAGTATTTTATTTAGTAGTTGAGTCTAAAATTGTATCTCATGCATGACTTATACTAGGAGAAATTTTAAAAATAAATTCCCCGCTAAAAGTATACAGACAAGGCAAAGTAGAGGCTTTCATGACACACAAGTAGTTGAGTGGGTTAAGTGACAAAGAGAGTGAGAGAGTGCAATAAGATTGGAAATAGTTGTTTATATGTAGCATACAATCTCGTACAACTTCTGGAATAGTTCCATATAGTTGTACGTACAAGTTTGTACGAATCTATACAGTCGTATGGAAAATAATGTAGAGTTATGTACAATCATGTGGATAGTCCATACATACATCCTTATAGTTTGTATGGGAAGACCATACACCTATACATTGTTCTCTTCACTCAATTGAGGGTGTTTTTGGGTCTTTGTGCAGTCACTACTATTTTTGGGCAATTTATAAAGTTTTCCTATTAAAAAATTCAAAGGAATGAAAATATAATTCGAAGGAGTAATTACTTGTGTGTGTGAAATTATTTTTTATGCTTTCGCTATTTAAATTCTAGTTATCGTGTGATTAATGTTATGGTTTGAAGTTTAATTTCAATATTAATTAGATTCAATAATTTACTTATTCAATTAGGATCACAAGGACAATAATAACCTAGGGCTTTAAATTTTCGCATGCCATTGGAGCTTGAACTTTAATTTAGAGTCTCAAGGATTTGTAATAACGAATCTATTAAAGGGAAGAAGGACCAACAATAAGAGAATTTTGAAGTTTTATTTTCTAATCTCGATTTTTGCAGTAGGCCTTAGAGATTATAGCAAAAGGCCTTTGGTTTGTGAACAGATTGGACAATGCCTCAATTTTTTTAGCATGGAGGATGAGGGTTACATTCTTAATAAAAGAGAATGATCTCTAAGATGTTTTTAAGGACCCAATAACTCCAGCTATAGATCTATAGGACGAAACTTAAATGGATTCAAATACCAACAAGGAGGATGGGGTACTTGCATCATTAGACATTGCCTATTCTAAGGGAGATAATCACATGTCTTCCATAGTTCAATATTGGGCAACATGATGTATGCAAAGGGTGCACACTTGGAAAACATGCCAAAGTTTCTTTCTTAAGCAGCAACGATAGGTTTAATGAGATTATATACCTAGTGATAGAGGAAAAGGAGTAAGTATAATTGAAGGTTGAGCAAGAGTCAATGATGATTTATAGGGTAGTACGACAACCTTCAAATGAAGAGGGAGAAATAGGAGCCCCTTCTACTTCTATAAGGAGACTAATGGGCCTCTAAATTGGACATAAAATAAGGCCCATATAACCTTTCTTAAGCCCATCTACCTTCCTTATGCACATGAAAAGATATATTAAATCTCTCATATTTGTGCCTAATATTGGCTATTTTTGTAGAATATTGTGAGAATATTTGGCAGATTATGCAGATTTGGAGAAGGAGATAATTTATGGATTTGCTCCCTGCCACTGCAAGATCAAGAGTGAACAATATCAGGAAATTAGGGAGAAATCTTGGAGAGATTCAAGGGGGTTTTCCACCCTCAAAGACAATCAAATGGTCCTCATGAGATCCCCTCCAGCAATTCGAATTCTAGAGGCAACCAAGAAACTCAAGCCCAAGTGCACTCAAGCCATACTTCACTTGGAGTCAAGTGGACTCATTACCTATTTTTAGGGAGATGTTGGTAGTTTCCCCGTAGAATAAATAGAGTAGAGCTAGAGCTAGGAAGAGTTATCCAGTGAGTTGATTCTAGTCGATTTCCACTCCATTCTAGGGGATTCGATTCCATTCAAAACTTTTTTTTCAAGCTAGTAGGCTTTTGTTGTTTAAGACCTTCAGGATGTAATAAGACTGTAGTTTTAATGCAATGAGTATTTATATGACTTTCTATTGAACTAGTTCCAGAGAGCTGGGCTCGTGGGTTAGGGCCCAACCCATGTGTCTCAGCTTCTCTGTTGTTTCCATTCTTTTCTTTCATGTCATTTAGCTAGTTTTTCTTCTGAACATTTGTAGAAATTTGAATAATTGTTAAATTATTCACCGAGATTATCTTGATCACACATTATTTGAGCTTCATGCATAATACATAACCTCTTCTACCATTGATCATTAATTGTAGAAATATAAACAATCGCATGCGCACATTAAAACCATAAACAATCACACATATAAACACAGTATTTATGGGAAAGCTTAAAGCTGAAAACCCCCAACTATCTGTATATTATAATGATAGAGATCATGTAAAAATCATTGTACAAACTCCTCACAAGCTCTCAGTACAATATCCAATTGTTACACACTACACAAGCTCAGATCTAGCAAAACACATGCTCCAATCTGCTCCACCTGTTAGCCTGCCTCTACTACGCAATCCAAGATGAATATTGGCCCTGACTGAGTTCAAATCCACCTGGTATGCACTGCGCAATCCTCATTGGCATCTCCATCAATGTGTGGTGCAAACTCATGCACCAGTATGGTCACAACTGATAGTCACACTTTCTCTTTCACCTACCTCTCCACTGGTCTCCACTGAAACTGTCCATGCACTGAAGTTAACCGATGTATTCTTTAGTTGATTTATGAGTTTATAATTAGTGAATTAATTAATAATTAATTCACACCACTCTCACTAATTGTATCAATCAGTTAGACTAGATACAACTAGCTCAACTAAGTTAAATTGAACACAACTCCATTAACTGTCTCATCAACTCCACCAAACTCTGTCACATGAGTTCTAACTGAAGTCAACCATGCAATAGCTCCACTAAAACCTAGGAATAGCGTAATTCCTTCTGTCAGCTGCATGTGCCACATCCAGGCATCAAACTGAAGTGCTCCAAGAGGATAAGATAATGTTTAGAGTCCAAATATTATTAAGAGCTAATAATATTCGACATATCTATTTTTAGACTCGCAATCTAAAAATAGATTCCGCCCAGTATGTCTAAAAATAGAAGTCCATCTATTTTTTCCGACTTGACCAACCATCCACAAATAGCATCCTGCAACTCATAGAACATGATCCATATGTCTAAAAATAGACATAGTATAAAAATAGACTTTGCGCCAAAAATAGCCTGCGGGCCCACTTAGTGAAGGCGGCTTCTTTTCACTAAGCTCATCATCTTGTTGCAATCTCAACAACATTTAGCTAGGTTGCTGGTACTTTTATTAATGTTTTAGTTCACTTCCCGTTGTCTTTTGCTGTAGATTTAATCTACTTACAGAGTGGTAGAATAGTTGATAAACTCCATAAAGTTGTGAGGCCAACCTTCCCCTATCAACTCTGTCAATAGAGCTCGAGGAGGGTATACCTTTTCCCACAGACCAAAATGCTTTTTCACTTATGATTTCTTGGAAATAGATTAGATCGGTGCTTGTATTTTCATGAACATATTGTTTGTCTTTCTTGCATAAATAGGCATGTTGATAGTAGGTACGGGCAGTATATCCCAGAGGGAAGTTCTCTAACACCTCTTGCTTCATCTTCCATCTCCCTTCCATCTATGTTGTTATGGAGTGTAAAAACTCTGGTAAAACTGATAAATATAAATTATTAATGATGAAAAGATGAGATAAGAGATGATTACAATGAGGGATCGTCTGGGCTTTAAATATAGCCTCAAGGTGTCCCTTGGTGAAGAGGCATGATCTTTGATCATGCCTTTTCAGTTAATAACCTAAGATAACTAATCTAACTAATAATTAATAAAATATTCATAACATTGCCCCTCTCTTAAGATGCTTTGTCCTCAAAGCATATGTAATGATGGACAATGTTGACGAATGTCTGGTTTTCTCAAGCGATGAGCTCTTGCTTCCCATATTTTAAAAAGATCGTGGAGCAGCTTCTCGAGCTCCATCTGTTGGTGATGTGGATAGCGAAACGATCTGATATCGACAGAGGTGGATACTGTCTTGACTTCGACTGGATGTTTGATTTTCCTATCAGAAGGCACTTTTATGGGTAGATCTTGGAATAATTTTTCATGTTTCCCAGCTATTCCTTGTTCTTCTGGTAATTTTTTGTGATTCCTTTTAAGATTTAGAGTTAAGTTACCGACAATTATTGTCTGATGTAACTTTTCCTCATCATCAAATGCTTCATTCTTAACAACCATATCTGCTTCATCACCGAAGGCCTCAACAGCTTCTGTTGTTATATCAGTGGCTTTGGATATAACAGCTTCTGTCGTTATATCAACTTCATATGTTTCGTTCAATTCTGGAGATGGAACAGCTTGTTGTGTACAAACATTTGTATTTTCCTGGTGATGTGGAAAATCAATTTTTTCCTGATGCTCTTCTGAGTTTCCTGAATCTGTGGCATTGTTTTGTTGAGTTTGTTCCCTGTCAGGAGATATCGGGGATTGTGTCTGACTTAACTTATCTATTTTATCATCTAACTTATTGCAGAGTTCTAACATCCTGTTCATTGCTTTGCTAAGCTTTTCTGTGGCCTCCCTTTGTTTTAGCCATATTTGCCTTTTGATCTGATCAATTGTCATCGTAGATAAAGACATACTGAACATATATGAGGTGAGAAATACTCTTTTGCCAGTTTTTCTTTTCTCCTTTCTTTAAAATTAATTAATTAATTTTTAATTAATTAATTAATTTTTGAATTAATTAATTAATTAATATTTAATTAATTAATTAATTAATAATAATTTTTTTTTAAACTATATAATTACTATATATATATAATTTAATTATATAATTATTATATATATAATTATTAAATGAGAATTATATATATATAAATGAATTATGTAATTATAATATATATATAATGTTGTTTTTAAAGGTCACTTTGTTTTGAAAAGGCACGTTGTTTTGAAAATGGGAAATGGGTTTTTAATACCATGGGCCCCAAAACCACGAGCTATTACTCTTCTTTTTTAATTTTACTTTTACTCTTCCTTTTTAATTTTACTGTCTTCCATGTATGTATATCTCTCTTTTTACTTTTTCTTTTAATTTATTTCCCCTTTATATTAACTTTCCCTCTCTCTTTTATTTTATTAATATATATATATATATATATATATATATATATATATATATATATGTTTTATATATATATATATATATATATATATATGTTTTATATATATATTTCTTCCTTCTTCTTTAAAAAAAAAAAAAACAAATGTGTTGTTGCCCGCAAGCACTTTATTATTTTTTTTAAACTGTAATTCCGAATTTCCTTGTAATTTTTTGCACTCGCATCACACATTCATCTCAAAGACATGTTCCGTATACCAATGGAGTATAAAAACTCTGGTAAAACTGATAAATATAAATTATTAATGATGAAAAGATGAGATAAGAGATGATTACAATGAGGGATCGTCTGGGCTTTAAATATAGCCTCAAGGTGTCCCTTGGTGAAGAGGCATGATCTTTGATCATGCATTTTCAGTTAATAACCTAAGATAACTAATCTAACTAATAATTAATAAAATATTCATAACAGCATGTTGATAGTAGGTACGGGCAGTATATCCCAGAGGGAAGTTCTCTAACACCTCTTGCTTCATCTTCCATCTCCCTTCCATCTATGTTGTTATGCTCTGCGCACTACTGTTACGCCCTCCATCTCCGCTTTTTCCTGCTTATTCTCACTATCGCACCCACCTTTTTATTCATAAAAACATTTGAACCATTCATCTCGCCATATTCCTTTGTTTTTATCGGTTGTGGTTTCCTTATCCTCTTTAGTCACAAAACACTTGAAAAACCATACGAGGTCGAACTCCGCCTTTCCTCCTCGAAATCCCCGCTACCGTACTTCACAAATCTCACTTCGTGACTTTTCCCTTTTACTTTAACACTTATCGCTCGTTATAGCCAATTGCGATATCGCATGTCGCAGATCACACCTTCCCCCTTTTTCTTTCGAGACTCACCACAAATCGCATTGCATTTCCTTTTCGCTCGACCGCAATATCATCTCCTTTCCAAAATCACACTTCATAATCTTTTCTGAACAACACTTATGCTATTCCTCCATATTTGGGATATTGCGAATTACGATATCGCATTTTTCACTTCACATTATTTCGCTTGTTCCCGTTCACACTTACCACTCTAACTGCTGATTCCGATATTGTGATCGCGCTCCGCCGACGGTCCCATCGCCACGTCACCCATCACAAATCACATTTCGCACCTTTTCCCTTTTTCTCCAAGACTTACCGATTTCTTTTGCCAATTGCGATATTGTTATCGCACTTCGCCACTCTCCCCCATCGTACTTCCCACATCGCATTATTTAGCATGTTCCCTTTCACGCTTACCGATCCAACTTTGTAATATCGAGATTGCGATATCAATCCCACCTCCACATTGCATCTCCGCCATTGAATATTTCAAGTTATTCCACTCCAAAGCCTTTTGCGCAATAATAGAGTCTTAATCCATTTTAAATCCCTGCTTTCCACTTCTAAGCCCTGTTTCATGTGTTAAGCCCTCCATTAGCCTCTTTAGCCCTTGTTCTCTCCTCCAAGCTGCAAATCACACTTTTTAAATCAAAATTAAGTCATTGATAGCTTAGTTGCATGGGTAGAAGCATGGTAGATAGACCAGAGGATAAGTAGAGTGCATTTAGCCGTTTGGCCAAGTTAAGTGTGGTTTAGAATTAGTTTCCTTTCTACCATTTATTTTCATCAAGTTAAATTAGTTTTTTTTTTTTCATTTCTTTTATGCAAATTAAATTAGTTTCATTCTTGTCATTTCTTTTCAGTAATTTAGTTTAGTTTCCTTTCTGTCATTTCCTTTCAGCAATTTACTTTTCAGTTTTTATCATAGTTTAAGAAATAGCACACTTTCGCAAAGCAGAAGAGGATGACATGAACATAGTGCATCTGCTGTGTATATAGAATTTTCACCTCCAAGTTTGTACGAACCCCGGGTTGATAAAGTAAAGTAGGGAAACCATCACATATTTCAAGTTATTATGCTCCAAAGCCTTTTGCTCTATAATAGAGTCTTAATCCAGTTTAAACCTCCGCTTTCCACTTCTGAGCCCCGTTTCATGTGTTAAGCCCTCCATTAGCCTCTTTAGCCCTTTTTCTCTCCTCCAAGCTGCAAATCACACTTTTAAATCATAATTAGGTCATGGATAGATTATTTACATGGGTAGAAACATGGTAGATAGACCAAAGGATAAGTAGATTGCATTCAGCCGTTTGGCCAAGTTAAGTGTGGTTTAGAATTAGTTTCCTTTCTGCCATTTATTTTTAGCAAGTTAAATTAGTTTCCTTTTTGTCATTTCTATTCTGAAAATTAAATTAGTTTCATTCTTGTCATTCCTTTTCAGCAATTTAGTTTAGTTTCCTTTCAACAATTTACTTTTCAGTTTTTATCATAGTTTAAGAAATAGCACCCTTTCGTAAAGCAGAAGAGGATGACATGAACAAAGTGCATTTGTTGTGTATATAGCATTATTACCTCCAAGTTTGTAAGAACCCCGGGTTGATAAAGTAAAGTAGAGCAGCCCGTGGGAGTTGCAACACTCTTGGTGCAATACCAGGGCTCACCAGAGACCTCAATGGTTCACTCAGACATTGAGTAGCACAATGGAGTATGGTATGATATATTTTGGAGATGGTGAAGTGGCAGGTGGTGCAGTAGATAGGAAGAGCATCAGAAGGCATTACTTTAATTTGTGATCAACGATGGTATCCTAGTGCCGATGACAAGAAGTTCTAATGCTTCTCACATGACACTTTCAAATCTCGTAAGGCTGAGTGATATAGTCAATATTGTCACCCTAGGTTTGTAGCCTTCTAAATTCAAGATTTAGATATTTAAATCTAGAAATTGATTTTACTTTGTATATATATATATATATATATATACACACACACACACATAACACTTGAAAACAACCAAAGAATAATATTTGTACTCAAATCATAAATGAAATAAATTAACAATAACTCCAATACTTGAGAAGCGAAACCTGAAAGAAATCAACAAATATGTATATATTAAATATAATCTAAGTTTCAACTAACAATATGTCCTTATCAACCCTTGCCACAGTTAGGATAATATGAGATGTTTTGATGCCAAGATGTAAAATTATCATACAATGGTAACTAGGTTCCTAGAGAAAGAAGCAAATACAAGTATTCATTGGATCATTTATGCTAATCGAAAAAAAAAAATACTATAGTCTACAAGAATCCAACTAATCAACATTGAACTAATAAAAAATTCTAAATAGTATGAAAAAAAATTGAAATCAAACAAGTCAACCTTGAATAACAATTCATAGAAAGCCAAACTATTACCCTTTGTCACGTTTCAAGAAGTCCCCTGCTATAACAAATGTTGTCTTAGTCCTATAAAATTCAAAAAATGGAAATAACAAAATGATAGTAAACTTTCTAGCTTTCACCCCCCGATGGGGGTGACCGACCCTTGGTTGAGGGGGCCTTCGGATATCCACCCCCAGCCACTTATCTCCAATGCAGATGTTAAAGAGAGTAGGTGTTTGGAACATAACCCGATGAAGGATGCTTCCAGAGAAGGAAATCTTAAGTATTATGTTATGTTTGTAGAATGTGGGTGTTTGGCTATGTTGGGAAATGAGAAGAGACGTTATGGAAGGTGGTGACAATTACGCTTGCTATTAAGGACTACATCGAAAGGCGAAAGGCCAAGGTGGTAAAGAATTAAATGTTGAAGTCAACCCCTATGTGGGGTATTGTTCTTGGGACTTCGTGTGGGACCCAATAGTGTATGTGTCTGGAGATACCACTTTTCTGGGTGACTAGCCCTTTTTTGGGTCACTACTTTTCCATCTGCCGATTATCTTACCTCTGTTCTAGTGGCATCACCAGGGTCTGCGAATTTGGGTAATGTGCTACCCCTTTTGCTAATGTTTTTTGGTCGTATTTAATTTTCTTTCAATTGGTCCTGTCATGATTATTTCCCTTGTGAAAGGGTGACATCTTTGTCTCAATTTATTCATTCTTAAAGGCTGCAGTGCTCAAACTTGATTAAGTGTTCCTATGGTTTTTTGTGTGGTGTGAGTCAACTATCTATCTTATCTTGGTGCCTCGAGTCACTACGAGTAGTAGTCTAGCCTTTTCTTTGTGGAATTATGGTCAATTGTGCCCCCCCTTTCATCTGAGGCCCCAATATGTCTTGTGTTCGAGCTTGGGCAGGTACTTGGGTGGAACCAGGAGTCCATCTATGCATATTGTGAGGCCTTGACATTCAAGGTGGTTGTCCTCCGACAGTCTATGAGGTTCTCAAGTTTGCTTTATGGGTTTTGTTGTGTTAAGTCTTGGAGCGTGCCTCCATTTTCAAGGTTGGTTCCTTTTTGTAGTGCCGGGGGTTCTGGGGAGTCTGGTCCTGGTGTGTTTATATTTTTGAATCAACCCACCGCCAATGTGTTGTCCTTTGGTGGGAAATTTGGAGATTGCAGTATGGTGGTTATTTTGAGGGTTACTTGCCCGGGGGTCTTGTCCAGTCACGGGAACTCCTTTCGTCTGCGTGTATGTCACATTAATGAGGAAGACCCCGTAGAGGGGGTGGACAACATGGCCATCCAATCGCTCATGTGGGCGATGCCTCATCCTCCAGTGAGGAACACTCAGACAGTCTGGACAAAGAGGAGGAGCTAGCGCAAAACCCAAATCTTTCTCTTGGTTGTGTTGTTCAAGCCTCCTTCGTGGAATCAATTGTTGTTCAATTATAGGGGATCCAAGACAACCTGGATATCCTCCAGGATCATAGATACAAGGATAAAAATTAAATTGTGGCTTATTTGAATGACATAATGTTCTCTCAGTAAAAAAAATTGGAAGAGTTGGAGAATGTTTGCGGAAGCCAGAGACGAACAAATGAACGCTTGCAAGAGTTAGAGGTCGACCTGGAGCACATTGACTACCACATGCATGAGCAACAAGGTCAAATAGAAGCTCCAACCATGCACCCTCCACATCTGCAACCTTGATATGCCATCAAAATGTTTTTTGATTATTTTTTCATTTTTTTGGCTACTATGGCTTAGTAGCACTATGAAAATATGGGGCCAATTGCTAAATATTCTATGTCATATTTCTGCTCTCCCTACCAACAAATTTGGTCAGAATGAGGCAGGATGAGTTGATGAAAATATGAGTGTAATCATTTTTTACATGGTAATAGAAATATAATGTTTTTGTTCGACCAAAAAAAAAAAAAAAAACTTCCAAGCTTTCAGGTACCTCCGCACATAATTCCCCTTTTCAATTTGTAATCTACGTTTCTTTTATTCCAATGGAAACTAGTTTGGTAATTTAACTAACTCTTAGTTGATAGTTATTTATTGATTTAATAATAATAGGTAAATATATTTAAGGTAAGGAATAAGTTATGAGTTAATTAATAATAACTATAAGGAGGGGCGCCCACTAGACTCCTCTAATACTTATCGAATATTCATATTTTACCTTGCAAGTCTCATTTAAAAGAAAAACTAGCAAGTAACCATAAGACAACAATATAAATATATCCAATGCAAAGTCATGAAATCATCATCATATCATCACATATATATCTTGTGCCTCCCAAGAATATAATGCACAATATCCATGTCATTATCCAAATATGTCACATATGTCCCAACATGTCCAAACTATAATATGTCAGATGTCAAAGAAAAGAAGAATAAATAAATTTCACCAAGTCTCTCGATGTAAATAATGGAAATCTAGTTCTCTTTGTCCTCCTCCTTGACCTTCATTATATGAGGTTGAGAAGTAGAAATAAAATTAGTGGAGTCTAAATTAGTTTTATCCGAGTGTTTCCTTTTTTCATATTTGTGGATGACTAGTATAGGTTTCCTAGGAAGAGGTATAGAAAAAGAGGCAATTGAAGGAATCACATGATCAAGAGAAATATTCATTGAAACATTCAAAACCATGGCAAGCCAATGCACAACATAAAAAGTAGTTTGTGCAATTTCAAGGCTTTATTCATCATTGGTGATCATTTAGGAGACTCGGGAATGTCAACAATGTCAAGGTGAGTTTGTAAGAAGTCATTAGTCTGAGTTGGTGGTGGAGGTAGGGAAACTTCGTTACCATGATTAATCTTATCAATATATAAAAATTGACTGGATTCATCTAAATTTGCATCAAAGTGTATGGAAAAATGAATTTTTTTATTATGGCCTTCCTACCAAAATACAATGGGGCATTTTGTATCTTCCCCCTTTGTATCCTTTCTTATTCTTGCTGAAAAATCTCATTTAAAATCCAAATTAAAACATTAATAACATAAATTATCATATTTAAAATACTAAACAAATTGTAAGTTTTATTAAATACATCAAATATAATCAAGATCAACATATAATTGTCCAAGCATAAAAGGTATATGATATAGGAAAACATGATGAAGAAAAGTAACTACATTGAACCAATTGCTCAACAACATTCCCTCTCTCTCTAATCAACAATATAATATAGTGAGATGTGATTCTTTCATTATTGTCACAAATAAGCCCCTAATATACTTTCTAACATATTTCTTATTATGACTTCTACTCTTTAATCATGTAAAGTGAAAATATGAAGGACTATGCTATATTATGTAAACATAATGGAAAATGAGAGTGAAATGAATGAAATCCATTAATAGCGAGCCTTTTCATAGTATGAAAATTAAAGAGGAAGGGGAAATTATGTTCTAAAAATCAAGCTAATCCAATTGTAAGATTCCTTTTGTTATGTAACCAAATCACATAAATTACAATTGTAAGACGATTCAAATGAAAAGTCCTCAATGGTATATATAGGTGTCTAAGGGATAAAAATAAAATTAGGGCCTACATAAAAATAATAATGTAAGGGCACAACAATATCAACAATGGACTTCTATGGGACATAACAATAACAACATGGGGGATACACTAGTCTTATAGGGACCTGACATGCCCTTCTCCTTCAAAAAAGTGTTTTCCTCAACACTTGCGTAGTTCTAGATGCTTGAGTAAAATACTCATCCTTCCATGTGGAGTCTTCAACATGTAAGTTCTTCCACTTAATGAGATGCTCTGAAATCAATCTATTTCATAGTTTTCAAATTCTTCTTTCTGTGATTGCTTTAGGCTCCAATATGATTTTTCCTTCCTCGTCAAGTTTTGGAAATATAGTTTGAACTGGAAGCTTGTCACTTGTGATCTTATTTAAGCATGAAACATGGAAAAATGGGTGTACTTGCGAAGATGCAGGCATCTACAATTTGTATTCCATAATACCTATCTTTTGCAACACCTTGTAAGGGTCATAGTACTTGGGTGATAATTTATTATCCTTCTTAGCTTGCTTTAGGGACATTTGTATGTATGGTTGTATTCGTAACAACACAAAATTTCCGATATCAAAAATTATTTCACTACGATGATGATCTGCATGTTGTTTCATTTGTTTCTGTGCCAGATCCAGGTTATCCTTTAAGAGTTGGAGAACTTTTTGTTGATGCTCGATGTGATCTTCCACTACTTGAATATTAGAATTGCTTATTAAATACGATGTGATGGACGGTAGATGATATCTATAAAGCGCCATAAATGGGGTCATTTTTGTTGTGGTGTGGAAGGAAGTGTTATGCTTGATCCATTGTGTTTTCTTATCAGATACAAAGCAACAAAGATATCCTTCCAAACATTTGTTCACTTTATCAATTTTCCCATCAGATTGAGGCTGATAAGATGAGCTATGAGCTAATTGAGTACACAGACAAGAAAATAATTTTGTCAAAAAATTTCCAGTGAAAATGGGATATCTATCACTTACAATAATCCTTGGGTTTCCATGTACCTTTTGAACTGTTTCCATAAATGTAGTAATGATTGTATTGTCTTTGAAAGGATGAGATAGTGCATAAAATTGTGCACACTTGGTAATTCTATCAACTACCACCGTGATGACATTGTTTCCTTCAGACTTGGGTAAACCCGTGATAAAATCGATTGAGACCTCTTCCCAATGTTGGCTTGGAATGACTAATGGTTGTAAATATCTGGGTCTTAATTGTCTTAACTTTATTTTGTTGGTAAACCAAACATTCCACCACAAACTTCTGAATATCATATTTAAGTCCATCCCAAAAAAAATCCTTCTTGACCCTATGTTAAGTTTTTAAAAGTCCTAAGTACCCTCCTATAGGAGAGGTGTGCAATTCCAAAAGAACCTTTTGTTTAAGTTGGGAGTTCTTACATAGATATAAGCGATCTTTGTACCAGAGTGAATTATTTTTTCCAAATAAATGAATCATTTGCACTGGGATCTTACTACAACTTTTGAACGAGTGTACATACATCTTCATCATTATTCCATTCATCCCTTGCTTCAATTTTCCAGTTAGGTTGGATAATAGAAATGGCAGAGAGGTGTGCTTTAACATCCTCATCCCTTCTTGAGGGTGCATCTGCAACAACATTTTGCTTCCCTTTTTTGCAAATGATTTCAAAGTCATAACTCAACATATTTGTGACCTATTTTTTTATTTTTTCTCTTTGAGAGATAATCTTTGTTCCAAGGAGTATTTAAGACTATCATGATTTTTTTTACCTTAAAGTGTCTTCCAATTAGGTAAGGGTGTTATTTCTCCAGTGCATATAATATTACCACCATTTCCTTCTCATAAATAGTTTTTTTTTTAATATTTTCCCTTAATTAGACGACTTTCAAAAGTAATGGGTCTTCCTTCTTGCATTAAAACAACGCTAATGCAATTTCCTGAAGCATTGCATTCCATAATAAAGGATTTTGTGAAGCCTAATGTAGCTAATACTAGAACTTGACACATTGTCTCCTTATGATGTTCAAAGGCCTTAATTGTTTTGGAGTCCAAAAATATGCATCTTTCTTCAACAATAATGTTAGAGGTGCTATTATCTTCTCATAATTCTTTAAAAAATTGTGATAATACCCTGTCAACCCAAGAAATCCTCGAAGATGCCTTAAGGTTGTGGGGATTTTCCATTCCTTGATGGCTTTAATTTTGTTAGGGTCTTCCTTAACACCCTCATGGGATACGATATTGTTGGACACCTAATCCGCTAAGGTTTAAGGGGTGGGAGTTGGACAGTCAAAGGGAGTCCAAGAGACATTCGAATGTGGAATCCAAGAGTCACACCAAATGGATATCATTGTGAATAATATATCAATCTCATGCTTATATTTCCTATTCTGTCTTATCCATGTGTGTGTCTAACGTGGTATCAGAGTAAGCGATTGTTGGCCCTGCTCTAATTAGTTAAATTCTAACTGCATTATCTGCGTTGTCTATAGTCTTGAAATAGAAAAAAAAATTATCCATCATATTTGGGTCTGTCATGTTAGCCCCCCTATAAATTTTTGACAAGAAAACAGGGGGCCAAATGTTTTTTGAGCCTTCAAGGAATGCATTTCCTTTGGAAACACATCATCCTTGAAGCTTGTTTCATAATTCCCTGCCTTTGTCTGTTTCCCCCTGCTATCATGAGGTCAATAAGCCCCGCTGAACGATAAAATTTTGCTCAAAAGGCCTTATTTCGCCCCTTGTATCTCTGCAGAATTCCCCCACTTTATCTTTTTTCCCCTTTTCCCAAAATCCCCATGAAATCCCACCTTTTCCCTCGATTTCCTCAAATTTCCTCTCTATCTTCCTATCATTACCCTCTTATGGCTTTAAATCCATTGAAATGGGCTCAAAACCCACTTTAAACCTTATAATAGGGCTTAGCCCCTTTTCCTGTCAGCCCTAACCACTTCCCCACATATGCCTGTCACCCAAAGGCCAAGCGCTTAAGCTTTAAGTGCTAATCACATCGGAAAATACCAAGCGGAGCGTTAAAATACTTTGTAACATCATGAAAACTCCGATGCGATTGTTTTGTTAACAAGTCCCGCGACTTGGTATCCACCGTTGATCTACCATATAGATCGGACGGCCCGCGCAATATCGCAATCTTTGCAATCGCAGCACTCAATTTTGGTTCCCCGATCGGTTCGTCGCAAGTGTTTGCGATGCGAGCAATCGCAAGTCCTGTCTTCCAATCCCCGATCACTCCATCTCCTGATATCATCCCAGCCATTGATCCCCTTGTCTAATCCAACGGCTATCGCTTGTCCCCGCTCATCGCAATCGGAAGTTTGTTAGTGTCGTTCCTTCGTGTCCTCGCCGATTGCGATCCCCCGATCTGCATCTCCACCGTCGATTCCCGTGCAAATCCAACCGTGATCGCACTTTCCAATCGCTTCTCCTTCCTCGATCGCAATCGGAAGTTATAAGTGTGTGTCCCTCTCGTCCATCACGATTGCGATTCTCCGACTAAATCTTGACCGACCGTTGGGTTTAAGATCTAACGGTTCAAAGCGAATCGCCCTCCGCCTCCAACTGGGTCCCACCTCGTACGTCTACGTCCACGCATTTCGTTACGTTTCCTTCGCTTTCCTTTGTATTTTGTTCGAAATCCAAGGTTCAAGACTTTACACTAAAGTCTTATATTTCACTGTTGTTCCGCCCAATTTCATATATCACTTTGCCGCTCGATCTCTGCCGTCGATCTTTGTCCCCTGACCATGATCTAACGGTCGGCGCTGCATTCCACCACCAAACCCTATTATTCATAGTTTCCTCCATTTCATTGCATTTTGTCACCAATTTTTAGTGAAAAACCACCATTCCGCCGCCGCGCTACCATTTCATCCACCCTTCCATTGCATTGTTCTTCGCAGTCCAGTTGCGTGTTCTGCAGGGTACAGAAGGCAGACACGCCTCCAAAAATACGCAGCACGGATACAGCGGCAAGGTTTTTACTGACAGAGGCGTGGAAATTAATATATGACAGGTTTCACTACATCAGCCGAATGTTTTCCTCCCAGAAAGGACGGGTTGCCCATACGGTTTTTATTTCATACCGTGCTCCAGAGGAGATCTCCGCTCAGAATGTAGTCCAAGAATATCAGAGCATTTGTTGCTCAAGTATGGCAGATCATTTCATATTTTATTGCCATTTTGTTTATTCACCAAAGGTACTACAAAGTACAACAAACCAGAATGCATCAGAGACATACCTGGAATTAATGAAGCCTGACAAAGACCATTCTTTTCTCCAAAGAGTGCCAAAAATTAATGCTCAGAGTTTAAAGTAGAATGGGCTTCGGCCCTCTCCTTCTTTTCTGAGTTTAATGTTATATTTAGTGTTCTACCTACTTCCTCTGCTCTTTTTCAGTTATAAAAACTATGAGAAAATTGTTGTAAAGGTTGTTGATGAGATAGCAGAGAAGTGCAAGCAGTTTCTCTTGAGATAAGTTCTATGTGTATAGTTGTAAGATAGGCCGAGGAAGATGTATTCAGACTGAATGACCAAGCTATTAGCTATGTTGTACCTGATTGGTGTTGATGTTTAATATGATAAGCACATTTCATTGGATCCTGATCTAAAGCTGCGGTGATGTTTTTCTATCTCTGTGTTTATTTCCATTTCATTTCATTTCATCTGGCTCGCATCAGAAATTTGGCATAAGATTCACCCTTGTTAGGTGCCTTATGTTGCTACTCTCCCAGCCCTTTATGTTTTCTGCTTCATGTGTTTATCTAAAGATTGATTTCAATTGATTTAACCAGTGTAGTGGATGTTGTTGCCTACTAGTTGATGTATGAATTAACGGAATCTGTTTTAGATGTTCTTGTTAGGATTTAATGGAATGTCTTGAGAACACTGGGAGGTCTAGAACCCTGTATCTGCCTCACTAGGATCTTTCCATTCTGATTAAGCCTTTCCAAGTTCCCTTGTGCTGCCTCTGATTTTGTCCAAGGAGGTCTAGAGTTAAAAGACCTCTGACCTGATCTATAGATGGGATTAGTTGGTTCTCCCCCCTTCACTCTCGGTCCTTAATGTCCCATACCACCCTATCACTTTAGGATCCAAGGCGTTAGATGACTAGCCCAACTGAAAGCTTGCATATTGATAGCAAGTAAATCCTTTCTTGACTCCATTACCCAATGGACTTGATTTTCTTTGCATTATCTCTCCTTTGCCTAAATTCTTCTTTGCCCAGTCCTGTCTCATGATGAACCCTTCCTTCCTGATTCCCAACAACCAAACTCTTAATCAAATAAAAAAACCTTGTGCATATAACTAGCCTAAAATCATAACTTAGAGCTTCAAAGACATACACTTTGACTCATATAGAGAGATCCCTCTCTCGACCTAGGAGGGTTAGATCCTAAGGTCTGAAAGTGGTTCTGATGTTGTCTCGTCTTTTGGTCTTGCCAATCTGGCCAAAACACGGGAACCCCAACATAATGGCGACTCCGCTGGGGACACTGAGTGCATTACACCTTAAGCATCCTTAAGCATTCAAAAGACCTACAATCTCTGGTTAGGTTGGCAGTTAAACAGATTCTATCCTCACATCAACCTCTACACCATTTTTGTGCTTCCCCATACTCTTGGACAGAGTCTGGAAAGGGCTAGGTAGCCTCTGGATCTCACACTCTCTCTGAGGTGACATATCTGGTAAATGCCCTCCTAGTTAATCTCTGGTTAGAGTTTGCTGTGTTGTGAAGATATCCTTGAAAGAGGACATCCCACAAGCACTGTGGTGGACAGTGTATCCTCCCAAAATATCTCAAACCTTCCACCTGGTGACTCCAAGGCTCCATAAACGTTTCAAAGACTCCACTGGTGATCGGTAGGCCTGTTGATTATCTTGGTTTCACATAAGACTCCACTGGGAGACCAGCCTTTTAAACAACATCAACCACAATAGGAAAATCAAGTAGGGTTAGCTCTTGGTTGAAAGGCAACATTCTGGCTTCAAGAAAAGTCTATACAAGAGCATATCCTAACCCAAACCCACCTGAAATAGTTGATAACCCTGAGAGAATAATCAAAGGATCTCCTGCACTTGAAGGACCAACTATTTCTAGTCACATTCATAGAGAGCTAACTCTGCACCATAAGACCTAACAGCTCTATCACATTTTCTCCCTGACCTAGACCTACCTAATAGACTACCAAGGACTAGGTCATTCAATCATCTAGACCAGCCAGACCCTGAGTTTCACAGTTCACCATCTCATAGTGGTCAACACACTAGAGACAGAGGAACCCCTCCATCTACACCACCTGACATCCACTTCATTCAAAACTTGGGGCTCTCCCACCCTAGATCTGCTCAACAAACTTCTGCTGGTCCTAATATCCCTGTCATCCATATACCAGCTGCTCAAGTTAACCCTATACCCCATCAGAACATTATCATGGCAGCCTGGTATGCACCTCTGGTTTTACCTCAACCCTTGTTACCCTTACCCAATGATTATCAGTCAAAAATCCCACACTTCACTGCTAAAGAATCCATCACAGCCCAGCAACATGTAGATAAGATGGAGGATTCTTTTGACTATATGGAAATTGATGATGAAACAATCAAAATGAGAATCTTTGCCCAAAGCTTAGGGGGTGATGTAAAGAAATGGTTTAAAATTTTACCTCCTGGCAGTATCCAAGATCTCCCTGCGTTATATCAAACCTTCATAAACAAATGGGAAGTTAGGGCAAACCCTCTCCAGCTCCTAGCAGACTACATGACCCTTAAGAGGAATGTGGGAGAGAGCGTCCATGATTACACCACTAGATTCAACAGCATTTACAATGCTCTCCCTCCCCACATGAAACCTCCTCAAGGTATGGCCCTAGCCAAATATCCTGATGGATTTGATGCTGACATGGCCTATGAGCTTAGAGATAAAGAGTATAACACATTGGAGGACATGAAAAAAGGAGCAATAAATATAGAAGCCAATCTACTTGAGAAAAGAGCTAAATTAAGAGCTGAGAAAAGGGTAACATACAGGGATGACAATGTAGCTTCCACATCTGATCCCAAATATGATAGATTGTCTAAAAATGTGGAAGAGCTACAACAAATGATAAAAAAGATGGTTGTCACAGTTAGCAACCAAAACAGAAACCAAAACTAGAACCAGAACGTTAGAAGAAACAATGCTGCTCCCAACAGACAAAGAGAGTCAGATCAACAAGTTATTCCCCCATTTCAAGAAAAAATTTTAGATGAAGATGAGGGAATCATAGAAGAGTCTGAAGGGAATACAATAAACATGTTTGAAACAGAGGACTCAATCCATAACTGTGATTCAGAAGAAAATCAGCCCTCACCCTCATATTGGGATGAGGAAGGATTAGAATATGAAGCCTACAAACTTGGATTTGAAAATGCTATAATGCAAGTCAGGGAACAATATGAACTTAGGAGCAAAAAGAGCCAAGATACTTCCAAAACAAAAGCTCCTGAGATCACCATCAAGAAAAGGCCTGACAAATATTCTAAAGCAATCTCTGAAAATAGCAAATCAGCAACTGAAAGTTCTGGAAAAGGTAAAGAAAAGGACAACCAAAACACTGATACACAAGGTAAACCAGCTAGCAACACTAGCACTACAGTTAGTGCTCCTGATAAAACAGTTCATGAACCTGTACATAGTGAAAAAATACAAACTGATTCAGCCACTAAGGCAGTGGCTAACAAAACAGAGTTAAACATTCCAAAGAGTCAGTCCACTTTCAATTTGGAGAGTGAGATTGCAAAAATCAAAATCTCCGTACCATTATCTGAGCTGGCCACTCAGGATGTATATAAAGGCCAAATTTTGAAAGCGTTGAATCTGGGGGAAAACAACGACGCTGTGAATTTGAGTGATGATCAACCTGCCCTCTTGTTTGGTCCGAAGATTGAGGGAAAGTTTCAGGAAGGGGTAGTTCCACCTTTTTATATCAGTCTCAACATTCATGACAAAATACTCCACAATGCCATGCATGATTCTGGAGCATCACACAATTTAATGCCTAAGGTGGTGATGGAAAGATTAGGCCTAGAGATAACCCGCCCTTACAAAGATTTGTATTCGTTTTACTCTAGCAGAGTAAAATTCCTAGGTCTAATCAAAGACTTGTGTGTAAGCCTCACCCAAATTCCTGCTAAGTGTATGGTCATGGACGTGGTGGTGGCAGATGTGCCACCTAAATATGGCATGTTACTATCTAGATCACGGGGAGCCAAACTGCAATGGACAATGCAAATGGATGGCTCATATGCCACTGTCCCTATATTTGGCCAACTTAGAAGACTGTATAGGGAGTCCCAAATGAAATTCCTAGTCAGTAGCCCCGAGAAGCCGGAAAACTCCCCTTTATACTCTGTGCATACAGATCTGGATTCATTCATCCTGTACAATGACCAATCCGTAGGAGAACCAGAATCAGGAAACGAAAGCGCAAATGACAGCACCGAGCCCATGAACGTAAACATAATGGCTACTCTGGAGGAATACGATGAAGAAAACCACGGGCAGAATACTCAAAACGAAACTCAAAGTAAACAGGAAACACAATGCATTCAACCTATCATTCACTCTCCTCAAACCTACCCACCACACGAAGAACAAGACGATTCACGACCTAGCACAGACTCCACAATGCAATATAATGGCGAACCCCTGTGGGAAATGAATTTCGATGGATCCTGTACTAGGAAAACTGTCGGAGCAGGGGTGTGGTTACGTAACGTAGAGAGTGATTATGCAGACAGCCACGCTGTCAATCTGCACTTCAAATGCACAAATAGTATTGCAGAGTATGAGGCTCTTATCCTGGGCTTAAATCTATTGAAAAATTTAGGATCCTGTAGGGTAACTGTGCTAGGAGACTCTGAGTTAGTTATCAAATAAGTGAATGGTGAATACGCAGCAAAACAACCTAGACTGCGGGCATATAGGAATGATGCCATGGATATATTGAAAACTTTCATGGAATATGAATTAGTGTTTGTTCCCAGAAGTCAAAACCTTATTGCTAACGGATTAGCTTGCCTGGCTAGTTCATATCCTAAGACTCCCCCTGACCAACAAATCATCATTCAGACCAAGTTCAGACCTGCAGTGCCAGACAATGAAAAATAGTGGCAGGTCTTTGAAGGAGACAAACAGATTGAATATTTTCTGGTGGGCAGAAATGAGTTTGAATTTTCTGATTCCAACTTAAAATCTGATGACAGCTACCCAAGTGAGGATCCCCTAGATGAACAAGCAACACCCTGTAACATAGTGATAAACACCCTGAATGAAGAAACTAGAAATCCAACCGAAAAATGTGGAAATGCAGATAACGAAGAGATAGAGGTGCTGCAGGCCAAAGACAATAATATACCCAGAGGCCTAGCACCCTTGGAGGACCTTTTTGACTTTGATGATGTACCAAAAAATCCCACTATAGAACATGCAGACTCGGATATAGAAGAATGCAACATTGGCACTGAAGATAAGCCCAAAATGATTAAACTGGCTAAGTCTGTGCCTGCAGACATGAAGAAGAAATACATTGACATGTTTAAGGAATTCATTGATGTGTTTGCATGGAGCTATGAAGACTTAAAGGCCTATGACACCAACATCATACAACACAATATACCCTTGAAGGAAAATCAGAAGCCTTTCAGACAAAAACTCCGCAGAATCAATCCAAAACAATTGCCTGCAGTTGAAAAGGAGATTAAAAAGATGTATGAGGCAGGCATAATAGTCCTTGTAAGGTTCTCTGATTGGGTATCAAACTTAGTGACTGTGAGGAAGAAAACAGGGGAGATCAGATTGTGTATAGATTTCCGAAATCTCAACATAGCCTCACTAAAAGACAATTATCCTTTGCCTAAAACGAAACATATCCTACAGAAGGTAGTGGGCTCAAAGAGAATATCCTTGCTAGATGGCTTTTCGAGTTATAACCAAGTGTTGGTACTCCCATAAGATCAACTCAAAACAGCTTTTACCATTCCATGGGGCACCTTCATGTATGTGAAAATGCCTTTTGGATTGATGAATGCTGGAGCCACCTTCCAAAGAGCAATGGACATAGCGTTCTCAGATGAGATAGGACACTTCATAGTTATCTACTTGGATGACTTGACAGTATATTCCAAAACTGAGGAAGAAAATCTCAAACATCTGAGGAAAGTTTTCGAAAAATGTAGAAGGTACAGTCTGTCCTTAAATCCTAAGAAAACTGTTTTTGGGCTGCAAGAAGGTAAACTTCTTGGTCACATTATATCTGAGAAAGGGATTAGGATAGATCCACAAAGAGTTGAGGGGATACTTAAAATCACACACCCGAGAAACATCAAAGAATTACAGTCCTTCATTGGGAAGATCAATTTCCTTAGGAGATTCATTCCCAACCTAGCTGAGCACCTTAGGAAAATGACTAACATGCTAAAGAAAGGTGCAGGATTTAAGTGGACTGTTGAAGCCAATAAATATTTTGAGTCAGTAAAACTTGCACTCACACAAGCCCCTGTCCTGATTAGCCTAGATTTCTCAAAAGATTTTCTGATCTTTTCATTCGCCTCCCAGCATACCGTGGCTGCAGTGTTACTGCAGAAAAATGTAGAAGGTAATGAACAGCCAATTGCCTTTTTCAGTAAGGCCTTAAGGGATGCACCCTTGAAGTAAAAAATTATGGAAAAGCAAGCCTATGCCCTGGTAAAGGCCTTAAAATACTTTAGGGTGTACATTTTGCATTCTCACACCATTGCTTATGTGCCAAATATAGTGGTCAAAGATATCTTGTCCCAAGACCCTGATGGGAAAAGGGGCAAATGGATTGCTACTATCTTAGAATATGAACTTGAGATAAAGCCCACCAAACTGATCAAAGGTCAAGGCCTGGCCCAATTAATGGCTGAATCTAACCTGCAGGCCCTTGACATTAACATGGTAAATGCCTTAGATGAGCAGGAAGGATTGCACCACCCAACTGTTGAGGAGAAGTTTCAGAACTCTCCTTGGTATTCCGATATCCTTTATGTGCTCACCAATCTCAATGCCCCTCCAGAACTGTCCAAAACTAAGGCCATATTCATAAAACTGAAAGCTAGAAACTACTGCATTTTGAATGAAAACTTATATTGGAAAAACCCGAACGACCTATTGCTGAAATGTTTGCCTAAACCTGAAGCTGAAAGAATTAAACAAGAATTCCATGCTGGGGAGTGTGGAGGCCACTTGAGTTGGAAAGCCACTGCTAACAAGATACTCAGGGCTGGCTATTATTGGCCCTCTCTCTTCAATGATGTCCATAAAATGGTAACTTCATGTCATAAATGCCAAATCTTTGAAGGCAGAAGAAAGCTCCTCCCCCTCCCTTTACAACCCATCACTGTAGAAGGTCCCTTCATGCAATGGGGCCTAGAATTTATTGGAGAAATACACCTTGCTTCTTCTGGACAACACAAATGGATCCTAACAGCCACAGACTACTTCACCAAATGGATAGAGGCTATACCCACTAGGAATGCCACTGATTCTGTCATCATTAGGTTCTTAGAAGACTTCATCCTATCTCGGTTTGGCTGTCCAAGAAAAATAATCACTGACAATGCTGCTGCTTTTGGATCCAAGAGAATGGTTGATTTCTGTCACAGGTATGGAATAGCACTTGGTCATTCAATTGCCTATTACCCTCAAGGTAATGGACTAGCTGAATCTTCAAACAAAAGCCTAATGAACATCATTAAGAAGCTGTTAGAAGAGAACAAGAAGTCATGGCATAAGAATTTGGTGCACGCCTTGTGGGCTAACAGGCTTACAACAAAGAATTCCATTGGTATGTCACCATTCCAGCTCGTTTATGGAGTAGAAGCAGTTTTTCCTACCAGCCTTGGAGTGCCAGTGATTAAGCTTGTTCAGGAGATTCAGACAGAGGAAGACAGTATGGTGAGAAGAATTAATGAAACAATCCATCTTTAGCAAATGAGGGAGCAGGTTTATAGCAGAGCTGTCAGAGTTCAGGAAAACATAAAGAGGCAGTTTGACAAAAGAGCCAAAGCTTCAGATTTCAAAGTTGGGGACAAGGTTCTGAAATGGGATTCAAGGAGAGAGGACAAAGGTAAACATGGCAAGTTTGATAGTTTGTGGCAAGGTCCATATATTATCCAAGCCAATGTGGGTCCTAATGCATTTTTCTTACAAGAACTTAATGGTACAGAGCTGTTTGGGGGTCCTGTCAATGGTAGGATGCTCAAGCATTACTTCTGCTAAATTTCAGTTTCCAGTTTCCATTTCATTGTACATACCATTTCAGTGTTTAAGTTCTTTTAAAAAAAAAGAAAAAAAGAAAAAAAGGAGAGGTTCAGACATGCCCAAAACATGAACCTCAGAGACACAAAGGAGCTGGTCTTAACATGCTCAAAATCTGGACCAGCTATGAAGAAAAGAAATCGGCTCTAACATGCCCAAAACCAGAGCTGAGACAGAAAAGGAAGTGACTCTAATATGCTTAAAAACCTGAGTCACAAAGAAAGAAGGATGCTTCAAGAGTTCAGATTTCGAGCCTTCAAAGTTTTGCTTCAAATTTTCTACAAGTTTCAGTCCATGAGCAGTTTTGTCTTCATGTCATGGTCCACAGCAAGCCAGACAGTCTAATCCTAGCCTGACTGTTTTTCAATTTCTGTCTTAGAATGTAGAGAAGAAATCTGCTGGAAAGTTTAATCCCAGCAGGTATTAGATTAGGTAGAGAAACATATGAGACCAACAGTCTAATCTGGTCTCATGGAGCAATAAGGGTATATTTAGAATAGGTTTATTTTATGTTGTAAAAATAAATGATGTAAAGGGTCTGCTAGTTCAAATGCACCCTAGAAGAAAAAATGCTAGGATTGTAGGATGGGTAGGTAGACTGTTAGAGAATGTTTCTGCTGATCTATCATATTTGTGGTAGCTGAAAATCAAAGAAGAAAGGTGGCTTGGGCAGCGTGCATCTGGCCTACACCAAAGATCAATTTCTGAATTATTGACTCCTTCAAGAAGAAGCCATCCCCATGTGGAGCCACTATTAGCCCCCCTATAAATTTTTGACAAGCAAACAGGGGGC
This sequence comes from Pinus albicaulis, assembly GCA_034641835.2. Taxonomy (NCBI): domain Eukaryota; kingdom Viridiplantae; phylum Streptophyta; class Pinopsida; order Pinales; family Pinaceae; genus Pinus; species Pinus albicaulis. The sequence continues at coordinate 181,760,182 of CM076584.1, forward strand.
TAAATGTTTTTGAGCCTTCAAGGAATGCATTTCCTTTGGAAACACATCATCCTTGAAGCCTATTTCATAATTCCCTGCCTTTGTCTGTTTCCCCCTGCTGTCATGAGGTCAATAAGCCTCGCTGAACGATAAAATTTTGCTCAAAAGGCCTTATTTCTCCCCTTGTATCTCTGCAGAATTCCCCCACTTTATCTTTTTTCCCTTTTTCCCAAAATCCCCATGAAATCCCACCTTTTCCCTCGATTTCCTCAAATTTCCCCTCTATCTCCCTATCGTTACCCTCTTATGGCTTTAAAATCCATTGAAATGGGCTCAAAACCCACTTTAAACCTTATAATAGGGCTTAGCCCCTTTTCCCGTCAGCCCTAAACACTTCCCCACATATTCCCTTCACCCAAAGGCCAAGCGCTTAAGCTTTAAGCGCTAATTGCATCGGAAAAGACCAAGCAGAGCATTAAAATCCTTTGTAACATCATGAAAACTCCGATGCGATTGTTTTGTTAACAAGTCCCGCGACTTGATATCCACCGTTGATCTACCATATAGATTGGACGGCCCGCGCAATATCACAATATTTGCAATCGCAGCACTCACGTTTGGTTCCTTGATCGGTTCGTCACAAGTGTTTGCGATGCGATCAATCGCAACTCCCCGCCGATCGCTTGTCCTCGCTCATCGCAATCGGAAGTTTGTTAGTGTCGTTCCTTCGTGTCCTCGCTGATTGCGATCCCCCGATCCTCATCTCCACCGTCGATTCCCGTGTGAATCCAACGGTCATCGCACTTCCCAATCGCTTCTCCTTCCTCGATCGCAATTGGAAGTTATAAGTGTGCGTCCCTCTTGTCCATCGCGATTGCGATTCTCCGACTAAATCTTGACCGGCCGTTGGGTTTAAGATCTAATGGTTCAAAGAGAATCGCCCTCCGCCTCCAGCTGGGTCCCACCTCATACGTCTACGTCCACGCATTTCGTTACGTTTCCTTCGCTTTCCTTTTTATTTTGTTCGAAATCCAAGGTTCAAGACTTTACACTAAAGTATTATATTTCATTGTTGTTCCGCCCAATTTCATATATCAGTCCGCCGCTCGATCTCTGCCGTCGATCTTTGTCCCCTGACCATGATCTAACGGTCGGCGCTGCATTCCACCACCAAATCCTATTATTCATAGTTTCCTCCGTTTCATTTCATTTTGTCACCAATTTTTAGTGAAAAACCACCATTCCGCCGTCGCGCTACCCTTTCATCCATCCTTCCATTGCATTGTTCTTCTTAGTCCAGTTGCGTGTTCCGCAGGGTACAGAAGGCGGACACGCCTCCAAAAATATGCAGTATGGATACAGCGGCAAGGTTTTTACTGACAGAGGCATGGAAATTAATATATGACAGGTTTCTCTACATCAGCAGAATGTTTTCCTCCCAGAAAGGATGGGTTTCCCATACGGCTTTTGTTCCATACCGTGCTGCAGAGGAGATCTCCGCAGTCCAAGGATATCAGAGCATCTGTTGCTCAAGTATGGTGGATCATTCCATTTTTTATTTCCATTTTGTTTATTCACCAAAGGTACTACAAAGTACAGCAAACCAAAATGCATCAGAGACATACCTGGAATTAATGAAGCCTGACGAAGACCATTCTTTTCTCCAAAGAGTGCCAAAAATTAATGCTCAGAGTTTAAAACAGAATGGGCTTTGGCCCTCTCCTTCTTTTTTGAGTTTAATGTTATATTTAGTGTTCTACCTACTTCCTCTGCTCTTTTTCAGTTATAAAAACTATGAGAAAATTGTTGTAAAGGTTGTTGATGAGATAGCAGAGAAGTGCAAGCAGTTTCTCTTGAGATAAGTTCTATGTGTATAGTTGTAAGATAGGCTGAGGAAGATGTATTCAGACTGAATGACCAAGCTATTGGCTATGTTGTACTTGATTGGTGTTGATGTTTAATATGATAAGCACATTTCATTGGATCCTGATCTAAAGCTGCGGTGATGTTTTTCTATCTCTGTGTTTATTTCCATTTCATTTCATTTCATCTGGCTCGCATCAGAAATTTGGCATAAGATTCACCCTTGTTAGGTGCCTTATGTTACTGCTCTCCCAGCCCTTTATGTTTTCTACTTAATGTGTTTATCTAAAGATTGATTTCAATTAATTTGACCCGTGTAGTGGATGTTGTTGCCTACTAGCTGATGTATGAATTAACGGAATCTGTTTTAGATGTTCTTGTTAGGATTTAATGGAATGTGTTGAGAACAATGGGAGGTCTAGAACCCTGTATCTGCCTCACTAGGATCTTTCCATTCTGATTAAGCCTTTCCAAGTTCCCTTGTGCTGCCTCTGATTTTGTCCAAGCAGGTCTGGAGTTAAATGACCTCTGACCTGATCTATAGATGGGATTAGTTGGTTCTCCCCCTTCACTCTCGGTCCTTAATGTCCCATACCACCCTATCACTTTGGGATCCAAGGCTTTAGATGACTAACCCAACTGAAAGCTTGCATATTGATAGCAAGTAAATCCTTTATTGACTCCATTACCCAATGGACTTGGTTTTCTCTGGATTATCTCTCCTTTGCCTAAATTCTTCTTTGCCCAGTCCTGTATCATGATGAACTCTTCCTTCCTGATTCCCAACAACCAAACTCTTAATCAAATAAACAAACCCTATGCATATAACTAGCCTAAAATCATAACTTAGAGCTTCAAAGACATACACTTTGACTCATATAGAGAGATCCCTCTCTGGACCTAGGAGGGCTAGATCCTAAGGTCTGAAAGTGGTTCTGATGTTGTCTCGTCTTTTGGTCTTGCCAATCTGGCCAAAACACGGGAACCCCAACATGTCATATGTCTTTGCACCTCATCATATTCTGTTAATGAGCAAAGCAACTGTTATTTTCAGGTTTTGAATTTCAGCTTTAGAAATATACACAATTTCATGAAGATCGTGCACCTGCTGACTGCTAAGACATGCCCTTGCAATGCTCTTGCAAATGCTACCAATATGCTGCTCTTACAACACTCCTCTACCAACACCACAACGGTGAGCTCTCACTGTGGCATCACTCCAAAGGAATGCTCCTCCTTTGAATAAACCCTTATGCAACATAACATCTCTCAACATAAACCTGCTTAATGAAGGTTCACAGTCTCTCAACATTGTTTCTATCAAGCAGGCCGTTATTCTAAAAATCCCATCTCTTCAAGTAAATTTCTCGTGCCGCTCGTTTCCCTCGGAATGAAGAGCAGTAATTTATGTCGCACTCAACTTAGATATCGATATTGATTTCACGTGGTGAGTGAACTCCCGTTGTATACTGCTACATGTCAAACATATAAAGGTCATAAATTGGTACACACGTACGAAGGAACCACAGTGTTACAATTGAAGCACTTCTTATTATCATTCAACTTCGATAGAGCTTGTATCAACTTTTCATTCTTCTCTTCCTTCTTTAGAAAAGTCTCCATTATTCTTCAAAAATTATATTACCCCATCATTTATGGTATCTGCATTCTTTATGTCTCACAAAACCTTCAATTAACTACGGTTTCTACAACAACGATGCCGTTTGAGAATTAAAGACATAAACAAATAGGTTTGATCATTGTTGGAGTCGACCACATTCAAAATCTTCTACTGCGCTAGTCTCGGACTCGGCTGTAACTACTACTGTATGGAATTCTCGTGATGGAGGAGGGAGGTCGTTGCTAACATTACGTAGAGTGCACTATCCCTATGGCATGGAGGAAACACTTTAATCACATTGCTAATTTATAGGCCCTCAAACACATTTCCAATTCTTTGGGATTATTCAACAAAAATACACTCTGCGTTGCAATCCCTCTTCATAATTCTACAAGCAGGACAAAATGCTGGAAAAGAAGAGGATGCCATTGCTAATAGTAACACTACTGAGTCTTGGCGTGTTGGTCATTGTTGTTGGTTGGTGTGTTCGTTGACTCTTTATTTGGATTGTACGTTGGGTGAAACTCCTTTAATGTGAGGCGAATTTTATTATGTGCGCTAAGTCAATGGTGCGGTGAGTGTGGAATTAGATATTAAGATCTCATTGTTGAAGGTTCACGATTTTTTGGGTGTGAAAAAAGGTGTATACTTTAGCCGTAAATCGTGAGACTAATTCTGCTATCTAGAAATCAAGTTGTTAGAAGGGACAAAAAGTAAGTGATAGGCTCATGCATTCACTTGTAATGGTAAAGTTATAAAGGAGAGGGGTTGAGTCCCTACCACCAAGCAAACAACGAACTATTATGTGTTCGAATTAGTGTAATATCATCCTACAGGGGGGACGATTTCCATTTTTATTTAAGGCTATGATCCATTGTTGAACAACGCGTGAATTTGTGGGAGAGTTTTATCTTCATGGGTCAAGTCAACACCTCGAAGGCATGCAAAATTATCCATACAAATAGACAATAACCTCCACGTATTTGTTTTCCAACTGAGTGTATGATCAGAAGGCGTTAAAAGACCAAAATAACAAGAATAAACGCTGAAATTTTTTGGACAGTCTTCAAGGAATTGTTTTGTTGAGGGTCACCGTGTACATTAGATAGACATTAAAGTATAAGCTGCCACTAATAAACCAGGTTTTCTCTTGTACATTGTTTGTTGCATAATTTCATTGCTATTTCATTATAAAGGCTCATATCGTGCTCAGAACTATAATGGTCATGAAGTTTATCAAAAAAAAAAATGGGGATATAGTTGTGACAAAAGGCTACAGAAAAACTTGGTACATGAAACGTTTGGTTGCGAAGGTAAAAGCCAATTGCAGGTTGAAACTTTAATGATTATTCTCAGACCACTATTGTTGGTAAATTTGTAACAGAGAGTGGAACATTATTGACTTATGAAAAAAATCCTCCCAGTTATGTTGTTTACTAAGAATTTATAGTCTCTAAAACTTGTAAAACAAGTTTGATTACTGCATTTATTCAGTGCCAACTATCTAAAAAGGAGGTTCCTTTCATATCAGTCTATTCATACATGAAGTTGAGAGTCAATCCATTTACATCATAGTCAATCCAATTTGGTTTATATATTAGTTGGAGTATTTATATACGATTTCATAGAACTGATGAGATTGCTTTCTAGTCCATCATCAGAGTCACTAATAGTTCATTTGTTGTGAAATGCATCGAATGGGTGATGTATTAGTGTTGTTGAATACTCTAATACATTCCACTATTGATGGGGTGGTTAAAATCAACAAAGACACTCTCACAGATATTCCAACCTCTCTGCAAAATGCACAAGAACAAATTGATTATTTGTATCTTGAATCTTAGTTACAATAAGAAGAAGTACAGAGGTGGAGTCATCATTATGAACATGTTTCTGTTCAAAACATTGAAAGATACTCCCATAAGCAACAAGTCAATAATGTTGTGGTTTATTCACATTCAGTGCCTAGTTCAAGAGCAGATTTGCATGCAGGTGTCAAAATTCAATCAACACTTCCCAAGCCATTCATCATATCTTGGGAAGAGCTTGTCCATAACGAGCAAAAAACTAGTCTTGGATATGATAAGGATGTGTCCTTTCATATTACAGATGACTCAAAGCCCATATAGTTTAAGAGTGTTGGATTCCTTCATGAAAATTCACCTTCAGTTGTTCCATATTCTGATCCTCTTTCACAACAACCAAAACAGATTGATAAATGCTAACATTGTGACCAAGTTGGCCATATGAAATATCATTTATTTGATCTTCACCCATGTAATAATTGTCATAGAACACTCATTATTCACAAATATGCTTCACAAAGAAGCCTCCTACAAGAACATATATTCATCTTGGATGGATCACTTCTTGGAAATGGGCATCGACAGCCAAGAAGGTGTTTCAATCATATTTCAGAATCTCTTCTAGAATATTAAAAGGCCTTGCAGTTGAGTTTTCACCATCATGTCACCTTGTATATGACAGGGGGGGAAATGATGGTAATCTATAAGCTTCAAAGACACATCAAGCGAACTCGAGTCACAACCTAGCATACCAGATTTAGAGTTGTACCCAGAGACACATAAGTTCAAGTGAGCCTGAGTCACAACCTACCATACCAGATTCAAAGTTGTATCCAGAGATAGATATGCCCATGAGCGTGCCTTCGGTTTGTGGTCATCCTTAAACCATCTAAGTGAGGTTGAGACCTCCCTTTCCAGGTTGAGCTTCTCCCTCTTCAAAGACTTGGGGAGACTTCCTCTAGCAAAATACTCCAGTTTATTGCCAATTTTGGAAGAGTTCCAGGAATTTCATTAAGCATTCCAGAGTTGGTGGTCATCCTTAAACCACCGTAGGTTGAGACCTCCCTTTTTAGGTTGAGGTTGTCCCTTTTTATGTAGGTTGAGGACCTCCATTTTCCAAGTTGAAGGTATCCCTCTTCAAAGAATTAAAGAGAACTTCCTCTAGAATTTTTACACAGTATTTTGTCACCGTCCTTGAAATCTCCATCCCGAACATTGGAGGACCATTTCACTGACTTCTGTGTATTGTCATACCTTGCTATAAGTATCATTGCATCCCTTGGCATGTCAAGAACATTTTCCCCTATTGATCATTCCTCAAGCAGAATCTTAAAAACATGTTATTTTGGGTCGGAGCTGGTAGGCAGTTACGGCCTCACGCCCATGGAGAATTTAACGTTGGACCTTGTGCTCATTGGCACTCTGCCTTAGAAGGGTACCCGCGCCGAGCTGTTTTTGGATTTTTTTTTTAAATAGAAACAAAGTTTCCATGCCTAACCACTTCATGAGCAGAGTCATCATGGTTTTTTCGACTGAATAACGTCGAAATCCTCCCTTTGGATTCTTGTTTCCTACAATTGTGCAACTCCCCAAAGGGATAGACCCTTCCTCCACCTTATGAGGGCTCCCAAACCACCTCCTCCTCTCCTATAAATACTTCCTTCTTACATTGTTTCAGCTAGCTGAACAATCATTACTATAGCTGGTGTGTAGAAGAAGGAAGAGAAGAACCCCTTGTCGAGAGAGAGTTTAGGCCCGTTGCCTCACCAAGGCCGATCCCCGACGAATGCTTTAGACGCGCCCGACTGAACTCGTCAAAGGAGGCTGCAACGTCAAGAGATCAAGGTTGTAAACTTCTTTTCTCTATTATTAATACATGACTAGTTTTTTGGTTCCAATTTTGTGTTTAAACATATGCAAAATGTTTGATTCTCCTTGACCAATCAAATAGTTGTAAATGAAAGCATGTTTTCATATGCTGTCATCATTGACTTGATATTTTTGTAGGTACACGGACATTATTGCTGAAGGACCATGATGTGTGAAGACAAAGATGAGAGGACCACTGCTGCAAGCTACGACAATAGCGTTGGACCAAGGTAGGTCATCTATCCCATCTCACTTTTCATTTATAAGCTAAGAGTCCAAAAGTCCAGCATGTTCCCTTGTTGCTAGACCCACCCTAGGGCTAGAGGGATCACCTCTGTCCGTAGAGGGAATTTTCCTGCTCAACAAGTTAGCAAACATATTGGGGATCATTGTGTTTTTCGTCTCTCTTTGTTCATCTAGTATTTTTCTTGTATGTCTGACTTTGGTCGTATTAACACTTTTTTGCTTTGTTTTTCTTGTTTAATTGTTTCTAGCCATCATACTTAGTCTCAGAGTGTTCAATCTGGCATTTTCTCAGTGGATTTTTATCCTTTCCTTAGTTTTCTAGCTCAACGCTACTGTTTCTTTAACAGTCGTGTTGATTGGCGCTTTCTTTCTGTTTTACAGGAGAACTTTCCCATGTTCAGCGCGGATTACAGTTGAACAATCACGCCAAATCCTGTAGGTTTGGATTTGGGTTTCTTCCCTGTTTTTTTCCAGTGTGTCTTGCCTTTGGATTGGTTTTTTCCCCCCAGATTAGTCCATTTGAATTGTTTTTACTTCCCTGTATCATTCTTCTCAATTGTTTTCCCCTCATCTGATCAGTGTGGTTCATCACCCTAGGGTTTCTAGGTGTCTTCTTTTGCTTGTTCGGCTACCTCCCCACTGAGCCTCATGAGTTGAGTCAGATTCAGTCTAGTATTTCATCTTTTTAGCTTGTTGACTGATTGTTTGATCTTTTATTTCGATTCTACGTGTCGTTGGGTTGTTGAACTGTCATCTTGGTGTCCGTTTGACCTTTCATCTGTCGCCCTGAGCATAGATCACATTACTCACTGAATCGATTTGAGAATCCTCTTTTTGCGTGAAAGAGTGCATGTCTATTTTGAGTGTGTTTTGTATTCGTGTTGAATTGGTCTCTTTGTTTTTTATTATTTCGTTCAAGTTGCTCAAAACTCGTATCCATTTTTTCTTTGAGTGTAACGGTGCATAATTGTTTCTCATTCATCTAAAAGAAAAAAAAAATTCATTCTTTCTCTCTATTTGAAAATGAAAAGTGTTCTTTTGCATTAGTAGCTTTCCCGTTAAAAGTGAACAACAAGAGAAGTCCATTTCATTTTCTGCTTTGGTTGTGTTAGAAGCATTAGGAAAAGTTCTTCTTGCATTCGATTGCTTGTTGCTTCGTTGTGAACTTCTATCTCTCTCTTAGCTAGCTATTCATCGAATTAGAATGATGTTATTTCGCATGTAGTTGTGCATTTAGGGATTTGAGAGTACATTCGGTAATGCCTTGAAACTGCAACACTAATTCAAGATCAATATTAAAATTAACTCAATCAACGTAAGGAAGCATTGAAACTTAACGCTCATATTTAGAGGTGTAGGTTAGTGACGTGTTTCAACGTTGTTAAACCTAGTAGTTGTTGTTCGCCATCTGGCAGTAGACAACAATAACACGGACTTGTGCTCCCCGTACCGTCGAGTATATAAAGGGAGACCCTCATATGTTGCAATCCTTTATCCATAGGAAGCCGAGTCTGTCGCCTTGTAACTATGATACACCAAACACAACATTCGGGGAGACTGCCTACACGTACGTTAAGTCCTTGGTCATTTCTCTTTAATTTCATCACCAAGGTGTCTATTGCAGTACACGGAAACTTGGTACACCCTCTTGCTTATATTTCTTGAGTGGTCATTTTGATCTTTTCGCGACTCTCTAAAATTGAAAATATCATCGAGCACTTGTCCTTTCATGCTTGTTCAACCTGAAAGTGACTAGAGTCACCTTTTTTCCCTTTTCTCAACTCTTAAAATATGAAAAGGCAGAGTTTTGTTTCAGTGTCATAAAATTAATTACCTACGATCAAATGCCTATTAAAGTTATTTTCTTGGCTTGTTCATAAGTAATTCCTTAGTCCTTGGTCCTGAAGCCTCGAATTGCTTATTTCTTTTCTCTGTTTTTGAGACGAAGTGACGGTGGTGGAACCACCAGTTTCGTCGTCCCCTTCATTACCTCGTAGTGAATATCCTTCTCCCGAAGTTTCTTCGGAAACATCTCAGTCTGCTAGGACTTTAGGTTACTGGCGTTCTATTATTTCGAGTGTTCAACCTCTTGCCACTCGATCTTTTCTTGAGGAACAATTTGATATCAATTGGAAACCTCCAGACGTTTGGTCCAGTTTTAGGGAAGAAGGAGATCCTCCTTTACCCTCAGAACCTCTTGCCTTGGAATCACTTGAATCACCATTAACACGTGCCTTACTTGCCACTGCTCGTCACCTTTTTCGCCAACAACATGTCTTCATCCGACATGGATGCTACAAGTCCCATGAGTAGTGAAGAGACTTATGTTTATACTGGAGAATATCAGTTCTCTCCGGAGAATTTTCCTTATGTCTTGGTTCAACCTTCCTCACAACCTTCCACTCTCCTGGCTGGTTATCGTTCGTTAAGTCAGATGATTTCTAGTGCTACATCGTTGTATCAGAATCCCATATGGTCGGGTACATCGGTTCCCTTGGACGGGTCATTTGTATTGGGTCCATCCCCTCAACTCCCATCATGTCGACGATCGTTACATCTGTCCCAACCAAGCCCACTGTTTGTGTGGCTTCATCCACAACTTCTGTTAGTGTGTTTCTGTCATTACCACCATCTTCTGTTGTTCGTGGGATGACTCTTATCGCTTCCATGATACCTGTTGGGTCCGCCGTGAGTGGATCATAGCCTCATGTATCGAGAGACCATCAACCTACTGGTGGTGCACCTATCTCTTCTAATTCAATTCCCGAAGGTTTGAAGTACGATCAATACATGATGGCTATTCACCAGCAGAATTACTTCCCTCAGGGTTCTCAGTGGATGAAACCTCCCATCAATCCTCCACATTATTATGATGAGCACGGAAATCACATGTATATATATGGGCCTCACCCCCGAGGTTCATTGTATGTTCAAATGCCTCAAATTCCAGTTCACCCCAACTAGTTCACATACCTATAGGGAAAACCCTATGGTCCACAAGGACAACCCTTTCAGGGACAACCTTCCATCCAACAGGGATAACCCTATGGTCCTTCTGGTCAACCTCATGTTCAACAAGGAGTGTGTTATGTTCCCCACGAGAAAACCTATCCTTCTCAAGGACAACCTTTTGTGCAACAGAACCAACCTTACGTTCAGCAAGGCCCAACCTTTGTACAACAAGGTCAACCCTCTATTTCTCAACTGGGACAACATGGTTTTCAGGGGAAAATTGGCTCATCTAAACCATCAGGATAGCCTCTACCTTAGGGACAGCCTATCCAGCCCCAACATCCAGGCCAACCTGTACCCCAGGGACAACCTATCTACCCCCAACAGCCAAGCCAAACTACACCCTAGGGGAAGCCTGTTCAACTGCAGAATCCGGGTTGACCTGCACCCCTGCGACAACCCATGCAGCCTCAGGGCCCACCTTTTATTCCTCAATGTCAATCTGAGATGGTACAAGGTCCACCCCAAGGCAGTGCTTACATTTTACAAAAAAATCCATATGGTTCTTAGACAGGACCCCAGTGGTTCGCTCAAAATAAATATCCTGGTCCTCCATTGGTGTATGGGTAGAATTATCAGACTTATAACCCTGTTGACGCGAAAATATGTCCGGCCAATAGTAAGGTATCTCTCCGGTGTAAAGTCCCAACTAAACTCTAAACCGTTTGTGATAGGGATCCTGTCTGGGGTGTGGGTTCGACTACCACTGAATACTCCTTTTATCAGACACAAACGAGCCTTGAAAAACTGTGAACGCATGATTATCCGGACGGTACAATACAAATGGTTGATGAGCCCTTAATGAACATAAAACACTGTGAATAGCTAGACGAATAAAACAAACATGCAGCTAAGAAAAAAGCTGTTAGCAGCACATTATCAAGGTCATGTTTGTAAGGGAAAGTCGTTCGAACCACAGAAGAAACAGTTCTTTATGGTTAGAGCGCCCTTCATTTCCTTAAGCATTTTTTGGTAATGAGATAAATGTTAATAACAGAGTTTATTAACATTTTCTATATGAACGACTTAAAATTATTAACAGACATTTAGTAAGCTGAATGTAGAAATGATATAAGCAGGAAACACTGGTGATTTAATCAGAAAGACAACAGATACATAAGGAAAAATATTCACAATATTAACACATTAACTCCCATCATATCCAAGAGTGGAATCACAACAAGTGCTTGTATTCAATAAATAAAGAGTGCATTCAATGCTATACAATTGCTGCTCCCTTTGGAGTGCTCGAAAAAAGGTCGCTTTACAATTCCCGGAAGGGAGTATTTATAAAACAAAATTGACCCTTGGGTATCCCTGACTTTTCGCCTTCCCGACCGTTGGTTTACTTTGCGACTTAAGTTAAGTGCGACCTGCGACCCCAGCTGTGGTTGCGACCTGCGACCCTTTAGTTGATGCGACCTACGACCTGCTTTACTTACTGATATCTTTGAATTGATCATGGAAGTAGTTGGGTGATAGCGAGGCTCGGGACATCTATCTTCTGCTGCTCTTTAAGGTAGGTCTGCGTAGCCCGATAATCCGCAGCTACTGGGGAGACCTAAGGCATATCTTCTCTCAATCTATGTAGACATTCGAGGGCATTCGGAATCAGAGTTTCCCTTTTGACTGTGATTTGATTTAATAAGGAAGCTAGTTTAGTATATATCCGGACTGTTGTTATAATGAATTGAACCATGTTTTCTCTTAACGCTGGCAGGTCTTGTGAGGCGGTTGCTTGCCTTATGGGCTGTAAAAATGTTTGAATATCATTGGAAACTTCTTCCCATGTTTTATCTTCTCCAAGTGTACCTAGAGAAGGGATGTGGCGTACCTCGGCCATTGAGTCGATGCCACTAATCAGACGTTCATACGCTGACATTACCTTCTCTAGATCCTTGATGAGCTTTTCCTTAGATTGTACCTTCATTCGAAACTGAAATTTGTCGTTCTGGGTAGCAATCCAATCTCTTCTAGGAAATATGGCCGGGGCTTGTGGATACCTGTTAGACCACTCCAATATCTTGTCTAATGTTGTAGAGGCTTATTTCAGTTGCGTGTTCCTCCTTTTAGTTTCGGCCTATGCTTTTAGTAGAGGTGCCACAGTTTGATTTATGGTAAACATTTGTTCATAGACCTGCGTCATGGAAGCCTCCAAAGTGACTAGCTCTCCCTATATAGTGATGGAAATTTCATTAGCCAGTGTGTCCTTGGCTTGAAATTGAATGACCTCCTCTTGCAGTGCCTTCTTTTCTTGCTCTTCTTGGGCTGTCTTGAGTTTAGATGCCTGCAGTATGTTCTGTAAGGACAGGATCTCTCTGCTCATCATGCTAACATTCTCTTCGGTAGCTGCTGCAAAAGTGGTACTAGTTTAGGCAATCATGACCTGGTTAGTCTTGGTGTCCAAGACTATGTCCTTTCCTTGAGTGACTGCGAGGGGTGTTGTAGGGTCCCGTGCCAGACATATTCTCTTCTCCTACCTGATCTTATGCGAGAATTGAACATAGGTGAGTCTAGTGAGATCAAGCACTCCCTCATCTAGATCCTCGGAGTTTCCCAATTCTGAGAGAGTGAAATGAGCAGGAGTTGTCCGAGGTACCTCAATGGGTGGCAACTCTTTTTGTCCCTCTGTTTCTGAGCGCGGTGTCTTACTCCCTTCGGCTCACGCTCTGTCTTGCTCTTCCTTCAATCGGCGCTCTGTCTCTGCTTTGTCCCGCTCTTCTTTCAACTGGCGTTCTGCCTCTGCTTTGTCCTGTTCTTCATTCAAATGACGCTTTGCTTCTGCTTTTTCCTACTCGTCTTTCAGCCTCTTGTTTAGCTTTAGCTTCCATTTCTCTTTGTTGGGCGGAAGGGTTGAGGCCTTTACCAGTCTTTGGTTTCTTAGATCTAGAGAACGAGGCTCCCCCCATTGCATTATCTCTTTCCTCCAGGGTCTGGTTGTCTTGTTCCTCCTGATCACTTGATTCTGCTGGATCTGTCTTTCTATCCTTGTTGTACCAGTTCTTTATTCTATCTTCGGACGGGCAGTCAGTATGCTGATAGCTCCATTTGAATTTGGCCCGCTTTTAGTGTGCGGGGATGATCCTCTTGGGATCATATGTACAGTGGGCCAAGGGAGGTAGATGAAATCCCTTTATCTGTTTGGCCTCTGCTTCTACTTCTCTGAAGTCCTTTACTGTGTAGGCACTGATGGTGAGTGGCAAGGTTGGCCATGGTTTCTTTTTGCCTTTAGTGAGGACTTTGGAGAAACCATCTGACATCTGATAACAAGTTTCTTGGAGGAGAAGCTTGCCTGTAACGAAGAGAGGCAATTCATGGGGGGTCTTGAGTGACCCAAAAACCCTGAGGAAGGTGGTATCGGTGTCTGGAAACCAGTGGGCCACTTGAGTTATCGTATCCATGACTCGCTCAGACATAGATGGGGGGTCTTGTTCGAACAACTTCACGTAGAGGGCAGGGATGAAGCTACCCGCTATTGACTCCATATATTGCTTATATCTTGAATCCCCAAACACCATGAGGTCTTTGTGAATTGGGCCGCCATTCTCTGAGTTCTAGTTATGCGACCAGCCCTCAAAATGGCATCTGAAACACACTACATCTAGGAGATAAGATGCCATGTAAAATTTTGAGGCATACCCATCATCAATTTCCAGAGCTGTAGATATGTTTGACTTGAGAGCTGCTATTATTATGTTGGCCCAGTTGAAACGGGTATCATACACAGTGATAGCGTACATTAGAGAGACCTAAGCTCCGTTGAAAAAGGTGGTGTCTGGCGGCCATACATCCTGCATAGCATTGCGGCTATGAGTTTGTAAACTTTCCTGAGACCCGCTGATGGATATTCTTGATCCTTCTTGAGTCGGAATTTTTCCGTGTCTTCCCACCATCCTTTAAACGTTTCAGATATGGGAACTGCATGAGTAGTGGCCCATTCATCATTGAAGGTTTTCTCTCGGGCAGGAAGCGCATAGTAATACTTTGCATCTTGTCCCTTTAGGTTGTCGAAAGTCTTCCCGGTGTGGTCCCGAATGACCTAGATCTTGGGGTTGACTCTCCGTGGGATCCATTCAATTATCTCGACGCATGGGAACACTGGGGGGTGGGCCCCTGCGTAGTGCAATTTGGATCGTTTAACTTGAGTATATATCTGTCGGTCAGGGAGGTCCTCCAGAAATTATGCCTGAGTGAACTCTTTTTAAATCTGGTACCAGCTCATACTGTCCCCCTTACCGAAGATGTAGGCAGTATCTCCATAGATAGGGGGAAGAGCAACAGGTCTTTCCTCCTTAGAGACTTCTATCTCGGGACTCTTGTTCCTCTTGCGGACTGCTGGCGGCCCCATGTCGCTTGAAGCCGACGAAATGGACACAAAATATAGCTCGGTTTCACTATCACCTGGCATGTTCATAAAACAATCCCACGATAAGATAGATGCCATTAATTTTGAATATGCGGGATTTTTTTACATTTGCTTAGTCATTTCCAAGGAGATGGGTTAAATTGCGACCTGGCAACCTTGTGACTGGGTTGTGGGGTCACATTGGCTTAAAAATCAGCGAAAGGGCGACTTCGCGACCCGCGACTAGGTTACGAGGTTGCGGGGTTGTTGGGTCACATTGGTTGGAGACTTTGAGGAAGTGCGACCTAGCGACTTAGCGACTCATGACTTGGTCGCAAGGTCGCTGAGTCACTGGTTCGTGTCACTCTACATCCCCATGAAATGCGACCTAGTGCTTCTTTGACTTAGTGATGAGGGCGCAAGGTCGCGGTGTCGCAATGTCGCAGGGTCGCTCTAGGGTTTTGCGGACGCAAAGCGGAACAAGGTATTAGGAAATAATATAAGGTGTCCAAAAAATCACCGCACAAGGTTGTAGGAGCCTCCACAAGTGATTTAGGTAGGAAGGGGGGAGGGGTAGGAAAGCTTCACACAAGATTCAAAGAAAACCGAGGGAGGGGAGGCTTACAGAAGGATTGCTAAAGGGTTAGGTCAAGGTCATGCATGATTAAAATAGGCTAGGTTTAGAAAATAATAGTAACATCTATC
Organism: Pinus albicaulis; assembly: GCA_034641835.2. Lineage (NCBI taxonomy): Eukaryota > Viridiplantae > Streptophyta > Pinopsida > Pinales > Pinaceae > Pinus > Pinus albicaulis. Next base: position 181,775,627 of record CM076584.1, read on the forward strand.
GTAGAAAAGAAACAATAGGAGGATAAAATGCGACCTATGCGACCCTGCTATATATAAAGGGGTTGCACGTGTGGGAAATTAATGAGGGTCGCAAGGTTGCAAATGAGCTGTGTCAGTAATATGTGCAACCCTGTGACCTAAGGGGTCGCAGGGTCGCGAATGTTTGATTTGGGACTGATGCGCGACCCAACGACTTAGCGACCCGGGGGTCACAAGGTCGTGGGGTCGCAACTCAGGAAAGTTAACCATATTAACGACTTAGTGACCTGAGGTTCAAGAAAAGGTGAACTTAGGTCTGATTCCTCTTTTCACAAGCATTAGGGGCTCCAAAATTTAAGGGTAGCAAAATTTTGGAGGGTGTTGTAGCAGCTATAACAAATGGTGATTCGCTAGTAGAACCTAGGATCTTTGCTGGTGCTTCATCGGGTGAAGGGTGGGATTGAGCCTGCTGATCCTTCCATTTCATGGGTCCCACTAGTTTTTTCCTTGGACCTTGCGTGTATGCTCCACCTATCTGCATGTCCCAGGGAGCGGGCGCATCACAATTAATTATAGGAGATTGGACGGGAAAGGTTGGAGCCTCCTCGAAGATTTCCAGGATCCAGTACAATTATTTTGTCCTCATTGTGTTGCTTTGCTGCCAACGAACCTAAAGGTCCCAATGGAGTCACTGCCTAGGAGTCACGGACGTTGCTCCGCTGCCAGCGAGCCTAGTTATTACCCTAACGGAGTCGTCGCGTTGCCTCTCTGCGCAGGAAGCCTTTCTCGATCTTTTACCCTTATTCATGTGCTAGTTTGCACTTATTTAAAATGTGTCGGGGCACTTATTTGACTGTGCTCAAGGCACTTATTTAATAGTGGAAATTTTTCCTAGGGCGGATGAGGAATCCTGACTTATTTTGCTTGCAAGAGAGGTTGCTCCTGGTCTATATGAGGACCCTTTGGTTTTTCTCGGATATCCTTTTGTCTCCTTTGGTTAGCTCTGCCCTTTTCCATCTAGTGATTGAACATACCAAGATTTTCTTTTGTATTGCAATTACCCGGGCCAGCATGCTAGGAAGGTTACTTGTGCTAGGTTCCTGAGACTTAGTTGTGTTTTCCCCACTGAATGCATATCACAGGCAAGCTCGTGTCGCTTTTGAGTTTCAGGGGTGTTTCTTCACCAGCACAGATTCCGACACAGCATTGCCAATTGAGTAACCTCTACATCCCTCCTTCACATTGGGATGCTACAGGGGACAGGGTAAATGGGATCCTGTTAGGAACAAGCATTTTATTGAAAACAAAGAAGAAACTGAGAACAAAGGCAAGAAATAACACAAAATAAAATGAAACAAAATAACAAAAGACATATGGTACAGGGTGTGATGACGGTCCTTCAGGGCTATCAGGTGAAGTAGTGTTTAAGGTCCTGCCCGTTTACTAGGAGGATCTCAATTCTCCCCTCAAGGGTCTATAGCTTGAAGGTGTGGGAGCTGATTTTTTCTTTAATCTAGAAGGGACCTGTCCACAGGGCCCGGAATTTGGAGTGCTTTCCTTTATCCTCGTGAGCTTTTTCCCACTTGAGGACCAGGTCACCTACTTCGAAATATTTGTTTCTGGCAGACTTCTTGTCAAACCATCGTTTTATCTGACATTGGTGAATGGCGAATTTTTCCTGGGTTTTCAGCCTTTCCTCCTCTAGCTTCAATAATGTGTCTATTCGGGCTTGCAAGGTAGGGAAAGGGGTGCCATGAGTCTCTTGGGATAACTGAAGGGCTGGGAGAGACAAGTTGGGAGGAAGAATAGCTTCTTTGCCATACACAAGCAAAAACAGGGAGGTTCCCAAGGATGGCTTGGGTGTGACTCGATCAGCCCACAGGGCATTAAGGAGAGCGTTATGCCAACTCCTTTGTTGGGACAACAAAGTCTTTTTGATGATGTGGATGAGGTTCTTGTTGGTTGAATCGGCTAACCCATTTCCCTGGGGGTAATAATTGGCAGAATGTTTCAGCACTATACTATTTTCTAGAGAAAAATCATATAATTTCAACGATGAGAAATATGTTCCATTATAAAAAACAAGGGAGGTTGGAACGCCAAACCTGATCATGATGCATTGGGAGATGAAGGCTATTACCTCTTGATCATTGACCTGATGCAACGGTAGCGCTTCAACCCACCTTGTGAAGTAGTCTGTGGCAGTGAGGATGTATCTATGTTGATTGGAAGGGTGCGACAAGATTTCCCCAATCACATCCAGCCCCCACTGCTAAAATGGTTCTTCCACTGCGATAGACTGTAACGGGGCCGAAGGCCGTATATCTCTATTTTCAAACTTCTGACATTGTTGGCATTTCCGAACATAGGCATGTTCATCTTTGAACAGAGTAGGCCAATAGAAACTGACACGCATGATCTTATGAGTAGTGGTATCCTTTGCATAGTGTCCACCTGTTGGACCATCATGGAGTTCTGCCAATGCTTTCTGTGCCTCATCATACTCCAAACAGCATAGCAGGGCACCGTTGTGGTGCTTGCGAAACAACTTACCCTGCACCAGCTGGTAGGATACAGCTTTCAATCTCAACCCATGTTTTTGCTGAGTGGTTAAAGTGGGGCACATGGTACCCTATTTCAGATATTGCTGGAGATCTACGTACCATGAGGAGGTAACTTTCCGGGCTGCGCTATCAGCCTAATACATGTCGATATCGTGTTCCCAATTCTCTTCTTCACTGCTCCGTGAGTCTACTGCCTCTGCAGCCATCTGACATAATCCTTGGCCCTTTAAAGTGTGTGCTGGATTTAATTCTAGGTCATATTATTGGAGGCACGTCATCCAGTTTCCTCGTCTCTCTCCCAGCTCGTGCTATACGAACAGTGAGCGAACAGAAGGGTGAGGCACGAAGACTGTGACATGATTCTTTAAAACATATGGCCTAAAGTGTTTAATTGCCTTATACACCGCGTAAGCTTGTTTGTCAATATCTGTTTAATTCAGCTCACCGCCTTATAACCCAGTGCTCATAAATGTTATAGGTCGCTCATCGTTGTTGTCATATTTCTGAGTGAGGTCGGCGGCCAAAGATGAATCTGAGGCAAAGGTATACAAGATAAAGCCTTTGTTGAAATCCAGACTATGAAGAGCGGGTGCTTTCACGATGGCTCGTTTGATGTTATCGAACACTTCTTTCTCAGGAGGATTCCATTTAAAGTTGGCGTTTTTTTTAATCATGCCTTGCAATGGTTTCACGATTTTGGTGAAATCTGATATAAATTTTCGGACGAAGTTGATTTTGTCGAGGAAAGACTGCGTAGCTTTCTTACCATTTGGGGGCGGTATCTGAGCGATGAATTTCACATGTTCTGGGTCCACTACTATGTCGTCTCGAGTTATTATGTGCCCCAACAAGTTTCCTTCGGTGACGGTGAAATTGATTTTCTTCGGGTTCAGTGAGATCCCGTATTTTTGACACCTTTCAAAAATATGCTTGAGGTGGTGTAGGTGGTCAGATCTGTGCTTTGAAAACATGGTGACATCATTAAGGTATACTACCATGCTTTTCCCAATGATTCCTCTCAAGGCGATGTCCATAGCTCTTTGGAAGGTGGCGCCAGCATTAATCAGGCCAAAGGGCATGCGTCTGAATGCGAATGTAGCCCAATTAGTCCTGAATGTGGTTTTGAGTCGATCGGGCTCAGCCACTAGTACTTGATTATACCCTGAAAACCCATCTAATAGAGAGAACATTTCCGACCCTGATACAGCTTGAAGGATTTTCTCCATAGGAGGGACCGGATAGTTGTCCTTGTCGGAGGCTCTGTTTAAATTCCGAAAGTCTACGCACAAACAAATTTCGCCAGATTTCTTGCGAACAGGGACCAAGTTCGACACCAAGGTCGAATGTCTAACTTTGAAAATTATCAGCACATCCAAGAGCTTCTTTAGTTCCTTTTGGATCATTGGTTCTAAAGCTGGGTGTACTTTTCTCAGTTTCTGTTGGAACGGCTTCACCCCTTCCTTCATGGGTATGACGTGCTGGATGATCCGTGTATCATAAGTTCGAAGGTCATCATATGTCCAGGAAAACACATCTCGGTATTTCTTAAATAATCCGATGAATTCTTGCTTCTCCTGAGAGATGCACTCATTACCCAGATTGACAAGCTTGGGATCCTTATCTGTCCCGAGGTTAATTTGTCGGTGCACTAACGTGGAAATTTGCACCTTCGTGTTTGGGGGCCCTCGGAAACGGTTCTGTAGGTCGAACAACTTTTTGAGTGACACGACCCCTTTAGGTATGGGATTTTCTTTCCGATCTCGTAGTTCCTCCTGCAAAGCTCGATCGTGATCCTCTTCTTCTATAACTGCGTCTTTGAATACATCTATATTGAGCATGAAATCCTGTACCTGTTGGTCATCATTGAAAATGCGCAAATTAGTAACATTATCTGGTATGGATGGCTTGTAAATAATTTCAATAGAAAATCCATCTCTAAGTGGGGTGAACATAGCAGCAACGTTGGTGAGTGTATCGGCTGCTGCATTATGCATTCTAAGTACAAATTTAATACCGAAGGCATCTAAAGCAGAAATTAAACGCCATACCTCTTGCTGGTAACCTTTCAGATGTGGAGACAAGAAATGGATGTTATTGCATACTTGACGAGTGATAATTTCAGAATTTCCAATTACCTTTAAACAACGAACTTTTAAATCTATGGCCTTTTGGAGTTCGAGTAGCAATGCCTCATACTCGGCTGTATTATTTGTGCACTGGAACTCTAATCGGCATGAAATTAGAAACTTGTTCTTTTGAGGGTCCAGCAAGATGCAACCTGCACCAGCCCCGTCTTGGGTTTTGGAACCGTCATAGTACAAGGTCCATGTTTCATCTTCTAGTTTGACAAGGTCGTCCGAGCACATTGGGGCTGTAATCGGGGCAGCAGTTTCTAATGGGTCTTTTGTTGAGGCGGAGGAGTTTTCAGTAACCAGAAGTAGCTCAGACTGGACGTCTTGAGTGACCAGGGATTTGGGAGTTTGATAGCACCCAAGGATTGTCTCTAAGAAACACATACCGAGCTCTTCTTGTGTGAAACTGACTAGTTCGTTAGTTGCGTCCAGGTCGGTCACAATATATTTCATGTACGACTCACTTTCGACCTGGATTTAATTATTCTTGCCCTTGTACGGGAGCCAAATGTGGGACCAATCAGTGGCAAAGTATCCCTGCAGCTTGCTGGACCAATCTCTACTCAACAGAAGGCCATAGGCTTCGACAATATCCACGATTATTATGTCGATGCACTGATGCACTCTAGAATAAGAGGATAGGCGGATAATGACATTGTTTAATTTGCCTACTATCGGGACTTGAGATCTGTCGAGTTGGATGATCCTGGCGTCAGTTTTCTCAGGGCGGATGTTTAACTTCTTGCACACGGATAAGGGCATAACATTCATGGATGCAGCAGAATCGACAAGGAAATTATGGAAATTGAAGTTAAATATCTCGAAAGAGAGGAGGAAAGGTGGTGTGGATCCCCTAGAGCTGGCATTTATGGCATTTACGATGGATTGGGGACTAGAAGTAGTTTGGGCAGAAGTGATGCTCACGTGTTTGGTTTCTGGTAGATTGGAAAAGGCCTTGAGGATAAGATCTCGTTGGTTAGCAATGTGAGCGAGCTCGTAGAGAGAAATATTGGCCTAGGTCTTCTTCATATCCTCGATAATGTTATAACTAGAGTCTGTGTGCGAGGCAAGTTCAGTGGTGGTTTTAGGGGAAACCGATGAAGCTTTAGCCTTGGGGCCTTCTTTGGGGTTAGTTGGACTAAATTTTTCAGGAGTCTTGCTTTAGTGTTCTGCATTTGGTGGCAGGATCTTCCTTAAGAAAGATTTTCTCTTTTCTTCAAATGAATGTTCAGGGACCGGGCCTTTGCTCCTCAAACCATAGTTTTGAGGGGGTTTAGATTTAGGGTCGTCGGCCAAGTTTATCCCAGACGTGTAAGGGAGAGATTCTATGTGGATGACCTCAAAAGTGAGGACAGTGGAAACCATATCCTCATCTGGGGGGGAGGCCTCTTCGTTGTCTGAAATAGCCTCCTCTTCCAGATCTCCTAGGGTTTGGTCTTCCAGAAGTTGATTCACCACAGTGGTCATACTATTAATCCACTGGGGGCAATTTTTCTCTGAGTGAGAGGCTTGATGAAAAGAACAAAAGTTTTCCTTGCTGATTTATTCAACGTTGAGACTTGCACTCGAGTTTGACGGGGGCCGGTTCACGGTGGGATTATTCTTTCTAAAGAAAGGTTTCTACGTTTTAGCAGCTGGGATAGAATCATTGTTCTTCCTCTTCAGATCAGAGACTTCGTTGGTCAGCAACTTGAGGGATTTTGTGATACTTTTGAAATCAAAGGGGTCCTTATCTTTGGCTCCGGATTTATGATTTGAGGGTTGGGTTCTCTTCGTGGTCGTTTTTTGATCATCTCATCCTTCATGGTCAATGGAACCTATGGACATCATGTCCTTTTCGACAGCAAGGGTGGTGGTGTAATTTGCTGCCAGGGTAGCTCTGGCCTCGCGCTTCACAAACATGGAAATGTCCCGTGGGAGAGCTCTTGTGTAGTAATCAATGGTAATGGAATCATCTAAGGCCATGTTTGGAGGGAATTTGTTCAATATAGTGGCGAAACGTTGATTAAAATCTTTGACCTTCTCCTTCTTCTAACATTTCAGGGTATTGAGCTCTGTGAGGAGCATCGAGGGGGTTTTATCTTCTGAGAAATTTTGTAGGAAGGTACGACGGAAGTGTTCCCACGAAGGGATGGAAGCAACAGGGAGAGACCGATACCACGTTGCTGCTTTATTTTCTAGATTATGAGGAAAAATCCGGCATGCTACATCGTCATGCTGTACTCTCATCATCTGTAAAGCCAAGCAGAAGTTGCTAATGTGATCTTCGGCCAAAGTACCTTTCTCGGGGTCGAACTTAGGGAGATGTTTTTCAGGGTGTGGGGGAATGTCATGGAGGGGGCCTTGGATACCTAAGGGGGACTGGGCCATCCAAGCCAAAGGTTGTACACGCCTGGCCCATTGGTGGCGTGGTATGTACACACGTCCCCTTTCACTTTCGGATTCGCTATCCATGCCAGACCCGGAGACCTCTCCCTCATGGTGGGACTGCATGTCTTGGTTTTTTCCACAGTTTCCTACATTTTTGATGTTTCTCCAATTGTAGAGGAAAGGGAATCTGTTTTGGTTTCGGTGTTGCTGGTGGTGGTCAACCTTTTGGCCTTGTCCATGGCCTCTGTCTCCCTTGCCTCTGATACCCTGGCCCCTCTTGGCTCCTCTCCCAGGTGGGTTGTTGGTTTGAGTGTTATCATTCAAAGCCTGGTTTGGCTAGCGGCCAGTATTGGGTTGAGGTTCTGTGATTTTGGGGCCGCCCTCTTCCGCCTCCCTAGGGCTGTCCGGGGGTTCTTCAAAATTCCGCTCAAGTGCGTCTACATAATCTTCGATCATAAGACCCACAAGCTGAGGGAGGGAGTTGACAAGGGTTCCTTGGCGAGTATGGTTAGCTATGGGAGTTCTAGGATTAGCCAAGGAACTAGTGACCGGGGCTCGCTGTAAACCCCTGACAAGGTTGCGAGCGATAGGGCGCAGGGCCCTTAGCTGATCCAAAGTAACCTCATAGTAAGGGACTTCTTCCTCCTGGGAATTTTCTAAGGGTGGAGGAATGGTATTTTCATACATGACCTCCCCTTGGGTAGTTTGTAATGGGATGTTACTTGTGTGCTAGGAGCCTGCCATTCAAGCCCTCCTTCTAGCACCAAATCTGTTGATGCGAAAATATGTCCAGCCACCAGTAAGGGATCTCCCTGGTGTAAAGTCCCAACTAGACTCTAAACCGTTTGTGATAGGGATCCCGTCCAGGGTGTGGGTCTGGCTACCACTGAATACTCCTTTTCTCATACACAAATGAACCCTGTAAACAAGTGAACGCACGATTATCCGGATGGTACAATACAAATAGTTGATGAGCCCTTAATGAACATAAAACACTGTGAATAGCTAGATGAATAAAAAAAACATGCGGGCAAGAAAAAGCTGTTAGCTGCACATTATCAAGGTTGTGTTTGTAAGGGAAAGCTGTTCGAACCACAGAAGAAACAGTTCTTTATGGTTAGAGCGCCCTTCATTTCCTTAAGCGTTTTCTGACGATGAGATAAATGTTAATAACAGAGTTGCTTAACATTTTCTATATGAACGACTTAAAATCATTAACAGACATTTGGTAAGCTGAATGTAGAAATGACATAAGTAGGAAACACGGGTGATTTAATCAGAAAGGCAACAGATACATAAGGAAAAATATTCACAATATTAACACATTAACTCCCATCAGATCCAAGAGTGGAATCACAACAAGTGCTTGTATTCATTCAATAAAGAGTGCATTCAATGCTATACAATCGCTTCTCCCTTTTGAGTGCTCGAAAAAGGGTCCCTTTACGATTCTCAGAAGGGAGTATTTATAAAACAAAATTGAACCTCGGGTATCCCTGACTTTTCGCCTTCCCGACTGTTGTTTTACTTTACGACTTGAGGGAAGTGTGACCTGTGACCCCTCAATTGATGCGACCTGCGACTTGCTTTACCTTCTGCTATTTGTGAATTGATCATGGAATTAGTTGGGTGATAGCGAGGCTCGAGACATCTATTTGTTGCTGCTCTTTGAGGTAGGTCTGCCAAGCCCAATAATCTGTAGCTACTGGGGAGATCTGAGGCGTATCTTCTCTCAATCTATGTAGACATTCGAGGGCATTCAGAATCAGAGTTTCCATTTTGACTGTGATTTGATTTGATAAGGAAGCCAATTTAGTATATATCTGGATTATTGTTATAATGAATTGAACCATTTTTTCTCTTGACGCTGGCAAGTCTTGTGAGGCATCTGCTTTCCTTATGGGTGGTAAAAATGTTTGAATATCATTGAAGACTTCTTCCCATGTTTTCTCTTCTCCAAGTGCACCCAGAGAAGGGATGTGGTGTACCTCGGCCATTGAGTCGATGCCACTAATCAAATGTTCATATGTTGACATTACCTTCTCTAGATCCTTGATGAGCTTTTCCTTAGATTGTACCTTCATTCGAAACTGAACTTTGTCGTTCTGGGTAGCAATCCAATCTCTTATAGGAAATGTGGCCGAGGCTTGTGGATACCTGTTAGACCACTCCAATATCTTGTCTAATGTCGTAGAGGCTTCTTTTAGTTGCGTGTTCCTCCTTTTAGTTTCATCCTGTGCTTTTAGTAGAGGTGTTACAGTTTGCTTTATGGTAAACATTTGTTCATATACCTGCGTCATGGAAGCCTCCAAAGTGTCTAGCTCTCCCTATATAGTGATGGAAATTTCATTAGCTGGTGTGCCCCTGGCTTGAAATTGTATGACCTCCTCTTGCAGTGCCTTCTTTTCTTACTCTGCTTGGGCCGTCTTGAGTTCATATGCCTTCAGTTTGTTCTGTAAGGATAGGATCTCTCTGCTCATCCTGCTAACGTTCTCTTCGGTAGTTGCTGCAAAAGCAGTACTGGCTGAGGCAATCATGACCAGGTTAGTCCTAGTGTCCAATACTATGTCCTTTCCTTGAGTGACTGCGAGGGGCGCTGCAGGGTCTTGTGCCAGACATCTTCTCTTCTCCCGCCTGATCTTATGTGAGAATTGATCATAGGTGAGTCTAGTGAGATCAAGCACTCCCTCATCTAGATCCTCGGAGGTTCCCAATTCTAAGAGAGTGAAACAGGCAGGAGTTGTCTGAGGTACTTCAATGGGTGGAAACTTTGTTTGTCCCTCTGTTTCTGAGCGCAGTGTCTTACTCCCTTCGGCTCACGCTTTGTCTTGCTCTTCCTTCAATCAACATTCTATCTCTGCTTTGTCTTGCTCTTCTTTCAACCGGCGTTCTGCCTCTACCTTGTCCTATTCTTCTTTCAACCGGTGCTCTGCTTCTGCCTTGTCCTACTCATCTTTCAGCCGACGCTCTGCTTCTGCTTTTTCTTCCTCCTCCTTCTTCCTCCGTTCCTCTTGCCGTTTCTTGCGGTTTTCCTCTGCGCGCTTCTTCTTTTGCTTTTCCTTCATCTGCTTATTTCCTTTGTCCTCTTCTTCCCTTGCCTTTTCCTCGGCCTCCTGTTTAGCTTTTGCCTCATCTTCTCTTGCCCTCTTTTCGGCCTCTTATTTAGCTTTGGCTTCCATTTCTCTTTGTTGGGTGGAAGGGTTGAGGCCTATACCAGTCTTTGGTTTCTTAGATCTCGAGGATGAGGCTCCCCCAATTGCATTAGCTCTTTCCTCCAGGGTCTGGTTGTCCTGTTCCTCCTGATCACTTGATTATGCTGGAGTTGTCTTTCTATCCTTGTTGTAATAGTTCTTTATTATGTCTTTGGATGGGAAATCAGTATGCTAATAGCTCCATTTGAATTTGGCCCGCTTGCAGTGTGCGGGGATGATCCTCTCGGGATGATATGTATGGTGGGCCAAGGGAGGTAGATGGAATCCATTTATCTGTTCGGCATCTACTTCTACTTCTCTGAAGTTATTTACCGTGTAGGCACGGGTGGTGAGTGGAAAGGTTGGCCATGGTTTCTTTTTGCCTTTAGTGAGGACTTTGGAGAAACTGCCTGACATCTGATAACAAGTTTCTTGGAGGAGAAGCTTGTCTGTAACGAAGTGAGGCATTGCATGGGGGGTCTTAAGTGACCCAAAAACTCAGAGGAAGATGGTACCGGTGTCTGGAAACCAGTGGGCCACCTGATTTATCGTATCCATGGATTGCTTGGACATACATGGGGGGTATTGTTTGAACAACTTCACGTAGAGGGCGAGGAAGAAGCTACCCGCTATTGACTCCATATCTTGCTTATATATTGAATCCAAAAACACCATTAGGTATTTGTGAATTGGGCCACCATTCTCTAAGTTCCAGTTATGCGACCACCCGTCAAAATGGCATCTCGCACACACTGTATCTAGGAGATGAGATGCCATGTAAAATTCCGAGGCATACCCTTCATCGGGCGCCAGAGTTGCATATATGTTTGACTTGAGAGCTTCTATTATTATGTTGGCCCAATTGAAATGGGTATCGTACACGGTGATAGCGTACATTAGAGAGACCCAAGCACCGTTGAAGAAGGTGGCATTTGGGCGGCCATACATCCTGCATAACATTGTGGCTACGAGTTTGTAAACTTTCTTGAGACCCACTGTCGGATATTCTTGATCCTTCTTGAGTAGGGATTTTTCCGGGTCCTCCCACCATCCTTTCAACATTTCAGATATGGGAACTGCATGAGTAGTGGCCCATTCATCATTGGAGGTCTGCTCTCAGGCAGGAAGTGCATAGTAATACTCTGCATCTTGTCCCTTTAGGTTGGAAAAAGTCTTCTCGGGGTGGTCTCGAATGACCCAGATCTTGGGTTTGACTCTTCGTAGGATCCATTAAATTATCTCGGCGCATAGGAACACCGAGGGGTGGGCCCCTGCATAGTGAAATTTGGATCGTTTAACTTGAGTATATATCTGTCGGTCAGGGATGTCCTCCAGAAATTCTGCCTGAGTGAACTCTTTTTAAATCTGGTACCAGCTCATACTGTCCCCCTTACCGAAGATGCAGGTTGTATCTCCATAGATAGGGGGAAGAACAACAGGTCTTTCCTCTTCAAAGAATTCTATCTTGGGACTCTTGTTCCTCTTGCAGACTGCTGGTAGCCCCATGTCACTTAAAGCCGATGAAATGGACACAAACTCTAGCTTGGCTTTAATATCACCTGGCATGATCATAAAACAATCCCACGATAAGATAGATGCCATTAATTTTGAATATGCGGGCCGTTTCTACATCTACTTAGTCATTTCCAAGGAGATGGGTTAACTTGCGACCTTGTGACTGGGTTGTGGGGTCGCATTGGCTTTAAACTCGGGGGAAGGGCGACTTCGCGACCCGCGACTAGGTCACGAGGTCGCGTTGTTCGGAAACTTTGAGAAAGTGCGACCTAGCGACTTAGCAACTCGCGACTTGGTCGCAAGGTCGCTGAGTCACTGGGTCCTGTCACTCTACATCCCCATGAAATGCAACCTAGTCCTTATTTTACTTAGCGATGAGGGCGCAAGGTCTCGGGGTCGCTCTAGGGTTTTACAAATGCGCGGTAGAACAAGGTCTTTGGAAAGAATATAAGGTGTCCAAAAAATCACCGCACAAGGTTGTAGGAGCCTCCACAAGTGATTTAGGCAGGGTTTTAGGAAGGGGGGAGGGGTAGGCAAGATTTACACAAGATTTGAAGAAAATCGAGGGAGGGGAGGCTTGCAGAAGGATTGCTAAGGGGTTAGGTCAAGGTCATGCAGGGTTAAAATAGGCTAGGTTTAGAAAATAATAGTAACAACTATCCTAGAAAAGAAACAATAGGAGGATTAGGCACTTACCCAGGAAAATCTTGCTCCAGCTGGCTTGTTAGAGGCGTTTTTTCTCTCTTTCGCGTAGGTCAAATGCGACCTATGCGACCCTTCTATATATAAAGTGGTCGCACGTGTGGGAAATTAATGAGGGTCGCAAGGTCGCGGATGAGCTGCATCAGTAATATGTGTGACCTTGCGACTATACAACCTTGTGACCTAAGGGGTCGCAGGGTCGCGAGGTCGCAGATGTTTGATTTGGGACTGATGCACTACCCAGCGACTTAGCGACCTGGAGGTCGCAAGGTCGCGGGGTCGCAATTCAGGAAAATTAAACATATTAGCGACTTAGCGACCTTAGGTTCAAGAAAAGGTGAATTTAGGTCTGATTCTTCTTTTCACAAGCATTAGGGGCTCAAAAATTTAAGGGGAGCAAAATTTTGGAGGGTGTTGTAGTAGCTACAACAAACCCCTATGGACAAAATCCTCTGGGACAGAACATATAGCGTCAAAATTTCTCCCAATCTGGTTGGAATCCCAATACTGGTCTTTATCAAAGGCTTGCAATGCCTTGCAATCCGCAGTTGCCTTTTCTCACTACGTTGGAATTTCCCGATGTGTCGAAGTTGACAAATGATCCTATCCTTCATAATCCATATTGGCCTCCAGTTCTGGCTAAAATCCTTGGCTATTGTCCCAAATTTGAATGCAAGTCCGAAGAAGACCCCCAAGCGCATGCTATGACATACCATCTTTAGTGCTCCTCTAACTCTTGGGTTGATGGTTCGATTCGGCTACGTCTTTTCCGAAGGAATCTCACTGGTGTCACTGCAAAGTGGTACATTGAATTCTCCCATGACATCTTTCAAGATTTAAACTCTCTTTTCGTGGCATTTCTCGCGCACTTTCATTTTCCAGTTCGTTATGAAACTGGGATGCACCTCCTAACATCCTTGAAACATGATCGAGCTACTCATATCTCCGATCATATTCATGAGTGGAGGCAGCTTCATTGTTTGATCAAGTTTGAGATTCCTGATCAACTTCCAACTGATTGGTTCACTACCTCTTTTATCGGTCTGATTAATAAGGACATCGCTATGGGGGCATGTGTTACTGAGGAACAAGCCATCGCTTGTGCCCAGTACCTCGATCTCATGTACTCTTAATTCGGCACATTGTATGAACTATTGCATTATGCTCCACGACATGGAACTACCAAAGCACCGACGACACCATTTGTCAACGGTATCATTGTTTCTGTGTCTCAGAATTCTTGTAAGTCTTCTCCAAATCATGCGAAGAAAAAATATACTTCTTCCACTGATACTACTTCTCAGCCACCTCCGAATCCTGGTAAGACCGCAGAAGTGAATGTCGTCAAGTCAACACCGGCAGATAAAGCTTCCAAGGGTAAGAAGAAGGGTAAAGGTAAGGCCAAAGTTGATACCCTGAAATAGGATTCCTTGGAACCTAATGCTGATGATGGTTTGAAACATAAACTAAAGTACCCTTGTCTCATTCATGACAATAAGCATTACAACAAGGAATATCCATGATGGGCCGAGGTGAGTCGATTGCTCAACGACACTCAAGGCACTCCAGTTGTTCTCAAAGAACCATTCCCATCGTAGCAAACTCAGATGGTGGAGCAACCTCATTCCTCCACCCCTTTTGGCTCTTGGGTCTTCATGATGAATGGTCCCACACCCATCTCTATTTCTACCCGATCGAAAGACTATACCGAACCGCATTAGGCAGCAGGGAAAGAGATCGCTGATGGTCCTCCTCCCCTGCCCGCTTCTGGTTCTCTTCACATTGAAAGGCCCAGTACTGAGCCTGTTGTACGGTCGCCTTCTAAAGGTTTACTATGAAATTCTTCCTATAATCCAACTTCCCGTGCCGCTCAGCATTACATTATTGTTGAGGATTTGGCTCATGCACCATCCGCCATGTATGTGTTGGAAGTACTTCAGAGATGTCCGTAACAACATAAGGCTTTGCTATCTGATATTAGAGTGGTTGACCCTCTCAATTCCAGTCTTACCACTTTCGATTTGGAAAATTTCATCCCACGTCTCCCTCACCAACTTGCACTAATCATTCAAGTTGGGATTAATGGAAAGAATATCCATCGAGCGGTCATTGACAAGGGTGCATCTACTTGCATCATGTCTTCTGCATGCTGGAAAGCCCTTGGTTCTCCAGCCCTCAATAAATCTCCCAATTTGTTAGAAGCTTTTGACGGAAGGGAATCTCGCCCTCTTGGTGTTCTCGCTATTTTACTTATTACGTTAGAAGGGAAAACGGTTAACGTTGAGGTTGAAGTTGTTGACTCCAAAATCAATTATAATCTTCTACTTAGTCGCAATTGGACTCACACTATGCTATGCATCCCATTCACTCTCTTTTGTGTTCTTCGATTTCCGCACGAAGGAAATATCATCACTATTGATCAGTTGCCCTTTTTCACTTCTACGTGTTCCAAAAGCAATGTTCCATATGTAGATCGTATTCCTATGCCTTATTAGAGCATAGGGATGAGACTTTTCAAAGATCCCACTTTTGTGGGTCTTTTTTCTCTTCCTCCACCCAACACCGCTCAGTTTAAAATGATCTCCACATCCTCTTATCCATGGATCATCCCTTCGCCTGAGTAGATTGATTCATTTGGTGACGCGATGCCGTTGAGCCCAATAGAAATTGATTATTGTGAAATTATTTCAGCTTCGGTTCCTTCTCCCTCTGATCATACTCCTTTGAGTGTGTCTCTTGACATGTATTCTCAATTCCCTTGGCTCGGTGCTTCAGATTCTCCCAATCCCTTGAATGATATATTTCCCACTTATGAGGCCATCATGGAAACCATGTCTCTCGAGGATCCTCCTTGGTACGATAGTCATCATCGTTCCTCTTTTATGCCTAGCCTTGGGGCCATGTCTACTTGTCTTGAGAAGTTCTCTTCCCAAGCTCCTTCCCACCCGCTTCAAATTCCCATCTTGACACATGAAGTTTTCGCGGAAGGTAACCTGGGAAACATTACGCAAAGGATGCCTATTGAAATCTCCATTAAACCAAGGGTTTTCGAGAACATCCACATTGGGGTGACCTTTTCTCCTGATGAGATCAAGGTCTATACTAGTCTCTTCCTCGAGTTTCAAGACGTTTTCACTTGGTCCTATGAAGAAATGCCCGACATCGATCTGGGTATTGTTGTGCACGAGATCCCTACTTATCCTGACATGAAGCCTGTTGTCCAACGTCTTCGTCCTGTTCACCCTAGAAAGGTAGCCACCATTAAGGGAGAAGTTGAAAAACTTCTTAAAGATGGCTTCATTTATCCGATCCCCTTGACAGAATGGGTTTCTAACATCGCTCCCGTGGATAAAAAATAGGGTACTATTCGTGTTTGTGTGGATTACTGTGACATCATCCGCGCTTGTCCTAAGGATAGCTATCCCACTCCTTTCATAGACCAGATCATTGACGAATGTGCTGGGAGTGAGATCTTTTCCCTTACGGATGGGTTCTATGGTTACAACCAGATCAATATTCTTCAAGATGATCAACACAAGACCACCTTTATCTGTCCATGGGGCACTTTCGCATACAAGAAGCTCCCTTTTGGTCTTAAGAATGCTGGGCCCACATTTCGACAAGCAATGTCGTATGCTTTCCATGATATTAAGCACATTGTTCAACCTTACCTGGATGACCTTCCGACTCATTCTGCTAAGTGTAAGGACCACCGAGATCACTTTCTCAAATATTTCTTCGTTGTAGATGCTATAACATTCAGCTTAATCTGCATAAGTGTGTCTTCTGCGTTGATTCTAGTAGACTCCTACGGTTTATCGTCTCCAAATATGGAATTCGTCGCAACCCTCTTAAGGTCAAAGCTATTGTTAATATCCCCTCCCCTTCCTCTTTACATCAGTTGCGGAGTTTGCAAGGGAAAGCTAATTTCCTGCACTGTTTTATCTCAAATTATTCTGTAGTAGCCAAAGGCATCACGCGATTTCTCAAGCAAGCCGTCTCATTCCTCTAGAATGAGATCGCCCAAAAATATTTTGATGCACTGAAGACATTACTTATCAATGCTCCTCTATTGCGTCCTCCCAATTATCATCGCGATTACTCCCTCTTATTGGTTGTCGCATTTAGCACTATTGCCATGGTTCTGGTACAGGACGATGATAATGGTGATGAGCACGTCATTTATTATTTGAGCCGTAATCTTCTCGATACCGAAACACATTACGCACATGTTGAGAAATTGGCGTTGGCTGCTATTCAAGCTGTCCAACGTTTTCTCCATTATATCTTGCTTCGCACAGTAATCGTGATTTCTGATTGCAACCCCATGACCTATATACTGACTCGAAAATTACTGTGGGGAAAATACTCAAAGTGGATCGTTATCCCCCAAGAGTTCAATTTGGAATTCACTACTGCCAAATCGAAGAAATCATTGGTTTTGCGGATTTGATTTTCTCTTTACTGTCTGCCTCTGCTCCCTCTGGTTGTTAGGAATGCATTCTGGACGACACCCTTTTTCTCATTACCACCCTTGATCCATGGTACAGTGATATCATCGTCTATCTCCAGACTTCCACTTTCCGATCCGAGTTGACGAAGGATGCTCATCGACGCACACGCCATCATTCGCAACCTTATCGCATAGTCAGAGATACTCTATACCGCTTCGGGGCTGATTCTGTTTTCCACCGGTATTTAACCCTCGAGGAAGCTGAAAAAGTCCTCAATGACTACCATTCTGGTGCATGTGGCGGTCACATGTTTGGATATGCCACTGCAAAAAAGATCCTTCGTGCTGGATATTTCTGGCTTACCATTTTTAAAGATTGCATTGTTGCTGTATGTAAGTGTCATGATTGCTAAATTGACCAGTGCAAGATGCATGTGCCACCCGCTCACCTCCATCCTGTCATTACCGTTGGTCCCTTTGCGAAGTGGGGCATTGATTTTATGACGTGTAACCCTCACTCGGCCGGGGGGCATGCTTATATTATCGTAGCCGTGGACTACTTCACTAAATGGGCCGAAGCAATGCCTACACTCACAACTGACGGTAAGATGACTGCACAATTTTTGTTCAATCATGTCATTACCAGTTTTGGTGTCCCTCAAGCCATTGTCACTGATCATGGCTCTCATTTTCTCCATTACATGATGGCTGAGTTGACTTCTAAGTTGGGTCTGTGTCATGATAGCTCAATGCCATACTACCCTCATGACAATGGCCAGGTTGAAGCCGTGAACAAGGTTCTAGTCACTATGCTTCAATGTACGATTGGGATGCACAAGTCCAACTGGCATCTCATGTTGTTTTCATCTCTTTGGGCTTACCGAACCTCGGTGAAGGATGCAACCGGATTCACTCAATTCCATCGTGATATGGTCTGGAAGCTACCCTTCTGATTGAATGCGAAATCCATTCTCTCAAGATAGCTATTGAATTACTGCCTAATACCTCACCTGAGGAAGAGCGTCTTCTATATTTGGAGAGGCTTGATGAAAATCACCGCTTTTCTACCTAGTTATAGAAGCACAGAAAAAGTGGGTGAAAGCTCATTTTGATAAGACAGTTCCCCCTCGTACCTTTGTAGAAGGAGACCTAGTCCTCTTGTATGACCAAGCTCATGATAAGACGGGGGCAAGAAAATTCAAACCCATGTGCCATGGGCCCTATATCGTTAAGTGCATTTTGCAGAACGAGGCTTATGAGTTGATTGACTATGAAGGCTATCCTTTGAATCAACCCAGAAATGGGTTGTACCTCAAAAAATATTATGCATGAGTTTTTCGTGCATGTCCTTCAGTACATAAGTGTGTTTTTCATTTTTGTACATTTTGTTTGGCTTGGTGTGCTTTGCGAGCATTTTTTCCTGCTTATTATGGTGTTTCTTACTGTTTAGATGTTTTTCACTCCTTATGTTGGTTTCGCGGATGGTGCCTCCGCCAGTACCCGGAATATGTCTTCCACAGCCTGGGTGATTTATAATCCTAATGGTGAGTTGATAGACCTTGAAGGTATTTTTCTAGGACGAACAACAAACATTGTCGCTAAATATAGTGCTGTCATTAAACTCTTAACCGAGGCCATTGCTCTCAACATTCATACATTAATTGTTAACCTAGACTCTCAGCTTGTTGTTCTTTAGCTTAATGGGCATTACTCTGTTAGAAATCCTCAAATTTTAAGGTTGTATTTGCGTGTTCGTTTATTAGAAAGGAATTTTGATTATATCACATATCAGCATATTCCTAGACGAATGAATGCATTAACTAATGTAGTAGCCAATATTGTATTAGATAGACATTTGCGTAATTTGTAAAAGAATCATCATTACATAACAAGCTCTAGACAGGAAAATAAGCACACACACACACACACACACACACACACACATATATATATATCGAGTGTTTGCATCCACGTGCATCATAAGTTCAAAAAATATGTGTGTTTTGGTTACATCCCAAGACATCATGTCTCTCAAAAAAATATGCATAAATAAAAACCTAGGCGTCTAGTCATCATGATGCTCATGATAGCATGTCGCTGCACACACAAGCCGCCTCAGTAAGCGGTGGATGCGGTTAGACACCCCCGTAGTATGCCTCTGGTATGCCCGAGGAACATCATCGAATCTTGCGTAATCTAGGATTCCGCTGGTGAGTCCCTCCAAGTTGCGCATGATCTCCTCCTCCTCGCTTCCCTCAGCATGAGGGGCTGCCTCAAAATCACGCGGAACTCTCCGTGCTATAGGAGACATCCCTGCAGGTCTCTCTGGGCCAACATCTGCAATACATGGATTAAAAAAAAGAAAAAAAGAAAAAAAGAAGAATAGTTTTTACCCAATGCTTCATCCCAATCCTCTCCTTTTGAGAGACATGATGTCTTGGGTGATCCTCCACAATGAGAAGCTCCTTCACAATGATGATTTGTCGGCGGAGCCAGTCAAAGAATTCTGGCCTCCATGACATATGTTGACCACCTCTAGATTGAGGCATTAACCCTGCCCAACGGACCATCTGTGGCTCTCGTGCTAGTGGCGCAAGCACTATTACCTCATGGAGTTGAAATATTGGCAACCGTTCTAGGATGAATAATACCAAGATGGACCCATAACCAAATTGTTTTAGCTTTCCATTCTTGCACTTTGTCAATTGGCGCTTCAGGTTGATTGTTACGGCTTTTGCCCAGTTGAAAATGGTTGGAGTCATACAATACACGGCAAGTTGAAGCTGTGTTTTTGTAACTTCGTGAGGTGCTTCAGATCTAGTAACCCATGTTATAGTATGCAACACTACTTTTAGTGCCAGATCGGGTCTTGTCTGGATATCTATTTTTCTGCTCTTTGATCCTTTCTTTGCTCCTAGGAAAACTCTGCCTATGAGCATGCTCATGTTTTCCATCGTAGGACGAGTACCTTTCAGGATTGGTGCTGCTCCCCTCCATGATAATCGAGTGATGAAATATATTTCAGAGACTTATATCTCCAACTCTTGATCGTGAATGATAAATCTTTCTTGATCTATGTCCCACACACTGACCAGATACTGTAGTAACTCCAGCTGAGCTCGAAGACACGGTGCCATGAGGAATTTTAAGAGCCCACAATCTCTTAGGGCATTCATGCATCCCACACTTCTCATGGCTAGCTCATCTTCCTCCCCGTGCTCTCTTTCCTTCCATTCAATGACCATTTTTTATTTTAATCACCTGCAAAATAATCATTGGGGTTTTCATTAGTCAAATCATCAACTTTTGAATTGTTTAAAACAGGTTATTTATCAAAATTTTTGACCAAAATTGGTTGCAGTGATTGGTGCGGCTATTTAAAAAAAATAGCACCAAATGGCACCTCCCCGTTAAAATTTTAGGTGGGTTGGCACAACTCCGTGCCTGGAACCCGCATCGACCACTGCGCCCAACCTTGAACAAAAATCCCCCCCAAAAGCATAAAAATTGAGAATGTAGGAAATGAAATCGAGCTTAAAATGTAGGCAAGGATAAGAGCTCTTACCTGAAGAAAACAGATTCGCGATTGATCTCCTGGATTTCCCACTGCTAGCTGCACAAGATCACAGTTAAAAATGGTAAAATGCTCACAAGAAGTGAAAAGGTGAAAACTAATTTATTTTTACTATTTCTGTCATTTTATAACCTTTTCGAAACCTTAATTAGGTTTTTGAGCTTATTTTTCGATTGTTTTAATATTTTATCTTGAAAAATGGGGTTTACGTGCATTTCTTTTGAAGCAACAATTTCTAAACATGATGATTATGAAGTGACGAGTTGTATTTTATTAAATTTTCAGACTCGGTAAAAACACGAAAAAGTCACCCACCGGAGTCATCTTTCAGCTCTTTTTTGAATCTTTAAGGTTGAAAAGATTGCTAAGACTCTTGTCATTTTGAAGTCGTTAAATGCTGCGAAACGTCATCTGCCTAGTATACGTTTACCCCATTTTCGGGGTGGGACATATTATTTACGAAAAAGGAATACCTTAGCCAATCCCGACTAAGAGGTTCTCCCAGATATTATTCTCTACCTTTTCGTATCTATGAGACTACTTACGAAAAAGGATCTGCTGGAGTTTTATTTTCCGCTTCTTTTCAAACTCTCTAAACATGAAAAGATGTCGAGTTCTTCCTTTGTCAGACTCGTTAAAACCTAAATGACATCGGAAATCGTCACCATGATGTAATCGAGTTCCTCCTTCCTAGGGCTCGTAAAATGTACTAGGATGGATTTTTCCAGAGGAAAAACTTAATTGACAAGCATATGCTATCCCCTTCAGGCTTGTTTCCAAAAATAATTGGGGTAATCACCAGAAATGGTGGGGGGAAATGGAACCAGTTCTCAATCGTGTCGGCAATATGTCACTCTTGAACATGACACTTGTCTGCAATTTGTGTTAGGTTGGGGACATCCCATTCATCATTTTTCCTCCATGGGTTTGGGTTATCTGTTTTGGCCTCTCATATGCTCTTTTCCACGTCATCATGACCTCATAGCCCTTGATGTCAAATACTACCAAATTCCAGAGTCATGTTGCCAATATATTCAAGAGAAGTTTCCTTTTGTAGTATTCAACCCCTAATCCTATGTTTAGTCCTGATTCACCATCATCTTATTCCTCTATCTTGTTTCGATGATGTGGGAAACATTATGGCCCTCCTTCGACCAGGTCACTTCTTGTCGACTTTAGGTCATTATCCAAGAAGTTGATCTAAAAACTCCCTTCCGGTACCTTGGAGCATGCATTCCTCAATGGAAAGTTCTTCGCATTCGACGAGAGGTCCTCATCATTGGCTTTCGATCGAGTGATTTCACGGGTGTTCGAATCCATATCACTGTTCACATATCGTGGATTGTACTAGTTGTTTCTTGACAGCCATTTCCATTATTGGTGGTTTCTCTCGCGCCTGTTAGCAACTTTCATCATTGGCTAGTAATTAGGTGACTTTCTTGCATGTTCGACTTCAACTCACTCATTCGAATGCTTGAATTTGTACTTGTTCGGGTTGAGATGGAGCACAAGACCCTGTGTTTTGTCTGATGAAATCCAAGTTGCGACGATTTGGTTTATGATGACTATATGCATGAATCTTCTGATTGGATGGATAAGAACATATGTGACTCTATTTGATGATCCTTCTTACTAGATGGCTGCGTCCATACCTCAGATTTTATTTTTATATGTACTCTATTATGGATAGCTATGCCCATACCACATATTAATATATCATAGATATCGATTGTACTTGTTCTTGCAGGTCTTCCAACAACGACATTTGGTTCAGGCATGTTCTCATAAATCATTTTACCCCTCCCTCTCTCTTGGACCTCATGCTTTAGGGGGCATCTATTATATAGTATTTTATCACCATCCCTGAAATCCCCATCCCTAACATTGGAGGACCATTTTAGTGACTTCTGTGTATTGTCATACCTTGCTATAAGTATCATTGCATCCCTTGGCATGTCAAGAACATTTTCCCTGTTGATCATTCCTCAAGCAGACTCTAAAAAACATGTGATTTTGGGTTGGCGCCCTACTCCGTGCTCATTGGCGGTATGTCTTAGAAGGGCGCCTGAGCCGAGCTATTTTTGGAATTTTTTTTAAATAGAAATGAAGTTTCCATGCCTAACCACTTCGTGAGCGGAGTCATCATGGTTTGTTAGACTGAATAATGTCGAAATCCTCCCTTTGGCTTATTGTTTCCTATAATTGTGCAACTCCCCAAAGGGATAAAACCTTCCTCCATCTTATGAGGGATCCCAAACAACCTCCTCCTCTCCTATAAATACTTCCTTCTCACATTGTTTAAGCTAGATGAATAGTCATTACTATAGCTGGTGTGTAGAAGAAGGCAGAGAATAACCCCTTGTCGAGAGAGAGTTTAGTCCCATTGCCCCACCAAGTCCAATCCCCAATGAATGCTTGATACATGCTCGACTGAACCCATCGAAGGAGGCTGCAACGTCAAGGCATCAAGGTTGTAAACTTGTTTTCTGGTTCCAATTTTGTGTTTAAACAGATGAAAAATGTTTGATTCTCCTTAACCAATCGAATAGCTGTAAATGAAAGTATGTTTTCGCATGCTGTCATCATTCACTTGATATTTGTGCAGGTACACAGACATTATCACTGAAGGACCACGACATGTGAAGACAAAGATCGGAGGACCGTTGCTACAAGCTACGATAAGAGCATTGGACCAAGGTAGGTCATCTATCCCATCTCACTTTTCATTTATAATATAGGAATCCAAAAGTCCAGCATGTTCCCTTGTTTCTAGACCCACCCCAGGGCTAGAGGGATCACCTCTATCCGCAGAGAGGATTTTCCTGCTCAACAAGAAGACTTTATCTTCCTGCCAAATGTGGAAGAGTTCTAAGAACTGCACTAAACATTCCAATGTTGGTGGTAATACTTAAACCAACTCCTTATGCCAAAATTTCAGGGAGCACATTCAGTCTAGTGTTTCCACGCATATTATGCATGTCTTGTATTACAAATCTCTTCTTGGATTCATACATACCCCTTTGGATTAAGGGGGGGGGGGGGGGGGATGTTGGACACGTAATCCGCTAAGGGTTAAGGTGTGGTAGTTGGACAGTCAAAGGGAGTCCAAGAGACCTTGGAATATGGAAATCCAAGAGTGTCACCAATGTAATATAAATGTATATCATTGTGAATAATATAGAAATCTCATGATTATCTTTCTTCTTCCGTCTATTCCATGTGTGTGTCTAACATATATGACCCAAATATTCCACTTCCTGTACTCCAAAGAAACATTTGGAGGATTTTGTAGACAATTGTTTCTCCTACAATAATTTTAGCACACTTTAAAATTGTTGAACATAATCTTTGCACGACTTTCTATAGATTTGTATATCATCAGAAAATACTTGCACAAATTTTCTAAGTAAGGGTTTGAAAGTGGAATTCATCAAACCCTGAAATGCGGAAGGTGAATTATTAAGGCCAAAAGGCATGAACAAAAAATCACAATGACCTTCATGATTTCTAAATCTTGTTTTCATAATGTCTTTTGTCTTCATTCTAATTTGATGATATCATGAATGAAGATTTAGCTTCATGAAGTAAATTTATCCACATAGTTCATCGAAAAATTCAACAATGACAGGAATGGGAAAGTTATCTTTAATAGTGATCTTGTTTAGGTGTCGATAATCCGAACACAAACACCATGATCCATACTTCTTGTGCACCAATACTACTCAAGAAGAGAAAGAACTTTGACTAGGTTGAATTATACTTGCCTTTATAATTTTTGCAACCATATGTTCAATTTCACTCTTCTGGGCATAAGGATATTAGTAAGGTATAATGTTTGGAGGAAGACTTTTGGAATCAAGTGAATAACATGACAATGATCATGAATAGGTGGGAGAACTTTGGGAGTCTAAAACACCTTGGAATGATTATTAAGGACTCTTTGGATATCTAGAGAAATGGATGACTTAGAAATTTGAGCATATAGTGAACACAATTGTGCAATTACCCTCATTGTTCCTTCTTCAAAAGCTGTGTCATTCCATGAGAGCTAATTATCTTCCGAAGTTTCCCTACGATACCCCTTAAGTCATCCTTTCCTTCTGAGAAATTTTCAAGAAAAGTTCTTGAAAATTAAAATCTATCATCCCCAAAGATTGTAACCATTGGATTCCTAATACAACATTTGCACCATCCATTGGAATGGCAAGAATTGGACTATTCAATACATATTCCCCCATGTTTAGATGGATAATATGGCACTTCATTGAGCAATTTATAGTTCCTCCCTTTGCAATCATCATTTGACACTTTGTTGTTGGGTATAGAAAGAAATTGAAATACTTGGCTATCTTACAATGAATAAAATTATGAGTGCTACTTGAATCAATCAACACTATTACATTTTTATTTTTGATAGATCCTTCTATCTTGAGATTTTTAGGAGTGGTAAATCCCACCAATGCATTACAATATATATTTGGATTAATTTCTTCTTTTTCAACTCCCGGGGTTGGTTCTTGGTGTATATCTTATTCTTTTGATGTTTCTTGTTCCTTTTCTTCCTCCTCTTCACAATCTACGTAAAATAATTTCTTCTCAACACACTTATGACCTTTAGTGTATTTTCTATCACAGCTGTAAGAAATCACTTTTGCTCTTTTTTGTTAGCCCAACTCTCTCATAAAAACAATAAAAAGTCCAAAATATTAAAAATAATTTAAATCATAAAAGTTGGATTTATTCCTACTTTTCTAGAAAGGGTTAGTTCCTCAATCTAGGGAATTTGTTTAGGTCTAGTTGGTTGAGAGATTCTCTCCAGCTAGTTAGGCTCCTAGATTAGTGTGTGGTTGAGATATTCACTCAACGAAAGTGATTGTGTCCAAGATAAACACATTATCTTGAGACATTATCTTGATGTATTTATATTTGTATCATTATCATTATTTTATATGAGTGAGGAATACAATACATTGAGGCTTGTGAAGCCTTTTCAGCCATGTTGATGTCTCTGATATTTTATTCATGTTTATTTTAATATCTTCATTTGGTATCAAATCTTGGTGTGATGTGACCATTGTTTGAGGGTCGAGACCTATGTGAAGACTTTTTTATGTAGGAAAATCCTCTCTGCGGACAGAGACGATCCCTCTAGCCCTGGGATGGGTCTAGTAACAAAGGGAACAATCTAACACCTACTTTCCTAGATTGTAAATGAACACAGATCGTATGGAGATGGCCTACCTTGATCTGATGCTGCTCCTCGTTCAAGTCCTTTGATCCTTGCTCTTATTAGTTAGATCCTCACTGTCATCAATGCTTATTTACCTGCACAAGAGATCAAACTACAGAAAAAATGAAAGGAAAACATGTATTTTAGATAAATAATCTATCTATTTGATCAAGGGAAACTAGAAATCTAATCATCCACCATGGACAATAGTGGAAAGTAAGAATCGGTTGTATCATATTAATATAGTAGGAGGAGTTACAACCTGCGCCTTGAGGTTGAAGCTCTCCTTCAATGGGTTTGAATCTAGGCATGTCTCTAAAATCGCTCGTTTCAACTTGGTACAAAAAGGCCAAAGGTCTCAACTCTCCTTCAATGCATATAGGAACAATTATCTCTATGTTGTTCTTATATCTCTCTTATAAATAGCAAAGGTATGGGAGGATGTCCATTTTACCGTGAAGGGAGAGGGAACATGGATCCACTTAAGGTGGGTAAATGGTTTATCTCCTTGGGCGGTTCCTCTTTTTTGGGAAAAATTAGCCCAAAGGGGGAAGTTCAGCCCTATCCCCATGAAAAAACAACCAGCTCTCCGCCCACGAAGCTTCTATACCATGAAGCTTCGTTTCCATTTCTAAAAACCTTCCAGAAGTGGATCGACGCGAGTATGATCTCCATTCTAGCGCTGCTCGAAGCTGAAGATGAGGCATCAATGCGAGCGAGGCAAATAAAGGATGCGTTGCTCCAAATAACTATGATTTTGAGGAGCTACTCCAGGAATGGTTCATAGAGATTTTGTTTTGCATACTGTAAGGGATATAATGGCATATCTTTAAGATGAAAAGAGACACAAGGATCACTGTAGGATTCGGGAATAGGTAGTACAGGGACAGTGACAAATTATTGTGTAATAGATTCCCCTTAAAGCATGAAGGCCGAACGAGAGTGAGGGGTGAAATGCTTTATGAGTACGTGCCTGGACCAAGATGATGTCATAAGAAAACCTGTGAAATCAAGCACATATATACATAACTGAAATCTCTGAGGTAAACACTTGACATGAGGTATGGACGCAGCCATCCATAAGAGAGATCATGAAACAAGATTTGCGGCATGGACACATCCATCCAACAATAAAGAGGATCACAAATATGGACTCAGGTATGGTCATAGCCATCCGGATAAAAGAGTCATGTGTAAAATCATGAATAATACATATTGCCTCACAACCTGGACTTTATCAGAAAAAACCTAGGGTCTTGCGCTCTATCATGACCCGAAAAAATTACAAATTTAGGCATGTGAATGAGTGAGTTGAAGTCAAACATGAAAGAAAATTGCCTGATTACTAGTCAATGATGTAAACTATTAACATGCATGAGAGAGACCACCAATAATGACAATGTCCTCAAGGTACCATCAGTACAATCCACGAGATGTGAATAAGGAGTTGAAGTCGAACACCCATCAAATCATTCGATTGAATGCTAATGATGTGAACCTATTGTTAGACGCGAGCAACCTACCATTAGGGCATGCAAGCTCTAAGGTACTGAAAAGGGATCTCTAGATCAACTTTATGGATAATGAGTTGAAGTTGAAAGGAAGCGATTTGTCGAAGGAGGGCCGCGATGTATCCCACATCATCGAAACGAGACAGAGGAAATAAGATAATGATGAAACTGGACATAGAACCAAGCAATGATTAAGATGTAGAAGGAACTTCTCTTGAACTTATCAGCGACACGACTTCGAAGTTGCAGTATTTGACTCAAATGGAATCAGAGGTCATGTTGATGAAATTTGTAATTGAATAAGAGGCAAACAGATCTCCCAAACCCATGGAGGGAAAGTGATGAATGTAGGATGTCCCCAACCTGACACGAAACAAAGGATGTTTCATGCTCAAGAGCGACATACTGCTGATGCATCTGATAAATACTTTCATTTCCCCCCACCATTTTTGGCGAGTATCCAAATTATTTTTGAATACAAGATCGAAGGGATATCATATGCTTGTCATATAAGTTTTTCCTTTGGAAAAATCCATCCTAGTACATTTTACGAGCCCTAGGAAGGAGGAACTCGGTGTCGTCATGGTGACGGGTCCAATGCCGTTAGATTTTAACGAGTTCGAAAAAGGTGGAACTCGGTGCCTTTTCATGTTTAGAGAGTTTTAAAAGAGTGAAAATAAAACTCCAGATGGCCCTTTTCGTAAATAGTCACTCGAATCCAAAAAGGTAGAAAGCAAAGTCCGAGAGAGCCTCTTAGCCGTGATTGACTAAGGTATTCCTTTTTCGTAAATAATTCATCCCAACTTGAAAAAGGGGTAAACGTATACTGGATAAATGACGTTTTGTGCACTTTAACAATTTTAAAACGACAAGAAATCGACAATATTTTCATGTTTCGAGAGTCAGAAAAGAGCTGAAAGATGACTCTAGGGGGTGATTTTTTCATTTATTTTTATCGAGTCTGAAAAAAGTAATAAACTGGAACTTGTGTTCTTATCATCCATGAATAAATTAAATCTATTGCTGCACAAGAATAAACCCATTATTTGTTTTCGAGGTAAATGTCATTAAAATACATTAAAAATTTACAAAAACCCCTAAAAAGTGACTTGAACACTTATAAAAATGAGAAAAGTAAACAAAAATTACTTTTTACCTTCACAAGTCTTGGAAGAGGTTCTTTACCCTTATTTACCTCAATTATTTAGGAGCAGATTGTGGGCGATCTAGGAAGCTGGTCAACGAGCTGTTAGCACCAGTAATAGCCGCACTTATCTTCTCCATTTTCATTCCCGTTTTAACATTTTTTACAAAGCATGGTGATTTTTTGGAGAAGAGTTTTTAACTTGGTGTCACGGCAGATCGGCACAAAGATGCCATATCGGGATCGTGCAACTCCATTTCTTTTAACATTGGTCACACATCGATCGCAGAGCGCGGAAATACACAAAAATATCTCGAAAAAACTCCATTCAAAATCGATTTTTATGCATGGATTTTTTTGACAAAAGGCGGTTTAAATGTTATGAAAGGAAGGAAATACCTAAAAACCATGGTAATCGAATGGAAGGAGAGGGAACACGATGAAGTAGACAGAGCAGCTATGGAAAACCGAGATTACCTTGCCGTTTTGAGGAATTGCGGGCTCCTCAAATTATTTTTGACTCCTGGCTTGAGATCACAACCATAATTACTACAGTACTTGGTGAGAATTGGGATACAGGACGGGAGAGATTTATCATTGGCGACTAAGAGCTAGAAATTGAAGTGGATGATATTTACTTCATCACCGGATATCACGTAGAGGAGAACGGGCGTGTTTGGATGGGAACCGAATCATGAGTGAAAGTATGGATATGCTCATAGGGAGGGTGTGTCCAGAGGTGGTAAAATCTTTGAGTGGGAAGGTAGATATAAGAAGTGTGAAAAAATTTCTGCTCAAAGTAATTTTTTACACCATCACACGTGTCGTGGGGCACAAGCACCACACCAGGCTACCAAGCCTCAGCTTCAAACTTCCATGCACTGTATGTCGCCTACCATCTTTAACTGGGCGGAAGCTTTGCTGGAAAATATGAAGAAACAACTCACAAAATGCAAAAATAGTCGGCTTAAGCAATTTGGATATGGTTTGATCTTGACAATATTATTCTTGGATCGGGTATCGTTGTTCCAATTCCAGTGGGTGGAAGTGGCCGTGCTGGAACCACGAGATCCACGTTTGATCAGATGGACCGAGCTGATGCCTCGTTCAAGAGGTGGGAAACATATGTCATACAAACCTTCCTTCTTTGTATGACTGAGGCATCAACTTATTTTTGTGGATGATTAGACATATTCTGGGACCGACTTCAGAGGATACCCAGACCTTCGGCTTCCAGAGGGTCATCAGTGGGATGACAAAGGTGAAACATGCTTTTGTTAAATTTTTGCATATTTGTATATATATATATATATGTGTGTGTGTGTGTGTGTGTGTGTGTGTTATGATGTTTAAACTTACGTGCTGCAGATGTGGGACCACAAAGAACAGTCGGAATGTCTCCTATCACTAGAAGGGTGGCAAGGGATTTTGAGGCTACTCCATATGAGGAGGGAGAAGATGCGTAAGAAGAGATTGCCTGGAACCTAGAAGCTTTGACTACCGAGATTCTGGAATATGCTCAAGTTCCGGATATTCCCCGTTGTTTCCAGAGGAATACTATAGGGGTGTCTGATCACATTCATCGACTATTGACTCGAGTCATTTGAGCAGTGGCTTTCTGCTGTGACCACCATGCTGATTAGTCTAGTTTTGATTTCTGTAATTTTAGTTGTTATGCGGAATTATGAATTATGGATAAAAAATTCTTCCCTAAATGTGGTGCTATGCATTTAGAACAACAGATTAAATACTTTGTAGATACTTTTCCTAACAGTAAATAGACACACAGAATAGATCAAGAAACCTACTTGGGATCCAAGCGCTTCCTATTCTCCTTCTATCGCTCTTGTTGTAGCTTCAATGAAACATAAACCATATACATCAGATAAGAATTCATAATATGAAAGATATAAGCTTATACAGATACATATGTGGGAAAGTAAGCATCAACCTTCATTAATGGATAGAAGGGGAGGTTACAACCAGCGATTGATTTGATGTCACCATCTCCAGCATCATCACAGCCTCATCACAATGAAAATCTCTCCAGCAGCATACCACTCAAATCAAATCCTCAATTGAAATTCCACCAGCATTTCTCTACTCAATTTCTTCCTTCTCAAGCACTAGGATCTGTGCTCAATTTATAGATGAGCTGAAGGTAGTTTTACAATAAATTACTTTCTAATAATAAGCAATATATGTTCCCAAACTCAGAGGTATCAAATGGACACATGCATTTGAAGTTTGACACATATGCACTCTTCTAGAAGGCACTGGCCGAGTGGAGATTCCAATAAATGAGAATTTCACTCCCAATTGACCAACACACCCTTGAATGTCGAGAACTTATTTGCAGAGCACCCTTGAATGGAGGTAACGGCATATGCAACACACTTAGCCCCTAGAGAGACTGCGTTGGTGAGCTCATAGGCGATATAACATATACTTCAAATCTTGGAAACCTTGAAATGGAAGTCATGGATGATTTGTCATTTTTCTTTGTCTTAGGGCATGTAGCAACTAAAATGATACGGGATGATAGACCCTATTCATTGGTTTTGGGGATGATGTCCAGTTTAACCAAGTCATTAGGAATGATGCCCAAATTGACCTACAACAAATTCCCCCCTAAAGCATGAAGTCAGAATAATAATAAAAATAATTTTTGAATGAGATGCTTTACACTATAATGGGCTGGAGCTGAAGCAGAGTGACGACCTGCATCAATCTTACAATACATTACATCATGATGTATCCTCTTGATCACAAATTGTTGAGGGAATGCATTCCCATGCTCAGCACATAAACTATCTAATAACATGTACATAGTACATAAAGTCGTCTACATTAGAATGTTGCCCAATACAGACATGCCTACAAATATAGGCCCATGTTCGGATGACGATTTGTATGTAAGGTCACTCTACAGATGATGTTTAAAAAAATCCTGAAATCGTAGCTCAGATGGTTGAAACTAGATCCGAGGTCTTCTTATCTCGTTCACTCGATCGTTCGGGTATAAGTCTAGCCATACAAATATATGATTTGTAGTCGAACATGGTAAGACATCGTTTGATTACCAACCAATGATGTGAGTTGTTAACAAATGCGAGAGAACCACCATTGATGTCAAGGGTCCTCAAGGTACTGTAGTACATTTTGTAAGGCATGAATAGATGATTTGATTTCGAACGCCAAACAAAATATTTCGGTCAAAAATCCGGAAGCGTGGATCTTGTCGATGCTGTAACAAGCCTCATGGTACTGGAATATGATGTTTCTAAGTGAACTTCCTGGATGATGATTTACCATCGATAGGAAGCCAATTTATTGGGAAATGAGAGTTGTTGATTTCAGAGACAAAGGATGACTTGATATAGCAATGTTCAGGGATGAGTTTCATGAGAATGAAGGTTTATGAGTATTGCAGAAGGATGAGTATTCACTGGATGACTTCTCTTGAACATATCAACGATACTGAGATAAGTTGGCAGCATTGAACCATAACCGAAGTGAAGGTATGATGAACCATAGGTATGAATGAACCATCAAGAAGATTACCCAACCCTCATGTTCAAGAGCGAATTGCTACCGTAAAAAGTTTTGTTCACTTTCCCAAATTTTCCCCGGTCATTTATCGACCAGTACCTCTTTATTTTTTAACAAGCTTGAGGAGGATAACATATTATTGATCTATAATTCAACCCTTCGGGCGAACAATGTATCGCTATTTAATAATTTAACAAGTCTAGTGATGAATGAAACTCGATTCTTGCCATGATCGATAAGCCGGTCGCTATTTTATGTTTTAACGAGCCTAACGATAGTGACAACCCGGTCCTTTTTCATATTTAGAGAGTTCCAAAAAGAGGACGGAATAAAACTCCATAAGTAATTTTTCGTAAAGTTGTCGCTCAGATCCGAAAAAAGAGTAAAATAATATTTGAGAGAACCTCTTTAGTCATGTTTGACTAAGGTATTCCTTTTTCGTAAATAATCTATCTCAGTCCGGAAAAGGGTTAAACTTATACTGAGTAGATATCAATTCATTTACGTTTACAAGCTCGAAAATACAAGTGCTCGACAATATTTTCACATTATTAGAGTCTGAAAAGAGCTAAAAGAAGACTCTAGGGTTTCCTTTTTCGCTGTTATAGAAGCTCGAAAAAGAGATAAAAGTGCGCTTCAAGTCCTTCTTCATTTTTAAAAAAGCTTGAAAAATAAGGATAAAAGTATGCTTTGTGGTAAAATCATTCTTGAAATAAATCTACACGACTAATCTGTTTGTCAGTTGTAAAACCTGTTCAAAACAACATCAAATGGATTAAAAATACCTGTTTCATGATAAAAATATAATAAAACCACAGTCACAACAATAAATATTCATTGCAAATAATCAAATGACTAATAAAAAGAGTTTTACTATTCATTTTTATCATTCAATAGTTACCATTTGCATTTTGGAGTTCTGAAACTGTTTTTACCCTTGAACTTTAGCTGCTTATTGCAATCGATTCTGTGGAAAGTTTTATTGTCGTTTGATCCAAGTTAGTGCCATGAACCCTCTCTTTTTTTCAGTAGTCAATTCATTTCATTTCATTGCAAATTTTTAGGGTTTTGAGCCCCTTAGGATAAATTTTGCTTCCAAAGAGGGCAACGCACCCTTGAGCATCGAAAAGTGCATTGTAGAGCACCTAAATTGAAGTCTAGCTGCATATTTAACGCACTGTCCCTTGTTCAAGACTGCGTTTGGCACAATCTCCATTTTTTATTCTTGCACTATGCTCAAAATTTGTTTAATTTTGTGCATTGAAAGGAGTCTAATGAGTCTTATGGTTATGTTTTAGGATTTCATTGGAATATAATGATGATTACATGGAGAGAAAGAGAGCATGAAGAATAGAATATGGTTGCCCTAAATGATCCGGGTATAGTAAGAGCCCTAAGAGATTGTGGGTTGTTAAAGTACTTCCGCTTATCAAGGATGAGGCAACAAATAGAACTCTTGGAGTTCCTAGTTCGAGCATGGGATCCAGCTATTGAGGCACTTCACATTAGGAACAAAGTGGTTCCCATTAAATTGGAGGATGTATATTTTCTTACAGGTTTTTCGAGGAGAGGCTTGCTCATTTCCCTCTCAGGGTTTGCTCTTGGAGGAGAGACAGTGAGAGACTATGTTTTGCAATATTGCTATCCAGGGGCAGAGCCGAGTAAAGATGGGAAGATAAAAATTCATGATGTTCGAGATTTGCCTTTGAGAACCATTCTTTTCACGATCGCAAAACTTGCTGGCATAGTTACACTACATGTAGCGAATAGATCATATATGCAGTATGCGCTAGAGTGCATGGAGCCAACAATATTCAACTGGTCTAAAGCTGTACTTTCCAAAATAAAGGAACAACTGAACAAAGCAAAGGGAGGAAGGAAGAAGAACTTTAGTTATGGTTCGATCCTCATTTCATTTGCCTTAGAGCAGATTCCACTGATGTAGCCTCAACATGTGACAATGGATGTGTCTAACCTTAGAGATCCGAGAATGCAGAGATGGGTAGAACTAATGGGTAGGCATGCAAGCCAACCGATCGTTCTGTTCTCAACTGCGTTCTTTTCCTGGTTTAGGCGACAGGTTGTCACCATTGATGAGTATGCATACACAGGCATCGATTTCAGATGAGATCCAGACTTAGCCTTACCAGAAGGCGCTCAGTGGGGTGCAATAGGTAAGAATGTTTTGACCATGTTTTTTGTTTTCCTAAGGTTTATACAATATTTTCATATTTTTGATGTTTTCCCAAGACTAAACTAAAGTTTTGATGTAATGCAGATGTTGGTCGAGTTCAACCGGTGGAGGAACTATGGCATGGAGCAGATGAGCCAGCAGAGAGGGCTGTCGGGAGAGCAGTCCTTCAGGATCTAGACATGGTTGAGACTCTGTCTGAGATTCGGCAACACATAGAGGGTTTGACCTTCAAGATTCCAGATGTTCGGATCGAAGAGTTACCCATGTGACTGCGTCACCATACTATAGGCGTTCCTAACTGCTGGATGCAGTTACTGCATAGGATAGCTAGATCTATAGCATGTTACCATGAGCATCACTGGTTTACTTTCGATATTTTGCATACATTTTGAGGTCAGATGACTAGTGTTTCTTGGGAACAAATTTTTGTAAGAACCTATGACTATCTATCTATTTGATTTCAGTGTTTTCCTATGTTTATTGTGTAATCCTATTCAATTATGTGAATGCATCTTTACATGTGTTGCAAATGTCTGTCTAAAACTTGATTAGCTAAAGAATCAGTCAATGTGTTTAAATTTCTATAAATGTGTTGATATTGAATAAAATCAAAGCGTCTTTCCAAAATTCAAACTCTTAGGAACAAATGATGTAGTGTTGGATTTCTAACTGTATAAACAGTAGTAAGTTGTAATACCACAAGTTGTGAGTCTAACCTTATAATTATGCGGTTAATACCAAATGAAATGGCATCAGAGAGAAGTTCGATCAACGCGATATACTCAAAAATATTGTTTGTCAATCTACCAATACAAATTCCTCGAAAACTCACTAACTCACCGTTCGGAGTGAAAATGGCCCACGCTGTAGAGGATAGATTCTGCGTACTACGACTAGCACCATCATCATATCCAACAAATGGTTCCAAAGATTCAGATATCTGTGATAAAATGTAAAGAAGATTAGTAACGTCAAGAAAACTCTAAAAACAAACTAAGACAATGAATGCAAGTCAACAACATATATATATAATATAATACAAAAAATTACTACGCTCATGATTAAGCATATTAACGTTTCAGATACAACCCATTTCTAGGTTGAGCCAACATAACTCCATCGTAATCCACCAAATCATAGGCACCCTTAGCAAGAACTCTTTTGAAAATATAGGGGCCATGCCATAATGGCTCAAATTTCCTTGTACCTATTACATCAACTTCTTGATCATAGAGAAGTACCAAGTCATCCTCTGAGAAAATGCGAGGCTAGACATTTGTTTCGTATTGCGCCTTTATACGTCTCTTATGTGCTTCTTTGGCCAATCGGGCTTCACAACACATTTCATCAAGATGGATGAAGTTAAAAAGGCGCTCTTCTTCTTCTGAGGTTTCAGGTACCAAGTCGATTGTGAGTTTTAACGATGATATTTCACATTGGATTGGCAAGACAACTTCCAGACCATATACCAATTGAAAATGAGTAAAACCAGTTGTGTTTCTCACCGAGGTTCGATACGCCCACAAGGCCAGGTACATGATCAAATGCCAGTTTATTTTACGAACTCCTATCATTCGTTGAAGCATACGTTTAAGAATCTTGTTGATAGCTTCAAATTGTCCATTTGATTGTGGATAATAAGGAGTAGAATTATCATGTGACAATCCTAACTTTGCAGTCAATTCAAGTATCATGTGGTTGCGAAAATGCTTCCCATGATCTGTAAATATAGCCTGTGGGACCCCAAACCGTGCAATAACATGATTAAAGAAAAAAAATGCAGCTGTCTGTCCCGTGTTGTTGAATGTAGGCATCGCTTTGGCCCATTTGGTAAAGTAGTCTACTGCGACAATAATATAACCATGCCCCCCGGATGAACGAGGGTTACAGGTCATGAAGTCAATACCCCAATTCGAAAATGGTCCCACAGATACTACATGATGAATTGGCACTGGCGGTTTGTGGATTTTATGATAAAAAATTTGGCATGCATGACAACTTCTGACCCCGAGGATGTAGTCGCGAAATATAGTAAGCCAAAAATAACTGGTGCGAAGCGCGGTAGCGTATCCAGATAAATGTCCACCACAAGCCCCAGCATGACAATCGTTTAAAACCTTTTTGGCCTGCTCATGAGTGAGGCACCTTCTTAAAATAGTATCGACACCACGACGATAAAGGGTATCGTAGACGATCATATAATCTTTGGCTTGGTATCGAATACGTCGTTGTTCAGAGTGAGAGGTATCAGGCCAAAAATTTTGGGTTTGGAGATAAATGATAAAATATCCATACCAAGGATTAGATGATCCTATCAGAAACAGAGACTCATCAGGAATAGATGGTTCCGAAGTAGTAGCAGTACTATCAGAGGGAAGGTCACAGAGAAGCTCTTCCAAAAATAAAGACTTCTTTGACTTGGATTTGATGAATTCATAAAATTACTGCAAAATGACAATCCATTTGAATACTTTCCCCCCAAAAATTGATGTGATAATATATAAGTCATGGCGTTGCAATTCAAAACGATAATGGTCTTTCAGAACAGGATATAGTGGTGAAATATTTGGACAGCTTGAACAGCTACCAAGGAAAGCTTTTCTATGTATGAATACATGACTTCCGTATCATTGAGATTACAACTCAAATAATAGATCAAATGCTCTATCCCATTTTCTACTTGGAACAATACCATAGCAATGGTCATATCAGCCGTGACGATATATAAGAAATAATCGTTCTGATAATTTGGGGGATACATTAATGACACTCGGAAAAGAGTATCCTTGACAACATTAAAAAAAGCTTGTGCAACATGGTCCCAATGGAAGGGAACCACCTTTTTCAATATTTGAGTAAATCCTTTAGCCATTTCGGCGTAGTTGGGTATGAACCTCCTTACGAAGTTAGCCTTTCCTTGAAGTTTCTGTATTTGAAGTAAATTTGATGGTGCAGGCAAATCAAGAATGGCCTAGAACTTCAATGGGTCTATTCGAATTCCTTCTTTTGAGACTACGAATCTAAGCAAATGACCAGACCCAACACAAAACACACATTTATGTGGATTGAGGCATATTTTGTAGTGTCGACATCGTAAAAATATGGCTCTCAAATGCATCGGGTGATCATTTCGATTTCGTGAATGTGTGGGTAAATCATCTAGATAGGGTTGAACAATATGTTTGATGTAATTTAAAGCATAATACATTGCTCTCTGAAAAGTAGCCCCGACGTTATTTAAACCAAAAGGTAGTTTCCTATAAGCGAATGTGCCCCATGGACATATGAATGCTGTCTTATGTTGATTCTCTGGGCGGATGTTGATTTTATTGTAGCCAGAAAATCCATGTATAAAAGAAAAAATTTCACATCCAACACAATTGTCAATAATCTAGTCGATAAAGGGAGTAGGATAGTTGTATTTTGGAAAAGAAAAATTAACATCCTGATAATCGACGCAAACTCTGATGGTTCCTTGTTTTTCATGACAGGAACAATGTTGGAAACCTACTCAGTTAGCGGAACAAGGTATATGAAATCGGCACGCAAAAGTTTTTCAACTTCTACTTTAATGACTGCAACCTTCTTTGGATGAACAGGATGAAGGCGTTGACGCACCGGCTTGAAATCAGGGTACATATTAATAGTGTGTTCAACAATACTAGTGTCAATACCTGACATCTCCTCATAAGACCAAGCAAAGATATCCCAAAATTCACAAAATAGAGAGCGATATGTTTCAAGTTCTGATGGAAAACAAGAGATGCCAACATGAATATTTTCTACCATGCCAAGTTTGGTCGAAATATCAATAGAAATAGTTTCTTCAATATTTGACAAATTTTGCTCAGAATTGATTGCATTAATAGGTAAAGAATTCGAAAAGAAATTTTTGATCGATTGGTGATATAGTTCACTAAGATTATCTTCATAATCAGGAAGAATGGAACGATTATGATAATCTTCCCAAGGTTCTCCTTCTAACATCATTGTTTCCCAATTATTCTCATTTGTCAAGAAATTTGAGGAAAAAGGATCAGATGGAGTAACAAAATATAAGGAACAATCAACCCAAACTACCGGTGACGCTGATTTCAGATTCGCCGCCAAAGCCAGATAGATTGATTGCTATGCCAGCTCAATATGGCTGGGCGGAAAAAACTCATCCAACGTAACAATTTCAGAATCACCCGTACTCTTCCTTAAGCTAGATGGAGTGGAAGAGATTATGTAGTAGGTCTCTATACTTGCAATTTTTGTCGACGTCGCAGGTGGTTGTAATGCAAGGGTTCCCATGAGAGTGGAATCCTTTAAGATTCCTACACCAATGTTCTGAAGTGCTATTTGGGGTGCGTGAATGACCGGAACACTTCCAGTTACCTACGAATCGGAGGCAAAGAAGGATAGTTGATTAATGACTGTAATGACACCTTTATATGGAAAGGCGATCGTTCTAAAATATGTAGAAACAATCACAGTCATAGCATATACCCATGGTCTTCCAAGTAGAATATTATAGTCAAGGGGTCCGTCAACAACCTCGAAATCAACATTCACTGTTTTTCCCCCTAGTTCAACATGCAGGTTATTGATAATACCAGAAGGCTTATATGTACGTCCGTCAAAAGCGTTCAACGTTGTTGATGATTGAGATAAGAGTGGCGATCCAAGTGACTTCCAACGGTTTAGAGACATAATGCACGTAGGTGCTCCCTCATCAATAATAGTATGATGAAAAAGGTGATTAAGAACATTTACTTTTATAGAGAATGCCAATTCTGCTGGTAATTGTGGCACATAGCCCGTATGATTAAAGATGACGAGATTAGAATCAATCGGATCAATTCCACCTATAGCCGACAATAAAGCTTGTTTATGGGAGGGAAAATTTTGTAATACCTTAGGAGCTGACATAGCTGAAGGGGATTGAGACAAATCTTCAACTATATTATAATTTTGAGCAACTCTTGCTCGAGGATTATATGTCGATTTATGAACGACTCCCTTCTACGGCTTGATTGTCAGTTCAGGAATGAGAGTAGGGGGTACTGATTCCGTAGACGGATTCGTAGTAGAGGTAGTAGGTTGATCAGTGGCCTGACTACCATAATCTTTATTACGCGTTGACACCAAAATATCTGTTGAAGGTTTTGTGACAGATAACATAAGCACTTGGGAACTAGAAGCTGGATCCGTAGCAACCAAATTTGTGTCCAGATTTGGAAACGGATTTGTCAACACAACTGACGCATGTGAAGTTTTAACCATTTTTGAAACTTCAACACGGTGAGGAAAATCTTGAAAAAAGTGTTCCTGATTACAGATTATGCATGGATAACGAGGTTTCCTAGTTTTAGACGATTGATCAGATGATATTTCCTGCGGGTTAGAAGTTTGCTTTTTATTTGATTTCACTTTTTTCTTACTTTTGGGTTGCTTGTCACTTTTGAATTTGTCAAATGACACGACATTAATTTCGGAAGAAGGTGCAGGATCAAATGCAGTAGTATGATGTGTGCTTGCAGTACCAATCATACCGCCTCTGGCATGAGAGTCCTTTCATTGAGGAGGAAAAATAAAATTAGATCGCGACGCGTTTGTAATTTTTTCATAGAGCTTGCCAGACTGAGTATAAATCAAGTATAAATATTGTGCACAAGAAATGATTTGCTCTTCAGTGACAACGCAACCCTTAGCCACATCCTCATTTATAGAGGGTAACAGGGACTTAATGAACCACTCAGTAAGGATCTGATCAGGAACAAATGTCTTAATCATTCTACGACAACGAATCCACTCATGAATATGATAAAAAATGTGAGTAGCATTAGTCCGATTAAAATTAGTCAAGATTTCTGTTCTAGTTTCGTATCGTATGGGTAACTGGAAGTAAGTCAAAAAGATAGTAGCTAGGGCAGTGAAATTATCAAAAGAAGCTCTAGGTAACTCAATGTACCATTTTGCAGCCAGACCCGTGAGCGTACGTTGGAAAAGACGTAGTTGAACAGAGTCATCGTTCAGAGAGTTTGATGACCACCACAGATGATAAGTCATAACATGAGTCGACGGGTCTTCCCCAGGGTTTCCATTGAACTTAGGAATATCCGAGGGTAATTTGTGAGGTATCACTGGCCACCAAGGAGCATAGTTGATTGGATCATTGGTTAGGCGATTTAAATCTGGTAACTCTAAATTTGCAACAAAAGGCAACTGTCGATTAAGGTCAGGCTGAGCATAGCCAGAGTATGATGGAATTGCTTGGGCAACAAACCTTTGAGCACCAACATAAGGAATCTACTACTGGTAACCCATATAGGGGTTTTTTTGATAAGAAAACGCTTGAGGATTCTATTGATCAAAACCTGGATATGATACTTGTTGAAATGAAGGTTGAGGCATTTGCGCTTGAGGCTGCCAAGGGGTCGTCCACCAATGTTATAACCCAAAATTAGGATAACTTGGATTTGGTTGAGGATAAGTATAACATGGTTGTGGCCGTGACATCCCATAATATTGTAAACTAGCTTGTGAATAAATGATTCCAGGTATAGGCTGTTGTTGTAAATTAACCAGAGGATTTGGATTCTATGGGCCAAATACTTGAGGGTATTGAGTTGAAGGACCCGCCTGAAATGGTTGTTGTACAACAGTTTGATTCTGTAATAGGGGTAAAGATGTATTAACAAGTGGAATTGATGTGGGTGTAACAGGTTGAACCGGTTGATACAAGTGTACAACCGTTTGTGGTTGGATAGGCAGAGTGGGCTACCATTGACAAACATTCATTTCAAAATTAGGTTGACTGAAAAATGACGGAGTACTGTCAAAGTGGGTGACCAAAGGTTGCCCCCTAGCATGAAGAGGATAATAAGACAGAAAATATTGTTCTCCAAATGTAGGGAGTCCAGTTGATATGGTACTAGATGGAATAGACCCAGTAGGACCAGCTTTATATTGTCCTGATGATGTGTATAAAGGATCAAGCCGTTCAATACTCACTGTTACACCATTTTTTGGTCATCTAACCTATTATCATTAGATGGACCCAAGTACACCATGTAAGACCAATTTTACCCTAAGTAAAATTGCCTTCACTATGTTAAATAACTTAATAAACCACATTTATTAGGTTGTTTATGGTCCAACAGGAAACCCCAAAAGGAAATATTAAACAAACCTATATTTGTTTGATTTTCCTCATGGAATAATTAATTAAACCATAATTTAATTATTATTCCTAATCATGTTTAACCTAAAACAAAGAAATTAATTAGATAAACCTTTATTTATCTTATTATTTTCTAGGAATAATTATTTAAATCTTATTTAGATAATATTCCTTGTTAAATATGACCAAATCACCCACCAATAATCAAATAAATCATTATTTATTTGATTATCTTCCAACCACTTCCTTAAAAAGATAAATAAATAATTTATTTATTTATTTTTCACTAATCAAGGGATTTGACCCAAGCCAAACACCCTTTCCCTCCAAAAAATATAATAAAGTATTCCATAAAAGGTGGATCTAGATTTGGTTAACATTATTTTAATCATGCACCAAGATCTAGAATGACCCAATATTTTGTTATAAATAGGAGGGTTTTCCCCCATCATTCCTCACCTTTTGTTGCCTACTAGATCACTCTGGATCTATACACTTGGTCCCATTTTCATCATTTGCTCCCATTGAGCTCCATTTTCTGCATTGGGTTTTCTACACCAACAAGAGAGAGAAAGCTTAGATCTGAAGTGCTGAGGACTTCCAAGAACCCATCCCGCTGAGGAGAATTGGATACACCTTCTTGTTTTCCTCCCAGGTGCCCGATTAATACAAAAATTCTTTCAAAAATTGTTCTTGTCTTGTCTAATGGTATATGGAGCAAACCCTTACTTTTTCTGCTTAATGTCTTTCCATGCATAGATCTGGTTTTTGCAGCTCTTTTATGTCTAACTAACCGCAGATCTGAAGATATTGGCAGCCACTATTGTTGTTAGGGCTATTAGTTATGCGTAGCTAAAGTGGTCCTTTTTCGTACACTTCGACGAAGGATTCATACTAACAAATGGCGACTCCACACGGGTTTTAAATTACGACCGCTGTCGTTTTTCATATTCCTGCATATCCAGCTACTTCAGACCCTAGGGTTTCTTTTCAGTTGTTTATTTTCCCTATTTTTATGTTGTTTTTTTTCACATAAAACCCTAAAACATTAAAATTTCTAACTTCCGTGTGGCTTCGGTCTCTAATATGTAGGTGTTTTCATACACTACTGAATCGAGACGTCAAATTTTCTAGTAACCGCCTACGAGACAACTGAACGGGGGTCGCACTTTTTACCCATAAATCGGCGTACTGGACTCGTGTCGCACTTTTCTACCGTCATACCCTCGCACCGAAATAATAAACTTCCACCTCGCCGCTTTTTCGTGCTGATTTTTCCGCAATTTTTTCTGTCTCCGTCAGCCGTCGGTCTTTCTGCACTGCCTCACCGCTTTACCAGAAAGGACCATACTCATCTAAGTGGGAACCTAGCCCCCTAGGGCTTTAGTACCCTCCACTTTTTGTGGAAGAGTTTCAGTTGTTTCAGCCGTCTGTTTTTCAGAGCTTCAGCCTCCTTTTTTCCAGATCTGTTACCTCCCTTTCAGATCCATTGAAATCAGCCTCTTTTCCTTTCAAATCACCTCTTGTTGTTTTGTCTGGACCTCTCTTTAGGACCTCCTCCCTGTCCTTTCCGCTTTTTTTTCTGATTTCCTCCCCTTTTTCCAGCCACCTTGCCTCTGTTTCTTGGCTATGATCTGCACCTCTTTTCAGTAGCTTTATCCTTTAGATCCCTGTCCCTTTTGACCTTAGATCTATTGGCCTCTTTTCCGTGTGTTTTGCCTAGATTTTTCCCTTTCTTTTCAGGTTAGTTTTGAGAGACCCGCCTTCATATCACGTACAAGTAGTCATATTTTTCCGTTATTTCAAAGATTATATAACGTTCTCTCGTAGGTTTATTTTCGCTTGCGCAACACACACTTTTTTTTTCTTGCTCTCAAAACTAAAGGGTTTAAAAATTAAAATTAATGCATCGCCACACATCGACTCGTTAAGTAAGCGCTCGTTAACACCGTCATAAAGACTTCTAAAAATCAATTGTCACCGCACCTTCGATATCTCCGATTCTCGTCTTCCGCCTGGCCGGTTTCCCTTTCTCCTCATCAATGCTTCCCCAAGGCGCCTTTCCGTGAGACTTCTTGCTCTTCACCTCGGGCTCCTGGCCGATCGACCCGGCTCCGACCCGCCGGCCGCCGAGTCCGTCCTCCTCCGAGTCCGCACTGACTCCCCTCCCCCCGATTCATTAGGTTCTCCTTTTACTTCTGGTTCTCCCCCTGTCACCTTCACTATGTCTGGTCCAGGGCCTAACGCTAGCGGTAATCCCGGCCCTAATGCCGGAACTACTACTAGTGGAACCGCCACAGGAACTACCTCGGCTGCACCCTTGCTCCCGTATATCGCAGGCCTCAGCCTCCCCGATTTCAATCAGTTGATCAATGACCCTATCCGCCATGATGTTGGTTGGCCTGCTATGCCAACCAAGCTCCCCTCCGACATCCCTAAGTTCAAAGGCCTTGCTAGAGAAGATCCAACCAATCATGTCCGATCTTTCCACATGTGGTGTTCCTCCAATTCCATTACCGATGACTCCATCCGTCTTCGTTTGTTCCAACGCACGCTTACCGGCGAAGCTTCTAAATGGTATGTTGAGCAAGCCACCTCTTCCCATACCACCTTTGCGACCCTTTCCCAAGCCTTTTTGTCCTATTTCCAGCTCCCTCTCCGATACGACACTGGCACGGAGCTCTTGACTTCCTTTAAGCAATCCTCTTCAACCCGCCTTTCCGCCCATGTTCAGGAATGGCGAAGAAGACGGAGCTTATGTCGAGCCCCTCCCTTCGAAGATCGGGTTTATATGGACTGGTTCCTCCGCACCCTTCCAGCTCCCATCAGCAAAGATGTCGCCTCCCATTTTCCTCAAACCGAAGAAGC
The DNA here is from genome assembly GCA_034641835.2 of Pinus albicaulis. Classification (NCBI taxonomy): domain Eukaryota; kingdom Viridiplantae; phylum Streptophyta; class Pinopsida; order Pinales; family Pinaceae; genus Pinus; species Pinus albicaulis. The sequence continues at coordinate 181,819,774 of CM076584.1, forward strand.
CGCCCTCCAAATAGCTTTGAAATATGACCTGATCTACGCTCAATCTGGTTATGTTTATACCGTTCTCCCTGACCTCCCCAGGCCCGGTGGCGCTGACGCCCCGGGGGCATCTCATTCCGTCGACGGTATCGTTGGAGCCCTTTCCCATCCGCTTGCTCAACCTCCTATGGGCTACGGTCTCCCTCCCGGAGGGGCCAGCACCTCTGGCACTCTTCCCCCTCTTGGTAGCATGTATCCAGGATACGGCATGCCTCCCCCTTTTGCCCAACCTCCTGCTTACCTCAATGCTTCCCAACCTAACCATTACCTTTATCCGCAGCCTGGTATGCCAGCTCCTCCAGCATATGCGCTTCCACCTCCCTTGCCTTCTCAACCCCCGCAACAGCACCTACAGCCCCCTCCAGGGCAAGTATTTGCACAGCAGGGCGCGACTAACCCCCCTTCTTCTCAAAGAAGTCGGAGAGGCAATCCAAATCAATCTGCCCCTGGTACTCGTGGACCCAATCCTCAAGGTGTTGACCCTAACACTGCTAACCAGCAACAGGGCACTCAGCCCAAGGCAGACAGGCCTCTTCGTACTAACAAGCCTTGTTCGTGTTGCGGTGTTTATGGTCATTACACCCACGATTTTCCCCTTTTACCACAGATGCGGCAGATGTGGGAGTCTCAAGCCACATTGCGCGAACAACACGCCTCCCCTCATGCTCCTCCTAATGTGGCCACTACCCAGCCAGCTGTGTTTACTGATCCTTTCCCTCAGCAAGGATTCGTGGCTACCCACCCGCCCGACAGCCAGGTAGCCACCCCCCCTTCCCTTTCTGGTTCCTCTGATTACCAGATCCTTATGATGAACTCCGATCCATCCTCAACCGTCGACCTACACCTTCAAACTCGGTCTCGCCAGTACCCCAAGCCTCCTGCTCAGTCTGCTCCCGAGCCTCCCTCTTCAGGTTCTACAGAGCCTCTTTCGACATCCAGTGGCCCTTGCACATCCCTCGGCCCAAAAGTTGAAAGTTCGCCTGAATTCCTAAGGGACCATTACGGCAGAAATGCGCACTTCGATCGAGCGCTCGGTCGTATAGCATAGTAGATGATTTGGCACAATCCTATTGCCATTTCCACACTGGAACTCCTCCAGTCGTGCCCTTCCCAAAAGAAGGCTCTACTATCTGCCGTGGGCGCTGTAGATCCTGCTGATGACCAAATGATTGTTTTCGACGCCACTCAATCGGACCATCCTCCCCTTCCTCGTTCCGTCGCCTTCCAAATCTCAGTCAAAATACGGAACGCCATCGTTTCCCGGTGTATAATTGACGAGGGGGCACCCACTTGCGTGATGTCCGCTTCGGTTTGGAAGCAACTCGGATCCCCTGAGCTGGCCCCTTCCACGATCACCCTTAGAGTGTGGGACGGTCATGCCTCCTAGCCCATTGGCTTGTTTCGTAATTGCCCTATCACCCTCACCGGTAAGACTGTTTGCGTTGACGTCGAAGTCATAGACGCCCCGCTAGACTACAACATTCTTTTGGGGCGAAGCTACACCTATGCTATGTCTGCTGTCCCATCTGCGGTCTTTCGCAAGATGTCTTTCCCTCATAATGGAAATATAGTCACCATTGACCAGTTGACGTATCATGAGACCCCCTCTCAGGCCTTACCTGAAACCACCATCTCTTCTGTAGCCAACAAGCAAACCGTCGATTCCTTGACCAGTGTCTCCCCCGGCGTTTACAAGGACTCCTCCCTGCTTGGAACTTTTCCTTGTCTCCCCCCTCCTCATCCGCGGTCCCGACATCGGTGTTTGCATGATGCGCAATCGTCTCGGCTTGCCCTTAAGCGACCTTGCTTGACTAGTCCCCACCAACACTGTCGCCCTCCACAACCCGCTCCTAGCCATTCATCTCAGCCAGCCGGACCTCCTCCTTCTGGCCCTCCCCCTACAGCTGGTATCCCTGAACCCCTTTATCCTCCTGGATCGGTTCCTCCTGGCCTTAACCATCTCGGAGCCATCCCTCCTGGTCATTACCCTGCTGGGCAGATCCATTTCCTGGCTCCCCCTCCCGGAGTATATTCTGTCTCCATCATGGCCGCCCTCTCTCTCCCTAACCTGACCTTGGGCATACCGGTCTGGTACCTTGATCCCCCAGCCGCCACCCCTCCTGGTCACCCCAAACCCTACATGGCTTTGACACCGATTCAACCGGTCCCCCTCGCTTCCTCCGTTGCCACTGTGCCCCTAGCACCTCCACAGGACCCTTCTCCTGTCGTGACGGCTCCCGGGAAGAAAGGAAAAGCCCACAAGGGGGCACCCAAAGATGAACTCCCTTGCAGTAATGACCCCTCCCCCGCCAGCACGTGTGCCTTGTGTGGTCTTGTCGATCTGTACCACATAACGTAAAGTTGCAAGTATCCGGCCCGCCAGACTAAAGTAACATTCTGGTCTCCCCGGTCACAGAAACACTCATTCCTTCTTCGTCGTAACCAAGAACCCCAAGACTCTCTGCACCAACAAACCCTGTGCTTTGTGCGGTGTTCATGGCCATTACTCCCACCATTTTCCTCACCTGACGCACTACCGCGCCTTTTTAGAGGTCGTTCGAGAGTATGAGGTTGAACAAAATCAATCCGCCTCTCCCATCCTCACGCAGTATGCCTCGGGTCAACTCAAGGATCCCCCCACTCCCATCGTCATTCCCCCCCCTGATGTTCAGATGACGGAGTCCACCTTGACCATTCTTTATTTATCCTCCTCTGCAAGACACCTGGAGCCGGTCATTCCACGTCACTCCTTGTCATTTCACTTATCCCTACTTGCCTGCCGAGATCTCCACCGTCGCCTCTGCGCACAGCTCGCGGCGGCCCGAGTTCCCGCCATATTTCCGATAGCCCTCATATACAACCCTCCCGCTTGTATGTGCGTCATCATCATCCTGCCCCTTGCACTCCCTCCCGCAGCTGCTGCTCGATGTCTTCTGTCCACTCACGCTGCTGTCATTCTCCCTCTTCCTCTCATTTGTTGTCTTGTCACACCACTCCGTAGGACCCCCATTCCACTCCCTTTATCGGTTACGCCGATGGTGCAAGTCGTTACTCTCGGAATCTAGGCGCGGCAGGTTGGGCCATTTTTACCCCCTTGCATGCCCTTGTTCTTTCCGACGGGGTCTGCATTGGTTCTGCCACCAACAATCAGGCCGAATATGATGCGGTGCGTGGTCTCTTAGCCGATGCCCTCTTCCATCGCATCCTCCATCTGCACGTTCGTTTGGATTCCCTACTTCTTGTCATGCAACTAAATGGTGTTTATCGTGTGCATAACCCTGTGCTGTTTAGACGCTATTTACGAGTGAAACTCTTGATACGTGCATTTGAAACCATAACTTTCAATCATGTACCTCGAGAACAGAATCACTATGTAGATAGTATTGCAAACCAAGTTCTAGACTGGCATTTATCACACGCATTTCATACAAGACAATAACATTCATAAAAATAATAACGATGCATATCCATAATATGTGTCGCAAAACATGTGTTTAGAGTCCATTTACTCTGATACATATGACATGCCCATCGCATGTTACAAAAAACCCAAAACTGGGGGCACCATCTGCCCCTACATACATCATAGGGGGCACCACATGCCCCACCCCTAATCACTATCTGGATGATCCCGAGCCAATGGCTCTGCCCCTGCAGCCTGTAGATCGCGCATCGCCTGACCGGCTATCTCCATGCGCCGCATGACACCTCGCCACTCCGAGGGTAGACCAACACATGGCTCTATGAACTGGTCGTCTAAGTCCTGCCACCCGCGCTCTGATACTCCGGTCAACAACCTTTCGCATCTACATCGGATGTCCTCCAGCAGGGCGGCTGCATCCTCATTCTGCGCTGCTCTCGACCCACTCGGACCTGTAGCTCCAGCCGCTGCCGGTCGTCCCGTATATCCGGCTGGTTTTACCGGTGCTATATCTGCATACCAAAAGTACATGAATCAGTACCGTAAATTACTATTCAAAAAACTTTAACATGCCCATACAAGAATAGCAATCTGTCACTTACCATCGGGCCCCCAGACTCGACCAGGCGGAAGTGGCAGGTCCGGATCTCCACAGTAGCTCATCCCACTATAGGGATAGTCGTCTATGTACACTGGCATCTGATCCCAATGGGCAAAAAACTCAGGTCGAAACACTCGCCCGACCTCCCCTCCTCCTCCTCTGCACAGTAGCCGTCCCCAACTGTGCATCCTGGGCTCCCTCGGGCCCCCATCTGGAAGCTGTACACGAGGCCTCAAGGTTGGGATCTTCTCAAAGAAGAAGGCGCACAACAAAGTCCCATATGAGAAATCATGGTTCACCTGCCGCCTACATAGTGACAACTGTCGCTTTAGTGACACCAACATCATTTGGGCCCACCCATAGTAGGTACCACCCAACACACTCTCCACTATCATCATCTGCCCCCCAGTGATGTGATGGAGCGCCTGGTTGCCTAGGATACGCAGCACAGATGCGGCCACTGCACGGGTTTCTAGCCTCTCTAGATCCCCGATCGGTATCCGAGTCCCCTTGACTTGGAGACCCAGTCGACAATGACACTCCACGAACTCCATGATATGCCGCCCCCGCGGCAATACTGGCTGTGTGTTTCCCACCATCCCCAGTGGCGGGAGACCAGTCAAGAAATACACATCCTGGACCGTCAGCTCGATCCTGTGCCCCTGCACTACAAAGACCTCCTGATCTGGATCCTAGTAGCTGATGATCCGGGCCAATAATTGTTCCCCTGCTCTCATCAAAGGGTTCTCCAAAAACTTGAGAACCCCAAATCTGGCCAATACACGGCCGACGCCCTGATCCACCTGGATCTCTGTCCGTAGTGTCCCCAGATCTCTCTGTCTTCAGTTAACCCGTAAATCTGCCATACCTGCACAAACACATCATTTTTGTTAGCATACAGATCGGGAAAAACATAACCAAACACCAAAACCCAACTTCCAGCCATAAAACAACAACAAAACCCCCTCATCTCCCAGGTCGCAGTTTTCTGCCCATTTCTGGGACAGGTCGCACTTTTCTGCCTGAAACCTGCTTCCCAGGTCGCACTTTTTGGCCCAAAAAGTGCGACCCGGCCGTAGAGGTGAAGGAGGGGCTGTTTCTGGATTTCTGGGCCCTAAACTGAAACTTTAATCCATCAAAATGCAAGAGAAAGGTTAGGCCTCTTACCTGCAACTGACAGATCTCGATTCCAACGGTCGGTTTGTCCGCTACGTTCGCCGCAAGATTTAGGGCCTTCTCTCCTCTCTACATTCACCACAGCAACAATAGCAAATGAGTGATTTTGGAGGGAAAACCGCCTTATTAAAAGAGAACCCCTGGTTCTTCTTTCGACCGCCGTGACCACACCGTAGCCCCGTTTGACGAACCGTCTGCACCGTTGGAAAGCTCTCACCGAGCTCTCAAATGGGTATCTATTAGTTTTTTGAGATCTGACACTCCACCAGGACACATTTTGTCCCAGAAGGGTCACTTCACCCCTCCTCAAAATCGAATTTCCTCACTTACGACACTTGTACTTGGGGCACCATCTTGCCCCCTTACTTGTCCTTGTTCGTGTCGATTTTCGTCATGAGTTCCCATCATGTACTCATGTTTCCATGGTCCCCCATTGGGGCCTTTACTGTGTGGCAGCACCATCGAGTCGCCCTTGTTTAGAGCATCCAAGTTGAGTCATCATTGCATCCATGGAGTCTATACCACGTCCCTTTGCACCCCACTATAGCCCTCCATCCTTCATTGCTTGGTCTCTCTCTTGTGTCGCACATTATGACCTTCAGTCCCACTGTCCCCTATCCCTTATGATCTTGTGTCAGTCGCTGCCGTGTCATTCATGCTCTTTATGCTCTCACAAGGGAATTCGTCCATTCGCTACTCAATCCTTCCCATTTCCACTATCGTCATTAGTGTCAGTCTGTCCGTCGCTCTACTGTTTTCTCTCATGCCTTAGTTGAGGATCTCTCATTGCCTCACCTATGGCAGACCTCCTTCTGTCGACATCAACACATTCATTCCATAAGCCAGGTCTAGAGGGCGGTGTACCTTGGTTCCAGCTTCTACTCTTGTTCGGTGCCTCAGATCAGGCAAGGGGATCTCTCATTTCCCTTTGACTTGATTGTTTCTCCAGCTCCTTTCAGCATAATCGAGATTCGTATACTTGATGGTCCAGTGATCCAGTAGTAGCTCTTCATGATTCCCGGGTGTGTGTGAGATGTCTCAACCCTCATGAGGGGCTGGCCCTGCAGGTAGCCCCCCACATGCCCGGATGACCTCTTCTTTACAGCCTTCGATGCAGCTCCAGATTTTGATGATGTTGGCCTTAGCCACTTGTAGCACATCTTTGATTTGCATGTATCAGTCAGATTTTGTGAGCCCTTCCCCATTTACAGGGGGCATTTGGGTTGTGTTTATCTCATGTACTCAGATATTATTGTACTAGTCCTGGCTGTTATCCCAGGCACAGCATGTATGTGAGATTCCTCATTGTATTTTTATCTGGCTCCTGATTATGCCAGCTGTACTCTATGGCTCGGTCCCTTGTTTACTAGACACACTATTCTTTTGTACTTTGTCTCGGCGGGCATAGGTATGCCTCCCCCGTCGCCTTCAGCACAGGTACCCTCTCATAAAAAGAGACTTGTTGCACCTGCGAGTCTCGTCTCCTCAGGGTCTAGTCCTTCAGCACACTATATACCTCACCTTTCTCTCTCTGACTTCCCTTTTGTTGTCTAGTGATCGAGTTCTTACAACGTACTTCGGTCATACGATTTGCTCCTGACACTCGCACGCTGGGGGGCAATCTGTTACACCATTTTTTGGTCATCTAACCTATCATCATTAGATGGACCCAAGTACACCATGTAAGACCAATTTTACCCTAAGTAAAATTGCCTTCACTATGTTAAAACAGGAAACCCCAAAGGAAATATTAAACAAACCTATATTTGTTTGATTTTCCTCATGGAATAATTAATTAAACCATAATTTAATTATTATTCCCAGTCATGTTTAACCCAAAAACAAAGAAATTAATGAGATAAGCCCTTAGTTATCTTGTTATTTTCTAGGAATAATTATTTAAATCTTATTTAGATAATATTCCTTGTTAAATATGACCAAATCACCCACCATTAATCAAATAAATCATTATTTATTTGATTATCTCCCAACCACTTCCTTAAAAAGATAAATAAATCATTTATTTATTTATTTTCACTAATCAAGGGATTTGACCCAAGTCAAACACCCTTTCCCTCCAACAAATATAATAAAATATTCCATAGAGGTGGATCTAGATTTGGTTAACATTATTTTAATCATGCACCAAGATCTAGAATGACCCAATATTTTGTTATAAATAGGAGGGTTTTTCCCCATCATTCCTCACCTTTTGTTGCCTACTAGATCACTCTGGATCTATACACTTGGTCTCATTTTCATCATTTTCTCCCATTGAGCTCCATTTTTTGCATTGGGTTTTCTACACCTACAAGAGAGAGAAAGCTTAGATCTGAAGTGCTGAGGACTTCCAAGAACCCATCCCACTGAGGAGAATTGGATACACCTTCTTGTTTTCCTCCCAGGTGCCCCATTAATATAAAAATTCTTTCAAAAATTGTTCTTGTCTTGTCTATTGGTATATGGAGCAAACCCTTACTTTTTTCTGCTTAATGTCTTTCCATGCATAGATCTGGTTTTTTGCAGCTCTTTTCTGTCTAACTAACCGCAGATCTGAAGATATTGGCAGCCACTTTTGTTGTTAGGGCTATTAGTTATGCATAGCTAAAGTGGTCCTTTTTCATACACTTCGACGAAGGATTCATACTAACACTCACTATAGGTTTACCAGTTAGAATACCATACGATGACATTGGTGAAGTCCATGGGTTTGAAGATGTACCAGAGAAAACTACAGATAAATATTTATAGCCTGATGGAAGTAAACGACCTCCATGTAAATATGACCCGGGTGAAGTTATAAACATCGACGGGATAGCGAGACCAGTTGCTGACGTAATTGGAACAGATGGCCCAACCGAAGATGTTGGTTTAGGCATGGTTACTTGACCAAATGTGTACCCTTTTGAAATGACATGAATTTTAATAGGCACATGATCAACTAAAGCAGAGGGTGGTGATTGAGGAAAAGACTCGTACAAGAAAATATCCTCCCCAAAATGGGTTGGAGTTAATGGTTTTTCGTCTTGTGGGATTTATTCAATCGAAATTAAACTAGGTGGAAGTATTTCACCATCAGGCCCAAAGCATATTTCAGGAGGTTGACTGTGTGATATGGGAGACTTAATGGCTAGAAAAAATTGTGGGATGACCAATGGAGGAACAACTTCCGGTCGTTCGACTTTGGGATTCATATTTTCTGGCAAAGAAGAGATAGGATCTGGATCAACTTCTGGTTGAACAACACTGGGTTCGGGAGGTATAGTCTCACTAATTGGATGGATCGTGACCACGGGTAGCTGTGAGGAATCCGACTCGACAAAAGTAGAGAAACCAGAATTTGTAGAAGCAACTTGTGCCGACTCTAGTATATGGGAAGATGATGCTTCACCAGAGGTACTAATAGTACTAGTTTCGGTAGTGTGATGTCGCCTTTTCCGACCAGGAGTAACTTCCGGTGGTAAATGTGGTTTCAATGCTAATCTGCACAAACGATGAGGAAAAGGATTTTGTTCTTCCACGATGACTGATTTATTTGAACCAAAAAACAAGTAAATAAAATAAAAGGGTAATGCTAGGTAAAAGGTTTACCTAGAAACTGTGAACTGTAGAATACCTCTTGGCGAACCAGGAAGTACGGGTAGGCAATATCCTTGAATGCTTTGTTTGATGTATCACAATTTACAAGGCGGAAAACTTGGTTCACTATGGATGGATAACAACCTAAATTTTTCCTCCCAAATATGCCTGAAGGTACGAGAAGGCCCAAGTTTGTATTAGCATTGTCTGATGCGAAACCGCACAGTGAGAGCACCCCTTTATACTTTTCGTATTGTAAGACCGCCCAATATACTCGAAAGTACGTGGACGAGCTACGATATACTTACGTACATGGAGTGACGTATCACACTCAGAATGTATTACAAACAATTAACGACAACTGCTATGTTTTACGACACCGAAACACGTCTCTGGCCTAGACCTTGTAAATGTTATCGTTATGGTTCCAATGCTTTATTAGGTAAATTGATATAAATTTTAAGTTGATCTTGTTTATCAATTTGCCTCTCAAGGTTCACCGCGATGATGTGATGGAAATTCCTAAAATGAAAACTAAAATGATAAGAAAACTTTCAATTTTAGTTTTTTCAATGAAAATCCTAGCTACTAGAGGGAAAGAGCAATCAATTTGAGAGCAAACCACAAAGATCACAAACTAATATGCAACTTTCCTTATTTATTCCTATGAAAAACACACAATCCACTACATGAAAATGCAGGTTTTTCTTTTCAGTCCCTTTAATGTGAATGCAGAAAAGGAAACTAAATGCATCAAATCAATAAAAACAAATTCCTTTTACTTTGAGAAATGAGGAATTGAACAACAATTTCTCTTTTTAGGAAAAATGAAGATTTTAACTACAATTTCTCCTATAGGAAACGAAGAATTTAGCGAAAATTTCCTTTTCAAAAGCAAATGGATCTAGTGCAGTAATGAAAATACTTCAAAATTAAATTGTCAATGATAAAGAAAAACACTTTAAATAAACATTGAACAAACTTTTCTTTCAAAGGAGGAAGATTCAGGTAAATTCAATGGTCTCTATGAGGCATCAGGCTCTTGAAAATACAACAAAAAAAAGGCTGAAAGCAAATGTAATGACAAATTCAATGGGAATTTGGTTGGATCTAGTAGGCAACATAATTTCTAAAGTAAGACAGTGCGTTGCAATGCACCCCTGAGTGGGTGACAATGCTCTGCAAAGCACTGTGTCCTGTTCAACAGTGCGTTGGGCGCAGAAGAGAACAAAAAAGAAAGGTAGTTTAACACACTTCTAATGCAAATTTGATTTAAAAAAACCTAATCTTTAAGAGTAAATGCTACTGGGTGGATAAACAGAGGCAAACACACCAAATATCAAGGGTAAACTCCCGAATGGAGTCGCCAATTTGTTACGCGTAATTATGAATTACGGATAAAACATTCTTCCCTAAATGCGGTACTATGCATTTAGAACAACAGATTAAAGAATTTGCAGATAATTTTCCTAACATTAAATAGACACACATAATAGATATGGAAACCTACTTGTCATCCAAGCGCTTCCTATTCTCCTTCTGTTGCTCTTACTGTAGCTTCAAATCCAAGCTAGATCACCAAAATATTTCCTGCAAGAATGAACACTAAACAACAAAGAGATTGAAATATACAAATGACTATTCAAGTTATTTAGTTAAATCAATGAAACATAAACCATATACATTAGATAAGAATTCATAATATGAAAGATAGAAGGTTATACAGATACATATGTGGGAAATTAAGTAACAATCTTTATTAATGGATAGAAGGGGAGGTTACAACCAGCGATTGATTTGATGTCACCATCTCCAGCATCATCCCTGCCTCATCACAATGAACATCTCTCCAACAACATATCACTCAAATCAAATCCTCAATTGAAATTCCACCATCATTTGTTGTGTAACCAAATCCAAAAATAGAAGAAAAAAGATATCAACGCCTTAGAAATAAGCCACTTCGAGGGGGCAACCTCCAATACATTACATAAATGAACAATTCTTGGATGATACAATTTACAAAACCTCCTTTCTATATATAGGAGTCCATGGGGCCATAATGTAATCCTAGTGGGCCACAATGTAATCCTAGCCGACCTAACAATAATAATTTAAGGGCACAATAATAACAAAATGGGGTTACAAGGGTACAATAATAACAATAAGGGGGTTACACTAACAACAATAAGGGACTATACTAGTAATATAGGGACCTAACATGCCCCTCTCCTTCAAAAAAATGTTGTCCTCAACGCTTGAGTAGCTTTGGGTGCTTCTGTATAAAATTCTCATCCTCCCATGTAGAATCTTCAGTGGGTAAGTTCTTCCACTTGATGAGATACTCTGAAATTGATCGATTCCGTAGCTGTCGAGTTCTTGTTTCCGTGACCGCTTTAGGTTCCAATATGATTTTTCCTTCCTCATCAAGTTCTGGCAATATTGTTTGAACCGGAAGATTTTCACCTATAACCTTCTTTAAGCATGAAACATGGAAAACTGGATGTACTCGCGAAGAAGCAGGAAGCTCCAATTTGTATGCCATAGTACCAATCTTTTGCAACACCTTGTAAGGACTATAGTACTTTGGCGATAATTTATTATCCTTCTTTGCTTGCTTGAGGGACATTTGTTTGTATGGTTGTAGCCGTAAAAATACCCAATCTCCCACATCAAAACTTCTCTCACTGCGATGTTGATCTGCCTGTTGTTTCATTCGATTTTGTGCCAAATTCAGGTTATCCTTTAAGAGTTGGAGAACTTCTTGCTGATGCTCGATGTGATCTTCCACTGCTTGAACCTTCAAGTTTTCCCTTAAAGATGATGTGATGGATGGTGGATGATATCCATAAAGTGCCATAAATGGGGTCATTTTTGCTGCAGTATGGAAGGAAGTGTTATACCACCATTCGGCGAGAGGTAACCACTTGACCCATTGTGTTTGTTTATCAGATACAAAACAACGAAGATATCCTTCCAAACATTTATTTACTATCTCAGTTTGACCACCAGATTGAGGATGATAAGATGAGCTATGAGCTAATTGAGTACCCAAACAAGAAAATAACTCCGTCCAAAAATTTCCAGTAAAAATGGGATCTATGTCGCTCACAATAACCCTTGGGCTTCCATGTAGCTTTTGAATTCTGTCCATAAATGTAGTAGCAACTGTACTTTCTTTAAATGGATGAGATAATGCACAAAAGTGTGTATACTTGGTAAGTCTATCAACTACCACCATGATGACACTCTTTCCTTCGGACTTAGGTAAACCTGTGATAAAATCCATTGAAATCTCCTCCCAACGTTGACTTGGAATGGATAAAGGTTGTAGAAGTCCTGGGGTCTTAATTGTTTCCAATTTATTATGCTGGCAAACCAAACATTCCGCCACAAACTTTTGAATATCAGATTTAAGGCCATCCCCAAAAAATTCTTTCTTCACCCTGTGGTAAGTTTTTAAAAATCCTGAGTGTCCTCCTAAAGGAGAAGTGTGCAATTCCAGAAGAATCTTTTGTTTTAGTTGGGAATTCTTACAAATATATAACCGATCTTTGTACCATAAGGAATCATTTTTCCAACTAAATGTATCAGATGTACTAGGATCTTGCTGCAACTTTTGAATGAGTGTCCATACATCTTTGTCCTTCTTCCATTCATGTCTTGCTTCGGTTATCCAATCTGGTTGGATAATAGAAATGGCACAAAGCAATGCTTCCACCTCTTCATTCTTTCTTGAGAGTGCATCTGCAACAAAATTAAGCTTTCCTTTTTTGTAGATTATTTGAAAGTCATAACCCAACATCTTTGTGACCCATTTTTGCTGCTCTTCTGAAGATAGTCTTTGTTCCAAAAAGTGTTTAAGACTATCATGATCAGTTTTTACCTTGAAGTGTCTTCCCATTAGGTAAGTTCGCCATTTCTTTAGTGCATGTAGTATTTCTAACATTTCCTTCTCATAAATAGGTTTCTGTAAATACTTTCCTTTGATTGGACGACTTCCAAAAGCAATGGGTCTTCCTTCCTGCATTAAAACTGCACCAATTCCATTTCCTGAGGCATCACATTCCACAATAAAGGTTTTTGTGAAGTCTGGTGTAGCTAAGACCGGTGCTAGGCACATTGCCTCTTTAAGACGTTCAAAGGCCTTAGTTGCTTCAGGAATCCATGAAAATGCATCTTTCTTCAATAATGTTGTTAGAGGTGCTGCTATTCTCCCATAATTCTTAACAAACTTGCGATAATAATCTATTAACCCGAGAAATCCTCACAACTGCTTTATTGTCTTGGGGACTTTCCATTCCTTAATGGCTTTAATTTTGTTAGGGTCTACTTTCACACCCTCGTGAGATATAATATGACCCAGATATTCCACCTCTTGTACTCCAAAGAAACATTTGGATGTTTTGCATATAATTGTTTCTCCTGCAATAGTTTGAGCACCCTGTCAACATGTTCAACATGATCCTTCCAAGACCTGCTGTAGATTAGTATATCATCAAAAAATACTAGCACAAATTTTCTAAGGAAGGGTTTGAAAATGGAATTCATCAACCCTTGAAATGTAGAAGGTGCATTGGTAAGGCCAAAGGCATGACCAAAAATTCATAGTGACCCTCATGAGTTCGAAACACTGTTTTTGGAATATCTTCAGTCTTCATTCTAATTTGATGATATCCTGAACGAAGATCCAACTTGGTAAAATAAATTGCTCCATGTAATTCATCCAATAATTCATCAATCACAGGAATGGGAAATTTATCTTTAATGGTGAGATTATTAAGCTCCCTATAATCCGGACACATTCGCCATGATCCATCCTTCTTGTGTACCAATACTACAGGAGCAGAGAAAGAACTTTGACTAGGTTGAATTATACCGCCTCTAACATTTCTGCAATCATACGTTCAATTTCGCTCTTTTGGAAGTAAGGATATCTATAAGGCCTGATGTTTGGAGGAACACTTCCTGGAATCAAATGAATAGCATGATCATGATCACGAATAGTTGGGAGTCCTTTGGGAGTTTCAAACACCTTGGAATGATTGTCCAAGACTTGTTGGAGATCTGCAGAAATAGATGATTTTGATGTTGGAACTTCTAGTGAGCATAATTGTGCAATTACGCCTCGTTGTTCTTTCTTTAGAATCTTTGTCATGCCATTAGAGCTTATTATCCTTCCTGGCTTCCCTTCAATACCCCGTAATTCGACTTCCTTTCCTTCTGAAAAGAATTTCAAGAAAAGTGCTTGAAAATTAAAAGCTACCGTCCCCAAAGATTGTAACCATTGTACTCCTAGTACAACATCAGCACCTCCCATAGGAATGGAAAGCATTGGACTAGTCAAAACATATTCCCCCATGGTTAGCTTGATATTATGGCATTTTCCAGAGCAATTTATAGTTCCTCCATTTGCAACCATCATTTCACATTCTGGTGCTGGGTATAGGAAACAATTTAATTCCTTGGCTACCTTACAATGAATAAAATTATGGGTGCTACCTGAATCAATCAACACTATTACCTTTTTCTTCTTGATTTGTCCTTGTATCTTGAAAGTTTGAGGAGTGGTAATTCCTGCCAGTGCATTACACGATATGGTCGGATTCATTTCTTCCTCTTCTAGGGTTGGTTCCTGGTGTATATCCTCTTCTTGTTCATTTTCTTCTTCCTCTTCACAATCTATGTAAAATAATTTCTTCTCGGCACACTTATGACCTTTAGTGTATTTGCTATCACAACTGTAGCAAAGCCCTTTTGCTCTTTTTTCTTCCAATTGTTGTGGTGTCAACCTTGTAGGTTGTGGAAATCTAGGCGTAGCAACACTTCCTTCTTTATAGGAGTGAGTGGTAGGCTTCCTTGTCGCCATAATTTTACATTCAATTTTTCTTGCCAACCTGAATGCCTTCTCCAATGAATCAGGTTCCAAAACGTGAACTTCATGTTGGATGTTATCCTTTAAAGTGCCTATGAAGAGATAAATCCCGTGTTCCTCTGGAATATCAGTTACCCTTATATTCAATTTTTGGAAGTCCTCAATGTGCTGCCCCACTAAACCCTTTTGTTTGAGATTTATCAATTGGCTAAAGAAGGTGTTGCTCTTTGTATCCTCATAATGTGCTATGATTTCCTCCGTAAAAATTGACCAAGTGACAATTTTTTTACGAGAGAAAAGCCATCGATACCATACAAATGTATTTTGTTCTAAATGCAAAGTTGCAATGCGTACCTTTTGTGTGTTTTTCACATTATGGAGATCAAAATATTGCTCCATCTGTAGTATCCATGTTACAGGATCCTTTCCATCAAAATTCCTCATATCCATTTTTGGAAGATGGTGGTTCTTCCTGCCAACATTAGAGTTTATGAAATCACGATTAACATTTATTTTGTTCTCATCATGAGGTTCTTCTACTATCTTTTCACCATTAGGAAACATTTCTTGTATCAACTTTGTCAAATATTCGATGTTTTATTTTAGATCATCCATCTTAGCTTCCATGCCAGCTTCCATTCCATCCATCTTGGCTTCCACGCCGTCCATATTAGCTTCCACGCCATCCATCTTAGCTTCCACGCCTTTCTTCAAACCGTCCATCTTCACTTCCACACCATCCATCTTAGCTTCCATGCCTTTCTTCAAACCATCCATCTTCACTTCCACGCCTTTCTTCAAAACTTCCATTTCATTTTTGTTGCTCTTTGCGAGAGTGAAATTTGTTGCACTTGCTCTTGTAATTTTGATAGATCATGTTGTAATTCTTCATCTTCATGAGTCATAGTAGAGCCTTCGAAGGCTTAATGGGTGTTGAATTCTTTTTAGGTGCCATTTTAGAATCAATATTGATACCTATTCTACAATATTCCCTTGGAATCAATTCATGATTCTTCAAAAGCATGGAAGCAAAGACTTATGCAATTCGGAGAAAAAAATACACACCTTTTACTTGCTTTGAGGAACTCAATATTGAAATTGAATTATCTGTGTAATTGAAAATATTCAATATCTAAAATTCAGCCCTGTAGTAGCCCTCTGAAGCTTCTTTCAAATGATACAGTTCTGATCTAATTTGGATTCACCAAGACAAAGTTGTGTCCAATCTCCCACAATGACCTAATTTTGGACTGGTTCAGTAGAGAAAACTTGTAGGAATTGCCACGTGTCACTGTTTCGTCCTTTGTCTCTGAAATTGATAGCCAAGAAACTACAGTCCGTGTAATTGCGACCAATTTTACGGCACTCCAATCCGATGCCCAGAGAGAGAGTTATTGAACTTTTCCCACGATCACCTCTTTGAGATGAAATTCAGGAGCCTGAAAAAGCACTACCTTCCAGAGATCATATCTCCAAAAATATTGCGAACCAAGCTCTGAAATTTTTTGACGAATTTCCTCAGCATTTCAGCTTCGCACCATATGAATTTCATATTTTTAACCTTCGTAGAAAAAAATTTATAGCGCAAATACTACGATGACCTATTTAGATTAAATTGAGGAGCCTACAAAAAGACCTAACTTCCGCAGATCATATCTCCGAAAATTTTGCGAACCAAGCTCTAAAATTTTGCGTTGATGTTCCTCAGGATTTTGGCTTAATACTATAAACATTTCAGCTTCTGAAACTTCATAGAAAATAAGTTATAGTGAAGATTCCAGGATGACCTATTTGGAGCAGCGAAACCCCAAAATCCAAAGCTCTCATACCAAATGTTGTGAAACCAGCTCCAAAAATAGAGAAGAAAAAGATATCAACACCTTAGAAATAAACCTTTACGCCGAGGGGCAACCTCCAATACATTACATAAATGAACAATTCTTGGATGATACAATTTACAAAACCTCCTTTCTATATATAGAATCCCATGGGGCCATAATGTAATCCTAGTGGGCCACAATGTAATCCTAGCTGACCTAAAAATAATAATTTAAGGGCACAATAATAAAAAAATGGGGGTTACAAGGGTACAATAATAACAATAAGAGGGTTACACTAACAATAATAAGGGACTATAATAGTAATATAGGGACCAAACATCATTTCTCTTCTCAATTTCTTCCTTCTCAAGTACTAGGATCTGTGCTCAATTTATAGATGAGCTGAAGGTAGTTTTACAAAGTTTTACAATCAATGAATTTCTATTAATAGTCAAGACATGTTCCCAAAATCAGAGGTATCAAATGGACACATGGATTCAAAGTTTGACACATATGCACTCTTCTAGAAGGCACTGGCCAAGTGGAGATTCCGGAAGAATGAGAATTTTGCTCCCAATTGACCAACACACCCTTGAGTGGTGCTTTGCAGAGCACCCTTGAATGGAGGTAACTGCATATGAAATGCATTTACCCCCTTGACGGACTGCATTGGTGAGCTCATAGGTGATATAACATATACTTTAGATCTTTGAAACCTTGCAATGGAAGTCATGGATGATTTGTCTTTGTTCTTTGTCTTAGGGCATATAGGAACTGAAATGATAGGGGATGATAGGCCCTATTTATTGGTTTTAGGGATGATGTCTAGTTTAACTAGGTCATTGGGAATGATGCCCAAATTGACCTATAATAGTAGTCTTTTGGGACGTGCGAGTCTTGCTATGTACCAGAACATATATTTTTTGGGGTTATGATGTACTTGAAAACTTTTACAAATACAATCGACACACACACACACACAAATGTGTGTGTGTATATATATATATATATGTTATATTTTCCTTTTTTATACATGATGTAATGATGATCATAGTTATCACAAATTTCACAAATGTCTATCTAAAACATAATTAGCCAATGCATCTGTTAATGTATTCATGTGTCTTGGAATGTGCTGATATGTAATGTAATAAAAATTCATTTCTAAAATATGAACACGCAAATACGTTCTGAAAATTTGGGGGTGTTTGACGGAATATTTTCCATTGCACTGTAGAACAACAAGCTGTGAATCCAGATTTACAAGCAATTCTATAATGCCAAGAGTAATTGCTTCTGATAGAAGCTCAATGACGTCACTGTATTCAATAATATTGTTGGTTGTATGACCTAAACAGATACCTTGCAAATCTAATAACTCACCATTAGGGTCATAGATAACCCATGCCGCAAAGGAAAAATTCTAAATATTACGACATGCACCATCAACAAAACCGACATAAGGAGTTAAAGACATCTGCATATCAAGTAAGACAATATGAGTAGGAAAACCTCTTACAAATGCACACCAAACCAAAACTATACAAAAATGAAAAACACACTAATGTTCAAAAGTAGTTACATGAAAATATTACGCATAATTATGTTTAAGATAAAACCCTTTTCGGGGCTTATCCAAAGGGTTACCTTCATAATCAATTAGGTCATCGGCCCCTTTTTGCAAAACACATTTTATGATGTATGGCCAGAGCCACATTGGATCGAATTTTCCTACCCCTAGCTTATCGTGTGCTTGGTCATAGAGAAGAACCAAGTCTCCTTCAGAGAAGGCACGTGGAGAAAAAGTATGATCAAAATGGGCTTTGAACCATTTTTTCTGAGCTTCAGTAACTAAAGCGGTGAAGTGACGAGTTTCATAAAACCTTTCTAGATATAGGAGATGTTCCTCTTTTGGTGAGGTATTCGGAAGCAATTCAACAAAAAATTTGGACGAAGGAATTTCACATTTAATAAAAAATGTTGCTTCAAGGCCATCTAATAAATGAAAAGGAGTGAATCCAATAACATTTTTAGCTGAGGTTCGATAAGCCCAAAGAGATGAGAAAAGCATGAGATTCTAGTTTGACTTGTGCATCCAAATAGTGCGCTGAAGCATAGTAACTAAGACTTTGAGGAGCTACTCCAGGAATGGTTCAGGTAGAGTTTGTTTTGCATACTATAAGGGATATAATGGCACATCTTTATGATGAAGAGAGACAAAGGGATAATTGTTTAAGTTCCTCCAGGATTCAGGAACAGGGAGTACAGGGACAGTGACAAATTGCTGTGTAACAAGCCCAAACTTATTTAATAGGGGAATTACAAAATATATGTGTCAAGCTTCCTCTCTTATAGGATATTAAAGACATACACATTTATTCAAAGACTACCAAAGAATTATGTGTTAATAAAACTGGTATGAAGCCTAAAATTCCTCCCACTATCCATGTGATTGGAAAACTACCCGGCCTAATCCTAGGGAAACTGATTCCTATGAAATACCCTGGAAATCCCGTGTTCACTGTACAATTGCAAAACACTATTTTTCTAAATACTTTGGTAGACCTGGGAGCCGCTATGAATATTATGACATTAAAAGCTTTTGATTTTCTTGGATTACATGAGATAAGACCAACTCCCACTATGGTGGAACTAGCTATTAGATTTGTAATTAAAATAGAAGGAATCATTGATGACATAATTATTTTGGTGGAATATTCAGAGTACCATGCTGATTGCAGGTTCTTAACCTCAAAGAGAAACTTGAAGGACATCCTCTTATATTGGGAAGGACTTGGATTTCCACTGCCGATGCATATATCAAATGTCGAACCAGGAACATGACAATTACTAGGGTAAAAACCATTAAGAATCTCACCATTTATCCACCTGCTAAACCCAACATAGAGTTAGGTAAACTGACATGGTTCTCTCCCAACTGCGAAGAAGGAAAATTGCGCCCTATCCTTACCATTGAAAAATTCTTACCTTCAAACAACATATTGAGGATGATACGATTAGTAGCTTCATTAGTCAACCATCTACAATAGAAAATCCAAATTGCCAAATGCTCAAAGCTGTGTTGGATAATGAAGCTCAAGGTAACCATATGGAGGAGGCCACTCATGATCACATCCCTATGATAGTGTTTCATAACAACATATCAACCAAGGTCGAACATGGTAAAACATTAAATATCAATGCTAATCTTTCCTACTCCCAAAGTGAACGATTAATACAATTACTTTAGAAGCATAAACAATATTTTTCATGGGATTACACAGATATGAAGGGCATCAATCCTAAATTCTGTACACATCACATTTATACAAAGAAATATGCTCATCCTATTCGTCAACCATAAAAAAGGATAAATCCACACCTTAAGTATATAGTGAAACAAGAAATTCAGAAATTGTGTGATGCTAATTTCATATATCCCATATTAAATAGTCATTCAGTATCTCCATTAGTTGTTGCTCCTAAAAATAATGGGCATTAGTGCATCTGCTCAGATTATAGGGAATTAAATAAAGCTACACAAAAGACCACTTTCCTCTTCCATTTATTAATCGAGTTCTTGACACTCTTGCAGGAAAGAAAAATATTTATTTTTAGGATGGATTTAGAAGAGATAACTAGATTCAGATCGCTCCAAAAGATCAAGATAAAACCACATTTACTTTCCCGTGTGGAATTTTTACACACCAAGTTCTCCCATTTGGTCTTTGTAATGCACCCATAACCTTTCAGAGGGAAGTTCCGAGTATATTCTCTGATTTAATTAATGAAGGAATTGAAATCTATATGGACAACTTCACACCTTATGGAAATGAATTTGAAGAAGCTCTAAATAATCTGGAAAAAGTGCTCATTAGATGCATATTAACCAAACTATGCCTTAGTTATGAAAATTGTCATATGATGATGAAAAAAGGTGTGGTATTGGGACATTTAATCTCTGTTTCAGGCATCCAGGTGGACCCAATGAAAGTTGAGGTGATCCTTAGACTTCTTGTTCCTTGGACACCAAAAGACATATGTAGATTTCTTGGCTATGCTGGTTATTATCGACGGATTATAGAGCATTTTCAAAGATTTCTGCACCATTATACATATTAACAAGAAATGTGGAATTTATTTGGACTAATAAATATGATAATGCTTTCAAAAAATTGAAGATATTATTGAGAACATAACCAGTATTACAAGGTACTGATTGGAAACTCCCATTCCACATATCCTTTAATGCATATAACACAACCATGGGAGAAATACTTGGGAAATACGAAAACAAGAAGCCTTATGCTATTTACTACATCAAAAAGAAATTAACACCAACAGAGTTAAAATATACAATGACGAAAAAAAATATTATAGTCTATTGTTTATGCTATTAATAAATTTTGTCATTATATTACTCTCTACCCTTTATTCCTATATAAAAATATTTCTACTATTAATTATTTAACTAATAAACCAATCACTAATGGTAGAATGACTCGTTGGCTGCTTATGTTGTAGGAATTCGATATCTGATCCGGATTTATGCAGGAACACAACATAATAAACATATAACCATAAATACAGAGATGCAACGGAAATAACACTTCATTTCATTAATATCAAAGAACTGAAATTTGCTTACAGACAGAAAGGAAATAAAACTAGCTAGGGCGCTGGTAGCTATCTCTAAGAAGAGATGTGGCGGCTACAGGCCTCTGAACTGAGTTAAAATGAGGCTCGAGGACCTATTTATTATTGAGAAACAATGGAGAACCCTAAACATCCAAAAACCTAACCCTAGGAGATGAAGCGCCAAAACTATGGGCCCCGTTTGGGTAAATTGGTGTTTCAACTTCCCAGGGACGTAACTTTGACATACTATCTCCGTTTGACGCACATGACACATCATTAGAAAGCTCTATCCGAGGACTACAAATTTCGCCACAAATATCATTTCAAAACGAAATGTTATTCACTGGAGGCGCGATGCTCAAAAAACGTCGTTTAGGGCCTCAAAACGACTTCGAAAGTTCAGGACCCGAAAAACTGCTAAAAAGAGTAAGTTATGCCAAAACTAAAAAACTGAAAGAGACAATGGTGGGGGCCCAAGTGGAATAGGCGGGTGGCCACCAATATCCACCTGGATCATTCCTCCCCCCTTAGGAAGCAATGGTCCCCATTGCGTTAAGTTCCTCCATGAGATGAGGAAATTTCTACTGAACTTGGTCCCTAGTGAACCACTTTCCTTGGTGCAGGAGTTGGCCAGCTTTGACAACCCGATATAGTTGGATCTTCTGCTGGCGAGTGTTCTTGATTTGCATGTCCATGTTGCAATCTGTGGTGGCCTGTTCCATGCAGTCTGGATTTAACTCAGTTGGTGTGAGTTGTTCTGCAATGTCTGAGGTGTCCAGTAGAGGTGGGAAGTAAGGATGAAGGTGATCCACATTGAAGACTGGGTGCAGACCAAGGAATGGTGGAATACTGAGCTCGAATGCATTGTTCCCTACAGCCTTGGTGATGGTGTACGGCCCGTATCGGAGCGGGCGAAGCTTGCGGTGCGGTCCAGTGAGGTGCTCCTTCTGCAAATGTAGCCATACTTTGTCACCCACCTGGAAGTTGTGTGGCACCCGATGTTGATCATGGCGTTGCTTGTACTTGGCATTGGCTCTGTCCAATATATCATGAACTTGTTGGCGGATGTGTTGAATGCGCTCGATGAAGCTACTGGCTTTGTCAACTTCAGACTGGACATGAGCTGAATTGGCCTGAGCAGCTGCAAATGGCATGGCTACGTCAATGGGACATAGTGGCTGGAATCCCAAGCCCACCTGAAAGGGGCTATAGCCGATTGAACTGTGGAGAGCCCGATTATAACTATGTTGTACATAGGGGAGGCTCTCATCCCATGTGCGTGGATGCTTTGAATTGTACATGCGCAAAATGTGTACATTCATTCTGTTGACGACCTCTATCTAGCCATCTGTTTGGGGATGGAAAGCTGTGGACTTGGTGAGCTTAGTATCCAACATTGACCAGAGGTTTGACCAAAATGTGCTGAGGAACCTGCTATCCCGATCTGATATGATAGACTGTGGGATCCCAAAGTGCACCCACACTCGTTCAAAGAAGAGTTTAGCAGTGGCTTCTGCTGTGATATTCTTCTTGCAGGCCGCCATAATGGCCATCTTCGAGAATCTGTCGACAACCACAAAAACACAGTCATTTCCTTGCTTAGTAGAAGGCAGGCCCGACATGTAATCCATGGATATGGATTCCCAAGGTCGACTAGGGGTAGGTAGAGGAATATATAGGCCTTGCTTCTTGATGGTCGGTTTGGCAATGGCACAAGCAGTGCAGGATCTGATGTGCTTCTCGACATCCTTTCGAAGGTTCGGCCAATAGAAATACTTCTGCAGGATTGCTACTATTTTCTCGACCCCGAAATGCCCAACGACTCGACTATAGTGTGCTTCCCATATCATCTTGGCACGCTCGCTTGAAGGAACACAAAGGTGTCCCATGTGACATAAAAGTGCATCTTGGAGGTGAAAACTTGGAACTTGCGTACCCCCCAAGAGTGCCTTGTAAGTGTGGCTGAATTCTGGGTCACTTTCATAGAGCAGTGGCCAATCAGAAGTCTCGTGCCCACAAGAGTTTAGCACAGTGGTGAGCGCCACGATCGGTGGTCGGCTGAGGCAGTCTGCAACATGATTGGTGCTACCCTTCTTGTACTTGATGTTCAAGTGAAACTGTTGCAGATATGTGGACCACTTCTGATGGCGATCATTCTGCAACTTCCCTTGTGTCTGTATGAACTGCAGGGGCCGGTGGTCTGTGTGGATGATTGTTTCCTTCCCCAAAATGTAATGCTTCCATTATCGACAAGCTTGCACAATGGAATACATTTCTTTGTCATAGGTGGGATACTTGCGAACTGTCTCAGACAATGTCTCACTGTGATATGCCACTGGATGTCCCTGTTGAGTAAGAATTGCCCCAATAGCATAGTCAGAGGCATCTGTCTCGATCTCAAATGGCTGTTGCAAGTCTGGTAATGTGAGCACTGGGGCAGAACAGAGGCGATTTTTCAATTCTGTGAACGCCTTCTGTTGAGGTTCCGACCAAAATAATTTTGCTCTCGCTCCTCCCTTGGTGACTTGACTCAAGGGCCAAGTGATATGAGAGAATCCCAACACGAACCTTCGGTAGAAATTAGCAAGACCCAGAAAGTTGCGAAGCTCTGTTATAGTGGTTGGGGCTGGCCAATACCGAATGACTTGGATCTTGGCTGGATCCACATGCACCCCCCTTTCATCAATAATGTATCCCAGATATTGAACCTGGGTCATGCCAAAAGTGCACTTCTCCAAATTGGCACACAGCTTGTGTTGCCGCAGTGTTTGGAGGACTTGTCGGATGTGGTGAAGGTGCTCTTCCCAAGTCTGGCTGAAGATCAGAATGTCATCCAAGTACACCACTACAAATGAGTTGGTGAATGGCCGCAAGATGTAATCCATCATCCTCATGAAGGTGGCGGGAGCATTCGTCAACCCGAAAGGCATGACCAGCCATTCGAAAAGGCCTTCCTTGGCTTTGAAGGCAGTCTTCCACACATCGGAGGGTTCAATTGGTACCTGGTGATACCCCGACTTCAGGTCGATCTTGCTGAAATATTTTGCACCTTTGAGTTGGTCCAGAAGGTCATCAATCCGTGGGATTGGGTACCTATTCCGGACAGTGATCTTGTTCAGCACTCGATAGTCAATACAGAGTCTCCACGTCCCATCCTTCTTCTGTACCAACACGATTGGGCTCCCACAGGGCGATGAACTTGGTCTGATGTGACCTTTCTACAACAGCTCCTGAATCTGCCTCTTGTTTTCATCATTCTCTAGAGCAGAGCACCAATAGATCGGTCCATTAGGTAGTGGCGCACCGGGGGTCAGATCAATCGGGTGCTTGACCTGACAGTGCAGAGGAACCCCTGTGGGTGAGGTGAATATGTCCCTGTACTCCTCCACAACCTTATCCATTTTTTGTTGTTGTGCAGAGGAGCCCTGTCTGGAGGTCGTGGCCACAGTCTTCTTCTTGCCCTGGGGGCAGATCATCAGGAAAACGAATTTCCTGGTTTGGGAAATGAGCTTATTGCATTGTTTTGCAGTAACCAAAGAGATAGTCGTAGGAGGTGGTACCTCTGGTATCCTGTACAACTTATTTCCCAAAGTAATAATAACAGCACGAGGTCGAGACTCATACACAGCATGAAGCTTCCACAAGTATGGTTGTCCTAATAATACATCAGAAACATCAATAGGAGCAACGTCACATAATACCTCATCCGTGAAGGGCTTGATGCTATAGGGAAGGCGGCACTGCTGGCTGACGCGGAGATCTCGTCCTTGATGAAGCCACCCGATGGTGTATGGATGTGGGTGAGCTGTGGTCGGCAAGCCCAACCGCTTCACGGCGTCTGCTGAAATGAGGTTCTTTTGGCTCCCATTGTCGAAAATGAACTGTATCGGGGAGCCCTTTACCCACATCTGGGAGTGGAAGAGACGTTCCTCCTCCTCTGGATCTTCCGGTTCCTCCTTTTGGATCTTTGTAGTGGCAACAGTGGCATTGGGCTCCGCATCAATAATCTATTTCCCTTTTCCATTCGCCTTTTCAGGTTCTGATTCGGAGTCAGAGCATGCATCTGACTCAGAAGCCCTCATCTCGGCCACTAGCGACTGCTTGGCCCGACACTCACTTGTGTTGTGAGTGGAGCTCTTATGGAACTCACACCACTTTCCTGTGTCCTTCTTTGGCTTTGCGGTGCTGTTCTTTTCTTGTGGCTTTGATGAGTTGTCTTTAGCCGCCATGCCTTGGCTCGGTCCTTTGTTCTACGGTTTGGAAGCACCTTTCCCTTGCTTTTGATTCGCAGATCCAAAGTCTCGCTTCTTCTGCTTGAATTTCTGCTCAATCTTGGCAGCATACCGGTATGTCGTACCAAGCAAGGAGATGTTGAGGAACTCCATTTCCTCCTGAATGTATCTGTGCAGACAGCTGCGATACTTTAGCACCAGATGTTTCTCTGAATCTTTGATACCCAACTTTGTGCGCAGGGTATGGAACAGATTCGTCAGCTCATGCACATCTTGATCCCTTTGTTGTCGCGGCGTGGTCCATTGTATGTACTTGTCCTCATAGCTCCCCACGGGATAGTACTGTTCCTTGACGGCGTCTCGGAAAGAATTCCAAGTTGGTACGGCCGAGAACAGAGAGGGTTCTGTCTAGTCCTTGTTCTCACAGTAGGTTTCCCACCAATCCTTAACATGGGGGGTAGCTTTGAGGAGTGCAAAAATAATCTTCTCCCGGTCTGAAAAGTCATGAACAGAGAAATATCCTTCTAATAGATTCAACCATCTATCTACGGCATCTGCGTCTATTTGACCCTCAAATATGGGAATGTCAAAATTTACTTGTACCTTAGAGGGAGTCGCAACTCCAGAGTGGCTACTGGATGCAGATGCGCCGCCGGTGGGCAGCCGTTGAAGGATCTGAGCAAAGCTATCCATCATCGCGTTCCTTTGTTTTTCGAGGGCCTCCTCGAGCAATATTTTGATAGGATCTTCTGCTCCCTCATCTTTCTTTTCGTCCCCCATGGGCGTCCGTCGAGGTTTGCGAGGCTGATCTTGCAAAGGTTCCACCAGATCGAGCCCTAGCTCCTTATACCCCGAACTCGTTGGGGACATGCAAAGAAGGATCGAGAAAAAGCAGACTGCTCTGATACCACTGATCCGGATTTATGCAGGAACGCAACAGAATAAACATATAACCATAAATACAGAGATGCAGCGGAAATAACACTTCATTTCATTAATATCAAAGAACTGAAATTTGCTTACAGACAGAAAGGAAATAAAACTAGCTAGGGCGCTGGTAGCTATCTCTGAGAAGAGATGTGGTGGCTACAGGCCTCTGAACTGAGTTACAATGAGGCTCGAGGGCCTATTTATTATTGATAAACAATGGATAACCCTAAACATCCAAAAACCTAACCCTAGGAGATGAAGCGCCAAAACTATGGGCCCCGTTTGGGTAAATTGGTGTTTCAACTTCCCAGAGACGTAACTTTGGCATACTATCTCCGTTTGATGCACATGATACATCATTAGAAAGCTCTATAGAATACAAATTTAGCTACAAATATCATTTGAAACGAATCATATTTCTTTGGGTAACGATGCTCAAACGTCGTTTAGGGCCTCAAAGAAACGACGGAAGTTCAGGACCCGAAAAACTGCTAAAAATAGTAAGTTATGCCAAAACTGAAAAACTGAAAGAGACAATGGTGGGGGCCCAAGTGGAATAGGCGGGTGGCCACCAATATCCACCTGGATCAATATCACTATCAAAGATAGGTTTGGAAAAGTAAATCTTGTTGTAGATTTCTTATCTCGGACCCCACCTGCAAGTGATTCCTCTCTTGTAGAAGATCAATTTCCAGACGAGCATTTATTTTCAGTATTTTTTAAAATGTTGTGGTATGTAGATGTTGCGAATTATATTGTAGTAGGAAAACTACCTTTGCATATGTCCCCTCGAGAGAAGAAACACATCATTCAATGTAATGCTCGGTTTTCTTGGATAGATGGTTATCTTTTTCACAAAGGAGAAAACCTTCAAATTCATAGATGCGTAAGGGAAGGTGGGGTTTATGATATTCTCAAATCCTACCACGATGAACCTTATGGAGGCCGTTTTGATAATAAGAGAAAAGGGCATAAAATGTTGTTGATGGGTTAATTTTGGCCAACAATATTTAAGGACACTAAAAAATACGTTCAAAGCTGCGATAAATGTTGGAAGTTGGATAAACCAACGCTCCTCATGTGTTTTGTGACATATGGTTAACCGCCTCTGGTGGATCAGTTAACACTAGCGATGCATTTTTTTACTAACACCTGTGGGTTTTGGTCAAATGGAAATCGTGATTCCCAACAAGTGGTATCAAAGCCAAAGGTCTCGAGTTCGAATCATACCTGGCTCGTGTTGGGGGGAAGATCATTGGACATTGGACAAACCAACATTGCTCGTGTGTTTCATGACATGTTCTTCACCACCTCTCGTGGATCCATTAACTTTGGCGATGCGTTTGTTTACTAACACCTACAAGTTTTGGTCTAATGGAAATCGTGATTCCCAAAATTTGGCATGTATAGTCTTACCTCTTACATAAATAATATTTGTTCGGTTGGTTGATATTATTCATCCTTTGGCCCCTTTGGCTCCTACTCCAAGCATAACTTGAATTGCTTGATCTTTTCATTACCCTGTAGGGCATATTTGATTCTTTATTTTATATTTTATTCACATATACTAATAGTTTCCATATTTGTTGTCTACATCCCTAAACTGAGTGCATATGATATTCGATTTTTCTTTCCATTAATGTGTTGGATATAAAATTAAAATTCACTCATAAGGGCCATCCACCTAATTTTTCATGCATTCAATTATGTTTGATCAAACAAGTACCTCTTCCCATTGTGATTTTTAATTAATATGAACTTTCTCCCAAGAAAGTAGTGCCTCCACATTTTTAAAGCATGCACAATGGTTGCAAGCTCTAAATTATGTGTCACTTAGTGTTTTTTGATCTTAATTTAATTTCATGGTTTCATGTTTGATCATATGTCCCTCTTGCATGAGAAATCCATTGAGTCCTTCCTCGTAAGCGTCTATACAAATAATAAGTCTTTGTTTGGATCTATAATCATTAGGATGGGTGCATTGGTCAAGAGGTGCTTTAACTGTTGGAATATTTCTTTACACTTAGTTTACCATACAAACCTCACTTCCTTTTCTTGTATGGAAGTGATTGGGTGGAAAAAATTTGAGAACCCTTCAATGAACCTCCTATAATACCCTTCCAATCCCATACAAGATCTTACTTTTCATACATTTCGAGGGATAAGCCATTTCATGACTATCTTGATCTTCTCACATTCTTCTAGCACCCCCTATTCTTAAATGGCATGAACCAAATAGTGTACTTATGTTTGAAATAAATCACAATTACTAAAATTGGGATATAGTTGATGCTCTCTTAGCACCTATAGCAACATCTTTTGGTGTTATTCATGCTCCTCCTTGTCATTTGAAACACTTTTATATCATCAATAAATGTGACCACAAACTTATCCATATACTTTTCAAGGGTACTATCAATTAGGCATATAAATGTGGTTGGTGCATTTGTAAGTCCAAATGGTACCACCAAAAATTCACACTTCCCATACTTGGACTTGAATGTAGTTTTATATATTTCCTAGTCCTTGATCATGACTTGATGATTTCCATACCTCAAGTATATCTTTGAAAATATTGTTTCTTCTCTTAGTTCATCAAAGAGGTCATAAGTTATAGGAAACAGATAATTGTTCTTGATGATCATCTTATTCAGTTGTCTATGGTCAATGCATAATCTAAGGGTACCATATTTATTTAAAATAAAATAAAATTAGATGCTCCCCATGAGACACATTGGACCTGATGTACCCCTTTTCCAACATTTCCTTTAACTATATCTTCAATTCCACCAACTTAGGCATACTCATTCTCTAAGGTGTTACAGACATAAGTACCACTCCCAGTGTAAGTTCTATTAAAAAATATATCTCTTTTTGTAGGTAGTCATGGTATTTCCTTAGAAAATACATATTTGTACTCCTTTAGCACTTGATGATATTAATTTTTCAACTTTATACTTGTTATCACTAAACTGGGACTAATTGGGTTGTTCAAAAATAAATTTGATGTAACTATTTCAAATCACTTAGGTTTGGAAGCTATCCATTCCAACTAGAGAGGGCACTCTCAAGAAAATATATGATATTCAATAAACAAGCTTACAGCTAAGATGGATAACTCTTAAATTCATTTTAGATGATTTTTGGAGGTGGAAGATGAGTGAGGGCTACCATTGGGAATGGAGTCAACATGGAAACTCAATTACAAATAAGTATCATTCATGGAAATGAGGCACGTGAGCTCTTATACAATAATTCTGACATCAAACATAATACATAAAGGAAGTTGGAGCATAAGATTTATGAATTCCAAGTAATTATGTATGAGTAAGATGAATTAACATTCAAAATATAAAGGACACAAACACATAAAAGCTCAATCAAAATCTCAGGTCTAAACAAAAGACTTCTACAACTGTCTATTAACTGAGTGAAAAATAGATTACAATAGTAGTGTAATGTATAAAATAATATAAATAATGATTAATTAGTTAATTAGTAAGTTGGTTGAAAGGGCATGTCTAAATGAGACATGACCTTTCGTGAAGAGGCACCTGCCTAGGTATATAAGTAGGCCTTATTTGTAACATTTATCAGTTCATTCTCATTCATACTATTTAATATAATATTTGTATCCTTAATGGATATTTTGATATTCCAAGTCTTTTGGAGTATTTAACTTGAGAAGGAACTTTGTTCACTTCATTTTGTATCAGAGCAGTTTGAGCCTTCAGCCGTTTAACAGCTGCACAGAGCCACGCTCTCCGATCGAGGTCTTTGACCGTAAAATTCGTCAAAATTGTTGCCGTTGAAGCGTTTCGCTACACTTTTGGAGTTTCTCTGTCAGAGGCCCTTGGTCATTTTTAAAGGAAAAAAAAAGGAGAAAAAAATGTTAAAAAGAAAAAGAAAAAAAAAGTGATATATATAAATTCAAAAATAAAAAGAAAAGGAAAAAAAATAAAAAAAGAAAAAATAATATAAAAAAGAGAGAAGAAGTCGTTATATAAGAAATAATAATAATAAAGAAAAAAAAAAGAATAATTAAAAAAAAAGTGATAATAAAATTCCCTGCTCGTTGACCAATGAACGCAGCTGTCGATCCCTTTCGACAATGTCGCCCCTATACAACAACAACAACCTCCGCCTCTGTCTTCCGAGTCGCTGCATAGTTCCCAACCACACCATCGAATCCACACCCTGTTGCCATTGACAGACCCTGTGACTGCTGTCCTGCAGTTCTATTTCCGTGAACTCACCCCCCCTCGATAATCGGTGCTCCCCACCATACCTTTGTCCCTCGCATTTCAATATATATGTCAGATTGTCACTCCTTGAGCATCACGCCCCTGCAACCACCTTCGAAGTTCTGCCCAAGATTCAATATTGTTTATGTGGAAGGGGTTTTCCATTATTAGGGTTTTCACCAGCTTCGAGCACCTTGTCCCATAGGTTTTTCCAGGTTGAATTCATTGAACGAATTTCCCTCGTGATTCAAACGAACTGGATCGTAAGGGATTTCTGAATGCGAGTCTCAATTAAAGTGATAATCGGATCACGCCGAGCATTCTACATAAATTTTTTTTATGACCAAATAGATGTAATAATTGGACGAACATCGTAAATTTTGCTGCCACATTATTCATTGCAGGGTATTATCCACTCAGTATATATGTGTATGTTGCCAATATCATTTTGAAAAAAATATTAAAATCAACAATCAAAGCGTCATGCCTATTGACCTTATCGCTTGGTCAAAATTTTACGTGAGCCATATCTTGTTATCAAAGATTAACAAATAAAATAATTTCCTAAAAGGTTTGGAAAGTTATAAAGGATAGTTATTAAGAGAAAATTAAAAGGCTATAAGAGGAATACATTATTAATTGAAGAGTCATAAGATAATATTCCCTAGCCATCATATATTGTAAAAGAAAGAAGAGAGACTTATTATATTTTGAAGTAAAAAGAAGAAAAAGAATTATCATTAAAGCAAAAAGAAGAAGGGAGAAATAATTAAAAGTCTTGAAGATTTAAAAATAAAAATAAAAATATATAAAAAAGTATAAAGGATAATTCTAAGATTAAGAAGGGGTTATCTTCAAAAATCCTAAGTTTATCTTGACTCAAGCAAAATGACATTTAATTCAGAAATGAAGTCAGGAATATTTTTAGAAACCTTACTCACTGACGCTAAAGTGCTATTTAAATTTAAAGGGGCTCTCATGGGAAAAGATGTCACTATTTCTATATCACTCGCCGAAGATAAAAATTATATAAACCCTAAAATTACAAACCAGTTGGTGATTCCTGAGTCAAATATAATTGAAAAGTTATACTTTTTTAACAAAAAAAAAACGACATAAAAAGCCTATAACTAAATATTGGAGATTATACCTTTATCTCTCAATTTACTATGAAAGCCTTACTTTTTGACGATAGTGACATTGTGTTGGGTTCACCATTGATGGAAACCCTAGGTTCATTTATCGTAATTATGAAAAAGAAGTTTTAAACATTCTCCTACAAAAAGAATAAAATAACGCTATAGGACGTTAACTTGAAACCAAATTCATTGATGCCTGAAGACATACAAGAAATTTCAAAAATAAATTTTCAAGAAGGTAAAAAGGTGATACAAAATATACAAAAGGAAATTGACAAAATCATCACTAACAAGAATGAAGAAGTTGCTCGTGTTAAGGACCAGAATGAAAAATTACTAACGCAAATTAAGAAGCTGAAAAAGGAAAAGAAGTCATTAGAAAACAAGGTGCAACAACTTTCCGAAAAGGAATCGTCGAAACCTTCAAATATAGAAATTAAAGTTGAATAAGAAACACACATCGATCCAATAAATATCACAACTCAAAAAGAAAATAAACTAGTTGAAGTAAAGATGTACTCATAAGTTGCATCTCTAGCAACAAAAGATTCGAGTGAAGATCCAGAAGTTAGCTATTCAATGTCCATAGCTAAAGGAAATCAGGTACTTCAAATAAATCAAGGAGATGGCGTAAAAAAGATAAGGAAAACTAAAATCAATAGAATTCATTATCGTCATCTGAATCATGAGAGTAGACAATTCGACCAAGCTACGTATTTAGAACAAAAACAAGAAACTAATGTTCCGAAGAATACTAATGTTGGTGCAATCCAATCATGTGATAAAAATTCATCACAAGTTTCCAGTCATCGCAAGATTCCGCAGAAGATTAATCTAGGATGGTTTGATCCCTTCTCAGTGCAAAAATTTTGTTTGTCACTTAGAGGATCATATCAACTTGTATCGACAAAGATAACTGCCTTGAGACGAGAAGAAATTTGTAGCAAGAAAAGAAATCAAGGCCTTTCATCAACAAGCTTTGAGGAGGAAGGCAATGTAATGCATAAAATAATATAAATAATGATTAATTAGTTAATTAATAATTTGGTTGAAAGGGCATGTCTAAATGAGACATGACCTTTTGTGAAGAGGCACCTGTCTAGGTATATAAGCATGCCTCATTTGTAACATTCATCAATTCATTTTCATTCATACTATTTAATATAATATTCGTATGCTCAATGGATATTATGATATTCCAAGTCTTCTGGAGTATTTAACTTGTTTAGGAAATTTGTTCACTTCAAGTAGCTTTGGTCATTACATCCATCAGCCCTCTCTAACGCTAAAAATCCTCTATTTATAGAGTGAAAACCATTTTACATAGGTATGCGAACTGGGTTGGAATATCGAACTTGATCTAGAGGTCTAATCCAAAAAGGAATTCATTACATTGAGAAAAAATAGAGATATTTCAGTTTGAAAGAGTTTGTAGTCTAAAAGTACTCTTTCTCTATTAACCGCATTAACAAGAAATTTAATGACCCATGATAATGATGTATATCGAACCAAATAACCTTTTTTAGGTGGCAAAAAACCATGTTCAGGTGGAAAACTGTCATACTGGGTTTCAGGTCCTGATAAACCAAATTTGGTGATGAGTTATCCATTGATGAGGTGGCAAAAGTGATGTGTTGTCAGCCATGTCAACCTTATGAAGTATATTTCTGAGTTGGCTTCATTAATAGATGTCCCAATGACACTTCAAAATTTATTTTGATGACTCACCTCCTTCTTGAAATGCATTAAATGCCTCAAAAAGACCGAAACTTTAGCATACTGGAAAAATAGAGTATTTAGGTAAGTTCGTAGCATTTTTGTAGCATTTTCACTACACCACCTTTTGCAACTTTTTTGACTTTTCTACCTCTGAGAGGGTCTTTTTTGGGTATAATAAGGTAAACACATGACTTCATTCACCCCTAACATGATATTTTTGGAACTTTTTACCTCAAAAAATTCTACAACGAGTTCGTAGCGAAAACTCGGCTTCAGGCATGGAGCTCGCTACGAACTTGTCTAACTTCACCAGATTTTGCAGTTTTTTCTCTTTAATTCCAAAAAAGTTCCTGCACCTTTGTGAATTACTTGATATGGTATTCTAAGACAAAAAGTGGCCAAAAAAGGTGTCTCTTACCATCTTTCAAGGGGCAGCGAGGTCATCTTCCATCACAATCATCTTCAAGCCTTTTTTCTTCAACTCTGCTTATACCATCTCCATTTGTATTTCTAATTCTTTGACTTGGCCTTGTAACTTACTTCTTTCTAATTGCAAACACTTGTTCCTCCTTAAGAGATGTTTCATCATCTTGTGCAGGGGTAGTGTCCTCTTCAACATCTTCCTTGACCCCTCTGCAACCTCATCATAAAAATCTATCTGTTTGCTCACTTCTTTTTTGAAATCTGTGAGCTCTTTCCTCTCTTGTTTAAATTTTGCTAACTCCAACTTAGTTTCTAAAATATCTTCTCTAGCTTCCTTCAGTTTTTCTTTTAAAAGCTCTAGTTCAAACTTTTCTGGAACTTTTTCTTTGCCTTTCCTTATCTTGATCATCTCTGCCGTTGTTGGATATAACTCTATTATTTCTTCTCTTGTTGGTTGCTTCTGCTTTTCTGGTTCCTTATGTAGCTTCTCAGATTTGTCTCCCTTTGATAACTGTGATCTAGTGAGTGGCTTCCTAGGTTTAAAAACAGAACCAGAGTCTTCTTTGGAAAAATCTAGCTTCTTAGCCTTAAGACCCTTTTTCTTGGTTGTTTCTCCTTTAACCTCTATAGGCTTCACAACAAGAGATTATTCAATGTCAATTGCCTGCAAGATATCTTCTAACTTGCCTCTCCCCTCAGTTTGACTTCTAGTGATGCTTCTGTGGGCTTTTATATCAATTTTAACTTTATTGCTGGTAGGGGTTTGTTTAGGTATCACTGTCTCCTAAAATTGATCAATTTATATCTCCATAGGCTCCACCATGGGCTGCACCTCTGTCTACACTTCCACCTCATGTTCAACCTCTGTTTCAACTCTAGATTCTTTATCTTTCCTTGGAGTATTTTTATTTTATCTAGGTGTCTTTCTAGGAGTGGGGTATCCACCTCATACCCACTCAAGAAAATAAAAGTGGACCAATCCCCGTTTGACTTCTTCAACTCCTCCATAAATAAAAATTTAATTAAACCATGGTGAAAAATAGAAGTATCACTGCTTTCAGATTTAACTTGCACCTTGTCAGCCATTTTTCCTCAACTCCTAAATAGGAACAATGGTAAATCAAGAGGTTGTTTACCTATGAAATGAAGCAACAATATGAAGTGCTATTGATAGATCATGTGAAATCTACCTTCGCAAGTAAAATATTTCTGAATCACCATCAACAATTTTGAATATTTGTCCTTGAGGCAGGTCCTGGAGATACCTGAGCTCATATCTATGCCTATGTGCTCCTCCATTAGGAACTCGTCACTTTTTTTAAGCTTAAACTTTGTTGATTTGAACCACTCCTCTCCAGACCTTGGAATCTCGGTTTCCTATTCAATTTTCTTAGGAGACATAGTAAAATTGAGGATTCCCACCTTTGAACCTATACCAATGAAGTTCACAACAAAATATTTAGATACATGTGCATGATATCCTTGTAGTTTCTGGCAGAACCACATGCAACTTGCATTTGTAAAATCTTGTGAGAAGATGGGGTCTTCTGCAATCAACCTCATATCCATGGGCTCATATATTACCACAGTGCCACTTTTGTTTGGATTTTTATGTGAAGCCATACCTTCAAACACAATGCTGATCAACTTCTAGTTTGACTCCTGCAGAATTATTTGAGACAACAAGCACCTTCCTTGACACAAGTAATTCCTAGCCTAAGACAGCTACTGGACAAAAAACAAGACTCAAGATTGCTGAAAAGATGTTCAAACAACTTACAAGGATGGAGGAAAGGTGATGCTTTTCGAATTATGGATCGGGCTAAATTAGGAAAGAAGAAATGAGTGGGAAAAACAAAATGATGGAAGGCATAATGATTACCACGCATGCACATGACATATGATGACACATAACTGAAAAGTACCATGATGACCAAGTGTGCACTAACCATTGGAATTATGACAAGATATCGCTTATCCCACTGTTAGCAGAAAATATAAAGTTCATAGCGTTTTCAATTCTTGGGAGGGAAAATTTGCTACGGAACTGTTAGGCACTTCCGTAGCGAAATCAGATTGTTTTACACTGGTTACACTACGAACTCCAAAAAAAGTTTCCAAGTGTCACAAAATGAATTTTATTACCCATGCAATCAATTTTTTTTTGAAATTTTCCTTGATAAGACCTTTATTGCACGACCAATGATTGTTTAGACCCCTTAAACTATGTACAATATTTGAAATTTAATGAATTTCATGACCTTATTCCATCCTAATGACCTAACCTAACTTAACTAAGACCAACCTAGACAAGCCTAGTTGTTATCAAGGATAACACTACCCTGAGTTGAATTCATCACATGTTATAATACAATGGACAACCTTTTATGCAATATTTCCTCATTTGTAGAGTTGAAATTTGTCTTATAGATATAGGATTTCACACTCCCCGAAGGATATTTTTCTTTCCTTCATCATCTATGAATTCCAAAGTTTTATTGTAGTATACCAATTTAGATATGTGATTTTCCAGTCAATCCATGTCAACCAACATATGATACGACCCCAGATGTGGAAAAATGCCGAAGAAAAAAATACACAATTGTGGAAAATGCACATGGCTAGGAAAAACAAAGAAAGTGTTATAGGTTTTCTCTAATTTCTAAAGGTCTCCTACACGTAACCTCCTCACTATAGATTATTTTTAGCATTTGGTTAATAACACTCTCATTTAAATCCATGGGGGTAGTATCTTTGTAGAGTTACTAATAGTTAGAAAATAGGGGCTCACATATTTCAGGTAAACGAAAAAGAAGAAGGAGGCTAACCTATATAAAACTTAGAGAGAGAAAACACACAAGGGATGACCATTTATTTTCTTTGTCTATTCTTAAGAAAAGAGTGTATAAATACACCACAATATCCCCATTTTGAGTTAGTATTCAAGTATGGGGTAGTGCATCAAGTTTAAAGAAAACTAATTAGAAGATGGTTTCTCAAACCAATGGATTCTAAGGTTGAAATTTTAATCACACTCAATAAGAGGAAAAATAATAGCAAGACTCTCATCCTCTAAAACTATTTCTGTTCTTAAGGATTAATTTAGTACCTATATGTCATAACATTTAAAGGTTAATGTGCATAATCACAGTTAGGCGCACAAATAGTTATCATCTAGACCTTTGCATATAAGAAGAGTGGTTGTTCATGTTTGAGAGTAGAAGTAAGATCCCTATTTGAGTATCTCCAAAATTTAATGTGGTTTCATTCAAATCGTTTTATAATATATCTGTAGTAGACATGATTGTGGGTAACATCGTAGCGTTCTTCTATAGCAAATCTGGTTAAGTAAAACTAGCAATTTAAAGGCATGTAATAACAACATAGAATAAAGTAAGTGGCTTGAAGCATGAACATGTAGAAATAGTTAATAAATTAAACACTTTCCAATATGGAAACATTTTCTATAATAAAAAAATTACCAACAATATAATGCCCAAATCTTGTAAGTCAAATTGATCTTTCATAGTATCTAGGTATGTGCACCTTTTTTTAAAAGTAATCCAATGAATTTATTATGGAAGAAGAAAGATACCTTACCCACATATTTGAAATCCAATATATGATGTTTGGCTCATGGTTTTAGCTGTTGGTTTCAAAACACATGGTTTTGAGAACTCGATTTCTTAAGAAGTATATGGTTTCTCCACATAATGCATATATCATTTGATGAGGGTGTATTACACAAATTTTTATGACGATTCCGACATTTGAAGGACTTATAACTTGGATGACGAGGCGAACTTGAACACTTTTCCATGCACATAAATGACGACACATGAATATACTTATTATTTTTAGGATATCATATAGTCAAACCCTCATGCTAAGGAAGACACCCATACCTATTGTTCCTATTTTCAGAAGGAAGTTGCAACTAAATCCTTATTATATCATTTTTTGAACTACTTTTTGGAGTTAGTTATATGTGAGTTACATGGAAATTTATTTCTTGGTTTTTTTTATTGTAACCTCCTAGAGAAAATTGTGATATCATCAAACCCTTAGCTATCTTTATCAAGAAGTTTGTTGAGAAGGTTAACCGATTTTTTTGTCATTATTTTGAGGAGAAATAATGGTTATAATGAAATAATTCATTGTCTTTTTATTATATGAGGGAGTTATATCTCAAACCTATATAAGGGTTTCTTCTATTCACTTGCAACTTAGATTGGAACTAGTGATAAATAGAGTTACTTGTGAGCAAGCTAGCTCCAAATTTTTGAGAAATTTATTATTTATCTATGTAAACGATGTTTTAATTATGTGTATTTTTATTTGTGGATATGTTATTGGAACATATTTGGAGGTTAGAAATTTTGCAAGGTTTTGAATATTAAAGGAAAATCAGGTAAGAAACATGCAACATTAGGAGAGTATATAGTGATGTAGTTAACTTATGTCCTATGATTTCTAGTCATCTACCTTTTAAGGATCACATAAGGATCATAAAATTTCACATGTTTTAATTAAGTAGTAGGTGTGTATGTATATGATCTTAGGGTAAGGGGCTAACTTAAACTTACTTTGTGAAGTGGATCTTAAGTGACCCTCTCCTTCACTTATCTTCTACAATCCTAATCACCAAAACAAACCATTGAACCAAGTAAAATTGTTTATAACATGTTATATGGATACATATATGCCCTTTTCCTACCCTTTTAAAATTTCCTAAGTGCCTTCATAGGCCAAGTAAGTGAGGCACTAATCTCTGTTTCACTCATCACTATAAGCACATAATTTTTTACTCAATTTTTTTCATTTGCATTACTACTAGGTTCCCCTTACTCCCACTTATATTACTTAAGGTGAGGCTAGTTAATCCATAGGGATAACCCATTTATCTTAAGTCCTTTAATTGTTTAATGTAAGAAGATAATTGGTGAGGTGACAATGGCCAACCTCTTGAGTTCAACAAGGCTATCATCCATTTTGGGGACTTTAGTTTAGAGGTTTTAGTTTGTGTCGTAATAGGTCCCTAATGTGGGTCCTTATTGTGAGGAAATCACAAATGTTGGAAATTAAATTTCATACTTAAAAAAAATGATAAAAAACAAAGCATGTGGACTTGAGTGGCCCTTTACTTAATTTCTAGATGATGTAAAGTGTTGCAAAAATTAATCGTACTTTAATTGATGATTGAAAAAAAATGAAGAAATTGTCAAAGGTAAAGGATGTGAACTTGTTATGGGTTCTTATTCCACCTAATTAACTTCTATGTCATGATGAATTATGAAAATAACCATGCCATAAAACTGAAATTTGTGTGAGGGAATGTATTTCACCTTCCCTCCTCATTGTCATTTTCCAAGATTGCTTTTTAGGCACAAGAAAAAGAGCATACTAATGTTAAAGAGGTTTTTAGGTTCCTTGTGCATAGTTAGTAAAACACAAAACAACAGAATAAATGAACTCTATTCTAAGCATCCATTTTCTATGACAAGTTAAAAACCATCGACATGTTAAGAAAAAAAACACTCTTCCTCCTACCATGTTAGCTAATTACTAATACAAAAATGGAAAGAAAGAATAGAATTTTAATCCTAAAATTATTGAAAAATTAGACTTGCTTCCTAGATCTATTAATGAACCTAACTAATTCTTAAAAAGAGAATTTAGGTATACTTATGTGGGTCTCTTTAAAGACAGTTGCACAATTTTTTTGGTAGTCCAATTTGACAAACCACAGAACTTTCACAAAATATCAACCCAATTTGCATGGAATGGACTAAAATAATCATGCAAGTTGTCAATTTCATGGAAAACAAAATTATAGGAATAAAAACCACAAAGGATGGTTTATAACTATATGTATAGGTTGTTTATTATTCATATAAGGCACTGAATGTTAAAGAATGGCCGACAACAACCTAAAACGAGAGAATGTGTGATCTAAACCAAGGTGGGAGGCACCAATTTGTTTGATAGATTTCATTGCATATGAGAGAAAAAACTATTTTTGTTAAGCTAGGTTGTGAGATAAACAAGAGACAATTGTTAATTTTGTGACAAGCACAAGAATATCACTACAACAAAAATAAAGCAAATAAACATGCATAAGATTTAAACACAAACATTACTACAAGTAAAACATTCAAATAACAAGATGGAGTGAAACAATAATACTCATATATTAGTCCAATGGACATGCATGAACATGAGGAACAACAGCTAGGAATAATTATTGGATGAAAATGAACTCCAACACTCTCCCTTGGATGGGTCCTTTTGCTTCTTGGAAGCCCTCTCTAACAATTGGAGAATGAAGAAGTCTTTGTTCTTTGGGGAAAGAACTCAATTAATCACGAGGGTGATGAAAAATAAAGATGAGATAAAAATATGGATAATTATCTCCAACCTAAATCTTGTAACATAGCCTTTCAATTATTCTCTCATTAAAATGCTTCCCCACAACTTTCATTTATAGACAAATTTTGAGCTCCATGAAGAACTAGTTCCAATGTGAAAGCTCTTCGTTCAAAATGGAGATCCCTGATGCTTGAAAGGGAACTTGGGAGGCCAAATGACTCTTCATAAATGGGAGATGAGATCTAGTTTTTTATATACATCAATCTAGAGGTACTTGGGATAGGCATCAACCCTTAATTAATCTGAAGAAGTTCTTATTAAGCATGTGAGCAAACTTATGTGACCTTCAAAGGGAAATCCATGCAAGTGCATGAAAACCCAATTTTTAGTGTTGTTCCACACTCTTTTTGAGATTATGTAAAGTAACCATGAGGTATCCTTATTATGTTGTATTCTTTCCAATTGACGATGTCTTTAGACAATCATC
Source organism: Pinus albicaulis (assembly GCA_034641835.2). Classification (NCBI taxonomy): domain Eukaryota; kingdom Viridiplantae; phylum Streptophyta; class Pinopsida; order Pinales; family Pinaceae; genus Pinus; species Pinus albicaulis. Next base: position 181,860,466 of record CM076584.1, read on the forward strand.
TAAATGTCTCTTATGAGTGAACCTAAGGTGATAATAGGGTGCTTTTGATATTCCTTTGTTTTTATCCATCATATGTAGTTAAATATCATTATAACATTTTTCTTAACTTTTTTATTTAAAAACAATGTATTAGTGGTTGGTTGGAATTATTTGATTAACATATTTGATCAGTTCTATTTATTTAGGCTTTAATGAAGTACGTTGTGCTTAAACATGTAACTAGTGTAAGGTTGGGAAGCCAACAAATTTACCACTATATATGGATTTAAATAGAAAATGATACCGTGTTGAACCATAAGTTGTTTGTAACTCATACATTTGAAAATATGTAAACATCAGTGATGAAGATGATGATTTTCAAAATCACATATAAGAGGAACGTTACTAGAAATGATTGGGAAACATGCACTACAGTATAAGAAAGCCACTAACTTGAAAGCAAAAATTGTTATTTTTATCTATGTGGGTCCATAACTAGAAAGCACAATTCAAGTGGGACAAGATGAAAATTAAGTCATAGTCTTAGATAGTTATAAAAAATGAGAACATTGTACTTAGATTATAAGTTCTTGATAAATGGCCAAAAAATGCTCTTAAATAAATGACAAATTAGACTTCTCTTATTTTAAGCAATTCTATAAGTACTAAATAGAAAAACAAAATTCTTATTCTTTTAGATAATTATATATGATAAAAAGAACTTTCTCGAGGAGTTATGGGCACCAACTTGGGCCTAACTTCAATAATAGTATGGGTGCTACACTTGGAAAAATAATTATTTTTAAATTGAAATTATTGAAACATTTATTTTTATATGGATGCAAGATGTATATGGATTTGCAGATACATGGTGACATGCAAGGAGAAGTAAAAAAATTATTTTGTGTGCATAATATTCTTAGTTTTGTTATTTTGAGGGTTACAATATGGACCCTCCTAAGTTTAAAAGTTAGATTACAAAGTATTCAAGCATATTCAAATTCTAACTAGCATAGTCATATCTATATAGTTGAATGTGGTTGGACCACTGTATTTGATTTCTCTTTGCATGTCATCTAATGGGATGACATTATTTCGACCTTTTATTTTTCTTCCCCAACAATGAGATATCCTAGACAAATGGTTTAAGGCATTGGTATACAAGTACATAAATTTCCAATTATAGAAAAATTTCAAATTCAATTCTTAGATTACACAGAAGAACTCATTACATGATTGATACTAGATCATTTATGCTTTCCTCAATGTTTAAATTTATAGCTAATTCAAGACAAAGATTAAAATATATGATCACTAGGGCCTACTATTATTATGTAATTAACATCCACTCTTGTTACTCCACAATATATTGGCTTGGTTTTGGCGCAAATAAGGTATTTTATAAAATGATGTCCTCACAAGATTTTAGAATTACAGACATACTATGCTAGTCAGAAAATCTTAAGTCTTTTCTAATTTCCTCTTTTTCAAACAAAAAGTGTTTTCCAATGTACCACTATTTTGGATTCACAAATATGTATATGATGAGCTATATGTAGTAAGAGCTTGATTATCACAAGGAAGTACAATATATGGATGTCATTTGGGAACTTTTCCAACACTAATATTGTTAAGTGGTTTCGTTTATTAATTGTTCTTATATATTCCATTTAAATGGCGTCTTCTTATGTGACAATCTATGTAATATTTTCTTATCCCTGAAATAAAATGGGAGTCTTGCTCTTTTTTTAAGTAAAGTTAAATTTCATTCATTTCTTAGATCCAAACAAATGAAAAAGTTTTGGTTTTCCCTAATATAACACTTGGGAAACCAAACTAGTGGCAGGACCATAGTTTTTTCAAAATCTAAAACTTATGAGAGTATAAGGACCACCAAAAATACACATATTTTGTTGTAAGCAACATAACATTCTACTTGAACTTAAAAAAAAAACAGTGGAACAATTAAAACTAAAATATAAAGGAGTAAACATGAACCATCATCCAATCATGCCAGAGTTGGATTATTCCACCACAATTGGCTCTTGGTTACTCCTTGGTGAATATATTAGGTCTACATGGAGGCATAAATTAGTTTCAATGCATTGGAAACACCTATCCAAACCTCTCATGGAGATTTTAAGCTCATTCAACATAAGAAGGATCTCCTCCTTGACTTCATTTTGGTTCAACAAGATCCTACCCAACAAGGTTTTCAAGTGCCAATAAATATCCACCATGTAAATATATTGAGTAAAGAGACTACATGTATGCCCTATATCTGGCACCCAATCATCAACTTCACTAGCCACCTTTGTATCTGTCAAGCATCCTCTTTCGCCTATAATTTCTCTACATGCTTCTACAATCTTGTCCTAGATGGGATAAGGAGTATGGAAGTGTCAAAGCCTTAAGGAGGATTTTAGGCTCTATTGGGAACAAGGCCCTCCTTTCTCATGATAATATATATCCCTTTTCTAGCTACAGGCATGTTGGTGAGGAATTGAAACTTAAGACCAAGAAACCAACCCAAGATCCAATCATAACTGAGAGAGTCAAGAGGAAATAATAAAGGACATGGGACATTGACCTGAGAATATAAAAAGCAGTTGGGAGTTGGAGAATGAGTAAAGCTAGGAAGAAATGGAAGGAATATACAAAGAAAATAGGAGAAGGCTATATTTCCCCAGCAAGCAGAGGATCCTAGTAGCAATAGATAGAAAATTAAAAGACGAGATGAGACAAAATGAAAGGAAGAGGGAAAATACCATGGAGTTATCTAACCTAAGTGTAGAGGTAAAATACCATCAGTAAAGGAAACAATAGAATAGAGTCGGTTGATGTGGATGTAAAGAGATATAAATTCCTTGGATACCATCAACTACAATGACCTTGGAATGTGGGATGCAAGAGTCATGAATGTCCATAATTCATTTAGAAGCTCAATGTTGTATCTTGAAACAACCCCTAGCTTGAGCCAATTTTCATTCCCAATAGGACTAAACAAGCCACTTTGCATATCATGAATATTCTATATGGGAGGGAGAGAGGAGAAAAATCTTGCTAGTGGTGCCTGGTATGATAATCCCACCATAATAACTGCAATGTTAGTCCCCACGAAATATGCCTTTAAACTAGACTTAATGCCATAATGAGCCAACATCATAAGATTACAAAAGTGAATTTCACTCTTAACTAAGATGTGATGAGGGAGTAATATTACCAGGGGGTGCATTGCCACACCCACCACCATGAGTTATTTGTGGGATGATGGCAATCTGTTCTTTTTAATGGCCAAAATTGACCATAATAAACATTAAGGAAATCACTTAGTCAGGACCCCAATTAGACCCTTATCTGTTTGGGATGGTGATTTCTCCCGACTATAAGCTTGGGTGCCTCAACCTAAAAATAACCTACACTAAATGCCTAAACTAATAAAAAACTAACATAAATGTATAAATCTAATTATTTTACTTGTTGGTGTATGATATCAATTGCTAGTACTAACAGGAAAAAGGAAAGACTTACCTTTACTTGTGGTCACTTGAAGAAGGTATTATTTTTAACAGGTTGAAATAAGGGTGCAACTGGGACATGGGTGTTGGGACTATTATTTGTTTAAAATAAACAATTTTTCATCTAACATTAACTTATCAACCAGGAGATTCGTCTTTTTATTTCAAGGAAGTTAGAAAAATATATGCAACGAACTACTAGAAACCAATGCTAGTGCTATATAAAGTAATCTAAAATCAAAATATTTCTTGTAAAAAGTAAACTGATCCTACCTAGCAGCAAAGAAAAACAATCAATCTCAAACAAATTATAAATCTAAATGAAATCAAACCTTGCTTGCAAGATTGGAATTCAAATGCGCATCTGGTTATTCATATTATTCTAAATTAATCCTAGAACAAGGAACAACATTTGGAATCTTAATTCAAGACTTTCAACTATCTAAATATTCTCGAAATGAACTAAAATTTATTTAAATAAAAACAATGTTTCAAGGAAAAACGATAGAAATCCAAATGAATAGAAACACCTATTCAAGAAACAAAAAATGGGAAACAATACATTACATCTAATTATAATTAAAACTTTCCAATAATTATTCACTTCTTAGATAAAGGAACATTAACCACTCGGAAAAAGGAATAATACAAAGTTAAACTAATTTATTTACACATATAAGAAAACACTTCGTCTAGGAAGCCGACCCAAACTACTAGGAGTCAGACTTCCTTTAAAAGAAACTTGGATCAAGATACAATTGATGAAAGTTGAAACTATTCAACAAGCCTTTGCATTATGATATTTAGAGAGTAAGTAAAACCAAAAATTAGTTCATTGCTTTGTTACAACTTATCATAATCCAGCCATAGGCGACTTCCTCTATTTTTATAATACAAAAGAGTTACAATTAGAGGATTTTATAGATAGGGAACGTCTTGAGAATAAAAGATTCTCATAATGTTCTTTCTAAGTTGAGATGTGTCCTTTATCTTCGACGGAAAAACCAAAAGTTATGTCGCTATAACTAACTCCTCATTTTGGGATAAATCCATTCAAATTAACCACAAATCATCTTGGATGCAATAACCTTCCATTCATCTTCATAACCCCTATTTATAACAATATCTTATCCACCATATTATTAACTGAATTTATAAATAAAACAATCTTGTTCACCTAATTAAAGCATGATTGTATAAGAAAATGGATTTTCCAAGATTTAGATCCTATCAAGCAAAATAATATGAATATGAATAAAAAAGGATAAGGACTCAATATAAAAACTAAGGAATTAAACGAAAAGAACGTAACAACTACAAGGCCCAACATCACCCCCCAACTGACCTGATTGCATGTCCTCATGCAATTATTCTCCTATCAAGCAAACAAATAATTGGCATGGAGGACAATCAGGGAATAAGCTTCATAATTTTCTTCCCCTATGTACCTGAATCTAGCCATATTCTTAATTTATTGGAAGGCTAAATACCCACCTTTTTGAGACATCTCATAATTATGTTGATAATATGACAAAGGACACCAGATCATGGGGAAACAATACATACATCCCATCCAATTAATTCCTACCTCCATCATAATTGTAGTGTAATAATGGACTCTAGAGAGAGCTTGTTGAAAGTTATAGAGGCCAAAGGGTTCCTTGTTCTTAACTTCTCATGAAGATTTCATATATATCAATCTGGCCCCTTTGACTTCATCTTCTCTAATGCTCTTCAAATACTCAAGTCTGAAGATAAAAACTTTGAGATGAATATCCTTGAGTTTAGAGGGAACATCCCGTATCTTAGCAAAGTTGTTATGCTATCAAAATGTAATGAATGCATTCTCAGGTTATCCTCTAACCCATAGCTCATAATTATTCTCATTATGTTCAAAGGTACTACAGGCCTTTTTCCATTTAATCTGGTTTTGAGTGAAATATATAAAGGCCTAGAGTTGAACATCTCCAATAAATGGCACAATATTTTCATTTCTTTGCTCCATCAATAGGAAATTATGCATATAAAGTTCTTATATAATATGTTGGAAACCTAATCCTCTTAGGGTTATTGTGGGAGTTGAAAAATCAAGAGGAGTCCAAGAGACCTTGGAAGATGAATCCAAGGGTCACTCCAATGTATGATAAATATGTATCATTGTGAATAATATATGCATCGAATGCTTATCTTTCATGTCTTTTATGCATTACCATGCTTGTGTTTGACATGGTATCAGAGCTACAGGCAATCTCCTTAACTTCTCAATCTTATTTGAGCCACTGTCACCTCTGTCCTCTGCATATTGCAGAACTGTCACCTATGTCCTCTGCATTGATGGTTGTCCATTACACACTGTGACTACACCGTTCACCGACCTGCGCAATATAGCTCCTGTTGCCATACTCCTAAGACTATTGAAAATTATGATCCCATCGAACATTTCTTCTTCTCTATTCTCATCAGTTGAATGAGTGAAAGAGAATAAATAAAACCAGACTGTTGTCTGACAATATAACAAAACCAACATGGTTCTCAAAACTTAAAGCTACGGAACTAGTGGGTAGGGTAGAGCCGATATCAGCCATGTTGTAGGGCGAAGCCTGTGCCATATGATTCTCTCCTTTCCCACATATATATACACACATACGAGGCTACTCTCCTTTTCCACGCTGCATGGAGATTAATTTTTTTGCATGGTGCAAGTCTTAGTGAGAAAATGGTCGACAATTACGATGCCTACGCAATCTAGGGCTAAGGCAACAAAACAATCATGAGAGTTAAGGTTGCTTGACTTCCACAAACGTAATATGAAACCATGGTCTGCACTTAGTAGAGAGAGAGGAGGGATGAGAATACCAAATGAAAAGATAATGCCAGATAAGCAAGAGAAGAATATTTGAGTTTGTTTCTAGACATAAGAGGAGAGAATCACGGATTTCGAAAGATAACTCATTCTCATATCACTCCACTTCTACATGGTATATAAGATTGTGCTCTCTCTTAAACTATGAAAGTCATTATGTGTTGGTAATAGCCCGTTAGCACTCCCATGTGTGTCTAACATGGTATCAAAGCATTGAGACAAAATCCCATAAGCAGCAAGTTAATAATGTTACAATTGATTAAGATCTAGTGCCCAATGAAGCAGCAGAGTTACATGCAGATGCAAAAGTTCAGTTTGCACTTCCCAAGCCCATCATGAGACCTTGGGAAGAACTGGTACATAACAAGCACAAAACTTGTCTTGGATATGACAAGAACGTGTCCTTTCATATTCCAGATTACTCAAAGCCCATCTAGTTCCATAGTGCAAGATTTCTTTATGAAAGTTCACCTTCTATTCAGAATTTTTCTCCTCTTCCACCCATGAAATTGTGAAATGCCAACACTATGACCGAGTTGGACATATCAAAGATCACTATTTTGATCTTCATCCATGTGAGCGCTGTCATAAAACCACTCATTCTTCACATATATGCTTCCGAAACAAGCTTCCTACAAGAACACAAATTCATCTTGGATGGATTGCTTCTTGGCAATGGGCATCAACAACCAAGAAGGTGTTTCGATCATATGTCATAGTTTCTTCTAGAATATTAAAGGGTCTTGTAGTTGATTTTTTACCATCATCTCACTTGTATATGACAAGGGGAAAATTATGGTAATCTACAAGCTTTAAAGCCACATCAAGCGAGCCTGAGCCACAACCTGCCATACCAGATTCAGAGTTGTAGCCAGAGACACAAAAGTTCAAGTGACCTTGAGCCACAACCTGCCATACCAGATTCAGAATTGTATCCATAGACACCAAAGTTCAAGTGAGCCCAAGCCACAACTTGCCATACCAGATTCAGAGTTGTAACTAGAGAAATAGATGCCCATGAGCATGCCTTGGTTGGTGGCCAACCTTAAACCATCTACGCGAGGTTGAGCTTCTCCCTCTTCAAAGAATTGGGGACAATTCCTCTGGCAGAAGACTTCGGCTTCTTTCCAGTTTTGGAAGAGTTCCAAGAATTTCATTAAGCATTCTAGAGTTGGTGGTCATCCTTAAACCACCATAGGTTGAGACCTCCCTTCCAAGTTGAGGTTCTCCCTTTTTATGTGGGTTGCTGACCTCCCTTTTCTAGGTTTAAGGTCTCCCTCTTCAAAACAATATGAGCACTTCCTCTAGCAGAAGACCTCAACTTATTGCAAAATTTGGAAGATTTATGGGAACTACACTAAGCGTTCTAGTGTTGGTGGTCATCCTTAAACCACCACCTTATACCTATATCTCAAAAAGCTCATGCATATTTTGCACATTTGTATTACAACTCTCTTCTTGGACTCATACATACCCCTTCAAATTAAGGGGGGAAATGTTGGACACCTAATCCTCTGAGGGTTAGTGTCGGATTTGAACAGTCAAGAGGAGTCCAAGAGACCCTTGAAGATGAATCCAAGGGTCACTCCAATATATGATAAATATGTATCATTGTGAATTATATATGCACCAAATTCTTATATTTCATGTCTTGTATGCATTACAATCCTTGTATTTGGCAGAAGATATTGTATCTGTTCATTATGCTTATGGAAAACAATTATGAAATTCAAAACATCAACAAACTCATAAGAAAAATGATGTTATACATATTGGATATTGGATATTGAGCATCAAGTATTTTTCCACTAAAAATAAATCATAATTACAAGATGGATCCATGCAATTCATGACATATACAATCATGGAATAGATTTCATTTTTCTCCCGGGCCAATTCATGAACTCATTCTTGCAACTCTTGAATCTTTGTCTGAGCAGTACTGTTATGAAACCAACTCCAAAAATAGAAAAAAAGAGAGATCAATGCCTTAGAAATCAACCACTTCGAGGGGGAAACTTCCAATACATTACATAAATGAGTAATTCTTGGATGATACAAATTACCAAAACCTCCTTCTATATATAGGAGTCCATGGGGTCACAATATAATCCTAGCTGACCTAACAATAATAATGTAAGGGCACAATAATAACAATATTGGGGTTACAGGGGTACACCAATAACAATAAGGGGGTTACACTAACAACAATAAGGGACAATACTAGTAATATAGAGACCTAACATGCCCCTCTCCTTCAAAGAAGTGTTGTCCTCAATGCTTGAGTAGCTCTGGATGATTCCGTATAAATTCTCATCCTCTCATGTAGAATCTTCCATGGGTAAGTTCTTCCACTTGATGAGATACTTTGAAATTGATCAATTTCATAGCTCGAGTTCTTGTTTCCGTGACTGCTTCAAGTTCTAATATGATTTTTCTTCCTCATCAAAGTCTGGAAATATTGTTTGAACTGGAAGTTTGTCACCTATAACCTTCTTTAAGCATGAAACATGGAAAACTGGATGCACTCACGAAGAAGCAGGAAGCTCCAGTTTGTATGCCATAGTACCAATCTTTAGCAGCACCTTGTAAGGACCATAGTGCTCTGGCAATAATTTATTATCCTTATTAGCTTGCTTTAGGGACATTTGTTTGTATGGTTGTAGCCGTAAAAATACCTAGCCTCCTACATCAAAACTTCTCTCGCTGCGATGTTGATTTGCTTATTGTTTCATTCGATTTTGTGCCAAATTTAGGTTATCCTTTAAGAGTTGGAGAACTTGTTGATGCTCGATGTGATCTTCCACTGCTTGAACCTTAGAATTTTCTCTTAAAGATGAAGTGATGGACAATGGATGATATCCATAAAGTGCCATAAATGGGGTCATTTTTGTTGCAGTATGGAAGGAAGTGTTGTACCACCATTCGGTGAGAGGTAACCACTTGACCCATTGTGTTTTCTTATTAGATACAAAAAAACAAAGATATCATTCCAAACATTTATTCACTATCTGAATTTGACCATCGGATTGAGGATGATAAGATGAGGTATGAGCTAGTTGAGTACCAAAGCAAGCAAATAATTCCGTCCAAAAATTTCCAGTAAAAATGGGATCTCTGTCACTTACTTACAATAATCTTTGGGTTTCCATATAGCTTTTGAATTGTTTCCATAAATGCAATAGCAACTGTACTTGCTTTAAATGGATGAGATAATGCACAAAAATGTGCATACTTGGTAAGTCTATCAACTACCACCATGATGACACTCTTTCCTTCGGACTTAGGTAAACCTGTGATAAAATCCATTGAAATCTACTCCCAACGTTGACTTGGAATGGATAAAGGTTGTAGAATACCCGGTGTCTTAATTGTCTTAACTTTATTTTGCTGGAAAACCAAACATTCCGCCACAAACTTTTGAATATCAGATTTAAGGCCCTCCCAAAAAAATTCTTTCTTCACCCTGTGGTAAGTTTTTAAAAATCCAGAGTGTCCTCCTAAAGGAGAAGTGTGCAATTCCAAAAGAATCTTTTGTTTTAGTTGAGAATTCTTACAAATATATAAGCAATATTTGTACCATAAGGAATCATTTTTCCAACTGAATGTATTAGATGTACTAGGATCTTGCTGCAACTTTTGAATGAGTGTCCACACTTCTTCATCCTTCTTCCATTCATCCCTTGCTTCGGTTATCCAATCTAGTTGGATAACAGAAATGACACAAAGCAATGTTTCCACCTCGTCATCCTTTCTTGAGAGTGCATCTGCAACAACATTTAGCTTCCCTTTTTGTATATGATTTCAAAGTCACAACCAAACATCTTTGTGACCCATTTTTTCTGCTCTTCTGAAGATAATCTTTGTTCCAAAAAGTGTTTCAGACTATCATGATCAATTTTTACCTTGAAGTTTCTTCCCATTAGGTAAAGTCACCATTTCTTTAGTGCATGTAGTATTGCCAAAATTTCCTTCTCATAAATAGCTTTATGTAAATACTTTCCTTTGATTAGACGACTTTCAAAAGCAACGGGTCTTCCTTCTTGCATTAAAAAAACACCAATTCTATTTCCTGAGGCATCGCATTCCACAATAAATGCTTTTGTGAAGTCTGGCGTAGCTAAGACCGGTGCTAGGCACATTGCCTCTTTAAGATGTTCAAAGGCCTTAGTTGCTTCAGGAGTCCATGAAAATGCATCTTTCTTCAATACTGTTGTTAGAGGTGCTGCGATTCTCCTATAATTCTTAACAAACTTGTGATAATACCTTGTTAACCCGAGAAATCCTCACAACTGCTTTATGGTTGTGGGGACTTTCCATTCCTTAATGGATTTAATTTTGTAAGGGTCTACCTTAACACCCTCATGAGATACAATATGACCCAGATATTTCACATCTTGTACTCCAAAGAAATTTTTGGATGTTTTTGCATATAATTATTTCTCCTCCAATAGTTTGAGCACCTTGTTAACATGTTGAACATGATCCTTCCAAGACCTGCTGTAGATTAGTATATCATCAAAAAATACTAGCACACATTTTCTAAGGAAGTGATTTAAAATGGAATTTGTCAACCCTTGAAATGTAGAAGGTTCATTGGTAAGGCCAAAAGGCATGACCAAAAATTCACAATGACCCTCATGAGTTCGAAATGCTGTTTTCGGAATATCTTCAGTCTTCATTCTAATTTGATGATATCCTGAACGAAGATCCAACTTGGTAAAATAAATTGCTCCATGTAATTCATCTAATAATTCATCAATCACAGGTATGGGAAATTTATTAATAGTGAGCTTATTGAGCTCCCTATAATCCAGACACATGTGCCATGATCCATCCTTCTTGGGCACCAATACTACTGGAGGAGAGAAAGAACTTTGACTAGGTTGAATTATACCAGCCTGTAACATTTCTGCAATCATACATTCAATTTTGCTCTTTTGGACATAAGGATATATGTAAGGCCCGATGTTTGGAGGAACACTTCCTGGAATCAAATGAATAGCATGATCATGATCATGAATAGGTGGAAGTCCTTTGGGAGTTTCAATCACCTTGGAATGATTGTCCAAGACATTTTGGAGATCTGGAGAAATAGATGATTTTGATGTTGGAACTTCTCGTGAGCATAATTGTGAAATTACACCTCATTGTTATTTCTTCAGAAGCTTTTTCACGACATTAGAGCTTATTATCTTTCCTGGCTTCCCTACGAAACCATGTAATTCTACTTCCTTTCCTTGTGAAAAAAATTGAAGAAAATTTCTTGAAAATTAAAAGACACTGTCCCCAAAGATTGTAACCATTGTACTCCTAGTACAACATCAACACCTCCCATTGGAATGGAAAGCATTGGAATATTCAAAACATATTCCCCCATGGTTAGCTTGATATTATGGCATTTTCCAGAGAAATTTATAGTTCTTCCATTTGCAACCATCACTTGACATTATGGTGCTGGGTATTGGAAACAATTCAATTCTTTGGATACCTTATAATGAATAAAATTATGGGTACTACCCGAATCAATCAACACTATTACCTTTTTATTCTTGATATGTACTTCTATCTTGAGAGTTTGAGAAGTGGTAATCCCTGCCAATGCATTACACGATATGGTTAGACTCATTTATTTTTCTTCTAGGCTTGGTTCCTGGTGTATATCCTGTTCTTTTGAATTTTCTTGTTCATTTTCGTCCTCCTCTTCAAAATCCATGTAAAATAATTTCTTCTCGGAACACTTATGACCTTTAGTGTATTTGCTATCACAACTGTAGCAAAGCCCTTTTGCTCTTTTTTCTTCCAATTGTTATGGTGTCAACTTTGTAGGTTGTGGAAGTCTAGGAGTAGCAACACTTCCATCTTTATAGATTTGGGTGGTAGGCTTCCTTGTCACAATAATTTTACATTCAATTTTTCTTTCCAATCTGAATGCCTTGTCTAATGAATCAGGTTCCTAAATGCGAACTTCATGTTGGATGTTATCCTTTAAAGTCCCTATGAAGACATCAATCTTGTGTTCCTCTAGAATATCAGTTACCCTTATATTCAATTTTTGGAAGTCCTCAATGTGCTCCACCACTGAACCCTTTTGTTTGAGATTTATCAATTGGCTAAAGAGGGTGGTTCTCTTTGTATCCTCATAATGTTATATCATTTCCTCCGTAAAAATTGACCAAGTGACAATTTTTTTATGGGAGAAAAGCCATCGATACCATGCAAATGTATTTTGTTCTAAATGTAAAGTTGCAATGCGTACCTTTTGTGTGTTTTGCACATTATTGAGATCAAAATATTGTTGCACCTGTAGTATCCATGTTACGGGATCCTTGCCATCAAAATTCCTCATATCCATGTTTGGAATATGGTGGTTCTTCCATACAAGATTAGAGTTTATGAAATCACGATTAACATTTATTTTGTTCTCATCATGAGTTTCTGCTACTATATTTTCACCATTAGGAAACATTTCTTGTATCAACTTTGTCAAACCTTCCATGTCTGCTTTTAGATCATTCTTCATGTTTTCCATGTTGTGTTTCATTTTTTCTTCCATGTCATCCATCTTAGATTCCATGACAACTTTCATGCCCTCCATATTAGCTTCCATGCCATCCATCTTAGCTTCCATGCCTTTCTTCAAACCATCCATCTTAGCTTCCACGGATTTCTTCAAAACTTCCATTTCATTTTTTGTTGCTCTTTGTGAGAGCGAAATTTGGTGCACTTGCTCTTGTAATTTTGATATGTCATGTTGCAATTCTTCGTCTTCATGAGTCATAGTAGAGACTTCTAAACACTTAATGGGTGTTGAATTGTTTTTAGGGGGAATTTTATAACCGAATACTAATATATATTCTACAATATTCCCTTGGAATCAATTCAAACTAATTTTTCACACAAGCCTTACGCAATTCGAAAAATAAAATACACATCTTTTCTTGATTTTGAGGAGCTCGATATTGAAACTGAATTATCTCCGTGATTTTGGATCTTCAATATCTGAAATTTGACCATGCAGTAGCCCATGGAAGCTTCTTTCAAATGCCACAAGTTTGACCTAATTTGGATTCTTCAAGACAAAGTTATGCCCAGTCTCCCACAATGACCTAATTATGGAATGGTTAAGTAGAGTGAACTTGTACGTCGTGCCACGTGTCACTATTTCCTTCTCAGGCTCTGAAATTGATATATAGGAAACTACAGTCCGTGTACTTGCTTCCACTTTTTACAGAATTCCAATTCGATTCTCGTAGAGAGAGTTATGATGATTTTCCCACGGTCACCTCTTTGAGATGAAATTCGAAAGCCTGAAAAAAACCTAACTTCCACAGATCATATATCTGAAAATGTTGCGAACCAAGCTTTGAAATTTTTAGATGACGTTCCTTCGGATTTCGGCTTCGATCCGTAAAACTTTCAGCTTTTGAATCCTCACAAAAACAAATTTATAGCGACAATTCCACGATGATCTGTTTAGGTTAAATTCGGGAGCTTGCAAAAAATCCTAACTTACATAGATCATATCTCCGAAAATGTTGTGAACCAAGATTTGAAATTTTACCAAGACGTTCCTAAGGATTTTTGCTTCGCACTATAAAACTTTCAGCTATGAATCTTCGTAGAAAAAAAGTTATAGCGAAAATTCCATGATGACCTATTTGGAGCAGTGAAACCCTAGAATCCAAAGCTCAGATACCAAATGTTATGGAATTAGCTCTAAAAATAGAAGAAAAGAGAGATCAACACCTTAGAAATCAGCCACTTCGAGGGGGAAACCTCCAATACATTACATAAATGAATAATTCTTGGATGATACAAATGACCAAAACCTCCTTCTATATATAGTACTCCATGGGGTCACATATAATCCTAGCCGACCTAAAAATAATAATGTAAGGGCACAATAATAACAATATTGGGGTTACAAGGGTACAAAAATAACAATAAGGGGGTTACACTAACAACAATAAGGGACAATACTAGTAATATAGGGACCTAATAAGTACTCAATTTTGCAGTTGTTTAGATCTCCACATTAGTGAATGCATAGAACTATTTCAACGATTTCTGATGTTGATCTTTAGAATTTGTCTCTCCCTAGTGCTTAACTGCAAATTTCCTTAATATCTGCATTCCAAATTATAGGATCAGGGGAGAATATGGAGGCATGGTGTATGTTTGTACTCATTTTTCTATCAGAATTGCTTATTCAATCTATGTTTCTATGGCATGATACTCAGATACTTTTCTCTTCTCATTGGCCCTAGGTTTCCTCGCAACCTTCCCATTTTGACTAGTGTGAGGTTGTGTTTTGGTTGGCAATTGTATTTCCAACTCCTTTATCCTCCTTTTTAGGGTGGAATGTTCCTTTTTCAAGGTATCAATATTTCTAAAAGGTATTTCTCTTTTTGTACCTCACGACCTCTAGAACTTTTTTTCATTTACTAGTTCTAGAGGGAATTGTTGGAGGAGAAATAGGAGGATTAAAGGCTTTAGCCATTGGACAATCAATAGGGCACTCTTGAGTTTCAACAGATGGAAAATCAATCGAATATTTTTTTAGTTATAATATCTATAGAATCAATAGGCCGTTTCTTAGCAATAAAAATTGAAGGATCAATTAGGGATTCATGTGTTATGGTTTTTGAAAAAAAAATTAGATGTTTCTGAATTATAATTACTAGGGAGTCAACCAAGGGTTATTGAATTGTATAAACTGGAAATTCAATAGAAGGTCCTTGAATTGTAGTAGTTGCAAAATCAATAGAGAGTTCTTGGACCATGGTGGTTGCAGAGCTTGTAGAGGGTTCATGAATTGTGGTAGTTGGAGAGCAAATGGAAGGAACCTGAGATATAGTTTCTAAGAAATAAGTGAGAGATTCCTGAACCATATTGAGTGAGGTATCAACAAAATGTTCTTGAGTCACTACAGTTGTTCCCTCTTCCATATCCACAGAATCTAATAAATATTCCACCTCCAATGCTTGCACCACTTCTACATTAGGAACTTTTTGATCCAAATTTAGCTCCTTTGATACATGTGCATCTTCAACATCTTGGAAAAATTGGTTTGATTCCTTTCCCTAGGATTTTTAAACTTCTCTGAGGTTTTGCGCTTCTGTAAGAACCTCTTCTCCTTTATACCGTAGTCCCAATATTATTTCTTCCTTACCTAATTTCTCCAAAGACAATTCTATTTATAGTTGTCCTTGTGCAACCTAATCTAGACAAGTTTCTCATTTCTCATCACTCCTTCGTTAAATCTATTTCATTTATAACAATGGTCGATTATTCTGGAGCCACGAAGGGGAAGAAATTTTGTTCTCCTCACAATTTAGACAATCTGGATGATTTTATCCTTCGTCTAGGTAAGGTGGCCATGAAAGATGCAATTTGATTCTCTTTCTTACTGTGTATATTAATTTTTGAGATTTTTGATAAAGAAGCTTTTGTTTTCAAAGGCTTCGGTGGATTACAATAAAAAACTACACATTCCAACTTGGAAACTTTAATTTTATGAATTTTTGCATAGATTGTTTTAGGATGTGTAGTCTCAAAGTGAAGAATTTCTAAGTGAACAACTTCGGTTTGAAGAATTTCAAAATGGATAGATTTAGAGTGGACAGTGGAGAGTTAGGGAGGTTCTTGTACATATGGAATTTGCTCTTCTAGTGATACATAATTTTCTTTCCCACTTCTTCCAAATTTTCCTCATCACCTCTTCCAGCATTAAATTCAAAATTTTCTTCCTCATCTGCAACTGGAGGGTTCTTATTTTTGGGTGTCACTTCAGAAATTCCACTCCCAATTACAACTTCAAGGTTTTAATTGTTCACAGTGGCTTCAGGGTTTCCACTACTGGTATCTACTTCAAGGTTTTTAATTTTAATTCCTATTTCAAGATTTTCACCACGTATAAGAACTTCAAAGTTCTATGGGGAAACTTCTAGAAGAGAATCCTCATTTTCTTGAACCTATATGTTCTTTACCATCATCATCCCGTCATCCAAGTTCTGCATGAATTCCAAAATGATTTCTTTTTCAAAACCCTGAATTCTTCTGAAATAATGGATCCATCTTATGTGGTTTAAAATGTTGTGTGTGTCATATGTGGCTTGCAGGTGACTTTGATCACATCTAATTAACTGAACCCCCATTCTTACTAGTTGAAACTTACTCCTGTTGTCTACAAATGGCCACAACTCTACAAAATACTGAAATTGGATTTTCTTATTTTCCGTCATTCATAATCAAATTTGCGGTAACATCTTGCGAATAATGACACAAAATGCGGGCAGGGTGACAACAAATACTTATACATTACACCCCCACCCCCAATGAATGTAACATCCATCCTCAACCATTGATAATGTCAGTCATAATGGAAAGGAAGAGGTCAATGAATTGGTCATTTCAAGTAATAATGCAAGTATAATGGTCATATCGTCATATGAGTTGCCACATGAGACAATAATTTGGTCATATCCGAAAACTTAGCATTGAAACAAGAGATCACTTTTTAAAAATATGAAGTATTTGATTTAATGATCAATCCACTTGACACTTGTTTATAGAAATAATGACATGATAATGATTGAAGAGTGTGGGTATATGAATACATAAAACAAACAAATGATATTCAAACATTATACTCCATCAATTTTAGTATAATAAAAATTTCCTTTTTATTATAGAAAAAATATAATAAATACTAATTATATATGTAAATTGTAACAACTTTCAAGGGTCCCACATTCCATGAAATTATAATATACTTGAAATATAACATAACAAAATTAGTCTTATAAGAAATTTCAAGCCATTCCCTTAAATCCAAAGTATGGATTTCATTTTCTTTAGCTTTGACTTATGGGATTAATGATGATTGAATGTGATCAAGACCTTTCCCAAGGTGAAAAATGTTGTGATAACTATTCTATATCTCCTTTTTACTCAGGATAGCCCCGCTTCCAGTAGGCCGATTGAGTACCCTCACGGGTTTACTTTGGTACCATACAAGCATCGCCCCGCTGCAAGCAGGCCTGTTTAGTACCCCGACAAGTTTACTTGTATTTCCATCTCCTTGTTGAATATTTAGTATATCTAAATAATAGTTTTGTTGAAGATGAATGGTACAAGATTTTTACTTTCTAAGCACATTATTTTACTTCTTGGGTTGGGTTTTTGCACACATCTTTCACCATAGTCCCTCTGTTGTAGCTATTTTAATATGAAATAGAATGGAGCATTTCAGGGTGTTATCACCAATAAAATTTCATTTTCTAGTTAGGATGGTCATTTAGCATAGGTTTCATTATCTTGTCAGATTAGTTCATGAAATTGATGAAATTTTGTGAATTGGTCATAATCCTAAGTTTGAAGAGTCCTACTTGTCATGTCATCATGGTAAAATCCATAAAAAACCATGAAGATCTCCATGCATTGGTTTAAAATTTGGTTTTGGCCACATGTCTGTTTTTTCCTGAGTCCGTAGCGAAATTAACATAAAACAAGTGATTTTCGCTACAAAATCCCCCGACAAATTCGTCGCGAATTTTCCAACTGTCTAACTAAATTCGCTATGAAACCATGTTTTTTTTTGTATCAGTAAAGAAAAGGTTGAGGTTTCAAATTTTTAGTGGTCAGGGGTCAATATGAGGTCACATGATCAGTTATATGGAATCATGTAACATGCATGATCATCATTTGTTGTTCATCATTCCACTTAACCTCTCATTTGTCTTTGTCGCTCTCATATTCAAAACTTACCTTTTAAATTACCCTTGAAAGCTGATGCCTATCATATTTCCTTCTACCTCTGTGTATAGCTGTTTTCATCATCCTTAAGAAATTCCATCTTTGTTTGCAAGTTGCATGATGTGCAATTATTTTCTTCGCAGGTGTCATAGTATCAAGAAGGCCAACACAGTGTTAAAGGAGATGACCATGCAGAAGAAGAATAATAAAGGGAGGTTCAGTGGTCAAGTATGAACCTATGGACCTAAAAATGGTCATGGAAGACCCTAGTGTTGCAGAGGCCTTCCTCAAAGCTGGTTGCATGAGATTTTATTAGAAGTTACAAGGGGTTTTGTTGTGTTTTTGGACTGTTTAAGCAGTCAAATTAAAGAATAGTTTATGGATAAAAGGAGATGAATTATGAAAAACTGAGAGAGATTATTGACGAAAACAGATCAAAGAACATTAACCTCTTTCGATTTTCTCACAGGTGCTACAAATTGGGAGATTCGAAGATGTCTTTGGGCTCTATTTTCAGAATGCATTTTTTTCTTGTTTTAGACATGTTTTTCAAATGAAGAGTCCGGAAAACTGAAGATGGTGTTAAAAAAACCAAGAGAGGTTTTTCTTCAGCATGAACTGATTTACAAAAACCTCCTCTTTCTTTGCAACATCTATCAAGGATCCATAGATAGGAGCTCATTTCTGAGCCCTATTTTATATAAAAAAACAACTCCATTTTTATTGGTAGATGAACTTGCTGAAGGTGAAAATGATGCTTCCTCAGGAGGGTAAGAGGTATTTTGAACCAAGTTTGCCTTATCATGCTTCATATTACCATCTTACACATCCATGGACATTTTTTGGAGGTATAAATTGAAATTTCAAAATCTGCTGCAAATTAGGCAAGTTTGTAGCGTATCTCAGGCTTGAAGCCCAGAATTCGCTACGAACTCGCTGTAGAATATTTTTTGCTATAAATCATAAGTATTGTCATGATGAAGGTAGGTAAAATTTTGTATTTAGCTATTTGGACTTAATAAAAAACCTCATATCAGAAAAGGGAGAAAATAGGTGGCAGAGCTGGTCAAAGTCAAAATGCTACAAACTTTCACTACGAACTTGCCTAAAGTCCCTTGTTTCTGCAACGAAGAAGTTTTTGGTGATTTTTCAAGTTTTGATGGTCTATTAAGGATAATCCAGCCACGTGTAAAGGTTAAAGGACATTAGAGGAATGTTTTGATGGAGGCATGGTCTTCGACAAAGTTGTTCAGTTCACCAACTCACCATGAAGACACTCATCATTCATCATGATACCACCTCCTAAAAAGTAGGAAAACAAGTCTCCTGACTTGGTGGGGGAAATTATGTTTTGGTCATGGTCAGTGCCACCTAGGCACATGAATTTTCTCGATGTAAATATGTAGTATTGAGTTTTTTGATGTAATAACTAGGTTGTAGAGTCCTATTAGGAGTCTAATTCTTAAAATTAGTTGCTGTCAGTTTTATATCCATATAATTTTCTTATGGTTAGATTAGGTGTCATTAAAGAGACTCGATGGTCTAGCCTTGTTGGGAGATCCAATGTAAATATGTGATGCAGGAGCATCAAGGGCGTTTTTTATTTTGTAAATATGTTAAAAGGGGGTGTGATAATTTTTTAATATTTTATTAATTAATTTGAATAAAATAGGAGAAGGTGAGGATTTTTGTAAATATCTTTTTATTTAATAAAAGGATATGAGGGAATTTGATTAGTTGAAGGATTTTAGGGATAAAGATCTATCCTGTAGGGATGTTGAGAGATTTAGGGGTTTGTTGAGGAATTGAAGGGATTGAGCATTAAATTAGATTGTTTTTAAAAACTGTATAAATAGGAAGGGGTTTTAGAGAAAAATACATTGAGATTGTGTGAGATTGAGGGTAGGCTTGAACAGCAAGGCTGTAAGCCTTCAAGAAATTGTAAGGGCCAATTTATTGGAAATCAGGCCACGGAAGGAAGTTGTATTGTAAGTGTTTAGTGTACAGCAGTTGTTTTTTTTCACTGAATGTCAGTTATTGAGTTTATGTAAGATTGAATTTGTGTGTGTTCAATGAATGAACGGAAATATGTTCCTCTTTGAAATCATGGAATTGGTAAATCGATCACCCTGGATCGATTTCAAGAAGAAAAACTTCCTGTAGCAGTAAATTGTCAGTTATTGTTTGAAAGAGGGCGTTATTGTATGTAATTGCCGAGAGTTCTGTCTGGAATGTTTTTGTTTTACCGTCTCTGAAAATGCAATACGCTGTCACTAAAAGCAATGATCTTCACAAATTTGAATGGAATGCATGGAGCGCTAATGAAATGGTGTTCACTTTAAATGGAAATGAAACATAACTTAATTGCAGGCTGGAGTGGTTTGGTGTATGCAGGGAAGTGTGTTAACACCATAGCAGACTGCGTATTGAGAAATCGATGGATGGCATAGGTAACATATCGCAGTATTAAAATCGATCTGTGAGGAACCAGATTTAAACTGTTTGATAAAGTCAACTGAATCAATTAAGCTCGATCTTCAATTGATAGCTACGCTGGCAGGAAGAGAGTATTCTCACTTTCTGGGTTCGATTGGTCTTTATATCCTGGGTAAGAGAAACGAAATTGATTCATGAATTTGTAATGAATTGCATGGAGGGGAGATTCGATTTGATATAGCACTGTCAAGTTTTATAACTTTAGATTCAATTCAGAAAAAAGGAATGTTGAATGAGAATTATGGATCGAGTCTTATTTCTGAGCGCTAGTGTAAAAAGTGAATAAATGTGTTTTGACTCTGCTAGGATCGGTTCCATTTATTAATGATGTGTGTCATTACTGATATAGACAGCGTTGAACTGATTTTTTATCGCTGTGGTAAAAGCTGAATCATGAAGATTGAGTGCGGTTATGTTCAACTGCTATAGTTCACAATGAGCCTGTAGCGCTGTTATTATTTGGAGTCATTCTGTTATATTGTTTGGAGACCGGTAGCCATGACATAACCTACTGCTATAGAAGGTAAAGAGATACCATAACCGGTCCACATAAATGTACGCCCGCTAACACATCTCTGTTATATTTGAGTTTGGAGCTGTCATTCAAAGGGATTCATCCTTTGAAGAATTTCGTTACACAGATTGTGTGTCAAATTAAAACGGTTGAAACAAGGTTGCATTGTTTCATCAACCTCTGATCATAAGAAATCTGCAACTCGAGAAGAGTTCCACACAATTTAGACAGAGACATAAAATTGATATTTGTGCAGGAATGATATCCCAGTAGGCGCTGTCCACAATCTGAATGTGCGATCCAGATATTATTACAGGAAATCGAACAGGTAAGTTATATTGGTGACGGGCGCATTGTTTATGGAGATTTGTTGAAAACAGTGAAATGTTTAAGATTTAAATCCAAAGGTAATATGTTTAAAATTAGTTGGAAAATGTATGGAAATAAATTGCCAGATTGAATATAACAGTAAGGGCGCACTCTTTAATTGACCCCAGTATATGAGAATGTAATTGTAATGGCAGAACTGGTGAATGTTAATTGGAATGGGAATGAAAAAGGTGCATTCAAGCTTTGGTTATTGGATTGAGTAGTGTTTGTTACACTTTTACCTCAAAGTAGAAGTTGAGATTGTATTGGGTTGAAAAGGAAATTTAAGTTGTTGAATTTGCCAGAAATTGAAAGATAAAGTTGAGATTGCCAGTGGGTCAAATTGTTTTAAATTGGAGGTTTTGATTAGGCATTTACTGAGATGGAATTTGTCATGAACAAATTTATGGAGATCCTGGGATGCAGGTTCAGCCTGCGTCAATATGACCAAGCTATTAATAGGTAGATTATCGAACAATAGAGGGTTGAATGATGTTGACTACTGAACTACTATTGAAAAAAAAAACTTCTTATTAGTAATATACAGTTGCTATTAGCTCTTACTTCACTTGAGATTCATTGATGGTTTAATGAGCATTTGTATTATGTATGCTGCTATTTTGTCTTTAGTACTCTGATGTTTGATTACTTAGAATTCATGTATATCATGCTCTAACTTCCTTTAAGCATTAGACTGTTGTGTATCTGTGTATGTTGTCTTTTCATCAAAGCATCTATATGCCTCAACTTCCATAAGAAGAGTTCTTGTGTCATTGAGTTTCTTAAAACTCACTCCATTTGCCCAATGGTAGTGATTCCTACACATCTTTCACCTGCATACAAACACACTTAAAATACTATTTCAGAGTTAGCCATATGTTTAACTTCATAATTTTTTTTTTTTAAAATCTTTGAGAGAGCCCTCACAGGCTGAAAAGGCTAATTTTCAGCTAGAAGTAGGTTTGAAAGAGTTACTCTAGGTTGTCTGGTGGAGAAGCCCATCTGTACCAAGTTAGTGATAACATTTTGGTGCGTATTTCGGGAGAATGAAGATACATTACCCCGAAATTTTGTGCTCAAACAAAAATACTGAACTCTTGGAGGTAGGAGGAGCTCAGAAGCATTCGAGGTTGCATTTTACCTTGGCGACTCCATTCTTAAAGAATTCAGAAATTCATAACTTCATGGTGACTCCACTGGACTTATGAGGAACTCATATCCTCCCATTCTTATTTCGAGGTATGCATGTGTATATTTTTCATAAATTTATGGTTTCCAAAATCCTTTTCCCAAGGATGCATATTTTTTAAGGAATGGTCCAAAATTTAATGGAGAAGATTTGAGTTTGACCTTGAAGCATATATCAAATTTTCGTGACCTTATTGAGCTTCTTAGAGTCATACATGACGATATTTTCATCAGATTGTTCTATGATTAATTTCAAGGGAAGTGTAGACAATGGATTGAAAGTTTTCTTGTCAGATCTATTAAGTTATTTGCAAATTTTTGGCTTATCTTTTTGGAAACATGGATGGAAAAAACAGAGTTTGTGGCAGAGTCTCTTTCCATTCAAGGTTTTAAGCAATGGAATGATGAGCACCCTAATGAGGAAGTGGATGAAAATTTTTCTTCAGCCATGTCTTGTTATTTAAAGTCATTTGAGTGCAAGTCAGGAGATAAGATCCAATTTTTGGATGAATTTGCTAAGAACATTGAGAAAGACATTGGAGTTTTAGAAGATCAAATTCAATCCTATAGTCTTCATTGTCAAGATCGGTCTTTTGAAAGCTTTTCCTTGCCAAAATACAAAGAGAAGGTGGTGCTACCTTTTTCTTTTGAGATCGAGGAGGAATGTCTTGTTTTTTAAAATGAGTTTGATAGCACACAAATGAAGTCTTATGTTGCTAAGGAAATCATATATGAGTTGTATAAAATTGCATAATGTCTTGAGAATCACCAAAAAAATTATGTCTTCTATGATCCCATAGTTGATTACATGGAAGAGTTCTATAGTCCAACATTTAAATTATGTTTTCACTGTGAAAATAAGACCCATTTTCTGTTGTCATTACAGTATCCAGTTTGCATTTGGTTTAAGTACAATTAAGGAGTTCAGGTATCAAATTAGCTCATTGACTAGATTTATTGGAGGTTTCATGTCGCTTGAATCAAGCATGAAGATTGCAGCTGTTAGGGTAGGTAGGAGTGTGTGTGATTAAAATCAAGTATTTTGAGCATCTTTTCAGCATGTACAGATTTAGCTTTAAGCTTGGATTTCAGTTGTCAACAAGCTTGAGCCCGAGGAGAAGGCCATAAGAGCTTGGTGATGTCTTCATCAATTTTAGAAAATTTCAATTTTTCAAGAGAGGCACTGGAAATACAAGTTATTTGCTGTACCACAGGGACACACCATCCCCAGTGGAGCCACTGTTATCACCAATAAAATTTAATTTTCTAGTTAGGAAGGTCATTTAGCACAAGTTTCATTATCTTGTCAAATTAGTTCATGAAATTGATGAATTTTTGTGAATTGGTCATAATATTAAGTTTGAAGAGTCCCATTTATCATGTCGTCATGGTAAAATCCATAAAGATCCATGAAAATCTCCATTCATTGGTTTAAATTTGGTTTTGGCCACTTGTTTGTTTTTTCAAGAGTCCGCAGCAAAATCAACAGAAAACAAGTGATTTTCGCTACGAACTCACCTAAGAAATCATGGTTTGTTTTTTTGTTTGTTTGTTTGTTTGTTTTTTTTCTTCTGTATCGGTAATGAAAAGGATGAGGTGTCGAGTTTTCAGTGGGTAGGGGTCAATCTGAGGTCACATGATCAATTATATGGAATCATGCAACATGCGTGATCATCATTTCACTTAACCTCTCATTTCTCTTTATCCCTCTCATATTCGAAAATTACCTTTTAAATTAGCCTTGATAGCTACTGTCTAGCTTTGTTTGCAAGCTGCTTGTTGTGCAATTCTTTTCTTTGCAGGTGTCATAGTATCAAGAAGGCCAACACAATGTTAAAAGAGATGGCCATGCAAAATGAGACTAGTAAAGGGAGGTTCAGTGGTCAAGTATGAACTTATGGACCTAAAATTGGTCATGGAAGACCCTAGTGTTGTAGAGGCCTTCATCAAAGTTGGTTGTATGAGATTTAATCAGAAGTTACAAGGGGATTTGTTGTGTTTTGGACTGTTTGAGCAGTCAACTTCAAGAATAGTTTATGGATAAACAGAGATGAATTCTGAAAAAATGAGAGAGGTTATTGACGAAAACGGATCAAAGAACATTAAATTCTTTGAATTTTTTGATAGGTGCTACAAATTTGGAGATTCGAAGATGTCTTTGGGCTCTATTTTCATAATGCGTTTTTGCCTGTTTTAGACATGTTTTTCAAATGAATATTACGGACAACTGGAGAGGGTTTTCAAAAAACCAAGAGAAATTTTTCTTCACCACACACTGATTTAAAAAAACCTCCTCCCATTTTTCAACAACTATTAAGGATCCTAAGATAGGAGCTCATTTCTGAGACCTAGTTTTTAGAAAAACAGCTCCATTTTTATTGGTAGATGGACTTGCTGACGGTGAAAATGCTGCTTACTGAGGAGGGTAAAAGGTAATTTGGACCAATATTTCCTTATCATGCTTCACCAAATCATATTACACATCCATGGACATTTTTTGGAGGTGGAAATTGAAAATTTCAAAATCTGCTGCAAATTAGGCAAGTTCGTATCGTATCTCAGGCTTGAAGCCCATAATTCACTACAAACTCACTGTAGAATATTTTTTGCTATAAATCACAGGTATTGTCATGATGAAGGCAGGTAAAAGTTTGTATTTAGTTATTTAGACTTAATAAAAAGTCTTAGATCAGCAAAGGGAGAAAATAGGTGGCAAATATGGTCAAAGTCAAAATGCTACAAACTTTCGCTACGAACTTGCCTAAGGTCCCATGTTTCTACAGCAAAGAATTTTTTGGTGATTTTTCAAGTTTTGATGGTTTATTGGGGATAATCCATCTACGTGGAAAGGTTAAAGGACATCAGAAGAATGTTTTGGTGGAGGCATGGTCTTCGACAAAGTTGTTCAGTTCACCAACTCACCGTGAAGACACTCATCATTCATCATGACACCACCTCCTAAAAAGTAGGAAGAAAAGTCTCTTGACTTGGTGGGGGAAATTATGTTTTGGTCATGGTCAGTGCCACCTAGGCACATCACTTTTCTCGATGTAAATATGCAGTCTTAAGTTTTTTGATGTAATATATAGGTTATAGAGTCCTATTAGGAGTCTAAGTCTTAAAATTAGTTGTTGCCACTTTTATCTCCATATAATTTGCTTATGGTTAGATTAGGTGTCATCAAAGACACTCGATGGTCTAGCCTTGTTGGTAGATTCAATGTAAAGATTCCTAAGCCTATTAATAGGTAGATTATCTAAGAATAAAGGGTTTAATGATGTTGACTACTGAACTACTATTGTAAAAAAAAAAACTCTTATCAATAATATACAGTGGCTATTGGCTCTTACTTCACCTGAGATTCATTGATGTTTTAATGAGCATTTGTTTTATGTCTCCTGCCATTTTTGTCTTTAGTACTCTGATGTTTTATTACGTAGAATTCATGTATATCATGCTCTAACTTCCTTCAAGCATTAGACTGTTGTGTATACGTGTATGTTGTATTTTCATCAAAACATCTATATGCCTCAGCTTTCATAAGAAGAGTTCCCATGTCATTGAGTTTCTTAACACTGACTCCATATGCCAAATGGTAGTGATTCCTACGCATCTTTAATTTGCATACAAACACACTTAAAATACTATTTCAAAGTTAGCCATATGTTGAAATTCATATAAAAAATATATTTTTATCTTTGAGAGAGCCCTCTTAGGTTGAAAAGGCTAATTTTCATCTAGAAGTAGGTTTGAACGAGTTACTCTAGGTTGTTTGGTGGAGTATCCCATCTGTACCAACTTAGTGATAACATAGGGAATAACACAAAACTTCCACATAGTCATTAATGTCGCTATTATTATATTTAATGTTTAATGTAAATATTTAATGGAAATGGGCCTCCATGGAATTTTATAGCAATAATTCTTATCTTAATAGGATTTATAGAAATTACTTAAAAAAGGTACTTGAAAAAGGGTAAATAACATGAAAGGAGTAGTAATTTGTTCAAATCATTAAAAGGAATAGTAACACAACACTTGCCCCCAACTGATTGTCAAAATGATAAAGCAAATTATAAGAGGGAAAGTGTAGGCTATTTAATCAATCATATTCATTTTTAAATAGCGAATAAGAGATCATTATATTGGAAAAGTCTTGCTAATATACAATATCAACACACTTGTTTAAATTTGAGTAAAGAAACAACAATTGTAGGTAAAGGTAACCGTAAATGTGACTCAGGTAACAAAAATTGTGACTTAAGGTAACCTCAACTGTGACTAACAATTACAACTTAAGGTAACATGAATGGTGAATTATGGTACAACAATTATGGATTAAGAAAGAACAATTTGTATAAACAAATATATATTAAAATAATAAAGACAAAGGAAATCAAAATTAAAAACAACGACAAAATAAAAATAATAGAAATCTGATATTAAAAAATTATTTTTATTATGATTATATATACATTTTTTAAAATTTGAATGAAAAATAAAGAAATTTACCAAGTCATGGGTGTGGGGACATTCCTATGCCCACCTGCGATTTGCAAATTTGCATCATTCGTAAATTTACAAAGAAATGACTCCTTTGTGACCGGTTGATGATATAAGCATAACCAATGACCACTGATGAGAAAGGAAACACCAGAGTCATCGATGATAGTGAGGCACATTGTCCTATTATTGTATACTTCACTAACCTCATAAGGGCCTAACTATCTAGTTTGAAGCTTCATAGGGAAATCTTGAATCCTGGAACCATATAATAATTTCCAATTACCATTTTGAAATTTTTTTATTTTAATAAAACAATCTTTCCATTTAGCCCTATGCTTTTGAACTATGGATGTTTGTTGGAGAGCAGTGGGGTGCATTTCATCCAATTCGTTGAGTTCGTCCAAGTGTTATATTTGTGCTTCTGAGATATCTAAGTTGACTCCTTGGGTAGTCTTAAGAATTTTTATTTCAAATTCAATTGGGAAAATTTTACTTTTTCCAACAAGTTGGTAAGGTGAAAAGCTTGTGGTGTTACGCCAAGTAGTACGATAACCCCATAAGGCTTTAAGAAGTTTGAGGCTTCAAGAGGTTTGGAAGCCTAATTTCGGCGATCAGTAGCCACTATTTTCGTCAAATATTTTTCAAATTTTTATTCATGCTTTCGACCTGACTATTTTCTTGTAGATGGTGGGGGTGAGCTAACTCTATGTCTAATGTGATAATTCTGTAGATTTATAGATATATTATGAGTTGTAAATTGTGGTCCTCCATCAGTGACGAGTTATATAGGTTGTCCATATTGGAAAAATATCTCAAACAAGAAATTCACAACTACTTGTTTTGTATCTCTAGAAACAGTTATTTCCTCCACCCACTTTGTCACATAATTAGTACAAACCAGAATATATGATTTTTTATTTGAGGGAGGGTTAATGGGGCCCACAAAATCCATATCCCACTTTTAAAATGGCTCCAACACCAACTGTGTCTGAAGAGGAATTTCATCAGATTGAATAGGATGCCCCATTATTTGGAAGTTATTGTTGGCATTATGACAAATGTGTTCTCCTTGATGGAAACCTACCTAATAATTTGTCCTTGATGACAACCTACTTGATGATTTGTACATTGATGAAAACTTACTTGATGTAGGATGTATTAACAGGAAAATTCAGAGGTAACAGAGTGATTGGATAGAGTCATAGAGTATCGAGAAAAAACAATGATGAAGGTGAACAATTGAAGAAATATACGCGGGTTTAGTGAAGCAAATCCGTGTACACATGCAGGTATGAAGAAGAGAAAGCACGTACAATTTCCTCACTATGGTTTCCTAAATAATAAGGGTATTTTCCATGGTATTAGCCCATAGTAATGAGCATGTCAATGAATATTTAATCCCATCCAAGGTTACCATCGATACTAGTGTGGTTTTGACCTATGGTATTGGCTAAGGCCCAAGTTATATAAGGAGGAGAAGTTCAAAGTGATAAGTGTGTGCAACAGAGAGGGTGATTGATGAATACTTTGATCTGAAGTATGATTGCATGGTATGGGCAATTGATGAGTAGTCATTCCAAAACAAGTATGCACTCGGTAATACAATGATGGATCAGGCTCAATGTAATATTCCTAATTAGCTGATAGCTAATTAAGAATATTAAAATTTTCCAATTTTATTTTCTTAAGTTTAGTAGGTGAATAAAAGGGTGAAGGGGCCCATAAACCCAACAGTTTGAATAAAACCTCTTTTCCAGAGCTAGTGTGAACAACAAAAACATATTGTGGGGCCAAGAGGCCAAGAAAGCAGCACATCATGTGTGAATGCCAAAGGGCCAAGTGATAGTGCAATTAATGAGTGGACCCAAGGTTGTTGGGGTTTCACAAGAACAAGAAGGGGGTGAGGGCATCCATGGAAATAATTCTTGATTATTCTCATTTTATGGTCTTTACGACTTGAGCAGGCTTGATCTATTTAGCTGAGTCTGCAGTGTTGTTTAGCACACATGTGTCTCCGAGTGGAGATCCCAACCTCATCCCCGAGGGACTTCGAGTGCCTGCTCAGGAAAGGAGTTTTTGAGGAGACTTCATTAAGGATTTTCATGGAGCTTCAGGAGAGGATTAATACTATCCGTCATGAGCTAGTTTTATTATCCGACATCATGCCACTTGCAGCCCCTCTATATCAGTGCAGTCACTCAGTGACTTACATAGTCCAGCAACAGAGAGATCCAAGAGAGGGTGAACTTCAATATAGTTCCTGCTTGTAATCCAGTGAAGGGGTTGGACCTTCGATAGTTGAGCTTTGGGGAGTAGTTGCAGACATTTTCTCTTCTAGTTCACCCCATAGCTCTGCATACCCAACATAATTAAAAATTAGAAGAGGGCCAAGCATAGAAATGCCAATTTTGAAGATTGGATTTTGGGGGAAATATTTCTGGGTTTTTTGAGAAGAATCCGTGGTTAATTTTATCACTCCACCAGATCCCTAAGGCTGAAGAAGGAATCCAAATAGAGGTAACCACATACCAACCTTTTAACTTGGTATCTAGCCCTACCAAGTCGGAGAGGGCTCTCTCCAAAAAATTCACATCCAAGAGGGTTGGATGAAAAGGTTTTAGGCTAGCTATGAAATGCAGAAGGGTTTGATTTTGTTTGATTGGATTGGGTTGCTGGATGAGGATTAGGTTAAGGGGACTAGGTCAGGGAAAATGATATGGAATTGCAGTCCATTAAATGGGGCAAGGTAGGTAGAAGGATCAACACTTAAAGGTGATTTGGTGATATGGTTTAATACTAATGAGGAGATATGAAGAGCATAGGAGATGTATTCTTCCTAAACTGAAGAAAATGGACAAATTATGACAAATTTCTGAAAACAGAGCATGAAAAACATGTATTCTTCCCATCAAATTGAAAGTTACCATATAATATACATGAAATGGTTTATGAGCTTACAAAACATTCATACAAATGAACACAGAGAAAAAGCTATGCCAAACATTCATACCACATGAATCCCAAGGAAATAGTTGCAATTATTCATTAGTTTCAGGCCAAACTGATTACACTTGATCAATACACTAGCATCCAAATTGATTCCAATCCTTGCTAAGAGTGAAGAAAGAGAAGATATAGACATCAAAAATACATTCACTCATCCTTAGGGGTCGAATTCCTGAGTTGAGGATGAGATCCACAAAAATATGAACTGAAAGCTAGAGTGTAGGGAGCTCTAAGTGACTCCTCCCTAATTACATTGAAACTGATTCATTTGAATTTGATAAGTACATTTACATCATGAATCTACCCCTAGGTAACTTATCCAAATAATATTTACATTTCCCATGCTCAATTACATAAGTGAAATCATGATTTTCAAGACAAAAGTCAAATTTTGCAGTGAAATTTCAAAATATCGGCAAACTGTCAAACACGCCCTCTCTTTGGTAAAGACACCCTCCCTCTTGCAGGCTATTTTTAACTGGGCTACATGTGTCCAAATTTTCTCCAAGATAGCTTGTTGGAAAGCCCTTCAAGTCTAGTTTCCAGATATGCCTTCAGTTTTAAAAATAAGGTCATTTTCTCTGTCAAAATTAATTTCTCCCAAGACTTCTAAATGCGCAGCGCCAGGGCAAAAAATGCGGCAGAAACATGATTTTTTGGGGTGTTTTTTGCCTTTTTCACCTGCTTGTTTTGCAAAACAAGCCTTGAAAAGTGGTTTTATGAGACGTGTGGACCATTTGGCATCCAATGGCGTTGAATTTTTTCTCAAAGGATGGCTAAAAAAAGAGCGCAATGCCCTTGGTGCTGCGCGTTTGACACTTGTCTTTGTGACCTGTCTGTCCAAAAATTCACAAAAACACAAAATTTGTAAAATTGACCCAAAAATGATTCAAAATTGTTTGAAATGGTTGCTGATGATGTGCTAGGCTTGGTGTGAAGCCTCTGCAAGTATATCTAATTTTCTTTCCTCCTCAGTAGGTCATTGTATTTGTTTTCTTTCTCAAAAAGATTCTCCAAATGATGATTTGATCTATAAAGCCATGGGTCCTAGTTCTCATTGATCACCATTGCAAGTTGTTCATTTAGGGTTTTAGCTGATCAACAATTTCAGCCTCTTTTTATCTTTCTAGAGCTAGAGCTCTTTTCAACCCACTAGTTCTAGGTCTACTTCTTGGTGCTTGTCCTTCTTGTTCTTCATGAAACTCATACTTTTCAAGTGTCTCATCTAGGAAAACCTTGGCTCTTTCTGCCTTCCTTTGAGCTGTGATGAATTTCACCTCATCAATGGCATGGTTAGTCTTCAACTGCTAGTTTTCCTGCTCAAGGAAATTTATAAAAAATTTGGACATGTCAAGATTAGTTTGAAGCTCTTTAATCTTGGCATCCTTCCCCTTGATGACTGCACTAGTGATCTCATCATCATCATCCTCATTTAGGTCAAATAGGTAAAAATCCTGTTCTGTCTCATGGAGGTCATCCTCATCATGAATGTATACCTCATGCACATCCTCCTATACCATCTTTTCTTTCCCCTTCTGTACCTTTTTTTTTGGTGAAGAAGGCAGGGCCCCTTCCACAATATGTGGAGCAAACACCTACCTATGACCCCTCTGGTATAATTTTGGCAATGGATCTATCTCAGCCACATTTTCTTGCTTAGGCTCATTAATCTCAGCTCTGCTAGGTGATCCAGTCTTAGTGTGGAATGGAGATGATGGTGGTGAAGTAGATGAAGAAGGCTGATATGATGATGATGAATGTACTGTGGGTTGAGATGGAGGAATGGAAGTGGAAGGATGAGATTATGAAGGCACAATTTGGGCATGCTGAAAAGGTGGAGTAGCGAATATGTCATTAGAAAAGAATGAATCCCATGGAATGTTCAATTGTATGAGGTGATGGAGGACTATGATTTTGATGAGGGAGTGGTGAAAGAGACTATTCATTTTTTGTGCATACTCTCTCTTCTGGAAAATGAATTCCATCTTTTCAATGCTCTGGAAAAGGTAGTAGGGTATGTTGAGCATATTTACCCTAGTGAAGTGCATGAGTAGCGAGATGTGATAGGCATACAATATAGAAAATATACCTTCACATGAAAAGTATTTCATGATTATCTTCATCATGGGAGCATATCTCTCCAGGAGATAAGAGAAAGGAAATATCCCCTTTCTCTCATTTTTGTACCTAGATTTGATGAAAGGGTCATAGTTATGCTCATCCAATTCTAACTATTTGAACCATTTCTCCCCAAAATTTGGGATGCCGGTGGTAGCTGAGATGATAGAAGTTGACATAATGAAGGTGACACCATCAAGAGTAACCTGGTTGTCATGGATATTAGCAATTAAAAGTCTGGTCAACATAGCATGATGTTGGACCCTCTGAATTTCCTCACAGAACTCAAAACATCCAACATGTTTGAAACATGTTACAACCATAGGAGATGCCAAAAGTTCCCTTGTATTTGTTGGCTCTAATTTGAGTATTATTCCCCCTTTATGTGGCCTCCTCCCCTTTGTTTCTTCTCCCTCACTGTATGATCTGTTTCCTTCTTCTGCCATGATGTCTTAGTGCCAAAACCCCAGGGAAGTGTGATGATAGTGAAATGTGATTTTTAGGACTAAGGAATGGGATGGGGTATTTGAGGGAGATGTGGGTAGGGATTTAGGATTTAGGGAATGTGACAGGGAGTAGGGATATATAGGAGTTTGAAATAGGGAATTTATCACAAGTGTAGGGAATTGGGAGCCTAGGTAAATAATATACCTAGGGGTTAGGGTTTGAAGGAAATGAAGCTTAGGGAAAGGGAATGTCACTATAGGGATTTGGGAAAGGGTATGAAGGTTTAGGGAATGAAATTGAAGTGTTAATTAGGTTTTGAGGAAAAATAGGGTTTTTAATCTTAAGAAGACACTAAATTTCTCTTAAACAAACTCAGACATCCAAAATGACTTTGATGAAGAATAGGAATGATGAAAAAGTCACTTAATTGCTTGTTAGAGGCTTTGAAGAACTATTGCTGAAGTATGAGGGTGATTTTTTGAAGTTTAGGCGCTTTTCAGGAAACTGTTGAAGAAGATGGTCAAACACGCAATGCCAGAAGATAATGCGCAACGCCAGAAGAGAACACGCAGCTCCAGAAGAAAACGCATAGTGGGTTCCTCTGTTTTTCTGATTTAGCCCAAAAAACTTGAAAACCCTGGATTTGCTGAGTTTGCTTAATGGTGGTAGGAGACAAATGAGGTCTCTCTTGATGTCATTGGGCTTTTATACTGATGTTAGATTAATATTTTCATTCAAAACCCACTTTTCTAATGTTTCACTTTCACCTTTCAAACTTTTGGAAAACACTCTTTTACACTTTGACTTTTTCTTTGCAGGTTGATGAAGCTGGAGTTTGGAATTCTTCTGATTGCTTTTACTTGGTGTTTAGTTTGGCATTTGGAGTGGAATTGGAAGCTTGGGAATAGTACTTATTACATATAGTGAACATAAAATTACATAAAAATAAAAATAAATTACATAGACTGTAGTTTTTTTTATGGATTTCAAATCTGAAGGACAAAATAGTGACACACGGCACGCTGTACAAGTTCGCTCTACTGAACTAGTTCATAATTAGGTCGTTGTTGGAGATTGGACATAACTTTGCCTTGAAGAATCCAAATCAAGTCTGACCTATGGCATTGGAAAGATGCCTCAGTGGGCTACTACAGAACAAAATTTCAGATCTTTAAGATCCTAAATCATAGAGATAAATTAGGTTGAATATCGACCTCCTAAAAAGAAAGAAAAAGGTGTGTATTTGTTTTTTAAAATTGCATAAGTCTTGATTGAAAAATCAGTTTGAAGTGATTCCAATGGCATATTGAAGCACAAATATCAGTATTGGGTTCTAAAATGCCCCCAAAAAATAATTCCACACCCATTAAGCCCTCAAAAGGCTCTACTATGACTCATGAAGAGGAATAAGTGCAACATGATATATCAAAATTACGAGACCAAGTGCAACAAATTTCACTCTCGCAAAGAGTAACAAAAAATGAAATGGAAGCTAATATGGATGGTTTGAAGAAATACATGGATGGATTGAAGAAAGGCATGGAAGCTAAGATGGATCGTTTGAAGAAAGACATGGATGGATTGAAGAAAGGCGTGGAAGCTAAGATGGATGGTTTGAAGAAAGAAGTGGAAGCTAAGATGGATGGTTTGAAGAATGGCATGCAAGCTAAGCTAGATGGTTTGAAGAGTGGTGTGGAAGCTAAGATGGATGGTGTGGAAGCTAATATGGATGGAATGTAAGCCAATATCGATAGTATAGAAGAAAAACTAAAAGCATTCATGGAAGGTTTGAAAACTTTGCTAGAAGAAATTATTCCTAATGGTGAAAAGGTAGTAGATGAAACTCATGATGAGAAAAAAAGAATTGTTAATCATGTTTTCATAGACTTTAATCATGATTTCATAGAATCTAATGTTGGATTTAATACCCAACATATTCCAAAGATTGATACGAGGAAGTTTGATGGCAAGGATCCGGTAACATGGATACTACAAATGGAGCAGTTCCCAATTCAAACAATATTGCCAGAACTTGACGAGGAGGGAAAAATCATATTGGAACATGAAGCAGTCATAGAAACAAGAACTTGACAGCTACGAAATCAATCAATTTCAGAGTATCTCATCAAGTCGAAGAACTTACCAACTGAATATTCCAAATGGGAGGATGAGAATTTTATATAGAAGCATCCAGAAGTAATCAAGCCTCAAGGAAAATACTATTTTGAAGGAGAGGGGCATGTTAGGTCCCTATAATACTAGTGTATCCCCTTATTGTTATTGTTAGTGTAACCCCCTTATTGTGTTGTGCCCATGTAGTCCCGATATTGTTATTATTGTGCCCCATAGAAGCCCATTATTGTTATTGTTGTGTCCTTACATTTTTATTGTTATGTAAGCTAGGATTATATTGTGACCCCTTGGAGTCCTATATATAGAAGGAGGTTTTTTCATTTGTATCATCCAAGAATTGTTCATTTATGTAATGTAAAGGAGGTTTCCCCCTTGAAGAGGCTGACTTATAAGTTGTTGATCTATCTTTTCTTCTATTTTGTGAGATGGTTTCATAACACATTATATTGTTTCATGTTCTTGACTTTATGCAATATGCATATAGTGGGGTTTTTAGCTGAGGATTTCCTAGATACATCTTTGTGTTGTGCGATTTAAATTCTTTCTCTTTCTTGTTCATGTGATTGTGAGATCGTAATTGGTTTTTGAAACTTGTAGAATTGATTTAGTATTTTGTTTTAGCATATTACAAGATCAGTTGAATCTATGTGGATTTTCTACATTGTATCAGAGAAGGAATAATTATAGAAGAGAAGAACCAGAATTTGTTTTGAACAGGTGAATAGAATTTGCAGATTTATTCTTCAATAATAGCATCAGATCATGATGTATTTCTATGGATTGAGACTTGATTATTCCCTTGAGGGTAATTAGAGTTTCATATCATGGAAGGACATGATGGAGGTAGTGTTGGAGGACAACGGATTGAAGGAATTCATAGACAGTGATATTCCCAAGCCCACAACAGAAGATGCTCAAAATATTGATGCATGGAAGAAGAATGTAGCAAAGGCGAGAAGGATTATGTTAGGAGTTAGATATCATATTTTCTCGAATATCCATGGAAAGAAAAATCCATATGCTATGTGGAAGTCCTTAATAGATATGTTTTATAATAACAACGACCATAGGAAGTTGGCGTTGAAGGAAAAGCTCAGAAAGATCAAGATGGAGGAGGGTGAGACAATACCAAATTACTTGACGAAGTTCACTCAATGTTGAGATGAGCTTGGAATTGTTCGTGTTACGATTCCCAAGGATGATTTAATGAGCCTAGAACTTCTAGTCCTTCCCAAGAGCTGTCACAACTACCAAGATTCACTAAATTGAAGGGAGAAGTTACCAGAGTGGGAGAAATTGTGGTCTGACTTGGTACATGAAGAGATAAGGCGAAACACTTGAGACGAGACCTCTTCCAAAGATAAAGAAGAAGATTTTACATTAGTTGGAAAAGGAAATAAAGGCAAGGGAAAGAAGTCCCAAGGAGAAGAGGACAAGAGAGAATTTTCCAACATAAAGTGTTTTCATTGTCACGAGTATGGGCCCTATGCCACGAAATGTACAGAGAAGGAAAACAAGAAGGAGCCTGCAGTTGCAACAACAGGTTTAGCTCTAGCTTCAAAGTTTGAGCTTGATTTTACTGTCATTGCATGCATGTCCAACACTGTAATGGGATGCATGTGGTATATCGACATCGGTACCTCGTTCCATATGACGGGGAATAAAGATCTCGTTAGTGACTTAGAGGAGAAAGACCTCAAGCAGAATATAGAGTTTGGATATAATGGGAGGTATAGCATGAAGAGTATCGGTATAGTTACTTTTTAGAGGGATTCTAGCTCCCCTCTCAGACTGACAGATGTTTTGTTTGTTCAAGGACTAAAGAAGAATATTTTTTTTTGTAGCGGTATTGGAAGACCATGGCTATGATGTGATATTTAGCAAAGGAAAGGTTTTCCTTAGACACATCGCCACGGGACAAGTGAAAAATATTAGTGTGTGAGTCAAGAAAATGTATGCACTCAAGGTTGAAGATGCATGCAAAGCCTTGAGGAGCAAGGAAAAAGTTAGAAAATTGGTGGTTGAAAGGGAGCATGAATTACCTCTCAACATGCAGCATCATAAGAAGCCTCAGAAAGTTGTGGAGCAACCACAATTGGAGAAGCAGAGAGGAGACAAAGTGGAGGCATCTATTCAAGCAGAGACCTCTAGTAGGGGTAAATTTTGATCCAAGTGGGCAGAAGGAGCACATGTAGCCATACCTCTAGGTGAGAGGTGGGGCGATGTGAAGTCATAGTCCCAAGAGTGCAGAAATTTGGGCAGGGTCCATTGAGATTTTGTTGTCTCATGGATCATTACCTTTCTACAGGAGCCCACAATACACAGTAGTAGGATGGATCAGTGGAGATTGATGCAGTCAGATGTCAGAGTGATATATGTCAGATATTGGAGTGCAAAGAAGAGTTGGAAGTAGTGCAGATGGCACAGTGCAAAGACGACAACAACACAGATTTTTTAGTAGACAATGTAGTAGCTAGCATCAGTTAGAGACTCTTATGACAGATGCATCATACTGATTCAGTTTGGATGATTTTCAGTTTTAGAAATTGTAGTAGCAACAACACTAGAGAGAAGTGTTGCATGCTAAACATTCCAAAGGTACTAGATCGAGATATAGTTGAATTCCTTTCTTGTTGAGAAGGAGTGTTGACAAGAAATATTGAAAATGGCACCCAAAAGGATTCTAGTTTAATTTTCCATTAGTTAAATTAGAATTATGTAATTCCACATCACATGACAGCTTGTACAAGTTAACGGATTCAAGAAGACTTAGTTAGCTTAGTCAATTCGAGTTGAGGGTCAAACTAGAGGCATGTAGGGTGTCTCCTACTTTTTAGGAGTCCTGGTTGAGTTTATTTTGAGTTGTAATTAGTTAACTCAGTTTATTTGAGTTAAAATTAGTTTAACTAGTTCTAATTGACAGATGAGATAGTGAGAGGTCCAGTGAATTAAATATGATTTAATTCATATGCAGTGATCAATCAGATAACTGATAATCTACTATAAATAGTTGTTGCATGTTAGTTC
Source organism: Pinus albicaulis (assembly GCA_034641835.2). Classification (NCBI taxonomy): domain Eukaryota; kingdom Viridiplantae; phylum Streptophyta; class Pinopsida; order Pinales; family Pinaceae; genus Pinus; species Pinus albicaulis. The sequence goes on from CM076584.1 coordinate 181,898,390, forward strand.
TAAGGGTGACCCTGTTGAGATTGGAGTTAAAGGGAAGAGAACTATCAGTTTTATAATTAGAAAATTGTATAGGTAATACATGAGGTCATCAGGGCGCCTTGGATGTAATGCACAATCAATTAGTGGGAATTTCCTATTTAATAGAGGCTCAATTCCCTCAGGATTTCGTAAGCCAGGTTGGTCAGTTAGATGCAATTTTTTGGTTAAGTATTGGACCAAAATTTCTAGGATCAAAATGAGACAGTCAGAGATAGTGCAAAGGTTTCTCGGGAAGGGAAATAAATTTTATTGTTTCATATTATTGAATTTATGCAATATGCAGATAGTGGGGATTTTAGCTAAGGCTTTCTTAGACACACATTTTTGTTGTGTGATTGAAATTATTTCTCTTTCTTGTTCATGTGATTGTGCGATCGTAATTGGTTTCCGTAATTTTTAGAATTGATTTAGTATTTTGTTTTTACATATTATAAGATCAATTGAATCTATGTGTATTTTCTACAACAAGTATTTTTCATTCCTTCTTGTCATGTTCCCTGTATCTAGGGCCTAGTGTCCCACATTTTCCTGAATGTTTTAATCTTGAGGGAATCTTTGTTCTACTCTAGTTTAAGCTTCAACACTATTTATTTCGATAGAGCCATAGGGTGCATGTACTCCCAAAAAACCGTATCCAAGGTCTCTATGCCTTGCCAAGTATGAGAGACTGGGTGGACGAACGCTATGTCCCCTTCGATTGGAGCTAGATCCTAAATGAATCATGAAGAAGATAACATAGGGATGAGGAGTAAGAGGATTCTGTATTGACAAAGAAGTATACTCCCCCTTAGATTCCATTGAGAGAAATCTTAAGAGAAGAGAGTGTGAGTTAATAAAGTTAAGGGGAAATAGGATTTTAGTACTTAGGGTCAAGGAGGTGAGGGTACTACAGAGAGAGGGCATTTGGCACCATATTTTTACCAAAACCCATAGAAAAATGCCATGAATAGGAAAAGGAAAAGGGATGAACCAAAAAGTCCAAAAAAGCCGAGAAGAGTGCCCATGATGCTAAGATCCCTTCCTAAATAGCCATGCTTCTTCTTTCTCATCTCCAAGAGGATTATGGCAGGATGAAGTTGCATGGAAGTAGCAAAATAATTCTATGAGTTGGAGGTGAACCACCAGTTAAGATTCACAATGGTTAGAAAAAATAAAACCATTAGAATTAGAACTTGCATGTTACAATCATTGTCCTCTCCTACCATTTGTCTTTAAATTGCGTGTATGAATAGGTAGTGATGAAAAGACAATTGACGCATCTCGTGGTTTGTGTAAAGTAAGCACCATATCCAAGGAGAAATATATACCATGTTAAAATTCATCAATTTTATAAAAAATACCTATATAAACACCATATATAATTTTTTTTTTTTTGTAACCATAACAATAATTTGTATTCATAGATATCCTACCTTTGGGGTGAAACCTGACATAAAAAATGGGAAGAAAAATAAATGGCAGATTGTTTCAAATAATTCTTTCAAACTACCAAAATGCTAAAAAAACTACTTTACAATGATGGTGTGCCTATAATGTAGTAAAAAGTTGCAGAAGACACCCAAAAGTTACAGTATTTTTTGAACATACCAACTAGTAGAAGAAAGAGGAGAAGAGCCTTCTTGAGATTTTTCCTTCTGTAAAGTAGGGAATGGAACATTATGATCATGAATTTATATCATTGAAAGGCTGATTAAATTGCTTGAGGGGAAGGACTTGATTGCCTTTGATAAAAGGTCAATTGCAATTCCTCTAGTTGTTGACATAATCTTGATAACTCGTCCTCAGTCCTCTAGATTAGGATTTTGTGTTTAATGAGTACCTCCATTGTAGAGGTCACACTAAAAACCAATTTATTATATTTTATTTGAAGTTCAATGATTTATTTCTGTAAATGATGCAACAACTCCATCATTTGCCTCTGAATAGCCCCTAACATTACTAATGATTTAAAAGGTTGCTCTAAATTCAGTTCTTAGAGGTTTCTTGAGCATCCAAATCTACAAAGTATGAAAATGAACCTGAATTCTAAACATGAGCTTTGATCCTTACGGCCTTGTCCGAAATCAAATTGGGAAAGGGAGAAAAAGGAAGAAATACTAAATTCAAACCTCTCAACATGTCTCTTAACCTTAGAACAATTACATAATGAACCAATAAATAATAAAGAAGGGGCTTACCACGTGCATCAAATCTCTTGTGAAACAAGGTCCTTCATAGTTTTGATTCCCATGCGACATAGGTAAGGAAAAATTGTTCTCTAAGCCAAATAATACTAGGAGTTGTACTAATCCTCAACCATCCTTCAATATTTATAATAATGACATATGATATAGCTCGCAATCTTGGATGAATTTTCCAAATATGGCCAATTTCCATCCACACCATATTGATACAACAACCATGTGATGAAATGATCCCTATAAATATGTACAATAGAGTTCTTTGCAGGAGAGAAAGTATAACACATAAAGAATTATAGATACAAATACATATAATTAACTGTTAAAATTTACAGTACAAATAATAAAAATCACTAAGAGAATATTAATAATATCCAAGAACAATTATAAACATTAAACACAATACAATGCACAATTTACCCTTAGAAAACTCCAACTCCCAAAAAAACCCAGGTAATAGAATTCCATTAGTCCTTGGCCAAAACCCTGGCAAAGTCTCAAGTGAGCCTTCACTGCTCACCTCCATGGTCCATTACAATGAAGTCTTTCCAACGTTTTAGAGGTTCCATCACATGAATTCCATGGGAAAATTACTATGGGAAACCAAAAAACCATGGGCCCAAAACCACTACTGTTAATTTAATCAACTTTGACTCTTTCCTTGAGTCAATTTTACCTAAGTTTACCTAGAAATTCCCCCTTAAACCTTTACTTGCGGTTTCCATTAACCAAATTTGGCCAAAAACTAGCCAAGTGAGTTAACCTGACTCTCTCTCCTTCACCCCCTCAAATTTTATACCCAAAGTGTGTGTTACCCAGGCCTAACACCAGACTTTACCAAAAATTTCCTAAGGTATGCTTGCCTTACTATATCTTACAACAATATGCCCATTTACATGCAATAATTTTTTTTAACTCCATTATAATTATAATTTTCTATTATTTCCCTTATTCCATCCTATGGACTAATTATTGCTTTGACTTAACTAGGTCATCAATACTTCACTTGCACATTCTCACGTTCATGCAACTATAGAGCCTCTTTGCATTCATGCAACTATAGAGCCTCTTTTGAGTTTTAACACAAAGACTATTTTAGACTATCTTTAACCTCATGGATGTTAAAATATTTTCTCTCTTTCCCTTCTCTTCACCTAACCTATTCGACACAAATTTGAGATGTAGACGATGGTTGCATCACTCTCACGTGACATAGTACAACTTTTCCATGCCTTAATCCACGCTTGCTCAGTGTGCCAATCAGATGACATACCATGTCACCGTGCACCAATGTCATATTGATTGTGCTGACAAGGTCTCCCCCTATAGATCACATTGTATCCAAGTTTGTATCAGTGAACAATACTTTCGTTGCCTTGCCACCCTCATCAAGCATCCTCCTTGACATCTCCCTTTTCCACGATCGATACCACCTCTGCTATGGAGAACCTTGTCTGAATCTTGCTCAGTGCCATGGTCATTGCCTATACAGATGCCTCTAGCTCCATTTTTTGGCTTGGAAACATTATAGATCGTTGTATTCAAGGACTTTCAATAACTAATTATTATACTTGAATCATAGCTAAACCTGATCCATTCTTCCCAATTTTGATGTAGCACATGGCTCCAAAATAGTTCTTCAAATTCTACCCATATTCCCAACTCTTAACACAATGAAGCGTCAAAAGGGCCCTGAGTCATACCCTATATGCATTTCCTGAGGACCTCAAACCATAACATTTAGGTCGAAAGAGTGAGTTGGATAAAAAAGAAAGCCCCAGACTAACATGTTTCCATGATTACAAATCATAAACGTATATTGAATTCAATATACAAGATGCAAAAACAATGAGTCAATTATTGGCTTAGTGCATGGTGCTTAATATTTTCCATACATTCAATGGACAAGATGAAAAAACATTAAATCAATTATCAGCTTAGTGCACGGTGCTTAATATTTTCCATACAACACTCCCATGCGAAACCTCTCTTGAATGACTACAAGAAACATTTTACCACCTGTAGAACATGCCTAAAGTTATACTCTTATAACATATGATATCACCATGTGTAACTTATCTTTATGAGGTTGTTTGAAACTCATAAACCATATCCACTTATAGATGGTGTAGGACATATATCTTCATGCACATATGTGAATCTTTATGAGGCAGTTTGAAACTCAAAAACCAAATCCACTCCTATATGTTATAGGACATATATCTTCATGCACATATGTGAAATAAATTTTAATAAAACTTTTGTATAGGCAAATAAATGTTGTAGGAGAGTTTAGTTCATCTCATTTGAGTTTACAATCATGTCTTAAATTAATTAATAATTATTGATGAGTCTACTAAATTTGAGTTTGAGGTGAATTAATAAGAATTTGGTAGAGTTAGGGGAAATGGATATTGCAAAAAGACAAAAAAAATATGAAATGAGTATTTTTCAATCACTACACATGAGTTTTTTGCTAGAATGTATTTCTTATTTATTTTTCAAAGTTAAACATTTAATTTGCATTAGTTAGTACTAAACTAATAGTGGTTCAAATACAAATTGATTGCTATAATCTTACCTTGATAGAGACTAATAAATTGATATCTCAAGTGGAGGAATTAATTACCTACTTAAGTGCAAGGATTTGCATAAATTTTGGTGGGTAGTAACCACTAACAAGTCACATTTAAATTTTTACTCCTACATATTAAAGTGAAAACATAAATAATGATGGGTAGTAACTCTTCATAAGTATATTTATTTACATCTTATTCTTATCCAACTCTTCGTAAGTATATTTATTTACATCTTATTCTTATCCATATTTTAGCTTAAATTATAGTGGGCATTAACTCATGGTAAATATCTAAAAATCATGGAATGAATATTGAACTGTATCCAAAAATTATGGCAAAAAAATGTGAATAAATTATTCACATGTCATTTCATTGTGTGATGCAATAAGACTTTCAAGTTATGGTCCAATCAATTGTTTGAGAAATAGTTTTTCAATAATTAAAAAATAATTTTTTTCTTCTTCAAAATTAGACATTATAACTTGCATTTTTCAATGAAAAACTAATAGTAAACAAAATTGCTTAGTAAAAGTTATGTTAGTTGCAATGAAAATTTTTAAAAACATGAAAATGTTTACTAAAAAGACTAATTAAAATATCATGTAAAAAAGTAAAATTTAAAAAAACTAACATAACATATAAATTCTATCCAAGAAAAAATTTCCTACATCATAAAAAATCACGTAACTTTTCCTTTAAAATATAATGTATAATGCACATGTTCCACTAATATATAAGTTTAGTAAATAAATTATACAATTCTTGAAATAACTTTGTAATTTCTTACATAAAAATCACTTCTTTTCAACCATTATTTTGTATTTCTTTTAAATATTAATTTTAGCCGGCTAAAATTAGAGTCAATACAATAATATTCATAGGCACAATCCATTACAATTACAACAATATTTCATCATCATGTCATTTGAAAGAATGTGAACCTAGAAGGGGAAGATAGGAATCATTCTTCCCAAACACTCAAGATAACATCAATTGAAGAGATCTCTGGTTTATCCACAGTGTGATCAAATAACGGTAGACGTTTCAAATCCCAACGGGGATCCATCTTCAGGACAAGCTGATGAATGAAAAGTGAAAAAAAGATGCAGAGGACAAGGTTTAAATAAAGAGAAAATATGGGAAAAAGAAGAGCCAACAGATTAACTAATATTTTGTTATTATTAATTTTATCTTTAATTAACTAAGTTTTAATATATTGTTACTCTCATAAATTTATTTATTTTAATAATAATAATTATTAATAAATTATAAAGTAAGTGGTTTTTCATTAAATTTATTTCTATTTTTATTAAAATATATGCTATATTAAATAATAATTATTACTAAATTATATGGAAAGTGATGTAGAGTTTATTAAATCACTTATGTCTGGAGGATGCTAAGATCAACGCGAAGGAGGAACACTATCGAAGAAGAAAAATTAGAGAACCGCTCGAGATTATGAAGCACCCTCATAACATTAATAGGGATGGAGGATTCGAGACTAGTGACAGTTGGCGGCCTCTAATTCGATAGATGTGCTCCTAGAACATGGCTTATACCGAGGTACTGTATCATAGGTTTGCCTCTCCTCCAAATAGATTGATAGATTTTTAGATTTTAGGTTTTGGTTTTTGCGAGCATCTAATTAGATTATTTACTTTTAATAATTATCCTTATTAATTTTTTTTTTGTAATTAAGAAATTGTATTAAAAGCATCAATTGTACATGAATTACAAAGAGTTACGCTGGTAGAAGACTACCAGAGAATTGTGATCCCAGTCATGACAAGAGCTACCAACTTAGACAGATAGATTGACTAAGAGCCAAGCTATACAGCAAGAAGAGCTGCTGATAGCTGAAGACAGCTAGCCAACATAGACAAACGGAAACAAGCTATCTGCCCGCAGACTCGCAGCGATAGCAGAACAGGCTACACGAAGCAGAAAAGAGAAACAAGAATGATCAGGAGAAAGGACTGAAAGCTTAGCCAGAAGGGGTTGAGTGCATGGTGTGAAATTTCTTCCCTTTCTTGTAGACCACTTTGACCCAATCATCAGGGCCTTGGGGTACGGAGACCATTTGAAGATCACTGCGGCCTCCAGGAGGAGCGTCTTTGTCCGAACCGGAGGAGCTGGAGTTGTGCGGGCGTTTCTGAACAACCGAGGAGACAAGGGGCTTTTCGGGGACATCAGATGGAGAAGGTTGCTACTGAGTTGCAATCTCTTCATCTGAGTCACTTTCTCCTTCTTCAGAGCTGCTGGGATCAGAGTCCTCCAAGGGTGGGGGTTCAAAAGGTTTCCAGCTTTTATTCCTTGGTTTGCGATTGCCAGATTTCTGACTGGCCAGAAATTGAGCACATGAGTTTTGAAGATGCCCGGTATGATGACAGTGCCGACAACGGAAAGCTGTGTTCTCATAGTCAAGAGGCTGAGGCCAGGAGAAGTCTCCTACTTTGAGAATGATATGGTCTGGAAGTCCTTCGCTGATATCAATTTCTGCACAGATTCTGCCGTAGGTGTAGATACCCTTCAGGCCTCTTGATGGATCTGTGGCAAGGAAACGCCCTAGAGTGTTCCCAATAGCTTCGAAAACTGCCGCATGCCATAGGTGAGCAGGCAGGTTGGGAAGTCGGACCCAGATCGGGAGTTTAGTGATGACTGCCGTGGAGGGATCAAAGTCTTGAAACCAGGGGGTTAAGAAAAGCCCTGCCTTACCCCAGAGCCAAGGTCCACCAGTGAGGGCAGTTTGATAGTCCTCGCTTTCTGCTAGAATGACAATGAAAAAACCCTTGGAGCACAGAATGATCTTGCAATGCTTGGTCCAGGTGGAGTGAACCCAGCTATAAAGATCTTCAGATCGTGGCCATAGACCATTGAATCTGCAGATGAGAGCCTTTTCCTCATAGAGTTGGCGCACCCTACCCAGATCTGGGTGGGTTATTTCTGCTGAAGGAACTTCTTCCAATTTATCTACCACGAAAGGCTTGGGAGCCTCTGTGGTAGGGGCTGATGGAGGAGAAGTGGGTGCCTTGACAGCCTCCCTGTAGGAAGAACCCTTGGGAGCAGAGGACTGCCCTGTTGCGCCTCCCCTTAGTCGATAAGACAGAACCACTGTGGCATTCCGATCTAGATTGTAAAAAGTTAGAGGTAGATGATCTGCAAGCTGCTTACCTGCATAGAGGACCCTAAAACAAGAAGACGGGATCCTAAATTTCTGTTCGAGGGCTTTGGAGAGGAGAAGCCCCGTGTAAGAAGACTGTACCCAAAGGAGCAGGGTTCTGCCTGTTGGAAGGGAAACCTGTATTTGAAAAAAGTTGGAATGGATTTGAAGAGGATCCAAGCTGCTGTTGGTGAAGACTGGATCTATTCCAGAGGATCGACAGGGCTGCAAAACCAACCCTTGATCAGAGCTACACAGATCCTGCTCTTGGACGTTGCGGCTGGGTGACTCCATCGCCGCAGACCCTAAACTTAACCCTCGTTCTTCTGAGAAGTGTTCATTATTCCCATGAGCTACGTTGATTTTCTGGATCGGATTCACGTTCTTGGAGCAGATCGGGGCTGCAGCATGTGCCCCCACAGTTGCAGATTGGAGATCTATAGCGGTGGCTGTGTATGCCTCATTGCCTTCGCTTGTAGCATACTCAGAGACGGCTAAGCCAGAAAGGGCTCCGAGCATGCGCGGGTAGCCAAGGGGAGGGGCAACCGCAGCAAGCTTGAGGGCTACTTGATCGGCTGAAGCGTCGATGGCTTCCAGGGACGCTTGATCCGTCGTGAAGGAGACTGCCGTGCCATAGGCGGAAATCGCCGAGTCTTCTATTTCGGTGGCTGCGCCAGTAGCAGCGAAGAGTGAAACCCTTGCAGATGCCATTTCCAGCAAACTTACCTCCTATTGAATTATATAATTATCCTTATTAATTAATTTCTATTTCCTATTAATAAAAATTAATTAATTAGTAATTATTATTAGTATCTTAAGTTTTTAAGAAGATTAATAATAAAAATTATAATTATTAGTCACATCTAATATTAGATTAGTTAGAATTAAATTGTAATTGAATCAATAATGATTAATGAAATTGACTTATAATAATTATAAATAATAGCCAAATTTATTTACATTCATTTATAATTAATGAATATTAATTAAAATTAAGCATTATTTATTTTTATTAAATTAATTTGATTAATTAATTAGTCCTAAAAATAAAAATTATATTTTTAATTTAAGTAAGTTATTACTTAGAATTAAAGAATGATATAAGAATTTTTAAAAAATAAAAATTTAATAAACTCTAGATCACTTACCTATAATTTATAATTATTGTTATTTAATATAGTATATATTTCATAAATTTTTTTTTGTTAAATTTGCTAATAAACTTTTGGATCACTTACCATATAATTTATTAATTATTATTACTATTAAAATAAAAATAAATAAATTTATTATGAAAGTAGTAAAACTTATTAAATTAAAGTTAAAAAATATAAAATTTAGTTACTTAGAATTAAGCATTGATACAAGAATTTAAAAAAAATATTAATTTTTTTTTAATAAACTCTACATCACTTTATTATTTAATATAACATATATTTTAATAAAAATAGAAATAAATTTATTAAAAAATTTAATAAAAAATCACTTACGTTATAATTTATTAATACTTTTCTCTTTATTCACTTCTCATTCATCAACTTGTCCTAAAGATGGATCCCCGTTGGAATTCGAAACTTCGACTGTTGTTTGATCACACTGTGGATAATCCGAAGATCTCTTCATTAAACAATAACCATAGAAGCTTGAAACCATAACCTCAATTGATATATATATATATATATATATATATATATATATATATATATATATATGTATTTTCATATATTATTTCTTTTTTATAATTAATGATAATAATAATAATTTAAAATGAAGTTAAGTTTAAATAGTTTTTATGATTATTAATTTTTTTTTTTTTTAAGAAAGTGACACATATTGAAGTGATTTGATGTTTATTAAGAATTGATACCTATAGACATCTACCAACCATTTAATTTATATAGTTACACTAGTTTTAAATTAATAAATTCCATGAATTATTAGGTCAAACATGTAATCTATTGATTTTTTTTCTTTAGTGTATCGGTCTTCATATGTACATGTACACATTATTATTTATTTTCTATTTTTCTCTTTAAAAAACTAATATATTTTGAATTTGTAAACAAAGCTCTATAAGTGTGTAAAGTTTCATCAATGATCAATAATGGACTACATTTAAACCTCACAAAAATGGAGATAGTAGTAGCGAGTTGGAAATATGGGTTTGCTTTTGTTTAGATTTAAACCTCACAAAAATGGAGATAGTAATAGCGATTTGGAAATATGGGTTTGCTTTTGTTTATGTAGTTAAAACCACTAGACTTGCATCTTTTCAGATAAAATCAAAGAAGCCAAATCATCTAACACGTAGAGCGAAAGAGAGGATCTAACCTTTTTTTTTTTAAACTCACAGGAACATGCATGCATTATTAAAGTGCACATGTGCTTTAATAATAAAATTATAGTTACAAAAGAGCACAACTGTTATTAAAGAGTGCACACATTATTTTATGCTTAAAATAATGACCATGTAAAACTTCTTTAACCAGATATGCTCAAAAGAAAATATTTCGCATTAAAACATTGATTTAAGGGCAGAGTACACATTTTCCTCCCTTAGCCATACTCAAGGCCCTAAGACTTATCCCCTTTAACTAAAATTACCTAATGGTGCTTGGAGTATCACTGGGAGGTGAAAGAACTCATAAAAAGAGCATGTGTCATGGTTGGAGATTTTTTCACAATGTTTGTGACCTAAAAGCTTTAGTTTCCTAGGTCATGCCCTTATTTGCATTTTTTACCTTGATTTAGGGTCCTATATGCATCACTATCACCTAAAAAGAGTGACTAAATGTTGAGATTCAACAAGATGATGAGCTTAGTGAAAAGAGTCGCCTTCACTAAGTGGGCCCGCAGGCTATTTTTGGCACAAAGTCTATTTTTAGACATGTCAATCATATTCTATGAGTTGCAGGATGCTATTTGTGGATGGTTGGTCAAGTCGGAAAAAATATATGGAATTCTATTTTTAGACATATTGGGCGGAATCTATTTTTAGATTTCCAGTCTAAAAATAGATATGTCGAATATTATTAGCTCTTAATAATATTTGGACTCTAAACATTATCTTATTCTCTTGGAGCACTTTAGTTAAGTGCACAGATGTGGCACAACAGCTGACAAAAGGAATTACGCTATTCCTGAGGGTTTACTGGAGCTAATGCATGAGGACTTCAGTTAGAACTCATGTGACAGAGTTTTGTGGAGTTATGGAAGTAGTTGGTGCAGTTGTGTTCAGTTTAACTCAGTTAGACTCAATTGAGCTAGTTGTATCTAGTCTAACTGATTGCTACACTAGTGAGAGTGGTGTGAATTGATTAATTAATTAATTCACTAAATAATAACTCATTAATCAACTGAAGAATACATCAGTTAACTACAGTGCATGGACAGTTTCAATGGAGACCAGTGGAGAGGTAGGTGAAAGAGCAAGTGTGACTATAGTGATGCATTGATTGCATCCAACAGTCAGTGGAGATGCCAATGAGGATTGTGCAGTGAAAGCATGGTGGATTCAAGTTCATTCAGAGCCATTCTTCAGCAGGGATTGCGCAGTAGAGGCAGGCTAGTAGGTGGCAGAGATCGGTGCATGGATTTGCTAGATCGGGCCTGATTAGTGTGTAGCGATTGTATTGTACTGAGAGCTTGACATGTTCAGCTTTGTATGAGGATTGTTACATGATCTCTATGACATATATTATATACAGATAGTTGGGGTTTTTAGCTTCAGGCTTTCCCATTAAACAACTATGTTAATGTGTGTGAATTTTTATGGTTTCATGTGTGCAATGCAATTGATTTAATTTCCGCATGTGATGATCAATGATGGAATAGATTCTGTATTGTGCATGAAGTTAAAATAGTGTGTGATCAGGAGAATCTTGGATATATAACACATAAGTTATATAATTTCTACATGGTATCAGAGCAGTTGATCATTGGAGCAGATTGCAATTATTGAAGCTGTTGAGTTTTGTGCTAGTGGAATTTGAATTTGCTGCAATGTTTTCTTGGTGTCGAAGTTGAGCATTCATTGAAATCTCTTTCAACAGATTGCGATTGGAGTATGCCCTTGAGGGAAGCTCGAATTATATTTCATGGAAGGATAGGACGGAGGCGGTGCTAGATGATAATGGGTTGAAGGAGTTCATAGATGCTGAAATTCCAAAACCTGCTTCTAGCGATGCAGCCGCACTTGCCACATGGCAAAAGAAGACAATAAAGTGTCGAAGGATTCTGTTGGAAGGTGTGAAGGATCACATAGTGTCCAGCCTTCATGGTAATGCTAGTCCATTCTTGATGTGGAAAGCTTTGATAGACTTGTTCCAAAGCAGAAGCGACCAGAGGAAGTTGGCGCTTAAAGACAAGCTCAGGAAAATAAAAATGCAGAAAGGCGATAGTATACCCAAGTACCTCACGAAGTTCATCCACTGCAAGGATGAGCTGGGAAGTGTGGGGGTTACTGTAGATGAAGAGGACTTGGTGATCTTGGCTCTCCTTGGGCTTCCGAAGAGTTGGCATAGCTACAAGGACTCTGTCAATGGTCGGGAGAAACTGCCAGGATGGGAGCGACTTTGGTTGGATCTTATGCAGGAGGAGATAAGGCGGGGTACCAGGGATGGATCTTCATCGAAGAATGAAGAGGAAGAAAATTTCACTTTGGTTGCCAAAGCAAGAAAAGGGAAGGGAAAGAAAAATCCTTCTCAATCCTGTGCGAAAGGCAAGAAGCAGGACTTGTCCAAGGTGAAGTGCTTTCACTCTCACCAACACGAACATTACGCCACTAATTGTCCACAGAAGAAGAAAAATAAGCAGGCTACTGGATTTGCAGCTGGAGAGGCCTTAGCCTCGCAGTTTGAGCTCAATTTTTCGCTGATTGCATGCTTGGTTTCAAGTGTGATGGGATCAATGTGGTTTCTTGACAGTGGTGCATCTTTCCATATGACCGGAGACAAAGATTTGTTCAGTGATCTAGATGACAAGGATCTTGGAGTGCACATCGAGATGGGCGATGATGGTAGATACAGTGCGACTGGTATCATAACCATTTCCTTTGAGAGGGAGTCTGGTAAAACTTTCATCTTGAAGGATGTCATGCATGTTCCAGGATTGAAGAAGAATCTGATCTCTGTGGCGATGTTGGAAGACAAGGGCTATGATGTTGTCTTTAGCGAAGGAAAGGCTTTCCTGCACAGTAAAGCAACTGGTGAGACCTGGAGGATAGGGGTTCGAGTTAAGAGCCTTTATCAATTGTAGGTAGATGGGTATGCAGCAATGGCAGGCAAAGCAGAAGGAGTGGTGAGCTGGGATGAGGGAGAATTGTGGCATAGGAGATTGGGCCATCTTCACCAAGGCGCTTTGAAAATTTTGCATCAGATTTCTACCTGGCTTCCCAAGGGTACACTTGCTTAGTCAGATCAGTGCAAGGGATGTACTTTGGGAAAATTTGTGAAGACCACTTTTCATGAGAAGGATAGTCACGCCACAACGATCCTTGAGAGAATTCACACAGATGTGTGTGGACCTTTCTCAGTAGCTTCGACAAAAAAGCACAGGTATTATGTGATATTTGTTGATGACTTTTCTCATAAGTGCTGGATCTTCTTCATGCAGAAGAAGAGCGAGACATACTCAAAGTTCTGTGAGTTCAAGGCATTGGTTGAGAAAGAGTCGGGGAAGCAGGTGAAAGATCTAAGGAGCGATAATGGTGGCGAATTCATCTCTGGCGAATTCAAAAAATTTTGCAGCGCAGAAGGAATTCGAAGAGAGTTCATTGCGCCTCATAACCCACAACAGAATGGGGTCGCGGAGAGAAAGAATAGAATGATCGTGGGTGCTGCACGGGCGATGTTGCATGATTAGGGCCTTCCCATACACTTGTGGGCTGAAGCATGCAACACTGCGGTTTATGTGCAAAACCGTTGTCCTCATAGAGTACTTGGCATGAGTACACCCGAAGAGGTGTTTTCTGTGAAGGAGTTGGAGCGATGTGCTACGAGTCGACCTCAAACCTAACTGTGAAGGAGTTGGAGCGATGTGCTACGATTCGCGCTTCGTCGGAGGAGATGGTGTGATGTTCTACTTCCATGGCAAGAGTGACAAGGACTTCAGCCTGGTGTGAGATGATAAATTGCAAATCAATGCTCATTTTATTGGACGCTGGTCTGAAGGGAGAACTAGGGATTACACCTGGGTTCAATCTCTCAATATCATGTTCGGCACTCATACTTTCACAGTTGGTGCGAATAAGTGGCCGAATGGAATGACAATGTCGATCAATTTTTTTTTCATCTTTGACAAGCAAGCCTTCACCCTACCACGAGGGCATCATATAGTCTCGAACTCGCTAGTGGATGAACTCATAGTGGAACGCACCGTTGAATCCAACAACATTAATGTTGAAATACCCAATTTGATGCAATTGGCCATCAACGCGGTGACCATTACCGAGGAGGGTAATCGTGTTCATAAATACGGAATACTGTCCAACGATTGCTTCACTCATCTGGCAATAGAGTTCAAGTACTTGAATCTCTCTCCGGCTATGGAAGGCGTTCTCGGGCATACTTACAGACCAGATCTCAAGAATCTTGTGAAGATTGGTGTGCCGACCTCGTCTCTTCTTTCGGCAAACTGCAAGCTCTGCGTTTTCAAGGCCGAGGCCGCTTCTCCCCGTTTTGAGAGCCTACTCGTCGAATCTACTGCTGGTCTTGAGTGTACCGATAAGGTCGAGGGCGATTCTCATAATAGAATCTAAGTGGCGGTCAAATTTAAAATATTTTTAGAATTAAATTAATTTTTTTAAATTAATTTGGTTTTATTTTTTATTTTTAAAATTTTATTTAATAATTTTTTTAATTTATTGAAATTTAATGATGATGATGATAGTGGTTAACGTCTACTGAGACCAATTTTTGGTTTATTGGACCTAAAGAAAAGAGTTGTTTAGTTTGATTTAAGATTTTATTCTTATGCTCAAAAAGTTTGGAGAGAAGCCTCCCGAACTCACTGTAATTTTGACATCTTAAAAGGCTAGGAAGGTCAGTGTTGCAACAAAGATTATGAAATTGAGCTCTAATGTGGTTGTATGTGGAGCATTCTAAGAGGAAGTGATTTTCATCCTCGATGTTCATATTCTCACAGAGATGGCAAATCCTTTCCATCCATGGTGTTTTAGGAACTGTCCAATGACCTATTTCACTATGGAGCTCATGAGAGTTCGTTCTAATCTTGGCTATATTAATTTTCTTCTTTGAGCTAGTTAAAACAGATAGATACTTTTGATCTTCTAGGGTGGGGTTGATGACCTCCCTATAATATCTTAATTTTCTTTTAGCTTCTAGATCTTTCTCACACCACATTTTTTCTTTGAACTTAGAAGTAACAATTTTTTAATGTTATTAATGTTTTGCAATGCAACATTTTCGTCGATCTCCCAATGGTTTAACCAGGCTCTGGTGTCTTTATAAAAACCTCGTTTAAGCCTTAGGTAGTTTTGGCTGGAATTTAAAGCTAGCTTAGGAAGTCTATGGACTCCTATGCTATTGAGCTTGTGCTTGTACAACAGAAGCCTAGTCATAGCCAGGCTTTCGATAGGGGAAAGACCCTCTTCTATAAGGAGAATATGATAGGGTGTATTGCTTTTAATTTTAAGGTTATAAGTTATAAAACGCTTCTGGATTTGCTCAATCTTTCTCTAGGATTCTCTAGAGATGCTGCAACTCCAAATCTCACATCCATATAAGATAACATGAGCGACTAAAGTTTCAAAGAGGAACTTCTTTCTATCCCACATTACGAGGTTTGCCGTACAATTATTTTCAAGACCAAAATAAGCTTTCCACCCCCATTAATCCTTTTCTGAATGCTATAGTTCCAGTTGAGCTTGTGATGAATATTAATTCCTAGGTACTTGTAAAATTAATTAATTACCGATATTTTTAATTACATAAAATTTAATATTTTTTATTTAAATTTAATTTTTATATTTTAAATTGAATATTTTTAAAATTATTATTATTATTATTTTTAAATTTAATATTATTGATTTATTTTCCATTATTAATTATTAATTTTTATAATTAATTGTTTTTTAATTTTAATTTTAAAAGTGTATTTTATTTTTTATTTTTTTATTTGTATTTTAAAATTATTTATTTATTAAAATTTAATATATATATATATTTTTAATTTAATAAAATTTAATATATATATATATATATATATATATATATATATATATATATATATATATATATATATATATGTTTTTTTTTTTAATTTAATTTTTATATTTAAAATTTATTTGTTTTTCTTAATATATATTTTTTTATTTTTTATTTTTTAATTACATAAAATTTAATATTTAAGATTTAAAATTTAAAATTTTTTATTTAAATTTAATTTTTATATTTTAAATTAAATAATTTTGTTTCTTATTTTTATTAATTTAATATTATTTATTTATTTCTCATTATTAATTTTTAATTTTTTTAATTAATTGTTTTTTAATTTTAATTTTAAAAGTGTTTTTTATTTTTTATTTGTATTTTAAAATTTATTTATTTATTAAAATTATATCTATATATATATATATATATATATATATATATATATATATATATATATATATATATATATATATATAACTCTTAATTTGGGATCGGCCCTCTTTGCGCGTTCTGAGCTGCGCTAGGGTTTCTCTGCTGTGTGGCTGCCCTGCGGCGGCCTGCCTAAGGCCTGTTCCTATGGAGACGCAGGGTTCTCCCAAGGAATCACCTTCTTCTCCTTCCATTGACGCTTTCAATAAACTTCTTGCCGGATTGCCCCAGAAGAAAAGAAGCGAAGCATCCAAATTTGTTAAGAAGCTCGATGATATTCTAGAGATCTCTTTGCCTCCAGAGACCCCCATTCAAGTAGCTTTGTCTTTGGCTGATCGTGGTCTCATTGGCCAATTCACGGGACTTTGGCCTTCTACGAAAACTACTGAGCAATGGGTCAACAAGAACTGGGCTCCTCTGATCAAGCAAAGTGTTACTTCTTACTTTATTGGGCGAGGGTACTTCCTCTTCGAATTTTCCTCCAAAGAAGACAAAGATTTGATCTTCCAAAACGGGCCATATTTCATGGGCCCTCAGGGCCTCTATCTGAACAAATGGACTCCAGACTTTGATCCGGCTGTCGATGTCCCCAAAGCTGTCCCGGTGTGGGTTCGGCTCCCAAATCTGCTAGTTCACTGCTGGAACTGGGATTCCTTGAAACACATTGGCAACACTCTCGGGAAATTCATAGATCGAGCAAACACCAAGGACCAGTACGACTGTGCTAGAATCTGCGTAGAAGTAGATCTAGAGGTGGGTCTCCCAGAGGCAATCAAAATCAAAGTCGGCAGCTGGTCTCATGTGCAGATCTTGGATTATGAGCAGTTGCCATTTAAATGCAGGAAATGTCATGTTCATGGACACTTTGCTAGAAACTGTCCATCCAACGTTGAGCCAGAGAAAGGGAATGAAGAGGGTTGGAATCAAGTCAAGCGCGCAAAAATCAATCACAAAGGGAAAAACCCGGGAGGACCCATTGGAAAAGGCCCTCTTCAGGCTAATGCTCAGCGCCCCCCTCCCAAAAAGGCACAAGAAAACAAATTTGATCCGCTAAGTCAGCAGACAGAAGCTATTCAGGAGATCGAGACCCAAAAACCAGATTCTCCAAGCAAAGACACTCCCTCAGTCTCCCTTAAAGGAACAAGTGCTGAAGATCCCAAAGGTATGACCTTAGAAGATGAGGAAGAAGAGCAGGAAACGGATGAGTCAGAGGAGGAAGGAGAAATAGGAGAGTCTCAAACCTCGGTAAGGAGATCCATAAGAGGTCGCAAAACTGATAGGGAAAAAAGAGAGCAGGAGACTTATAAAGACAAGCTACAGGGCAGTCAGCCAACTCTGGAAAAATTGTTAGCCTCAAAGCCTAGGATGTCGAAAAATCAGCCTCAAGGCTCCAAGGGAGCCCATTAGAGACATAAATAATGAAGATCATCTCTTGGAATTGCAGAGGTATGGGGAGCAAAGTTAAGGAAGAAGCCATGAGAAGCTTAATAAGAACATAATCTCCAGATATACTTCTCGTCCAGGAGACTAAGCTGGAAGACGTAGTCTTCCTGCATGCAAGCAAGAAACTTTGGTTCAAAAGTGAAGCAAGAGCAATCTCTGCCTGGGGTGCCTCGAGAGGGATTGGCACTCTATGGAACGCCAACAAATTTGCAGTCATCTTGGAGGTTAGTAATACTCACTGGTTGCTGCTGAAAATGCAGAATTTGGACACGAAAGAAATCTTTTTCCTTTTCAATGTATACTCTCCAGTCAATGTCGGGGAAAAAAAGGATTGTTGGGATTCTATAAGGCACCAAGCAGACTTGATAAATTTGGAAAACATAATTATTGCTGGAGACCTCAATCTCACTCTCCACTCGTCTGAAAAAAGAGGAGGCAGCGCAGTCCGAGATCCGGCAAGGGAATGGGCGGAGGATCTTATGCAGGACTGGGACTTGCTAGATATCAAACCTTCCTCCGGTAAGTACTCTTGGTCTAACAAAAGAGTGGGCCCAGGTCATATTGCTGCCATACTTGATAGATTTTTCATACAAAGCTCCTTTCTGTTACTGGGAATAGAACCCAGAATGCACATTCTCACTAACAGCATCTCGGACCATAAGCCCATAAAAATAGAGCTCCTGGCCCATCTAGATCTAGGTCCTATTCCATTTAGATTTAGTCCCCTCTAGGTCAAGGAGCCAGACTTCATGCAAATAGTCAAGGATTGTTGGAGTCAGCCAGTCAAAGGATCTCCTTTCTTTATCTGGGAGGAAAAGCTTAGAAGGGTAAAAGGAGCTCTAAAACATTGGGCCAAAACCCTGTCCAACCCTGCTACAGAAAGAAAAGCCATCAAAGCTTCTCTTGCCTCTCATCAAATTCAAATGGAGAACGCTATAGTCACAGAGGAGCTGCTAGATCAAGAGGCTCAACTGCAGCAGTGTTTTCATAAGGCCTGCTTAGCTGAAGAAGAATACTGGAGATTAAAATCTCGAAATCTCTGGCTCAAAGCAGGGGACAGGAATTCTGCTTTTTTCCACAAACAAGCCCAGGCCAGGAAATGTTTCAACACTATTTCTGAGATCAAGGAGGATAACGACACCCACAAGGAATTTGAAGACATTAAGAAAGCAACCTTTTCTCACTTCCAAAACTTGTATAGTGAGGATACGGATCTGGACCATTACTCAGATCTGTTAGACATTATTCCTTCCTCAATCTCTCCTCGTATGAACGAGATACTTGAGGCCAAAGTCACTAAAGATGAAGTTAAAAAGGCCCTTTTTGACATGGATCTGGACAAGGCCCCTAGACCGGATGGATTTTCTGCCAGGTTCCTCCAAGTTTGTTGGCTGATTGTTGAAAAGGATCTATTCAAAATGGTTCAAAAATCTCAAAATACTCAGAAAATAGGAGGCAACACAAACTCAGCTTTCTTAGCCCTCATCCCCAAGGAAAAAGGCGCCAACAATTTCAGCAGATTCCGTCCGATTTCCTTATGCAATACAGAGTACAAGATAATTACCAAAGTAATTGCAAATAGACTGAAGCTCATTCTTCCCAAAATAATTCCGGAGAATCAAGGAGGCTTCATCCAAGGTAGGCAGATCGTGGACAACTTCACCCTTGTCCAAGAGGCAATCCACTCAAGTCTTCATCGAAAAGAACAAGGTATGGTGATTAAACTCGACTTAACAAATGCCTTTGATCGAGTAAAATCATAGCTTTCTTTTAAAAGTCATGAGCAAGTTTGGTTTTGGAGCAAATTTCATTAAATGGACCCAGGCATGCATCTCGGAGCCATGGATTGCTCCTCTTGTAAATGGAAGAGCCACTGAATTTTTTAAAGCTTCGAGAGGACTTAGGTAGGGGTGCCCTCTTTCCCCTCTGCTCTTTGTCATCCAAGCCTCTGTCCTCAGCTTCCTGTTAGACAAAAAGATGCAAGATCAAGATATTAATGGATTGTGTATTGCAAGAGAGGTCAAAAACATAAATCATGCCTTATTTGCGGATGACACTCTGTTACTGGGAGCTGCCTCTCTTTCCTCTGCCTCTAAATTTAAAGTAGTATTGGATGAATTCTGTGAGGCCTTAGGCAACGTCTTAAATAAGAACAAATGTCATATCTTCAGTTGGAATACTTCGCCCAGATTGCTCTCCGCTATTTCTAGATGTTTGGGTTTTGCAGCCTCCTCTTCTTGGACCTCTTTCAAGTACTTGGGCCTTCCTGTTTATCACAAAAGACCTGCAAGCAAAGAATGGCTCCCACATCTCGAAAAATTCAAGACCAGGATCCAAGCCTGGGGTTACTCCTGGCTCAACACTGCTGGTAAATCTGTCCTTATAAAATCTATGCTCACCAGCCTCCCTCTTTTTCATTTTGCTGTGCTTCTCACTCCGGCAAGCATACTAAAAAAATGGAAGAGTTCATGCGGAGGTTCTTTTGGAAGGGAGGCAAACAGAATGAAAACAAGATTCCCCTTATCAGTTGGGAAACCATCTCCAAGCCATTGTGGGAGGGTGGTTTGAATTTCAAAAATCTCTGTTAGCAGAATGTAGCTATGGCAGCGAAGATTATTTGGAGGATCATTGTGCCCAAGCCTGGCTGGGCCCAATTGGCTCTCTAGAAAAAGTATTTCAGAGGTCCTCGTTCTAGCTGTTTAGATAATGTGTGATCCACATTTTATGCAGGAACGCAACAGAATACAGATATAACCATAGATACAGAGATGCAGCGGAAATAATGCTTCATTTTATTAATAAAATAATGACTACAATAAGCTTACAAACATAATGGAAACAAGCTAGGGCGCTGGTAGCGTATCTCTGAGAAGAGATGTGGCGTACACAGGCCTTTGAACTATGTTACATTGAGGCTCGCAGGCCTATTACAGACATAATGGAAATAAAATAGCTATGGTACTGGCAGCGTATCCCTGAGAAGAGATGCGGCGGCTACCAGCCCTTGAACTGTGTTACAATGCAGACATGATGGAGATGTGGCGAGCTAGGGCACTAGTAGCGCTTATCTCTGAGAAGAGATGTATCGGCTCCCAGCCCCCTGAACTGTGTTACAATGAGGCTCGAGGGCCTATTTATTGTTGAGAAACAATGTAGAATCCAAAACGTCCAAAACCCTAACCGTAGGAGATGAAGCGCCAAAACTGTGGGCCCCGTTTGGGTAAATTGGTGGTTCAACTTCCCGAGGACGTAACTTTGGCATCCGATCTCCGTTTGACGCGCTCAATAGCTCGTTAGAAAGATCTGTCCGAGGAGTACAACTTTTGAATGAGCAACATCGGTCCATGGACCCATGTTGCTCTCCATTTTCCCAAAAAGCGTCGTTTAGGGCCTCAAAATGGCTCCGGAAGTTTAAGACCCGAAAAACTGCTAAAAATAGTAAGTTGTGCCGAAACTTACAAACTGAAATAACTGATGGTGGGGGTTCAAATGGACTCGATGGGTGGCCACCAATATCCACTTGGATTATTAATGCCCCAAAACGGCTCCGGGTGTGCAGGACCCGAAAACCTGCTATAAATAGTAAGTTGTGCTGAAGCTGAAAAACTGAAAGAATTGATGCTGCGAGTCCAAATGGAATAGGTGGGAGGCCACCGATATCCACCTGGATCATTCCTCCCTCCTTAGGAAGCAATGGTCTCCATTGCGTTAAGTTCCTCCATGGGGGGGAAAATTTTGCTGAACTTGGTGTTGGATTTAGATGTGCCACCGGTGGGCAGCCATTGAAGGATCTGAAAAAAAAATTTGTCCATCATCGCGTTCCTCTGTTTCTCGAGGGCATCCTCGAGCAAGATTTTGATAGGATCTCCTGCTCCCTCGTCTTTCTTTCCTTTCGCCATGGGGGGTCGTCGGGGTTGCGAGGTTGAACTCCTTATACCCTGGCCGCATTGGGGACATGAAGAGAAAAACAGAGAAAAAGCAGACCCGCTTTGATACCACTGATCCGGATTTTATGCAGGAACGCAACAGAATACAGATATAACCATAGATACAGAGATGCAGCGGAAATAATGCTTCATTTTATTAATAAAAGAATGACTGCAATAAGCTTACAAACATAATGGAAACAAGCTAGGGCGCTGGTAGTGTATCTCTGAGAAGAGATGTGGCGTACGCAGGCCTCTGAACAGTGTTACATTGAGGCTCACAGGCCTATTACAGACATAATGGAAATAAAAGAGCTATGGTACTGGCAGCGTATCCCTGAGAAGAGATGTGGCGGCTACCAGCCCTTGAACTGTGTTACAATGCAGACATGATGGAGATGTGGCGAGCTAGGGCATTGGTAGCGCTTATCTCTGAGAAGAGACGTATCGGCTCCCAGCCCCTTGAACTGTGTTACAATGAGGCTCGAGGGCCTATTTATTGTTGAGAAACAATGTAGAATCCAAAACGTCCAAAACCCTAACCGTAGGAGATGAAGCGCCAAAACTGTGGGCCCCGTTTGGGTAAATTGGTGGTTCAGCTTCCCAAGGACGTAACTTTGGCATCCGATCTCCGTTTGACGCGCTCAATAGCTCGTTAGAAAGATCTGTCTGAGGAGTACAACTTTTGAATGAGCAACATGGTCCATGGACCTATGTTGCTCTCCGTTTTCCCAAAAAGCGTCGGTTAGGGCCTCAAAACAACTCCGGAAGTTTAAGACCTGAAAAACTGCTAAAAATAGTAAGTTGTGCCGAAACTTACAAACTGAAATAACTGATGGTGGGGGTTCAAATGGATTCGATGGGTGGCCACCAATATCCACCTGGATTATTAATGCCCCAAAACGGCTCCGGGTGTGTAGGACCCGAAAACCTGCTATAAATAGTAAGTTGTGCTGAAGATGAAAAACTGAAAGAATTGATGCTGTGGGTCCAAATGGAATAGGTGGGAGGCCACCGATATCCACCTGGATCAATGTGATCCATCTTCCTAACTCGTCTTTCCTTAAATTGTATGTTAAAGCTGCTCCCTTAATCAATGCGCACTCCTACTGGATTCCAGGAAATGGCAAAAAGATCAACATCTGGACTGATAAAATCATGAATATGGATCCAATTGAAGACAGAGCCTCCATCAGAGCGCTGAGATGCTGGATGGATAGAGAGGGGCTGTGTTCGTTGTGGGATATTTCACTGTGGAGCGATTATGTTTGGGCAGGTTGGAAACGTATTGAGGTGCCGGTCATCTGCTCAACGAATGGTCCACGCTGCTTGATCTCCTTCATGGCTTGGCGCCCACGCACATGAGGAAAAGAGATTTGAAAGGCTGGGGGCCGAATGCCAGAGGCTACGCTATCTCCATGGGATATGCCAAGCTAAAAGAAAGGCCATACGTTCCCCTTGACCTAGCACCTTGGCATGGTGTCTAGCGTTTTCCTTCGTGGCCCAAAGTCGACTTCTTTGCTTGGCTCCTTTGCCATGACAAAATTCTAACATATGACATTCTACAGAGGAAAGGGTTCTACGGTCCCTCCATCTGCTCGCTGTGCAATGAAAATGCAGAGACAACAGTCCATTTAATCCTTGATTGCAGTTTCTCTAAGCAGATTTGGTTCTCCTTCATCCACAATCTGGATCCCAACATTTTGCTTCCTTGTTCCACTGCTGATCTTTTTTCTAATTGGGCAAACAGATATCCGGGCCCTCCTCCTAAAAACCAGATAATCAAAACTGCATGGGCGGTTCTACCTAAGGTTATTTGTTGGCAGATCTGGCTAGAACGAAACAGAAGAATTTTCAGAAATACTAAACAGAATCACAAGGCCTTAGAAATCAAGATTAAATGTTATTTAAAGGAGTGCTTGACTGATGTAAAAGATGATTCTAATCTGAGCCAACAGGACATTGCTTGGGGTTCATTCCTTGACTTGCAATTTCAAACAACAGTTAGAAACGTCCCTCCTCTCAAAGACTGGCAAATAAGGAAATCTGAAACTGACTTTCATGACTGGCTCACATCGCATTCAAGGCACTCTCTCTTTTTTGATGGGGCAGCAAAGGGAAATCCGGGCAAAGCTGGTGCAGGAGGTGTTGTTGTAAGCCCAGTTGGGGAAAAAATTCATTCCTTTGCTTGGGGGCTTGGACATTCATCCAGCATTCAAGCTGAGGCTTTGGCTCTTTTTCAAGGTCTCAAGCTCCTCAAAGATTTAAATATAAGTGAAGCTAATGTGATAGGCGATTCCCAGATTATTATAAACGCAATGGTTTCCAACTCCCCAGCTTTGGATCTTAAACTGGCAAGGCTGATATCCAGAATTAAGGGTCTAGAAAACGCTTTTCAGAAGTTGAACTACTACCATGTGCTGAGAACTCATAATAAAGAGGCGGACATTGAAGCCAACAAAGCTGCCCTCCTCTCTGCTGGGGTCAAGATGAAAGATGAAGAAGAATCATGGGAACCCATTCCATAAGCTGATTGTTGTCATGTTCTACTGTTTGCTCTTAAATAAATTTGTTTGTATCTTCAAGTTGGGAAAAATCTCTGAAATCGAATCTATAGTTCCCTCATCAAGGAAGAAGTCTCCAAGCTGTAGCTGCATTATCATTCTTAGCAGTGAGATGCAACATGATATAGACATCCTCAATGTAATCATATTTTCGGCATTCAGGCGAAGATGAATATAACTACTCCATAACCGTTTCTGTAAAAAAATATATATTTAATTTAAATTTTTATCTTAATAAATATTTTTTAATTTAATAAAATTTAATATCTATATATATATATATATATATATATATATATATATATATATATATATATATATATATATATATATATATATATATATCTATATATATATTTTTTTTTTAATTTTTTAATTTATTAAAATTAAAAATATATATATTATTTTTATTTTAATTTTAATTTTAAAATTTCATTTTTTTAAATTTAATAATATATATATATATATATTTTTTTTTAAAATTTAATTTTTAATTTTTAATTTTTTCAATTTTTAATATATTTTTAAATTTTAATTTTAAAATTGTTTTTAACTTTTTTTTTAAATTTTTTACCAAAAAAAAATATAATGAGTTTTTTTTTTTTTTTTTAAATGTTTTTTTATCATTTTTTTAATATAAATTTTTATTATTCTAAAATTTTTGTTTGAACACTTTTCGTTTTCGGGGTGTGTTTTGCACAAAGAAATTGGCTTTTACTTCCATTTTTAAAGAAAATTAACCCTGGAGATAAATAAATAAGTTATTCCATAATGCAACTTCTTTAAAAAATGTTGAAAATTTACCCTTAAAAAAAGAAGGTGGTTATTCCAGAATACAACTTTTCGTTTTCAGGTTGTTTTTTCATGGTTTTTTGATGTTTTTTTGTTAGAATTCTCATTTTGAGGTAATAGTTCTCGTTTGATCGATAAGTATGTTTACAAAGTTCCCATGTGTTAGTTCAAGGAATTGTTCAAGGCTCCCAATCTTAAGAAGCTTCGAAGATCATAGTCACTTGTAGTCATTCTTTGATTATAGTCAAGGCCTTGCAACCCATCCATCACCTGAAAACCTTCCAATGGAATCCATATCCAACTCAAACGCTAAAGAACCCCTAAAGAGGTGTGCAATTCCATGTTATTTTTAATGGCGCTTGAGCTTGAGAAGCTTTATTCAGGGCCTAAGTGCATTTTTCTCCTCCCTTGATGTTTTTTAGAACCCATGAACCATTCATGGTGCTTAAGATATATATTTATTACACCCATAGCCCCTTAGTAAGATAAATATGCCATATATGGGTCACAAGTGGTGGTTTGAGGCTATGTTCATGCCACTTGAGCTTGAGAAGTTATGTTTAGGGCTTAAGGTTGTTGTTTCCCTCCCCTAATTATTTTACTTTGTTGGTTTGACATATGAGGGATTTGAACCTTGAGTCTCATGGTTTACATATTACTTCATAAAGTGGCAATCACCAATTGAGCTAACCCCCCGTGGGTTTCTGTTGCCTTTTCTCTCATTTCCCTACCTTTTCTTCCCCAACCCCCTTGACGCAGGGGTTTTACGCTTCCATCCAATTAGGTTTAAGAAAGAATCTAATTATTTTTTTCTGACTTGAGAAAAAAAGTGAAGCTCTGAGAAAATTTTCTTTTTTATGGTAAATAATTTGTAGAGATAATGTTAGGCAAGAGAGAGATTTAGGCAGCTAGGTGGGAAATAACGGGTCAAACGAGATAGCATAATAAGAGTAATGGTTCTAATATGGTGATTACGATAAGCTGTAACCTTCTACACCTGTATTAATATTACTCCATAAGATAGTGCAATCAAAGTGAGGGTGAGATTAGTAGATTTGCGGATTCCCCCTGCTTATTCCAAAAATTTTCAGGGTCCACCTCATGGTATCCAAGTTGTAAGAGATAAATTGAACAAATATGGTCATCCTTTATTGGGCTGTACTATCAAACCAAAATTGGGTCTATTGGCTAAAAACTATGGTAGATAAGTTTACAAATGTGAGTGAAATAGAAATAAATCTGATGCGAACAATCAGCTGAAGGATGCGTAAGCAAGCTCTAGTTGAGAGTTCGGCTGGCTCACCCTCACCCCATTGGTTGAGTGACTCCGTCCCTCACCATATGAATAGTGAGTCACTTGGTCCCTTCCCCCAATAGAGAAAAAATTAACACTTAGAACGAAATGCGCGCCTAACTGTATTATTTCTCTCCCCGACCAGTGGATGGGAAGGGTTTGACCTTTCAACCTCGAGCCTAGAACCTGGAACCTTGAACCATAAGTCCGAAACCTTTAACCTTCACCCAAGAAACCTTATCTTGTGGCCTACTTTCACTCTTTGAAACTCAACAAACCATATAATTGAAACATATTGAATTTCGGGTGGGACATACCGATATTTACCAATACTAGAATTTTGAGATGTAATCTCGGGCTTTACGTAAGGTTTACTACATAGGCTACATGGAGCTATTACTGCATTTACACACACACACATACACATTAATCTACTATATTGGAATGGGGATTTTCCTTCCACCATTATGCTTTAGTTATTTATTCGATGCCAACCCCTTTCTCGGTGCATGCATGAACAGACTAAGAGAAGTGATGGTTGGCCCGGGGCGCTACCCGAACGGATGGATGGGTAAAAATAGGGAAGTGCTAACTATGAGGGAATGGAGGTTATTCCTTCCTTTTCCCTCGTTGAAGCCATACATCTAAAATCTCCCTTTTCAGTGCTAATAGTGAAAGGATAGAAATAAAAGTCAAGGCTTGTATCAAGTGTCCAGAAGCCACTTCGTCGCCGCTGCACCAGTTTCATTCACTTAGTAGGGTGTGTTGATTCATCACTTAGTAAGGATTATCTTCAAGCAAAGTTTCTCTAGGAAAAACCAAAACTCACGCTAAAATGACTCCATCCTCAAAAACTTTATTATAAACCACTGCTCATTCATTGGAAGCGTGAATTGTATGGACGAATAGGACATAACGGGTGAGGAAACGACCAAAGAGAGACCAAGGGACGAAGTCACTCACTATTCATATGGTGAGGAATTTATTACTTTCTCGACCAAAGAGAGAGCAAGGTGTGAACGGAAGGGAATGGGCAATATACTTAACTATAATATAACTAATAGGGGCTTGGGGGCTATGGATAGGTTCGATCCGCCAGTTGATACAAAGCGAATGGAGACAAGTTATACCTGAGAACATTTGCTGAAATATGTTTGTATTGCTAGAAGAGCCAAAGGCATACCTTTTAATTTCCCCATTCTTAGATAAAGATAAGATATAACTTGCAATAGAAATTCACTCTTTGTGGTTTGATGCGGCTTCCTCCATATAGATAGATTCATTTACCAGGTCAGTAAGTCTTTTCCTTTCTAGTTTCATTGGCCTGAGCGGGCGTGCTTTGGTCTGCTCAACCATTTCTCCAAGATGGAAGAGTTCATGTGTAACAAAATGAATGGTGGAGTAAAGGTGTATACCATAGTATGTACGGATAAGTTTCTGAGTCTCTTGGATACCCGGATCAGGTCAAATGAAATAAAGAAAAGTCCAAAATCACGACCCCTCCCCTAATTATGGTCAAATACATAAAGTTTTTTTCCCCTTGTTATGAATTGTTTAATCCCATAAGACCCATATATGATATGTAAACAATCGTAATGGTGCCATATCCAACTCCCATGTTAAATACCCCTGGTGAGGGCTTATCTCATGGTTTCTAAGTTTTATTCATGGCACATGAGCTTATGAAGGTTCAATTAGGGGTTAAGGCCCTTTCTTTCCCTCTTTGACCATGTTTAGTCCTTAAGACCCATTTCTATTGCAAAAAACCTAGTAAGTTGTGCATATCCCACTCAAAGGGTGGAAAAGGTCCTTACAAAGGAATTGAGTGTTGGTTTGAGGACTTGTTTAAGTCCATTGAACTTGATAAGATTTCAATAATATCCTAATGCACTTGTTTGCCTTCCTCATCCATGGTCAAGGCCCTATGACCCATCCTTAGTGTCCAAATCCTTCTAATAGTATCAATTTCCAACTTTGGTGCCAAATATCACATAGAGAGTGTTTGTGGCGTGGTTTTCAAGTGTTATTCATGATGATTAAGCCTGCAAAGTTACATTTAGGGTTTAAGTCAAGTATTTTCCTCTCCTAAATATGGCTCCTTAGCCTAAGAGGGTTCATTTAAGGCTTAAGCTCGTGGTTCCCTATTGAACATATTTAGCCCTTGAGACACATTTCCACTACACATAACCTACGCATGGTACCTATATCCCACTTGGATGCTAAATAAGCCCAAGCATGGATTTAAGAAGTAATATTCCTAGTGTGGGATCAAGACACATTCTTATTTACGACCCATGTTGTGGTTTAATCATGGTATCATATCCCTTTATTATGTAGGACATACCCTATATGGGTCCAATGTGGTGGTTTAAGGATGCATTCATGGTGATATAGCTTGAGAAGCTTCATGGGTTGTAGGCATTGTTCTTGGTGTTTGAGTTCAAGAAACTTAATTTAGGAAATAATGCTCTTATTCTCATCTTGCGATTTTATTTAGACCTCTATACACATTCTTGACAGACAATTAACCTAGTCATAACAAACTTGGAAATAAATGACACCCTAAAGAGGCCATATCTAGTGGTTCAAGGACTCTTCCATGGTGTTTGAGCTTGAGAAGAAAGATTTAGGCTATATGCTATTATTTCCCTCCCTCAACTATGGTTGAGGATTTGATACCTATCCATGATGTCCAAGACCTTGTACACCTATATTCCACTAGAACACCAAAAATACTTTGGGAGGGCTGTCATAGTTTCTAGACATTATTCATGGTTCTTGATATCTAGAAGGTACAATGATGGACTAGGGCATTTTTTTCCTCTCTTAACAATGTTTAGGCCCTGAAATCCATTTCCAAAGCACAAAGCTTAATCATTGTGTTTGTATCCTGCTCAAAGGCTTACAAAGAACTGCTACAAAGGAATCATGTGTTGGTTCAATGGCTTGTTAAAATATCTTAATCCTAATAAGATTCAAACATATCCAAATGCACTTGTTTTCATCCCTTGAGCATTGAATCAAGGCCATGTGACCCATTCCTGGTTCACAAAACCTCATAATGATATTTGTGTCCAACTCTAATTCCAAAGACCCCCTAGAGAGTGTTTGTGTTGTAGTTCATAGGTGTTATTCATGGAAATTGAACTTGAGAAAGTATATTTAGAGCCTAAGGCTCAAATGTTTTACCTTCCTAACAATGGTGTTTGAGATCAAGAAGTTACATTTAGACCTTAATATCCATTTCTAATGCATAAAACCTACTTATCATGCTTATTTCCCACTCGAATGGTAATAAACCTTGGCTTGCATGGCCATGAAACTATTCTTTGTGTGGGCCTATACCCATTCTTATTTAGGGCCCATGTTTTGTTTTAATCCAGGTTCCCATGTGGTGGTTTTATGATACATTCATGGAATTATATAGCCTTAAGCTTTGTGGGCTAGAGATGTTGTTCATGGTGGTTGAGCTTGAGAAGATTCATTAGGTCACAAGGCTCTTATTTTCCTCCCCTGACCTTGGTTAGATCTTGAGACTTATTCTTGGTTCAAAACTAACTTAATCATGGAAACCAATTCCACTTGGAGGTGATGGATACTCTATAAAGGTCACACATGTTACTTTGCAGACTCATCCATGGTGCTTGAGCTTGAGAATTGATTATTATTAGATGATTTTATCCCCCTCTCTACTATGGTCAAGTACCTAAGGCCCATCCATGATGACCAAGACCTCGTAATGGCACCTCTATTCAACTAAGATGTGAAATACTCCATGGAGAGGGTTTGTGTCATGGTTTTTAGGTCTTCTTCATTCTTGAGCGTGAGAAAGTCAAATTAGGGATTTAAGTCATTGTATGCCCATTTACCATGTCTATTTCTTGACACCCATTTCCATTATAGAAAACCTATTCATGCTGCTTACATCCCACTCAAAGGCTTATGAAGAACCCATATAGAGGACTTGTATCTTAGTTCAAGGACCGATTCAAGGTTCTGTTGACATGCTAAAATGTATCGCCAACAACTTGACAGTCTCTTTGGTGTGAAGCCCCAAATAGACCTCACATTGTATGGGATAAAATACCCATCTAATATGTAGGCATGATTGTCATCATGTTGGTTTCACTCTTGGATGTTAAACGAGGAGATTTCAGGATGAGGGAAAGAATGAAATGCTCATAGAATAGAGATGAGATCAGCTCAATATTGACAACCTGCAAAACAAGATACGCGAATGTAACAATAAAAAAATAATAAGAAGCATGTCACAAGACGGGTTAGTGAGCTAAAACCATCTCAAACATTAAAAAATAATAAGAAGCATGCCACAAGACAGGTTAGTGAGCTAAAACCATCTCAAACATAAAAAAATAATAAGAAGCATGCCACAAGACGGGTTAGTGAGCTAAAACCATCTAAAACATATATGAACAGGAACATGCCAGAGGTTAATTGCAAATCATTTCATAATAAGTTACCAGCATGGCGTGGAATAAGAAAGCAACAAATTAAAGCAAAAATGCAAGTAATAGGACAAGAATCAGTTCATTAACATATCACCACATGAAGGCACACATACAAACACAATGGAATACATGATAGTCAATACAACCACCATAAATATGCATGGGAATCAATTCCAAAAGTGAATAACGTCTTATTATCAATGCCCAAGTACATAATCAACAAGTCCATCGAGGCACATTAGTGGAATATGGGATTTTCATACCATCATCCAAGCAAAACCCTAGCCTCACCATCACCCTACTAGCTGCCAAGAGTTGAGTGCCTCCAACTCTTCAAGCATATATCAACTATCTAATGCTACTCCTAGCTCAAGTTATAAAGTCCCTTGAGAAATGAGGCATGAGGGTATATTTATAGAGGCGAGGAGGGTGACCTTTCACCTTCTCCCATGGCCTTTCATTTATGCTCATGAGCCTTGATCTTCCTCATGGATCTCTAATGTCTGATGGCTATTACATGCCCAAATCAATCTCAACGTAGTTGTTGGAATTATGATGAGGAATATGTACATTATGGTGAAAGAGGAGTTATGAGAAGAATAAAGAGGGTTCTTGGAAACCCTAGAGTACTTGTTGCTAATTTTGTTGTCAAGTAACAAAACAAGGTTATTTTCCTGCTATTGCACCTCATTTGTATCCAACCAACCTTTTGATGTTGTGCCTTTAATATCGCTAACTAGGTCTAGAAGTCTATGTGGAACCGAATTTCCGGCTTGTTGAAACCCTAGTTGCGCAACCTGTTAGTCATCAGTATTTTTCACTTGTTAATGATGACTAGATCCATAGCTGAGTTTTCTAGAAGCTGATCTCCATATGTCAATTTGTCATCTAGAAAACCCTCATAAAACTTTTTTTCGCCCTCCTACTTTTCAGTCCGCCCATGTCAAGGTTAAACCTCATTATCACTATCCTATCTAGCTTTAGCCCTACTGGTCTACCCATCAGCTCTAAAAGGACAATCCAAGTCTGTTTCAAAAGCCTCCCCTAAGTTAGGAAGTGGCGCTTTAAGGCATTTTACCCTTGGAAACCATCAAAAGGCCAAAAAAACCTCCATCTGCTACAGACCAATCATGACAGACCTCCCACTCTGCAAATTAAATTGATAACAGCCCTAAGTCGCGCCACTTACACACCCCTAAGTCTCAGCAATGCATAGACCACAGTCTCAAGCTGATTATTAGGTGTTTTATAGTGTTTTATGGATTTTACAAAGACAGGAAATATATCATCATCTCAGGAGAAAATTCTTGAATCCACATTTAGAAGAACAACTGCTTCTCAATGTCAACATAAGCCTGAGATACATCTGCAGGGTAAGGAGTTACTCATCAAGACCTTGCAGCTTCCATTCAGCATGAAATCACAGTAGAAGAAAGACAACACTGTCAAACAGACTAGTAATTTGTCATGGCCAAGAACCTCCTTCATCTACAAGCAGAGGGTTAAGGCGCCTCCTTCATCTACAAGCAGAGGGCGATGGCTAATATTGATTTGAAGAAATTACAAAACTGACTATAAGCACAGGTTTGTTTTTACTAGACAGTGAAACAATGATTCAAGGTTTCTGAAGGAAAGTGATGATCAAAACAGGGCTAAGATCTGAAATGTGCAAGACAAAAGAAAGCAGGGTTTTTGGTCTTATGTCCTAAGAAAGAAGATAAATTGAAATTGCCAGCATCATCATCATGACACATAAAAAAGAGACTCCATTGATCAAAGCTATCATGACAAAATACCTCTGTAGGGGTGTTAATATGAATGGCTCAAATCAGTCTTGAGCAGGAAAATACTTCAGTAAAAAGGACCTCTGTGTGTTCTTTTGTTTCTATTGAAATGTGGAATACAGTCCATGATTTCTGGATGAACATAAAGAAAATGCAGGCAAGTAGTACGCAGTCCCAGACATGTGACATCTTGATATCATTCAAAGCGCCAGTGCAAGTTCATGGTGTTGCGATCTACACTCCACCACAAAGACAAATGTATCCTTCAGATGCAGTAGGGTTGGTGTTTTCAAAGCTCCATTGAAAAGAGAATGACTGATAAAAGCCTTGGTACATATGAAATATTCTAGCAGTCATGCCACACCTCATATGTTTGTCTCCTCAGCACAAAGGTATAAAAAGCTTATGAATCTGAGTTTAGACCATTGGGAGGCATGACATTAATGAAAGTAACTCCAATCATAGACAGGTGTATTTTTGAAACTGTTTATCACAGCTGGCAAAGGCAATCTGGGCTTTTATTACCAAGAGACATCACCACTGAAATAATTGTTCATAATAGGCAAAAGAGATGCTTTGACATACTGTCAGTGTGTTGGAAAAGTTTGAAACAAACATAGGTTTTTATTATTCAAGTGGACAGAGACATCATGGTAATATTGTTTGAGCAGAGAGAGGTGTTGGAAAGAGCGCCCTTTTAAAGACAGAGAATGATTTTAATAGACACCTGGCAGTCAAATCATTTTCACAGTAAGGCCTTGTCACCTTGAAAGCAGCCAGAAGCAGACGCATTAGTTTTTAGGATCAAAGGATAAATCTATCTCCTTGCAGAATTACTAGAGTTGCCTCATCATCTTTAGTACATTGCTGAGTAGTTGGTCCGGGATTGAAAATACTATGAAAAGGTCTAACAGTGGCAGTAATCACCTTCCAAAAATATAAGCACTGTGAACAGATTGGGTGACCTTTTGAATATGTTTTTAAATAGGTTGATATCTATTAAAGTTGTTTCAAGACACGAAAACCCTTTCGCCAACATCTTTCAAAGAAATGGATCCTCTCAGCACAGTTAAGATCACTTTGGGTTTCAAAGAACGGACCAAGACATCATTTCAAAGGGCAAGACCTTGGGAAAACCCTCACAAGTCCAAACCAAGTGGTCTTTCGACTTGTTGCATTTAAAAAAGACAAGGGCCGTTGCAAATTCATCATTCAAACACTACAACCCAAGTGAATCATTCCTTGGAAGACCGAAGAAAGGATTTCCAAGCAGAAAATCAGAGTTTTCGGGGGTTAATAGTTGCACGGCGCGCTCAGGCGTGCTTTTTACACTGCGACACAAGGGTGCGCGGCGTGCCTGTAGGTGCGCGCGGCGCGCCTGTAGCCTTGGGTCCTGTCGGCTCGACAGTGACCCGACACCAGGGTTTGCATGGCGTTCTGCCTCCTGAAAGTGCCGCGCATGGATTTCAACCTCCAACACGCCTTCAACTTGCCTCCAAAGTGACTTCGACTCACGAAAATGTTTTGCATCATATCTTGAGGTACTTTGCACAGTTTTCACCTCGAATTCATGATTGTTTGATGATGTTTGGGGCCAGAGAAATAAGGTTTGAAACAAGTTATGTTAAGTGACTATGTTCAAAGAGGAATAGGGTTTTTGATTCCAAATCTAAGTTTGAAATAGCTCAGATTCACCAGCAGAAAGCTTATCCAAAAGGTCGTTCCTTAGTGTTTCAAAACCTAATAAATACCCTCCAAACAGTCAGTCTTTAGTAAGGAAGCAGTGTGGTCAGTTGAAAGGTGTTTTGGTCAAAGCCTTGTTTGAAGACAATAGAGTATAAAGAAGGGAATTATCATGTCCAAAAACAAGCTTGTTGGTTTTTTGACTGCTGGAAGAACCTTTTGTTACCACCGCAGAAGTATTTCAAACTATGCGACCTTGTCCTATGAACAGTAAATCCCGAACTGTGTTTTGCCTTTTTAAAAAATTGACTGATAAACATATATTGGTGAGCTGCATGCGAGGGGGTTAGTGTTTTGATCAAAGAGGATTTCTTTGGCATTGGACTGCTACAGGTTTTTGTTACCACATCATAAGAAAATTTTCAAACTCTGTCACCATATCTATAAACAATGACTTTGACTGTGTGGGTCTCCTTTGCTGGACTATGGTGTAACATTGAAAATAATGATTGAAGGGCATACCAAGAAAAGGAAAAAGGTCTTGAACTAAAAATTGTGTGTTTTCATCTTTCCTAATCAAAGAACAAAGATATCTTGTATCTTCAAGGCATCAAAGGGAAGGTTACCCCTACCAACCACAGAAAAAGACAGTTGTTTATTGAGAATACTATTTGATTGTCTTTTTGATTCAAGCTCACTGTTAAGTTGATATTCAGATGGTTGCATAAGTGATTCTCTAGAAGGATAGGGATTCTATATTGAAAAGGGAGTTTTGATTGTTTGAAAAAATAAATTTCCTACAGGCTTTGTTGAAACCTTTCAAACATTTTCAAACTCTGTCACCTCTGTTCAATTAATAGTGAATTTGACTGTGTGTCTGCACTAAAGGTTAACTATATATGGTGTGAG
Organism: Pinus albicaulis; assembly: GCA_034641835.2. Lineage (NCBI taxonomy): Eukaryota > Viridiplantae > Streptophyta > Pinopsida > Pinales > Pinaceae > Pinus > Pinus albicaulis. The sequence continues at coordinate 181,933,815 of CM076584.1, forward strand.
CTTTGTTCATTAATTGGCATACCAGACAAGGGAAGGATTGTGAAGTCGGGAGGTTTACCTTGGCCAAAGATACAAATAGGTTGTTGAGCTCCAAAAAACACAGAGCAAGGTAACTTGGTCGCTATGAACAGCAGATTCAATTGACAGCCTGTTTTCCTTTTCACGATGTTTTTTCTTCTTAAAAGTCTGCTGGCTGAAATACATATTCAAGGTTGAGAAAGCTACATTTTTAAGGAGCAGAGGTTTTGTATTAAGAACGATATTGTGCACAAAGCATCCAAAAACATTATTTCCTTATCAAAACAGTGGGATTGACAGAGTTTAGCTCCAAGAAGGCATTTTAAAGACAGTGAGACAATTTGGTGCTTCAAAACATATTCAGCCCAAAATGCCACCCAGGCAAGACAGCAGAAGCGGTTTACACAGAAGATATGAGCCAATTTCTACAGAGGAGGTCAATGCACATCCATCCATCCTCTTCAACTTTCATGAGGTAGGTTGTTTAGATTTCTGCCAGAAGGTACAGGAGGTCAAAATTTTCTCGCCCTTGACACACCTATGCGCCCTGAGGTTCTAAAGCAAGAATTTTCAGGTAGCAGACCTTGATTTCAAGTTTTCCCCGAGGTCAGTGTCTAAAGCCACCAAAATTCCATATCATGGCGAGAAATGGTTCAAACAGACCCATCTAGACTTGGATGACTACAAGCCTTTCATCAAGCCCGAGCATAGAGATACTTGCACTGCCATTTTTCCTTTCTCTTATCTTCTTGCCAGCTATGCTCCTCTAATGAAGGTCATAATGAAGTATTTTACTTGTGAAGGGAGATTTACTCGAGTTTATGCCTATCATGTCCGACTATTGATGCATTTCACTAGAACTAGGCAGCTCAATCTCCCTTACTTTTTATGCAAAAGCATCAAGAAGATGGCATCCTTAGTCCAGAAGAAGACTCCATCTCTGCAAATAGCTTCCCTTTTCCATCATTCTTTGATCAAAATTATCATTCTACATCAGTTGGAGAAGAAAGGGGTTTCTTGGGATGTTTTTATCAGTCACCCGGATTTCTCCACTGTTCCTCCTGTCCATATATCTCCCACCCAGCCTATTCATCGCCCTGTACCTTTGTCCAGTAGGCCTACTCCTAGAAGGCTCGAGATTACCACAGAACAATCAGGACAACAAGAAGAGAAAGGGCATGAGAAAGAAGAAAGGGATGAAGAGCAACAAACTGAAGATGAAGAACAGCAGAAGGACAGTGGTGATGGTCAGCAGCGGGAGCAAGAAGAAAAGAGTGCTGAACAACAGCATCTCAGTGATGATGAACAGCAGGAACCAGAGGAAGAGCAGCAACTTGAACCACAAACTGAAACAGGGGTTGAGATAGGACAACAGCTTGATATTGGTGAACAGAAACAGCAATTTGAACAACATGAAGAAGATGAACAACATCAGCATGATGTTGATGATCAAGGGCAACGAGAATTTGAGACAGATCAGCATCATGACATTGAAGAGCAGAAGCAACCTGAAGAAGACACACAACAGCCTCAAGGAGAGCAGCATTTTCAAAAAGATGACAAAGGCAAAGCAATTGTGCCTCCTTCTCCTAAAAAGACAAAGCCCAGCACAACAAGAAAGAAAGGGCCTAAGGCTGCCACTCCAAAAGTGACAAGAGTTGTCCCTAGCAAAATAAATACGCCAAAGAGGTCTCCCACTAGCATGCCAAGAAGGAAGAGTGCAAGGTTAGCTTTCAAGGGCAAAGGGAAAGGCAAGATAGGAGAAAGTCAAGAACATGGAGGTGCATTGGCTATCATCACAATCCAAAGTGATGACAGCGATAATGAAGCTCGCATTTTTGAAAACCTTCTAATCCATCGAGAGGGTCAAATTGAAGCATTGGAGAATGACCTTCATCGGGCAAAGAACTTCAATCATTTCTTGGAGATCCAAAATAAACAAATGAGTGTCCATATGGCTGTCCATGAGGCACGAGCAATCAAATACAAGAATGAGGCTATTAAAGCACAAACAAGGATAGAGGAGCTCATCGATGAGTTTGATGAATATGAAGAAGAAGACCAGCCTAGGCGGAAGAGGCCTAGAACCATAGGGCTTAAAAGAGCCCTGGAAAAGCAAAAGGAAGAAGAACAAGCCCATCTTCAATCCTTTCCCCTCACTGCACTACTTGAGCAAGAAATTGAAAGTAATAAGGAGGCATGGCTAGAAAGAGCCAATAAACATTAGGAGATGAAGCTTGAGAAGGCAAACAGAGACCTGGAGCTGCAAAGGAAGATGACACAACACTATCAAAAGCTAAATCAGTTTGCCTGGCGCAAGCTAAAGGCCACCCGAGAGAAACTGAAGGAAGCAAAGGGGAAGTGCCCGGCATGGAAAGAGAAGAGAGGCACATCAAGAATCAAAATTTTGGCTTCAGCTTTGGAACACATTGCTAAGGACCCTTGAGGGTCATGCACCCCAATTTTGAGCCCATTTTGACAATTTTTGGTTTTTTGGCATTTTTGGGTTTTTGGTAAAAAACTCATAAATTCTCCATTTCATTTTGAAGATTCGTCAAGGGAGGAGAATGGTATCATTGAATGCCATAATTTCATGATCATGCCCTCAGCGATTTTCAGAGTATTTGGAGATCATTTTCCCCCTCAAAACGGCGAAAAAGGCTCTCTTTTTGCACACTTTGCCCGGTCTATCAGCAGACTGTAATTTTCTGTTTTTTTACACACAAGTGCAGATTTGGAGGACTTCCAGACATCAGATTGGAGAAATTTCAGTTGCGCCAGAAAGTAGACACTCAGAGCTTTCCAACGAGCTATCATGAGTCTCGTTTCAACATGAGGAAGGCTGCCAAATGTTTCCGGAAAGTCAGGGGACCTTTTGCTGATGAAAATTTGAAGTATTTTTGTAATTTTTGAACCTCTAAAATCTGCCTTTTCCAAATGTGCGTTTAGCTATTTTTGCACATGAAAAATGATGTAAAGTCAATATAATTCCCATTTTTAGCATTTTCTTAGATATTTTATGAGATATTTTGTGCCTTGGGCTTTGCAAAGCCTCAAGGACAAGTTTAGATATTTTGATTAGGCCAATGAGGATGCAAGTTGAACCATGAGGTTTTCCTCACTTTAGCCTATATATTCCAAAGGCTCTCATTGTAAACAAGGCTGAACTTGAGAAGAGAAGCAATATATGGTCATATGAGCTTTGGAGAAAATACTTGTGTTATGCTTTTGGATTGCCTCTTGAATGTTCTTGGATGGAGGATGAAGGATTGTTGATGGATTCCATGACATGGTAGAATGGTATAGTGTTTCTTGCTTTGTTGTTGTCTTCTAGTTTTCATTCATGATACATGTTTCTTGCTTGCTATAGATCAGTAGAGAACAAATTTAAGATATGCCCATGGAGGCACCTCAAAATTCCTGAATCTTCAAAGCTTTTATGTTTTCTTCCTCCTTAGTTGCATTAAAGAATTCTTAACTGCTCTTTAATAACTTGAGGATATTGTTGCTAGTTTCATTAATAGTTCTATGCATGTTGAGTAGGATGTATGGTGTGCCCTGCTTACCTATGACTATCCATAGTTCCATCCATGAAACTATCTCTTTGACTGATTAAGATTATCATTTTGTTTGAACCAAGGAGGCCTAGTCCCGATCTAGCCCTTTGCCTAAAACTATGCAAATCTTGTTGTTCAAAGTGCCCAATAACTTGAAGTACTATGTTTAGGCGTTCCGACATAGTGTTTTGAGTTGTTAGTCCATCTTATGTGTTTTCCCCAAAGTCTGATAGCCATTTCCCAAAGTTAGAGGGTCTTATACTTCTATGCATGGCTTGAATGTTTGTTTCTATGTGTTGATTAGTTTATAGTTACATTTTGCATGATTAAGGGTTTTCCTTACCATGTTTATGCTATCTATTGAGCCAGTAATGCTTGAAACTCTTTGTTGCTCACAAACTTGATGTCCATTTACTCCATTTTGCCCAAAGATCCTTTCTACCTTGAATCAAATAGGCCCTTCAACAACCTTGTATCGTCATCTAATAGCTTTCTTGACCTTTTGACCCCATAGCCCAGTTAATCTACATCTTGTTATCTATTTTATATCTTTGATCAGTTTCATCCCTCACAACTTAAAAAACCAAAAATCAAAAACTTACTTCATAACTAGCCTAAAATTAGAACACGATAAGCAAACACATAGATATCCCTTACACATATAGAGAGAGCCCTCTCTGAGTCCAGGAAGGCTAGGTCCTCGAACTCCAAAGCTTGGTTTGATGTTACACTGTCATTTGGCTTGCCAATCAGCCAAATCACGGGAACACTAACATAATGGCGATCACGGTGGGAATCTGAGTATTAAACAAACTTAGATTCCCTAGACCTTAAGAGACCTTAAGAATACTATTTGATTGACTTATCCCACCGCTCACCTAACATAATGGCGATTACGGTGGGACTTTGAGTCAAAACGTCCTAGGTATCCCTTAGGAACTCTCAAAATCTCAGTCAAACTTAGAAGAATAGAATCTGGTTGTCTCACCATCTTAGCAAAATGATGATTCAGTCATAGGAAGCTCTTCCAAACTTCATAGGCAAGCAGTCCTTAGTTCCGTTTAGAGTAAACTCTTTTTTATCGTCGTCCTAGATAAGTGTCGAAACAAGTTTAGAATACTTTAGATAAACCATAGGCTGCGCATAAAAACTCAAAAAACCCCAAAAGATTCCCAGATTGGCCTTACCTTAGTTACTGGTGGTGGACCATAGTTGAGCTTTTCAAAAATAACCAAGTTCCACCTGGCGACTCCACTAGCCTCCAGTAGGCCTAAAAACTCTATAAAAGACCAAAAAATTCATAAACTATACCTTTTCTGCTCATTCAAGCTTAGGGTGGAAAATCTATAATCAGTGACAATCTAAGTATAACTTAGCGATTCAGAAAACCTCACCTAAACATAGGAGATCGGCAGAAACCTTCTTGCCAAGAGAACCATTAGCTTGTCCATGCAGCCTAGCAAACTATAGAAACCAAGTGAATCACTCTTCTTTGCAAGTTGTCATCTCAAAGCTTGCTACTAAATTTTTTTCCATAAGCATCTTTGATAGTATTGGTGGTGGACCATAGTTCTCATAAAAAATCCACCTGGCGACTCCACTAGTTCATCCTTTTTATTTTTTGATTATCCTTCACATTAGTATAACCTTAGAGAGGACATCTATCCAGAACCTTCACAAATACCATCCTCTCTAAATTCTAAACCCGAAATCTGGCTCCACGAAGAATCAACACCAGATCTCATCCAGACCCAAATCCCCCTATCATAGTAGATGACCCAGAGAAGATTCTGTGGCAAGCTTCTGAAACTGACCATCTAGCTACTGGTAGATCCATCCATAAAACAAGATCAGTACCTGAACATCTCACTATCCTACCTGATTCACCTTTTGAATTAGAATCATCAAAAACTCTTTTCAGAAGCAGGTCTCATAGTAAGATAAACTTTGACGATCTTGAAACCCTAGACCAATCACACAATCATAGTAGAGAAGCCTCACCTTCCACCCCCCTCGACTTTCAGCTTCTCTATCACTTTGGCTCCCACCATCCCAGATCTGCTCAAAATCAGATCACTAGTCCAAGTTCCTCCGCCACACCTGTCCAAACCACCACTGTTCAAACCATCTCGTCTCATCCCACTAGTCCTCATCTTGTACATCATCCATTAGCTCCCGTCATGGCAGCCTGGTACGCACCTTTGGTGTTGCCACTACCTTTGGCTCCTCTCCCAAATAAATATCAAGACAAAATCCCACACTTTACCGGAGAAGACACCACCACACCTCAACAGCATATAAGTAGGATTAGTGATGCTTATGAATACCTGGAGGTACAAGATGAGACCGTCAGAATGAGAATATTCGCCCAAAGTCTTGGTGGTGAACCCAAAACATGGTTCAAAAGCTTGACTCCAAACAGCATCCACAATATCCCAGAACTACATCAAGTCTTCAGAAATAGGTGGGAAATCCGAAGGAACCCTATTCAAATCCTGTCAGAATATAACAACCTAAAACGGGAAAATGGGGAAAGTGTCTAGGCTTACTGCACTAGGTTCAATAGTGTATATAACTCCCTCCCACCTCATTTCAAACCCCCACTTGGTTTAGCCTTGGCAAAATTTCCCGAGGGTTTTGATCCGGACATGACATATCATTTGAGAGACAAAGATCCCCCTACCTTAGAAGAAATGCAACAAATAGCAATAAAAGCAGATGCCAACTTAGCAGAAAAAAGGGCTAGGACTAGATCAGAAAGAAAGGTCACATATAAAGATGAGGTCTCCACTTCATCACCTTCCCTAGATCCTAGAATAGATGACTTAGTCAAAACCATGGCCAAAATGTTGGAAAGGATAAATGAAAAATCTCCTGTTAGGGACAACCAACCAAACCCTCCAAACAGAAACTAGAACCAAAACTTTAGGAGGGAACAGCCCCAAAACAGACCAAGGGAAAATGACCAACAAATTAGGCCACCATTTAATGAAAATTATGTGGAAGAAGATGACAGAGATACAGAACCTCTTGATGAACATCATTTAAACCTCATAGGATCTGATAATGAGAGTGAGGTGTACCTCACAGAAGAAGAACAAGCGTTCTTTTCTCCTAATTAGGATGAGGCCAACTATGAAGATCTCGACGACCCTGCCATAGATTTTCAAAATGCCATAATAGAAGCTCACCGGCAATATGACCTTAGAAGCAAAAGAAACCAAGATAATTCCAAGAACGGTAACTCAGATACTACTAAAACCTCTGATACCATCCTCAAGAAAGTAGTAGGCAGTAACAAAATCATGGTCGAGAAGACTGACCAAAACAAAAATAAAGTTACCCAAACTAGTCCTGACTCAGATACTCCTAGTACTTCCACAAAAGTCACCGAAGCAACTATTGCAAACAAAATCCAAAAACAAGGCCAACAAACTCAGAACATAGAGAAGGTCATGGCTGAAAAAGCTGAAACAAACATATCCAAACCTCAGTTGCCTTTTAGTTTTGAAGGCGAAATCGCCAAGATCAAGATCACCATGCCTCTTACCGAACTCATCGCCCAAAACTCTTATAAATCCCAAGTGCTAAAGGTCCTAAATCTAGGGAATGATGCAAACACTGTTAATCTGGCTGATGACACTCCTGAAGTGTTGTTTGGTCCAAAGATAGAGGGAAAATTCCAAGAAGGAACTACTCTTCCATTTTACATTAGCCTAAACATCCACGACCAAATCCTCCACAATGCCATGCTAGACTCCGGCGCCTCGCACAATCTTATGCCGAAGGTAGTAATGGAAAGACTAGGCCTGGAAATCACAAGACCATACAAAGACTTATATTCATTTGATTCAAGTAGAGTCAAATGCCTGGGTTTGATCAAAGACCTTTGTTTTAGTCTGGCCCAAATACCTGCGAAACATCTAATCATGGATATAGTAGTGGCAGAAATCCCTCCCAAGTACGGGATGCTTCTATCGAGATCTTGGGGGGCCAAACTCCAAGGGAATATTCAACTGGACATGTCATACGCCACCATTCCTGTGTTCGACTAGACAAGAATACTCTACCGAGAGTCACACATGAAATACATGATTAGTAGTCAAGATAGGCCAGACAACATTCCAATGTATTCCTTACGTTCCGACCTGAACTCTTTCATTATGCATATTGATGAAAACATGGAGGAAGAGTCAGAAGAAACTGAAATAAACTTAGATCCACCACATCAGCTGTCCCTGGTGCTCTATGATGAACTAGACACTCAAAACTACCATGATCATGAACAGCTGTGTCATGAAGAAAGTAAGTATGTCCCTTCTAAGGTGGGATTAGAGCAAGAAGCGCAAACCCTTATGTACTATCAAGCGAATTACTCTAACCCTAGTCAAACACCAGCAGTAACCTGCGGAAATTTTTTCAAGGTAAAAGCTTTAGAAGACTTACACATCATAAACCTGTTCGGAACCCGGGAGCAAGGGAGTTTAATGTTTCTACCATATCTCAAAGATTTACCATCATATGGATCATCCACTGCAAATGAAACTTTGACTGTAACCTCAGTAGCTCAAAATCTAAAAAAAATGCCTGATAAACTTCTTATGAGCAAGAATGATAGATGCAGTCCCAGCATACCTGAGCTACTGAAATTGGCTCATATTCTGTCTTTTCATGAAGAACTCAGAAATCTCATGCAGAATATCAATTTCTACAGGAAAAACAAGGGAAAATGCTGTGATACTTTTTCTTCCTCAAAGAATAACCTTGACAAGAGAAAACATAACAATCTAAACCAAACTATAATAATTAAGGATAAAACATCTGGTCATAGAGTCTGTTTCGATTTTGGAAATATTACTGCATATCCCTATAACAGAAATTCTGTTTTTTCTACCCAAGACCATGATATACCAATTAAAAGTGCTTTTAATCATGTGTTTTCGAAAGATGATGTTTTAGGTCATGTTCAAAAGATTCCCTTGCAAAGTAGACAACTTAAAGAGTTTTTCCATTTTGCGGGAGGTAGATCTAATTTCAAAATCAAAATTGCAAAACCACCCAATATCAGAAATCTGTTCTTGAAGGCCATGTTCCCAGTTTTAAATTTCTGCATTTTTGCATACCTTGATGATGTCATTATCTATTTCAAAAATGACCAAGAGTACATGCATTACTTGAGGAAGATGTACAGTAAGGAAAGGAGTGGAAATCCGATATTCAAAGAGGTACAGCGGGAAGATACTGGTTTGTTCAGAGATTCTTGCATGAATCCCTATGTCATGTTAGAGAGAGAAAACTTTCCAAATTTCTCTTTTCAGGATAAGATGCTTAAATTTCGTCATTTCCAAGATTTCTGAGTTTGAAACACTTTCATTCATTGTACATACCACTGTTTGAAATATAAAAAATAGAAAAGTCAAAAACAGTAAAAGTTAGAAAAGAGGGCAAGTGAAGATAGAACAAAGCCCCATGTTCCAAAAAATAGTCTTTCGGAAAGCGAGCAAGTCTAAATGCCGCTACTAGTACTCCAATGTCTTGTTCAGCTATCTAGCCTAATCATAGCTGAGCATGTTTAAATTTATTTGCTGATAAGTTAGTGAGTGCAAAAGATAGTCAACATTGTGTAAGATTGACTTATCACAGAGTTTATATTAGGGAGAGATTCTGGTTCCACATGCCTAAAACATAACCAAAGAGAGAAGCGAGGGATGAAAAATACATTGTACATCTTAGCCCCGCTTGTCTAGTTTTCCTTTTGTTGCAAAATAATATTTGTGTGCAGCTTGTCTTTTATGCCGCAAATACATGACAAATCAGATTGTTTAATCCTGATTTGATCATTTTAAATTTCATGTTTTAGATTAGAGAATAAAATCCTGTCAAACAGTTTAATCTTGATAGTTGATCTAGTTTAGGTAGAGTAATGAAGGAGTTCATTAGTTTAATCTGAACTCCCGACAGATATAAGAGTAGAAATAGATAGGTTCATTTTGCAAAAAGAAAAATATACATTGTCAAAAGGCTGCTAGTTCAAATGCGCCAAAGAAAAGAAAAAATGTTAGGAAAGATAGTGGGGTAGGTATAAATATCATTGATGTTAACCATGCTGTCACTTTTCAGAAATGGCATCAAAGAAGGGCGAAATTTTGCGCCAATGGGTAAGGCACTGGTCTTCATAAGCCAAAGATCTGAATTCTAGACACCTCCTGACGAGGAGCTGCCCTCCCCAAATGGAGCCACTGTTAGTCATCAGTATTTTTCACTTGTTAATGATGACTAGATCCATAGCTGAGTTTTCTAGAAGCTGATCTCCATATGTCAATTTTTCATCTAGAAAACTCTCATAAAACTTTTTTCGCCCTCCTATTTTTCGGTCCGCCCATGTCAAGGTTAAACCTCATTATCACTATCCTATCTAGCTTTAGCCCTACTGGTCTGCCCATCAGCTCTAAAAGGATAATCCAAGTCTGTTTCAAAAGCCTCTCCTAAGTTAGGAAGTGGCGCTTTAAGGCATTTTACCCTTGGCAACCATCAAAAGGCCAAAAAACCTCCATCTGCTACAGACCAATCATGACAGACCTCCCACTTTGCAAATGAAATTGATCACAGCTCTAACTCGCCCCACTTACACACCCCTAAGTCTCATCAATGCATAGACCACAGTCTCAAGTTGATTTTAGGTGTTTTACAGTGTTTTATGGATTTCACAAATACAGGAAACATGTCATCATCTCAGGAGAAAATTCTTGAATCCACATTCAGAAGAACAACTGTTTCTCAATGTAAACATAAGCCTGAGATACATCTGCAGTGTAAGGATTTACTAATCAAGACCTTGCAGCTTCCATTCAGCATGAAATCACAGTAGAAGAAAGACAACATTGTCAAACAGACTAGTAATTTGTCATGGCCAAGAACCTCCTTCATCTACAAGCAGAGGGTTAACGCCTCCTTCATCTACAAGCAGAGGGCGATAAACTATGTGGTTGAAGAAATTACAAAGCTGACTATAAGCACAGAGTTTTACATTTTTTACCTAGTGATCAACAGTGGTGGAATTTCTAAAGAAGAAGTGATGATCAAAAATAGAAGACTTAGAATCTGAAATATAAAGGCAAAATGGCAGTTTTGGTCTTATGTCCTAAGAAAGAAGATAAATTGAAATTGCCAGCATCATCATCATGGCACATCAAAAAGAGACTCCATTGATCAAAGCTATCATGACAAAATACCTCTGCAGGGGTGTTAATATGAATGGCTCAAATCAGTCTTGGGCAGGAAAAAACTTTAGTAAAAAGGACCTCTGTGTGTTCTTTTGTTTCTGTTGAAATGTGGAATACAGTCCATGGTTTCTGGATGAACATAAAGAAAAGGAAGGCAAGTAGTACACAGTCCCAGACATGTGACATCTTGCTATCATTCAAAGAACCAGTGCATTCATGGTTTTGCGATCTACACTCCACCACAAAGACAAATGTATCCTTCAGATGCAGTAGGGTTGGTGTTTTCAAAGCTCCATTGAAAAGAGAAAGACTGATAAAATCCTTGGTACATATGAAATATTCTAGCAGTCATGCCACACCTCATGCGTTTGTTTCCTCAGCACAAAGGTATAAAAGCTTATGAATCTGAGTTTTAGACTAAAGGGAGGCATGACATTAATGAAAGTAACTCCAATCATGGACATGTGTCTTTTTGAAACTGTTTATCACAGCTGGCAAAGGCAATCTGGGCTTTTATTACCAAGAGACATCACCACTCAAATAATTGTTCATAATAGGCGAAAGAGATGCTTTGACCTACTGTCAGTGGGTTGGAAAGTTTGAAACAAACATAGGTTTTTATTATTCAAGTGGACAGAGACATCATGGTAATATTGTTGGCTTAGAGAGAAGGAGTGTTGGGAAGAGCGCCCTTTTAAAGGCTGAGAGAATGATTTAATGACACCATGGCATTCCAAATCATTTTCACCTGATGCGTGTATCACCTTAGAAAGCAGCTTGACCAATCAAAGGATAAATCTATCTCCTTGCAGAATTACTAAAGTTGCCTCATCATCTTTAGTACATTACTGAGTAGTTGGTCCGGGGTTGAAAATACTATGAAAAGGTCTAACAGTGGCAGAAATCACCTTCCAAAAATATAAGCACTATGAAAAGATTGGGTGACCTTTTGAATATGTTTTTAAATAGGTTGATATCTATTAAAGTTGTTTCAAGACACGAGAACCCTTTCGCCAACATATTTCAAAGAAACGGATCCTCTCAACACAGTTAAGATCACTTTGGGTTTCAAAGAACGGACCAAGACATCATTTCAAAGGGCAAGACCTTGGGAAAACCCTCACAAGTCCAAACCAATTGGTTTTTCGACTTGTTGCATTTCAAAAAAGACAAGGGCTGTTGCAAATTCATCATTCAAACACCACAGCCCAAGCGAATCATTCCTTGGAAGACCGAAGAAAGGATTTCCATGCAGATAAACAGAGTTTTCGGGGGTTAATAGTTGCGCGATGCGCCTGTAGATGCGCGCGGCGCGCTCAGGCGTGCTTTTTACACTGCGACACAAGGCTACGCGGCTCACCTGTAGGTACGCGCGGCGCGCCTGTAGGCTTGGGTCCTGTCGGCCCGATAGTGACCCGATACCAGGGTTTGCGCGACGTTCTTCCTCCTGAAAGTGCCGTGCATGGATTTCAACCTCCAACACGCCTTCAACTTGCCTCCAAAGTGACTTCGACTCACGAAAATGTTTTGCATCATGTCTTGAGGTACTTTGCACAGTTTTCCCCTTGAATTCATGTCTTCCTGATGATGTTTGGGGCAGAGAAATAGGAGTTTTAAGAAACAAAGTTATGTTAAGTGACTATGTTGCAAGAGGAATAGGGTTTTGATTCCAAATCTAAGTTTTAAATAGCTCGAGATTCACCGAAATGAGCATGGATTATCAAAGGTGGTTCCTTCTTAGTGTTTCAAAAACCTATAAATACCCTCCAAACAGTCATTCCTTAGTAAGGAAGCAGTGTGGTCAGTTGAAGGTGTTTTGGTCAAAACCTTGTTTGAAGACAATAGAGTATAAAGAAGGGAAATATCATGTCCAAAAACAAGCTTGTTGGTTTTTGACTGCTGGAAGAACCTTTTGTTACCACCGCATAAGTATTTCAAACTATGCCACCTTGTCCTATGAACAGTAAATCCCGAACTGTGTTTTGCCTTTTTTTTGACTGATAAACATATATTGGTGAGCTGCATGCGAGGGGGTTAATGTTTTGATCAAAGAGGAGGTTTGTGGCATTGGACTGCTACAGGTTTTTGTTACCACATCATAAGAAACTTTTCAAACTCTGTCACCATATCTATAAACAATGACTTTGACTGTGTGGGTCTCCTTTGCTGGAATATGGTGTAACATTGAAAATAATGATTGAAGGGCATACCAAGAAAAGGAAAAAGGTATTGAACTAAAAACTGTGTGTTTTCATCTTTCCTAATCAAAGAACAAAGATATCTTGTATCTTCAAGGCATCAAAGGGTAGGTTACCCCTACCAACCACAGAAAAAGACAGTTGTTTACTGAGTATACTATTTGATTTTCTTTTTGATTCAAGCTCACTGTTAAGTTGATATTCAGATGGTTGCATAAGTGATTCTCTAGAAGGACAGGGATTCTATATTGAAAAGGGAGTTTTGATTGTTTGAAAAAATAAATTTCCTACAAGCTTTGTTGAAACCTTTCAAACATTTTCAAACTCTGTCACCTCTGTTCAATTAATAGTGAATTTGACTGTGTGTCTGCACTAAAGGTTAACTATATATGGTGTGAGATTTGTTCATTAATTGGCATACCAGACAAGGGAAGGATTGTGAATTCGGGAGGTTTACCTTGGCCAAAGATACAAATAGGTTGTTGAGCTCCAAACAACACAGAGCAAGGTAACTTGGTCGCTATACACAACAGATTCAATTGACAGCCTGTTTTCCTTTTCACTGTGTTTTTTCTTCTTAAAAGTCTGCTGGCTGAAATACATATTCAAGGTTGAGAAAGCTACATTTTTAAGGAGCAGAGGTTTTGTATTGAGAAGGATATTGTGCACAAAGCATCCATATTAACCTTTCCTTATCAAAACGTTGGGATTGACGGTTTAGCTCAAGAGGCATTTTAAAAAGGCAGACAGTAGTTTGGTGCCCCACAAAACATATTACATTAAAATGCCACCGAGCGAGACGACGAGAAGCGGTTTACACACGGAAGATACTTAGGCCAATTTCCTCTGAAGGAGGTCAATGCGCATCCATCCATCCTCTTCAACTTTCATGAGGTAGGTTGTCTAGATTTCTTCCAGAAAGCACAGGAGGTCAAAATTTTCTCGCCCTTGACGCACCTATGCGCCCTGAGGTTCCAAAGCAAGCATTTCTAGGTAGCAGAACTTGATTTCAAGTTTTCCCCGAAGTCAGTGTCTAAAGCCACCAAAATTCCATATCATGGCGATAAATGGTTCAAACAGACCCATCTAGACTTGGATGACTACAAGCCTTTCATCAAGCCCAAGCATAGAGATACTTGCACTACTATTTTTCCTTTCTCTTATCTTCTTGACAGCTACGCTCCTCTAATGAAGGTCATAATGAAGTATTTTACTTGTGAAGGGAGATTTACTTGAGTTTATGCCTACCATGTCCGACTATTGATGCATTTCACTAGAACTAGGAAGCTAAATCTCCCTTACTTTTTATACAAAAGCATCGAGAAGACGACATCCACAGTCCAGAAGAAGACTCCATCTCTGCAAATAGCCTCCCTTTTCCATCATTCTCTGATCAAAATTATCATCCTACACCAGCTAGAGAAGAAAGAGGTTCCATGGGATGTTTTCATTAGTCACCCAGACTTCTCCACTGTTCCTCCGGTCCATATATCTCCCACCCCACCTATTCATTGCCCCGTACCTTTGTCCAGCAGGCCTACTCCTAGAAGGCTCAAGATTACTACATAACAGTCAGGATAGCATGAAGAAGAAGGACATGAACAGGTAGAAAAAGAAGAGGACAAACATGAAGAAACTGATGAAGACCAGCAACATGATTTTGATGGTCAGGGGCAGCAGCTTGAGCCACAAAGTGAGCATGAAGTTGATACACAACAGCAGCTTGGTGTTAGTGAACAGGGGCAGCAGTTTGAACAGCAAGAAGAAAGGGATGAAGAGCAGCAAACTGAAGATGAAGAACAGCAGCAGGACAGTGGTGAAGGTCAGCAGCAGGAGCAAGAAGAAAAGAGTGTTGAACAACAGCATCTCAGTGAAAATGAACAGCAGGGACAAGAGGAAGAGCAGCAGCTTGATATTGAAGGTCATGAACAGCAGTTTGGGCAGAAATTTGAACAGCAGCTTGAGCCACAAAATGAACAAGAAATCTAAGCACAGCAGCAGCATAATGTTGATGATCAAGGGTAACAAGAATTTGAGACAGATCAGCATCATGACATTGAAGAGCAGAAGCAACCTGAATAAGACACACAGCAGCCTCAAGGAGAGCAGCAGTTTCAAGAAGATGACAAGGGCAAATCAATTGTACCTCCTTCTCCTAAAAAGACAAAGCCCAGCACAGCAAGAAAGAAAGGGCCTAAGGCTGCCACTCCAAAAGTGACAAGAGTTGTCCCTAGCAAAAGAAAATCGCCAAAGAGGTCTCCCACTAGCATGCCAAGAAGGAAGAGTGCAAGGTTAGCTTTCAAAGGCAAAGGGAAAGGCAAGATAGGAGAAAGTCAAGAACATGGAGGTGCATTGGCTGTCATTCCAATCCAAAGTGATGACAGCGATAATGAAGCCCGCATTCTTGAAAACCTTCTAATCCATCGCGAGGGTCAAATTGAAGCATTGGAGAATGACCTTCATCGGGCAAAGACCTTCAATCATTTTTTGGAGATCCAAAATAAACAAATGAGTGTCCATATGGCTGTCCATGAGGCACGAGCAATCAAATACAAGAATGAGGCTGCTAAAGCACAAGTGAAGATAGAGGAGCTCATCGGTGAGTTTGATGAAGATGAAGAAGAAGACCAGCCTAGGTGGACGAGGCCTAGAACCATAGGGCTTAAAAGAGCCCTGGAAAAGCAAAAGGAAGAAGAACAAGCCCAACTTCAATCTTTTCCCCTCACTGCACTCCTTGAGTAAGAAATTGAAGAAAATAAGGAGGCATGGCTAGAAAGAGCCAATAAACACTTGGAGATGAAGCTTGAAAAGGAAAACAGAGACCTGGAGCTACAAAGGAAGATGACACAGCACTATCAAAAGTTGAATCAGTTTGCCCGGCGCAAGCTAAAGGCCACCCAAGAGAAACTGAAGGAAGAAAAGGGGAAGCGCCCGGCACGGAAAGAAAAGAAAGGCATATCAGCACTTGACATTTTGGCTTCAGCTTCGGAACATGTTGCCAAGGACCCTTGAGGGTCATGCACCCCAATTTTGAGCCCATTTTGACAATTTTTGGTTTTTTGGCATTTTTGGGTTTTTGGTAAAAAACTCATAAATTCGCCATTTCATTTTGAGGATTCATCAAGGGAGGAGAATGGCATCATTGAATGCCATAATTTCATGAGCATGTCCTCAACGATTTTCATAGCATTTGGAGATCATTTTCCCCCTCAAAAAGGCGAAAAAGGCTCGCATTTTGCACATTCTGCTCGGTCTATCAGCAGACTGTAATTTTATGGATTTTTACACACAGGTGCAGATTTGGAGGACTTTCAGGCATCAGATTAGGGATATTTCAGTTGCGCTAGAAAGTAGATACTCAGAGCTTTCCAACGAGCTATCATGAGCCTCGTTTCGACACCGGGAAGGCTGCCAAATGTTTCCAGCAAGTCAGGGGACCTTTTTCTGATATAAATTTGAAGTATTTTTGTAATTTTTGAACCTCTAAAATATGCTTTTTCCAAATGTGCGTTTAGCTATTTTTGCACATGAAAAATGATGTAAAGTCAATATAATTCCCATTTTTAGCATTTTCTTAGATATTTTATGAGATATTTTGTGCCTTGGGCTTTGCAAAGCCTCAAAGACAAGTTTAGATATTTTGATTAGGCCAATGAGGATGCAAGTTGAACCATGAGGTTTTCCTCACTTAAGCCTATATATTCCAAAGGCTCTCATTGTAAACAAGGCTGAACTTGAGAAGAGAAGTAATATATGGTCATATGAGCTTTGGAAGAAAATACTTGTGTTATGCTTTTGGATTGCCTCTTGAATGTTCTTGGATGGATGATGAAGGATTATTGATGGATTCCATGACATGGTAGAATGGTATAGTGTCTCTTGCTTTGTTGTTGTCTTCTAGTTTTCATTCATGATACATGTTTCTTGCTTGCTATAGATCAGTAGAGAACAAATTTGAGATATGCCCATGGAGGCACCTCAAAATTCCTGAATCTTAATAGCTTTTATGTTTTCTTCTTCCTTAGTTGCATTAAAGAATTCTTAACTGCTCTTTAATAACTTGAGGATATTGTTGCTAGTTTCATTAATAGTTCTATGCATGTTGAGTAGGATGTATGGTGTGCCCTGCTTACCTATGATTGTCCATAGTTCCATCCATGAAACTATCTCTTTGACTGATTAAGATTATCATTTTGTTTGAACCAAGGAGGCCTAGTCCCGATCTATCCCTTTGCCTAAAACTATGAAAATCTTGTTGTTCAGAGTGCCCAATAACTTGAAGTACTGTGTTTAGGCATTCCGGCATAGTGTTTTAAGTTGTTAGTCTGTCTTATGTGCTTTCCCCAAAGTCTGATAGCCATTTCCCAAAGTTAGAGGGTCTTATACTTCTATGCATGGCTTGAATGTTTGTTTCTGTGTGTTGATTAGTTTATAGTTACATTTTTCATGATTAAGGGTTTTCCTTACCATGTTTATGCTATCTATTGAACCAGTAATGCTTGAAACTCTTTGTTGTTCACAAACTTGATGTCCATTTACTCCATTTTGCCCAAAGATCCTTTCTACCTTGAATCAAATCGGCCCTTCAACAGCCTTGTGTCGTCATCTAATAGCTTTCTTGACCTTTTGACCCCATAGCCCAGTTAATCTACATCTTGTTATCTATTTTATATCTTTGATCAGTTTCATCCCTCACAACTTAAAAAAAACAAAAATAAAAAACTTACTTCATAACTAGCCTAAAATCGAACACGATAGCAAACACATAGGTGTCCTTACATATAGAAGAGAGCCCTCTACGGGTCGGGAAGGCTAGGTCCTCGGACTCCAAAGCTTGGTTTGATGTTACACTGTCATTTGGCTTGCCAATCATCCAAATCATGGGAACACTAACACAACCTTTGCGAGAAACCCCAGTTAAGAAACCTTTGCGAGAAAGCCTAGATTCCTCTACATAGACCAGCATTCTCATTCCCTCTTTTCTACCTGCAAACAAATTAAAATGGTTACACATGTTTGCATTCAAAGAACAACATCAGGAATGTGATATATTCGTGAAAATCAAACAACAATTTTGGAACCCAGTGTAGTCCTTTTCTGTAGTGAAATATAATCAAGATATGTTTTTCCCACACATAATCCAGGACATAATCTAAGAGGTACTCCATCAATGAGTGTTTTATGAAAAATGCCCATGAATTTTTGATCATCCATAAACCTTACAGCGATAAGAGGCTTGTAGTTTCACTGGTTTTGTGATGCAAGATGCCCACTTCTTTGAATCTTCTTTTGGACAACCATATTGCTCATCAAGAAGATAGTATTTCTTCTCTTAATCATCACCCTTATGCTACCCTACTCTTTTTTTAAGAGCTATAAAATATGTGCACTCTACATATTGCTTAGTAGAGACCATAATCTATTTTAAACTATTATTAGATATTGGGAAGGATAGACTGCATAAATTTGAGAAATGGGAGATTCTTTAATTATTGAAGTATTTTTTTTTTTTGGTAATTGATGCTAGACTATATTAATTCGAAAATAAAACAATACATATGCTACAGGCTGAGTTGGTAAGCTACGCTTAACCAATCTCAGCATTTTTTGCACAAGTATAGGGCTGCCTCCTTAGAGGAAACCAACCCGGAAAAAAACATCAAATAGAAAATTACAAAGTATGCCGTAGCACTAGTGAAAATAGAGGTTATGTGATAATAAAAAGCATGAAAAAAAATAAGAAGAGCTGAGCTGCTGCACAATCATGAGTCTTTAGCATCTTCTTCGCTAGCTGTATCTTCCTCCACGATGGGACAGGCGTACTCCTACGCAACGACTTCCTCTTCAGCAATAGGTTGACGTGGAGGCCTGGAAGCAGGTGTGCAGAGGATAGGAGCCACCGGGTACTTTGCATCTGGGACTTGCGTCTAGGTGCCTTCTGAGTCCATTATACAAACATCTGTGTCATCCTCTTCTTCCTCTTGAGCTGGAAGAGGCTCCGTATTGCGGGGAAAGGGGTGCTCCTGGTGCATAATGGTGGATTTCTTTGGTCCACTTCGGCCTCTCAACATTACATGAGTGGGGGCCTCCTCCTCCTGGTCGAGCTCAGGGCTCTGGGGGGCCTCTCTAACATGACTTCTCGAGGAGGAGCCTTCAATGGATTCAAAGCAGTTATATGTCCCTCGGTGGTAGCGACCAGGGAGCGCACCTCTCTGGCCTCCTCTGATTTTTATTTGGCACAGTCTAGGAGCCATGGTTAGATGAAGCAGGGGGTTGATGGGGGTCTGCGAGGTGGGGAGGAGCAGCTCCGATCAGAGACGGGAAGTGCAGAATGAGGTGCTGTTGGACAGGGAGGTACGCTGATGGAGGATGTGTAGCAAGGGGCCCAGGATAATGGGAGCACATAGGCTGGTGAAACTAGCTAGGTAGGTGGAGCCAAGGAGAGGCACGCATTAGGGGGTTGCACAACTCGGAGGATTTTGCGCAGCGTAACACTAGGGGGAGGCTGCGTGGCAGACTAGGCACGCAGGAGGGTTGGAACTGAAACAAAAAAACCAGAAGGAGCAAATTGTGAGTAGCTTTGTGCTGTAGGTCCTCCCCTTTTGTAGACCTGTGACACATGCGAAGATGCTGAGCATTATTATGCCTCATTTGTAGCTGCATGCTATAATTGTTTTCATGAGTAGGCATGTGTGTAGAGGTATGACCAAACGTTATATCCGTCTTGGAGATCATTCAAAATATTGCAGCAGAGAGGTGCCTCAGAGGGGTTGTTGCTGTCTTTGTGTGTCTACATGATGCCTGGTCTCTGTCATATCATGCGAATTATTGCAGGAGTGAGGATCCACGTCATGTGAAGGCCTGCACTACAGATCTTCATCATCTCGAGCATGGGAGAGGTTGTTTTCATGCGTGTTTCTACTGTCACCTGCATCCGAGGAATGATTGAAGTATTACGTGAAGTAAACCAAGATATTATTTCATGACCACAAAATATTTAAGGACTAGTCAATACATTTACATCATGCTTCTCGATATTAACATTGCAGTTGCTAGCATCTTCTATTTGTGTTTCCGGAGGTGCCGAGATATAATTTATGTTCCCATTATTCAAGAATTCATTTTGAGGAACCATTTGGGTTTGTTTTGAAATAAATGCTAGAGAGCTTGCTTGTAAATTTTTGCATTTGAATGCATAATTATTATGCTTCTAGACATATATGGCGTAACGAAAATTCAATGTCGTTATTACGAAAATTGGAAGATGACTCTGAGCATTCGTTTAGCCTGCATTTATGGTTGCTATAGCAATCACAGAGCTCCCTGTACTAGAATCCACTAAAGAGTTTGACACCATCAACATTCAGGTGTCCACATCTCAATTTCATCTGCCACAAATTCAAGGAGCATGTCATAATAGAAGTAGGGACATTAAAGCTTGGAAAGCCCATATTTCACCATATTTGTTTAGAGTAATTTCCAACCTGTAGAATTTACAAATCTTGATATCCTAACTACTAAACATCAACTACAACCTTATGCTTTTGTGGGCTCTATGCAATCCAACATAGCCATTACATCTCAGCCCAGTTGTTGTTACCAGTTTCTTTAAGTCCAATACGATACCATGTCTGATGCATGCACTCATCGTTCAAATCTAATTTGACCAACCTATAGGCGCCTTAAACTATTTTAACTTTCTTTCAGAGTCCATATTCTTTCTCAATTTTGGATTGTTTGGTAGCTTTGCTTAAGAAGGGTAGAGTTTCCAGCCTTTACGAAGGCATCAAACATAGGTCTCACCAACACCAGTTCGAGGTTGAGATGCTTGCGTTGAGATTTCCCATTTGTGGGTGAAGATCCGACATGTGATGTTTGTTCTGCATGCTTCTTCTGAGTGGCTTAAAATTTAGGGCTTTCATCCTTCCTTCTTAAAACTTCAGTGCCAACGTTGACTAAAATGCGACTTGTGACCCGAAGAAGAGTAAGACTATAATGGTTCGAACTTCGCATTCCTCTTCCTTAGGTCTGGTCACAATTTAAACTCCAGAGCAGGTCACATTCCCAATTTGAAGGGTCCCTAGAGACTAGCGTTGTGAACTCTAACCTATGGGATAACCAGAATAACATAGTCACACTTCTCTATGGCCAGGCAAGTTGCATTCTCCATTTGCAGTGCTTCTGAGGTCTAGATATTTGATTAGCTACAAAAAGGGATGATGAGACTAAGTCTAGTCACAACAGAGCAAGTTGCACTTTAGTTCAATAGTGGAGGTCGAATTTCGCAACAACTGTGCCACTGAGGATTGACATTGCAACTTTCGATCTCACGGTAAGGGAGGAAATACCTAGTCGCGATCTTGACCAACAATGCAAGTCACTCTTAAATTCAACAATTCCATTGGGGTTATGCCTACAATTCACGACTTAGAGGGATGGAAAACAAAGTCTAGTGAGACATGTCACATTTTGATTGGAAAATGTGATTGGCCACCTCTAGTAGCCAAGTTGAAACCCAATTTTAGGTTGCAGACGTTAAGTCCTATCTCAAGTAGCAGGAATCGATAGTAGTGTCATGGTTTGTATATGGGATTTGTGATAAGGAGTAATGATCTAATTTTTCAAGTCACATTTGGAGGTGCAACCCAATTAAAGTTTCAATGTGGAGGTGCAACCTAATTCAAATCGCAATCTGGAGATGTGACCCAATTCAAATTCAAAATGCAATCTGGAGGTATGTTTGAGATAATGCCTCATTTATGATGCATACTAAAGTTTAGGGATTGGTTTGGTTTGTTGGAGGATGTTGAGAGATTCTCTCAACGTCTCTCTCTAAGATTAGAATTAGTTGAATTTGAGTTCAACTATATATACGTATGTATTCTCTATGGATTGATGTGCACTAATACAATCTATTATTTTGTGTGTATTTTTGCTCTCTCTAATTTTAATATGGTATCAGAGCCTAGCTGGGCTTAATCCCTCACGGGAGTGCCCAGGAAGATGTGAGAGCCATAAATCGTAATCCTATGTAAATAGATAGGATTAGTGCGTGTGAATGCAGAAGATTTTTTTTTTGGTTAGAGATTGCTGTAAGTTTCTGTGCGGATTGATTTTTAATTCCTTGACAGTCTGTTTTGTAAAAAAGAAAATCGGTGGAAGTCTGTGGAGCGAAGACAATGGAGGAAGTGTTGATCCATTTGATTCGAGCCAGGAAGTTATTCATTGTAAATTATGAAACGCTTGCAATTTTGGTAGCCAAGGAGACAAGTTTCATGCCGGGACATGAATATCTGAAGTGTTTAATGTCCACTGACCTCCGACTGCGCGCCGCTCGTTGCAGGTCTGCCTTCTACTGTTAAACTGCGTGTCATGGGTTAAACACAGAGTGAGTATTAAATTGTTAATGTCACTGAAATTGGCATAAAATTTCCTTGCGTGGTGTTTGTTAATTTTTGGTTCATGGAAATCGCCATCTGGGCGTAAATGAACCAAAAATTCTGTTGATTAGAAATCTGCACATAGATTTGGAGACCCTGCGTAAAAGGTAAGAGGGCCCAAGTATTGCTGTTTATTTTGTCAGTTCATACAAAATTAGATTCTGAGCATTAGTATACGAAGGTGTTTCAAAGGTATTCGATTCTTTTGGGAAACGAAATCCATTCTGAGACCAGTTAAGGTGTGATTGAGCGCATTGTTAAATCGAGGATGGACTGATTTGATACAGTAGGAACTAGTTTATGTTCCAAGTCAGGTTTGAAAAGGGGGTTTCATCAGAGATCGGAGGTTTTATACAAGTTCTATTCTGGACTTCTCATATCTATTCGCACCAGAGACGACTCTTGTATAGAGTTACGATCGATCTCAGTTTTGGGTTCTTCAGATCCATTTACATTTGAAGCAAGGCGTGGTGGAGAAATTTTATATCAAAACCATCACTCATCTAACCCAGCCGCGGACTGGGCACAAAAGTTTTTCTAAAAGAAGCTGCGGAGTACATTGCATCGGTTAAAATGAAAGTTCAGACCATTGCAAGCATTGACTTCCTACTATTAAAATTCGAATACTTATGCTGCGGATAGTGGTTTTTTACAAAGTCGAAGGAAAAATTCATTAAAGGTGACTTGTAAGTGTGAATAGGCTTGTTGAGTCTTCGACAGTGATCACTGTGGGCATGCCAGATGGGTTGGTCGCTTTTTGGTTGCATCTGTTAGAGTTTTATGTCAAATTTGTTATTTTAATATTGTTTAAGTTGTAAAGAAGAACTAATTATTGAATAGATTTACACACTTTAAAATAGTGGTTCTCGACGTTCTTCAGTGCCGAGAGAATGTATCACTAATTTGATTGTGAGAATCTGTTAGATGTTGTAGATTTTTGCAGTACTTCAGTGCTCCAAGATCGACAATTACAGGATATTTTTTGTGAGTTTGTAAGTATGTAAAGGTCACTTTGTAGGATTGATCGCTGATCATATTCTGTACCTAGAATGTTTTCCTATACGACTGTTGAAATTTATGCTTCAGGGTTATTTCACAGATGGAAATATTTCAATAGGGTAGTTAAGTGTCGATACTCTTCTTCAGGGGTGTCAAGAATCTTTAATCTTACAAATTCAGCATTGATGGTCGAAAGCAGGTGTACTTTAAATGGGTTGAAAGGTAAGCTCGAAGATGTGGAGAAAGAAAGAGCAGAGTCCAGAAGACTGCAGAGTGGGTAGAGTTGCTGATGAAGACCAGTCAGACAAAGACAAATACAAATTTTGTAATTGTGATTTCAGTATTGTAAGCTTTTTGTAATGTAGGCATTAAGGGGGGGTGTTTGAGATAATGCCTCATTTATGATGCATACTAAAGTTTAGGGATTGGTTTGGTTTGTTGGAGGATGTTGAGATATTCTCTCAACCTCTCTCTCTAAGATTAGAATTAGTTGAATTTGAGTTCAACTATATATACGTATGTATTCTCTATTGATTGATGTGCACTAATACAATCTATTATTTTGTGTATTTTTGCTCTCTCTAATTTTAATAAGGTATGATGCAATTCAAGTCGAAATTTGGGAGTGCGACTATTCAAGTTCAATTTCCAGGATCGTTGTGAACCCAAAGCAACTGACCATCCCAAAGCAACATATATTTCTCTCTCATCAACATCATTAATCCCTTGGACCTGGACATACAATCACCTCGCAGATGGTCCCATGGTTTTGGACAACCAATTTTCATGGTAATGTTCTTGGGGAAGTTATCTCATCCAAGCACGATTTGGTAGCACAATTTGGTGGTGGTCATCAGAATTGTTAGCATTTTTTTTGATATTGTTTTTTTAGCCATGAGATTCCAAGATTGTTGGAAAGTTGAGCTAGCTCATTATGAATTTGAATAAGAAAAAAATTGAAATGAAAAAATCAAAAAATAAAAAACTCAGACTATTTTTTAGTCCAATGAACCTTAAAATTTCATTTCATAAGTGATTTCTGGCCAATGTCCTTCCCTTCGCAATTGCATTTTGTTGATTGTTGCTTTTGTTTAGATGCATTTGTTACTAGCGTGGGTTCATAGTTTGAACCTAAGTCACATGGTTCGGGTGGTTTCATAGTGTGAGTGTGAATCGATAAACCTTTGATCTATGTCGAGTTCACATTCATGCAGAGGGCCAAATCTACTTCCATGTAGATGTCTTGAAAATCTACTATCCTTGAGGGTGTCATCTCCTTCCAAATGATAATGCATGTTCAATTTTTTTCGTGGCAATCCTTGAAAATTTTAATATGTTGCAGGAGTCTAGTTATTTCGAGAGGCACCATATGCCCAAGAGTATTAAAAATCTTGTTTTAAATCAAATGTTAGAATTTTATTACATAACAACACCCATTCAAAGAAAAGGGTAACTTGGATACGCTTCAGGATTATAGAATTCAACCTCATGTTTAACAAGATAAAAATTAAATATACATTAGAATGAAATGTGCGTTTTCTCTTTTTTTTAAGAAAGATGGATTTGGATGGTCTTCAAAATTATTAAATTTTATAAACTTTATATACCAACTGTTTATAGGGATGTATGTAAATATGTGTTTCAATGGGTAATATTTAACATATAATTTTCTTAGCACCAAAAGAAGTGTATAATGTGTATTTGACAATGCATTTTTACATATAATACATATAACCTTTTTCGAGAGTTTAAATCTTATAATATCATTAAAACCTGTGAATTGTAACATCCAAGAGACAAAATAAGGTGTTGAGAGTTGCACCACTATCTAAAAATTTTAAGTTTGAAACCAATTCAATATATGAGCATATAAGTTCACCCAATGGAATTAATTGAAAATCTAGTACCCAATATGATTATGCAATCAATATGACGTGACATGCAATGGAATGTTCCTAAAGATTGGAACATTTGAAAAGGTGAATATGGGAGATGAGGATTGATTCACCAAGGTTTAGTCCTTCATTCCTAATTATGATATTGTAGGGTTTCAAGGCATATGAGAGAGATGATAGTTTCCCTAATCCATAATGTATATGACATAATGGGCATCAAAATGAATAAGAGTGAACATGACTAATATGCAACATGAAGGTGTGAGTATTGAGAGGGTTTGATGATGACTTGGTCATTGGAAAATTCAACTAATTTAAAACACAATCATAACCCTTAGGACCTTGTACAAGCATAGCAAGACCAGAAATTTATATATATATGTTAAAATTTTGGGTGTTGTTGTAGCAACTACAACAATCGGCGAACCATTGGTAGAATCCAACATCTCTTCCTACATCCCTACAACAAATTGAGTTTGTGAATGATGCAAGGAAGTATTGAATAGATATTGTGGGTGCCACTTTGAGTTACCTAACCTTTTACAAATATGCCCTTCCCCTATCTCCCAGCTAGGTCTTGTCACTTTCTACGCACTGAAACAATAGCTTACACACCTAAGTCTTCAAAAATGATGTAGGGAACATGACAAAGGGTTTATTTTATACATAATTTAAAGTGAGTTTTTGGTGTTTCTCTGCTACCAGCTGGCCTATTCAGTACTCTGAAAAAGTCACTCAAGAAAGCACAATCATTAATTTGTTGCCAGTAGGTTTGTTTAGTACCCCGTTGAAGTTTCTTGCATCACCCCTTTGTGAAGGAAGGCTTTCTCAATCCTTTAACCTTTATTTCATTGATTTTGCGTGCACATTGACATCATTTATTGTGCATTCATTGTGCCAAGGAAGATGAGGGATCCTGACTTATTTTACGGGCAAGAGATGTTGTTCCTTTTTTGACAAAAACTGAAAGATCTTCTGATTTAGGTTTGTCCTCATACCATGCTTTCACATCTCATCTCCAACGGACAGGTGGACAATGAAAACATATCATGAAATATTCAAGGCCATGCTGGATACAAGGTTCAAGTTATAGATATAGGTCATATGAACCAATTGGGTTTCCCCACATGTACCTGTCTATATTTTCATTGTTAATAAGTCAAACTCAAAAGAAGTATGTAAGGGACGCAATTTTGATAACTAGATCTATGAGAGGCTACCTCCTGGATTAGTCACCGTATCAACACACAAACATTGGATTATGGTTTCAGTATATGGGAAAAGCGACTAGTGGAGCTTTTATAGGGTTTTAGCACGTCCAAAGAGGGCATAAGGGAAGGTCTTCATGAAATATGAGGTTTGCAAGGAGCATGCATATAATATGGCTTGTGAAAGCTTGTGATGTGTCATGCAACATATGGAACAAATTCAATACTAGGTCAACAAGAAGAAAATGCAATGCAAGGAGAAGATAATGCTAAATGTAGAATGCATGCATGATCTAATGCAGTAGATAAAGTTACATGTACTACTGGAAAAACAATGCAATGCAATGCAATGTCATGTGAGGAAAATCAAGTAACAACGACTAAAGGGCCATGTAATTCTTAAGTAGACAATTTATAAATGCAATGTAGTGAAGAGAAATGTAGGCGAATGAATGTAATATAAATGCATAATTTAATGCAACAAAATAACTACCCACAATAAATAAACATGGCAAAAGCATACCTAAACCGTAAAACTTTAGAAAGCAAATCCTAACTAGCAAACTCTGATAAGGAAACCCTAATTAGAAAACTCCAACAAGTAAACCCTAATTAGAAAAATCCAACAAGTAAACCCTAAACTGACTAAACCTAAAACCATAATTTAACCATACCGAAAATCAGGTCATGTGAATTCAAACATCCAATGTAGCCACTGTAGTAGTTCCCAACTTGCAAAAACAAAGGTGTCAATGATTAGAACCAATATAAAGAATTGTGCAAAAACAAAATTGCTTACCTGTAAAACCTACACAAAAGAAATAAGGTCATACAAGTGATCCAAACTTATGTAGGAACACAACATAATAAAAATTTAAACATAAACACAGACATGCGGCAGAAATAAAAATTCATTTCATTAATATCAAATAATTGAAATATGCTTACATACAGAATGGAAATAAATTAGCTCGGGCGATGGTAGCTTATCTCTAAGAGAATATATGGTGTATATATGCCTCTGAATTATGTTACAATGAGGCTCGAATGCCTATTTATTATTGAGAAACAATGGAAAACCCTAAACATCCAAAAACCTAACCCTAAGAGATGTACCACTAAAACTGTGGGCGACGTTGTGGTAAATTGGTACATCAACTTCCCGAGGTCATAACTTTGGCATACGATCTTTGTTTGATGTGCACGATACCTAGTTAGAAATTTATATCCGAGGAATACAAATTTTGACTACAAACATGAGTCTTTCTCAGTTTCCAAAAACATCGTTTAGGGGCTCAAAATGGCTCCGAAATTTCAGGACCTGAAAAACTGCCAAAAATGGTAAATTGTGCTACAATTACAAAAAATGAAAGAAATAATGGTGAAATGGCGGGGTTCCAAGTGGAATAGGTGGGTGTCCACCAATATCCACCTGTATAAGTCCTACCCCATTAATAAGCAATGATCCCCATTGCGTTTAGCGCCTCCATGAGATGAGGAAACTTCTTCTGAACTTGGTCCCTCATAAGCCACTTACCTTGGTGCAAGAGTTAGCCAAATTTGATAACCTGATAAAATTTGATATTCTGCTGGCCAATTTTATTGATATGTGTTTCTGTGATCCAATCAGTTGTGGCATGTTCCATGTAATATGGTTTTAGTTCGGTTGGTGTGAGTTGTTATGCAATGTTTAATGTGTCCAGTAATGGTGGAAAGTATGGTTGAAGGAAGTCCACATTGAACACTGGGTGCAGGCCAAGGAATGGGGGAATGTTGAGCTCGAAATAATTGTACCGTATAGCCTTAGTGATGGTTTAAGGCCCATATTAGAGCGGGTGAAGCTTTCGGTGGGCCTAATGAGGTGCTCCTTATGCAAAGGTAACCAAACTTTTTTGCTCACCTCGAACTTGTGCGACACACAATGTTGATCATGTTGGTGTTTATACTTAGAATTTTCTTTGTCCAATATGTTATGGACCTGCAAGCGGATTTTTTTAATGCACTCATTGAAGTTATTAGCCTTGTCATCTTGAGACTCGACAAGAGTCGAATCCACCTGAGGCTACAAATGGTATTGAAAAATCAATGGGACAGAGTGAATCAAATCCCAATCCTACCTGAAAGGGTTTGTGGCATGTTGAGCTATGGAGAGTTATGTTGTAGATATATTAGACATAAGGGAAGCTCTCATCCCATGTGCATGGGTGCTTCGAGTTGTACATGTGCAAGATGTGCACGATCATCCTATTGATGACCTATGTTTGGCCATCAGTTTGGGGGTGGAAGGTCGTGGAATTAGAGAGCTTGGTACCCAACAAAGACCATAGGCTTGACCAAATTGCACTTATGAACCAGATGTCCCAATGTGACATAATGGATTGTGGGATACCAAAGTGTACCCATACTCATTCAAAGAAGAGTTTGGCAGTGGCTTCTACTGTGATACTCTTCTTGTAGGGCACAAGAATGGCCATATTATAGAATATGTCGACGACCATGAAATAATGGTCATTTCCATGGTTGGTGGAAAGAAGGCCCAACATGTGTCCACAAGAGTTGATCACAGTGGTCAGCGCCATGATCGTCAGTTGGTTGAGGCAGTCTGGAACATTATTGGTGTTGCCCTTCTTGTACTTAAGTTCAAATAGAACTGTTGCGAGTATGTGGACCATTTCTTATGGAGATCGTTCTGTAAATTTCCTTGTGTCTGTATGAACTATAGGGGTTGGTGGTCTATGTGGATGACTGCTTCCTTCCCCAGAATGTAATGATTCCATTGTCAGCAGGCCTGGAAAATAGACTACATCTCTTTGTCATAGGTGGGATACTTTCAGAATTTTCCTGAAAGTGTCTCACTGTGATATGCCACTAGATGCCTATGCTGAGTAAGAACTGCACCAATAGCATAGTCGGAGGCATATGTCTCAATATCAAATGGTTGTTGCAGATCTGGTAATGTGAGAACTGGTGCAGAGCAGAGGCGATGCTTCAACTTGGAAAACACCTTTTTTTTGGATTCAGAAAAAAATAACTTTGCTTTCGCTCTGCCCTTAGTGACTTGACTCAAGGTTCAAGTGATATGATAGAAACCCAACATGAACCTGTGGTAGAAATTGGCAAGACCTAGAAATTTGTGGAGCTCTATTAGAATGGTTGGGGTTGGAAAATCCTAAATAACTTGTATCTTGGTTGGGTCCACATGCACACCTCGCTCATCAATGATGTACCCCAAATATTGAACCTAGGCCATTCCAAAAGTGCATTTCTCCAAATTGGCACACAATTTGTGTTGTTGTAGGGTTTGGAGGACTTGTCGAATGTGATGGAGGTTACATTCCTAACTCCAGTTGCATATTAGGATGTTGTCCAAATACACTACCACTAATGAGTTGGTGAAGGGCCGCAAGATGTCGTCCGTCAGCCTCAAGAAGGTTGCGTGGGAAATTTTCAACCCAAAAGGCCTGACCAGCCATTCGAAAAGGCCCTCCTTGGATTTGAAGGCAGTCTTCCACACACAGGAGGGTTCCATTGGTACCTGGTGAAAACAAGACTTCAATTCAATCTTGCTAAAATATTTAGCCCCATTGATTTGGTCCAAAAGGTCATCAATCTGTGAGATTGTATATCTATTGCAGAAAAAATATTATTCAGTGCCCGATAGTCAATACAAAGTCTCCAGGTCTTGTCCTTCTTCTGTACCAAGACGATCGAGCTCCCATAGGGTGATGAAATTGGTCTGATGTGCCCTTTTTTCTAAAACCTTCGAATCTACCTCTTGATTTCATCATTCTCCAGAACAAAGTGTCGATAAATTGATTCATTGGGTAGTGACCTGCCTTGGGTCATATCGATGGAGTGCTTAACGTGGAAGTGTAGGTGTAGCCTTGTGGGAGAGGTGAATATGTACCTCTAGTCTTCCATGACCTTATACATATGTTTTTGTCATGTGTAGGAGCCCTATCTGGAGGTCGTGGCCACAATATTATTCTTTCCCTAAGGGCGAATCCTAAGGAAGACAATTTTTTTGGTCTCGGAAATGTTCTTATTGCATTGCTTCACATAGATCAAAGAGACGACGATAGGTGGTGCTACCTCTAGTATGTTGTATAACTGATTTCCCAAAGTAATAAAAACAGTGCAAACCTAGAATCATACATAGCATGACACTTCAAGAGGAGTGACATCACACAATACCTCATCTATGAAGGGCTTGATGTTGTAGGGAAGGTGAAACTATTGGCTAACGCAGAGATCTTATCCTTGGTAAATCCACCCGATGTTGTACAGTTGTGGGTTTGGTGTTGTCGGTAGGCCCATATGCTTCATGACATATATTGAAATGAGGTTTTTTTGGATCATGTTGTTGACAATGAACAGAAACATAAAAACCTTCACCCACATCTATGAGTGGAAGAGACACTCCCCTTCCTCTAGATATTTGGGCTCAATATTCTAGATATTGGTGGTGGCCATGGTGGCACTGGGCTCCAAATTAATAATTTTCTTCCATTTTTCATTCCTCTTATTGGGTTTTGACTCATATTCAAAACATGCATCTGATTTAGAAGCCTTCAGCTTGGCCACTAGTGACTGCTTGGCTCGACACTCACTTGTGTTGTGAGTGGGGCTCTTATGGAACTCACACCATTTTCCTGTTTCCTTCTTTGTCTTTGTGGTTTTTTTATTTTCTTGTGGCTTCGGTGGGTTGTCCTGGGTTTCCCCTCCTTTGCTTTGTCCTTTGTTTTGTGGTTTGGGGCACCTTTCCCTTTCTTCAGATTCACAAATCCAAAGTCTCGCTTCTTCTATTTAAATTTCAGCTCGATCTTGACAACATATCGATATGCGGCGCTGAGCAAAGAGATGTCCAGGAACTCCATATCATCCTGGATGTACTTGTGTAGACAATCACGGTACTTGAGTACCAAATTCCACTCTGAATCCTTGATACCCAACTTCGTGCTAAGGGTATGAAAAATATTTGTCAATTCAGACACATCTTGGTCCCTTCCCTACCATAGCATGGTCCACTTTATGTATTTATCTTCATAGCTTCCGACAGGGTATCATTTCTCCTTGATGGCATCTTGGAAATAATTCCAAGTGGGTGTGGTTGAAAACAGTTAGGGTTACCCCTTGTTCTTATTCTCAAAGTAGGTTTCCCACCAGTCCTTGATGTGGGGGGCGACTTTGAGGAGTGCATAATTAATACTTTCCCTATTGGAAAAATCATGAACCGAAAAATATCCTTCCAATATATTTAACGATTTATCTATGACATATGAATTTATCTGGCCTTAAAATATGGGAATGTCAAATTTGACTTGTATCTTAAAGGAGTAGCGCCTCTAGAGTGGCTGTTAGATGAATATGTGTCGCCAGTGGGTAGCTACCGAAGCATCTGGGTGAAGTTATCCATCATCGCGTTCCTTTGTCCCCTGAGGGCTTCTTCGAGCAATATTTTGAAGGGATCTCCTCCTCCCTCGTCTTTATTTTCTTCCTCCATGGGATGCCATCAGGTTTTTCCAGGCTGGTCTTGCAAAGGTTTGACCAATTCGAGCCCTTTCTCCTTATACCTTGACCTCGTTGGGGACATGCAAAGAAAAATAGAGAAAGAGTAGACAACTTTGATACCACTAATATGGAATTATGTAGGAACGCAATAGAATTGAAATATAAACATAAACATAGAGATGCGACAGAAATAATACTTCATTTCATTAATACCAAAAAACCGAAATATGCTTACATACAAAATGGAAATAAAATAGCTCAGGCGATGGTAGCTTATCTATGAGAAGATGTGTAGAGTCTAAATGCATATGAACTATGTTACAATGATTCTCAAAGGCCTATTTATTATTGAGAAAAAATGGAAAACCCTAAACATCCAAAAACCTAACCCTAGGAGATGAAGCGCCAAAATTGTTGGCCTCGTTGGGGTAAATTGGTAAATCAAGTTCCTAGGGTTGTAACTTTGGCATACGATCTTTGTTTCATGTGCATGATACCTCGTTAGAAATATCTATCCAAGGAATACAACTTTCTACTGAATAATGTTTCCTATTTTTCAAAAAAAAATGTTGTGTAGGGCCTCAAAAAAGCCCCGGAAGTTTAAGACCCAAAAAACTGCCAAAAATAGTAAATTATGCTACAATTACAGGAAATAAAAGAAATAATGGTACAATGGTGGGTGTCCAAGTGGAATATGAAGGTGGCCATCAATATCTACCTAGATCATCCTATCAACAAGAAATCGTTCTAGAATAAATTGTTCTACCCAAGCTAAAACTCTATCCTCGTAAATTGAATGATAAACTTGAAAACCCTTAGCATTTCTCCATAGTATGCATTCATTCGTTCTTAACCATAAATATAGCACAAGAGAGACGAGATTTTTCCTTCTTGCAGAGGAATTTTCCAGATAATATTCTTCAAGGCAGTCAGCAACCCTATCACGGTACTCAAAATGACCAACTTGAAAACCCTGAGAATTTATCACGAAAGAGCATTTATCGGAAACCCTAATTTGAGCATGTTCATGGATTTTGTTAAGGATGTGAGGACCTAACATAACCATCAGCGAGAACCGAAGTGCCTCACGATCTTGACAAAAACTTGAACCATCGAATGGTAAATCATTGAATATTGGTGGTTTTGTAATATCAACGGATGAATGTACGTAGTCATCATGAGTTGTGAGAACAAAATCATTACTGAATATGTCACTAGTTTGACTAGATGTTCGAATATTGATAGATTGGTTGTTCAAAAGAGCAGATCCTTCTAGTTTCCGAGATGGATATGAATCAATCAGATCAATTTCATGAAAGAGAGGAATCATAATATTTGTTCCCTTGCATACAGTGGACTGTAAGACACCACCAACTTACACTTGATCACAATCTACACTAGCTAGGAAAGAATAAAAAAGGTTTGAAACAATGGCCAGTGTATACTCTTCAACGAAAAAATTAGAGTGGTGCATATCAAAATTTTTCAAAAATGAGCCTTCACTGGGTGAGATGGCGTTGAGAGGGGAATCATGGGAAACCCTAATTTGACCTAGTTTAGGGATCTCGTCAGGATCGTGAGAACCTGACATAACAATTAGCAGAAGTTGAAGTGCCTCAACTTCTTGATAATTCCCTAAACTTTTAGAAGATTTATTATCAAATTTTGGTGGCTTAGTGAGATCAACAAGTGTATATGAACAAAGATCATGAGGGGTATCAATGAATATGTTGTCAATAAGATGATAATTGCTAAAGCCACTAATTTTACCAAATTTTGTATCCTACACATGAGACTCTTCAAGGATCACGAATGAAGATGAAATGACCAAAGGAATTTCTTGAAATTTTCAATATGTAGAATCTTCCTCTTCATCACCTAAATTGTTTATGAGAGAAATTTCGTTAGGTAATGAAACTAAAGGAGGATGTGGAATTTAACAGGAAATAATTTCCTCCTTAGAGGCTTGAAACTTTTCCTGACTTGCAGAAGTTGGAAAGACCAAATTAGGGATAATATTTGGTTGATATATAGCTTACATATTATCATAACTACCACCAAAATTAGGGTTCATTTAAGATTCAAAATTTTGTAAAGCAATACAAACCAATTGCCAGAATTTTTCACCCAGGTACATCCAATCCATGTATCTTTCAAGAAATTTATAACAAAGATGAAAAAACCTATCATCAAAATAATATAATGATTCTTAGGGTTTTATTCTAAGTTTATTTATCCTTTTAAACACGTCTTTATAATCGTATTTTCAAACACTTGACGGATCTCCTTGATGAGTTGCTCGAATTAATGGATAAAAGTGATTTGTAATGTGTGGCACCATTGCTTGACATGACGTTCAAGAATGAGGGTGAACAGTTTGACAATAAAATATTTACAATGTATTCCATTATAATGAAAAAAATGGATAAATTAACACATATGTCCTAATATAATTGTTTGACCCTCTCCATCAATATCTAATTTCGACAAGTGATGAACTATTTTTGCGGGCACTGAAAGATTAAGACTTCTAGAAAAACAACTCAAAATAGAGATTTGGGAAGGATCCATTTCAAGATATGATATTAAAATAAAGGCTCCATGGTATCATCTTGTCATATGGCCCTCCTTCTAGCACCAAATTTTTTTGACGTGCCATAATGTACCACCAATAGCTAGGGGCTCTCCCCGGTGTGAAGTCCCAATTAGACCTCACATCGTTTGAGATAAGAGCCCCATTCGGTATGTAGTCTGAGCTACCATCATGTTGGTTTCACTCTTGGTTTTCAAATGAGGAGATGTTAGGACGAATTCAAGAATGAAATGCCCAAAGAATGGGGATGAGATCAACTCAATATTGATAACCTGCAGAACATGATACGAGAATGTAACAACAAAACAATAATAAGAAGCATGCCACAAGATGGGTTAGTGAGCTAAAACCATCTTAGACATACATGAACAAGAACATTTCAGATGTTAATTGCAAATAAGTTCATGATAAGGTATCAACATGGCATGCAATAAGAAAGCAAGGACTCAAAGAAAACATGAAAACAGTAAGCCATGAATCAATTCATTAACATATCACCACATGAAAGAACACATGCAAACACGGTGAAAATACAGGATAGCCAATACAACCACCATAAATATGCATGGGAATCAATGCCAAAAGTGAAGAAATTCTTATTATCAATGTTGCAGACTCAAGTACATATTCAACAAGTCCATCAAGGCCCAATAGTGGAACCTGGGTTGTTCATACTATCATCCAAATCAAAACCCTATCCTCACCACAACTCACCCTACTAGCTGCCAAGAGTTGAGTGCCTCTAGCTCTTCAAGCACAAATCAACTCTACTCCCAGCTCAAGTGCTAAATTCCCCTAAAAAATGATGCATGAGGGTATATTTATAGAGGTGAGGAGGGTCAATTTTCACCTTCTCCCTTGGTATTTAATTTACCCTCATGGCCCCTAAACTTCCTTTTGGTTCTCTAATATCTAATGGATATTACATTACCAAATCAATTTTAGCACAATTGTTGGCATTATGATGAGAAATATGTACATTATGGCAAAAGAGGAGTTATGAGAAGAATACAAAGGGTTCTTGGAAACCCTAGATTACTCATTGCTAATTTTATTGTCAAGTCACGAGACAAGGCTATTTTTCTGCTACTCTGCCTCATTTGCATCCAACCAACCTTTTGAAGTTGTGCCTTTAGTATTGCTAACTTGTTCTAGAACCCTATGTGGAACCGAATTTTTGTCTGGTCGAAGCCATAGTTGCGCAGCCTTTGCAATAAAACTTAGTTGTGCATCATTTGTAAGAAACCCTAACTTCGCCTACATAGGTAAACATTATCTTTCCTACCTGCAAGAAAATTACAATGGTTACACACGTTTGCATTCAAAGAAAATCATCAGGAATGTGATATAATCATGAAAAGTAAACACCAAATTTTGACCCTTGTGTATTCCTTTTTTGTAGTGCAATATCATCAAGGTATGTGTGATATAATCCAAGAAGTGATCCATGAACCAGTGTTTTATGAAAAAAACATAGGGCTTTGCCATCGTCCATAGACCTTGTAGCGACATGAGGCATGTAGTTTCACTAGTTTTGGGATGCAAGATGCCAACTTCTTTGAATCTACTTTCAGATAACCATATTACTTATTAGGAAGATAATATTTCTTCTCTTCATCGTCGCCCTTATGAAACCCTACCATTTTTTTAAGAGCCATAGAAGATGTTCACTCAGTTATCTACATATTTATTAGTAGAGATCACATTATGTTTTAAACTATCATTAGATATGGGAAGGATGGACTGCATAAATTTGAGGATTAGGGGATTCTTCAACGATTGACTTGTTACGTGAAGTAACCCAAGCTATTATTTCTTGACTACAAAATATTTAAGGACTATTAAATACATTTACATCATACTTCTCAATATTAACATTACACTTGCTAGCATCTTCTATTTCTATTGTCTGAGGTGTCTAGATATAATTTATGTTCTCATTATGAAAAAATTCCTTTTGAGGAACTATTTGGGTTTGTTTTGATAGAAATTATAGTGAATTTTCCTATAACTTTCTGCATTTTTATGCACAATTATTATGCTCTTGGACATATATGGCGCGACACAAACTAAATGTAGCTCTAATGAAAATTGGAAGGCGACTTTGAGAATTCATTTGGCTTGCATTTATGGTTGCTAGAGAAATCATAGAGCTCCCTGTACTAGAATATACGAAAGAGTTTGACACCATCAACGTTCAAGTTTCCACACCTCAAATTGACCAACCAAAAATTCAAGGACCATGCCATAATAGAAGCGGGGATATTAAAGCTTGGAAAGCTCATATTGTCCTAGATTTGTGTAGAGTAATTTCGAACCTCTAGAATTTACATATATTGATATCCTAAATACTAAACATCAGCTACAATCTTATGCTTTTGTGGCTTCTATGCAATCCAACATACCCATTACATGTCAACCCTGTTGTTGTTACCAATTTCTTTATGTACAATATGATACCATTTCTAATGCATGTACTCAATGTTCATGTCTAAATTGACCAAGCTATAGGCACCTTGAAATATTTTAAGTTTCTTTTAGAGTCCATATTTTTTTTCAATTATGGATTATTTGGAAGATTTGCTTAAGAAGTCAAGAGTTTCCAGCCTTTTTGAACGCACCAAACACAGGTCTCACCAACACCAATTTAGGGTTGAGATGCTTGTATTGAGATTTCCAATTTATGGGTGAATATTAGACATGTGATTCTTGTTCTGCAAGCTTCTTCCTTCCTTCCATTTTTTAAAAATTCAGCGCCAAAATTGACTAAAATTTGACTCGAGACATGAATAAGAGTAATGGGTTTCAATCCTCTTCCTTAGGCCTAGTTGCAATTTAAACTCCAGAGCAGGTCATATTCCTCATTTGAAGGGTCCCTGGGGGCTAGCATTGTGAACTAAGACCTATGGGATAAATAAAATAACCTAGTTGCACTTATCTACGGCCAGGAAAGTCACATTGTCCATTCGTAGTGATGTTAAGGTCTAGATCCATGATTATATACTAAAAGGGATGATGAGAATAGGAATAGTCGTAATAGTGAAGGTCACACTTTAGTTCAATAGTGGAGTTCACATTTTACAGCAGCAATGCCACTGGGGATTGACATTGTGACTTGCGATATCACGGGATAAGAGAAAATATTTAGTCATGATCTTGACCAACAATGCAATTTGTACTTCAATTCAACAGTGCCATTGGGGTTACGCTTGCAATTGACGAGTTAGAGGGATGGAAAACAAAGTCTAGTTGATTGGCGACCTCTAGTATCCAAGTCAAAACCCAAGTTTAGGTCACAGTATTTAAGTCCTATATCATGTCGCAGTAATCGATAAGAGTGGCATGGTTTCTATATGGGATTTGCGATCGAGGAGTAATTATCCAAGTATTCAAGTCGAATTTTCAGGTGTGATCCAATTCAAGTGACAATTTGGAGGTGTGACCTATTTCAAATCGAAATTTGGAGGTGCGACCCAATTCAAGTCACAATTTGGAAGTGTGACTGTTCAAGTTAAATTTCCAGGATTTTTGTGAACCCAAATCAACTGATCATCCCATAGAAACATATGTTGCTCTCTCATCAACATAATTAATCTCTTGTACTTGGACATACAATCGCCTCATATGTGGTTCCATGCCTTTGGAAAGTCAATTTTCACACTAATGTTCTTGTGGAAGTTATCTCACCTAAATGAAAATTGGTGGTTGTCATCACAATGTTGATGAAAGTGTGATTTCTACACAATGCCCAATGTACTCCCCCTTTGCAATCACATTGTGTTGATTGTTTCTTTTGTTTCAATGCATTTGTTACTAGCATAGGTTCATGGTGTGAATCTTTACATCTGTGATCTATGACAAGTGCACCTTCATGTGGAATGCCAACTATAACTCTATGTGGACGGCTCAAAAATCTACTATCCTTCAGGTTTTCATCGCCATCAAAATGATAATGCATGTTCATTTGTTGTTGTGGAAATCCGTCGAATTTTTTAATATGTTCCATGAGTCAAATTATTTCGAGAGGCACCGTATACTCGAGAGTAGTAAAACTCGTGTTTTAAAGAAAAAGTTAGAATTTATTGCATAAAAACGATAATTCAAAGAAAAGGGTAGCTTGGATAGGCTTCAAAATTATAGAATTCAATCTCATGTATAACAAGTTAAAAATGAAATAAAAGTTAGAAAGAAATGCATGTTTTCTCTTTTTTAGAAAGATGGATTTGGATGGTCTTCAAAATTATTGAATTTAATAAACCTTATACACCAACTGTCTATAGGGATGTTGTAAGTATGTGCTTAAATGGGTAATATTTAACATATAATTCTCCTTAGCACAAAAAGAAGTGTATAATGTGTATTTGATAATGAAATTCTACCCATAACACATACGACCTTCTTTGAGAGTTTAAACCTTATAATATCATTAAAAATTGTGAAATGTAACATCCAAGAGACAACATAAGGTGCTAAGAGTTGCACCATTGTCCAAAAAGTTCAAGTTTGAAACCAATTCGATATATGAGCGTATAAGGTAACACAATGGGATTGATGTGAAATATATTTCCTAATATGATGGTGCAGTTGATATGACGTGACATGTGATGGATTTTTCCTAAAGATTGGAACATTTGAAGAGGTGAAT
This sequence comes from Pinus albicaulis, assembly GCA_034641835.2. Classification (NCBI taxonomy): domain Eukaryota; kingdom Viridiplantae; phylum Streptophyta; class Pinopsida; order Pinales; family Pinaceae; genus Pinus; species Pinus albicaulis. The sequence continues at coordinate 181,973,102 of CM076584.1, forward strand.
TTGAGTTATGAGGATCAAGTCACCAGGGTTTAGTCCTTCATTCCTAATTGTGATATTATAGGATATCACAATGAATAAAAGTGAATATGAATAATATGAAACATGAAGGCGTGAGTATCAAGAGGGTTTGATGATGACTTGGTCATTGGAAAATTCAACTAATTCAAAACAAAAGCATAACCCTTAAGACCTTATACAAGCATAGGGGGACCATAAATTTAGATATATATGCTAAAATTTGGGTGTTATTGTAGAAACTACAACATGTTCTTAATCTAAAGAAGATTTGATATTATCTTGAGGTGCTTGTTTTCCTTCCTCCACAATGGTTAAGGCCCCATGATCCCTCCTTAACACACAAAACCTCATAATAACATCCATATCCAAATTTGATTTCAACTTGAAAGGGTTTGTGTTTTGGTTTGTAGGTATTTCTCATGTTGATCAAGCTAAAGAAGCTACATTTAGGGTGTAAGGACCAAGCATTTTTATCCCCTAACCATGATGCTTGTGTTCAAGAAGGTTCATTTGTGGATTAAACCCCTTGCTCCACACTAACCTTTTTTAGGTCTCAAAACCCTTTTATTTTTACAAAGAGGAATGTAAGCATGCTTTCAAAAATGTGTGCATGCTTATAAGCATACACATGCTTTTATAGCATAGTACATGGAGGGGAAGATTAAAACATGTATAAAGTTTCAATGAAGGATGAAACAATGCAAATAGGAACACATGTGTGTTCCTAAAATTTTCAACAACTATACATTCTCGTTTCAATGATTATATGAAGCACCTTCTTGATAATAAGTCTATTCATATAAAATATGCATTTGGAATATAACATGGATAATGCATTTTTTTGTTTGTTGAAAAAGAAAAACAAAGAGATATCTATAGTGAATAAATCTCACAGTGAGGATCTTATTCTCACCTAATATTTCAAATATTATATATCATAACCTTTATTTTTTAAACAATACAATTTAATTTTAATAAAATTGCTAGATTCCACTATTCCCTTCAATATATTAAATCTATAACTTAATTATAAGTAGAAAAAATTACTAGGAGAAATTCATTTCCAAATCTACATTTCCACTTTCAATATCTCCAAATTCAACTATGGTATATCTAGAATCACCATGTCATATACCCATCAACTCTCCTTTTCTTCTCTCTTCCTTAGGCACCTTATACTCAATATCACAATTCCTCCACAAGTCCTTCAAAGAATTGCAATGTTTTGGCCAAATCATCCTATGAGAATATTTGATCTGATGATAAAAAATGGGCTAAAAAATGAAAGTTCTTGGAATCTCCCAAAACTGGCGCCATATCATAGTGTTCATCGTCTTGATTCCAACGTCGCTTGAATCACCTCAATTTGATGTCGTATGAGGAAGTTATGATGTTATGGAGTTTTGGCCAAACCGTTAAAAAGTCAAACAACATGGTTGGCTAGGTTGTTGACTGGGAAAACTGTACAATTGATGCCATGTTGACTAGGCATACAGTAGATAGGAGGACCAATATCGGCTCGAAACATGGCAACTCTGTACTGAGGTAGGTGGCGTGATTTTATTCATTGGTTTGGTTTGAAGTGGTCCAACCACGAGGCACCATGTAGCCCAATGATATGGTGCCATGTGGAAATCTGTTATTAGCCAAAATAAATTATTAAAGAGTTGACGAGCCTCAGTGGGGTTTTACCCCTAGACCTCCTGCATCACAACTCCACATCCTACCACCACACCACACGATGAATCTTAATATGTATATGGCCCTGGTACTATTTGAGCTATAGTTTTCGACGCATTGGGTGAAGGGGAGTGGCACATGGCTCCAACCCAGATCATATGACATGGGCGTGACCACTGGAATAGGCTCAACACAAAGGTGCAGAGGTTAACACCTGGCCGTGGTCTTATCACAACCCATGTGACCAAGCAAAGGAGCCACAATTGAGGGTGTGTGCGGATAAGCCCTAGCCCTTGGTTCTTGGTGGCAGTTGTGACCACAGGCGAGGGTTAAGCCATTGGGGATGAGAAGTTATCCCCAGACCCCGGCCATACTGCACCATGAGACCATAACCTACCGGAGCAAGAGCTAAGCTGACAGGGGCAAGCAGTTAGTCCTAGCTCCTAGCCAAATGACTGTTAATATGACCTGGTTCCAATGCTAAGGGTTATCGGTGCTTTTAACTAGGCAACAATTTGTTCCTTTTTTGGCAGGAATTATGTTTACGCCAAGAAAAAATGTCACTCGATGGTTATAAGAAAGGTGGAATTCGGTTCCCAGATAGCCAATTTTTCCATTTTGCAGGATAGTTAGCTGGAAAAACTTCTAGGAGGCATAACTTGGTGTATTTTTAGTCTTTTGGAGCTCAAGAAGAGCTTATATAGGGGGTTTTGAGTATTATGATCTCAATAGAAGCATTACATTTCTGATTTGAGTAATATATGATGAAATTTTTGTAAATTCAATTCCTTTAGTGTTAGAGCCAGAGAGACTTTTGAGGCCAAATGGAGGCATATTTGAGCATGGAAAAAACCTAGATAGAGGTTTTCCAACCTTTCAGTTACATATGAAATAGCTATTACTTCAATAGAGTAGCTATTTTCAGTATTTTCTTAGTTTGCTTATGGGAAAAGTCATTTTCAACGCTTCATTTTGAAGTAGTTGTATGTTTATGCTTTTTTATTTTAGGTGGAGCACAAGGACCTATTGTGAGAGAGTCCTATTTATATTGACATAATCATGAATTGTTGTAGGGATTCATCGTTTTGAGAGAGAATTCTCTGTAGAAGAATGTTTCTTTGTAGGAGAAACAATGCCACTCCAGAGTCAATAGTTTGTAATGTGCTCATTTTTTGTTGAGATCAATAAAGCGGCCTAGCTATTGGAGCAAATCTCGGAGATGTAGTCCAGGAGGGGTGAAATTATTTACCACTTGTTAGTTTATTCTATACATGTTTATCATATTGAGTTGCATATGAAATTGTTTCACTTTTAAGTTCATGTGAAAACTTAACCACACATCTTTGAAGAGGTTTCAAAAATAATTTTACCTTTAAAGACCCAAGTTGATTAGATTTGAAAAATGTCGGAGGGCAATCTAAGTTTCATTTTCAGATCAAGTGGTATCATAGCAGGTTCTGACTACATTTCAAGTATGGGTGAAAGTTTGCAGCATGCAAGGCTCCTAGAACCAAAGGAGATGAATTATTTTCTCCAAGTGGAGAACATGGAATTGAGAAGATTGCTTGAAGTAGTAGAGGATGAAAAGAAGAAATTTTGCCTTATGTTGCAGAATGTCCTTGAACAACGATTTGGGGAATGTTCGGCTATAGAAGCTTACCCCAAGGCTCAACAAGTTTTTGGTCATGGAATGACTGAGGATTGTACTCTTTTTTCTATATGAATAACACATCTTACATGTTAAATCACAAGAGTTGTTTGGTTTTCATGTTAAAAAGAGAAGGAGGATATGGTTGAGATTCAAGAAGAGGACTAATATTCACAAGAAAAAAAGGAGGTAAAAGATACTTCTTGTTCATTTCATTCTCTAAACAATGAACATTCTAAGTTTTGCATCATTTGAGAAACATACCAAGGGTATTGGTATGAAATTGTTGACCAAAATGGGGTACAAAGGTAAGGGCCTTGGAATACATATCCATGGAATTATTAATCCTATAGAGGTGAGAGAAAAACCTTAGCATGAAGGATTAGGCTATGTTAAAGAAGAAGTTGAAGAATGGTCCAAATATGCAAGGTTAAAGAGTTATTTAAGTGTGAAATTTGTGAAGAAATAACTCTTGCAAGTTGAAGGAGAATCATGTCATGATGATGATATTGAAGGAAAGACATATCCAAAGAGAGATGTGTACTTCAAAGGAATAACTAAGTCAAATTTTCCTCGACAAACAATTTCTCCTCACCATACTCATAAGCCAAAGGACAACCATAAGAGGTTTAAGTGTCCTCATTATTCAAATGCTTTCTATGATTATAAACAACATGATGATTTGAATAACATGTTGTGATTTTTTTTTTCCTTGCAATTTTTGTCATGAACCTAACCATTGTGTAGCTAAGTGACACAAAAGTAAAGTGTTAATCAAGAGAATGAATATGTCGATTGGAAGTGAGACCAAGAAGGAAAATTATTATCCAAGTTCAACGACCTTTTTTCCAAGAAATGCTCACAAAATTTTTTGTACTCATTGTAATATGAGTGGGAATTGGATTGAAAAGTGTTGGAAATTGCATCCACATCTTCATCCAAAGAAGGACAAACACGTAATGGAATCACCTAAGAATGAGAAGGTAGAGGAATGTGCAAGGCACACCATAACCATTCCAGAAGCAGTTCCAGAAGGAAGTGAACTGCAGAAAGAAAATTCCCTAGAATAGTTGGGTAAGAAATGGTTGGACTATTTGTCTAATTAAAGACTGAATTTATTTTGTATTTCATATGTTGGATGTAACCATAGTTGGGTATTTTGTAAAAGTGATGTTTGTAAATAAATCAATTATGTGCAACAATGTTTTCTAGGGCATTGTTATGTTATGTTCGCTTATTGATGAGTCAATTTTTATGGAATTCAAAGAGTCGAATTTATTCCATATTGTAAGATGCATTTCCTTCATGGACATTGTATTAAGCATACTATACAAGTATACACGTATTTCCATGTGAAGCTTGTTTGTGTTATTTTTCAAAGTCTTTTTGGATTTGATATTTGGTAAAGATTTTGCAGAAGATGGCCATAGAAATGTAGACAAATCCAAGCATTTTATTAAACAAATGAAACCATTGTATCTAAGAGTACAAGTGAAACTTGAGGCCAACAAAGCAACATATAAATCAATGCATGGCAAGCATTGAGTTTCTTATAATTTCAATGTGGAAGATTAAGTTTGGTTTCAACAAGGAAAGACTTAAAGGTGAAGATTGTATGAGCCACCAAAGAAATATGGTCATGAAGAGAATGTTTAGATTCTATTATCACCCAAAATAATGAAGCATCATTTGACAAGGTTGAATAAGTTCATGTGTAAATGGTAGGGTCATAGAATTCAATTTTCATTACTTGGTCCCATCATTCATCATTCTCCAATTCATTTCATTTTCCAAAGTTTTTTGTACTGAAAGTGCCAAATTAGCCAAGAAACCACAGTTTCGCAGTGCATTACACTGTAAAAAGTGACTTTTTGCTACAAAACTGGCTAATAGTTTCGTAGCAAATATGAAGCAAAACTCTGTTTTCTGACTTTGAGAAGTCAACTTCAAAGGCGGTTTCTGAGCAACTGAAAATGAATTTTGGAAATCTGAAAGAGGTTTTTCTTCATAACATACCTAACTACACAAAATTCTCTTAGTTTCTTCAAATTAATTAGGAGGTGGTAGAAATTGATAAATTAAAATGCGCTACGAAACTGCTGTTACAAAACTGTCCTGTACATGACTGTTTAGCAGTCAACTTCAAGTTCAATTTATGGCCAAATTAAAAAGTGTTTTGGAATTCTTAAAGAGGTTTATCTTCATCATAGCCCTAGATACAAAACCATCTCTCAATTTTTTCACAGGTGTTATCCAAGGATTTGATTGAAGCCCTATTTTCAGAAACAGAGTTTTCTTGTTTTACACATGTTTTGAAAATGCAGTTTTTGGATAGCAAGAGATGTGTTTCAAAAAAAGAAGAGAGATTTTTATTCAAGAAATAATGGCCTACAAAAACCTCCTTCAGTTTCTCAAACTACAATATGGATTAGGATATATAGGCTTTGTTCCAAGACCTATTTTTCAGGAAAAAAACAGGAAAAATCTGTAAGGATGTCTTAAATAATGAAGAAGAAATGCCTCAAGGAAACTAAAATGAAGTTGGTTTATGGTTTGTATGGTTTGTAGACGATGAAGAAAGGTTATATTCTAAGTTTTTGAGCAACTACAATTTTCATTTGACAAATTTATGAAAAAATATGTATACTTAGCAGTTTCATAGCGCCTCGAGGCTTAAAAAGCAGAAAAGCGCTACAAAATTGTTGTAGCTGCGTTTTTGCCTCTTTTGATCGATATTAAAGGTGTTAAGGGATGATTTAAGAGCTGAAATTGCTATGAAATATGTTTTTAAGGGTGATAAATATGATGCAAGAGGAAAGAGTCAAATTTTTGGAGGAGAAAGGCTTGTAATGGCAGCGCTACAGAAAGCTCTACGAAACTGCTGTATTTTTGTAGCGCAATAAATTACATCCTTTTGAGGAGGTTTTGGATAGCTGGAGGCTATGAGAGAGTTAAATACCATTTCAAGAAATTATTAAACACTCAAGGACCACAAATTCAAGATCATATGACAGCCAAATTATTCAAAGAAGAAGAAGACCATATACCTAAAAAACAGGGTTTTGTTTCCTAGTTTTGAGGAGGTCAGTTAAGTGGTTACAAAGTGGTGAATCTCATCATCTAAATTCGAACATGTGACAACATACTAGCCAAAGATGTAATTTCTTTAAGTAGATAAGGTTGTTAAAGATAATAATGAAGAGTTTGAGTCCTAGTTGAAATAGTACTGTCAAGTAAGATAGGTGTCTCTTTGTCATAAATTTGATGTTTTATGGTTATGAAAGGTGTCAGTAGGAAAAAATTCAATGTATCTAGCCTAAAGGCAGATCATATGATGATGTAACATGTATATTAAAGGCCATTGGGTCGAATTAGCAAAGGGTTGGAGATTTTTGGCAAAATTGCAGCTTATTGTAAATTCACTGTTTCAACAATATAGAAATAGGGTTACTTGGCCAACTTGAGATTCTGAAGGGGTTTTTAGTGTTTTCCTATTCTATTTGTATTTCTTATATGTCTCATTTGCAGTGGTGTTCATCTATATTACTCAGAATTCATCTATAAGATGCTCTGACTTCCTTTATAAGTGAACTGGCTGTGTAATTTCATGTTTCACGTGTTTTTGTTCTATTACTAAAAACTATAATCTGCCTCAACTTCCATGTCATGTAAACTGAACTAATTACTGAAATTTTGAATCCATAAGCCCAATGGCTACATATTGATATTATTTTCAACCTACAGGTTGGAAAATTTTATCTCACCAGACTATTTTATTGCAAAGATTTTTGGAGTTTCTGATATATATAGTAACAATACCACTTTCCTTCACCTGAGATTCTTATGATATTTCAATGAGTTTATGTCCTATCTTTTGAAATGTTTTTCTTCCCAAGACTTATGCTTATTACTCAGAATTCATGATTGTTCATGCTCTGACTTCCTTTAAGTATTGAGCTATGGTGAATCTCTTTTAATATTTTCCTTTCAATACCTTGATGTCTCATTACTCAGAATTCATGTATCACATGCATCGAATTATTTTGAACCTCAAGTTATTGGGATTTTCCTAAATGTGTTACTCTTTCATTGAAGTATATACAAGCCTCAGCTTCCATAAGGAAATCCTTTGTTATTGAGAGCCCTACCACTGACTCCATAGCCCAATGGTAGCAAGCATTCATCTTTTCAACCTGAACCAAAACACAAATAATAGAGTTAGCCATCTATCTATATATTTATTCCATATCATTAACCCTTGAGAGAGCCCTCTCAGACTGAGGAGGCTAAGCCTCGGTCACAAGATTGGTTTGAAATAGTTACACTGAATTTGTCTGATTAGCAACCAATCAGGTACGATTTTGGTGATAACAGATTCCATCCATTGAAGATTTTGTTCTTTAATATTTAGAAGGAACTACAAAAATCCACAAATTTTGATAGGCGGATAAGGACTTCACGCAAAGGCAATGTGGAGTACCTTGAACGAGGCTCAAAGGTACCAATTCAAATAGAACAAGAACGATTTAAATTTGGAAATTAAAGGATTTGTTTCCTCAGTTATTTGCAGAGTGAAGACAAAATTTTGGAGGTCCAAAAGTTTCTAATGGGAAGGTATGATCTGAAGATAAAAAATAGGCTAAAAAATGAAAGTGTTTGGAATCTCCTGAAACTAGCACCAAATCGTAATGTTCATCATCTTGATTCCAACACTACTTGAATCACCTCAATCCAATGTCGTATGAGGAGGTTATGATGTTCTGAAGTTTTGGCTAAACAAGTAAAAAGCCAAACAACGGGGTTGACTGGGCTACAGACTAGGCAAACCATACAACTATTGTCATGTTGACATCAAAATGATGATTGGGTGTATGGAATACAAGAGGAACAATCCTGGCTCGACACATGGAAACTTCGTACTGAGGTAGGTGGCGTGATTTTATTGGTTGGTTTGGTTCGAAGTGGTCCACCAAGAGGTGCCACGTAGCCCTCTGTTATTGGCCAATTTTTTTTATTAAAGATCTAAAGGGCCTTGGTAGGGTTCAACCCCTAGAACTTCCCCAACACAAGTCTACATCCTACCGCCAAGCCACATGATGAATCTTAATATGTATATGGCCCCAATGTTATTTAAATTTTAGTGGTCAGTGAAGTAGGGGCAGGGCACATGGCCCCAACCTCGGATCATATGACATGGGTGTGACCACCTATGGAGGATCAACACGAAAGTTAACACCTACCCATGGTCATATCGCATCCCACATGACCAAGTGAAGGGTGCAAGTAGATAAGCCCTAGCTCCCGGTTCTTAGTGACATTTGTGACCATAGGCGAGGGTTAAGCTGGTGGGGGTGTCGAGTTAGCCCAGCCCCTGGCCATATTTTGCCACAAGACCAAAACCTACAGGAGTGGGAGCTCAGCTGACGGAGGCAAGCGGTTAGCCCCGAACCCTGAACATATGGCCTTTAATGTGAACCGATTTTAGCGCTAAGGGTTATTGGAACTTTTAACTAGGCCACAATTTATACCTTTTTCGACAGTGATTCCGGTGGTGCTAGGCAGAATTTTCACTCGGCATTTGGAAGAAAAGTGAAATTTGTTGCCCAGATAGCTAGTTTTTCCATTTTGCAGGAAAAACTTCTACGATGAATAACTTGGTGTACTTTCAGTATTTTGGAGCTCAAGAAGGGCCTAGACGAGTTTTTCAGTATTCTAAACTCAATGGAAGCATCATATTTCTGATTTGAGAAATATATGTTGGAATTTTAACAATTTCAAGTCCTTTAGTGCTAGAGATAGATAGATTTTTCAGGCTATATGGAGGCATATTTGAGCATGGAAAAAGACTAGATAGAGGTTTTCCAACCTTCCAGTTACATCTGTAGCAGCTATTACTTTAGTAGATCAAATATTTTCAGTATTTTCTGAGTGTTCTTATGGGAAAATCCATTTTCAACACTTCATTGTGAATTATTTGTATGTTTATGATTTTTTATTTCAGGTGGAGTACAAGGACCTACTGTGAGAGAGTCCTTTTTATGTTGACATAATCATGGCTTGTTGTAGGGAGTCATATTTTTTAGTGAGAATTATTTGTAGAAGAATGTTTCTTTGTAGGAGAAATAATGTCACTCCATATTCAACAATCTTAATGTGCTCATTTGTTGCTGAGATCAATAAAGTGGCCTAAAAATTGGAGTAGGGCCTGGATACGTAGCCCAAGAGGGGTGAACCCCATTATCACTTGCTGGTTTCTTCTCTACATGTTTATCATATGGAGTTTCATATGAATTTTTTTCACTTTTAAGTTCATGTGAAAACTTTACCACTCATTATGAAGAGGTTGCAAAACTAATTTTACCTTTAGATACCCAAGTTTATCAGAATTTCAAAGTGCCAAAGGCAGATCGAAGTTTCATTTTCAGATCAATATTACATATTTAACTATTGAGTGTTGTTCATGGAACCTCATGCTCACCATGGTTGACTCCTTCTTCTCCTCCTTTATCTTAAGCTTCAAAAAAATTCAAGAAAAACATTACGCACTTCCTCATTGTTGAGATTTTGTGGTGTTGGGGTAGCATCAGATGTGCTCTATCTCCCATAATTTTTGGAGGGACTAGAGTACATAAGATCTCCAAGACCCAGAAAGCGTTTGAAGAAATTCCATCAAGTTTAAGAGATATTTAATTAATTAATTTTTTTAAGTAAGGACCCTAAGTCTAACTTAAGAAAATTATAAGATTAAAGTTAATTAAATTAAACATGTGATGAGAATGACTTAAGTGACGCGGATCAAGCATCTTCTAATATTAGTCGTCAATTAGAGATTAGATCATGACCATTGATGTTTCAACGAGAAAAGTGTAAGAAGAGGGCTTGGGATCAGTTGGAGAATACACACACTAGCAGAGCACTAAAGCTAAGCTGAGATTCTAGGGCGTGGTTTGCTAAGAATTTCAGAAGTGTTTCAGCAGCAGTGAGGGGTAGTATTGGAAAGGGGAATGGTATAGTCCTAGGCCAAGAGTACAACGAGGGCAGAGGAGGAGAAATCCAGAGCAACATAGAGGTAGCAGCTATGCAAGCCAGCCAAGAGCCCAACAGGGGCTAGGCAAAGACAGTAGGAGGCCAAGAGGGTTGACGCATGAGCAACATAACCCCTTCTAGGGTGACACAGGCCCTTCCTAAGCAGCACATAGGCTGACCCAGGCCAGTCAGGCTGACATAGAGGGCTTCAGAGTAGCGCTGGGGTTTCCAGAGGCCGGAAAGGGGTTGAGTTCTGTAAATCTCATTTGAGGGTGTGAACCAGTCAGATTTATTTGTCTCTGGGATAGAGGTATTGTTGCCAGTTTTATTTCTTTGCCAGGTTAACTAGTTTGGTGCCCATATTTGTTGTACTTAGAATCTGCATAATAATAAAAACCCTCCAGAAGCTAGCATCACTGGTTTTCCCGCATTGGGTTTTTTCCAGGGACATTTGCCTAGAAAATCCTTGTGTGTCACTTTGTCTTTGAGCATGTTATTTAGTATTTGATCTGTATGTGTAGGTTGTTAACTGTATTTACTTCGATGTTAATGTTGAATTTTAAGATTAATAACTTATGTAGAGGAGAAGTAAATCGAGATTTAACAGTAGGGTTTTTGTTTATTAAATTCAGAAATTCTCACATGGTATCAGAGTGATTGTAGATCGAACTGGATCTCCAGCAAGACGGCTGAATAAATTTTTGTTGCAGAAAGCAGCAGAGAAAGCAGTAGTAGTGGGAGGGAAACATGAGAGGGTAGCTCAAAACCAGAAGGACGTAGAGGCAGCAAGAGCCATGCATGGGCTGACGCAGTCCCAGGTGGGTGACACAGAGACAACACCAAGACTTCCAGAGGGACACAAGACCATCCTACGCTGGGCTGAGCCAGTCTTCTCACACATAGGTCAGCCAGGGTGACACAATCTAGATTTTTATTGTTGTGCAGAGTGTCGTGAACCGAAAATCGAGCTGTAGATATTTAGTAGTTGCTGGTAGGGTGAAGATTTTGCCGGTACAGAATTAAGCCTAAGCTAAGTTGACAAAGAGAGGGAGGAGAACATCTTCTCAGTAGATTTCATCGCCAAAGAAATCTGAAGATCGATCGTAGGGTGATGGAAGAGAGATGATTCTTTTTTCTGGAAAATTTCCAAGGAGGAAATCAATTTTCAAAGGGATCAAAGGGCTCATTTCTCGCCAAGGACCCTAGATCCGAGTCTCTAGTAGATAGAGGAGGATTTGTTCCGATAAATTTATGAGCATATGGTGCCACACGAACTACGTGATCAAGTTATATTGGATGGCCTGCCCAACTTTTCTATCTGGAAGGCCAGAATCCTGGTAGTCCTGGAGGCATACAACTTGATGGAGCATGCATAGAAATTCTTGGCTACACCGACTGATGTGAAACTCCTAGAAGAGCATAATGAGGTAGCGACACATGCCAAGCGCTTCATCATGGAAGGGGTCAAAGATCATGTGGTACCACACATAGCCGAGAAGACGATGACTCATGAGATGTGGGAAGCTTTAACCACATTGTATCAAGGGAATTTAATCCAGAGGAAGATGCTTATGGAGAACCAGGTGAGGTTATTTATGATGTCCAAGGGAGAGGAAATCTATCCTTTCCTATTCAGACTATAGTCGATCCAGGATCTATTGACTGGCATGGGGTTCAAGGTAGATGATGATGTTATGGTGAGGACTGCTCTCAATGCAGTCACAGAGGACTGGGAAAAAATTTTCCAAAGTCTTTTGGGCAGAGTGGACCTTCCTAACTAGGAAAATATGTGGGCTATCCTGCGATAAGAGGAGATCTACCGAATGACTGAGAGGAAATACAATACTAGTTCGAGCAAGATGAGGGAGGAGGAAGAGGAAGATTCAGCCCTGACATCAAAGAAGCAACAAGGGAAAAAGAAGATTGATCTGTCAAAGATCAAATGTTTCCAATGTGGCGAACTTGGACACTTCGCCAGCAATTGTCCTCAAAGGAAGAAAAAACAAGGAAGATTCTAGTTCCAAGGCTACTATAGTAGACGATGGCTCCGACGATGATGTAGCCATGAGCGCTCATGAACCACGAAATTGGGGCGATATTAATCTGTAGAGAAACTATAGAGTGATGGCATGATCCTTGAGTAGCCCAACTCTTAGATCACATACGAGCTGCCAGAGCCTTAGGACGATATTAGGACAAGTGGAGTAGTGGGTGCAGAAGATTACGGATGAAGGAGAGGCATAGGTTGACATGCTGGAGAGGGAGAATCGCAGTGCACATGCAACAATAGCATAGAGGCAGTAGCGCATAGGTAGTGCAGAGGAGGCTTGCTTACGAAATGAAGTGTTGTAGCATCGCAGAGGCTTCATGAGGACATCGTAGTGTAGATGCAACAACAACGTAGAGGGAAACAATGCAAAGGAGGTCTGCTTACGCAATGCAGAGCTGCAGTAGCCTCCAGAGGACAACACAGATCAATAGCCTATGGAGCTTCAGTGATGAGATGTAGCCCAACTGACTTGTCTGCAAAATATTGGGTGATGGTCCTTTAGTTGCTTACTCTCAGCAACTGAGTTGCAGTGCAGCAGTTGGTAGCACGATGAAGCAATTTGAGAGGGAACTACAGTATGGATGTAGTAGTGATGGTGGCAGAGTCATGGGAATAAGTACAAAGAGCAGCAACAACGCAGTGATGTAGGGTAGTATGCCTAGCGTCAGTGCAGAGACTGACACCAGATATCAGAGCATAACTTCCGGGTGAAGTGTTTTGCTAGAGCACATTCCTTGTTAAGAGGGAGTTTAGAGATTTTGGGGTGTTGGGTAGCATCGGATGTGCTCTAGCTACCAAAATTTGTGGAGGGACTAGAGTACATAAGATCTCCAATACCCATAAAGCGTTTGAAGAAATTTCATCAGGTTTAAGAGATATTTAATTAATTAATATTTTTAATTAAGGACCCTAAGTCTAACTTAGGAAAATTAAAAGATTAAAGTTAATTAAATTAAACATGTGATGAGAATGACTTAAGTGACGCGGATCAAGCATCTTCTAATCTCAGTCGTCGATCATAGATTAGATCATGATCTTTGATGTTTCAACGAAAAAATTATAAGAAGAGGGCTTGGGGTTAGTTGGATAACACACATTAGCAAAGGATTGAAGCTAAGCTGAGATTCTCAGACATGGTTTTCTAAGAATTTTAGAAGTGTTTCAGCTGCAACGAGGAGCAGTATTGGCAAGGGGGATGGTCTATTCCTAGGCCAAGATTACAATGAGGGCAGAGGAGGAGAAATTCAGAGCAGCGCAAAGGCAGTAGATATGTAGGCCATCCAAGAGCCCATCAGGGGCAGTGCAGAGGCAACATGAGACTAGGAGGGTTGATGCAGGCCCATCTAGGGCAATGCAGGGGCAATGTAACCCCTTCTAGGGTGATGCAGGCCCTTCCTGAGTAGCGAAAAGGGCTTTAGAGCAGTGCTAGGGTTTCCAGAGGCCGGAAAGGGGCTGATTTATGTAAATCTCTTTTGAGGGTGTGAATCAGTCAGATTTTTCTGTCTCCAGGATAGAGGAATTGCTGTCGGTTTTATTTCTCTATTTGGTTAACTATTTTGGTCCCCAAACTTGTTGTACTTAGAATCTGCATAATAATAAAAACCCTCTAGAATCTAGCAACACCAGTTTTCCTGCATTTGGCTTTTCCAGGGACATTTTTCCAGAAAATCCTTGTGTTTCACTTTGTCTTTGAGTATGTTATTTAGTATTTGATCTGTATGTGTAGGCTGTTAAATGTATTTACTTCGATGCTAATGTTGAATTTTCAGATTAATAACTTATGTAAGTAGGAGAAGTAAATTGAGATTTAACAATAGGGTTTCTGTTTAGTAAATTCAAAAAATTTCACATTCATCTTTGAGCTCTTCTAAAATGAAATATTTTTCTCTTGGAAAATAGTTAGATATCATGGCACATTAAAAATAATAGAAAAGAGAGAAACTTGCAACATCATGTACTGTAGTCAATTCATAGTATAACATGTAAAATAATAACATATTAATTGGATAGAATCAATGTATCTTACCAGAAAAGATTTAATTAAAAAATATCGATTTTATTAACAAAGTTAGGGAAATTGTACTCCTAATCCCCTGGAAAAATCAACATTGGGATTCAATCAACATGTGACAATCCCAACCATGTTTTCTCTCATGAAATTCAATGTATATATTTTACAAAAAAAATCAGTCGAGTCAAGGGGCACTGATTCCAGAGCTGAGGGGGTTGCTTTCTTGGGATGGTTAAGCTCCTTGTTGCAGGAAAATATGAACTGGTTATGACAACCATTAAAGGTTGGTTGGTGAAAATTTGATGGCCTTGTGTTTTTAGGATTAATCAAGTTGCTAGAGAATTACATGGATCCATACTATGGAAAACATTAAAAGGCAGGAAGGACAAAGAAATTAATGGGAAAGGGACTATGCTGATAGCGAGGAAAATTAGTGGAAGTTAATCTCCACAAGAGAGAAATAGAGGAGGGGGGGAGGGGGGATTCGAGAAGGATCATTCAGTAACAGAGCAGGAGACAGAATACAAGATAATGAAAAGAAACAATTTCCAAGAGGATGTAAAAAGAAGGAGTCTTGTAGAAAGAGGTGGAATAATAATGATATCAGTCTCGGTTGGCAAGGTTGGAAGGAAGACATCACTCCTATGTGAGGAAAAATGGCCTCTCAATTCCTTGTTTAGCCAGAGGGTGGAGATGGCCTTTATTGGGAGTCCCTTTGTGGATGGGGTTGAGGGTTTTTCCTTGGATCCCCGAAATGAGGAACTCTGGAGCCTTTTAGGAATTCCCAATGTGGGTGGAACCACTATGCTATTGTTTCCAGGGTGGAGAATTGTTTTCTCTAGACACCCTTAACATTATTGGGTGGGGAGGAAATATATGGATTCCCTAAAACTATTGGTTTCTGAGCAACTGGAGGGTGGAGGCAATGAGCCTCTAGATTCCCTGAGCTTTCATTAATTTTTTTTATAGTTGGTGGATGGAAATGGGTGAACCTTTGGAGTTCATGTTCGAACTGGCAGTTGGTGTTTAAATCCTTGATCAAATCCATTCAGTCTCTAGAATTTGGCTTGGGGGTGACTGCTGCAAGTGAGGACTGTTTGCAGTTGTCTATGGTTGGGTGGAGAGTCATAGTCCTTGACTCAATTGCCCTGGAATATTAAAGATATTTTTTCTTATGTACTTGCTTGCATGTTGCATATGTGTAATGAAATGGTATTACTTAGAAAAATACATGATTTCTTGTTGAACTTATAACACTGAATGATGTAATGTGCAAGGTATTTACAAGATAATGAAAGTATGTTGCATTTTTGGTTTGAAATGGTATACTGTGAGAAATGCATGATTGTGTTTTTGATATGATGCACATGAATAACATAAGGTGCAATGTTAAAGGCATTGGAATGGTATGTAAGAATATAAGTTAAACCATACAATAATCGACATATGAACTTCTTTTATTATAATTTAATGGTCACATTGAAGACAACCTGTTTTGACAGGGTCTCTTTTCATATACTAGCTACAAGCCATGTTACAGTTCCTGTGGCATTATGTTGATGTTGTGGATTACCTCCTCTCTTAATTTTAATAACCCGTGACTTTACATAAGAGTCTTATTTAGCATGTTGTGATAAGTTCCCTAGTATATGGACTATATATTAAATTAAACCAAGATTTATTCCATAGGACCTATGCGTCCTCTTGAATATAGCATGACCTCATATGAGGTATTGGTGGGGTTTCCATTCTTGTTTTCACCATAGGGTGCATTGTACTTTGTTTGCATAAATGTTGAACCTTATTATAATGGAAGCCATGTTTGGTGTATTATCTCTGCTCTAAGATGAAGTGATAACCTCTTACTTGAATGGTCATTAATATCCATGATGTCGAGGGAAGGGAATCTCGTCTTGAGGGATGGGTCACACGTCACTGCTAATAGACAAATGCCCTTGAAACCCCTAAATGGAACCGTAGTTTTACTTGCACGGTTATGTTAAATCTTAGGGAGAATCTTGGTGTGTGGCAGGAGAACCATAGGCCCTTAAAGAGTCTAGAAGTTCTTAGCAGTGGGCGGTCGAAAGGTCACCAGTGTTGTCATGCCTAGAATTCCTTGTCATTTAACGGGGAATATTTGAAGGTAGAGAACTTATCCATGGTGCACTTTCCCTGAGGCTGATGCCTATATTCATACCCACAATAGGAACTCCTTTTTCCTTTGAAGAGGGTTGATCTCCTCATGACCTTCATGGCACCTCATAAATCTCGTGGACTCAGGAATAGTAGCTCTAGCTTAAGATCAAGAGGGATGGCACCAGTGAGTGCTTTAGTAAACCATAATTCCCATGATTGAACGTTGGCACAAATCTAGACATTTTTAGAACCATTGCAGCTAATCCATAAGAAATTTAGTGCATGAATGGAGAAGTATGTAGGAAGAGAACAGGTCTTCATGAAAACCACCATATTCAAGAATCGAGTGTATGCTCGTGATCTAGTAAGACCCCCATAAGCGGGTCATGGAAAAGCTCTGTGGTGATTTGCGTTGCAGCGGAGGAAGGTTGAGGTTCCATCTTGTAACCTTACTTGGATAAACCTTATCCAAATAGTCTGATAAAATCCTCAACGTGGAGACTTGGGATTGGTTACTAATGTTATGCATTATCGTAATTGGGTGAATGGCGGGATGACGTGGCCCAGAGGCCACATCCCAGAAGCCTTAATTAGTAGCACATGGGGCATCGGGCCAACTAGGCTCACAACACAAAGGCAGAGAGTGTTCCCATTGGACAGAAATGGATCCCATATGACGACTCATCCCATAGAATTATATCATGTAAGTTTTAAGGGGAAGCTTACTTTGAAGGAGTGGGATGACGTGGAGGCATCACGAAGGAGTGGATCACCTTGACATGTAAGCTTGAAATTTATTCCCAAAAGGAATAAATCATGACACACAAGGAATGGGAAGAATGACATAAGTTGGGTCATGGCAGTTGATACGTGATCCCAAGAGTTTTGCTTTTGGCTGAGGGGTGGACCCACTTGACAAGTCAGCTCAACGAATTCCCCTAGAACATTTATGAGAGCATTCTAGAAGGGAATCGGGGTGATTTGGCATGAGATATAATGAAACTACAACATCGTGGACCAACTTGAAGTAAGGGTTGTGCCAAGCTAGGGCCCATCGATCCATGTAAACATGGAGGAAAGACCTTGGTGGCGTAGCTACAAGGAATTTTAAGAATTGTTGGGATGACGTCACAACAGGATGACGTGTCATCGAGGTTCCTTCCCAAAGTCTAATGGGGAGAAGTCGAGGAGAATAATTGAGATGGCAGGGATAGAGATGACGTTTCCTGAAAGCCTCATTCCTGAAATATTGAGGGGAATGTTAACACCCATGTGGTTTGGAAACATGTAATTATGGGTGTCGCATAAGAGGGTGACAAGTGGTGCAAAGAGAGTAGACCTTAGGATGTTGATTCATGCCATGTTAGAGTTGAGCTGGAAAATTGATGATAATGTGGAACCAAATTTATTGTTAAGCACGTGTCGGAAAATCTGTATGTGGATTTGGGGAAACCCAATACCACCTTTTCCGATATCCCTGCAGTGGTTTCAGAAAAGGTGATGGAGGGGTGTCGAAATTGATCCCAGACATAGATATGGAGATGGGCGGTTTTGATAAACCGCTTTGTCTGCCACTGTTGCCATTTTTAACATGCATGAATGTTGACCCATTGGAATTTGTTGATATGGAGCACGAGCATCGTGGGTCGTTGATGTAATTTATATATGAATATAGCTATGGTGGGAGCGACTGTGTCGATCAAATGATAGTGAAAGAAAGAAAGAAATAAAGAAAGAAATAATTTTTAATGTCCACGAGGCTAAAAATAGCCTATGGGACAGATTGATTTTCTATCTGGCTCTTGTATTTGGCCCTTTTCCTGTGAAGTTTTACAATAACCGCTCCCAGCTTATCGACAAACTCTTCACTGAATAGATTATCCCAAGAACTAGCTGCCAGAATACCTGCATAGTTTTCCCTACTGTCTTTGAAGGCCTCACATTATAAAATGAAATGTTTTTCTGTTTCCACTTTTCCGTAGGCATTCTGTTTCCTCCCATATTTATTTTGGCCTTTTCTAGCACCCTGTTTCACAACGGAGTTGATGAGAATTAGTCCTTAATTGAGTAATAAGAATTTTAGATCTCCAAGAAATATTAGCCCCTATGTATGCCTTTTGTTGATGGTTATGTGTGGGGTTAAAATCTTGAATGTAGTACTTCTTCTTTCTCCCTAGCTCTTTCTCCCAAGTATGTTTTTGGAACTTATCCATAACAAAAGTTTTTATCTCTTTACTGTTTGTAGGACACATGCTCAAGCAAATACCCCATTTACTAAACCATTTGTTATTTTTCCGCATCCAAGTCTTATTTCTTTTGCACAATATGTCACTAAACACAACCTTAGGCCATCTACCCTCTTCCATTTGCTCAATTTTCTTCAGATACCTTATGACTCGCACCATACCAATTACTTCAATAGGAGTAGCCCCTGTTTCACTTAATATGATAGCATAAGGAACTGCACTTTTAATTTTTAATTTTTTTGTAATCAAACGCTCCTGAATTTTCTCAATTTGTTTCCACTGCATCTCGGTTGTGCTGCTGGCCCATAGTTCAAAACCGTAGAGAATCACCAGAATCAATAGAAGCCCAAAAAGAGTTAGAGTGGTTTTCCAGTCCCACAACTCTGCCTCTCTATACCTGTTTTTAAGAGCATAAAATTCTTTCCAACCCCCTATAGTTATTTCTTTCTACAACCATCCCAACTTAAATTTTTGTTGAAGTCAATTCTGAGGTATTTGTAGTCTACAACTTCTTCCAGAATGCTGCCTTCAAAATAGAACTTATGTTGGTTATGTTTTCTTTTGTTAGAGAAAACCACTACTTTCGTTTTGATAATATTGACTTGCATCCCAACCCTTCTACAAAAATGCTCAATGGAACATAAATGCTCTTGCAAACCAAGAGCTGATTTAGCAATTAATATAAGGTCATCTGCGTACAAAATAAGCCTTATAACGAACTTGCCCAAATGGATACCGTTACCCCCTTGCGAATTTAGCCACTCTTCAAGCTTGTCAATATATAACCCAAAAAGGGTAGGAGACAATGGGCAACCTTGCTTGACCTCGATATCGCTTCTAAAACTTTCAGAAATGCCAACTGAAGTTCTGATTTTGAATTTCACCTCTTCATACAACCTATGCACAGCTACTCTCAAATGCCTGGGAACCCCGAGTTCCTCGATTCTGCCCCAAAGCTTATCCTTAGGAACCGTGTCAAAGGATTTTCTGAAATCAACAAAGCAACAAAAAACTTCTTCCTTTTTTTCCCAAAATTTTTCAATGATGTGCCTTCAAGTTATACAATGATCAACTGTGGAATGTTTAGGTCTAAAACCTACTTGCCCTTTAGCACGTTTATCTCTTTCTTCTGCCCACTTGATGATTTTATTTTCTAACATGCTTCCAAATAACTTTGCAAACAAGGGGTTTATCATTATGGTTCTATAATTGGAGGGATTGTTGACATCACCACTCCTAAAAAGAGGTATTGCCATACTAGTTTTCCAATCTGTGGGGAACCCCTGCTGTAATATGTTGTTGAAAATTTTTGTGATGTGAGGTGAAAGAATTTTTAAGCCCCACTTTAGATACTCTACTTGGAGTTCATCTAAGTCTTTTGCTTTTCCAGCGCCCAACTTCTTGATACCCATCTCTACCTCTTGCATTGTGAAAAGTTTTGTGTCTATGTTGACCAAGGGAGGAGGGTCAACCTTGGGATCCTGCTCATAAAGTTGTCTTGTATAGTCAAACCATTTAGAAGCTGTAATGTTGTTTTCAGTTTGCACCTTTTTCAGTTGGAGCTCCTTCCAAAATAATTTGGGGTTATTTTTCCCAAGGAAGATTAGTTCTTCTCTCCTTGAAACCCTGAAATCAACCTTTTTCTTTTTTACTATCTGCTTGTAAGCTTTGAGCTTTATGTTATCCGTGTCTGATTCCTTCCACCTTGTCCTTGCCTTTTTGCATTCCTCGTCAAACCAAGCATTAACCGGAAAGCAATTTGTTTCAAACTTCTTAATTTTTTCTCTTTTTCACTCAACAAGTGCGCTTTGAATTAAATGTGTTAATTCGTGACTATGAAGGCCATGAGATGAGATTTCCTTGTTCTTGAAGAGCCCCTCTAGCGTTATTTTTAAGGTATTACAATTCTCTGGATTCAAAATAATTCTGCCCTTTGGGGGATTTTGTTGAACACACTGATTTTTTTGACCCTAGTTGCTTCTTTCTGATCCAAGAGAAACTTAAATAAATTGGCTTGTGATCTGGCTTTAAGTCCTAAATTTGATCTCCAATCAGCACTTCCTCCATTTTCTCACACAAACTATGCGAGCAACTGACATAATCTACTACACTTGCTCCATTGTAAGTATTGCAAGTGAAATTACCAGATGTTTCCCATCTTGTCAAACCATTACAAATGACTAAATCGAAAGCCCCACATAGCGTAAGCAATTGTTTTCCAAAGAGATTGCAACCTTTGTCCTTTGAAATTCGTTCCCATTGATGATTACTCTCTTCTGTAAGCCAGATAGGGTCACTGTCTTCTTTACAACAAATAATGCTAGCTTGTTCACCTGCAGTTCTAGCATTGAAATCCCCCACTATAAGGACTTCACCTAGCTGAGAATATATTGCAATATATGTTTTTAGGGCTACAAAGGGATCTTTGTGGTCAAGCCCTCTACTTTTGTAGATTTTTGAAACTTGCGGTGCAAAATAACATGCTGCAATTCTAATGTGATTTCCATTTTTTGATATTTTAAGCCAAACAAATTACTTATTTGGGTCTTCTTTTTCTAGCTGAATGAAACGACCTTATTTTTCTCTTACTAATACCATGATACCCCGGTGCCCTTTGCCATTCCCTACTGCCTTGTTCCACACTACTATCTTCCAGTACCCTTCAAACAAAGGTGTCTTGCACCCTTCATGCTCATGTGTTTCTATGAGGAAAATTATGTCTCTACCTTCTGCAATAGGCCTTAACCCAGGTCCTCGTCTCCATGGGTAACACCTGCAGTCCGAACAAACTATCTTAAGGAAACCTGGGTAAGACTTGATTGCTATTTGTTTTGACATGAAAGACTCACAGTTGAGTCTTTGTCCCTGCTTGCCCATAATGCCCTTGCTTCCTCATTTCTTGCTAAAGAGTTTGCTGCCTCTTCTTTGTTATCATTTTGCTGCCTTGTTTTGGAAGGAGGTCAAAATTACGAATCACGACTTTACATTTATAAATCCATGCTCTTATTCACTCATCTCTTGCTGCCCTAAATTTTGTCATTTTGTCCCTCCTTTCCTCTTGTTGTCTTATAGTTAAATCTTCTTCTAGAAAAAACCGAGAACCCCTCAAGAGTTGCTTCTTGCTTAGAATGATATCTTTATCACACAAGTTGGGCATGATGAATTTTATGGGCCTGGTTCTCTCACCGATAATCTTACCTACTCTCCATGCTTGACATATTTTTCCTTGCCATTGGAGCTTGTCTTTCAAGAAGTCTCTTGAAAGGTCAAGAGCACATTCATTTTTCCCATAATCTTTCACCCCTTTAATAATTATGTTTGTTGCCCTATCCTGTCTTTCCTTGATTTCTCTACCTTTCATATTGTTAACTTGGATGTTTGTTTCTCCTTCCCTCTTCGCAGAATTACTAATAACTTGAGCCCAAGTTTTGGAAAGTTTTGTGGAATCTCCTTTCCTCCCTTCTCTTGATGTTTCTTCATTGTTGTCTATTTGGGCAATTTATTTCCCCTTATCCTGGGATGGCTTTGCATTCATCACCTCTTTATTCTCCACTGCAAATTTCTTCATGTTTTTCACCTCCGCTTTCATGCGTTGCCATTCTGTTTTCCCTATTCGGACAACTTCCTGTAGTAATGACACTTGTTCCTTCAGAACTTTGTTGCTTTCCGCTAAAGCTTAGTTTTCAGCTGTTATTATATGGATTGTACAATCTCTTTCCAGCTCTTTAGCTTCTACTACTTCCAAAATTTCTTTTACATTTAAGAGTTCTTTCACATAAAGATCAAATGACCAAGTGAGAGGTGTGGATGTGGGACTATATAAAGCATAATCGTCAATGAATTTTTCTTTTCTTTTGGACTTATTACCACATGCTTGCAAAGAAGACTTGTTTGAATGTTGTTTCTTGCGAAGAGTAATCTCCCTTTGAGACATTTTTTTTCCTTGTCTGCTCCCATTTTAGACGAGCTAGTCTCCGTTTTAAAATGCCCCGATATTGTTTGGTATTGACCCAAACCCACTTCCCAGTTTTGGCTGATGAGGAAATTTTCACTTGCCCTATATCATTTGTTTCCACGGGTTCTAAAGTTTATTGTCCCATTATCATGATGATATTAAGGGAAATCAAAGTCTCTGCCCAAAACTGACCCTTTGTTTTATGCTTAAATATTCAATATCTGTTGGTCTGACCACTAAAAACTTGCTGCTCTGCCCACTATCCACTGAAAACTTGTTGCTCTGCCCTTGCTGCTCTGCCCACTGTCCCTGTCCTCTGTGCTGCTATCTCCACTATCCACTACTGTCCTATGTGCTGCTTTTCTAGTGCTATGAAGAACCTCTCTCTCAAACCGTCTCTGAAGAACCTCTCTCAAACTTGCAACCATGAAGGAAATACAACACAATCTCCATTTAATACCACCTACTGCAATTCAACAACTCTCAACACTCCTTCGTTGGGATCAATTTTTTGTTCTTATCCAACGTCAATTTAAGTGCTTATACGGCTTCAAATTTGTATGGAACCGTAAATTTGAATTTGTTATGCATCATGAGAGAGGAATCATCTAAAACGCAGGCCAATATTTCAATAAAATAGAAGTCCAAATGTAATCTTTTCTGGATCCAAATAGCAAGCCGAGCCTAATTCCTTCCAACTGCTGACAAAAGAACCTAAATTGCTAAAAATCTGAAGCTCAGAGATTCCTTAAAGATTTAAATTTCCCACACGTTTATGGTAGGCAACCACTCTACATATTCATATCACTTTGGATTCACTTTCACTTTGAATCACTGCCATAAATCAATGGTTTACACATACCCTTCCTTGTGATGTTAGTGGGAGGGTGACCCCTTAAAAAAATATCTATCTAACTTTTTGGATGGATGGTTAGTATATTGGTAGACCCTACCCCCTTATGACATCAGCAGGAGGGCTACCCCGTGCGCAAACCATTGAGCTACACGATCAATTATGACCATTAGATTAGAGTATGGTGTGTGTATCATCGTGCATGGGTGGGGGGCATACATTATGCCAATGTATGGTCATTATATCCACTGATAATGTGCAATATATATCGAGGTTATGGATTCTCTAGTGTAGAAGAAGAGTAGTAAACTTAGTTATTTAACCCAGACCCTTGAAAGGATAATTAACAAGGAAAAATGTACATAAGAAAAAATTAATTATCCCATTTTTCTAACAGTACAAGAGGAATTTGATTAGTAATTGGACATCCCACTGAGGTAAGTGGGGTGTTTACACAACATGAGAAAAAAATCCTTCATAATTTGAACATAAAACAAAACCATGTAACATTTATCTTTCCCAAAACCAATGAAAACTCTTCCAGCCTAATTCATTGGATGCCACCTCTAAAACATTTCATAAAACTCAATTTAGATGGAGCCTTAAAGGGAAATATGTGTCTAGCCAACTTTAAAGGAGTATTTAGAGATAGCCAAGGAAAAATAATCTATATATATGCAAGAAATATGGTAATTGAAAGCAATAATATGGTGGAGATAATGGCACTAGAGCAAGGCTTGATCATTGTATGAAGGATACACTTAAACAAGCTCATAATAGAAGGAGATTACAAAAAAATTATCCAAATGATCAAAAAATTGTATAATGGCCCCAACCCATCTAAAGTTTCAAATACTTGGCACCTCAAATCAAGTCTTATAATGGTAACAAAGCTCTTAGAAGGAATATCAAATCCTATACTCTCACATGTTAGAATAGATGGGAATAAGCTAGTAGACAAATTGGCCAATGAAGGGATCGACTTCAAGACTAAGCCACTAGCCAAAGAATGGATGAAAAACATTCCAAATTCACTCAAATATGAATGTCAAAACATTTCCAACAAGGATCGTGTCCCCCATGGAGGGTGCCTAGTTAGGAGTAACAAACCCAAACATAGGAGTGAGATCCAATCACATTAATGAGGGGTGTTGTACACTGCCTAGATGGTGCATTGCATGTAAATGGCAGATTATTTGGGTAATGGAGAGAGTATCATATGTGTGAACTATGTCTTATGATTACCTGTTATTGGTTACTTGTTTTGGATGTACACCCACAAAGGTGGATGACATACAAACTTGTTTTGAGCATTATGGTTTGGGAATATATGGGAAATTGACAAAATTATGGAAAGAAGAGAAGTAAGATATCGAGGATGAGAGGACTCACTTTAAATTGGGTTAGTGTCTAGTGGGAGTTTGACATGAGAGACTCCCTATAAGTAATTTCAATTATTATGGTCTACTGCTTCTGTCTTATTTCTGCTTTTCATGGTTCTTTATTTGGAAGTTCCATGATTTTTGTTTTGGGTGGCCATTGAGTTTTTAATGACTAGCTAGAAGATTTTTCTCTAATAGTGATGTCCTTAGAAATGAACACAATTCGAGTTTGTGAGTTTTCAGTGGTGTTTCATGGTTTCAACTTTGTCAAGGAAATTTTTAGACGAATGAAAATCCAGAGCTTTAGTTTCAAGGTAACCCTAGTTTTCATCGGTCACATTCTGAATTTCTCACTTTTAACTGTAAATTTCCAATTTTTTTCCTAGGGGTTTGGTTCTTATACCATTCTTCGAGTCTATTAGTAGTTACAGGCCTTTTTTTCTTTCCCTTATTTACCTCCCTTCCTACACTAATCCTTTGTATCTTTCCATTTTATCATGTCAACCTTATTCTAGTTATCCCCATTTTTCCCTCCTCTCAGTTATTCCCTCACTTCGTTCCTGATTTCTTATTTTTGAACTCCCTATCATTTTTTTTCCATCCTCAATATGTTCATTGGTTTATCAAAGGCTATCATTTGGTACCTTTATTTCCTCTTGCTATGTGCTACACCCCCCTTGATTCCACTGACTCACTCATTTCTTGGTCCTTGATGGCTAGATGCAGATTATACTTAGGTCGTGGAGGTGGTAGAAGGGGTAGGGCTTGATCCTTTGAGGTCCCAAACACCCCTCCACCTCCAACCTTACAAAATAGAGCCCAAGAAACAACAAGAACATTGGTTCATCCCTTATCAACACATTGAAAGGGGGACCAGATAATGGATTCCTGAAATAGGCACATCTACCTGCTCTCAATAAACCTCAAATATGAAAATGATCGATTTATATTGGCACAAAAAAACACTAATTGGTAGAGTCTTCATTGAACGATTTTACACACAACAAAAGATCCCGGTCTACATGGCAGAAATGAAGGAGAAGATTGAAAGGTTAGATATGAAAGTTTTTTTCCTGGCCAAACAGAAAGAATATATCTCCTTCACCACCTTTAATGAAAACAATGAATCACCTCCACCAATCTAGGTGGATTCTCCTACAACATAACATGATCAAGTGAGCCAAATTTCTAGTTTATATTTTAGTTTATAATTTCAATATTATCAATGTTTGAACTATGCAGGGTAATCAATGGACATATAATTGGATTAGTTGTATTTTTAGCTTAAGTGAGAGATTGGTAATTGTAGCTATAAATAATGTGAAAATTTGTATTGGTTTTGTGACAAACTCACCCAATTCCTTGTACAAGTTGTATTTGTAAATATATTGTAAATATTTCACAAAATTTGAAATCAAGCAAAAGGGACTGAGTCAAGGGACACAGATTCCAAAGTTGGGGGATGTAGTCACTTTGCTTGGGATGTAATGGTTTCTTATGCAAAGAAGAAACCTAAAATGGAGGACAAAATTTAAAGGTTGGCGGGTGCATGAATTGAAAAAGGAGCTCTTGAAATTAAATGAGCTGTAAGAGGAGGTATGCAAGCTCATGTTGCTTGAGAAGCAACCAAAAGAAAGAAAGTGCAGGAATTATATGGAGGGACTACATGGTACAGGCCAACAAGTGTGCAACAGTAAAGGTGGCCAAGGATGAGGCCAAGAAAATGTTGGACACGAAAGAGAGGGGACGTATTTAAACGAGGAGAAAAAAAGAGAAATATATGGAGACGTACAAAGAGTGGTATCATGAGGAAAAAGATTCAACAAGAGATTCCAGTAGGCAGTGCTAAAGAGAAGAGAAGAGAACGGGATTAGATCTCAGTCCTTGGAGGTTGTGGGTTGAGTGGCTAGTCTCTAGAGCCTTGTAACAACTTTGGGTCTCTCGTGGCTGTGGGTTGAGACAAAGGTCTCTCGAGCCTTGTAACAACTTGGGTCCCTCGAGGCTATGGGTTGGGATGGAATCTCTAGAACCCTGTAACAAATTTGGTCCCTTGGAGGTTGTGGGTTGAGATAGAAGACGCTAGAGCCCTGTAACAAATTGGGAAGAGACCATCCCAAAGCATAAGTAGAGGAAGGAAATAAAGACCATTGGTTAGCGCACTAATGGTACAATGGATTCTAGACTCGCTAGAAGGGGGTGAATTTTTGTGTGAGAAATTTGGGTGAGTTTGGGAACCTCTGGACTTATAGTGCTAACCAACAAGTAGCGATCGTTTGGTGGGATTTTAGAAGGAAGCCCTTCGGAGTCCCGACATTAGTGGCAATTGGTGTGCTAGTCCCTGAAGCAAGAAACAACCTCAAACTATAGAATTTGTCTCGGGGGTGATGAATACAAGTAAGACTCCAAAGTGGATGCAATTTTCTATGGTTGGGCGGAGAGTCGTTGTCCCAGACTCATATCCCCTGCATGTTCCAAGATAAGTAATAGTGTATGTTGTTTAACTTTTGATGAATAATGTTACTCTGTAGTGGATAATGGTTTTGAACTTGGGGATTACATTGTGTTAGTTAAAATTGTATATATGGTACATTCCCAGTGAGTGTATATATATATATATATATAATACATGTGTGAGATAGTTGAAAGTGAAATATGTGTAACGATTGCTAATGGTAGGCACAAAATATCTGGCACATAAAAGGCATAATAATTTGCATGGTAATAAAGACTAGGCCATAATGCAACATTGAATCTAGATATATATATATGATGATGATAATGGTTAACGTCCAGTGAGACCAAACTTTGGTCTATCAGACCTATAATTTTCTTAGTTCTTAATTGTCTGGCTTCTCGTCTTTCTTGGCGAAATTGGTGTTGTAGCTTTATTTTTCTTCTCTACGGTCTTCCAACTTCCTTTATCTTGCAACTCCTTCATCTCTTCTGATCCTTGGGACACTGGTGTATTATATTCGGTTTCTGGGAGATCTTATTTGCTTCTAAATGAATATTTCTTTTGTGTATTCGAATCCTCATAATTGTTGATGCTCGAGGAGTTGTCGAGTTCATTTTTTTGTTGTTTGGCGGGGCTTTCCCCTTTCTTGTCTTGAGGGTTGTTTCTTTCTTGCTTGATTTATTGCGATTCAGAGTTTTTTGGAGAGTATTCTTCCTTGATGATAGTATAATTTTCCTTCTGTGCTCCTTCCCACCATGTAGATCTATGGTGACTATTTCTAGCAGAATTTTTCTGGGAGACTTTTGGGCAATTTTTGACTAGATGGCCTGTCTCAAAGTAGGATCGACATCTAAAGAGGACACTTTCATAGTCGAGTTTCTGGTTCCATACATAGTCTTTTCTTGTTAGGATTATTTCAGCTGGGAATCTGGCGCTGAAGTCCATTTCTACACAAATGCGTGCATAGGTGGTTCTGACATATTCCTTTGTTTCTGGGCACCTGCAGTAAAATTTTCCAATTGTATTTCCAATGGCTTTTAGTTAGGAGAGATTCTAGAGATGCAAAGGTAGGTTTGGAAATCTAACCCAAACTGGTGCTGAGGTTATGACTGTTGTTGAGGGATCGAATGATGGGTTCCATGGCTTCATGAATAGGCACGATTTCCCCCAAAACCAAGGGCCAAAATCTAAAATGCATTGTCTATTTTCAGAGTTTTCAAAATATACTATAAAAAACCCTTAGCACAGGGGTAGATATTAATTTCGCCAGAAATGAGAGGCTTCCATACCTCTGAGATCCAACTGTGGAGAGCTGTCAGCTGCGGCCAAAAGCCATTAAACCAGCAGATTAAGGCAATTTCAGAAAACTTCAAGGCCTCATCCAGTGAGGCCTTGACCACTTGCATAGTGGGAGCTGGGGCTTCACTGACAATATTGGCAAGTGCTTGAATCTCAGAGGTGGACGGAACTGGGCCGAAAATTATCTTTACGAAGCTAGGAGCCATACTGCAGAAGATATGCTATCGAACCCTGCCAAAGAAATGCGAAACCGTAGAACAACAGATCTGAACTAGTTTACCACAGAGCCGCAGAACCATATGATGCAGACCCGAACTAGTTTACTACAGAACCATAGAACCATATGTTAAGAGATGCAAAACCGCAGACCCGTTTACCGTAGAACCGCAAAAGACAAGCATATGGACTGCAGGATATATATATATGACTGATTGTGTGAAAGGTAGCATACAAATAACTTATTAAGAAAGAGATAGAACTCATTACAAATCACGCCAGAGCCATGAGAGCTTGGATTAACACTTGAAGAACAATGGGTTATGAGACCCTTTTTATTAACATAAGATTATATGGAAGACCCTTTGTATAACAGGGTTTGTACTTGCTTGTGAGTCATCTGTTGTCAAGTTGAAAGTTGTTGTGTTGCACAACAATAATTTCATTAACGTTAAAGGGAGTTTTTCCCTGGTATCAATTGAGCACCAAATTTACTTGGATGTCCATCAACCTTGCATTCTCAACAAGCTGGATAGTTTTTGTTGGCATCTTAAGGTGGTTTCTAAGGCACTAGATGGTTTTGCGTATCAACATGGAGTTGTTTGCAGGCCCGACATAGGGTTTGGTACCGTTGGCATGTGGCAAGAGAGGTAGGCACCTCTCAGGAGTCTGCACCAGGCCGGTGGTAGGTAATCCATGCAAGAGAAGCTACATCTCCCAAGGTAGCATTCCCTCCTCGTGGCAAGGGAAGACTCATGGTCCAAGAACTTGTTGGAGAATCAATCACTGAAGCTCAAGAGGGATAAAGGTGTAGGTCACCATAGGCAACCGAGGGTATCACTATGAAACCATGAAGCATGTTTGGAAGTATACCAGACTATTGAGGACGATTTTGAGTCGAAAAGGATAGTTCGAAGAAGACTATGCGGCAGTTGAGCTTGTAACAGGAAAGGTTGCAAATCTATCTATATAATATATTGTGCAATGCATCATTGAGATCCTTTGGCCGAGTCATGGCGAGAACAAGGAGGAAAGCCTTGTTGTGAACTCGGAGGGACGAGGCCATGAACTTATAGGAAAACTGGGCTAACCTTATCCTTTAGCAGTCAAAAACCATAGCGAAAGGAGGCCTCTAATTGGTGGTACTAGATTCCCCTCACATGCTTGGTTAGAATGGTGGAGTAGAAAGGTCATAGCACCAGAAGCCCAGAAGATAATTTAAATGAGAGTCAAGGCTTAACGGTGAATGGAATCGGGATTTTGTCGAGAGACGACGATGAATATTTCATCCATCACCCAAATTCGATGGGCAGGGAAACTACCAGAGGTGGTCACCCTGAAAGGTCAGAGTCCCAGGGAATTGTGTGAATAACTTCTTATAGGGTTTCGGGTTCAAGGGTTCTCTTTCACTAAGTGGGAAACAAGTGTGAATTCATTTGCCGAAGGATCCTTCTTTCTTAGTAATCCGGACACATGGAGATGACGTCAACATGATGTCTAGAAGGACACATGGCTAGTAGTTGGGAGTTTTGGGTACACAAGTGAGCCACCTACGGGTGACACGTGGACCTCTCGTAGGTTGGCACCTAGCATGAATGACATCAGTATGACATCACCTGGGAAATGGTCAGGCCCCGTAGGATGGAAACCTCATAAATGTGAATGGAAGAATGTTCTGAGAAATCCCAGGTACTAGGGATCGTTATTTGACGACATCAAATTTGACGGAGATTTCTATGTTCCTTGGGGGTTGTTACACCGAAGTGATCAGATGAAGGTGTTGGGATGGTCCCACAACCACATGGACACCAGCGGGTAACACGTGGAGGATGACTTGACACCCCGGAACACCGGAAGCCTGTAACAACTATGGAAGTAATATCGGGAAACTGAGAATCGACATCACTGGAGGTCGAGTGGCCAGACCCACACCAACGTAGAAGGCCATTAGCGAGAGAGAGATGACCGCCGTTGATAGGTTGGGGGGGGTCTCAACTTTGAAATTCAATATGCCTTGAGGGTCTCAGAGACATGACACGTCAGCCATATGAATGGATTCCCGGGGGAAGTCTCAAGTTGAAGAGCTGAGACATCAAGAGGGTTACAGAGCCACACCTAAAGAATTCAATTTTTTTTTAATTATGTGCAGTAATATTTACCCCATTCCTCCAAGGTAGAAAGAAGGGGTCGGGTGTGCTATAGGTTTCGTTTCCCAAACTGGAGACCAATAGAAAAGTAAAATCAATTATGAAACTCCTTTTTTGATTTTTTTTTCAAGTCATGAACTTGGCAAATAAAATGATTTTCTTATTTTATTTTATCTATTGATATTAATAAGTTATTTTTTTTACATTTTTTAAATTAAATTAAAAATATTTTTATTTTATTTTTCAATTAAGATTACTCAATAACTTGAAAAGTAATTATCTTTATAAATATTCACTAACCAATCTTTTACTTAATATAATTTACTCAATATTTCCATTCATATAATTTTTCTTTTTTCATTTATAAACTTTATATACGTTTTTAAATTGCAATATAATTTCTTTTGAATTATTTTTTAACACGTTATTTTTTTTAAAATCTAAAAATATATATTTATATTTATATTTAACTAGAGAAATTGACAACTAGGTCATTTAGTACTCATTTGACACAATGTCAATTCCTTTTGTTGCTACTATATTTCTAGGTGACTACATATGTTTGTACTCGAGGCATAGATTAATTGAAACATTTGAAACTTTAATCTCTTAATTTACATAATACTTCCTAATTAAACTGCTTCCAAAAATTAAAATTTCCATCCAATTATTGAAATAGGAATTACTAATATTACTGCTTTGAACCATTTGTTTAAAGGAACTTAAAGAAATAAGAAACAATAAATTTTGACTTGGAGTATAGCCATCATAGATTGAAAATTCACAAAGTTATTTATGATTTTCATGGTTCTATATTTGGAAGTTGCATGATATTTGTTTTGGGTGGCCATTGAGCTTTAGGTGACAAGCTAGAAGAGTTTTCTCTAGTAGTGATGTCCTTAGAAATGAACACAATTCGAGTTTGTGGGATTTAAATGGTGTTTCATGGTTTCAAATTTGTTGAGGAAAGGTTTGGATGAGCAAAAGTTCAAAGCTCTAGCTTCAAGGTGTTGGCCTGTGACCGCACTTAACATGGAGAAGTGGTCCCTATAAGGAAATAATAAGGCAGAGGCGTGAATGTTTAAGGGGAAGGCCAAGAAATTCAAGCAGGGGTTGGGCAGAAAGCCCCACAGTCAAAAGAGAAAAGTGCCTCAGTCAAGGTATTATGATCCAAAGTTGTGTTAACTGCCACATCTCACAAACTTTTACATATGATATATATTAAATGTAATATGTGTAATATTATTTACCACTCTTAACACCTCTCTGCTCTTTGCACTTCGCTCCCCGCAGAATATAACTCTAGCTTCCATAACTCACATATAAAACCTAAGATTTGCGATCCGCGAGCGGCCCCACCTCCGTGCCACGTCATTTCCTCGTTCACCGCATATCGCTCCCCACGATATATACCTCTTACCTTTTGCTGCTTACACTAAACCTTGCGATTTGCGATGTGCGGGTGGCCCCCACCTCCATCCTGTCACGTCACATCCTCCGCCCATCACGTTTCACACATCACATTTTATAACCATTACCCTTTGCTGCTCATTTGCAAATCTTGCGATTTGCGATGTGCGGGTAGTACAACCTCTGTCTGCCACGTCACCCTCCTGCCATTACACCTCACACACCGCTAACAACAACCTTTACTCTTGCTTTCTCATTGGTAAAATATTTCGATTGTGATGTGCGATATGAGCTGCGGCCCCACCTTCCTGACATGCCCTCAATAGCCCTTCCATAACCTTTGTTCCACTCTTTTCAGTGTTAATGAGCCCTGTTAACTCCACTATCATTTCTGTCATCCTCTCCTCATCTCCACTCCATATAATTAAAACACAAGCATGGGATTTTGGCGGAACAAAACATGTATGGTTTATTTAGTTGATCCAGGAAATATCCACTAAAGAGCGAGGCACGCGCATCACAGCTGGCCATTTCATTACGGTTAAAATGAATCATGAGAATTAGAGAGTGGAGGCCTTCCACAGCCGATGAAATCAAGTGGTGGAAACCAAACTGCCCACCTGTTCACGGTCACTCCTCGCCGTCCCCATGGAGGATTCCAGGAGTTGGCCTACGTGGCCCATCATTTTGTTTCTTTTTACTTTCTGATTATGATGTTTGCTGGTGAAATCCCGATTTCACCTGATTCTATTTTGATTTTTTGTTATAGGAGTGATTGCTTGATGCACGCTCTGCTAGTTTGTTAGGATATTTTGGTTTTCACATGTGTGGTTCGATCATGAAAGAATATTCGATCGTAAACCTTGAAGGAGAACTCTATATGTAGCGAGTTATAAGATGAAAGAAAGGTTCTGAATTTTGGAGGAATTTTTCTATAGTTCTGTATAATTGTGCTCCCTGTGATCTGAGATACATATTTGGGAGCGTTGTTTTAACTTAACATGATACAGTGTTGTTTATTTGAATTCTAGATGGGGCAATGAGTAGTATGTATCTATTTCTCTTTGTTTATCAATAATCTCATGTTTATGTGTGATCATATTTCAATGTTCTGTTGCTTTGATGATTTGTGTAATGTAGCTACTGACAGTATGCATTTTTATTCATGAATTAGTTTATATATAACACTCATGTATCAAAATTGTTGCACTTCCTTAATTCGCGCTACACAAATCTCTACTGTTTCTCATATTTCACTTGCATCCGTTTCCTTTGAGTTCATGTGAGACAAATTATTAAGGATATTAATCCTGTCCGTTGTGGATTCCCCCTCCGTTCTTCCTCAATACCTCTACATGATTTGAAAGCCTCTGCTCATTGTTTCATACTTGTCCCATTTGAAAGCCATCCAGCCATTCAACCTCTTGAGCCCTCTTGTAGTATAAGGTAATTCACATTAAATCAAACTCCAAGGTCTTCTCCATTTTTTTTGAACCACCAAAACCATTATTCTCTTATTCGATATTTTGTCAGAGGCTTCCTTATAAGTTGTCTACATTTGACCTCTGATTTTAAGATGTCCTAGGCACTGGTATTTTGCAACTCAAGGCTATCTCTAGGGGCTACAACATATTTTTGGCATCATTGCCAGGGATCGAATTAGAAAATATTTTCCCTGGGATACGACATTATCTTCACCCTTCAATCAGGTGAGCATGAAGGGTTGAGAGTTGCATAGCCCTCACCTTGGCGACTCCACTATTATCAAAGTTCACATAAAGTGTAATACTGGCTTACACCAGGCCTCATACCCAATCAGATACTTCTCAGCAGGGAACCCCTTCTGTATCTGATCCTGAAAAGATCATATTTAAGAGAATCTGGAGGAGAAGCACCCCAACCAGGCTGACCTACCCTCATTTTCTATAGAATATTCGCATTTATCTTCTTAGAAAGCTGACACTATGGTCCAGGCTCCATAACCCATGTACTTAAGTATCCTCCAAAAACCTCTGCTTTATCCACTTCAACCATAACAGACGAAGCCGAATTCACTGATACTTATCTGCCTCCTTTGCACCCTACTCTTGAGGCTGAGGAAGTCAAAGAAGTTACATCACTCCAAATCTCTTTACACATAAATATCAAAACCTCTACTTAGCATATACCTGTTATACCATAGACAAATCATCCTCAAAACTTACCACCACCGCCCCTCATGGTTGTACCTGGTTTCCTCCTCAACAAATATGCTCCATTGGCTTTACCTTAAGTACTGAATGACATGCCTCAAGACTATCTAAAGCTCTTGCCTTAGTTCACTGGGGAAGATAGTACTTCTACGCAAATACATATTGAAAATTTTTTCGCCTTTGCTGAGAATGTGAATGTAGAACACTTAGATGTGGTGTTGAGGCTTTTCGTCCAATCCTTGGATGGAGAGGCTTGAAAATGGTTCAAGTCTCTAGCTGATAACACAATTACCACTTGGGAATAAATGGAGAATTTATTCACACTAAAATGGGGAGAAAAGAGGGATCATGGATATGTTCTCACCGAGTTCAATGCTTTTAAAAAGAGACACAAAGAGGATGTGACAAAATTCATAAAGAGGTTCAATAATCTCTATAATAATCTCCCTACTGAAATAAAGCCTCTTCAAACAACTGCTAAGGTGGTCTTCACAAGAGCTTTCGAACTGTAGTTTGGGTTCACCCTAAGAGAAAGAAAATATACATCTTTGGATCAAAGCCAGACTGATGCATTGGAGGTAGAAGAAAACTTTGATTCTACTGGTAAATTCAAGGGAAAGATAAAGCATGAATCTAGAAGAAAAAATAGGGAGGAGGCCTCTACTTCTAATCAGGAGAGGGAATCACAAGAGTATAGAATGGAAGAAATGAATAAGCTGATCAAGAACCTCTCAAATAAGCTGGTTAAGCTTGAATTGGAGGCCAAGAATTCCCCCCCTCATTCCAACCAAATGATTCCAAACCATGGGTTTAATCCCTAATATTAGAAGCTCCCTATATAACTGTTGAAACATGAAAGGAAGGAACAAAAATACCAGATTCAACCTCCTTTATACTTGGAAGGAGAGTTGGAGGAATAGGCTAAGGAAGTCACAGACAGCCAAGAGAATCAATTCCTCACCTACTTGGATGATGAGGAAGGTGAACTCATTCTCCAGGAGGAGAAAGAAGAGAAGGACATCCCTTCAGAAGACCAAGATGTTGACGATTATTGTAGGCAGTTCGTGGATTTCATGCAAGCTCAACTCCACAAGAAGTATGCTCTTAGGTCCTCTAGGAAGAGAACCCAAGTGCAAGATAAAAATGAAGAGTCAATATCAAGAGAATATACCCCTCCTAGTTTTTCAAGTAAGGAGAAAAATCCATCAGAAGAGTCAGCCCCTCATAGGGCCACTACATCCACTTCCAGAAAGAAAGAAGTTGATCCTCCCAAGAATGAGAAGTCCTCATCTACACCCTTGAAGCCGCCCGACCCTCCTAAAGAGCAGTTTGAAGAAGCCATTACAAAAAAAGGGCCGACCCCCTTTAATATCCAAGAATAACGACCCATGGTGGTTTTTGGACTGCATGTAGAAAACCAATTCCTAGCCCATTCTGAAGAAGAGGGAGGCGAGATTACCCTCCATGAAGAAGGGTAAGAGATGGAGTGTTTCCCAGAGGAAAACACTAAAAATAAACAAAATTCTAGTGATCTAGAAACAGAGGCAACAAAGCTTGATTGTCTAGATCCACAAGAGCATCCTCACCAAGCAACATTTCCTTCGGAGATTAAAGACTAGTCAGATTTGCATGACGAAGACCATCTCTAAAATTCTCTTTCAATAACACAACAGATTGTTACGAATCATGTTCCTTCACCCGACATTAACAAGAGTTTGTAGCTCCCTTGCACTTGACTACCGTGGATAATGAGAAAAAACAATTTGTTCCCTTGTTGTTCGAAGAGAATCAGTTTCAACACACAAGAAAAACAACAGTCTGGAATGAGGTTTTCTTTCTTGTTACAAAAATTATAGAAGATCTTATGTTGCATGTTTACCATGTTCCTTTGGTCAATGTATTGCAGTCATCAGTAAAAGAAGAAGATGAGGTATGTATCAGGATGTTTATTCCACCATGGAAAGGTAAAGTTAAGAATTGATTTGAGAATATTTTAGCTGCTAGCATGAGCAATTTTCATCAATTCATGCAAGTTTTCCTAGGTCGATGGGTAATCATGGGAAATGTCTTTCTTATCATAGAAGAGTATGGAAATTTAAAAATACAACATGGGGAGACAGTACAATATTTTTCAAGCAGGTTCAATAAGGCATATCATTCAATGGTTGCTGATATAAGGCCACCCCCAGGAGTAGCTCTCTTGCACTACCCAAATTCCTTTAATCCAGGGATGACATTCCAAGTAAGAGAAATGGACATTGAAACCCTTGAAAAAATGAAAAATATTGCTGTTTGATTCTCTACCTTTATGCCTTAACTCATTAGATAAAATGCAAACAAGTTCCGAGTTGTTTGAAGACATGGAGAACACATGTGCAGTACCAAGTTGTGAGGTTATATCGGTTGGGTCAGCATATTCAGAAGTAGGTCAAGTGTATCTTGATCCAGTGGCTAGCTATATTAAAAAATTATTCATCACAAGGCCACCATACCTTTCCAAAATTTTTGTTGTTTTTACCAAGCTCCTTGCAAAGAGGATTAGGATGGGAATTCTTATCAAATACCATTAACAGGTTTGTTCCTGAGTTTGGTGAAAAACAATGAAAGAACAAATTTATTAGAGCAGTTGCTTTCCTGGTTGCACTGGCATTAGGTATCATTTAGAATAGCAGTAATTCCAACAGATTAGGGTAGGTAGGTGTGTAAATAAGCTCAGTGCTATGAGCATATTTCTAGTTTAGTTTTAGATTGCTTTGCAGTTTTTAGTTCAAGTGTGTTTCATATTTTAGTTTCATCATGGTTCAGATTTCAACATTCGAGATTTTTGGGGTGCATAAATGATTTTTGTTTTGATAGTTTGACTCAGTTGTAGTTTCAGCTCAGATTTACAGTATGCATTTGCGACTCCATACGCCCAATATAGCACAGGTATTCAGGTCTGCAGGTTCTCAATGCATTTAGAACAACACGTTGTCCCCAGATGGAGCCAATGTTGGTTTGTGACTGCACTCAACATGGAGAAGTGGTCCCTATAAGGAAATCACAGGGAAAAGGCATGAATGTTTAAGGGCAAGGCCAAGAAATTCAAGCATGGGTCGGGCGGAAAGCCCCGCAGTCAAAAGAGAAAAGTGCCTCAGTCAAGGTATTATGATCCAAAGTTGTGTTAATTGCCACATCTCACAAAATGTTACATATGTTATATATTACATATAATATGTGTAATATTATTTACCGCTCTTAACACCTCTCCACTCATCGCACTTAAATCCCTGCATAATACAACTCTACCTTCTCCTGCTCACATATAAAACCCGTGATATGTGATCTACAGGCAGCCTCACCTCCGCGCCACATCATTTCCCCGCTCACCGCACATCGCTCCGCACAAAATATACGTCTTACCTTCTGCTGCTCACACTAAACCTTGCAATCTGTGATCTGCGATGTGCGGGCGGCTTCCACCTCCATCCTACCACATCACATCCTCTGCCCATCACGTTTCACACAGCACATTTTATAACCATTACGCTTCGTTGCTCATTTGCAAATCTTGCGATTTTGCGATGTGCGGGCGGTCCCACCTCCGTCTACCACGTCACCCTCCCGCCATCGCACCTCGCACACCTCTAACCATAACCTTTAATCCCTCTTTCTAATTGTTAAAGTCTTTCGATTGTGATGTGAGATATGAACAACGGCCGCACCTTCCCGAAACGCCCTTAATAGCCCTTCCACAGCCTTTGTTCTACTCTTTTCAGTGTTAATGAGCCCCGCTAACTCCACTATCGTTTCTGCCATCCTCCCCTCATCTCTGCTCCATACAATTAAAAAAAAAACATGGGATTTTGGCGGAACAACATAGGTATGGTTTATTCAGTTGATCCAGGAAATCTCCGCTAAAGAGCGAGGCACGCGCTGCACAATTGGCCATTTCATTACGGTTAACATGAATCATGAGAATTAGAGAGTGGAGGCCTTCCACAGCAGATGAAATCAAGTGGTGGAAACCATACTGCCCACTTTTTCATGGCCACTCCTCATCGTCCCCATGGAGGATTCCAAGATTTGGCCTATGCGGCCCATCATTTTGTTTCTTTTTACTTTATGATTATGATGTTTGCTAGTGAAATCCCAATTTCCTTTTTGATTGCATTTTGATTTTTATTATTGAGTCATGATCGTAAACCCTGAAGGAGAACTCTATATGTAGTGAGTTCTAAGATGAAAGAAAGGTTCTGAATTTTGAAGGAATTTTGCTGTAGTTCTGTATAATTGTGCTCCCTGTGATCTGAGATACATATTTGGGAGAGATTTTGTGAACTTAACATGATACATCACTGTTTATTTGGATTCCAGATGGGGCAATGAGTAGTATGTATCTGTTTCTCTTTGTTTATCAGTAATCTCCTATTTATGTGTTATCATATTTCAATGTTTTGCTGCTTTGATGATTTGTGTAATGTAGCTGCCGGCAATATGCATTTTTATTCATGAATTAGTTTATATATGACACTCATGTATCAAAATTTCTGCAAATTCACGCTCCACAAATCTCTACTATTTTTCATATTTCGCTTGCATCAGTTTCCTCCGAGTTTAAGGGAGACAGATTCTTAAGGATATTAAGCCTGTCTGTTGCAGATTCCCCCTTCGTTCTTCGTCAGAACCTCTACATGATTTTAAAGCCTCTGCTAATTGTTTCATACTTGTCCCTTTTGAAATTCATCCTGCTATTCATCCTCTTGAGCCCTCTTGCAGTATAAGGTAATTCACATTAAATCAGACTCCAAGGTCTTCTCCATTTTTTTGAACCACCAAAACTATTATTCTCTTATTCCATATTTTGTCAGAGGATTCCTTATAGGTTGTCTACATTTAACCTCTTATTTTAAGATGTCCTATGCACTGGTATTTTGCAACTCAAGGCTATATCTAAGGGCTAAAACACAAGGTAACCCTGGTTTTCATTGGTATCATCATGAGTTTCTCACTTTCAATTGTAAATTTCAAATTTTGTTTCTTGGGGTTTGGTTCTCATAGCAATGTCTGAGTTTATTAGTAGTTACAAGGATTTTGTTCTTTCTCTTCGATTACCCCTCCCCCTAAACTAATACTTTGTATCTTTCCCTCTTCTCATGTCATCCCTCTTCTAGTTATCCCCCTTTGTCCCTCCTCTCAAATCTTCCCTCACTTTGTTCTTGATTTCTTGCTTTTTGAACCCCCTTCCTTTCTATTCCATCCTCAATATGTTCATTGTTTTATCAAAGTCTATTGGTTGGTACCTTTATTTCCTCTTGCTATGTGTTACACCCCCATTGATTTAACCCACTCAATCCTTTCTTAGTCCTTGATGGGTAGACAAAGTATACTCAGGTTGTGGAGTGGGTAGAAGGGGCAAAGCTTGTACCTCTGAGGCCCCAAACACCCCTCCACCTCTGACCTTGCAAACTACATCCCAGTTAACAACAGGAACACTAGTTCATTCTCGATCAACACATTCAAAGGGGTCCAAACAATGGATTCCCAAAATAGGCACATCTACCCGGTCTCGACAAACCTCATGTATGAAAATGATCAATTTATATTAGCACAACAAAAATCTAATTGGTAGAGTCTTCATTGAATGATTTGACACATGAAAAGAGATCCTGGTCTACATGGTAGATATGATGGAGAGGATTAAAAGGCTAGACATGAAATTTTTTTTCGTGGCCAAAAAGCAAGAGTATATCTCCTTCACCAACTTTGATGAAAACAATGAATCACCTCCACCAATATAGGTGGATTCTCCTACAACACAACATGATCAAGCGAGCCAACTTTCAACGTTTATATTTTAGTTTATAATTTCAATATTATCAATGTTTTAACTATGAAGGTTAATCACTGGACATATAATTGGATTAGTTGTCTTTTTATCTTAAATGAGAGATTGGTAGCTGTAGCTATAAATAATGTGAAAAATTGTATTGGTTTTGTGATAGCCCCACCAAAGTCCTTGTACAATTGTATTTGTAAATATATTGTAAATATTTTTCAACCTTTGAAATCAAGCAAAAGGGACTGATTCAAGGGACACAACTTCCAGAGCTAGGGGAGGTAGTCGCTTTTCCTGGGGCGTCATGGTTTCTTATGCAAATAAGAAACCTAAAATGTGGGACAACCATTAAAGGCTAGTGAGTGAATGAATTAAAAAGATATCTCTTGAAATTAAATGAGTTGCAAGAGAAGGTATGTAGGCCATATTTCTTAAGAAGCAACCAAAAGAAAGAAAGGGAATTTTTTTTATGGATGGGCTGTGCGTTGCAAGCCAATAAGGACACAAAAGTAATGGTGGCCGAGGACGAGGCCAAGAAATGTTGGATGCGAAAGAGAGGAGACACATTTAAACAAATAAAAAAAGAAAAGAAAGATACAGAGGCAGATAAAGAGTGATATCATGAGGAAAAATATTTAGCAAGAGCTTCCAGAAGGCAGTGATGAAGAGAAGAGGAGAATGGGATTGCCTCTTAGTCCTTGGAGGATGTGGGTTGAATGGATAGTCTCTGGAGCCTTGTATTAGCTTGGGGTATTTAGAGGCTATGGGTTGAGACAGAGGTCTCTAGAGCCCTCTAACAACTTGGTTCCCTGGAAGCTGTGGGTTGGGATGGAAGCTTTGGAGCCTTGCAACAACTTCAGTCCCATGAAGGTTGTGATTTTAGATAGCAAAATTTAGATCCTTGTAAAAACTCAGGAAGAGACCATCCTGGAGCAGAAGTAGAGGAAGTTCAGAATGAAGACCAATGGTTACTACACTGATGATACAGTGGATTTTGGACTTCCTAGAAGGGGGAGAATCATTGTGTGAGAACTTGGTGATGAGGTTGCAAACCTATGGAATTTGAGTTTCGACCAAGCAAGTAGTGGTTAGTCGGTGGGATTCAAGAAGGAAGTCCTCTAGAGTCTTGGAATCTGTGGTAGTTGTTGTGCTAGTCCCTAAAGCAAGCAACCCCCTCAGAATATAGAATCTAGCTTGGGGGTGACAACTGAAAGTAAGAGTCTTTGAAATTGTCTATGGTTGGGTGGAGAGTCCTTGTCCCATACTCAGCTTCCCTCCATGTTCCAAGATAAGTAACCATGTATGTTTTTTAACTTTTAAGGAATCATGTTTTTTTTTTTTTTTTTTTTTGCTCGGTTAGACTAATTCTACACCCACGGGTTTCGAACCGGTGACCTTGCAGAACGGAGTGCCTTAACAGTGCACCCCATCACCGACTGCTCTACGCCTCGTGGGCTTTAAGGAATCATGTTACTGTGTAGTGGAGAATGGTTTTTAACTTGGGGACTGCATTGTGTTAATTAAACTTGTATATGTGGTACATTCCCACTGGGGTATATATATATATTGAATATCTCAATGCATGTGTGAGATAGCTTAAAGTGAAATATGTCTAATGATTGCTAATGGTAGGCACATAAAAGGCATAATAAACCGCATGGTAATAAAGACTAGGCCATAATGCAACACTGAGTCTAGATTCATATATATATATATATATATATATATATATATATATATATATATATATATATATATATGCATGCTTGATTGTGTGACAGGTGACATAAAATAACATATTAAGAAAGAGACATAACTCATTACAAATCACGGCCGATCCATGAGAGCTTGGATTAACACTTGAAGAACAGTGGGTTCTGAGACCCTTTTTATTAACATAAGATTACATGGAAGACCCTCTTTATAGCAGGTTTTGTACTCGCTTGTGAGTCATTTGTTGTCAAGTTGCAAGTTTTTTTATTGCATGACAAGACCTTTTTTCCAAGGAAAAATTCGTAATTTTTCATTAATAGCTAAGAAAAATTACATGTTACATTTTACATATAAAATCTAGTGAGTCCACTGATCCAGATATCATCTCAGATGATGCTAATATGCTGCATATAATCAACTATAATACCGAGAAAATAAACTATGCTAATCACAATATGTACAGAATAACAAGAGTAGCTGTCGAGTAATATAATGCTGTAATAAGTTCAGCATAAATATATATTCTCCAAAAAAGGTGAAGCCCATCAAAATTGCAGTCATGGGGTGACTGCTCCCATATCCGGTATGTCATCTATGAATGGCCTGTGGTAATATTGGAACACCTGTTCATCATCGTGTTCTATAATGATCCACCTGCCCCACACTAGCTCTGTTGCTTCTTTGGAAAGCCTGTCTTCCACTTGGTTCCCTTGCCTGTAAATGTGAGTGACAGAGATAATGTCAAAAGTTGATTTCAGAAGATGAACCTCCCCCAATAATGCTTAAAGTGTGTGAGAATGGTAGTGTGAAATTGTGTTGGACCAATTTATGAGTCTCCAAAGATCTATATTCTGTTGCATTCCTTTTCACGGGAAAATAGGAGAAGAAGCTGAAGGCTTTGAAGTTCAACATAATTGTTAGTCCCTGGTCCAAGACCCATTTTAAGGTGAAAATAATGTGTCCCAAATAAGTGTAAAATCGCGCCCCCCCCCCAACACTCGTGTAGGTTTGATGCCCCCGTCAAAGTATGCCCAAGGATAGGTATTGTCAATGTTTTCAAGGATGATAGCTCAGACTAGGGGTTGTTGTTCTTCATCGGGTAAAAGCCGATATGTAGAGACAATGGTCGAGCAGATATGTTCCCAAATCACTTGCACTCCATCAAAGGTAAATCTGTTGCAGCAGGTCCAGATGCCCCAGGTTATCAACAAGGGAATGTTCCAGAATTTAATGTGAGTGGCAACCTGCCACCATGAAAACCACGCTTCATGAATCGATGTGTCGTGC
This sequence comes from Pinus albicaulis, assembly GCA_034641835.2. Lineage (NCBI taxonomy): Eukaryota > Viridiplantae > Streptophyta > Pinopsida > Pinales > Pinaceae > Pinus > Pinus albicaulis. The sequence continues at coordinate 182,016,644 of CM076584.1, forward strand.
CATTGGATAGTGCAGCCCATAGCGAGTGCCGCCATTTTCCAGAAATCCCTGTTCACAGGGCATTCAAGGAATAAATGTATGACATCTTCCTCATGGTAAAAGTAGAAGCAGCACTGGGAGGGACCCTGCATATCTCGTCTACGGAGGTTATCAATGGTGGGTATGCAGTTGTTTAGAATGCACCACATGAGAAGTCATGATTTGTTAGGTGCCCGCAATTTCTAGAGTGATTTCCACCACCAGAGTTTAGTAGGTGGTTCCCTCGGCCTATTGAGAGTGATATATCCAGCTTTAGGGGAGTATTTTCCATAGGGTGAGAGGGCCCATAGTAGTTCATCCTCATTATCTATGAGTCTGATGTGAGAAGCTAGTAAAGCCCAGATGAATCGTTCCCAGTGATGTTGACATGCCAATGGAATCCCAAGTACCGGCGCCATAAGCCAACCCTGTGACAACCTGTTGGTCCTCAGAGGATCAGCCACCTGCGAAAGATGATGGTATCCAGCTTGGGCCAATAGCTCAATGATGTCATGAGGAAGTTTAAAATTCTGTCCACTTCCAGCCAAAGAATCCATCCCCAGACGGACCTGAGTATCAACACCAATATGCAAAGTCAAAACCAGTTGAATGAGGTGAGAGGATTTAACAATTTCCTTCCAGATGATCGAGGATCCTAGAGAGGGGAGAATGGCATCCTTGGTCCAAGCCAATGTAGTCCTTGGGGCAATGTATTTTGAGACAGTGACCTCTTTACAAAATCTATTTCCAGTAATAAGGTGCCAACTCATTTTAGCCACAAGGGCAGTGGAAAATAAGGAGAGATCCTTAATACCCCAACCACCCCAATCCTTGGGGTTACTAATTCTGTCCCAAGCCACCCAAGCAAATATTCGCTCACGCCCAAAATTTCTCCAAAGGAATTGTCTGCAGATCTGTTGTATACGATTAGTAATACCTTTAGGGAGCCAAGAAAGTGACATCCAATAGACAGGTATGGCTTCCAGGACTGATTTTATTAATACTAATATACAAGCCCTCGAGAGCCACCTGTGATGCCAAATGTTGATTTTGCGCTCAACTTTGGAAATCAGCCAGTTCCAGTCCTTGATTTGATAATCATTTGGTTTAAGATGGAACCCAAGATATTTTAATCCAGTCTCAATAAATCTGAGTTCAAATGGGAAGAACCCAAAACCATGTGCTTGTTCTTGAGCCGACACCTTCGTCGGAATAATGGTAGACTTGTTGTAATTAGGATTCATGCCAGTCGCCTTGCAGAAAGTCTTGAGAATGTTGGAAAATTGTGAGGTATCCTAGCAAGAGCCATTCAAAAAAATGATAACATCATCCACAAATAATAAATGAGTCAGACAGATGAATTCATTTAATATTATTCCCCGTATATCCCCATCCTCTTTTGCCCGTGTCATCAAGGTCGAGAGGCCTTCCATAACAAGGATAAAAAGAAGGGGTGAGAGTGGACAACCTTGTCTGAGTCCTCTTCCAGCATGGAAGAAATCAGTAGCAGCCCCATTTATAAGAATACTGAAGGATGCATGCATGATGCATCCCATAATCCAATTGATGAATGAGTGAGGAAAACCGGTGTGGGTGAGAATGAGGTGAATGTAGTTCCAATCAACATGATCAAATGCTTTTGCAAGGTCAATTTTGAGGGTGGTGCTTTTGATTTTTTTGGTCTTAATGGAATGCATAACTTCTTGCGCAGTACCAATGGCTTCATGGATCTATCGGTGGTGCAGAAATGAAAATTGTTCCTTGGATATATGAGAAGAAAGAATGGGTTTAATACGATTAGCAATGGTTTTGGAAATAATTTTGGAAATAATTTTGTAAATAATTTTGTAAATGAAGTTACAAAGGGAGATGGGTTGGAAGCCATGGAACGAAGTCGGGTGGTCAGATTTGGGGATCATAGAAATGAATGTGGCGTTAAAAGCATCATAGACACGACCAGTTCTTCTCCTCTCTTCTATGATTAGAATGAGGTCCTGACCCAAAAGATCGAAGAAATGTAGATAAAATTCAATGGGCCATCCATCAGGTCTAGGAATTTTGTCCTTTTGAAACCATTTCAGAACCCCTTCGATTTCTCCCATGGTGACTGGAGCATTAAGATCCTCCAATTGATCCGCATCAACAAATCTGTGGAAGTTCCAAGCAATAAGCATGATGTCATGCAAATTAATATTGTGAGGCACTTTATATTTATTTGAGAAGTGATGGTTTCCCATATCAGCTAGTTGTGCATGATATTTGGCCACAAACCTAGTATGATTTGATAATTCCTAGATTGTATTGATATTTCTCCTGCCCCGAGCACAATGTTGGAAAAATTTGGTGTTTGCATATCCAACATGCAACCAGATAGCTCTACTTTTTAATCTCCATTCCTCCTAATTTTTATGAAGGAGGGTTTCTTTAATGGTTTCCAGGGCAATCAACTTCTCTTTAGTATCAGCGTTGCAAAAACCCAAGTATTCAGAATCAATGAGCTTAGATATCTCCAATTAAACCCTGTTGAGTTCCTCCTCCTCAAGCTTTCTTTTGTGTCGAGCCCATATGATTGTGAGTGCCTTGATATGGGTGAGATTATCATTGAAAACCTGAGCAGGTTCATGATCATGGAGTTGATAACAATACTTCCACTTGCTAGTTACCAATGAATGGAATTCAAGTTCAAGGAGCCAACAAGAATTGAATTTGAATGGGGTAGGGGGTTTCTGTTCACCAGCTTTAAACTCCAAATAAATAGGAGAGTGGTCCGAGGTGCCACCCTCACCCACCCATTGACGATTCCTTGCCATGAGGAGGTGGAGAGGATGCTTGATGAGGAATCGATCCAGTCGACGAGCAAGTGAAACCTCCCCCGTGGGTCTATTTTTCCATGTAGGTTGCTTTCTATGAATGCCAATATCAATAAACTTAGTCGATTCCAATAGATTAGCAAAATAATCAGAAAGAGGGTCCAAAATAGCCTGTGGTCCCCAAGATTCCGAGAGCCCAATGGAAAAATTTAGATCCCCACCAAGGATAATATTGTTCTTTTGCAAGAGAGAGCAGCGCATCAAGGAGACCTAGAATATCTCTTCGTTGTAGCAGGGACCATAAACATTGATCAATGAAATGGGTGAAACAAATTCACAATGAGTAACATCCACCCCAATAGTACCCTCACGACCCCAATAGTTTAATACTTGGGTGGATTTGTTGTTGATGCCAATAGCACAGCCTCCCGATCTACCTCAAGCATCAATAGTAACAAAATGTCCAATCCGGGAGGAGAGTACTTAAAATTCTGGAAACAGTTTCCCCGCACCCAATGTCTCTTGCAAGAATACAACATCGATGTGAGAGGTGTGAAGAAGTTGCCTAAGTTCCAATTCTTGTAAGGGTTGGCAAGGCCCCGACAATTAAATGAGAGACAGATCATGATTGCACCATATCTTTGGGTTTCCTTGTGCTAAGAACCCTTAATAAAGAGGATTGTGTTCCCACAACCACTTCCTGGTTTGCTCTGCGAATAGCCTTAGATAATGCTGATGGTCTACCTCTTGGATTGAAAATAGGGGGGTCCGATGTAGTGCCAATGCCTAGGTAAGACAAATTGGGCAGATTAACAGATGATCGCAGGTAGTATTGATGACAGGAAGATGTCTCTTCGGAAGAGGTAGTTGGCGAAAGACTCTGGGATGCCACCAAAGTGTGGGAGATGATAGGTGAGATGGTGGGGGGAGCCGAAGCAAAAAAACAGCTAATAGAAACCAATGATGATAAAGAGTGATGAACAACAAATGATGAATGCGATACAATATGAGTATAAACAAGAGGGGAGAGAAAATATGTACCCGGAATAGGAGTCAGGTTCCGCTGAGGAGTGTTGAATGATTGGCAGTGTGTCCAAGCATGTGTGATCGGCTAGGACGGTAGTGAAACTGCTGGTGGAGAAGGTGTGTCAACTGGCTGGGCCTCCGGTGTCGATGTAGCACTGAGCGGATCAGTTTGAGTTCCCATGTGCACCACCGTCTTGATGAGTGGTGCCACTCCTCCTATGAGTGGACACTCCTTATAGAGATGCCCAACCGAATGACATCACCTGAACCTAAAAGGAATCCCTTCGTAATCTAGCAGCTGCTGCCAAACCATCCCCTCAAAAAACATGTTCTAGTTGTCATGGAGCCCATCTTGAGTGTCCAGAAAGACCAATATACAAGCAACAGAGATGTTTCTAGTGACCAAATAGGATCTGTCATGATCAAGGTAGCGGCAAAAATCCCCCCCGATGTTATGAAGTGAGTCCTCATTCCAGAACTGAAGTGGTAGTCCAGGTAAACACATCCAAATCGGACCAGCACCTGCGTTTTCCTTATTGGGATCAAATAGTGGGTACCATCTCTTCAGCAGGACTGGGTGCATTTCTAAATGCCAATATTTGGATAAGACCTAGTACACCATAGCGGGTATAGAGAATGTGAGGGAAAACCAACCCCTATTCATAAGCAGTACCCCTGGGAGTTGTTCCAAATGGTTGTCCCAAATCTCAGCAGTCCAAGTCTTCAGCTGAGCGGTGGTGTAATTCCTCCCATGTACCTTACCCACAAGCATAGTTGCCTTTGTCCGTTCAATGTTGGCCATGCCTCTGTCAGGCCCAAAGTTAGATTATGATTGTGCCTGTTTTTGGTGTGACGAGATTTTTTCTTGCCACAGGATGGGAGTTTTCCCTCTGTAGTCGAATATAGAGCCCTAATACCGTCAGATTTAGAGGAGAGTTGTGTGTCTGCAGCCGGCGCATCAACGGGGATGTCATCAAAACACCCAGAAGCCACGATCGATGTGGTTGGTCCCAAATATGGTTGGGGTTGCAGAGTATTCTCCACCCCACCAATGAATAAGTCCCCAAATGTGAGCTCGTCCACACATATATGCTCGGAGATGACCGCTCCACCCGAGCTAGTAGCCACAATGGATTGAGGAGGGAGGTCCTATGTTTCTTGTGCTTGAGTCTCCCAGAGACGCAACACTAAAGGCGACGGAATAGTGAAGGAAGGCGAGTCCACCTGGGGAGTAAAAGTGTCATAGCCATGAACTGGCGTGACCGGAAGAGACTATTCATCCCGGTACGAAAATGGAGCTGACTCCCCATCCACCATGGCAGCCACCCCATCGAGTGAGCTGTTACCCCAGATCTCAACGCCTTCCAAGGGGTCCGCTGAATAGTCCATTTATTCCTAGTAGATGCTCATAACCAATGGGCGAGCAAGGAACAACAACCCCCGCCTATGGGAGTTGTCTCGAAAACTAAAAATAATGCCGATAGAAAGTGTGAAGGAACCTGCCGAGTATGTCACTGGTGACCCCAATAATCACCTGTGCCAGGGATAGAGCAGAGAGTTAGACGACAGATGTGGTGACCCAGTCAAATGCGAGTAAAACGAATACTCTGGGGCGCAACTAATGATGTAGTGGGGAGCAGGTGAAATAAAAAATGGTCAAAGTCGGATGATGTCGTCGTCGAGCCCAATGAAACCCTCAGAGGATAAGCGTCAAGTGGACAAAAACTTCAACAGTCGACCCGTGACCACCAAAAACATATAGCACCTTTCAGCCTGTGTCCAAAGTAAAGGAAGTGACGAAGATGAGGTGTTAGACCATATCCATAAGCCGAGGAGTCACAAATGGAGGCCACCATCCCATGGTGGCGCCATGAAAACCTACAAACATTTCGTTTCTCGCAGTACTAGGGTTTTTTCATTGCCAGTTGATAGGTGACTGGTACTTATACCATAATTACACTGAAAATCCACGACAAGCAGTACATTAATGTCAAAGGGAATTTAGTATCAGTTGAGCCACCAACTTTACCTAAATTTCCTTCAACCTTGCATTCTTATCAAGTTGGATAATTTTTGTTGGCATGTTAAGGTGGTTTCTTGAGGCACCAAATGGCTCTATGTATTAGCATGAGTTGTTTGCAGGCCTGACACAGGGTCTGGTACCATCTACGTGTGGTAGGAGAGGTAAGCACCTCTGAGGAGTCTTCACCAAGCCCATGGTAGGTAATCCACACAGGAGTGCCTATGCCACCCAAGGTGGTATTCCATCCCCATGAGAAGGGAAGACTTGGGAGCAAGGAACTCATTGGAGAATCAAGCACCCAAGCTTGAGAGGGATAACATTGTAGGTCACCCTAGGAAACTAAGGGCACCACTATGAAACTGTGAAGAACATATGGGAGTCTACCAGACTCCTAAGAAAGAGCCTTAGTCGAGAAGGCTAGTTAGAATAAGCTTATGCAACAACCGAGTGATCCAGGTGGATCTACATACACTAGTGGCAAGGGAAAAGACACAAAATTCAAAGTGGAAGAAATGTGGAAAAATCAGTTTCAAGTTGAAAATCTCATCGTTATGATCGTAGAGGTGCGAACGGTTCTTCAAATCGAGTCCATATGTGAAAGTTAGAGCTGGTCAAAGTTTTGGGTTGACTTGGTGATATGGCAAGTTAAGGAGACAACAATTTTGAAATTTTTCGGCGCTGGAATCCGGCCAAATTCTGGGAAAAAATGTGGTATTGTTAGTTTTTCTAATTGGTGAGCCCTGGTATTGCACCAAGAGTGTTGCAACTCCCAAGGGCTGTCCTACTTTACTTTATCAACCCAGGGTTCGTATAAACTTGGAGGTGATAGTGCTATATACACTGCAAATGCATTCTACTCATGTCATCCTATTCCGCTCTACGAAAGGGTGCTACTTCTAGGGTTTATTAGTGAAGTCTATCACACTTCAATGAAACTAAAATAAATTGTAGAAAGGAAATGACAGAAAGGAAACTAAATTAAATTGTTGAAAAGAAATGACAGGAAAGGAAACTAATTTAACTTGATGAAAATAAATGGCATAAAAGAAACTAATTTAAATTGCAGAAAGGAAATGACGGAAAGGAAACTAATTTAAATTGTTGAAAAGAAATGGCAGAAAAGAAACTAATTTGAACCACAATTAACTTGGAAAATCTGCTAAACACACCTGACTTATCTTATGCTCTATCTGCCATGCTTCTATCCATATTGCAGCTAACTTAACTACGACTTAATTCTAATTGAAAAAGTGTTGATTTCAGACCATAGGGAAAGGGATAAAGATGCTAATGGAAGGCTTAACACACAAAACAAGGCTTAGATGAGCGAAAAAGGTGTTTGGACTATATTAAAGCACATAATATCGCAAATGAAAAGTGCGATGCAGGAATTGCGATGGAGGGATGGAAGTGCGATATGCGATATCGCAATATCACAATATTGCAAGGTTGGCGGAGAAGCGGCAGTGCAGTTGGGAGGAAAGTGTGAAGTGTGAAATGCGATATGGGAAGGATTTGCAATTGTGATGGGAAACAGAAGTGCAAGATGCGATATGCGATATCGCAATCGCAAGGCCTCAAAGTTAGAGAGGTAGCGAAAGTGTTGTTCGGTAGTAGGAGTGAAATGTGAAATGCGATGAGAAAGAAACTACAAAATGAGAAATGCGACTGGACAGTGGAGCGAAATGAGAAATGCGATAAGTCAGATGAAGTGGTAGTAGGACAGGTGACAGAGCACTTTAATCATATCGCAATCGGTGGAAAGGAGCGGTAAGTAGTAATGTAGGACAACAGGAATTGCGAATTGCGATAAAGAGATGGGATTTTCACTAAAATAAAAAGGCGGAGTAAGGTTCTTTTGAAAGTTTTTAATCATAAAAATGAAGAGTGGAAAGATAAAGGAGGTGAAAGATATCGCAATTAGCATTGGGAGTGGGGAAACGTTAATGGAGAGCAGATGGATATTGAAAAATGTGATTGCGAAAAGGAATTGTGGTAAGTCTTAAAGGGAAAAGGGTAAGGTCGATTTCTAAAGGATTTCTGACTATTTTCGTTAATAATTGGCAAAGGTAAGGTAAAAAGGAAAATCGTGAAAGAGATGTAGAATGGAAAAGAAAGGGGAGAAGATATCTTGCGATATGCGAAGTGTGATAAGTGGGAGTTTCGAGGAGAAAGGCAGAGGTAAAAATTTTAATGGTTTTTTTGAATAAAAAGGGTGCGATAATTGTTAAGGAGAGAAGAAGGAGGGAAATAGAGGCGCAACAACAATGCTCAGGCATGAAAACAGAGCTGGAAAATGAAGTGGGATTGCTTGATGAACTTCTCTAGTATTGTTGATACTTATTCCTGCAATCAAACCTGTTGATTAATGCACGAAAACAAACAAAATGCGTGATAAAAACAATGAATAGAAAGCAGTTTTTTGGCCTGTGGGGAGGTCAACCCTGCTCGAAATCTATTGACAGAGATGAGAGGGGAAGGCTTGACCACAACTTTTGTATTTTTCCTCTACTTTATTATTCTCGTAAGAAAATGAAGAACTACAACAAAAAACTGAAAGAAAAAACTAAACAACAATGAAACTATCAGAAGAGGAACTAACTAAATGACATAAACAAAACTAGCTAAATGACAGAAAGAAAAAAATGAAAACAACAGAGAAGCTAAGGCCAATGGGTTGGGCCCTAACCCACGAGCCTAGCTCTCTGGAAATAGATCAACAAAAATTCATCTGAATACTCATTACAAAAATATTGTCTTATTACATCCCGAAGGTCTTAAACAACAAAAGCCTAATAGAATGGAAAAGAATGGCATGGGATGGAATGGAATGGAAATGGAATAGATTGGACCGGAATGGGCCGAAATTAGCTCTTGATCAGCTTTATTTATCCTCAAGGGCAGCCACCAACAACTCCCTAGAAAATAATGATTGAGTCCACTTTGACTCTAAGTAAACCATAGATTGAGTGCACTTCATCTTCATTTTGCTTGGTTGCCTTTGATAGTTAAGGAGGGTGGACAACCCCCTTGAATCTCTCCAAGATTTCTCAATAATTTCCTGATATTTTTCTCATTTATTCTTCAGTATTGATCTTCCAGTGGCAAGGAGAAATTCCCTAAATTATCTTCTTCTCCAAATATGCATAATCTGCCCAATATTCTCACAGTATTCTACAAAAATAACCAATATTAGACACACTATGAAATTACCTTTAAACCTTCCTAAGAAAATATTAAAGCATAAGAAAACATTATTAAGTGCATAAGGAGAGATTTAATATATCTTTTCGTGTGCATAAGGAAGGTAGATGGGCCTAAGAAAGGTTAGATGGATCTTAATTTATGTCTAATTTAGAGGCCCGTCACTAATATCCCCCAAAATCCGTTAAAATGAATATTTGGGGTTGTTGTATTTAAATAAATAAAATAATAATAATAATAATAATAATAAATAATTAAAAAATAATATATATATATATCTATATATATATATATATATATATATATATATATATATATAAAGGGGCGGGCCATGACCCCCGCCCCTCCACAAACCACCGCACATATATATATACATTACGGTTGAATGGGTCAGGTCGGGGCCGCGTGGAGCGGACCCCACCCATCCAAAGCCTTATTTAAAACTCGACCACCATATATCCGAACCATATATATATATCGCCGTTAACCAATGGTTCTAGCATGTGTCAAACTCGCTCGACTTAACAAACAACCGAGCCATCAGCGGACCCACCACAAAATGCCAAACCAACACTATATAAAACCAACCGTAAGTGCAACGGTGCTAGAAATTAAAACACACCAAACATTCCAACCGTAATTTAAACAGTATGCCAAGTGCGGGGGTCTGCGGGGTTGGAACCCCCGACCTCCTGCCTTGTCACCTCCACCCATAACCGTTGAGCCACAGGGATCAAATTTGATAGCTCTGCCCCAAAAACATATATAAAACCTAATTTTTCATAGTGCGCAGGAGACCGGGTATAGGAGGGGCGTGGAGTTCGAGGCAGACTTATTTTTTTATTGCAGGTGGAACCCTAAGCCATCCAGGGAGGCAATGGAACCATGATTTGAGCCACATTTTCAGAGGGACAAGAATTGTCTAGTGTCCAAATTGGAAAAATTTTATATAGATTTTACACCTATCGACGATGGGAATCTGATGATGATGTTAGTTTCTGCAACATAGGTCTCGATTTTTTAGCTATTTTCCATATTGGAATGACAGTGTCAGATTTTAGAGTGTGGACAACCGATTTCATGCCATTTGACGCCACGACTTAGATGGTGCATTTAGATCCAACAGTTGAGCATTCTATTCTCCAGTCAACTTCAGAGTTGACGTATATGAAGTGTTGTTACCATGTACTTCATTTATTATTGTAGTGAGATGTTTTAAGTCATGTCGATTCCTACTTGATGTATGATGCAGAATATTGATGTTTATGTCATGTGATATGTATTCATCATGGATGGTCAATTATGTTCTGAGATCCCTTTGTTTCCTAGATGGTGGGTACTCTTTGTAACCATTTGTGAGGTTGTCATGCTAATAGGAGGTTTGTTATGAGTGAGAGTTCCTTGTAGCAGAACGTCTCGTGGAGAGAATTTCCACCCATGTTGAAGGCACATTTCCTTGTATGACAAGTAAACAACGTCCATGTACATCATCACCATTTCCAGCACCAAATGAAGTGGCTAACACCATCGAGACATTGAGGCCCGAATACGTAGTCCACACTAGAAGAAATCCCTTATTAAATGTCTTGCGTTGTGTTCTGTGATTGTTGACATGTTTTCGTCTTTATTATATCTACATATGTGTCCATTAATGTTTTGATAAAATAAAATTCTAACAACATCACATAAGTAAAATATCATGGGTAAATCCGATAGCTAACAAACCCGGATCAAGTGGTATCAGAGCAATCTTTTTGCTGATGCGAATTGCGAGTGTGAACAACGATTGAACGTGCAGTAATGGACGATGTCAAAGACATGTACGAGGCAATGATCAGGATGTCCAAAATGGTGGACATGATGTATGCAACTTACGAGAGACGGGAGAAATAAGAAGCAAAATGCGATGCTTCATCCACATATTCATCACCGTCTTCTCATCATTTGAATAAGGAGATAAACTATAGCCTTCAAGCAGATAACACTGAATTGAAAGTGCTTCTATATAAAGAGAAAGAGGATAAGAAGAAAGAACAATTTTAGTTGCAAGTCGCAGAGGGAGCCTTGGAAGTATTGAAGCACAACGACCAGAGCCTTCAAGCAAAGGATGTTGAATTAAGAAGGCTTCTCCAAGAAGAGAAAGCAGAGAAGCAGATATTGTAGCTTCAGTTGTGAGTCATGGAAGAGGATTTGGAGGAATTTAAGCGCAACAAAGGCTTGAAGAATCCATCATCACCTATTTTTGATTTGACATCTCCGGTAAACAATGTTGATATTTCTTCAATTTCATATTCACATGCTATCATTTCTATAGGAAATGTGGAGATACCCATTACAGGAATTGACATGAGACTCCTCACCAATGTGGGATACAAAGGAGGAGGACTTGGCGTTAATGGCCAAGGCATGATTCAACCATTGGAGGTTATGTAGAGATCTTGTTTCACAGGTTTGGGATACACTGAAGGACAATGCTCAAAGGTGTCAGAATATTCCAATGCATGGTTGAAACCATTGGGGAAGGAGAATTATGGAAACACTTCACCATCATCTTATGACAACACATATGGCAGTGAAAGAGCTGAGGCAAGCTCTCGCCACCATAATCGCTCCAGAGACCACCAGGAAAGGTATAAAAAGTCTCGATATTGTGTATAAGAAATTTTAAGTGAAAATCACATGTAAGAAATTTTTGTCGACGCGTTTCGAACCAGCTAGTGTGGTTCATCTCAATATTATCAAGTTCATTTTTATTATAAGCATGTTGATAATCATGGACAAAAGTCATGGCATAGAAAATCTTGTCATTTTTGTGGTTTACATAACCCTGTCATTGTTGAGTGTTGGAAGAGAATGACAACATGAAAGAGTATGAGGCATGAAAGGCCTTCTCCACAACAGGGAAAGAAATTGGTTAAGAAGGTATGGAGGAAGAAGACTCATTGTAGTTATTACGAGCGAAGTGGTCATCAAAGAGCCATGTGTTGGAGACTCCATCCATAGCAGCTTATGAAGGACAAAGCGTCCGTGTAGAAACCAGTCACTGAAAATGTTCAACAAGAAAATCCACCACATTCATCATGGTTCACTATGTTGAGTAAGAAATGGTTTTTCTAGATGTATTGGCCACAGTTTTAAATCATGTGTTGCAAGTTAAAATGTAAAAGTGATGATGTGTTTTCCATCGCTTATGAAGCAACAATGATATTTTGGCCTTGTATTGATAGCTGGGGTATTGATTCCATTTGATGTAACCTTGACCACAGAGTATGGTTATAAACTTTTGGCAAGTGTGGGGAATGCTTGGGTCATAGAGTGGCACTTAGTTAAGCATGTAATTTGCAAAACATTGTACTACAGGTTTCCAGAAGATGCAGGTGTCAGGTCATCGCTTATGGCTCTGAAGGTTTTAGTATGAATCCTTCGTCGTAAAAGTTCACTTTAGCTACGCATAAAAAATAGCCCTAACATCGATTATGGCTGCAAAATACCTTTAATATTGCTGCACAAATTCAGATCTAAGCACAAAAGATATTAAGCAGATAAAAAATAACATAACTCCATAGATCCAATGAACAAGACACGAAGAATGTATATCAAATAATTTTGTATTATATTAAAGAATGGGGCACCTGAGAGGAAAACAAGAAAGGTGTTTTCCGGTTCTCCTCAGTGGGATGGGTTCTTGGAAGTCCTCAGTGTTTCAGATCTAACATTTCTCTCTCTTATGGATGTGGAAAAGCAAACATAGAACTCAATGGGAGTTCACAAAGAAAAATGGAAAATGGTGACCAAGAGAAGATCTAGAGTGATCTAATGCAATGAAGGTGGTTAATGAATGGGGAAAACCCCCCTATTTATAACAAAATATTGGGGCGGTCTAGAACTCGGTGCATGAATAAAATATTATTAATCGAATTCTAGAAGCACCCTTTAGGAATATTTTATTATATTTGTTGGAGGGAAAAGGGTTCTTTACTTGGGTAAATTCCTTTATTTATAAATAATAAATAAATAAATGGTTTATTTATCATTTTAGGAAGTGATGGGAATATAATTAAATAAATAATGGTTTATTTAATTATTTATGGATGATTTAGTCAAATTTAACTAAGAATATTATTTAAATAATGATTTAAATAACTTATTCTTAGGGGATAATTAAATAAATAAGGATTTATTTAATTAAGTTCCTTATTTTGGGTTAAATATGACCAGGAAATATAAACAAATAAGTTATTTTATGTGGTGAAAGCAATTTTACTTAGGGTAAAATTGGTCTTACATGGTGTACTTAGGTTCATCTAATAATAACAGGTTAGATGACCAAAAATTGGTGTAACAGAAGGATAAAGGTGAAGGAGAATGAAGGGTGACCTTTCAGGACACTTGTGGTGCAAACAAGGTAGAAAGCAGTTGCAGATTATTTTGATGCTTTTGGTGGAACAAAATATCCTTAGTGGGGAGGATTGATCCAAGTGGATCCACATACACTAGTGGCAAGGGAAAATACTCAAAATTCAAAGTGGAAGAAATGTGACAAAATCAATGTCAAGTTGAAGATCTTGTCTTTCTAATCGCATTGATGTAAATGATTAGTCAAAAGGATTATGTATAAGAAAGTTAGAGCTGGTCAAAGTTTTGGGTTGACTTGGTGATATGGCAAGTTAAGGAGGCAACAATTTTGCAATTTTTCAGCGTAGGAATCCGGCTAAGATCCGGGAAAAATTGTGGAATTGTTAGTTTGTCTAATATCCCCAAAAATCTGTTAAAATGAATATTTGGTATTGTTGTATTTAAAATATATATATATATATATATATAGGGGCGAGCCATGACCCCCTCCCCTCCACAAACCACCACACCGATATATACACCGATATATACATTACGGTTGAATGGGTTGGGTCGGGGCCGTGTGGAGCGGACCCCTCCCACCCGAAACCTTATTTAAAACTCGACCATCATATATCCGATATATTTTCCTTGGTCGCACATGACTGAAACCAGCCTAGGTTCATCTTAACTCTGGATATATCAAGCGCCGAGAGGGATCAATCTCTCGAGGTGAAAACCTCTTTTTTGAGTGCAAAACTTGAGGAAAGGTTTTCACCTCGAGAGATTTGATCCCTCTCGGCGCTTGATAGATCCAGAGTTAAGATGGATCTAGGTTGGTTTCAGTCATGTGCGACCAAGGAAAATATATCGATAATATGATGAACATATGCTTAATTTTATCAATAATATGTAAATACATCTATTATTAACATAACCATTTTGAATATGTTAAATATGTCTGAGATTTATTGAGTCATTTTAATTTTAAATATGATTAGTTACCTCAGTTTGTTAAGATGATAAATATTGTAAAATAACTTTAATGATGAAATAAAATTTTGAATGCAAAGTGACAATGTAATAATATTGAATGATAGAAAATGCAAATAATAATAATGTAGTCAATTACGAATAGTTTTCATTGTGATCGATTTCAACTATTTTCTTCTACTATTCTTATTTTCGCCCATGTTAGTTTTGTCATATTTTCATATTGATTATTTGAAAAGGAAAGTTGGAATCGTAAACCATTTAAATATTTAGCTCGAGCTGTTGTAGTAAACATCATACCTTGTCTCTCTTGCTCTCCAATATTAATAGGTTGAGTTACTATAACACAAAAATCAATGTACATTGTCAATAATTTGTTGTGCTTACACTAAAATCATTGCACACACACTATTAATCCAATGACTTTAAAATTAATGTACCATCATACATCCAATTACATCAAATTAGAAATCAACATATACACTGAAGTCAATGCAACTAATGCAAGAAATCAAATAATAATAGAAAACAACGTCTACACTAAAATAAATGCATCTAATGCAAGTAATGAAATATGATTAGAAATCAACATCTACACTCAAATAAATGAGTCTAGTGCAAGTAGGAAAATAGGATTTAAAGCCAACATTTATAGTGAAATCAATGCTTCTAGTGCATGCAATCAAATAGGATTAGAAATCACCATATACACTAAAATAAATGCATTTAGTGCAAGGAATCAAATAGGATTATAAATCATCTACATTTAAATCAATGCATTTAGTTAAATCATCTACATTTAAATCAATGCATTTAGTGCAAGCAATCAAATATAATTATAAATCAACATCTACATTGAAATTAATGCATCTAGTGCAAACAATCAAATAAGATTAGAAATCACCATCTACACTGAAATCAAGGCATTTAGTGAAAGCAATCAAATAGGATTAGAAATAACCATCTACATTGAAATCAATCCATTCAGTGCAAGAAATCAAATAGGATTAAAGATAATCTACATTGAAATCAATTCATCTAGTGAAAGAAATGAAACATAACCAAAAATCGAAATCTACATTAAAATTAATGCATCGAGTGAAATCAATCAAATAGGATTAGAAATCATCATCTACACTGAAATTAATGCATTTAGTGCAAGCAATCAAATAGGATTAGAAATCATCTACATTAAAATCAATCCATCTAGTGTAAGTAATAAAATATCATTAGAAATCAACATCTACACCAAAATCAATTCATCTAGTGTTATAAATCAAATAGGATTAGAAATCACCATCTACACTGAAATCAATGCATCTACTGTAGGAAACCTTCTTCCCTCTCTCCCCCATATATATCTATATATCCATCCATCTCTCCTTATTTTTCTCTTTATCTCACCCCACCATACACACTCTCTCTCACTCCATATCTATCAATTTTCTTGTCCCTCCCTCCTTCTCTCCATCTCTCTTTTTTTCTCTTCACCTTTAATCTATATCTATATCTCACTCTATCTCTCTATATCAACTCCAAAACATAAACTCTATTTCTCCAATCTATCTATCTATCTATCTATCACTCCCTCCTCCTCCTCCTCCTCTCTCTCTCTCTCTCTTGCTTCTATATCTCTTCCTTCCTGCTACCCTTTCTCCCTCTCTCTCCATCTCCTTTATCACTCCCTCTCTCTCTCTCCACCTTTCACCCTCTATGTCTTTATTCTTACCTCCCCCTCTCTCCCTCTCCATCTTCATATCTCTTTCCCTACCTCTCTTCACTCTATCTCTTCCTTTCTCTCCCCACATCTCTCTCTCTATCTTCACTTTCCAACTTTGTTACCATATGCCTTTCTCTCTCTCCTTCTCTCCCCCCTTCTCTCCATATCTCCTTATTTGTCTCTTTATCTCACCCCAAAACATACACACTCCCTCTTCATCTCTCCCTTTTCACTCCCCCCCTCTCTCCACTACTCACTCTCTATGTATTTATTCTTGCCTCCCTCTCTCCTCATCCAGCTCCATCTCTCAATCAGTCCCCCTGCCCCCCTCCAAATCCATATTTCTATCCCTCCCCTCTCTCCTCCTCTCTTTCAAGTCCCCTCTCCTTTCTTTCCTCTCTCTCCCTTTCTCTCCTACCTCCCTTTCCCTCTCCCCCATCTCTCAATCCCTCCCTCTCCCCCACTCCAAATCCATATTTCTATCCCTCCCTCTCTCCTCCTCTCTTTCAAGTCCCCTTCCTTTTCCTTCCTCTCTCTCCCTTTATCTCCTACCTCCCTTTATCTTCCCCCATCTCTGTCTCTCTCTCCCCCCTACAATCCTCTCTTCCCCCATCACTCTCTTCCTCTCTCTCATCATTCCTCTCTCACCTCCTTCTATTTGACCCCCCCAGCTCTCTTTCTTTCTCTCTCTCTGTGTCCTGCAATCCTCTCTCTTCCCCCATCACTCTATCTGACTCTCCAACTATCTTACTATTTCTATCCCTTATCCTTCTCTCCCCCCTTGTCTCCATCACTCCTCCTTTCTCCTTCTCTCCCCCTTGTCTCCATCATTCCTATGTATCCTTATCCCACCAATAAGTATACACACACTCTCTCCATCTCTCCCTTGTCACTCACTCTCTATGTATTTCTTCTTCCTTTCCTCACTCCGCCTCCAGCTTCATCTCTCTATCCCTCCTTCTCTCCTCCACCTCTCATTCTTTCTCTCTCTCCCTTTCTCTCCTACCTCCCTCTCCCTCCCCCCTTCTTTCTCTCTCTTTCACTCTCTACCCTCCAATCCTTTCTCCTTCTCCCTCCCTCTCTCCTTATCTCTCTCCAACCTTCATATTTATGTCTCCCTCTCCCTCTCTTACTCTTCTCTAACTCTCTCACTCTTCTCACTCTCTCTCTCTTCATTCCTCTTCTCCCTTCTCCTCCTGTTTATCTCCATATCTGTTTTGTCACTCCCCCTATTTCTCCACCTCTATCATATATCATGATATATTAATATATATTACAATATAATAAATTTAATATTCTATTAATCTAAACATATTAAATTTAATAATATTAATATTTTAATATTAATGTTAGGGTTAATAATGTTTTTTTTGCATGGTATTAATAATAATTTGGTCCATGGTATTTTACCCTTATACTTCATATATAATTAGATCTTGATTTCTAATCGTATTTGATATATTTTAATTTATTTACCTTACCTCTTTATACCTCTTTTATATTTACTTATTTACCATACCCATTTTATAAATATATTATTTGGCCCATGGTATTTGCCCATGGTATTATTAATAATTTTTCCCATGGTATTTGGCCCATGGTATTAATAATAATTTTTCCCATAAGCTTCATCTAAATAAAACCTGTTTTTGAGTTTTTGTAAATATAAAGTGGTTTATTGAGTAAATATAAAAATCGGTTTTATTTATTTACCATACTTCTAGTTTGTTTATATTTTTATTTATTTACCATACCTCTAGTTTTTTTATACTTTTATTTATTTACCATACCTCCTAAGTAATATAAAAGAGGTTTTATTTATTAACCATACCTATGGTTTATTTATATTTTTACGTATTTACCATATTTTATTTATTTACCATATCTCTTTTTTGAGTGTTAGTAAACTCTTCATATTTTAAGTTTATATCATTTAAATTTATTTTTAATAAATTTTTAATTGTTCATTTATATGTTTATGTAAGTTATTGTTCAAGCCGACATTTATTTTTGGCTTCGGACATACTTACACATCAAGGTCACAGTGCCTCTCAGCGCAACTAGTAAACACTAATGAATTGAACAATAAGATGATAGTTTAGCTTAGTCTGGACTAGACAGATTACCCATCTTCCACTATCACGAGCTGCAAAGGCAATGATGTCTGCACATGAAACGACTCCCTTACACACTGCTTCTATGTTCTTCTTTGCGTCATCTATAACTTCGTAGCCTTTGAGGCTGTTAATATTTTCTAGTGCATCTTTCTCTGCTTTGTTTCCTAACGTTAGTCTAAAAGAATAGACCCATCGCATCCCTTAAAAAAAATGGTTGTTAGCAAATTATAGTTAAGTGAAACTTTGAGGTAGATTCTGAAATATTCTTGGAAATTTGATGGAGACAAGTGAAGTTAATCAGTTAATTTAGTTTATGTCGACCAAATTTTTAGAATATTTTAAAATCTGCAATTTGAAAAGATGGTTGCAAATTACTTTACAGTATAGTTTAGCTGAACGATATAACGCTGAATTTATCATACTTTGTATTAAAGATTTTATTCATAGACATGAGACCAAAATGAATTTATGAAATGAGATACTTTGTTATACAACTTGAGTGGGTCTAATAGTTAAAAATATGTATTTTCTTTTAAAAAATTTATAAGGAATTTAAATATATACATCTTGATAGACTTTAGTAATCTAACCCTCATCATTTCTATATTCAAGTTAACAACCTTAAAAATAAATTATTAATAAAAAAATGGATCTAGAAATTAGAAAATATTAATATTATTAGTTACAATCAAATGGATCTAGAAATTAGAAAATATTTGACTCTTGCACTTTAAAACATAAAAATATATGTGGTGAATTAATAATGATGGAGGGTAGGTAAATTATAAGCATAATTATTAAAATGGTCAAATAATGTTTCTTGCACTAGGTAGCAAAGAGAATGTTGCACCACCTAAGAAGTTCAATACTCTGGTAGAGGACAGGGATTTCGATTTGAGTAGAAGAATAAAGATGAGGGCTAGAAGCCTATACAGTGTTGGATTTGTGGCAATGATCATCTTAGGAGAGATTGTCCACAGTATCAGGGTGGTAGGCCACAGATCTACAGTGCGCATGAGGCACAAATAGTGGGAGATGTTGGGCATAGCATTCATCGGATTTATGCAGTTGTGGACAATATACAGACTCAATCATTTAGATGGACGGTAAGCTTTGCGATCAAGTTGTTTATATTTTGATTGACCCTGGATCTAACTACAGTTATATTAATCCTGACCTAGTATATAAGTGTCATTTGAGTAAGGAAATGCATGCAGAATCTTGGTTAGTGTAGCTGGCCACATGTACGAAGAAAATAGTTCACCATTGGGTAAGAGCTTGTGCATTTGAGTTAAATGGTATGCCTACAATAGCGCACTTGAACATATTGCCTTTGGGATCCTACATTATGCTATTGGGTATGGATTGGTTATATCTCCATTGGACCAAGGTAGATTGCCATGAAAAATATATTGAATGCTTGGATGACAATGGGGAACCAAGAATCTTGTAGGGAAAGAAGAAATCCACATCAGTTAGGATGGTGATAGCTATGCAGGCCAAGCACATTCGTAGGAAAGAGTGTGTATTATTTGTAGTTCATATTTCTAGTGAAAAAGGTAAGGAGATTGAGGATGTAGATGTTTTGAGCAGGCATCCAGTTTTGCAGCAGTTTTAGAATGTGTTTCCATCAGATATTTCAGAGTTTTCACCGCACAAGGAAGTAGGATTTTCTATTGAGTTGATTCCAGGTGCAACTCCAACATCAAAATCACCTTACAAGATGAGTACACCAGAGTTGGTAGAGTTAAAATTGCAGTTGAAGGAAATGTTGGACAAAGGGTATATTAGGCCAAGTGTATCGCCATGGGGTGCACCGGTGTTGTTCGTGGAGAAGAAAGATGGCACTCTCAGCTTGTGCATTGACTACAGGTAGCTGAACAAAGTGACCATCAAGAACATGTATTCGTTACTGAGGATTGATGATTTGTTCAATCAACTGAAGGGAGTTGCGGTGTTCTCTAAGATCGACTTGAGATCGGGCTATCATCAGGTACGCATCAAAGAACATGACATCTACAAGACCACATTCAGGACCAGGTATGAGCATTATGAGATTTTTGTAGTTCCATTCTGTTTGACTAATGCCCCAGCGACATTTATGTGTTTGATGAACATTGTGTTGCGTCCTTATTTGAACAAGTTTGTGATTCGATTTATTGATGACATATTGGTGTATTCTAAAAATGAGGAAGAGCATGCCGAGCATTTGGCAGTGGTATTGAGGTTGTTGAGAGAGCATCACTTGTATGCTAATCTCATCAAATGCAGTTTCTTCCAGACTGAGGTACACTACTTGGGACATGTTGTCTCCAAGGAGGGCATTGTAGTAGATCCAGAAAAGATAAGAACCATCATGGAGTGGGTAGATCCTAAGAGTGTAGATGAGGTGAGATCATTCATGAGATTGGAATGTTATTACAGGAGGTTCATCAGGGACTTCTCATAGATTTCTTATCCGACTACATCATTGTAGAGGAAGGGTAAGATGTTTGATTGGATAGAGGAATGTGAGGCTAGTTTTGAGAAACTTAAGTAGTTGTTGACACATGCTCTAGTGTTATATATTGCAGATTCAGATAAGGAGTTTGTAGTATGTATAGATACTTGCAAGAGAGGACTTGGTGGATCACAAGTAGAACTACCCAACACAACATCTTGAGCTAACAAAGATTATACATGCACTGGAGATGTGAGGCACTATCTTCTTAGCAGGAGGTTTTTACTGATGAGTGGTCACATCAGGTTGAGGTACTTGTTTGACCAGAACAATTTGAATGCCAAGCAGGCTAGATGGTTGGAAATTATCAGTGAGTTTGAATTCGAGATTGGGTACATCAAGGAAAGGAAAACAGGTTTGCAAATGCTCTTAGCAGGAAGGTATAGGTTAATCACATAGCAGCTATGAGCTCCTATGGGACAGAATTACAGGATAGGATCTTGCAGGCAAGTCAATTGGATCACAGGTAAATGGAGATTGTGCACAGATTGCAGCAGAGTACAGGTATAGGTGTTGGTATAGGTACAAGTGTTGTTAGAGGTATATGTCTTGGTATAGGTATACGAACAGGTGGTAGTGCAGATATAGGTACATGTGACTGTAAATGCGTAGGTACATTTATAGGTATTGGTACTGATACAGGTGTAGGTGTACAAGATTTGGACTACCGTCTCACAGAATATGCTTTGGTTAGGTTTAGAGACAGGTTATATGTACCAGACAACAGTGAGCTCAAGAAGGTGATCTTGAGAGAGTTTCATGCGAAGCCCTATTCAAGTCACCCAAGCTACCAGAAAACTTTGATTGTAGTGAAGAGAGTCTACTATTGGTTGAACCTGAAGAGAGATATGGTAGATTTTGTAGCCATATGTTTGGATTTTTAGATGGTTAAGGTAGAGTGTAAACATCCAGGTGGACTGCTACAACCAATTGCGATTCCAGAGTGGAAATGGGAGGTCATTTCCATGGACTTCATCAGAGGCTTTCCCACGACAGTTAGCATGATTCCATCATGGTTGCGGTGGATAGATTAAAAAAGGTTTCACATTTCATTCCAGTGAAGACAACATACTCAGTTAGTGATGTAGCACAGGTGTTTATCAAATACATAGTCAGATTGCATGGCGTTCCAAAGAATATTGTGTCTGACAAGGATGCAAAGTTCACTTCCAAGTTTGGGAAGGATTTGTTTACAGGTTTGGGCACCGATTTGGCCTTCAACACAATTTATCATCTACAGACAGATGGACAGAATGAGAGGGTAAATAGGATATTGGATGATATGTTGAGGATGTATGCGATGCATCAACAACGCAAGTGGGAAGATTATCTTCCACTGGTAGAGTTCGACTACAACAATGAGCATCAAGAGTCATTGAGGATGAGTCCATTTGACGTATTGTATGGGCGAAGTTGCAACACTCCTATTAGTTGGAATGATCTTGTTAGCAGGGTACTGATGGGCCTGATATGTTGGCAGAAATGAAACAGGAAATGCAGGTGATCAAGTAGAACCTGAAAGCAACGCAAGATAGGTGAAAGAGTCATGAAGACAGGAACATGTTTTTCAAGGAGTTTCAGGTTGGAGATCAGGTGTACTTGTGTATCAATCCCAAGAAGAGCTCCTTGCGGATTGGATCATGTGTCAAGTTGGCACCAAGGCTTTGTAGACCCTTCGGGATCATTGAGAGGATCATACTAGTGGCCTATTGACTTGCACTACCTTCCATAGTAAAAGTCCATGATGTTTTTCATATATTGTTGCTTAAGAAATATGTTAAATATGTTGATCATGTTATTGATTGGTCTGTATTGTAGGTGGATCCAGAAGGAGAGTTCCAACCGGAACTGCAGTGAATTTTGCAGAAAAAGACACTCATGCTCTGGAATCGAGCAGTAGATCAAGTAAAAGTTTAATGGAAGCACTTTGGGCCTGATGAAGCTACATGGGAGATAGTGGATCAGATGTGGGCCATGTAACCTTCTTTGTTTTCTAGTTGAGGCAAATAATTTTTGGGGTGATGTTGGTTTTTGTTTAGCATATGTTTTGTGATGTTTTGGTATACGTTTTGATGCGATGGTTGGATGTATGTACATATGTATATGGATGTAAATACATCCATGAGCTATGTTATAAAGCTCCAATAAGCAGTATGATGTCATGTCATTATAGTTGTCAGGTTGTTATGATGTCATGTTGGTTTGATTTTCAACAGAGTGATCATTGTAAATACTGCATTGAGAAATGTTATAAATATTCATGGGAAGTATGTTTGCTTTTCAATGGTGTTCTTGAGGTATATGTGTGATTGAACATCGAAGAATATGTGCCCCAAGGGGGAGGATTCTGTAACAACCCTGGTGAAAATTCCATGAAATAAAGTTAAAATAATAACCTCGGTTGATGGGACATTTATTCCAAGCTTAATGTTGGGAAAGACATCCTAGTGCGAGCGTTCACATGGTTTATTATGGCTAAGGAAACTGGAAAAGGCTATTGCTAAGGAATTAAAGAGGCAAAAAACATTTTTGGCACATTTATTTATGAAAATAATGGAAATTAGTAGAAAAGGGAGATGAAAGGTCACATGTTTCATGTGAGGAGGAAATTGAAGGAAAATAGAGGCCTCTTCTATAAAAAGGCTTATGAGGATCAGTTGGTGCCTTTTGTCAGTGCATTTTTGGAGCTCTCTAATTATTCTCTCTCACTCTTTCATACTCTTGGATACTTAGAGTTTTCTTGGAGCACTCTTAGAGAGTGTGGATACTTGGTTATTTGGAGAAAGAAGTCAAAGGAAGAGAAATAAAGCGCAGGTGGACATCAGGATCAAGAGTTACAATGAGATTCGATTGCAGGCATCGAGTTGCATGTATTTTTTCCTCGCTAGTTTTGGTATGCATATGTATTTTCCTATCCTTGCCATTTCCTGGAAATCCATGGTATTGTGGGTTTATTTCCATTGATTTTTTTCTAGTTGGTTCTCATGATTCCTTTAGCTATGGGTTGAGTTATTAGTTCCTGGAATTCTTGGCTGGACAAATGCTCTAGAAACTCGACTGACAACTGTGGGTTGAGTTACTAGTCATGGAAGCCTTGGTTGGACAAACATTCTAGAAGCCCCAGGTGGGTCGAGTTATTAGTCCTGGAAGCCCTAGTTGGAAAAATGCTCTGGAAGCCCTGTAACAATTGGGATGGATTTACCAGTCCTGGAAGCCCTGGTTGGAACAAACACTCTAGAGCCTTGGAACAACTTGGATAGAGATAAATCTGTGATGGTTAGCGATGTCCGACAGCGATGTGGAATCACTGGATTTGGGTTGAGATGGTTTGGTCTCTAGAGCCCTGGTTTGGTGTTGGTTGATGTGTTTGATAAAGTCCCACATTCATGCTTGGAATATGGCACCATGGTGATTGGCTGAAGTGAGACTTGGCTCAACCAATCTATGGTCGGGTGGAACGTGGAAGTCCCATCTCCGATTGGTTTTCACATTCATTAATGAACAGATCATTCATATGGTATTCGATATGCAAATGTATTGGGTTATGCATGGATTTATTTGTTGTTATATCCATTGTATTTCTGTTGTTATTATGTTGGTTATAAGCATGTATTTGATTAGTGATGATGTATGGATATATCTATATTTTTACCTATAAATGAATGCACAATTTATCTATTGTCAAATAAATTGTATTTTAGCTTATGATGTAGGGGAGAAATTCTTCTTAGCTATTCTCAGATTTGTAAAAGACCCACATATTTAAATATGTTGTCTATAACTGTAGATGCAATGTTTGTGACATGTTTGACGAAATTACTGTCATAGCTAGGAGATTCCAGATGATTTCCTGATGATGTGATTGCTTCCATACCTTTTTTTAATGTTATTTACCCTCTCCTAAAGTTTCATGAAGTTATGGGAAGTGACTTGGGCTCTAGGGCTAAAAAGGTGGCATGAATCATAAAGTTGCAGGCACAAAAATGAATTTTTGGGGCCCTGGTCGCGACCTTGTCTTGGCATACTTGTGGCTATAGGTTGCTAGTGTTGAAATGACACCAAGAAATGGCACCCAAAGGTGGATTTTGATTTAATTTTCCCTTAATTAAATTGGAAGAGAAATTGTAATTTCATCTCATGATAGCTTGTATTAGTTAACTGAGTCGGAATGACTGAGTTAGTTTAGGAAATTCTAGTTGAGGGTCAGATAGGAGGCATGTAGAGTTCTCCCATGATTTAAGGGGGTCCAACTACAGTTATTTGCGAGTTGTAATTAGTTAACTCAAGAAATTGAGTTAAAATCAGTTTAACTAGTTCTAACTGAGAGATGAGCTAGTGAGAGGTCTAGTGAATTAAATATGATTTAATTCACAAGTAGTGATCAATTAGTTAATTGATAATTTTCTATAAATAGTTGTTGCATGTCAGTTCTAAGGAAGGCCCAGTTGATACTGAGGTTAAAGGGATGATAACTATTAGTTGTATAATTAGAAAATTGTACAGGTTAGTTATAGAGTTATGTGGAGGCCAAGGATGTATTGCAAAATCTATTAGAAGGAATTTCCTATTTAATAGGGTGGAAATTCATCCAAGAATGCGTGAGCAAGGTAGGTTGAGAATTGGTTAAGTAATTTACTGATATTGCCTAGATCAGAGTGAGACAGTTGACAGAGTGCATGAGTTTCTTTGAGAGAGCAAAGAATTGTATTGTTTCATGGTCTTGACTTTATAAAATATACAGATAGTGGGGTTTTTTGCAGTGTGCTTTCCCTAGATACATCTTGTATTGTGTGATTGATTGTATCTTTCTCTTACTTGTTATTTGATTGCGTGATTGTGATTTTGTTTCTGCAAATTGTAGAAGGATTTAGTATCTTGTTTTAGTACATTATAAGACCAGATTGAATCTCGTTGTTAGATTTTCTACATGGTATTAGAGTGCTAGGAATCACAACAAGAAGATAAGAACAAATCTATTTTTTTTATCAGGTTCAAATTTTCATATTTATTCTTCAAGATCCAACAACATATCATGATGTATTTCAATGGCTTGACACTCGAATATGCACTCGAGGGAAATTCAAATTATATTGCATTTAAGGATAGAATGGATGAAATGATCGAGGAAAACGGACTGAAGGATTTCATAGACACTGATGCCCCGCAGCCCGCAGCAGTAGATGCTCAAATTCTTGATTCCTAGAATAAGAATGTAGCAAAGTCAAGAAGGATATTGTTAGAGGGAGTTCGAGATCATATTGTCTCAAGTCTCCACGGGAAGGTGACTCCATATGCGATGTGGAAGCCCTTGAA
Organism: Pinus albicaulis; assembly: GCA_034641835.2. Taxonomy (NCBI): domain Eukaryota; kingdom Viridiplantae; phylum Streptophyta; class Pinopsida; order Pinales; family Pinaceae; genus Pinus; species Pinus albicaulis. Next base: position 182,042,703 of record CM076584.1, read on the forward strand.
AAATTTGTATCAGAATAATAGCAACCATAGGAAGCTAGCATTGAAAGAAAACTCAAGAAGATCAAAATGGAGAGGGCGACACGATCTAAAAATAGTTGACGAAGTTCACTCAGTGCCGAGATGAGCTTGGAATTGTTGGGATAACTATTGCCTCAGATGATTTGGTGAGCCCAACTCTTCTAGGCCTTCCCAAGAGCTGACATAGCTACCAGGACTCTGTTAATGGGAGGGATAAGCTACTGGATTGGGAGCGACTATCGTCTGATCTGGCACAAGAAGAAATTCGACAAAGCACCAGAGATGGATCCTCATCAAAGAATGATGAAGAGGAGAATTGCTAAAATTGGACAACTAGGTCCAAAATCCATGTTGTGATGCTCAGATGAAGATACTAATATTTTTATTGGGTTCCTCTTTCGGAGAGGTGTAAGATCGATATAAAATTGATCTTAATTTGATGAGCAGAACATTTATTTTGAATTTATTTTTAATAATTTCAAATATGTGCAGGTCGACCTTAAGGTTTTACACCCCCAGCAGATGTGTCACACACCTCAATGATGGATATATATATACAGTCAACATTGGAGATCATTTCACTCATCTCATCACACATCTTCTCCTCTTCTAATTTAGTACGAGCTCCTTGGAGGCAATTTGGGTTCACACGTGGGAAGAAGGACGAATTACTGTAGCCAGGAAGAAGGATGAATTTACTATAGCTAGGGTTTCCACACATGTTTGACTAGCGTTGACTTTGGTCAACGCATGGTCCAAAGACTTCGATTTTGGGAGGTCGTACACATTGGCACAATAATCGAGGTCAAAAGGTTGACCGAAGACTGAGCTGCATTGACTTTCTTGCTGCTGTCTTGCGTTGAATTTTATGGGGTTGACTTTGAGTTGACTGTGTGGGTGTTTTGAGGGCTATTGTGACACATGCTGGGTTGGCTGACCAAGGAAACTTTGCTAGTTGAAGCATCCTGCTGACCATCGTAACGCACCACCACATTTTTCTGTTTCTGGTTTGTCTTCTATAGATCCATTGGTATGTTCTATCAACATTTTACTTGACTGTTTATGTGATTTTTGTAGTAAAAATTAAAGTTGCATCAAGCATAGAACATCTACATAAATTTACATGGTATCAGAGCTGAGGTGAAGACAAACCCTATTTGTAGCTATCACCGGAGAGGATAATGGGTTCCACAAGCTATGGCTTTAAGGAGGATGAAAAATTGATTGGGAAGGATGACTTCCATGCTTGGAAAATGATATTGGATCTCAAATTGGAAGACCAAGATGTCATGGACTATGTGCAGGGTAAAATCCAAGAACCTCCATCCACTGCTACTGGTGCTGCCAAAACAAAGTACAAGAAGGGGGAGATCAAAGCAAAGCTGATGATTAGGGAATCCATTCATAAAAGCCTGTTGGCCTACATCTCTGAGTTGGGCACATCCAAAGAGATGTATGATAAATTGATCCTCATGTTTAAGGCCAACAATGCGAATCAAGTACTATTCTTCAAGAATCAATTGAAGAATCTGAAGAAAGGTAGGGATGAGTCTGTCCAATCATACTTTCTGAAGCTGATTGAAATCAGGAACAATTTGCTAGCTATTGGGGAGAAAATAGCTGATCGAGAGATGGTACTCACCACACCTGGAGGGCTCTCATCTAAATGGCATGTGTTCAACACTACCATTCTAAATAATAATGTGATACCTGACTTTGACCAAGTACTGTCAATATGTGTTCAAGAAGAATCAAGAATGAAGGAGTATGGAAATGAAGGAAATGCTGCATACGCTGCTCATTCTAGAAAGAAGAACTCTGGTGGTCCAAAGAATAAGGGAAAAGCAGGGGCCCAAGGAAATAAGGGCAAGTGTTTCACTTGTCATAGGCCTGGTCACTATGCTAGAGAATGTCCTTTCAAGAAGGATTCTCCCGATGGTGATGATAACAACAACAACAGGAGGAATGGCAATCAAAGGAACACCAGGTCCAAGGGAAAGAGGAAGGCTCCCTCCGGCGGAAACGATCAAACTTTTAAAAGTTCAAGAAACTCCAAGTATGAGGAATCACATGTTGTTGATAAAATAAATGAATACATTCTTGTATCTACCCTCTCTGTTGCATCCCCACCCGACACTATGGATGTCTGGTTGATAGATAGTGGTGCCTCAGGGCATATCACTGGGTTCAAGGAAGCACTTTTTGATATAGTTGAGAAGGATACTAATCTGGAAATTATCCTTGGAGATAATGCCACATATCCCGTGAAAGGGAAAGGGAATGTGACCCTCCACTTGTCTCAAGGTCAATTCCTCCACTTGTAGGATGTACTCTATGTACCAAATTTGAAGAAGAACGTTGTGTTTATATCGGCCATGGAAGAAAAAGGTTTCAATGTGGAATTCACTGATGGAAAGGTGATCATGTGGAAGAAGAGCTTCAGGAAGCTATCTCAATTGGTTTTAGAGTTGATATACTCTACCAGGTTGGAGGAAGTCCGCTGGGAGCGATGAAATGTGATACTATCCGACTGAATAAACTATGGCACCGAACGTTTGGACACCTTCACTACAAAGCCCTTCCCGAAGTAAGGAAGGTGGTGACAGGGATGCCTGAGTTTCCAAATAATCATGAAGGTGTATGTAAGGGTTGTGCCAAAGGAAAGCATACAAGGGGACCTTTCCCCTCTAGTGTCACAAAGACATCTGATGTCTTGCAATTGATCCACTCTAATCTATCTAGTATGCTGCCGGTGACATCCTTGGGAGGATGTTCATATATGTGATGTTCATAGATGACTCTCTCGCAAAATTTGGATATACTTCTTAAAGAAGAAGGATGAGGCTTTCATGTGGTTCCATACATTCAAAGCCTTGGTGGAAAATATGACAGGGAAGAAGATCAAGATTTTGAGAACTGATAATGGCACTAAATATGAGACAAACGAATTCAAGGAATTTTGCAGAGAAGCTGGCATTAAGAGGGAGACCACAATTGTCTATACTCCCGAGAAAAATGGTGTTACTGAATGAAAGAACAAGACCATTGTGGAAGTTTCCCGTGCCATGCTATGTGACCAAGGTTTTCTGAAGTTTCTATGGGGAGAAGCTGCGAACACTGCTGTGTACATACAAAACCGATGCCCGCATTCCGCTCTAGAATCCAAAACTCTTGAAGAGGTTTTCTCTGGTAAGAAACATGATGTCTCAAATTTTAGAGTTTTTGGATGTACTATCTACTTTCATGTGCCGAAAGAAAAGAGGAGCAAGTTGGATGATTCTAGGAAGAAAGGAATGTTTGTGGGTTATAGTGAAACTTTGAAGGCCTATAGAGTCTATGTGCCTGGTCAAAGGGAAGTGGATATATGCCACGATGTCACCTTTGATGAAGATACTTCCCTGAGGAAAGTAGTCAATCTTCGAGATTTGAGGAAGATAATGAAGCAAGGCCTGGAAATCAAGAGGAACCAAAGGATGAAACGATGCCTGATGTTGAGGACCAATGGATCTGATTGATCCGCCTCCTTCACTGGGAAAGAGACCATCATGGCTCAGGGACACTCTCGAGGATGCTGAAGGACATGCTGCCCCAATGGGGACATTCCATGAAAGCAAGAATCTGAGTAGATACCGAGGGTATCTAGCAGCCATGAGCACTATTGTATAATCCGAGCCTGGATCCTTTGAGGAAGTCGTAAAGCATCAAGTCTGGAAGGATGCTATGCACGAAGAGTATGAGTCCATTATGAAGAATGATGTCTGGGATGTGGTCCCAAGACCAAAGGACAAAGCATTTGTCACCTCGAAATGGCTCTATAAGATCAAGCATGGATCTGATGGAAGTGCTAAAAAGTTCAAGGCAAGATTCGTCGCCTGTGGCTTCTCTCAAAAGGAAGGCATAGATTATGATGACATATTTGCACTTGTGGCCCGAAATACCACCATTCGATCTATTATAGCCCTTGCTGCTATGCAAGGATGGAGTCTTCATCAGATGTGTGTGAAGACCACATTTATGCATGGTGCGATAAAGGAAGAGGTATATGTGGAGCAACCTCTGGGGTTCAAAGTCCAGGATCGGGACACCCATGTCTATAGGTCTAAGAAAGCCCTCTATGGGCTGAAGCAAGAACCCAGAGCTCGGTACGAGAGGATAATGAAGCTGGGATTCACTCGAAGTAATGCTGATCCGAACCTTTACTTCAAGGTTGTCAAGGTAAAGCCTCTCATCCTGGTGCTGTATGTGGATGACCTCTTCTTGACAGGTGTTGACCCTCTCATTCATCAGTGCAAGAGGGAGCTCGCTGCTGAGTTCGAGATGAAGGACCTAGGACTAATGCATTACTTCCTAGGCCTAGAGGTCTGGCAGAGACCTGGCGAGATTTTCCTCTCTCAAGGAAAATACATTGTGAAGCTTCTGGAAAGATTTGGTATGGTGGACTGCAAGTCTGTGTCAACACCAATGGAGCTCAACTTAAAGAAGTTGAGTGGCAGTGTTGTTGGGCCCATATTGTCTAATCCTACTGAGTATCTTCAACTCGTATGGGCCCTGATGTTCTTAGTGAACACCCGTCCAGATATATGTTTTGCAGTGAACACTTTGAGTCAACAGATGGTTGAGCCTCATCAGTTTCACTGGGTTGGTGCCAGGAATCTTCTGAGATATCTTCGGGGCATGATAAACCATGGGCTGAGATACACTGCTGAGAGCATGACACTCCTTGGATATACTGATGCCAATTAGGCTGGCAGTGTGGCGGATCGTAAGAGCACATCGGGATGTTGCTTCAATCTTGGTTCTGCTTTGATCTCATGGATGAGAAGGAAGCAGAAGTCGGTGGCTTTGAGCACCACAGAGGCCGAAAACATTGCAGCAAGTATGGCCTGTTGTGAAGCAGTTTGGTTGCGAAAGCTCTTCAGTGAGCTGTTCGGACATGTGCTAGATACCACCGTGATACTCTGTGATAACCAGAGTGGGATTCGCTTTTCCGAGAATCCAGTGTTCCACGATCAATCCAAGCATATTGATATCAGGTACCACTTTATCTGGGATATGGTACAGCAAGGCGCCGTAAGGCTCGATCATATAGGAACTGATGAGTAGGTCGCGCATATTCTCACAAAGCCCCTGGGGAAGGTCAAGTTCCTAACCTTCTGTGAGAGTCTTGGTAACGTGGAATGACCCTATGATGTGGGTCCTGTTGGACGATGAGCTCTGGGAACTTTGGGGGCTTTGGGGATAGCTTCTCGGAGCTATAAGAAACCACAAGGCTAGGCTTGCTAAACCTTGTTGGTGTGTTTGGGCCCCACCATTGTGATTTTGAGTTGGTTCACCTCTCATTATCTGTGCCCCATATGCATCCTACCCATTGAGTTCAGGGCTCATGGGAAGTACCTCTCATTTGGCCAATGAGGTGGGAAAAGCTAGAGACTAGTAGCAAAGACTGATGGACGCATCAGAGATTGCCATACTCTCTATCTAGGATGGCAAGGTCCAACCACTTGATCTGGGATCAAGTATAGGGAGGTTTCGGACCTCCAACTGACTTCAGGTCAGGTATACCAACTTTGGGTTGGTATGAGACTCTTTGTGAGTCTGATGGAGGTTTCGGACCTCTGGGCTAAATCTGTCAGTCGGGGAATGATGTCTTTGTGACTGACTCACTTCTATTCTAAAATAAAGAGGCCAGCAAAGCAAGTTACGGTGGGATGACGCACGATGTTTGATTGCATAGGTGGATGGAGTTATCCCTAGTTGAGAGGGAGTGTTAAAATTGGACAACTAGGTCCAAAATCCATGTTGTGATGCTCAAATGAAGATACCAATATTTTTATTGGGTTCCTCTTTCGGAGAGGTGTAAGATCAATATAAAATTGATCTTAATATGATGAGCAGAACATTTATTTTGAATTTATTTTTGATAATTTCAAATATGAGTAGGTTGGCCTTAAGGTTTTACACCCCCAACAGATGTGTCACACACCTCAATGATGGATATATATACAGTCAATGTTCGAGATCATTTCACTCATCTCATCACACATCTTCTCCTATTTTGATTTAGTACGAGCTCCTTGGAGGAAATTTCGGTTCACACGTGGGAAGAAGGACGAATTACTGCAGCTAGGAAGAAGGACAAATTTACTGCAGCTAGGGTTTCCACGCAAGTTTGACCAACGTTGACTTTGGTCAACGCATGGTCCAAAGAGGCTGAAAATTGGTGGAGACTTCGATTTTGGGAGGCCGTACACATTGGCACAAGAACCGAGGTCAAAAGGTTGACCAAAGACTGAGCTACGTTGACTTTATTGCTGCTATCCTGTGTTGACTTTTCTGGACAACGTTGAATTTTCTGGGGTTGAATTTGAGTTGATCGTGTGGCTGTTTTGAGGGCTATTGTGACACATGCTGTGTTGGCTGACCAAGGAGACTTTGCTGGTTGAAGCATCCTGCTGACCGCCGTAACGCACCACCACGTTTTTCTGTTTCTATTTCGTCTTCTATAGATCCACTGGTATGTTCTATCAGCATTTTACTTGACTATTTATGTGATTGCTGTAGTAAAAAGTAAAGTTGCATCAAGCATAGAACATCTACATAAATTTACAAGAATTGTGCCTTGGATGGAAAGGCAAAGAAAGGAAAAGAGAAAGCGTCCCATTCCAAATCTGAGTCAGAAAAGGTAGGCAAGAAGTAAGACTTTTCAAAGGTAAAATGTTTCAACTGTCATGAGCATGGACACTATGCCAGAAAAATTGTCCACAAAAGAAAAACAACAAGAAGGCTTTAGGAGGAGCAACAGGTGAAGCATTGGCTTCACAGTTCAAGTTTGTCTTCACTCTCATCACATGCATGGTTTCATTGATGATGGTTTCTGTGTGGTACTTGGATAGTGGAGCTTCATTCCATATGACTGACAACAAATAATTTTTTAGTAGCTTGGAGGAGAAGGATCTCTAGATGCACATCGAGATGGGTGACGACGACCGGTGTCGGTACAATTACCTTTCAGAGGGAGTCCTGTAATCCAATCACATTAAAATATTTCATTTATGTTCCTGGTTTAAAGAAGAATTTGGTTTCTATTGATTTGTTGGAAGATCGTGGCTATGATGTGATCTTCAGTGAAGGAAAGGTTTTCCTTCATAAAAAATCTATAGGACAGGTGAAAAGGATTGGGTTTCAAGTAAAGAATATTTATAAACTGGATGTAGAGGACTGCACAGCACTAAGCATGAAAGCGGAGAAGGTGGAAAGTCGAGACATCAGTGAGTTATGGAACAGGAGGTTGGGCCTTCTACACCATAGCACTTTGAGGATCACCATGAAGACAAAGCCATGTGATTTTCCCTTGAGGGGGAGCTTGAGTTGCATGAAGTTGAGGAGATCTTGGCTCCAAATGATGAACCTCAGGATGTGGAGCAGCCACAAGAAGAGGAACAAAGAGTGGTAGAAACCACTCATGCAGAACCATCTACCAAAGATGGAAGAAATTGCACCAGAGAAGCTGGCAGATTATTGTTGGATGCGAGAGAGAATATGGGAGCACCCACATCACATCACATCACAGGAAGAGAAGGTTGTGAAATTTTCAATTTGAAAACTACATAGTTGTAGTGATAGATTTATTCCTCCTACTTATTATTTCAATAAGTCATTTATAGAAATCTATCGGTAAATATCGAAATAAATACAACTACAATGTTCACAAACATATATGCAGAGAAGTAAACATTAAAGGACATAAGCACAAGAATCAATCACATGTACACAATTATTTTTGGACAATTGTCCCTGTAAAACCCAATGCAGGAAAACCGGTGCAACAGATGAGGGTTTTATAAAATTCTTTAGCAAATGATTTATTTACAAGGAAGATACTGCCAGAAATATGAAACACATGAGATAGAATTCTCGGCTCCTCCCGAAGTTTTCCCGACTCCTTGATCAGCCTATGCTATCTCTTGTGTCTGTCTGCATGTTTCTCTGCGTAGTCCCTACACTGGACTATGTAAGTTTGCGTAGGCTTTGCGTGGGTTCACTACGCTCCACCTCAGAGCTTCCTCTTGTGACCCATTGTGTCTCTCTGTCCTTGACCTTAGTCATTGGTGACTCCCTCCTTCTACTGCAAATCTCTTCCCTGAAAATCTCCCACTGAGATCGAATCTCTTACTTCAGAATTGATCTCCTCTGGGTACTGAGTGTATGTTCGGCTTGTTTTCCAAATGACCCTCAAGGCCTCTTTTATAATCTTCTTGTTGGTGAATCAACGACCCATATTAGAATTTTAATCAATGGCTAAGATTAAAACTTGACTTGATATTTTCTTTCTAGAAGATTTGCACTCTGACTTATTAATACCCTTTAATTATTTTATTTCCCTAAGTTTAAACTCAGGGTCTCCGTTAAAATAATTAATTATTTTAATAAGTCATGAACCGAGTGGAATTTCCACAAACAGTTTCTGGGTTCTTTGGAATACTGATGTCCAAGCCTCCTTACAAAGTTTGAGACTTGGAACACTTTCTGATGCTACAAAAATAAACACTCCCTATTAGCGAGGAAGGTGTTCCAACAATATGTCTGCTGCATGTTTCTATGCTTTTGAAGCACCCTCTGCGTTGCTGAACTCTGGACATTACCCCTCATTTTCCGCGCTGCTACCTTCTGTACTGCTTTCCTTGACAGTGCCACTATCACTGCTGCATCTATACTACAGATCCCTCTAAATCCTAATCCTATCCATTCCTGCTACTGGAATGGATTCTTGATCATCCCCATATTCTCTCTGAAGTAGAAAAACTTAGTCTTCCCCAGAGATTTTGTGAGAATGTCTGCCACCTATTCTCCTATTGGAATGTACTACAACTGAACAACTCCACGTTATACACAGTCCCTGATGAAGTGACACCTGATGTCAATGTGCTTCGACCTATCATGAAACACAAGATTTTTAGAGATCTTGATGCAACTCTGATTATCACACAAGATATTGGCCGCTTCCATTTTCTCCTTTAGTAGGTTCACAAGTAGTTTTCGAAGCCATATGGCCTCACACAAAGCTGTGCTAGATGCCATTATTTTGACTTTTCTGAGCCCAGTGTCACAAACTTCTGTTTCCTTCTGCACCAGGAATTCATTCATGATCCTAGACTAAAACAATACCCACTGGTAATCTTCCAATCTACTGAACTTCCAGCCCAATCTACGTCGATGAACCCACTCAACCTGACATCACTGCTACGAGTGTACTTCTATCCAAGCTTGATTGTTCCTTGAAGGTGCCTAAGAAAATGCTTGGTTTCTACGCAATAAGCCCTCTTAGGTTCTACCATGAACTGATTGAGGGTATTTACAGCATAACAGATGTCTAGCCTTGTGTTTACCAGATACATCAACAATCCTATGAGCTACCTATAAAACATAGGATCAGCCTCATCATCTTCGGACGTGTGGATTTTCTTCTAGTTGGTGATCATTGGAGTCGTCATGGGTCTAAAATCCTCCATCTGAAATATCTTCAGAATATTTGTAGTATATCCTCCTTGAACAAAAAATATCTCCCCCTTTCGCTGCCAAACTTCCAACCCCAAAAATAGTGCATCCACCCTAGATCCTTCATGTCAAATTCCTCAGCCATATTCTTCTTGCAATATGTGATGAGCCTCGATTATCCTACCAAAATATATCATCTACATATAAAACAAATATCAGAGGCTCACTCCCTACCCTCAGATAGTAGAGATTGGGATCTGCGTCACTCTTGGCGAATTCCATTTTCTGCAAGTAGCTGTCAATTCGACCATACCAGGCTCTAGGAGATTGCTTCAGTCCATACAATGTTTTCTTTAGTCTACACACATGAGTCTTCTAATCATGCATCTCGAAGCCTTTTGGTTGTTATATACACACCTCTTTCTTTATCACCCCATTCAGGAATGTCGTCTTGACGTCCATCTGGTGAATCTCCCATCCCATTTGTGTAACAAGGGATATCATGAATCTGATAGAGGTGTATCTGGCTACTGAGGCAAAGGTTTCTTCATAATCGATTCCTTCCTTCTGCACATACCCCTTAGCCACAAACTTGGCTTTAAATTTCTTGATGCTGCCATATGCAACATACTTGACCTTGTAGATCCACCTTGAACCTACAACTGATATCTCCTGAGGTCTGGGGACAACTTCCCGACATCATTTGTCATGATGGAACTGTACTCTTCCACCATTGCATCTACCCACACCTGGTGCTGAGCTGCTTCTCGAAAACTGGAAGGTTCTCCGACTTGAGAAACGAAGGCTTGATACCTCTCAAGCTGCTTACGATATCTCTTCTCATTTCGGGGGACTCCGACAAAGTCTTCTGCATATTTCAGAATTTGTCGTAGCTTCCTGCTCGTTCTTCCACTGGTGGTGGGCAGATTTACCATCTCTCACTCTTGCCAATCCTTGGGAGACACATCCCTTGGATCTCCATGCCTTGGAGAGGCAACTAAATTCTCTGCCGTTGGTTTTTGAGTCTGAACCAGCAGATCCTCCTCAGACTTCGTAGTAGAAGGCAACTCGCGGGATCTTCTGAAGGCCTTCTCCTCCATGAATTTCACATCCCTCTGAACTACAAATTCCCTTCTCTCAAGATTGTATATGTGATATGAATTTTCATTCTCATTATATCCTACCAGATACCCCTTTTCCACAGTCATTTCCAACTTCTTCCTCTTCTCACTAGGCACATGAATGTAAGCTGCACTGCTGAAGATCCTAAAGTGACATACTTCAGGCTTACTTCCAGTGAAGACACTTACCAGCGTGATATTTCCCAATGCAACGTGAGGAGTCCTTTATTGAACATAGACACTTGTATTACAAGCTTCAACCCATATAAATTTGGGCATGTATTGGTCCTACAACATAGCCCTTGTCGCTTTGACAATAGTCTTGTTCTTCCTTTCTGCCACACCATTCTGCTCCAGATTGTATGGAGTTGTCCACTCTCTTCTATTACCTTCCCTTACGCAGAAACCAGTGAATTCCTTATCTATGTATTCACCACCATTGTCTGAATGCAACTCCTTGATCCAATTTCCTTTCAGATTTTCTATCAGAGCTTTAAACTCTTTAAACCGACTGAAGACTTCATCTTTGATCTTCAAAAAGTAGATCAAGGTTTTCCTAGAATGGTCATCAATAAAGGTGACAAATTACTCGACACCACTAAGAGCTCTAGTGGACATTGGTCCACAGATATTCGAGTGTATTAAGTCCAATACACCCTTGGCCCTATTGTTGCTTCTCTGATACGTTGCCTTGTCATATTTTCCCAATACGCACCCTTTGCAGACATCATCCTGTTTTGTGCTCAGCTCTGGAACTCCGATGAAAATATTCTGGAGAATTTTTAATGCCCCATGATTCAAATGTCTCATTCTTCTGTGCCATAGATCATTCAGAACTATTTCATCAGTGCTTCCAACCAGTGATTCGGGATTCAAGTTGCAACTTGGTAAAGTTTGTTGCTTCTTACCCTGATCTGTGCCTTCTTCTTCCAAATGGGGTTTTTGACGTAGACCCTATTTCCAATAAAGTAAATGTCATAACCCCAGTTTTGAAGTTGAGACACTGAGAGCAAGTTCATCCCCAACCTGTCTCATGCATTACGTTAGTGGCCCGAATATTGTTTCCAGTCTCGGTCTGAAATACTATGGTACCTCTCCCAATAGGGTTACATTTTTCTTTATTACCCATGGTTATTTTAAAACTCATCTGCTCCTCTTAGTAGTCAGAAAAACATTCCCGCACTCCTGTCATGTGAGAAGAAGCTCCACTGTCAATATACCATGCTTGATACACAAGCAAAGTCTTCTTCAAGTCTAGATGCCAAAACAAAAACATTGTGATCCATATGTTCTATCATGCTTCTTTCCCTCCCTGGAGAACTGCATGAACCCTTCTGCGCTACTACTACAGCAATAGAATTCTATCCACTAGTCGATTCTTCATTCATATTACTCATCTCTGGTTCCGCTACCATGTGAAATTTTCAATCTGAAAACTATAAAGTCGCACTAATAGATTTATTCCTCCTACTTATTATTTCAATAGGTTATTTACAGAAATCTACCGGTAAATATCAAAATAAATAAAACTACAACATTCACAAACATATATGCATAGAAGTAAACAGGAAAGGACATAAGCACAATAATCAATCACATGTACACAATTATTTTTGGACAATTGTCCCCGGAAAAACCCAATGTGGGAAAACTGGTGTAACAGATGAGGATTTTATTAAACTCTTCAGCAAATGATTTCGTTACAAGGAATATACTAGAAAATAAAATCTTAAACACATGAGACAGAATTATTAACTCTTCTCGACAAATCCCTGACACCTTGATCAACCTCTGCTATCTCCTGTGCATGTTTGTGTTTTTCTCTGTGTAGTCCCTGCGCTGGAATGCGTAAGTCTGTGTAGGCTCTGCGTGGATTCATTGTGTTGCAGCCTAGAGCTACCTCCTGTGACCCACTGCATCCCTCTGTCCTTGACCTCAGTCACTACTGACTCCCTCCTCCTTTTGCTGCTACAAATCTCCACCCTGAAACTCTCCCACTGAGATTGAATTCTCTTACTTTAGAATTGATCTCCTTAGGTACTGAGTGTATGCCCAACTTGTTTTCCAAATAACCCTCAAGACCTCTTTTATAATCTTCTCATTGGTGAATCAATAACCCAGATTAGAAGTTTAATCAATGGCTAATATTAAAACTTGACTTGATATTTTTTTTCTAGAAGATTCACACTCTGACTTATTAATACCCTTTAATTATTTTATTTCCCTAAGTTTAGACTTGGTGTCTCCATTAAAATAATTAATTATTTTAATAAATCATGAATTGAGTGTAATTTCGACAAATGGTTTCTGGGTTCTTTGGAATACTGATGTCCAAGCCTGCTTACAAAGTTTGAGACTTGGAAAATTTTCCGATACTACAAAAATAAAAAAAAGGTCCCTATAGCGGTACACTGGATACATGGCTCTTATGAGTGAAGGTATTGAAATAGAACCATCCTATTTCGAGGAAATAGTGCAATATCGAGTGTGGGTTGATGCCATGGTTTAGGATTATGACTCCATCATCAGAAACAGTGCATGGGAAGTTGTCCCAAGATAAGTGGGGAAGTCAATTGTAGGATCTAGATGGGTCTACAAGGAGAAGTAGGCATCATAAGGGAGTGTGGAGAAGCACAAGGCTAGATTTGTGGCCAGAGGGATCTCTCAGGTGGAGGGGATTGACTATGATGAGAATTTTTCACCATTCACAAGGTAATCATCTATTAGATCCATCCTTGCACTCTCAGTGCAGATGGGATGGAAGATACATTAGATGGATGTAAAGAAAACCTTTCTCAATGGATATATTGAGGAAGAAGTGTACATTGAGAAGTCAAAAGGTTTTGAGACTTTATACAGGGAGTCACATGTGTGCAGACTCAAGAGAGCATTCTATGGGCTGAAGCAAGCACCTCGTGCTTGGTACACCAGGATTGACAACTATTTCACTTGGTTAGACTTCACCAAGAGTGATCCGGATGCGAACCTATATCATATTGTGGTTGATGGTAAGCTTTTGATTATTGTACTTTATGTCGATGATCAGATACTGAAAGGCGTTGAGCAACTCATAAAGTATTTCAAAGAGGATCTTGCAAGAGAATTTGAGACGAAGGACATGGGGCTCTTGCACTATTTCCTTGGATTGGAGATATGGAAAAGATATGGGGAGTTATTTGTATCTCAGGGAATTTATGCCAAGGATATTCTGAGGAAGTTCCACATGGAGGGAAGTAAACCCATAAAGACTCCTCTAGTGGGAGACTGGAGGAAGGAGGATGCTACTTCGAGCGAAATAGTGGTTTCTACTGTTTACAGGAAGTTGGTGGGTTCACTCATGTATTTGGTGAACACACGACCCAACATATGCTACACAGATAACAAGTTGAGCCAAGCTATGGTTAAGACTACTAAGCTCTTTTGGAAGGCAGTGAAGCATGTGTTGAGATATCTCAAAGTCACTACAGAGTATGGATTATGGTACAAATGGACAGAGGGAGTAAAGCTTCAAGGCTTCACTGATGCATATTGGGTAGGGATTCCATCCGATAGGAAGAGCACACTAGGAGGCATTTTCAGCATAGGATCAGTAGTAGTTTTTTGGTACAACAGGAAACAAATATCGATTGCACTAAGTTCAGAAAAGGCAGAGTACATGGTGGCCAGTCAGGAAGCATGCGAGGCCATCTAGATGAGGAAGATATTTATTGGTTTTTTTGGTTGACAGAGGGATCCGACGGTGATACATTGTGATGACAAGAGTTGCATCAAACTCTCGGTTAATCCAGTATTCCATGACAGTTCCAAGAATATTTATATCTGGTATCACCATCTTAGAGATTGTGTTTAGAGGCAATTATGTCATTAGAGTACATTCCCACAGAGGAGCAGGATGCATAAATGTTAACGAAGGCGTTGGAAAGAAGCAAATTTGAATTCCATAGAGACAGGATCGGGGTAGAAGATAATCCCTTGTTGTTGAGAGGGAGTGTTGAAATGGCACCCAAAGGGGTCTTTTGATTTGATTATTTCTTAATTAAATTGGAAGAGAAATTTTAATTTCATCTCATGACAACTTGTATTAGTTAACTACATGAATTACTAAAGCAACCTACACTTGATACTTTATGATTATGAAACAAGGAAACTGAGCAAGAATTAAATCACATATAGGACACCACTATTTTTGGATGAAAGTCCCTGGAAAAACCCAATGCGGGAAAACCAGTGTAGCAGATATGAGGGTTTGTTATTATTAAGCATTAGTTTCCGAATACAAGTCTAGGATGCCTTTTTGTCAATCCCTGCAAAGAATATGACTGACAAAAAGTTTGTGAGAGAAATCTCACACTGATCTCAAATCCCGACTAACCAACAACCCCAGAATTTCAATCCCACCAATACGTTGCACAGTCACTTCGTCACTCTACATGGGGACTGCGTGGCTTCTACGTCACTGGTATTTTGTTGGCTGGATCTGCCCTTCTGGCCTCTTTCGGTCTCACACCCCGACTCTTTGGCACTGGATTTGGCTAACCCTCAGCTTAATCTTGAATTCCATTCACGCTGCAACATTACCTCTGTGTGGGACTGCGTTGGCTTTGCATAGCTGCTATGATGCCTCCGTTGATATTCTCTCTGCTTTCTCTTCTTTGTATTCTTGGTCCTGGAGAAGCTCCTCCGACCAATAACTGTCTCTGCCCCTCATTGTAACTAGAATCACTTAGATTTGATCTTTGTTCGAGCACTTGCTCCGTCAGAAGAATTCAATCACTTGATTCAATCAGTATGTCTTTCCAAATGACCCTCAAGCCTTCCTTTATAGTCTTCTCGTTTAGATATCAATGGCCAATATTATATCTCTAATCACTTGCTAAGATTATAACATGACATGATCTTCGCTTTCTAGATCATTCTCACTTTTTTTTATTAATACCTTTTAATTATTTAATTTCCCTAAGTTTAGACTTAGGGTCCTCATTAAAATAAACAATTTTTACAATAAAGCATGAACCGAGTGGAATTTTCACAAACGGTTTTTGGGTTCTTTGGAATACCAATGCCTAAGCCTCTCCACAAAATTTGGGGCTTAGAGCACTTCCGATGCTATCAAAAATCAACAATGGGTTGGGATGGAATCTTTGGAGCCTTATCACAACTTCAATCCTCTTGAGGTTGTGGTTTGAGATAGCAATCTCTCGAGCCCTGTAACAACTTGGGAAGACACCATCCTAGAGCAGAAGTAGAGGAATATCGGAATGAAGACCAATGGTTATCGCCTTGATGGTATAGTGGATTTTGGACTCCCTAGAAGGGGATGAATCATTGTTTGAGCACTTGGGGGTGAGGTTGAGAACCTCTAGACTTCTAGTGATGACCAAGAAAGTAGTGGTCAGTTGGTGGGATTTAGGAAGGAACTCCTCCGGAGTCCCAGAACCAGTGGTAGTTGGTGTGCTAGTCCCTGAAGCAAGCAACCCGCTCAAACTCTAGAATCTGGCTCGGGGGTGACGAATGAAAGTAAGAGTGGCTGTTGTTGTCTATGGTTGGGTGGATATTCCTTGTCTCAGACTCAATTTCCCTGCATTTTCCAAGGTAAGTAACCATGTATGTTGTTTAACTTTTGATGAATCATGTTACTATGTAGCGGATAATGGTTTTTAACTTGGGGAATGCATTGCATTAATTAAACTTGTATATGCCGTACATTCCCATTGGGTATATATACATATATATATGAATGAATGCATGTGTGAGATAGTTGAAAGTGAAATATGCGTAATGATTGTTAGTGGTAGGCACATAAAAGGCATAATAAACCGCATGGTAATAAAGACTAGGCCATAATGCAACATCGAGTCTAATATATATATATGCTTGACTGCGTGAGAGGAAACATACAAATAAATTATTAAGAAAGAGACATAACTCGTTACAAATCATAACTGAGCCATGAGAGCTTGGATTAACACTTGAAGAATACTGGGTTCAACATAAGATTGCATGGAAGACCCTATATATAGCAGGGTCTATACTCACTTGTGATTCATTTGTTGTCTGGTTGAAAGTTATTGTGTTGCCTGACAAGCACTGCATTAATGTCAAAGGGAGTTTTTCCCTGGTATTAGTTGAGGCACCAAATTTACCTGAATGTCCTTCACCTTTCATTATCAATAGGTTGGATTGATCTAAATCTGAATGTTATTTTTGTTGTGCTAATTTCATATTAAAAATTATAAACAATTTGTTGATCTTCTACTTCATGTGAATAGGTTTCATGAGGTGTTTGTGAGTGTTAAACAGGTAAATGTATCAAGTTTTATGTTAAATTCAAGAGCATAAAAACACTCAAACATATTTTTGAACAACAGTAATAAAATGTACAACAAACCATCAAATAATCCATTAACACAATGTTTTGATGAAGGAGTTCACCCCTCCTAGGCTACATCTCCTTGGTCCAGCTTCCATGGCTTGGGCCTCTGTATTAGCTCAAAATGGAAAAAAAAAACATTTTTTACCATCATCTACTACTCCTAAAACCTACTTCAATGTGTCTAGAATGTCCAAATGATTCATAATAGACTCTTCTTGAGCCCAATTTGGTCAAATTTTGCAAAAGTTATGGCCTCCTCAATTCTGGCCTAGGAAACCCCACTAAAATTGGAGAAACTCCAGTTAAGGCTGCTAATTTTGGAGCCAGTGCCGAATTTGGGGGCTCTGCCATCTTTTCTGCCGAATTAACTGGGATTAATTAAGTTAAGTGGTTGTTTAACTATGGATAACTGAGGATTAAATGCATTAAGCACATTTTAATTTAATCCAAATTACAATGAGGATTAGCACGAATTAACATTAGATTAAGGGTTTAAATAAACCCATATTAAGTTTAATCCCGCGCATTAAACTTTAGCGCTCCGCCTTTGGTCATGTCATATGGTCCCATGGTCAGGGGGTTGACCCGCAGGGCTGGCCCCCTTGATACCCCCGCCTATCAAACAACATTAATATAAATAAAATTCGTGCGCATAGACTGTTAAGTCATATGCTGCAGACTATTGGTAACTTGGTGCGCTCGCTTGGGGGAGGTCATGGGGTCGAGCCCCGAACTCCGCCCTTTCTCCTATATAATAGTTTTGCCGCCCAAATACATGTGATTTAAACCTTTGATATGTTGGAAATTCGACCTTTGACATTGCAATTCGGCCTTGACATTGGTCCACTAGAGGGGGCATGTGGCGGCCCCTAGCTGCACCACATTTCTGCCTCTAGTTAGACTATTTCAACCATATAATTAAAATAAAATGCACCTCCATATACAATTAATTCGACCTTAGGATAACATAAAAAAATTCACCTTCCCAACTTTCCGGTGAATCTGACAGTGACATTTGTCACAATGTCATTAGGCGAAAATGACAGAATATTTCCAGAATATCATTTTCTTTGCAAACTAGGCTTCCATGTCAGCATTTTGTCCTTTCTGCAAATTTTTAGCTGTTTAGGAAAACAAACCGCAGTCTCTATCTTCCTCATCCAGAGTCGGTTTTCGATGAAATGAATTGCACTGGATTCCTGATGATGAGCTCTTTGTTGTCATTTATTTTCCAATCGATTCTGAGCACTTCCATTTTTAAGCTCTACATTGAGCACCTGATCATTCCTCCCCACTAGAAGCCTTTTAGACCTAAAAATATCTTTGATTGCTGATCATGTGGATGAGGGTATAGTTCCCTCACCCTTCCAGTCTCAATCCACCGAAATTTTCCCATTTTCAACAATTGGAGCTTTTCACAAAAACTAAGCTTTTTCCTTGACTCTTGAGACCCTCTCTTGCTGTTGTAGACACCTTCATGCTGCAACTTCCATGAATTTGTAGAGCAGCAAGTTGTTCTTGCACAAAAAAACTTTTCCCCACCTCGGTCATCAATCAAACGAAACTTGAAAATTGTCTCACCTCGCACATTGTCGTCATGGCAATTCTTAGCTGATCTTTCTTTATACTTGGGTCGACTTTTGACCAGGTATTTTTGCCATTACCATGTACCTTTTGGAAACCAAAAACAAGAATTTGTGGAACCTGTGCCTTATTTGTCAGATCTATTTGATGCTTTCTCTGACCTTTGCACTCTCTTTCACTGACATCTTATTTCCAACACTTCTCAACACTGATGTTGACTGCTGCAAATATTTCACATCTTGTTCACCTCCTTTCAAAGGAAACTTGTTAGAGTCCTGAAACATCTCATTACAAGTGTAAGAAAATTCAATGAAATTAACTTATTCATTCGATGCATCTTTTTGAAAGGCCTCATTTAAAACATCTCCATGTTTGATAATTAACAAAGTCAAATTTTGACTTGCATTCACTATTCTCTTCATTTCTCCTGCATGTATAAGAGATAAACTTGTCCTCTTCTTATGCACTCGAATTATGTACTCAATTCCATATTTAAAAAAGTGATACTTATTCTCATGGCGATGGAATACTGCTTTCCTATCATAAAGATAAGGACTTCACAAAAAAAAAACCTAAAATCTCAATCGGCACTATATCAAGTTCAACTTCATCAAGAAACTTTGAATTGGTGGCAAACCTTAGTATGCACTTCCTTGTTACCTGCAATTTTTCATTCTTGCATATCCACCCTAAAGGATAAGGTCTTGGATGTATAACAGTTTCAAGGTTTAGCTTCTTAACTAAGTCTTCAAAAATCAAATTAGCTTGAGAACCACTATCAAATAGTGTGTCTATCTTGGTATGTTTAGAAATGACTCTAATATAGAAGAGTTTATTTCTTGTATTTTCATCTTGAGTTACATTGGAACAACTTGAAGAAATAGTGCTTGTTATGTTCTTACCTTTCAAACCCATTGTTGTAATCTTGGTTTCATCTCTTGAATATGAACCTAAGTCATGTTCAATTATTGCAACAATTTTCCCCTTTTCTTTGGCTTTTAGTTTGTTTGGATTCAAATCTGGATGGAGTTGCAAACAATGGTCTTCATCATGGCCATTATTCGAACAATGTTTACATGCGAGTTCCACTTTCTCTCTTTTGATATAGCTATTTCTCT
Organism: Pinus albicaulis; assembly: GCA_034641835.2. NCBI lineage: Eukaryota > Viridiplantae > Streptophyta > Pinopsida > Pinales > Pinaceae > Pinus > Pinus albicaulis. The sequence goes on from CM076584.1 coordinate 182,062,412, forward strand.
TTCCTCTTCCATTAAAATTACCCTTTCCTTTACCCTCATACTCAAGGAAACTATCACTTTTCTCATCTACATTTTGTTTCCCTCTTGCTTCTAAATGTGTGGCTTGAACAAAAACCTCATCTAAGTTTGTGGGATTGAACATGAGAATAGTGTGTCTAAGGTAATTGTGCAAACCCCCAATATACTTAACAAAGTTTCTTGAGAATACAAAGTAATACCCAAAATAAGAGTTCTTCTCCTAAATTAAAGAGTATAATCTTGCACACTTTTCCCTTTCAATTGTCTAAAATTCTGCCAATCCATAATGGCTATTTTCATGTAAGCTAGAAGATAAAATTGTCTTTTAATGGCAGCAATAAAAATTGACCGAAACATTGAGATCCTATTGTAGTTTTTAATCTCTTCTTGAGTCCTTGCTTCTCACCATACAAGTGTTGATCCTTCCATCCTCAAGGAAGCCAATTGAATCTTTATGTAATCTTCATGAAGGTTCTGAATTCTGCAATAAACCTCCAATTGAAGAATCCAATTATCCAGCCTCTCTGCATTCACCTCGCCATTATACATTGGAAGCTCAAATTTGACATCAAGTTTGAGTAAGGGAGTTTTTCCTTTTGGAGTTTTTGAGTGAGTATGGGTAGTTTTGGCTGTGGAAGTGGAAGATGATGATGGTGGTGATGATGAGGATGATGATGAATATGGTGGATATGGAGGAGGCTTTCCTCCACTTCCCTTTGAATCCTTCTCTTCATCATTTTTTACCCTCTCTTCAAAGAGGATCCTAACCCTTTTAGTTATTTCATTGAAAGCCTTCTTGTATGCTTCCTCTTCTGAAAGAACTTCGGTCTCTCCAAAACCTGACATGATGGCTATGGATTCAAGCTCAACTTCTGGTGCAACTTGTACCTCTTCAATATCAGATAGAGATAAAACTTGAGGTGCTTCATGTGTAGCTGTGAGTGAAACTTTGGGTGGAGATGGTGCCCTTGTGGCTCTCCCTCTTCTGGTCCTAACCTCAAGACTAGCAACCAGTAGTTTCCCTTCTCCTCTCTGCAACTTCAACCTTGTAAGCATCACAAATTTGCAACCATTAAAACCCTAATTGCACAAAATTTAAGAAAATCAAGCAAATAACCTTTCAATATTTGCTCTGATACCACCTTGATCTGAATCTGAATGCTAGTTTTGTTGTGATAATTTCATCTTCATAATTATAAAAAATTTGTTGATCTTTTTCTTCATGTGCGTAGGTTTCATGAGGTGTTTGTGAGTGTTAAACAGGTAAATGTATCAAGTTTTATGTTAAATTCAAGAGAATAAAAACATTAAAACATAATGTTGAACATCAACAATAAAATGTATAACAAACCATCAAATGATCCATTAAAACAATGTTTTGATGAAGGAGTTCACCCCTCCTGGGTTACATCTCCTTGGTCCAGCTTCCATGGCTTAGGCCTCTGTATTAGCTCAAAATGGAAAAAAATTTTGTTTACAATCATCTACTGCTCTTGAAACTTGCTTCAGTGTGTTCAGAATGTCCAAATAATCTAGAATAGACTCTTCTTGAGCCCAATTTGGTCGAATTTTGCAAAATTTATGGCCTCCTCAATTCTAGGCTAGGAAACCCCACTAAAACTAGAGAAAATCCAGTTAAGGCCGCTAATTTTGGAGCCAGCGCCGAATTTGGGGGCTCTGCCATCTTTTTTGCTGAATTAACTGGGCATAATTAAGTTAAGTGGGTGTTTAATTATGGATAAGTGCGGATTAAATGTGCTAAGCATGTTTTAATTTAATTTGGATTACAATGAGGATTAGCATGAATTAACATCGGATTAAGGGTTTAAATAAACCCATATTAATTTTAATCCCACACATTAAACTTTAAGCACTCTGACTTTGGTCACGTCATATGGTCTTGTGGTGAGGGGGCTGACCTGCGGGACTGGCCCCCTCCATACCCTCGCCGTTCAAACAACATTAATATAAATAAAATTCATGGGCATAGACTGTTAAGTCATATGTTGCAGACTATTAGTAACTTGGTGTGCTCGCTTGGGGGAGGTCGCGGGGTTGAGCCCCGACCTACGACCTTCTGCCTATACAATAGTTTTTCCACCCAAATACATGTGATTTAAGCCCTTGATATGTTGGAAATTCGACCTTTGACATTGCAATTCGGCCTTGACCTTGGTCCACCAAACGGGGCACGTGGCGACCCCTGGCTGCACCACATGTCTGCCTCTGGTTGGACTATTTCAACCATATAATTAAAATAAAATTCACCTCCATATAAAATTAATTCAACCTTAGGATAACATAAACAAATTTCACCTTCCCAACTTTCTGGTGAATCCTGCAGTGATACTTGTCACAGTGTCATTGGGTGAAAATGACAGAATATTCCTAGAATATCCTTTTCATTACTGACAAGGCTACCATGTCAGCATTTTGTCCTTTCTGCAATTTTTTTAGCTGTTTAGGAAAACGAACAACAGACTCTATCTTCCTTATCCAGAGTCAGTTTTCGATTAAACGAATTGCGTCGGATTCCTGGTGATGAACTCTTCGTTTTTGTTTAGTTTCCAATTGATTCTGAGCACTTCCATTTTTGAGCTTTACACTGAGCACCTGATCATGGATAGTTGTTGTTGGCATCTTAAGGTGGTTGTCGAGGCACGAGATGGATTTATGTATCAACATGGAGTTGTTTGTAGACTTGACACAGGGTTTGGTATCGTCTGCATGTGACAAAAGAGGTGGTCACATCGTAGGACTTTACACCAAGCCCGTGGAAAATAAAATAATTAAAGTGACTTAATTAACACATGTGCTGAAATTGTCTTAAGTCACATGGATCAAGTAGTCTTTTAATCTCAGCCATTGATGAATGATTTAATCTTGAGCGTTGAAGGGTTCAACAAAAAGTATAAGAGAAAGGCTTGAGGGTCAGTTGGAGAGGACACACAGTTACAAAGTTGAGGAATAGATCTAGAATTCTTGGGTGGGTTTGCTAAGAATTTCCGGAGGAATTTCCTACAGTGAGGGGTAGTATTGGCTAAGGGGATGATTTGATCCCAAGAGCCAAGAGTTAGTAAGAGGCAGAGGAGCAGCAACAAGGACAATGCAGGGAAGCAAAGCAACAACTACACAGGTGTTATGTAGGCTAGCGTTGAGGCTCCAGAGGGTTTCAAAATTACACAGGAGGGCTTCTAGGCCAGCGTAAGGCCTGCGTCACCCTTCAAGGGGTTACACAGTCCCTCTCTGGGCAGCGCAGTGGCATTCTGAGGCTAGCAGGGCTAACGCTGGGGCTTCATGGGCAATGTTGAGGGTTTATAGGGCCAGATCCAGGCTGAGTTTTGTAAATCCCGTTTGAGGGTGTGGATCGGTCATATATTTGGCACAAGAACTTCAAGTTAGCTGCAGATTTGATTTCTTTTATTCTTTGTCGGGTTTTCCAGATCTGGAACCCATATTTATTGTACTCAGAACTACTTAATAATAAACCCTCATATTTGCTGCATCAATTTTCCCGCTTTGGTTTTTTTTTCGGGGACTTATGTCCAAAAATCCATGTGTCACTTTGTTGCATGAACGTGTTATCCAATAAATGATCTGCATGTGTAGGTTGTAGTTGTGTTTATTTTCGGTATTTTCTGAATCTAATTTTTGAAAATAACTTGTATTAATTAAATCAAGTAGGAGAAATAAACCAATACACTATAGTAGAATTTTCACACGAATGGCGGAATGTTCCGAGAAATCCCAGGCACCAGGGATTGTTAGTTGACGACACCCTGGTTGACAGATATTTCTCTGTCCCTTGGGGTTGCTACCTAGAAGTGATCGGATGAAGGTGTCAGGATGGTCCCACAACCACAGGGACACTGGTGGGTAACATGTGGAGGATGATGTGACACCCCAAAACACCAAAATCTCTTAACAACTATGAAGCAATATTGGGAAAACTGGGAATCAGGATCACTTGAGGTTGGGTGGTTGAACCCATACCAACGCGCAAGGCCATTAGCGGGAGAGAGTTGACCATCTTCGATAGGTCAAGTTCTGGGGGGTCTCAACTTGGAAATTCAATACGTCTTGAGAGTCCCAGAGACATGAAACGTTAGCCAGACGGACAAATTTCAAGGGGAAGTCTTAAGGTTAAGAGTTGAGACGTCGAGAGGGTCTGGAAGCCGCACCTAAAGAATTAAAAATAAAATAATATTATGTGTAGTAATCTCTTATCCCATTCCTCAAAGGTAGAAAGAGGGGTCGCGTATGCTATAGGTTTGGTGTTCCAAGCTGGAGACTAATAGAAAAGTAAAATAAATTATGAAACTCCTTTTTTGAAAATTTATTGAAGTTCTAAACTTACCAAAAATTATGATTTTCTTATTTTATTTTATCTATAAATATTAATAAGTTATTTATTTTTAAATTTATTAAATTAAATTTAAAATATTTTTATTTTATTTTTCAATCAAGAATACTCAATAATATGAGAAGTGATTATCTTTATAAATATTTTCTAAACCAATCTTTTGCTTAATATAATTTACTCAATCTTTCCTTTCATATAATTTTTCTTTTTTCATTTATAAACTTTATATAAGTTTTTAAATTACAATATAATTTCTTTTGAATTATTTTTTAACACATATATATATTTTTAATAATATATATATATATATATATATATATATATATATATATTATAGAAATTGACAATTAAATCATTTAATACTCATTTGACAAAATGTCAATTCTCTTTATTGCCACTATATTTCGAGACTACTACATATGCATATACTAAAATCATAAATTAACTTAAAGATTTGAAACCTAAATCTCATAATATACCTAATACTTCCTAATTTAACTGCTTCCAAAAATTCAAATTTCCATCCAATGAATCTCATAATATACCTAATACTTCCTAATTTAACTACTTCCAAAAATTTAAATTTCCATCCAATTATTGAAATAGAAATTACGAATATTACTGCTTTGAACCATTTGTTTAAGATAAATTTTGACTGGGGAGTATAGCCATCATAGATTGAAACTCCACAAAGTTCCCAGGTAAAATATACACAGCGATAAAACGTGTAAAAAGGCCTTGGGAAAAGCGACGAGTACCTCTACCTTGCCTGAAACAAATAAAAAAGATTACTAAAATCAATTTCATTATTAATAGACAGAGACTGGCAACCTAAAACATATATGGCATAAAATACCAAATTCATTTATTAATACAAAAGATTGTGGGGTCATGAAAGAGAGGCATTATTATTAGTTGAACAGCCCAGTGAAGAATTGAGTAGCTCATCATGAATTGACAGCATGGCAATTGAGGCGAATCTCGCCCTGACTCCCAGTGAGCACACCAATCTCACCCATCCTGACCATGGCTGCACCGAATTTACTATTCCACAGCAAAGCATCTACGGAGTTCTGGGCCACCATGTTGGCTGTTGCAGGATCTGTGAGCAGTGCCTGATCGGAAGTGAAAAGCCCTCTATTTGCCTTTACTTCTTTGTAATAACCATTATCCAAAATTGTTGGAGTGATAGTGTCCATGGGCACCAGTGTGTTTGGGTTGGGGTTTCCCTGTGGACATTTCTGCTTCAACATATTAGCATACGTACTGTCCAGAGTGGGGTCTTCAGCATTGGATTTGTTGAAGTTGTAGAGCCGATTTGTGAATGCCAGGCAATGCGAACGACCCACTGTGTGAGCTCCTGTCAGTATGTGCAGTTGAATTAATTATAGTTTGCATTTTTTATCATTTGCATTAAAAAAAGTAACATGCATATTGCAATTTAATTGAATATAGAATAGCTAGGTACTCTGCATTCCATGTAGTTCTTTAGAGCAGCAAGGTGATTTACATTCCAGTATGTTACTGTTGGAGTAATTGTTACCTTCGCTTTGTTAGGAATCAATTATATAGATTAATTGTTGTTTTCTGAATATGGTATTAGTTATCACTCAAAATAATGATAATGACAAAGGTTTGGAAGATATGGGATTAGTCAAATCACTCAAAGTAATGATAAGGGTTTGGAAAGTTTACTAAATCTGCAGGTTTCATAAGTTATCATTATCATTATTATTATTATCATCATTATCCAATTTTAAGGTCACAGCCAAGTCAAACACCAAATTGGTGTATGAGACCCACCTCCCCCCAGCTATTTGACTGCTAAGTCTACAAAAGCATACTTACTCTACCCCTCTAGTTTTGAACCTAATTACTAATCAATTAGCAAATATGCAATTAATAACTTTTCCCATCTTAAATTACAAAACCCTCATCACTTACTAACCAACTAACAAACATATAGTTAATTACAACTTTAACCAACTAACAATCTAACAAACATATAATTAATAACAACTTTATCCAACTAACCAACACACAGGTAATGACAACTTTTCCCATATTGGACTGCAAAGCACATCAGTAAAGTTAATGACAACTTCCCTATAAATTTCCTAAGTTAATAACTTCTTCTCCCATATTAGACTGTAGAACACCTCACCTCACTGCTCTGGATACAATGAACTTGTATTAATGTTATTTAAATTTCAAAAACATTAACCTCTCACCTGAGAGAGTGACCATCTCTTCTTGTGTTAGACCTTTCACTGCAAATCTTTGAGTTACTTGACTAAGATTGAATGTAGGAGGAACCAGGTTGGTTGAGACATCTGTAGCCTTGGAAACCTTCCCGTCTCTTCTCCCAGCTCGAACGTCCCAAGTAATCCCACCGGCCTTCACCACATTTGTATGTTTATCACAACCAAAACAATCAGTAGTTTATGTTAATTACGAGTAAACACTAATGAATTGAGCAATAAGATCATAGTTTAGCTTAGTCTGGACTAGACAGATTACCAATTTTGCACTATCACGAGCTGCAAAGGCAATGATATCTGCACAGGAAACGACTCCCTTACAGACTGCTTCTATGTTCTTCTTTGCATCATCTATAACTTCGTAGCCTGTGAGGCTGTTAATATTTCCAAGTGCATCTTTCTCTGCTTTGTTTCCTGACGTTGAGTCTAAAAGAATAGACCCATCGCATCCCTGAAAAATGGTTGTTAGCCAATTATAGTTAAGTGAAACTTTGAGGTAGATTCTGAAATATGTTTGGAAATTGATGGAGATGAGTGATTAACTAGTCGATTTAGCTATGTAGTTGATGTGATCCAATTTTTAGAATATTTCAAAATTTGTAATTTATAAAGATGGTTGTAAATTGCTTTATAATTTAGTTTAGCTAGAAAAGATATAAAGTTGAATTTATCATAATTAATATTGAATATTTTTTTCATAAATATTAGGTCAAAATAAATTTATAAAATAAAATACTTTGTGATACAACTTGAACAGGTTTAATAATTAAAAATATGTATTTCTTCTTAAAAAAAAATCAACAAAAAATTTAAATATGTACATTTAAATATTAAATAAACTTTAATAGTCTAACAAACATCATTTCTATATTCATAAAAAAATAAAAGTAAAATATTATTATTTACAATCAAATGAATTTAGAAATTAGAAAATATTTGACTGTTGCACTTTAAAACATAAAACATAAAAATATATGCAATGCATTAATAAAGATGGAGGGTAGGTAAATGATAAGTATACTTATTAAAATGGTTAAATACATTTTTTTAATCTTCTATATTTGAAATATAATTAAAATTATTTATTTATTAATTAAAATTAAATAAAAGAAAAATACTCTTATTGTATGTAAAATAATTTATTAAATAAATTTATGAAATAAACTACTTAAAAATCAACCCCCAACCACCACATTGTAGTTGATATATTCTGGATAGGCATGTAAAAAAAAGGAAGTACTGAGATTTGTAATTGGATATTTGCCTTCTTATAATTCAATTTAATTGCATCTTCGCACTTGCATTGTTTTGACATTCATCCCTTTGGCACTACACTGAGTTTGTATTGAACTTTTGCAATTGGATTTGTTTTTTGTGACAACTCAATTGCACATCTGCAACTGCCTTCCTTTTTTACTGGATTTGCATAGTTTAAATATCCACCTCCCTCAACTTTACACTTTGTGGGTTTTAACATCCACTTCCTCAGCATCTTTGCAGATGGAAAGCATACCAACAAGAAAACGGATGGCAATGGAAAGTAAGCCTATGGACTACTACCAATCTTAATTTAAAACAACAGGTTTTTATTAAAAATGCTAATGATATGTCAAAATTCTTAATCTATCATACTCTTAAAAAAAAAACCAATCACAACACAGATGATCTTACCAAGAGATTTATTCTAACCCTAAAGCACATCACAACAGATATAACCTAGATGATCTTACCAAGAGATTTATTCTAACCCTAAAGCACATCACACCAGATATAACCTTAGAGTAATTCTATGCCTAAAGCCCAACTAAAAAGCATTAACTATCAAGATATCTTCTACAGCTTGGCTAAGTTTTATCAATTCTAAAGGAACACTATCTTGATACCTTTTAGAACTTGGAAGAGTTTTAGAATTTTCTGAAGGAACACTATCTTGATACTTTTACAACTCGGATGAGTTTATCAATTCTAAAGAAACACTATCCACCTGGCTAAGCAGCATTGAAGAATACTATGAGAGTGGTCTGTAAAATTTCTAAGATACATTTACAACTTAACTTGGATGAGTTTATCAATTCTAAGGAAACACTATCTACCTGGCTAAGCAGCATTGGACACTATGAGAGTGGTCTGTAAATTTTCTAATTGAACACTATGAGAGTGGTCTATAAACTTTCTAATTGAACACTATGAGAGTGGTCTGTAAACTGTTTAATTTGAATAAATGGCAGATCTGACGATCCATACACCACAGACAGCAGCATTCAATGCTGTGTAACTGAGTGGATAGTGTTCACTATCAACTGTATACAACGATGCATTAAATATAGACAATATTTCGATCCATTTATAAATTAGATACTGACAACTTGCATTTATAAATTAGATACTGACAACTTGAATTTACAGCAGCAATGGATCAAATTTAGACAGACAGTACTTTGGGTGCATTTATAAACTAGAGACATGCAACTTGGATATACATGGCTGTATGCTAGTTCCTATCCTTACATTAACGAAGCAGTCATGGAAATGCATCCTTATAAGCCCAGCTGCAATAAGGGAATTCTGAGCAAAAGCCTTGGAAACTGCTTGTTGAATAATGCCCTCAGCTGCACTGCAACTTCTATCATAGAATCCTACTTGAAGCTGAGCTCCAACGCCGCCATTAGCAGACATCCATACAAAAGTTGCTAAACTGATGAACAGGCGGGCAATTGACTTAATTTCCATGTTGTTAGGAAAAGCAAGCTCCAGCAATGTGATCATCAGGTGATCTAAACTTATACTTGTGGATCAGCCATTAAAAATATTAAGAATATAACGTGGTAGTTTAAGAGATATTGTGTTGTATAATGTTGAAAGTGACAATAAGTCCATTCAAAGGCTGATCACAGCTGCAAATTTAATGCAAGCTGTTTCCAACATCGAATTTATGCCATTGTGCTATATTCCAGATAAGATCCGTGAACTATGCTAACCAACCTACTTATCCACCCAAACACTATTACAAACAATGACCGAAAAAGACACTAAATCATGTTTTACCATCCAAAAACTATTACAAACAATGACTGAAAAAGACACTAAATCATGTTTTACCATCCATTATTTCCTCTAGATCAATCTATTATTTTTTTGGGTCCACTCGGGACATTGTGCAGATAGGAATAACTTTTATGGAAACTTTGAAAGTAAGGAACTTTTATATGATCAGTTTGTCTGTGATGGCCACAACTTTTCTATCAACAACTTGATTATGCTGGCTATGATCTCTTCACATATGATAAACATATCAGTAAAAGGAGATACCATCACCTTCTTCAATCATGCAATCGAATTGAATTTGAATTTTTATTTATAACCAATTTAAGATATATACAATAAATTCATTGATACTATCACTTTCTTCAATCATGCAACCTAGTTGAATTTGAATTTTTATTTATAATAAATTTTAGATATATATAATAAATCTATTGATACTGTCACTTTCTTTAATTATGCAATCCAATTGAATTTTTATTTATAACAAATTTTAGATATATATAATAAATTCATTTAACCTGAAAATTTTGATGAAATTTTGAATATTAATAGAGGTATGGATAATTCAATTAGATTTATTTGACATAATTAAATACTTAGAACCAGGGATGGAATTTGATAAGCAAATTGCCAGTTATGAGGTGATTTTCCAGTCAAATACAGTTTCAAAAATTATGAAACTGTCAAGATCCTTGCTTAAAATTGTGAAAAGAGGTGGGAAAGATGTGAAAACTGACAAATTTGAAAGGTAACCTTGTTTTGAAATTCCAACCCTGCTTGGAACCAATTTCCTAAAATAATATGTTGAACTCATATTAAGTATATTATCTTAATAACTTGGAAATTTATTGTCACAAATTTTAAATATGTATAATAAATTCATTTAACCTAAAAAATGAAATTTTGAATATTAATAGAGATATAAATAGTTTAATTAGATTTATTTGAAATAATAAAAAACTTGGAACCAATTTCCTAAAATAATATATTAAAATCATATTATTTTAATAACTTGGAATCTGTTCTTAAATGAATTTGTATCTTAAAAATATCTTACTAAAAAAATATACACATTGATCAAATAATTATATCATTTTCAGTGACAAAATTCATTGGCATAGATGTATATTTATACATATTTGCACTGTCAGGTGAGTTTTAGGTAACAGATGCCAATGCAGAGTGAGCCCTTTATTCTGACAGTGGGAAGAAGTAAAAGCAGTCGCCTGAAATGATTGATTCCTTCCAAGGTTTTATCATATGACAGAGTAATGCAAAGCACATTCATAAAGAATGGTGGTTACTTGGAATATGTAAAAGTAATTTTTCATTTCAAGCATATTATTGTAATGGCTTAGATGGGTCTATTTGTTAAATGAGCTTGTACCCAAAAAAAAATCTTATATACTTACTATACAATAGAATGCAATGTACACCATGATAAAATCATTAGATCATTTTCAATCACAAAATTCACTGGCATAGATTTACGTTTATACATATTTGAATTGCCTAGTGAGTTTTAGGTAACAGATGACAATGCACAGTACAGTCCTTTATTATTGTGACAGTGGGAATACGTAAAGGCAGTTGCGTGAAATTATGATTGATTCCTTCCAAGGTCTTACTATATTCCAATGTAAAGCGACGTCCATGAGAGTCCAAGACTGCTGAGATAATGTGTTATGCAAGCACTGATGCATTCTTGAAATAGATGGGAACCTCAACATGGAGAGCAGTTAGCTTGGCCTCATGGATCACGGGTCTGCTTTAGCCGTGGTGTCCTTTACCCTACCTTTCCACTGGTGGGATTGGAGTACTGGTTCACCTTTCAACAAAAAATTATGTTTAACCAGACAATTATACATAAGAATGTCATCATAAACTTGGTTGGTAAAACTAATTTGACTATTTAATTCGGTAAACATGGATGTATGATTATCCAATTCAAATTCATTTTGAAGTTTATATCACTCCGAGTGTGAACCGATGTTGTATATATATATATATATATATAAACTATTTTCACATACATCATTGTCAAAGAAAACTGGGTATTAAGACTAATAATTTTAAAAAACTACTAATTAATGAATTAGTTAATTAATTAATTAAAAAAATTTAATTGATTAATAAATATTATAATAATAAAAATAAAAAATATTATGTAATATTTAATTATAAAAAATTCAATTGATCAATAAATATTAAATTAATAGATATAGATAAAAATGTTTTGGGATTAATTACATCGTTAGGATTAAGTGGACGTTTAGAACCAGATAATGTGGTTCATCTTGGATAAGGTGGAGAGACTAATAGCCGTTAGCCTTAGTTTCTTCCTAGGTAACTCTATTTATTTATTATTTTTATATTCTTTAATTATATATTATTTAATTAATTTATTAATTGATTTTATCTAAATAAATAAATAAATAAATAATTTTATCTTATTTATTAATTTAAAAACTTTACCCATCCCTATTACCTATCATATTTTAATTCATAATAATATTTTTAATTAACTAACTAACTTTCTAACTGCTAGTTCTTAACAGCTAGTCTTAATTGCTAGTTCTTAATGGCTATTTCTGGGTAATAATGATGCATCTCCTCTATTTATTCATTGAGATCGATTAGTCTCTCCACCTTGTCCTGAGGATGAACCACATTAGCTGGTTCGAAACATAGACCTAATCCTAACAATGTGATTAATCTGAAAGCATTTTTATCTACATTATGGATCACAAAAGTCTTAAATGTAACACAAAATTAATAGATATAATAATGATGATAAAGTATTATGTAATATTTAATTGAAAAAAATTAATTTATTAATAAATATTATAATAAAATAAAAAGAAAAAGAATATGCAATTTTTATAAAATTTTATTAAGAAAGAGATTAATAATTTATTAATAAGATATAGAGGGGACTATATAGAATTAAAAGCACAAAGGATAATATATAATAATATAAAAACATGAAAAATAATATATAAGAAAATATCAAGGGAAATAAAAGACTAGACAAAAGAAGAAAAAGAGGAAAATGAAAAGATTAAAAGCTAGATTAAGCAAGGGGGGCCAAAAATTTCATCTAGAGAGAGTTGAAGTCCAGCTCTTACTCAACTTCCAACCATCATCGGTATTGAGATTCTTAGCATGTCTTACTCAACTTCCAACCATCATCCCTATTGAGATCCTTAGCATGTCGGCCAATCTCAATGGCTTCCCTAAGCTTCCTATTATGGAAGTGGTCGACCTTAGGAATGACTTTGGAGCCTTCAATGCAAACATGGTGCTTGATCTTGATTTTTCATTTTTCCCCTTTTTCTTCTTTTATCTAGTCTTTATTTATATTTTCTTCCTCTTAATATTTTTTTATATATTATCCTTTGTGTTTTTATTTAATATATTATAAAATCACCTATGTATCATATTAATAAATAATTAAATTTCTAACCTAACAATTTATATTAAAATTTACATAAAAAAATTATTTTTATTATAATATCTATTAATATAAAATTTATTAATCAATAATTTTAATTAAAAATATTTAATATTACTTCTTATTAACTAATTAACTAATTCATTAGCGGCTAGTTTTTTATGATGAATCCACACTATTTATTCAATAAGATCGATTGGTTTTTTCACCTTGTTTAAGGATGAATCACATTCAATAAGATCGATTGGTTTTTTCACCTTGTCATGAGGATGAACCTCATTAGTTGATTCAAAACACCAACCAAATTCTCATGATGTGATTAATCCCAAAATACATTTATCTAATATTATAGTATGATTTCTTAAATCTATGAAATGTATTGTTAAAAGAATATATTATAGAGAATTTTTTTTTTTAAGAAGCATGTTGCATTCCTCATTATGGTGAGATGACCAAGGCTAGGGTATGTAGATGTTGGTGTAAGTGTTAAAAAAAATATATATAAGTTGGATAAGTGTAAAACAAAAATATAAGTGTATTTATTAGAATATTTATAAAATAATTTTAAATATTGAAATGGTATAATATTATATTGTGATTAATGGATGTTTTAAAAAATAATTTTAATTGTTATTATTAGTTTAGTTATATAGGTTAAAGGGTTCATGAAAGACTATAAATTTAGAGCATTGATGTATGCAAGAAAAGACAAGGAATAATGTTGACAAAAAGTCAAATTTTGAGCTTGGAAGTAAAACTTTTAATAATGCAAATACTCACAAATCCCCATTTTTTAAATAAAAATAATTTAATAAATTCAATCAAAACTTTTTATTGAATAGTAATGACGAAAAATATTATATTTTATTAAATCTTAAACACACGCTTAATAGTAATAAAAAAATCTAAAATTTAGCAACCTCACACCCGTGACATAATGATGGTTGGCACTTTTTGAACCATATTATAAACCTCAACTTTTCTTTCATTTTAATTTATTAGCATTGTCATTATGTTACATTCATATTAAGGTACATAGTACACTTATATTCTCTTCTAAAATCTAGCAAGCTCAAAGTGGTGACATAATGATGGTAGACACTTTTTGAGCCACATTATAAACCTCAACTTTTCTTTCGTTTTAATTTATTAGCATTACCATTCATATTAAAGTATATAGTACACTTAACTTCTCTTAGGAAGAAAGAAAATATTAAAAAATTGTGATTGCTCCATCTAAAAACACTGGGTAGAAGTCTACACTATGCCTTGTGTCTTGATGTTGGGACACATTTTATATGATAACATATCGAAGATAACTCAATCTAAACTTCGTTAATCTAAGCTTGATAAAAACAATAGCTAGAGCTCATTCATTTAACAATATATTGTTTGGATTGATTCTATTTGATTGTTAAAAATGAATTGGATATGGCTATTGTTATACATATAACTTCCACTAATTAATCGATTTTAAAAATGATTCCTAATCTTCTTCACAAGGTTGTCATCAACTATAAGCCACTTTAACCACAAATATTTGAGGTTTGGATTCGTTGTGTTAGTGAGTGTACTCTACCTACTAACCCCCTTAAACCATGAAGAAAAGATATCAAATTTCAAGGTTGGAAACTAATCTTAACATATCTTTACATATTTATCACATTTGTCTAAAGATTTGATTCAAGGATGCAAATTAGTAAACAACTCAAACATGTTCATATTCATGGAATTCTGGTACATGAGCATGACTAAATATAAAACAAATAAATGAATAAACTATGTAGAATAAGATAATGATGTTTATATATGTAAACATTTATACAATACTTTATAAAATATAGTGAGAAAAATGATGTCATATATATATATTAGTTGTATAAGAATGTTCTTGGGCTAAGGCACATCAATTCCATAACCATTGGTGATTATTCATCTTATGACACATCATGTGTTGCTATTGATATATAACTTGTTGGGTTTCCATACTAGTCATGGTGGTAGGCGTTTTTTAGTATGCCTACAACTTGTTGACTACATGCATAGGCGACTAAGTGTGTGGGGGTCTATGATACTTGATGTGCCTAGTGTTTTTTATGTAAAATGTTGTTCAGATTCATGTTGCTTCTCTAAACCCTATAGAGTCATTATCCCTGAACTTCTCCCATTGGTGTCACTTAAAAGTCATCAAGGATGTTATTCATTGAACTTTGTGATGGCCACTATTACATCTTTGCATACCAATATTGGCTGAATTAGATGAAATTAATGTGTAAAAATAATCATTTTTATATACATAAAACCATCAATGATACATAAATAAATATGTTCAAATTAATATCCAAAATATCAACATAATTCTAGAAACATATACTTGTTCCAAAAAATTAACACCCAAAAATAATATAAAAAAATAATACCAAAAACACTAATTTTCTTTATATAACAACCTCTAAACTAATCATATAAAATGAAAAACAAACTTTTAAAAATTAACAAACCTTTAAAAAATTTCATCCATAAGATGTTAAAAATAGCTAAAATCACACAATTACTAAACACACTCATATATTATGTACAAATGGTGTATGTGTAAACACACTCACACACATAGATTACATTCAGATTACTCTATTAAATAGAGTTTCTGAGATCCAACTTATTCCTAATTTAGAGAGAGAGGTTGAGAGAATTTCTCAACCATCACAAACCAACTTCTCAAATATGGAATGTAAGCATTAACTCCAACATCCCCCCTTAATGATTACATTACATGAATTTATTGAATTCACTCATAAATAAAAAAATAATCAAGCTTATCAGTAGATGCTCCATCAAGTTGCCTCATAACCCTCGGAAAGGTGTAGTTGGCAAGTTGGATTCCTGAGTTCGCTTCCTCAACTCCCGAATCAAGGACCTCCTGAAGTCAATTACTCGACAACATCCCAATCTGTTGCATAACCTCATTAGGAGACCACTTTCATGTCTACCACTAATGAGGGATCCTTCCCTAGATCTGCAATTGCCATACTATTTGGACAACCATCCATGTTGAGCCTTACTGTCACTTGATCTCTTCGAAAACAATTGTTTGCAATCACTGAACTCTTAGTCATTCTATGGACGAGCTCCCATCCATCGAAATACATGGGTGCTAACCGCTGTACTCGCTAGTTATCTAGGAAAGTTGTCTAAATACAAAATGTATCTAGATTCAATTTTACAAAATGACCTTCTTATTTATTTTGAAATTCATCACACTTAATTTACAAATAATTTATAATACTACTAAACTACAAAGATTTCAACACGTGAGATTCAACCATAAAATTTAGCCACCAGCAAAGAACTTTAATATTGTTGCAACTGTTTGTGTTACTTATACCATTAGTGTCACAGATCTTCAGCTACAACCTGGGATCTTTCTTATTTGACTCCACTCCAAACAACAACTTGAATGCAAAGACTACTTTCAAAAAACTGAAAAATGTCGGTGGCTCTTCAATGCTGGCTCAACACATTCTACTCCACTGCTCACATGAACTCCACACAAATCAAATGCATATTATGGGAAGATTCGCAATCATATAAGATGATCTGTGCACCCAACACAGATCACAAAATTTCGCACTTGTCCGATCATCGTTCTCTATGCAGCTCTCTCACACACATACAAATTCAACAAATTGCATATCTTCTCGAGCAATGTAGTGTACACTCTGGGATTGCTTAGCAGACATATTATCGAATTATTGAGGGACACTGCATACGTGGTTTCCAGATTGCCCATTTTCTATGGGTCTTCATGTCCTTTTGGCTTTCGAGGATGATGCATGTGTCTCTTCTGATCGACGCAGTGATCATGATTGATGGAGTGATCAATCCCTTGTAGTGCTCTTTGAGATCACGGCAGACAGCACATGGTCAAAGTTAATGTTTCCGCTTCCAAATGTAGTGGCAGGACGACTGTCGGCACATTCCAATAGTTTCTGATTAGCCATGGCTTGCCCTGTGTGAAAACAGATTACCTGTTGCTCGCATTCCTCGTGGAGATACAGCAGAGCCAAGGTGACGCCGGAGACGATGTATCTCCGCTCCCAGTTCAGAAATCTGCTTGCAATATAATCATTAAAAAAATATGTTTATCCAAGCTACCTTTGGGCTGATAAAAAAAACTACCGAAATCACTCAACAAAGTTCGGCTCAGTTTTAGGAATTTTTACACAACACACAGGCCTATGATCTTGTGCTCTGATACCATGTTAAAAATAGCTAAAATCACACAATTACTAAACACACTCATATATTATGTACAAATGGTGTATGTGTGAACACACTCACACACACACATTACATTTAGATTACTCTATTAAATAGAGTTTCTGAGATCCAACTTATTCCTAATTTAGAGAGAGAGGCTGAGAGAATTTTTCAACCATCACAAACCAACTTCTCAAATACGGAATGTAAGCATTAACTCCAACATAAGACACATATTAAAAGTTTATAAAAAAAAGTTATCATATTTTTATTTAATTAAAAAAAAAAAATTAATTTTTTAATATTATTTTAATATATTTATTAAAAATAAATAAAAAATTTGAAATATTCAATTAAGAATAAAGTTAGTTAACTTTAAACGGATGACTAGTAAATATGTTCTTTTTGATAAGATATGGAATCATGCAAAAAGTCAGCAATTAAAGATTTAAGGATTAAGTAGGGAAGGTAAGATCGTAAATATATTTATTTAATAATTTAACTCCAAAAACTTTACTCTTAAAAGATTATGAAAATATCATTAAACCTATTGTGTTTATGCGAAAGTCCATTTAGGGATCTTACGCTCGTTCAATTTGGTCGGACATGAAAACGTCATTGATCCTATAAAGTATTGCTGGTCCCTTTCAATCAATTGAAGGAATGAGGATTAAGTAGAAATAGCAAGGTTGTAATTAAATATATTTAAGTAAAAGAGTTGTTTTTTTAAATATGAAAATATTATTAGTTTTATCGATGGTTTTTAGATTAAGTATGATGATTTTTTATGTATAAAATAGTTATAATTAAATTAATAAAAGTATTTTCTCTTAGGTATTAGGAAAAATATTATTAATAAAAAATATTGTAACTGAGATTAATAATGATGGAGTAGAGGGAGGTTGCCTAGAGAGGTTCAAAGAGGTTGTTAAATTGGTATAATTAGTGGTTGTGGCTTACAAAAAGATGTAGAAGTCAAAGATGAAAATTCTAAAAAAGTTGATTAAAGATAAGCTACTAAATGCTCCATATGCTATATTGACTTTTACAATGTGTATTTAATTCTAAAGTGACTATGCTATTAGTAATGGGTGACCTCCATGGGGGTTCATCATGATGCCAAACAATATAACAAGTTGTGGTTGATCTCCTTTGGAAATTTGGGAGAGCAGGGAGGGTGGGGGTGTAGTTGAAGTTGTCGCTAATTTGTGTTAGATGCCAACAAGGTAGATGATGGTTCTCATCATTGTCCTATAGGTGCAGGGTCTTGGCCCGTTGACCCGGAAAATTTGTCCGGCCACCAAAGAGGATCTCCTCAGAAAGTCCCAATTAGACCTTGAACCGTTTGGAGTAGGGATCCTCCGTCGGGGTGTGGGTCCGGCTACCGCTTAAGACGCCTTCCCTTAGGTCTCAAAAGAACCTGATTGAACCAGTGGACATACACTTATTCACGTGATACAGAATACAGGATTGATGTATTAGACCCGAATCAAACACTATGCATAGCAAGATTATGAATAAAGCATGTACGCCTCAGGAGATGTCATTAGCAACACATCTTCTGGGGGTAATGCTTATAAGGTAGTCTGACCACAAAAGGAATAGTCCTTTATGATGAGATATCCTTTTACTTCTGAAAGATGAAACGAAACGCTAACAAAATAGTTCATTAACATTCATTATTAGAACAGATGATAAAATAAACATCATTGATACAACACAGATAGCCATGACGCATAAATGATGACATAAGAGTGCAGCTTCATTAATCATAGGATGTTCTGAAACTGTACAAGGAATACACACAGTGTTTACACAGCAAAACACATCATAACCATAGGGTGTTTTAACAAGTATCTCTATATTCATATGTGTAAGGGTATAATCCTTCAATACAATGCCATGTAGTTCTCTGTTTCCAAAAAATAAAAGCCCTCTTACAAGCTCCCGAAGGAGTATTTATAATACGAAAACTGCCTGTTGGGCTTCCTTGACTGTTCACCTTCCTGGCCGTTGGGTTGCCTTGCGACCCATTCCTTTTGCGACTTGCGACCTGGGCTTTCGTTGCGACCTGCGATCTGGGCTGTCGTTGCGGCCTGCGACCGGGCCGTTGCGGCCCGGCGACTTGACCGGGTTGCGGGGTCGCAAGTTGTAAGAAAATAGCGACAGGGTGACCTGCGACTAGGCCGCCGGGCCCAGGCTGCGAAGGTGAAAACCGAAGGTGCTGTGCACCTGCACCCGCGACCTTGCGACCAGGTCGCCGGGTCGCCAGGTCGCAAAGGTGAAAAAATCGAAGGCAGGCACTTGCGACCTTGCGACTAGGTCGCTGGGTCGCGAGGTCGCAAAGGTGAAAAAATCGAAGGTATGCGACCTTGCGACCTTGCGACTAGGTCGCTGGGTCGCAAGGTCGCAAAAGGCCGAAAACTGAAGATATGCGACCTTGCGACCTTGTGACTAGGTCGCTGGGTCGCAGGGTCGCAAAAATGAAAACCGAAGGCATGCGAATTTGCGACTCGCGACTTTGCGACTAGGTCGTCGACTTGCGACTAGGTCGCTGGGTCGCAGGGTCGCAAAAGGCAAAAAATCGAAGATATGCGACCTGCTGGGATTTGCGACCTGGGGTTTTATCCTTCTGCATTATTCTTTCAAAGATATCATAACCTTGTTCTCCGAAGGCCTGGCTTAGCCTTCGCCATGTGAGACAGTAGCCTCTATCTACCAGCGGTGTTATTTCTGCATTAAGGGAATTTGCATGAAATGATATATTACCTGCAAGAAAACAGAATCAATCAACATAGTCCCTTTTTCTTCTCATACAACTTGCAGATAAATGAATTTATACTAGCCCTGTACATATATAGCTATACACGAATGTCGGGGAATCAATATAAGAAATGCAATAATCTATCACAGCTAAAATCAGTTGGACCCCTGTGTGGTCAGGCACTGTGTCACTATGTCATCGGAGTGAATGGTGTAGGCTCTTCCTGTGCCTCTTCGACTGCTGCAAATGCATCTTATTATGGTTGTAGACCGAGCTTGAAATGCAGACTCAATTGATGGGCAGTGTCGGTTTGGGCCACATGCTCTGTATGCCTGCCGGGACATGCATTATGATATGCACTAACAATACATTTTCCAATCCTTGAGGTGCCCTCACGATACTCTTGGGATGAGGAGGTAATGGAGGCTAGCCGGGCGCAAATGCGCATCGTAGAGGGTGCATATTTTCAGAAGTTTTGTTTGCCATGCTAACGTAACCAGAATTTCTAAGGGATTCGACCTTTTCGCACCGAAGGTCACCAGGCCGAGCGTTATCACCGCATGCCGACTTCCCGCCCCGTCGTGGAAATCACCGCACGTCTAAGTGTTTCATCTTTTTGCTTTCTCTACTCAGCCGATGGATTGCGCCGCACACCACCTCTATGCGTACATACGCGTCGACCCATTTCTTTTACTATGGCTCTTGCTAATGCAACTGGGTTGGCTGGAATCTCGCTCTCGTTTCCTATTCAGCCGAGGCGTTATAGTCGTATGACCATCTCTTTCATCTTAATTCGCATGCAAACATATGCATCGACCTATCTCCTTTACGGTGGCTCGTTCTGATGAGCGGTTTTCTTTTCCTCTCTAAATCAATAATTACAAAGCCGATGCAGCTGACTCCGTGTGCGATTCGACCTGCATTACAATGAGAGCATGAAGTCTCCGAAATCCCATTTTAGGTCGGGCACTTCGATCCCATCTTCAGAAATCGGATTTGTCGTTGTGCAAAGCTAATTACACTCGGTTTCTACTCCTCTGAATCGAAAAGGCTTTACACATGCACATGTGCCTGCAGCGAAATTTTTCAGGGCCCTATGCCACTCACAGAGATTCCTGCATGAGCCTGCAATGGAAAACGCACTATGGGCTGTGTGATCCGTTTTTTTCAGCATCCTTTGGAAAGAGTAACAGCAAGCGCTTAACGAATCATCGAAGACTGAGCTCTGCGAAGACAGCTCGAAGCGGTCAGTAGTGTTACTAT
Organism: Pinus albicaulis; assembly: GCA_034641835.2. Taxonomy (NCBI): domain Eukaryota; kingdom Viridiplantae; phylum Streptophyta; class Pinopsida; order Pinales; family Pinaceae; genus Pinus; species Pinus albicaulis. The sequence goes on from CM076584.1 coordinate 182,083,840, forward strand.
TGATAGCATTTTTCTAAATGGGACTAGCGCATCAGATTTGAAGAGCGATCCTCTCCCGGAATATCGCCGTCGGGGCTACAGAAGTTGGTGGTTATCTGCTCCTTGAAATAACTCTTCAGTGTCAGACGCAGCATGCTTTTATAGCGCTGGCTTCAGTTGTAACGCATACTATATTCGCTTTCCTTTTCAGTATCGGTAGCTTCAGAAACTCACGGTCTTCTATGAAAGTTGCCATGCAGACTTGGAGATAAACATGCCGAGAATTTCATCCATGCAGTTGATTACCATCGCACCACGGTTACTACGTTGCTGTCGCCAGTTACAATATCTTGCTTCCTGTTCAAACATAGCCTTTGACCACTACGTATATATATTTTCTCCATGCGTTTATCCATAGGCTTGAAACCGCACTGATGTCTTTATACAGTGCGGCACCCTTGTGATTATACCTTTCTAATAGTTATACAACCTTTCCATCGTAAATCTGTTATGAGATCCAGATTTACCTTTAAACGCAACTTGACCTCTCGTTATATATCTTGCTTCGACGTTTCGTTATGGTTGAAACACCTGTCAATGAACGTTGTGCTACATGCCACGTAAGGTTGACCGCTCCCATGCAACGACGTTGAACCATTTGAAAATATACATATATATATCTGCTCTACCTTTTGCTATAAAATGCAATCACAATGTACGTTTGCTCCGAAGTTTTGAACGCCAATTTGGGTCGTTGTATGTACATGTGTCCACTCCATATTTAACTTTGGCATAAAAGCGCATTAACATGCCATGACATAATCGAACATTTGCGCCTTAATTATGAAGTTGCATTGCAGTATACGCATATATTTGCCTTTAAACGAAACCTGCCATCGACGATTTATCCCCATGCAACGTAAATAAGGTTCCTTCACATATGGTTCCATGTTTTAACGTTTATCACAACATCCCGTTCATAAAATTTGGCCATCAAATGTTTCATTATAGATCGAACCCACCCTTGGAACGTTCGACTTCATGTTTTTAAAAAAAAACAACCCTTTTAAGCAAATGTTTCATATCTTCTCTAAAGACTCAACTCCGCCCCCATGCTTTAAATATAAGTTCGATTACTATGTTCGCCATAGATATATTTAGGCGCGAGTGCAAATGTGTTTTCCATATGGTTTCGGCCCACCAATTATATATGTTTTTGGACACTATATTAAAAACACTATATTACTTTGCGCCTTGGTTTAAATGTGCAACATTACTTTGGTCCATGGGATGCGCGCTCCTTGCAATGTTTTCACATGGTTTTACTCCAAGATAACTTATGGTTTTAAACCGATGTGCTTTGAGCGTAGCTTTAATTTGCTTTACCTCATAGTACGAAGGCTGCTTGTTTTGAAAGATGTTTCAAACCACATAATGCCTCTTTTGATATGAACCCATTCTATCTGGTGGTTTTGGAGGCCCTCTTTGCGTATGCATCAATGCGCCTCGCTACAAAAGGCGTATGCATTTAAACATGACCCTTTAGGTTCAATCTAACATTGTCCATCTCATATGGTCCCAAATACACAACTTTATGGATTATGGAAGCGTAAAGGCGACTAGGACTGTAAGGCCATTTTATTGCTCCACGTTGTACTCCTTGCAGCGTAATTAATTCCACACTATGCAGCTTAAGATCCATAAATGTTGCTTCCAAAGGGTGCGCTCACATGTTTGAAAACTCTGTCGTTGGCTTGCCACACCAACACATATGCTTTTCGCACTTCTTGCTTGGCACGAACGCCTTGAGTGAGAATGTCACTCCTCGGGGAGATCTCCTGGGTTGCTTTGTTCACCGGGCCATAATTAATGCTAGACTTGTCGAAATGGCGACAAATGTTCCCTTTGTATGAGACATCGACACGGGGCGGCATTGTGCGGGATCTCCATAATTACGGTGTGCACTAATGAAGAACACCTTCGTTGAGTGACACAAAGGTTCTTTCTACGTCGACACATATCACATTATTCTCTTTTTAACGATCATAGTCACTTGCTCCTCCTCCTCCCTTTGTTCGCAAGTTTGGCCTCGTCGTTGAGCTCAATTTCATTTCCCTCGATGTCTTGACACGGCGAGTACGATACCGTGGGGTCGACTGTGTAGAACATTACGACAATCATAATTATTCTTTGATAATGGTGCCCACGAATGAAACATATGAGACTAGCAAATGTAACGAGAGGTATTCAAACCACATGTGACCTACGACGCGCGGGGCCTTTAATTGTTAACAAACAAAGTTTTCCCACTTAAAAGTATGTATGGCAAGCTCATTACACATGACGCGAGCGTGATACGAGTGCTCGGTCGCATGTCGGATGATCCCTCCCACACATGGCGTGATTGCGGCGACAACACATCAAGTCATGGTGACGCGACAACTCATGAGGGGTTGGGGATAGGTCGCTAGGATGGAGTTGATTCGTGGGGTCGATGAAAGACCTTGACAACTAAGCGAGCATAGGGGGGACCCAAAATTTTAAATATACCTAAAATTTTGGGTGGTGTTGCGCGGCTACAACAAATGGCGAACCCTTTGGTAGAATCCGGCATCTCTGTCAACATCACCACAATAGTCTGATCCGGATAATGATGCAAGGGAATATTGAACTTGACTCCGTGGGTACCCTTTGTATTACTTTGGCCCTTTACGAGTATGTCTAATCCCTTGTTCCTCACTAGGATCTTTGCTAATCGGAAAAACATCAAGAAAGCTCACGGCGCGGTAGCTTGCGATGATGTGACGACGCGAGAAGCGGTGGGCTTATTATTTCGGGATTTTTAAGTAAGTTTACGGTGTTGCTCCGGCGCGACGGTACAGACTGTTACCCCGGCGGAGTCACTTCAAGAAATCACGGACGTTTGCTCATTTGCCCGGCGAGAGCCTGGTCGGTACCGGCGGAATCATCGCATTACCTCTGCGAAGCCTTTCTCGATCGCTTACCCTTATTTGTTTCATGTGCTTCTGAAACACTTATTTTGATGTGCTCGTGGCACTTATTTTCATGGGCGGATGAGGGATCCCGACTTATTTTACGAGCAAGAGAGGTTGTTTCTTGTGTTACGAAGCTGAAAGATATCTTTGATTTGGGTTTGCCCTCATGCCAAACCTTCATCCCATTCACCACAATAGGCGGCGCGCGAACGGCCACATTAAAACGTCCAAGACTATCTTTGGGCACAGGAAGCAGGCTTACGGGTATGGGCCATTTCAATCTCATCAAGTCTCCCACGGTGTGACCGGCTCGTATCTCCCCGGATAATAGGTTTAGACTCATAGGCATCTTGTTAATAATGCGACTTCGATGTTGGTCCTAAAGAGAAAAGGCTGCCTCTTGAATAGCCACGCAACCTCACACAAAACAATGGAGTTCTTGTTTCGGCAAAGCGAGAGCGAGAACAAGGCTTGCAAGGTGATGGGGTTGCGTGGGGGCTCATGGGGGTGACGGGCGATATGGAAAAAAAATGATGTGAGAGAGAGTACGACAATGTAATAAGCGAGACTCAAGGTGTAATGCAACGCCATGTGCGAGAACGATCAACCATTTGTAAGTGCAACTACAAACGATCGATTATTTATGCAACAACAAGCAATACCGAAAAAGAATTGAAGGAAAATACTTTTAACATGATGATGCACACAAAAAATATTAATCGTACAAAACCACAAAAACGCACTTTTAAACTATGAAGTAAAAATTTTTGCAAGTAAACCTAATTAACTGCGAACAAAATTTTTTATTGCGAGTCCCTAGCTAGCCTACACCTAAAACCTAGTTTAACCAATGATGTGGTCGGGTTATGTAAATCGGTTTTCAGTGCAACCACGCATTAATTTGCATCACGCAACGACACAAATAGTCAAGATCGAGCCAGTATCCAAAAAAGAATGCGGTAGCAACAAAATTTACGAAGACGAGGGTGCAACATCAAAACCGATCATAGATGCTTGCCAAAAGACATGCCGGAAGCAGTTGTCGAAGTGAGTTCCCGTCTCATCTTGATATACCTCAATGTTTGTTCTTGAAACTCGGCATCATTGATAAATGACATAAAATCATTCATGCACATGATCTTGGATTTGAGAGGTGATCGGTAAGCCAATTCCTATTTCCAAGCACCTTCACCGAAAGGGGTGGTTGACTTGATCGACAATCTCATCATGGTGTTGGGGATCGTAGGTTTTGTGGAATAGGCTTGATATGCAGTGCTTCCAGGTGAATTATACAGATGCATGCACATCCGCGTAGCAATCCTAGTTTTGAAAACCCTAGTCACAGGTTATACGGGTTTGGTTAAGGGTGTGGGGATCTGAATCCACGTTTAAAGAACTGAGAAATTCCTCCTTTGCTGAACAAACTACGGACCTTCGAGCAAGGGCTTTCCAACTTTGAGCGCGGCGAGATCAACGGGCGAATGGGTATGATTGTCAATTGCGGTGATTTGAAAGATGTCGGTAGGCTTTGTATTAATTTGGTCAAATGTTTGCGCAACGGCTTGATTGATAAATTAGAATGTCGATTCTCCCGATTTTCAGGATGGGGTGAATTCGACGCATTTATGCGCGGAAGGAGCATGCTCTGAGGTGTCATTTGAGAAACGTTTGACGGGGCGTGCGTTTCGATTTTCGGTGGGTACTTGAATCTTCCGAAAACGAATCATCGAATCCCGGTGTCTTCATAAGGGTTGGCCAAGAATCCGGTGGCAGTCCTGCAGTAGGTATGATTGAACATGTTTTCGGAATAGCAAGGATCAACTGTAATCATTGGTTTGATCGAATTCGGTACCTAGCAAGTTGGGCTCCCTGGGGGTTGCAAATGGGATGGATGGAGTAACGGGGGACATCTTGAAAGTTGTTCGAACGGGGAATCGCTCCTATGGTGTCTAAAGATCCCAAGTGAGAAAGTCGGATGTAACGAATTCATCAATTTTTGAATTGTGATTGAAAACACCATCTGCGTGCTTATGATTGTCGCCAACACTTTGAGAATAAGGGAAATTTTTTGAATGTCTCGAAGAAATTCTTGGTGGAGGCGGGGATCGAAACAAACTAGGAAATAATGAACGAAAAGATTGAATCGCGGGGGCGTTAACCATACGAGGTTTCGACACGTACATACGTGTCTTCCCGGGACACAATGATTTGACGAGGCCTTGTAAGGGAATGAACTTTATGCGGGGTAAGAGTCGATTCATAATACGTATGTAAACTGATTCATAGTGCGAATGTGAACTTGATTCATTATCCGAATGCGGAGCAGTTCGTAATCCGAATGTAGACAGTTCGTGCGGAATGCGAACAAGATTCATCATCCGAATGTGAACTGATTCATAATCGAATGTGAACCAATTCATGATTAAGTCCGGGGAGACATCGAGTGGGCTCCGGGTAGGTTTCATGCGTCAAAAGAGATAATGATCCACTTCAGGGTGTTTAGATTCGACATGGTACGTTAAGGCTCCAAGGTGGTGCAATCAGCTTTATCCTCTGCCAGTCCTTATACTTACTCGGGACTTCCAAGGTCACAACCCCACTCCCATACAACTCGGGAAGAGGGCGAGAGACTCAGCAGCACTCTCCGCCGGAGACTCGAAATGTGGCCTGGACTCGGGGAGATGGACAAGGAAGCCTTAGTGAAAAAAATCCAAACGGCCGGTAGCACGGAGTCATCATGGGGAACACTAGGATCCTAGCGAAATTGCTTTCAGGAAATAACACATACTTGGAAGCTGCTCACCTAAATATTTCCAATCAACATCCCTCTCGGGGAACAAAACAATAATGAATGAATCGATAAAGAACTCACCTAAATATTCACGAGGTTCCATTCGATGAGATGTAACTTTATTACAATGTCATGAGGATTATAAGTTTGTGAAAAGCATTTGTAATTTATGGGCGAGGTGTTGAGAACGAATGGATGGAAAGCTTTCGGCAATGTGCGGCACCATTGTTTAGCGCGCCCTCCGAGGGTGAGGAAAAAGCAAACAAAACAAACCCTCATCGTCAATTTCATAGTACTCACCAAAGTCACAAAAATGCGAGCAGTGTTGGGTTATGGACACCCCATTTTCACCATCAAATTTTAAGCAGGACAAGTGATAAATAAATTCATCGGAGATGTAGTATCTAGGCTTATAAAACTCCGACAAACATCTCGGGAGAATGATTTGGGGAACGAGCCATTACGGATATGAGATTAGCTGAGGCTCTAAGGGCTCGGCTTGTCATCGAAAACCTCCCCTTTTTGTTAAGCATGCGGTCGGAGGTTGGCCCTCCTTCTAGCGCCAATTACGGTTGACGGGAAAATTTGTCCGGCCAACAGTAGGGGATCTCCCCGGTAGAAAGTCCCAATTAGACCTTGAACCATTTGGAGTAGGGATCCCGTCCGGGGTGTGGGTCCGGCTACCGCTTAAGACGCCTTCCCTTCGGTCTCAAAAGAACCTGATTGAACCTGCGGACACACACTTATTCACATGATACAGAATACATGATTGATGCATTAAACACGAATAAAACACTATGCGTAGCGAGGCAATAAATAAAGCATGTACGCCTAAGGAGGTGTCGTTAGCAACACATCTTTGGGGTACTGCTTGGAAGGTAGTCTGACCACAAAAGAAATAGTTCTTTATGGCGAGATGTCCCTTTACTTTCTGAAAGATAAAATGAAATGCTAACAAAATATTTCATTAACATTCATTAATATAGCAAATGGTAAACTGAACATCATCAACACAAACACAGATAGCCATGATGAATAAATGATGCTATAAAGAGGGCAACTTCATTAATCAAAAGATGTTTTGAAACTGTATAAGAAAATACACATAGTGTTCACACAGCAAAACACATCATCCAACAAAGGGGTTTTAACAAGTATCTGTATTCATATGCACAAGAGTATAATCTTTCAATAAAATGCTATGTAGCTCTTGAGTCTCCAAAAGAAAAAGCCCCTTTTTACAAGCTCCCGAAGGAGTATTTATAAAAAAAAACCCGCCCTTTGGGCTTCCTTGACCTTTCATCTTCCTGACCGTTGGGCTGCCTTGCAACCCAGTCTTTTGCGACCTGCGACTTGAGCCGCTGTTGCGACCTGCGACCTGCCTGGTGTTGCGACCTGCGACCTGGCTGTTGTTGCGACCTGCGACCTGGCTGTTGTTGTGACCTGCGACCTGCCTGGTGTCGCGGGGTCGCAAAGGCAAAAAAAACGACGAGATGCGACCTTGCGACCTTGCGACTGAGTCGCTGGGTCGCGGGGTCGCAAACGGTGGAAAAAATGAAGATATGTGACCTTGCGACCTTGCAACTAGGTCACTGGGTCATGGGGTCGCAAAGGCGGAAAAATTGAAGATGTTCTACCTTGCGACCTTGCGACTAGGTCGCTGGGTCGCGGGGTCGCAAGGGTGAAAAAATCGAAGATGTGCGACCTTGCGACCTTCGACTAGGTCGCTGGGTCGCGGGGTCGCAAAGGCGGAAAAAAATCGAAGATGTGCGACCTTGGGCAGATCAGTGAGTTCTTTGGAGTTTCGCCAGCATCTACTTGTTTTTCTGGGGCAGCTGTAATCTTCGTTACGTGGACTGGCATTTTCAGGGTAAGTGGAAAATCCTTCAGCTGGGTTGTAATTTCCTCATCCTGTTCGCATGCAAACACAACGAATCAACAGTATACAACATACTAAACTAGCCTCACACACACATGAATATGCATCTATATTGAGCAAGTAGAAAGTCAAAGACTCATAAAAGGAAGAATCAAAATAAAACTATGGGAGTTTAACAACTATCTTGGAATCCTGCATATTCCTGTTATTTATGAAATGTATGATGCAAACTTGAATCACGATCGGTCACGTGCACATCATCCGGGTTGTCCTGTAACGTTGTGGGTTTATCTCCTTGAGAGATCACTTGCTCGACTGCACACCTAGATTCTTCCTTGTAAAATCGGACAACTGTGAAATGCATGCACGTCAACACAAATGGTATTTAAACTCTGCTTGTTTCTAGCGCATCATTTCTTTCCTCCATCACAGTAGCCAATATTGATGATCCGAAGTTGGAATTGAGGTTTGTCACATGACCGTGAGAGAGCTGAATTCAAGTGCTCATGCAATGAGAGCTCGGCTCTGAATATGTGAGAAGGACTCGGCTCCTTGGGACGAATCAGAATGTTTTTAGTCGAGTCGGAATAGAAATTTTTCCCAACTGAGAATTTGTAGTGAGACTTCATGGAATCCAGCTCTAGCGAATGCGGCTCTTGCTCCTGGAAAATAAAAAAAACTTCAGCTTGATGGGTCAATATAGCAATAAGTCGATCTTGATATGCCACATATAGCATTGTGGCCCTTCTCATTGCTGCAGATGTGCGAATCCGGTCCTCTGCTGAGTAATGCGACTATTTTAGTCTCAAACACACTCCTTTGCGACCTCGGCAGAGTCGCAGAGTCGCATGGTCACGTTTCATGCATGGAGGCATATGTTGCGACTCTGCGACCTCAGAACGGATGCGACCTCCTCCTTGTAAACTGAAAATGCACTGCATGCTGTGTGATCCATTTTCAATACTCTTGGACATGAAATTTGGGGTCTGTGAAGACAGTTGGGCGTGATCAGTGGTAGAAATATCTAAAAATCAGCTTCCAGAGAATCTGTGGTGATAACGTTTTCTAAGTGTGACCAGCGCAGTAGATCTAAAAAGTGATTCCCTCCTGGAATATTGCCGTCGGGGCTACAGAATTCGGCACAATTCATTCAAATTCTATTTCAGCACTGCATGGTCTATTTATGACAGTTTCCATGTAGACTTGGATAGATACGTTGCAGATTCATCCATGCAGTTTCCCCATGTTATTCTATTCCGCTGCCACGTGTAAACACACCTCTGGACCATAAAATATATCCGCTCCAAACCTCCTCCATCGAGCCTTTGCACACTGCTCCACGTATATGTAATACATAAAATAGATAACAGTGCTAAGTCTGATTTATCCAAGTTGTGAAATGGACACTGTAGTTCGAGAGTGACTCCTGAACCGCACACTGTAGTTTGATTTATCCAAGCTGTAAAGCGAACACAGGAGTTTAGGTTGAGTTTTCTGCAAATCAGGAAACCAGCGTGGATGGTGATAGATGCTCACATCCCGCTACTCCGCCTGTTCGAATGTGGAGGAGTTCACCAGGTGAGGAGTTCATATGTAATGTGACGCCATGCTCTAATAACTTATGAAAATGGATTGACCGTAATTGAAATAGTGCTGGAGGATTGCTGAAGTGAAACGTCAAAGGATGAAGAAAAACAAGCCACGTATATGTATATGTGTAAATGTTTTCATTTGCTCCATGCAATGTAAACATGGGCTCCATGCACGTAAACATTGGTCATAAAACATATATCTGTCCCATGTATGCCTGGCGCCCTTTTGCCATGTGTCTTAATCATACAGTTTAACCGCTTTATAATGTATATCCGTTCCAAGCATTCACCTGCCAACGACATTGGACTCCATGTTACGTGGCCATGTAGTTTGCGCCATTCTCCCAACGTACAGTTGACCACTACATTGAAACTGCACCATCAACACGTTGCGCCCATTTGTAACTGGCTTATGGTTTTTTTGAAATTATATGTCTCTATCCCTTTCGTGCCTTAATCATAACGTTGGAATGTTGTTTTATATGCTTTGGAAACTTCATGGTTTTGTGCTTTGGTATTTAAAAATACAACATCACCTTTGTCCATTGAATGTGCGCCCTTCATAATGTTATTATTTATTTTTGCTCCAGGATATTTTATGGTTTTCGAAACCATATGCTTTCGACCCTTGATCATTTGCTTTACCTCATCATACGAAGGCTGCTTGTTTTGAAAGATGTTTCTCAAGCCACATTGATGGCTCTTTTAACATTGACCCTTCCTACCTTGTGGTTCCAAAGACTTTATTTGCATATGCACCAATGTGCCTAGTTACTAAAATGTGTATGCATTTAAACATAAAAGGTTCAATCTGAAACTCTCCATCTCATGTGGTCCCACATAGACAAACTTTATGGATATGAAAGAGCAAAGGAGACTAGGGTTTTAAGGCCATTTCATTTCTCCACGTTGTACTCCTCACAGCATAAATAATTCCACACCATGTAGTTTAGGATTCATAAACGTTGCTTCTAAAGGGTGCGTTCACATATTTAAACCCTGTCGTTGGCTTGCCCCAGAAACACGTATGCTTTCGCACTGCTACTTGGCACGAGAACGCCTTGAATGAGATTGTCACTCCTCAGGGAGATCTCCTGAGTTTGTTTTTTTCACCGGGCTATAATTAAGGCTAGACTTGTCGAAATGGCGACATATGTTCCTTTGTGTAAAGACATCGACACGGATTTGACATTGTGCAGGATCTCCACAATTCTGGTGTGCACTAATGAAGAAAACCTTTTGCGTTGGTGACATAAAAGGTTCTTTCTCTGATCGACACATATCACACTATTCTCCTTTTAACAGTACTGGTCACTTGCTCCTCCTCCTCCCCTGTTCCACAACTTTGGCCTCGTCGTTGAGCTTAATTTCATTTCCCTCGATGTCGAGACACGACTAAGGAGTCTGTTACCCGTGGGGTCGACCTGTGTAGAACATTACGACAATCACAATTACTCTTTGATAATGGTGTCGCTAGATAAAACATATGAAATTAACGAGCTTAAAATATGTATCTAGTCAACATGCTTAATGACTCATGACGAGAGGACCTTTAATTTCAAATACACAAAAGTGTTTTCATTTGAATGTGCTCATGGCGCAATTGCGGTAAGAGCGTTCGAGTGTGCGCTAGATGATCCCTCCCACATATGGCGTGATTGCAGCGACAACATCAAGTCATGGTGATGAGACAACTCATGAGGGGTTAGAGATAGGTCGGCGGGATGTCATTGACTGCAGGTCAGGTGAAAGACTTTGACGCCTAGGCGAGCAGAGGGGGAACCCGAAATTTTAAATATACCCAAATTTTTGGGTGGTGTTGCGACGCTTCTAACCACACTCTTTCCTTGAACTTAGGTAAACTTGTGATAAAATCCATTGAAATATCCTCCCAATGTTGACTTGGAATGGATAAAGGTTGTAGGAGACTCGCGGTCTTAATTGTCTCAACTTTATTTTGCTGGCAAACCAAACATTCTGCCACGAAATTTTGAATATCATATATAAGGCCATCCCAAAAAAAAACTTTCTTCACCCTGTGGTAAGTTTTTAAAAATCTCGAGTGTCCTCCTAAAGGAGAAGTGTGCAATTCCAAAAGAATCTTTTGTTTTAGTTGGGAATTCTTATAAAGATATAAGCAATCTTTATACCATAAGGAATCATTTTTCCAACTAAATGTATCAAATGTACTAGGATCTTGCTGCAACTTTTGAATGAGTGTCCACACTTCCTCGTCCTTCTTCCATTCATCCCTTGCTTCGGTTATCCAATCTGGCTAGATAAGAGAAATGGCACAAAGCAATGCTTCCACCTCTTCATCCTTTCTTGAGAGTGCATCTGCAACAACATTTAGATTCCCTTTTTTGTAGATGATTTCAAAGTCATAACCCAACATCTTTGTGACCCATATTTTTTGCTCTTATGAAGATAGTCTTTGTTCCAAAAGGTCTTTAAGACTATCATGATCAATTTTTACCTTGAAGTGTCTTCCCATTAGGTAAGGTCGCCATTTATTTAGTGCATGTAGTATTTCCAACATTTCCTTCTCATCAATAGCTTTCTGTAAATACTTTCCTTTGATTGGGTGAATTTCAAAAGTAATGGATATTCCTTGTTGCATTAAAACAACACCAGTTCCATTTCCCGAGGCATCAAATTCCACAATAAAGGTTTTTGTGAAGTCTGACGTAGCTAAGACAGGTGCTAGGCACATTTCCTATTTAAGATGTTGAAAGGCCTTAGTTGCTTAATGAGTCCATTAAAATACATCTTTCTTCAATAATGTTGTTAGAGGTGCTGATATTCTCCCATAATTCTTAACAAACTTGCGATAATACCATGTTAACCTGAGAAATCCTCGCAATTGTTTTATGGTTCTGGGGAGTTTCCATTCCTTAATGGCTTTAATTTTGTTAAGGTCTACCTTAACACCCTCGTGAGATACAATATGACCTAGATATTCCACCTCTTGCACTACAAAGAAACATTTGGAGGTTTTTGCATATAATTGTTTCTCCTCCAATAGTTTGAGAACCTTGTCAACATGTTGAACATGATCCTTCCAAGACAGTTGTAGATAATTATATCATCAAAAAACAATAACACAATTTTTCTAAGGAAGGGTTTGAAAATGGAATTCATCAACCCTTGAAACGTAAAAGGTGCATTGGTAAGGCCAAAAGGCATGACCAAAAATTCATAATGACCCTTATGAGTTCAAAATGTTGTTTTCGGAATATCTTCAGTCTTCATTCTAATTTGATGATATCCTGAACGAAGATCCAACTTGGTAAAATAAATTTCTCCATGTAATTCATCCAATAATTCATCAATTACAGGAATGGGAAATTCATATTTAATAGTGAGCTTATTGAGCTCCCTATAATCCAGACACATGCGCCATGATCCATCCTTCTTGTGCACCAATACTACTGGATCAGAGAAAGAACTTTGACTAGGTCGAATTATACCAACCTCTAACATTTCTACAATCATACTTTCAATTTCGCTCTTTGGACATAAGGATATCTGTAAGGCCTGATGTCTGGAGGAACACTTCCTGGAATCAAATGAATAGCATGATCATGATCACGAATAGGTGGGGGTCCTTTTGGAGTTTCAAACACCTTGGAATGATTGTCCAATACTTTTTGGAGATTTGGAGAAATAGATGATTTTGATGTTGGAACTTCTAGTGGGCATAATTGTGCAATTATGCTTTATTGTTCTTTCTTCAGAAGCTTTGTCATGACATTAGAGCTTATTATCTTTCCTGGATTCCCTACGATACCCCGTAATTCGACTTCCTTTCCTTCCGGAAAAAAATAAAAATAAAAATAAAAATAAAAAATAAAATAAAAATAAATAAATAAATAAATAAATAAAATAAAATAAAATAAAATAAAATAATAAAAAATAAAAAATAAAAAAAAATTCAAGAAAAGTTTTTGAAAATTAAGCTACGATCCCAAAAGATTGTAACCATTATACTCCTAGTACAACATTAGCACCTCCCATTGGAATGGAAAGCATTGGACTATTCAATACATATTCCCCAATGGTTAGCTTGATATTATGGCATTTTCCAGAGCAATTTATAGTTCCTCCATTTGCAACCATCACTTGACATTCTGGTGCTGGGTATAGGAAGCAATTCAATTCCTTGGCTACCTTACAATGAATAAAATTATGGGTACTACCCGAATCAATCAACAATATTATCTTTTTCTTCTTGATATGTCCTTCTATCTTAAGAGTTTGAGGAGTGGTAATTCCTGCCAATGCATTACACGATATGGTCAGACTCATTTATTCTTTCTCTAGGGTTGGTTCCTGGTGTATATCCTCTTATTTTGAAGTTTCTTGTTCATTTTCTTCCTCCTCTTCACAATCTATGTAAAATAATTTCTTCTCAGCACACTTATGACCTTTAGTGTATTTGTTATCACAACTGTAGAAAATCCCTTTTGCTCTTTTTTCTTCCAATTGTTGTGGTGTTAACCTTGTAGGTCGTGGAAGTCTAGGAGTAACAACACTTCCATCTTTATAGATGTTAGTGGCAGGCTTCTTTGTCTCCATAATTTTACATTCAAATTTTCTTGCCTACCTTATTTCCTTCTCCAATGAATCAGGTGCCCAAAGGTGAACCTCATGTTGGATGTTATCCTTTAGAGTTCCTATGAAGACATAAATCCCGTGTTCCTCTGGAATATTAGTTACCCTTATATTCAATTTCTTGAATTCCTCAATGTGCTTCACCACTGAACCCTTTTGTTTGATATTTATCAATTGGCTAAAGAAGGTGTTTCTCTTTGTATCCTCATAATGTGCTATCATTTCCTCCGTAAAATTTGACCAAGTGACAATTTTTTTACAGGAGAAAAGCCATCGATATCATACAAATGTATTTTGTTCTAAATATAAAGTTGCAATGTGTACCATTTGTGTGTTTTGCACATTATTGAGATCAAAATATTGCTCCATTTGTAGTATCCATGTTACGGGATCCTTGCCATCAAACTTCCTCATATCTATCTTTTTTATGGTGGGTCTTCCATCCAACATTCAAGTTTATGAAATCATGATTAACATTTATTTTTCTCTCACCATGAGTTTCCTCTACAATATTTTTGCCATCAAGAAGCATTTCTTGTATCAACTTTGTCAAACCTTCCTTCAAACCTTCAATGTCTTCCTTCAAACCTTCCATTTTTTCTTCCATACCAGTCTTCAAACCATTCATCTTAGCTTCCACACCTTTCTTCAAACCATCCATTTTATTAGCCACACCTTTCTGCAAACCATCCATCTTAGTTTCCACGCCTTTCTTCAAAACTTCCATTTCATTTTTTGTTGCTCTTTGTGAGAGTAAAATTTGGTGCACTTGCTATTTTAATTTTGATATATCATGTTGCACTTCTTCATCTTCATGAGTCATAGTAGAGCATTCTGAGGGCTAAATGGGCATTTATTTCTTTTAGGGGGCATCCGTGAACTTCCACTTTGACGCGTTGTGATTAACGAGACCTAGCTGAGGCACAAGGCTTGGGCATGTTAGGTCCCTATATCACTAGTATAGTCCCTTATTGTTGTTAGTGTAACCCCCTTATTGTTATTATTGTACCCTTATAACCCCCATTTTGTTATTATTGTGCCCTTGAATCATTATTGTTAGGTCGGATAGGATTACATTGTGGCCCACTAGGATTACATTATGGCCCCATGGACTCCTATATATAGAAAGGAGATTTTGTAAATTGTATCATCCAAGAATTGTTCATTCATGTAATGTATTGGAGGTTTCCCCCTCAAAGTGGCTTATTTATAAGACGTTGATATCTCTTTTCTTCTATTTTTGGAGCTGGTTACACAACATTTGGTATCAGAGCTTTGGATTCTAGGGTTTCACTACTCCAAACAGGTCATCGTGGCATTTTCGCTATAAATTTTTTTCTATGAAGTTTCAAAAGATGAAATTTTTAGGGTATGAAGCCGAAATCCTGAAGAACATCTTCAAAAAATTTCAGAGCTTGTTTCGCAATATTTTTGGAGATATGATCTGTGGAAGTTAGGTCTTTTTTCGGGCTCTTAAACAGGTCATCGTGGCATTTGAGCTATAACTTTTTTTCTACGAAGTTTTAGAAGCTGAAATTTTTATGGTGTGAAGCTGAAATCCTAAGGAACATCATCAAAAAAATTTAGAGCTTGGTTCGTAATATTTTCGGAGATATGATCTGTGGAAGGTAGTGCTTTTTCAGGCTCCAGAATTGCATCTCAAAGACGTGATCGTGGGAAAATATTCATAACTCTCTCTCTGAGCATCGGATTGGAGTACTGTAAAAAGTGGTCACAAGTACACGGACTTTAGTTTCTTTGCTATCAATTTCAGAGCCAAAGGATGAAACATTAACACGTGGCAAGTCATACAAGTTAGCTCTACTGAACCAGTCCAAAATTGGGTCATTGTGGGAGATTGGACATAACTTTGTCTTGAAGAATCCAAATCATATCAGACCTGTGGCATTGGAAAGAAGCTTCAGAGGGCTACTAGAGGGCTGAATTTCAGATATTGAGGTTCCACAATTATATAGATAATTTAATTTCAATATCGAGCTCCTCAAAAGCAAGTAAAATGTGTGTATTTTTTTTTCCGAATTGCATAAGTCTTGTTTGAATAATCAAGTTGAATTGATTGCAAGGGCATATTGTAATAGATATCAGTATTGGATTCTAAAATGGCCCCTAAAAAGAATTCAACACCCATTAAGCCTTTGAAAAGCTCTACTATGACTCATGAAGAGGAAGAATGGCAACATGACATATCAAAATTACAAGAGCAAGTGCAGCAAATTTCGCTCTCACAAAGAGCAACAAAAAATGACATGGAAGTTTTGAAGAAAGGCATGGAAACTAAGATGGATGGTTTGAACAAAGGCGTGGAATCTAAGATCGATGGCATGGAATCTAAGATAGATGGCATGGAGGCTGGCATGGAATCTAAGATGGATGACATGGAAGCTAAGATCGATGAGAAAATGGAAAACATGAAGAATTTTCTAAAAGCAGACATGGAAGGTTTGACAAAGTTTATACAAGAAAGGTTTCCTAATGGTGAAAAGATAGTAGAAGAACCTCATGATGAGAACAAAATAAATGTTAATTGTGATTTCATAAACTCTAATGTTGGCAGGAAGAACCACCATATTCGAAAAATGGATATGAGGAAGTTTGATGGAAAGGATCCTGTAACATGGATACTACAGATGGAGCAATATTTTGATCTCCATAATGTGCAAAACACACAAAAGGTACGCATTGCAACTTTACATTTAAAACAAAATACATTTGTATGGTATCGATGGCTTTGCTCCCGTAAAAAAATTGTCACTTGGTCAATTTTTACGGAGGAAATGATAGCACATTATGAGGATACAAAGAGCAGCACCTTCTTTAGCCAATTGATAAATCTCAAACAAAAGGGTTTAGTGGGGCAGCACATTGAGGACTTCCAAAAATTGAATATAAGTGTAATTGATATTCCAGGGGAACACAGGATTGATATCTTCATAAGAACTTTAAAGGATAACATCCAACATGAAGTTCGCGTTTTGGAACCTGATTCATTGGAGAAGGCATTCAGGTTGGCAAGAAAAGTTGAATGTAAAATTATGGCGACAAGGAAGCCTACCACTCAATTCTATAAAGAAGGAAGTGTTGCTACGCCTAGATTTCCACAACCTACAAGGTTGACACCGCAACAATTGGAAGAAAAAAGAGCAAAAGGGCTTTGCTATAGTTGTGATAGCAAATACACTAAAGGTCATAAGTGTGCTGAAAAGAAATTATTTTACATAGATTGTGAAGAAGAAGAAGAAAATGAACAAGAAGAGGATATACACCAAGAACCGGCCCTAGAAGAGGAAGAAATGAATCTGACCATATCATGTAATGCACTGGCAGGAATTACCACTCCTCAAACTCTCAAGATAGCAGGACAGATCAAGAAGAAAAAGGTAATTGTGTTGATTGATTCAGGTAGCACCCATAATTTTATTCATTGTAAGGTAGCCAAGGAATTAAGTTGTTTCCTATACCCAGCACCAGAATGCCAAGTGATGGTTGCAAATGGAGGAACTATAAATTGCTCTGGGAAATGCCATAATATCAAGCTAACCATGGGGGAATATGTATTGACTAGTCCAATGCTTTTCATTCCTATGGGAGGTGCTGATGTTGTACTAGGAGTACAATGGTTACAATCTTTGGGGACGGTAGCTTTTAATTTTCAAGAACTTTTCTTGAAATTTTTTTCAGAAGGAAAGGAAGTCGAATTACGGGGTATTGCAGGGAAGCCAGGAAGGATAATAATCTCTAATGTCATGACAAAGCTTCTAAAGAAAGAACAACGAGGCGTAATTGCACAATTATGCTCACTAGAAGTTCCAACATCAAAGTCATCTATTTCTGCAGATCTCCAACAAGTCTTGGACAATCATTCCAAGGTGTTTGAAACTCCCAAAGGACTCCCACCTATTCGTGATCATGATCATGCTATTCATTTGATTCGAGGAAGTGTTCCTCCAAACATCAGGCCTTATAGATATCCTTACTTCCAAAAGAGCGAAATTGAACGTATGATTGCAGAAATGTTAGAGGCGGGTATAATTCAACCTAGTCAGAGTTCTTTCTCTGCTCCTGTAGTATTGGTACACAAGAAGGATGGATCATGGCGAATGTGTCCGGATTATAGGGAGCTCAATAATCTCACCATTAAAGACAAATTTCCCATTCCTGTGATTGATGAATTATTGGATGAATTACATGGAGCAATTTATTTTACCAAGTTGGGTCTTCGTTCAGGATATCATCAAATTAGAATGAAGACTGAAGATATTCCAAAAACAGCATTTCGAACCCATGAGGGTCATTATGAATTTTTGGTCATGCCTTTTGGCCTTACCAATGCACCTTCTACATTTCAAGGGTTGATGAATTCCATTTTCAAACCCTTCCTTTGAAAATTTTTGCTAGTATTTTTTGATGATATACTAATCTACAGCAGGTCTTGGAAGGATCATGTTGAACATGTTGACAGGGTGCTCAAACTATTGCAGGAGAAACGATTATATGCAAAAACATCCAAATGTTTCTTTGGAGTACAAGAGGTGGAATATCTGGGTCATATTGTATCTCACGAGGGTGTTAATGTAGACCCTAACAAAATTAAATCCATTAAGGAATGGAAAGTCCCCACAACCATAAAGCAGTTGCGAGGATTTCTTGGGTTAACAGGGTATTATCGCAAGTTTGTTAAGAATTATGGGAGAATAGCAGCACCTCTAACAACATTATTGAAGAAATATGAATTTTCATGGACTCCTGAAGCAACTAAGGCCTTTGAACATCTTAAAGAGGCAATGTGCCTAGCACCGGTCTTAGCTACGCCAGACTTCACAAAAACCTTTATTGTGGAATGTGATGCCTTAGGAAATGGAATTGGTGTTGTTTTAATGCGGGAAGGAAGACCCATTGCTTTTGAAAGTCGTCCAATCAAAGGAAAGTATTTACAGAAACCTATTTATGAGAAGGAAATGTTAGCAATACTACATGCACTAAAGAAATGGCGAACTTACCTAATGGGAAGACACTTGAAGGTAAAAACTGATCATGATAGTCTTAAACACTTTTTGGAACAAAGACTATCGTCAGAAGAGCAGCAAAAATGGGTCACAAAGATGTTGGGTTATGACTTTTAAATAATCTACAAAAAAGGAAAGCTTAATGTTGTTGCAGATGCACTCTCAAGAAAGAATGAAGAGGTGGAAGCATTGCTTTGTGCCATTTCTATTATCCAACCAGATTGGATAACCGAAGCAAGAGATGAATGGAAGAAGGACAAAGATGTACGGACACTCATTCAAAAGTTGCAGCAAGATCCTAGTACATCTGATACATTTAGTTGGAAAAATGATTCCTTATGGTACAAAGATCGCTTATATCTTTGTAAAAATTCCCAACTAAAACAAAAGATTCTTCTGGAATTGCACACTTCTCCTTTAGGAGGACACTCGGGATTTTTAAAAACTTACCACAGGGTGAAGAAATAATTTTTTGGGATGGCCTTAAATCTGATATTCAAAAGTTTGTGGCGGAATGTTTGGTTTGCCAGCAGAATAAAGTGGAAACAATTAAGACCCCGGGACTTCTACAACCTTTATCCATTCCAAGTCGACGTTGGGAGGAGATTTCAATGGATTTTATCACAGGTTTACCTAAGTCCGAAGGAAAGAGTGTCATCATGGTGGTAGTTGATAGACTTACCAAGTATGCACACTTTTGTGCATTATCTCATCCATTTAAAGCAAGTACAGTTGCTACTACATCTATGGACAAAATTCAAAAGCTACATGGAAGCCCAAGGGTTATTGTGAGCGACAGAGATCCCATTTTTACTGGAAATTTTTGGACGAAGTTATTTTCTTGATTGGGTACTCAATTAGCTCATAGCTCATCTTATCATCCTCAATCTGATGGTCAAACTGAGATAGTAAATAAATGTTTGGAAGGATATCTTCGTTGTTTTGTATCTTATAAACAAACACAATGGGTCAAGTGGTTACCTCTCGCTGAATGGTGGTATAATACTTCCTTCCATACTGCAGCAAAAATGACCCCATTTATGGCACTTTATGGATATCATCCACCATCCATCACATCATATTTAAGGGGAAATTCGAAGGTTCAAGCAGTGGAAGATCACATCGAGCATCAGCAAGAAGTTCTCCAACTCTTAAAGGATAACCTGAATTTGGCACAAAATCGAATGAAACAACAGGCAGATCAACATCGCAGCGAGAGAAGTTTTGATGTAGGAGATTAGGTATTTTTACGGCTACAACCATACAAACAAATGTCCCTCAAGCAAGCTAAGAAGGATAATAAATTATCGCCAAAGTACTATGGCCCTTACAAGGTGTTGCAAAAGATTGGTACTATGGCATACAAATTGGAGCTTCCTGCTTCTTCGCGAGTACATCCAGTTTTCCATGTTTCATGCTTAAAGAAGGTTATAGGTGAAAATCTTCCGGTTCAAACAATATTGCCAGAACTTGATGAGGAAGGAAAAATCATATTGGAACCTGAAGCGGTCATGGAAACAAGAACTCGACAGCTACGGAATCGATCAATTTCAGAGTATCTCATCAAGTGGAAGAACTTACCCACTGAAGATTCTACATTGGAGGATGAGAATTTTATACAGAAGCACCCGGAGCTACTCAAGCGTTGAGGACAACACTTTTTTGAAGGAGAGGGGCATGTTAGGTCCCTATATCACTAGTATAGTCCCTTATTATTGTTAGTGTAACACCCTTATTGTTATTATTGTACCCTTGTAACCCCCATTTTGTTATTATTGTGCCCTTAAATTATTATTGTTAGGTCGGCTAGGATTACATTGTAGCCCACTAGGATTACATTATGGCCCCATGGACTCCTATATATAGAAAGGAGATTTTGTAAATTGTATCATCCAAGAATTGTTCATTCATGTAATGTATTGGAGGTTGCCCCCTCAAAGTGGCTTATTTCTAAGGCGTTGATATCTCTTTTCTTCTATTTTTTGAGCTGGTTACACAATAGGGCATATCCAAAAAGGTCAAAATAATACAAGGATACCCTCAGAACCTGTTCAATATTCCCTTGCATCACTAACTGGACTCGGGCTATTGTTATGATGTTGACAGAGATGCTGGATTTTACCAGTGGTTCGCCATTTGTTGTAGCCACTACAATAGCACCAAAATTTTGGGTATATTCAAAATTTCGGGTCCCCCTCTACTCGCCTAGCCATTAGGGTTTTGAACCAGCTTGTGGTCAGCGACGTTCATGTGGCCTATTCCAAACCCATCATGAACTTTCTCACCCTCATGGCGAGATACTCTTGCCACAGCCACACCATGTGTGGGGGGAATCGTTCTGCATACACTCGAACGAGAACTTTTCTGTGTATTAAGTATGTGCATTAGGAACCCTTTCACCATGGATCTTGAAATGTTTTGTTTGGGTACTACACTTAAGTTCATAGTCGCATGTAAATGATGTGGGGGGGATTTTTCTCTGAAAAGTAACCTGAACTAATCGATATTATTAATGTTGCATGCAGGTCGACCCCACAGATAATATACCAAATGGTATTACCATCGCATTGGGAGAAGGAAGCTGAAATTAGAACAACAAAGGCATAGTTGTAGAACATGGCACTTCCATACCTTGTCCATATAAGAAGGAAGATTAATGCTACAGTTGAAAACCTCGTTAAGGCGGAGGACAAGGATCTGTGGAAATTAGTCCAGTTTTGGTAAGCAAACAAGTTGAGGCTGTTGATGAAGTAAAAAAAAAAAAAAATCATTTAAAATGCTTTCATGTAGAATGTCAGGATGCAATTGACAGAAGTGGATGGGGCAACGTGAAACTGCAGCCATGTTGGGTTATAATGCGTGAGGGCCTTGACAACTTTCCACATGACCTTACCCATAGCGAAAACAAAAGTTCTCCCTGGGTGGAAATCCTACTTAAAGGCAACGTGAGTCTTCCATCTCGAAGATATGCAGGCCCTTGCAAGATCCCCTAATGGAAGGGTGTATAAACATTATCAAAGGGGAGCGTGCTGATGTTGGCTGGGGTGCTAGAGAATTTTTAAACAGGTGTCCAAGGATTGGTCCATTTTCACGAAGGGTTTGGATTCCTTCAAATTTTCTGCAACTGTTAGAGGTTTCGCATGGAGGGATACCAAATATGTTTTTAATTACACCAGATTTTAGCTATCTACCAGATGTAAAATTCTATGGTGGAAAGGCCCCTTAGTTTCAAGCAAGAAAATAGTTTGCACTAAAGATTGTTTCCTAACCTGAAGCTAAAGGAGATGCAAACATATTCTATCCAACATATTTTGATCGTGGAACGCATTGATCATTACCAAGCAGAAGATGATACTGAATTGATTAATGATAAAACTCTCAAACCAATCAAGAAGCAACGATTGACAATTCTCGGGGAGACTGATTTTGTGATAGAGTTTGGTCTTCCATCCAAGATAAGGGACAGAAGATGGTATAACCCTCTTTTGGATGATTTTAAGAATGCCAAGAGGTACCTCAGCATGCCTACATATGACATGGTCCAAGGTAAGCAGTCTATAAACAGATTTTAAAAAACAAGGAATGCCTAAGAGGTTAATGGTGCAGCTCGACGATATTCTTTCGTTGTCCATATTAATGTCTTGAAGTTTCTTTTTTCATGCACAACATCACGAGGAAGAGAGGCATATGTCCGTTTATTGATAGTTCAAGCTTTATCTATTTTGCAAGGGCCACCAAAATAATCAGAATTCCCCAAAAGGCGTCGTTTCAAGCTTGGCCTCCACGTATGGCAAATCCAAGGTGTTTTGCATCCACGTGGTTCTGTATTTGCCCAATGAGGACCATTGGCGGCCAGCGCACTTGGAAGGAAGGAGTGAGAATGTAAATAACAAAAAATCATGTGTTGAAAATGTGCGAATGCGCCATAACCATTACACATGGGGCTATGTCATTATTGCATGAAGGTGTAAATTGTCCGTTTGACTTTAAGAATCTTCTAAGGAGTTTGGAGTGCAACGCAAGGTTCGGCTTTCAAACATGTGGCGATATCTAACGTATGGTGAGAATTACCACAGCACAATTAGAAACCTTGTGATCCATATTGGTTACCGCCCAAAAAAACATGCGCACTCCAAAAGGATTAAAATACCGCATACATCTGTTTGGCGAGAAGAGAGCAACGTTGGTGGCTATATCACGCCTCCCTTAATACATATCATGGAGAAGGGTTTCAGCGCGATCAATATGCATGATCCCGCTTTCAAGATGGATCGAGCGTTGTGTTTAACATCGGACAAAGCACAGTGAAAAGAAACAAACCGAACATACTAAGAAAACGTATATGTTGCTGTGTGCGGTAAAAGGTGAAAGAAATCATGTTTGTCTGTAACAGGGCGCTGGAAGAGGAAATATTATGGTGCAATGTTGCGTGAAATTCCATCACAAAAAACTATGTTTAACTAAGCGCTAGCACCCAGATTCCTTGGATAAACATCACATTCATCATATTTTCAACGTTGTACACAGGGAAATCATGCCCAAGGGAAGACGAATCACCAAGTTGCACTTTTGTGCAGCAGTAACAAGCGCGACCCACTTCAAAGCGCGACCATGCGACCCCTCACCAAGTCGCAGCCTCTGTGGTCGCATAGTCGCAACTCTTTTCGGACTCGGAGAATTCGACTCAACCGCCATTTGCGACTCCGCGACCTCTCCCAAGTGCGACCAGTCGCTGGGTCGCAGAACGAGGAAAGCCACCTAAATTCCGACTTTCATAGCTATGTGACCATGCGACCAAGTCGCAGGGTCGCAAAGTTGCATAACAACCTGGCTTACATAGTGTTGCGACTATGCGACTTATGGGAATTTACCTATGCTGAAATAATCCTAAGTTACAACACTGCGATATGACAGGCATCATCATTTTCTCACCAAAAGATCCCGATACGGGATTAGAGAGTCAATATCTCGCTACAAAATTTCAATAGAGGATCACAAGGTAAGGCTGCAAGAAGCCCGTCTCCATTCATTCCTAAGAAAGATTTGGGGGATAATTTCATGGCTGATAACGAGGGCAAGGGCATCGATAGTTTCAAGACGTGTGGATCAGGATCTCTAGGTGTCCCTGCATCAACCCAATGAAAGCCCAGACTTGAAACGCGTTGCGAATATGAGTGTATTAATCGACCTTAACCTGCCATGGTCATGGAAAGTGAGGTTTGCATGAAATATGTATCTGTAAATATATTTGGAGCTAACGCAAACGCATCATCGGCTGCGTAACAAAAGGGCAGTCAACAACTTAAAGATATGCCTCCATGTAGTCGCCAGATTCCCCTTTGTGAAGCGTTCAACCTAATCTAGGCCCACAACTTCAAGAGTCACAAATATAGAAGACCCGTATCATCAGATCCTTATCTTTGCCCACGTGTTATAAATTCGTTTCTAATATGGTACATTTTTTAAGAACGAGGGAGCATCATGTCTCATCGATTGAGCCACACCTCTATGAAGTAACAATCACCAAAACGAGTTAAAACTACGGATCCACATTCAACACGCAGTCCATAGCAATACCAATAGACATTACAGTGGTTGGAAAGGCGCAGGAAAACTCGCATAAGCCATTCTCCCTGATGACATAATGGCACAACATTTGACCACACAGGGGTCCAATTGATTTTAGCTGTGATAAATTATTGCATTTCTTATGTTGATTCCCTGACGTGTGTGTGTGTGTATATATATATATATATATATATATAGATGGTTGATTTAAATTCATTTATCTGCAGGTAATATGAGAATAAAAAAGAACTATGTTGATTTACTTTGTTTTCTTGCAAGTAACATAAGGAAACAATAATGTCCACCCAAATGAAGAGAGTTGCTAGATCTCTCAGAAGATGCACAGTTGGGTTTCAAATCGACAACAAAACCTACATTCTGTGGATGCTCAGTATCTCGCTCAAAACAGAAACCGCTCTCCCACTTATCATCACATGAAAATTTCCTTAGCACGACAATGACATCACCAGCAGATAGAAGTTGTTGTTTCACGTGGCGAGGGCTAAGGCTGGCCTCCGGAGACCAGGGTTCTGATATCTCCGAAAGAGAAATGCAGAAGGTATGACCGAAGATCTCAAGTCACAGATCTGTTTGAGGTCGTAAGTCACAGATTTCTCGAGGTCGCAGGTCGCAGATTGTTCAAGGTCACAGGTCGCGGATTGCTCGGGGTCGCAAGTCGCAACAGTGGCCAAGGTCGCGGGTTGCAAAATCTGCTAAGTCGCAAGGAAACCCAACGGTTAGAAAGACGAAAAGTCAAGGAAGCCCAAAAAGCAAGTTTTTCCCTATAAATACTTCCTTCGGGAACAAACCAAGGGGATTTTTTTGGGACTCAAAGAGTTAGAGAGCATTGTATAGAAGGACGACACTCTTTTGAATATGAATACAAGTACTTGTTAAACTCCTTTTGGATTTGATGTGTTTTGCTGTGCGAACACTATGAGTATTTCTTTTTCAGTTTCCAACATCTTTTGATTAATGAAATTGTGTTCCTGATGGCATCATTTATGAATTATAGTTCTTTGTACTTGTGTTAATGATGTTAAGTTCATTTACACTTCCCTAATGAATGCTAATAACTTTGTTTACTGACATTTATATTTTCATCACAAACATTTAAGGAAGTGAGGGTTGTTCTGCCATTAAGAATTGTTTCTTCTGTGGTTAGAACAACGTGCAAGCATGATCCTGATGATATGTTGTTGACAGTATTTCTTTTGGCTTCATGTTTTATTATTCATCTTGCTACGCATAGTGTTTATATACTCGTTTAACTCACCAATCATGTATCTTGTATCATCCGAATAAGCGTGTGTCCGCAGGTTCATCGAGTTCTATTGAGACCCAAGGAAAGGAGACTTAAGCGGTAGCTGGACCCACACCCCGGACAGGATCCCTACTCCAAATGGTTTAGAGTCTAGTTGGGACTTTTCACCGGGGAGATCCCTTGCTGTTGGCTGGACAAATTTTCCCATCAACATATTTATAATTTGAATTTTATATATTTATATAAATATATATATATATATATATATATATATATATATATATATATATTAACAAGAACGATTATGGTTTATATTAGAATTTGGCCAAAATGCCTTTCACCGGATACATTTGATCGGGCATAGCCCTTAACCTTTCTTTCACTAACTGATCACAGGCCCCTAAACTTGGAAAACCGCAAGATTTACTTGAGACTATCGAGTCTATCTCCGTTATTTTCCCTATCTTAAAGAGACAAACAAACTGTTTCAGCAAAATGCAGAAAAACATGACAAAATTTATGGAATGGGGTCCCAATTCTCAATTCCATCTGCCAAGAGACAGCCAGTTGGAAGTGAAACTGCCCTGTTGGCTTCCAAGTCAGCAGCTTTATTGTTTTCCCTCAAAACATGAAGGAAGGAAGTAGTCCGGAAGGATTTCACCAAATTTCTGGTTCTTGAAATTACTCTTGCCAGTCTAATGTCTGCAGGAGAGGAATCCTCCACTAGAACTTTGATAATGGATTGAGAGTCTCCTATGATACTGATATCTGAAAGACCGAAAGCCTTTGCTTTCTTGAGACCTTGCAGATGAGCCAAGGCTTCAGCTTGCATGCTGGTAGAATGCCCTAAACCCCAAGCGAACTTTGCCACAGTAATACCCTCTTTATTTTTAATAATTCCTCCTGCCCCAGCCAAACCAGGATTGCCTTTCGCTGCTCCATCGAAGAATAAAGAGAATCTGGAATGCCTGAGGAGCAGATCCGAAAGATCATTCTCCTTCCCTCTGAATTGCCACTCTTTTGTGGCCTTGTAATGCCTTATTTCATTAGAGAAATGGAGGTCCATCGAGGCACCCCATTCTAAGTCTTGCTGACTCAGATTTAGATCCGGCAAATGATCCCCCAGACTTTCTTTCCAAAGGCATTTTATTTTGGTGATGATGAACTGAGCGTTTAAACTTTCATCTCTGAAAACTCTTCTGTTGCGCTCAAGCCAGATCTGCCAGCAAGCAACTTTCGTCAAAGAGAGCCATGCAACTGTGAAACTCTCATTTTTTGGAAGCGATCCTGGGTAGGAATTCCGCCAGTTTGCAAAAAGATCAGATATGGACGTGGGTAAGGTGAATTCAGAATTCCAGAAGCTCAGAAGGCCGTGCCAGATATCTCTTGAAAAGTTGTAGTCCAAAGTAATATGCTGAGCGTTATCCTCACAATCACAGCATAAGTAGCATCGAGAAGGACCGTGAAATCCTTTCTTCTTCAATCTATCTGCAGTTAAAATCCCTCTGTGGCATAACAGCCAACAGAAAGAGTCGACCTTAGGCATGGTTTTGCGATTCCAGATCCCATTCCAGACTGCAGGATTAGGAGGGACGTTAGGGCGATCATGAAGGCATTTGTATCCCTGTGCAACCGTGTAAAGCCTTGGGGCGGCTCCCCATCCTCGGGCATCCTTCTTACCCACGCGCAGAGGCGCCATACCATTTAATAAAGAAAGGAAAAGATCTCGAGCTTGGGACAACGCAGGAGGGACAGGAGGGAGCCTCCATCACTGCCAATGTCTTCCTTCCCATTGTGAAATGTCCCAAAGAGTGGTGCATTCAGCGTTGTCCAACCACAAATGCAGCGCTTGCAGAGAGCAGTGGGACGATAGAGGAGGGTGCATCATAATGCTGTCATCCCAAATTTTAATTTCTTTGTCGTTTCCAGGGATCCAATACGCTCTGTCTCTGATTAAAGGGGCTACTTTATGACAGAGCTTGATCAGCTGCGAACCTGAGGAGGGTAGGAGGGCGTCTAGACATCTCTTCCTCTTTCCCATGAAATATTTCCTCCATAGGGCTTTTTGCGCCCAACCTGGAATTGGACCAATGATTCTCCAGAAGATCTTGGCTCCCATAGCTATGTTTTGGAGGCTAAGATCTTTGAAATTGAGGCCTCCTTCACTCTGGGGCTTGCAGATTTTCTCCCAATTGTCTAATGGGATTTTCCTGTCATTGTGATTGCCCCCTTTCCAGAAGAACTTGCGAATGAAGGCTTCCATTTTTTTTATGATGCCTGAAGGGGCTAGAATTACAGAGAATTGAAAGATGGGGAGACTGCTAAGAACAGATTTGATGAGAACAGTTTTTCCGGCTAGATTTAACCGAGAGAATCCCCAAGCTTGAATTTTGGCCTTGAACTTGTCCAACAGAGGAATCCAATCTTTGCTATATGCCAATTTGCGAAAGATGGGAAGGCCCAAATAAGAAAAGGAGGACCAATTGAGAGTGGCAGTAAAGGCCAGAATTCTTGAGATGGCAGAAAGGGTGGGAGCCGAGATGTTCCAGCAAAAAGCTTTGCACTTACCATTGTTTAAACTGCTGCCTGTAGCTTCACTGTAGTCATCCAAGACCTCCTTGAATCTAAGAGCAGATCTGGCAGAGGTAGCCCATAACAAGAGGGTATCATCCGCAAAGAGGGTGTGATTAACATTTTTGACCCCTCTGGCTATATTGAGCCCCAAGATCTCTTGGTCAACCAGTTTATGATCCAGGTAGAAACTCAGGACGGAAACATGAAGGACGAAGAGGAGCAGAGAGAGGGGGCAACCCTGCCTAAGCCCTCTTGAAGCTTTAAAAAAACCAGTTGCTCTCCCATTCACCAGGGGGGCGATCCAAGGATCAGCAATACAAGAACGGATCAATTTTAGAAAGCCCATTCCAAAGCCAAATTTTTTCAAGACTTCCCAAAGAAAGCTAAGTCTGACTCGATCGAAAGCATTAGCCAGATCTAGTTTGATAACCATACCTTTCTCTTTGCGAAGCTGGCTCGAGTGAATCGCCTCTTGCACTAGGATGAAGTTTTCAGTGAGCTGTCTCCCCTGAACAAATCCACCTTGGTTCTCCGGGATGATGGCTGGAAGAATACCTTTAAGTCTATTGGAAATAACCTTTGTGATTAATTTGTATCCAATATTACAAAGAGAGATGGGGCGGAACCGATTAAATTCTTTAGCACCCTTTTCCTTGGGTATGAGGGCAAGAAAAGCTGAATTGGTGCTGCCCCAATTTTCTGGCAGTCTTGTGATTTCAAAATCATTTTTTAGAGGTCTTTCTCCACAATCTGCCAGCAGGTTTGAAGAAATCTTGCTGTAAAACCATCCGGGCCTGGGGCTTTGTCAGGCTCCATGTCTGAGAGGGCATCCTTTATTTCCTGAATAGAGATCTTTGCTTCAAGCTGTTGATTCATTGAAGGTGAGATCCTAGGGGGAACCGCCTCCAAGAATTTGGAGTTTGGGTCCGTCACGCCCTCTTCTCTATACAGGTTTTGAAAGTGGTTGAAAGTTGCTCTCTTTATGCTATCAAAGTCTTTGTGTGTCAAATTGCTATCTTTGATTTCTGCAATAGAATTGAAGCTCTTTCTGGCTTGAGCTTGCTTGTGGAAGAAGGCCGAATTTCTGTCTCCTACTTTAAGCCATAAGGTCCTAGACTTCAGTCTCCAATGCTCTTCCTCCGAAAGGCAAGCTTTGTGGAAGATTTGCTCGAGCTCAGCTTCCTTATCTAGAACTTCTTTAGTGATTTCTGCATCTTCACATTGGGCATGGTGTTGGGCAAGATTATATTGAGCCTGCTTTCTCTCTTTTGCAAGAGAGGGAAGAGCTTTGGCCCAAGATTTAAGCACCGTTTTCAGTCTTCTAAGTTTTTCTTCCCAAATGAAGAAAGGGGAACCTTTCACTGGCAGTTTCCAGCAGTCATGAACCAAGTTCAGGAACTCAGGTTCTTTGACCCAAAGAGGGTTGAATCTGAAGGGGATGGGGCCAAGATCTTTGTGGCCCAACATCTCAAGCAAGATGGGCTTATGGTCAGAAACACTGCATGGGAGGATATGCAATCTGAAATCTAAGCCCAGCAAAAGAAAGGAACTCTGAACCAAACATCTATCAAGTCTAGCAGCAATGTGACCAGGACCTATTCTTTTGTTAGACCAAGTATACTTACCATTTGCTGGAGGGATGTCAAGCAGATCCCAATCCTGCATGAGGTCTTCCACCCATTCCCTTGCAGGGTCCCTTACGATTGTGCCTCCTCGCTTTTCCTCCATGCGCAAGGTGAGGTTAAGATCACCTGCAACAATGATGTTTTCCAAATTTTTTGACTCCGACAGATGTCTGATGGAGTCCCAGCACTCCCTTTTCTCCCCTATATTTGTTGGAACATAGACATTGAAAAGACTGACTGCCACCCTCGAGTCCAAAGGCTGGAGCTTCAAAAACAGCCAGTGGGTGTTGTGCAGCACGGTGACCAATCTGAACTTGAGAGGGTTCCAAAGGGAGCCCAGTCCCCCAGATGCTCCCCGTGCTGAAACTGCATGTCCGCTGCTACCTTTCCAAAAAAAATTACTGATTTGGAGAAACTCCTTGTCCTCCATTTTGGTCTCCTAAATCAGAAGAATGTCTGGAGCTTCTCTTCTTATAAGGCTTCTCGTTGCTTCTTCTTTCAATTCGCTCCCCATTCCTCTACAGTTCCAGGAGACAATCTTCATCATTTATTTTTATGATGATGGGCTCCCTTGGAACCCTACCCTTGGTTTTTTACCATCTTCGGATTTTTGCCAAGAAGTTTCTCCAGAGTGGGCTGACTACCCTGAAGCTTGTCTTTGTAAGTTTCCTGATCTCTCTTTTCTCTAGCAGATTTGCGGCCCCTTGCAGATCTTCTGAACGATATCTGTGTATCTCCTATTTCTCCATCCTCCTCAGACTCCTCCGAGTCATGTTCCTCCTCGGAGGCTTCTATTTGCTTATCCTTGTTTCTTGCCGTGACGCTTTCTTCAGGTCTTGTTTCTGCTGAAGGCATTTTTTCTAAAGGTTGATCTTGCCTATCTTCCTCCTGAGGAGTCTCTTCAGCAGAGCTTAAGACCTCATACCTGTTTTCTTGGCTTTTTGGCGAGGGAACATTCTGGATGGAGGCAGGCTGGGGTCCATGAACCCCAGATTTCTTGTGAGATGTCTTTGGCCTCTTGACCTGGTTCCAGCCCTCTTCCTTTCCTTTCTCGGCTTCCCCTTTGTTCGGGCACCCTCTTGCAAAATGGCCATATATGTGACATTTGCGACATTTGAAGGGGAGTTGCTCATAGTCCAGCACTTGCACATGCGTCCAACTACCCACCTTTAATTTAATGGCCTCCGGAAGCCCCACCTCTAAGTCCACCTCGACACAGATTCGGGCGCAATCATACTGATCATTGTTGTTTGCTCTGTCAATGAATTTTCCCAGAGTATCTCCAATGTGCTTGAGGGACTCCCAGTTCCAACAGTGCACTGGTAGATTGGGGAGCCGAGCCCAGACAGGGACTGCCGTTGGGACATCCACAGCCGGATCGAAATCGGGGGTCCATTTGTTAAGGTAGAGGCCCTGGGGTCCCATGAAATAGGGCCCATTCCTGAAGATCAGGTCCTTATCCTCCTTGGTGTTGAACTCGAACAGAAAGAAGCCTCTACCCATAAAATAAGAGGTGACTTTATTTTTGATCAGCGGAACCCAGTTCTTAACGACCCAGTTTTCCGTGGATCTTGGCGAGGGCCAAAGGCCCGTGAATTGACCCACCAGGGCCCGATCTGCCAGGGACAAAGCGACCTTGATCGGACCCTCAGGAGGGAGGTTTACCTCCGGAACATCGTCGAGCCTTTTGAAGAACTTAGTAGCTTCATATTTCTTCTTTTTGGGCAGCGAAGCAAGAAGAGAGGAGAAGGCTGCTTCAGCTTCCGGGAGAGCGGCTTGCGAGGGACCGGTGGGCGAGCCTTGGGCCTCCATGGCAAGAAGATCAAAACAACAAACCCGATCTGCACCAAGCAAAGGAACGAGGCATCTCAAGGCCGGGATGAAGGAGAATCCAAATAGTCTCTGCAAGCAGAAACCCCAAGGGCGCAGACCCAAGCAGATCTGACAAGAGATCGAGAGGCTCAGCGAGATCTTGAAGCGAGGGCGAGTGGAAAGAGGAGCCTAGCGAGCGAGACGGAGGTCGGAGGACCCCGGGGTAGGCGAGCGAGCCGAGAGGAAGCGAGAGCCCAACCCGGCCTTAGAGAGAATCCTTATTTGGAAGTAGCGATCTTGTGAGAGGTCCTCTTTAGTGCAAAACCCAAAAAAATTCAAGGTAAAATGGATCTTTTTTTATATAATTATTTTTTATTTTTAATAAAAATAATAATTATTTTTTATTTTTTAAATATTAAACATTTAATTTATTCATATATATATATATATATAGAGAGAGAGAGAGAGAGAGAGAGAGAGAGGAATAAATTAAATGTTTGATATTTAAAAATAAAAATAATAATTACAGTTTGAATTTTATATATTTATTTTTATTTTTAATACTATGTTATATATTAATAATTATATGTTATGTAATTCAAATCTCATCAAAATAGTTATTTAATTATATGTTATGTAATTCAAATCCCATTTTACTTATTGGAAATTTTACTAAGTTAAAATTATAATAAATTTTTTATGAAATTCAAGAAAGAAAAAAAAGAGAGAAAGCGTTACGGTAATTTGTCACGAATCCCTACAATCCCCATCTCGCCCATTGGAGGGTCGTTTCTGTGACCAATAAGCAGTGTCATGCCTTGAAAATACCATCATTTCATCCCTTTCCATGAGGAAAACATTCCTTCTGTTGATCATTTCCTGAGCAGACCCCTAAAAACACCTATTTTTTCCTTGGCACTGGTAGCCCGTTATGTCCTCGCACCAATGAGGAAAATTAACACTGAGCCCGCGTTAGTTGGCGCTCTGTCCCAGTTAAGCACTTGTGCCAATCTACTTATGGAAATTTTTTTAAAAAAGAGGCGAAGTTTCGATTACAACAACTTCGTGGATGAGTCATTAGGAGTGGTTTCGACTGAATAACCATGGCCTTCCTCCTTTGGCCTCTTGTTTCCACCTTATGGGGAACCTCCCAAGGGATAAGGCCTCCCTTCCACTATTGTAGGGATCCCAACCTCCTCCTCTCCTCTATAAATATAGCCTTCATCCATTGATGAAGGGGCTAAAGGGCTGATAGTCTTGAAGTGCCTAAGCTTTGAATCTCCATATTCCCAAGAGCCTTGTGCTGTAAAGAGCCCTCTTTTTCCCTTAAGGCCGACTCAAGTAAGGAGACTATCGTCGAGAGACTCTGGAGAGGTTTGCCCTTTCCCTGGCGAGCTTTGCGAGATGTGAACGACTGGAGACCCATCCGAAGGAGACCACGACGTCAGAACTTGGTTGTAATCTCTCTTCGTTTATTATTTAATAGATGATTACGATTATGGTTCCACTCTGTTTTCCATCATGTCAATATGAGTAATATCCTTTCTGACTGATATTTAGTTACGTATGCCGGGTTTTATGCTTGTATCTGTTTGTTTCTTGCATGTGCAGGTGTTCATCCGCGGAGATCGTGGAGGGATCGTGATCTGCCGAGGCTGAGGAACGGGGACGCTTCTTCTTCAGATCATAGCATTGGATTCCAGGTAGGCTTCCATCTTAGTCTTTTCATTCGTAACTAGGAGCTTGCGTCGTAACATTTTTGATTGTTGCTAGACCCCTGCTGGGCTAGTAGGGATCGCCTCTATCCGCAGAGGGGATTTACCTCCTCAACAATTTGGCGACTCCACTGGGGATCGTCTAGATTTCACTGTCTCATTTGGATTGTCTCGTTTTGATTGTTTTATGATTTTCCTTGCTTGGTTAGCCTTCTGGGCTGGGTTCTTTTGTGTTTTGGCTTTTGGTTCAGCCCCAGAGGATCAGATCTGACCTCTGCTTTTCCGAATTTTCACCTTTTCATAGTTGGCTTGATTGGCGCGAGTTTAGCCCTGACAGTCGCGCCAGTTGGCGCAGGTTGCCAGTTTATCACTCGCGCCATCCCCTGTCTGGCGCGGATTACAGCCAGACAGTCGCGCCATTTCCTGTAGGTGCTAGGGTCTACCCTTGTTCGGAAGCTTCTTTTGGTCATTACTTTGCTTCTGGGTTTGTTTTGGATTCTGCTTGAAGTGGTGAGTCTGGTCTTGGTTGGGAGAAATTCTTTGTTTTTTCATTTTCAGGAATTGGCGCTTGTTGTCAGTTAGCAACCCGCGCCAATTGGCCATTGGCGCTAGTTGTCAATGTGAAAGTCGCGCCAATTGGTGCAAATTGGCGCTAGTTGTCAATGGACAAGTCGTGCCAATTTCAGGGTGTATGAAAATTGAGTTTTTTTTTCCCTTAATCCTTCACCAGTGTGTCTTTCCCTTCGAGTCTTTCCTCTGTATGAGCATAGATTACATTGCTCATTATTTGGAATGTCTTCTTTCTATGATTGTTTGATGTAAAAGGGAATGAATGCCTTGTTTTGATCTCTTGCTTTGGAAGTCCTTTTTGTGTTTGACCGCATATGTCTTGTCAACTTTTGAGGGATTTTGTCACAAAGTATTTTGAAACAATGATTGCATTCTTAGTGTTTGTTTGCATCCCTTTTGCTTTCATCCTTCTTTAAGGAGATTTGCATTCTTTTAGTTTTCATCTCATAGTTTGCTTTTCGTTTAAATGCATTAGATCACATTGCATCGAAAAGTGTTTTTGAGATTCATCATTGGACTTAGATCACATTGTTTAGTGATTGAAAACTAAAAATCGCTCTGATTGCATTCTCTTTTTAAAAGCGTGCATTAAGTAGATTCTCGTTTCATCGAAAAATGCATTGAGTGCATTCTTATAATTTGAAAAGAAAAAGGAAATTGTGCATAGATTACAATTGCATAGTTTTCGGAAAAATAATTTTGCATAGATTACATTGCATAATTCGCTTCGTTGAATGTTTTAGAATACTTTTGGATAGTGAAATTCATCTAGTTTGGAAAAGTTTCGTTTTCAGTTTTGCTGTTTGTTGCATCATTGTTTGAAGCTCTTCCCTTAACTAGATAGCATTCATCGAATTGAAAATTTTTCTTTTCTCATGTAGCTGCATACAGGAGATTGTCATATGACATACGGTAGGGCCTTGAAACCGAAACATAATTGAAGATCAACCATAAAATTTACTCAATTTACCTAAGGAAGCATTGAAACATTAACGAAACATTTAGAGGTCTAGGTTAGAGACGTGTTCCGGCGTCGTTAAACCTAGTAGTTGTCGTTCGCCTTTTGGCTTTAGACAGTGCTAGTATGGACTTGTGCTCCCCATACCGTCGCGTATATAAAGGGAGACCCCTCTAGGTTTTCAATCCTTTATCCACAGGAAGCCGATTCTGCCACCCTATACCCGTGATACACCGAACATAGCATTCGGGGAGATTGCCTGCATGTACGGAAAGTCCTTGGTTGATTTCTTCTTCATTTTTGAAACCAAGGTGTATATTGCAGTTCACGGTTATTTGGTACACCCTTTGCCTAGCATTCCTGAGTAGTCATTTCGATCTTTTCTGACTCTTTAAATTTGAAAAGGTCATCAAGTGCTTGTCCTTTCACGCTTGTTTCCAATCTGAAAGCGATAGAGTCACCTTTTTCTTGTTTCTCGACTCTTAAAAGATGAAACGGTAGAGTTTTGTTTCAATGTTTTAAAAATTAACTGCTTACGAAATATTCCTGGTTAAAGTTAGTTCCCTTAGGGTGTTGTTCTGAAGATCGTTTCTGATGGAAACTTTTCCAGAGTTCACCAACCAAGGAATCCCCTCTGATGGGAATCCTGGTCATTTTCCTCCTTTTGGAAATGTTGGCGCTCCTTACATGGCAACGTTGTCCCTTCCTGGGTTAACTGTTGGGTTGCCTGTTTGGTTGTTTTCAACCTCTGTGGTCCCAAATGTCTCGGCTACTGTTCAATCAGTTCCTCCGCCTGAGCAACATCATGTTGATTCCAAGGTGGACCTCTCCCCTTCTTCGCCTGTTTTTGCGTCCTCCTCTTCTGCTTCGCCTGGTGAAAGTCTGGATTCTAGTAACCAGGTGACTAAGAAGAAGAAGAAGAAGACAAAGAAGAAGAAGTCTGATAAGCGAGAGGCTAAAGTTGCAGCTACTGCTCTTATTGATAAACCTTCCAACCCTTCGCGGAAAGTCAAGTTCCCTTGCATGTTGTGCATGGGAGACCATCTTCTTCGAGATTGCCCTGGCATTCCCAAGGTGCTCGAAGTATGGTCCAACGGTCTTCCACCGTTGCCTTTGGCTTCCGGGAGTCAGGTTGGGGGCACATATTCAGCTAGTGCTGGTAAGGCTCCTAAGAAGCAGGGTAAGATTACCAATCCCTGTAAGTTGTGTGAAGGGCACCACGCCATTTACCTTTGTCCGTATATGGATGAAGCCAAGCGAGTTTTGGACAACTCAGCTATTTCTACACCATGCCTCATGGCTGGTTATAAACATCTTTCTTTGAGTCCTCCACCAGCTGATCCTACGGTTGGTCAAGAGTCATCCTTGGTCAATCCCGCTCCCCCGGAAATTCAAATTCAGGAATTCGTTCCCGACCAACCATTGGTCATGGGATCGGTTGAACTGGCCCCGTCTGCGGTGCACCAGGTCTTTTCTGTTGAGAGTGGACCTCACATCCCTCAGGTTCTTCTTGTTTCTTCAGATTCCTCAGACTTGGAGAAAGATTCTCTTGTCCCTATACCTCAAGAAGTTGCTCCTCCACCTCCCGTGATGGAGATCCTGGAGGATACTCCTCCCACCTTCGAGATGGAGGTCGTGGAGGATGCTCCTTCTTCTTCCGTAACACCAGGGGAAGACCATCTTGGTTCGATGGTAGCCCCTCCAAGTAGTTTGGTCGCTTCCTTCGATTGGAGTCGATTTGCAGGATACCGCCTTCCGTCTTATGTGCCTTTCGAGATCACAGTACAGGCTTTTGGTCTGGTCGTACCCAGCACCATTATAGACGAAGGCGCGTCTGTTAGTATTCTATCCTCAACTACTTGGCAAGCCTTCGGTTCGCCGCCGCTTATGCCTGTTACGCAAAATCTGTTGGCATTTAACAGAAGAACGAGTCAACCGTTAGGGATCCTTCCAAGGTTACCTGTTACTTTGGGAGGTAAAACCGTCCATATGGACGTGATGGTTGTTCCAGGCCCCTTGGATTTCAATCTGCTCCTGGGGCGAGATTACACTTATGCCATGGGAGCGCTCGTCTCCTCCCTCTTTCGTGTGGCTTGTTTTCCACATGAAGGAAGGATCGTGACCATTGATCAGCTGTCGTTCTTTGGTCCTAATGTGGCAACTGGTCCACCATCACCCCCTCCGGGTTTTTATCCACCCGTTGTATCTGCTCCACCGCAGGTCAACTATGTGTCTACCTACCCCGTGCCTGTGCTCAGTGATGATGCCGTTGTGCATAATGTGCTGGGGGCATTGGGTCCTGACTTCCAGGATGTTTCCCTTCCATCAGGAGTGGAACTCTTGGAAGCACCGCCTTCTTGTTCATTTTGATGTAAGTCGGTTAGAGCACAGTTTCCTCCCTGGGTCAAGCTCTTTAAAAAATGAAACCAGGATCTCGGAGCAGAGTTCCTTGTCTTGTGTCAAGCTCCTTAAAAAATGAAACAAGGTTGTCGGAGCATAGTTCCTTGTCTTGTGTCAAGCTCCTTAAAAAATGAAACAAGGTTTGTCGGAGCACAGTTCATTGTCTTGTGTCAAGCTCCTTAAAAAATGAAACAAAGTCGTTGGAGCAGAGTTCCTTGTCTTGTGTCAAGCTCCTTAAAAAATGAAACAAGGTGTCTGAGGATAGTTCTTTTAATGTGTCAACCTCGTTAAAACAATGAAACACGTTCCTGTTCAATTCGAGTCTTTGGTTAGTTCTCGTAAAATCCCAGTCGAGTCTTTTTTAGATCTCGTAACTTGAACCTTCACTCCATCTGCCTTTCATATGGATTGAAGCTTGGGGGGCATGTACCTCGAATTGAGTCACCATGCTGGGGGCATGCTTACTTTTCTCAAGCATAGTTTGTTTCCGTTTCAAGCTTGTGTAAAAATGAAACCGGTTTCAAGCATAGTTTATCTTTGTTTCAAGCTTGTGTAAAAATGAAACCTTTCCCATTTTACCCCTTGTGATTGTCATCTTATCAGCCTATTTTGCCAGATGA
Source organism: Pinus albicaulis (assembly GCA_034641835.2). Lineage (NCBI taxonomy): Eukaryota > Viridiplantae > Streptophyta > Pinopsida > Pinales > Pinaceae > Pinus > Pinus albicaulis. The sequence goes on from CM076584.1 coordinate 182,121,821, forward strand.
GCCTTGGTTTTCTCGCTCCATCGTCATTATCTGCTTGGCCGATCATATGCCTTCACTTGGTTGTTTTACCTGTTCCTGAGGAACCGCTGCGATGAGTGGTCTTGTTAGCCAGCCTCTTAACCTTTACTTGTTTTGAGCAGTTCCACCATTACCGGAACCAGTTGCTACCCTTTATACCACTCGTTCCTCCAGGAGGAGTCATCTTTCAGCTCTTTTCTGACTCTCTAAATATGAAAAGATTGCCGAGGCCCTTGTCGTTTCGATCTCGTTAAAATGGACATGAATCGACATTCACCCAGTATAAGTTTAACCCTTTTTCGGGCTGGGCTGGATCGATTACGAAAAAGGAATACCCTAGCCTATCGCGACTAGGAGGTTTTCCCGGATATTGTTTCTACCTTTTCGGATCTGGGGAACTATTTACGAAAAGGGACCTGTGGAGTTTTCTTTTCCGCTGTCTTTTCAAACTCTCTAAACATGAAAAGACGCCGAGTTCTTCCTTTGTCAGACTCGTTAAGCCCTGATGACATTGGATTTCGTCGAAATGACGTTCTCCGAGTTTCTCCTTCCTAGGACTCGTTAAATGCACTAGGATGGATTCGCCCGAAGGGCGGACTTATATCACAAGCATATGCTATCCCTTTCAAGCTTGTTATCAAAAATAATTGGGGTACTCGCCAGAAATGGTGGGGGAAAATGGAACCATCGTCGTTGTCGTCGGCAGTATGTCGCTCTTGAACATGGCACTTATCTGCATTCGTGTCGGGTTGGGGACATCTCATCTCGTTGCTTCACTTTGCCTCCGTGGGTTTGGATAATCCCTTTTGACCTCTCATCTGCTCATTGCCTTGTCACCATGACCTCTGATCCGTTGATGTCAAATACTGCCAAGTCCACTGTCGTGTCGTTTATATGTTCAAGAGAAGTTGGCCTTTTCGAATATCAACCTTCCTCTGATTCTCATACGATCCTGATTCACAACAAAAACATTATGTTCCTCTGTCTCGTGTCGATGATGTGGGAAACATTATGGCCCACCTTCGATCAAGGTCACTTCCTGTCGACTTCAGCTCATTATCCAGGAAGCTGATCTAGAGACTCCTTTATGGTACCTTGGAGCATGCATGCCTCAATGGCAGGTTCGTCGCATTCGACGTGAGGTTTTCATCATTGGCCTCCGATCGAGTGATTCTGCGGGTGTTCGACGCCAACTCATTGATTCACACGCCGTAGATTGTACCTGTAGTACCTTGAGGGCCATTGTCATTATTGGTGGTTCCTCTCGCGTCTGTTAACAACTTTCATCATTGGCTGGTAATCAGACGATGTTCCTTCATGTTCGACTTCAGCTCACATATTCACATGCTCGAACTTGTACTTTGTTTGGGTCGAGATGGAGCGCAAGACTACTAGTTGTGTACGGTGTAATCCGAAATTTTAACGATTGTAGTTATTATCATTATGTATGACTCAGGATTGGATGGTACCGACCATACACAGTGATTTGATACATCGATCCTCCTTTGGATAAGGTACCTTATACCACGGATCGATTACCTTTTTTTTTCTGTTTCGGATGCGTTGCGCCCATCTTGCTTTCACATCATGTACTTGAGATATCAGTTGAATCTTTCTGCGCAGGTTTTCCAACGGCGAGACTTCAGTTGAACATGTTCTCGTAAAGCATTTCACCCCTCTCTCTCTCGGGCCTCATACTTTAGGGGGCATCTGTTACACAGTAATTTGTCACCGTCCCTGCAATTCCCATCTCGCCCATTGGAGGGTCGTTTCTGTGACCAATAAGCAGTGTCATGCCTTGCAAATACCATCATTGCATCCCTTTCCATGAGGACAACATTCCTTCTGTTGATCATTTCCTGAACAGACCCCTAAAAACACCTGTTTTTGCATTGGCGCTGGTAGCCCGTTATGTACTCGCGCCAATGGGGGGAAATTAACACTGAGCCCGCGCCAATTGGCGCTCTGTCCCAGTGTTGTACCCGCGCCACTCTGTTTATGGAAAGTTTTTTAAAAAAAGAGGCGAAGTTTCGATTACAGCAACTTCGTGGATGAGTCATCAGGAGTGGTTTCGCCTGAATAACCACGGCCTTCCTCCTTTGGCCTCTTGTTTCCACCATATGGGGAACCTCCCAAAGGATAAGGCCTCCCTTCCACTATTGTAGGGATCCCAACCTCCTCTTCTTCTCTATAAATATAGCCTTCATCCATTGATGAAGGGGTTGAAGGGCTGATAGTCTTGAAGTGCCTAAGCTTTGAATCTCCATATTCCCAAGAGCCTTTGTGCTGTAAAGAGCCCTCTCTTTCCCTTAAGGCCGACTTAAGTAAGGAGACCATCGTCAAGAGACTCCGGAGAGGTTTTCCCTTTCCTTGGCAAGCTTTGCGAGACGTGGACGACTGGAGACCCATCCGAAGGAGACCACGACGTCAGAACTTGGTTGTAATCTCTCTTCGTTTGTTATTTAATAGATGATTACGATTATGGTTCCACTCTATTTTCCATCATGTCAATATGAGTAATATCCTTTCTGACTGATATTTAGTTACGTATGCCAGATTTTATGTTTGTATCTGTTCGTTTCTTGCATGTGCAGGTGTTCATCCGCGGAGATCGTGGAGGGATCGTGATCTGCCGAGGCTGAGGAACGGGGACGCTCTCTTCTTCAGATCATAGCATTGGATTCCAGGTAGGCTTCCATCTTTAGTCTTTTCATTCGTAACTAGGAACTTGCGTCGTAACATTGTTTGATTGTTGCTAGACCCTTGATGGGCTAGTAGGGATCGCCTCTGTCCGCAGAGGGGATTTACCTCCTCGAGCGAAACCAGAGCCAAAGCAAAGGAAACGATAAGGGGGAGAAAAGGGGAAGAGAAACAAAAATTAAGAATGAAGGGCAAGAATCCAACATCTGCTAACACTCCACCCATCATCCCCATTGAGGTTAACAAGCCTATTTTCGATTTCCAAGGCTTCTCTCAACTTGCAGTGGTGGAAATGGTCAATCCTCACAATAACCTTACCATCTTCAATGCAAATGTGATGTTTTGCCTTTTCAACATGCTCTGCTAGGGCAGAGGAGCGTGATCTACTATGTTTAAGGTCAACAACATCTTCATGAATTCTTTGATTAATTGATCGACTAGTTTCACCTATGTAAGTTAATGTCTTAAAGCTTTTCAAAAAGCTAAAAAAAGTCTTAGGGGTAAGAAAGATACTTGTGATCGGTTATTTGGAGTTCAATTCCATTTATCCAAGGTACTACAGATAAAATCACGAGGATCCTAAAGAGACATAATGTTTCCTCAACCTTCAAGTCCTCCCGCACCATTCGAAGTTCGCTTAGATCGGTTAAGGACTCGATTTGCCCTAAGGATGGTAAGAGTGTTTACTTGATTTCGTTCTCTTGTGGGACCCCTTACATAGGTGAAACTGGTTGATCAATTGATCAAAGAATTCATGAACATGTCGCTAACCTTAAACATATTAGATCACACTCTTCTACCCTAGCAGAGCATGCTCAGAAAAAAAAAAACATCACATTTGCATTGAAGATGCTAAGGTTATTGCGAGGATTAACCATTTCCACCACCGCAAGTTGAGAGAAGTCTTGGAAATTGAAAAGAGGCCGGTTAACCTCAAAAGGGATGATGGGTGGTTTGTTAGCAGATGCTGTATTCTTGCCCTTCATTCTTAGATTTTGTTTCTCTTCCCCTGTTCTCCCCCTTATCTTTTCCTCTGCTTTGGCTCTTGGTTTCTCTCTCTTTTTTTCTTTTTCTTTTAAATTTCATAGAAATTTTATTATAATTTTAACTTAGTAAAATTTCCAATAAGTAAAATACAATTACCTATCAAATAGAATAAATAAGATAACTATTTTGATGAGATTTGAATTACATAACATATAATTATTAATATATAACATATTATTAAAAATATAAAATTCAAACTATATTTTTATTTTTTATCTTTTAATATTAAATATTTAATTTATTCTACATAGTTTACATCGTAGGCCTAGAGGCGAAAACACTGACAAGCGAGAGAATGCTGAAGGTTCAGCTTACTGAAGCACTTTGAATCTCGCCCTTTGGGAAGGGAATATAGGGAAAGGTATAGAGGGCAGAGTATTGCTGACATAAAGCATGAAAAGATAGTACATTGCAGATCTGGAAAAAAGGCCTGGAGGCCTCGAACATAGAGTAAAAAAGGGTGCAGATCCGAGAAGCCAAAGAATTAGAGGCCTGGAGAATGCTACGCCTCTGCGTCGTCATTCAGGAAATCATCCACACTGATTGGCCTGTCTGGAGTCCCCTCGTCAAAGCAAAAGATCTAGCGCCGGTGAGATGAGGGTCCAACACCAGGGCAATCTGCCCTGGAGGTGCGTTGAGCAGTGGGGACATCCTCTTCGACCTTGGGGTGCTGATGGTGGCACGAAGCTGAATGACTCTTCAGAATAGCATAATGAGGGGAGCTCTTATCAATGAAGCGCATATGATGAACTTCACTCACGTACATGAAAAATTTCTTCGTTAAGGAGTCAATTTTACGTTCCAGAACTTTGTTGCTGCCATTATGCTCCTGGAGGGCGATGGACAGAAGATTCTTAGTGTGCCAATGTAAATCGATGGCTCTACTGTACAAGTTCTCGCAAGGTCTGGTTAGAACGAGATCCGGGATCCAGCTGAGCGAAGCGTCAACCACCTCTGAAGGCATTTCTCTGCAAAGGATGTGAGCTATGTTCTCCAGCTCAGCGATGTGCCTCTGCATATTCTGATTGGTGGTGGCCACATAAGTGCTGGCGGAGTTTCTGGTTGTGGTCTCGGCACGAGTAAAAAGAGGGCGAGTGGTGTTGGCCCAGTGAGCGCGGCGACCTCGGCAGGCAAGAGGAGGCGGGTGAGCATGACGGGGGGCCATGGGAGAGACGAAGGAGTGCGAAGGTGTAGAAATTTGAATAATAGATCACTTATTCACCGAGATTATCCTGATTACACACTATTTGAGCTTCATGCATAATACATAACCTCTTCTACCATTGATCATCAATTTGCGGAATTAGAAGCAGTCGCATGCGCACATTAAAACATAATCAAGCACACATATAACATAGTATGTAATGGGGAAAGCTTACAGCTGAAAACCCCCAACTATCTGTATATTATAATGATAGAGAACATGTAACAATACATAGTACAAACTCCTCACAAGCTCTCAGCACTATCTCCAATTGTTACACACAAACTAGCTCAGATCTGAACAAGTCACAGGTTCAAATCTCCTCCACTGTTTGCCTGCCTCTACTGCGCAATCCAAGATGAGAATGAATTGGATCCAAGTTCAAATCCCCTTGGCTTATACTGCACAATCCTCATTGGCAATCTCAATCAATGTGTGTGCAAATCTCATGCACAGCTATAGTCACAACTGATAGCAAACTCACCCTTTCACCCACCTCTAACACTGGTCTCCACTGAACTGTCCATGCACTGCAGTTAACTGATGTATTCTTTAGTTGATTTATGAGTTAATAATTAGTGAATTAATTAATAATTAATTCACACCACTCATCACTAGTGTATTTATCAGTTAGACTAGATACAACTAGTTCAACTAAGTTAAACCGAACACAACTCCACCAACTGTCTCATCAACTCCACCAAACTCTGCCACATGAGTTCTAACTGAAGTCAACCATGCAGTAGCTCAACTAACCCTTAGGAAAAGCGTATTTCCTTCTGTCAGCTGCATGTGCCACATCCAAGCATCAAACTGAAGTGCTCCAAGAGGATAAGATAATGTTTATAGTCTAAATATTATTAAGGGTTAATAATATTCGACTGTTCTATTTTTAGCCCGGTAGTCTAAAAATAGATTCCGCCCAATGTCTAAAAATAGAGGTCCATATATTTTTACCAACTCGACCAATCATCCATAAATAGCATCCTGCAACTCATAGACCATGATCCATATGTCTAAAAATAAACTTTGCGACAAAAATCACTTGTGTGGCCCCCACCTAGTTTAGGTGATCACTTTCCAACTAGGATCAGGAAAGATGTTTCAGGATGCCTCCTTCACTATTTCTTGTTGCAATATTCAACACTCCCTCTCAACAAGAAAGGACTGTCTTTGCATGCGACATGCAACTCCATGCATTCGCCCTGCAACCTTCACAAGCGCCATGCAACTCCATGCATCTGCTCTGCAACTCCTCTGAAACTGAATAGGCTCCAAACAACTCAATCAGTCTGATGCGCCATGCAACTCCATGCATCTATCATCAAAGTCTTCGACTTCTGCTGGTACCAACTGCACATGTCATCAGGAACCACTGCGCTGTTGAACTCTTGCACCCATGCACTTTTCACTTGCTGTCAACTCTGAACCGCGCTCTAGTATTCGACACTATCACTTTGATCTGTCTGCATCAATCCAACTGATCATGCTACTGTTGCGCTGTGGGCACCTTGTAGCCAGGTTCAATTCATGAGATCCACACCATCTCATGAATCCTGCCCAGAAATCTCCTCTTGGGATTACTCATGCATGTCGCCCCACCTCTCACCTGGTGGTATAGCTGCATGCACTCCCTCTACCCATTTGGCACGAAATTTCTCTGCATGAGTGGTTTCTTCCACTCCATGATCCTCATCTTGTGGCTGCTCCACATCCCGAGGTTCACTATTACCTGCATGCAAAACTTGCTCCTTCTCAAGCATCAATTGCATGTCTTTCTTGCACTTCCCAACAGTAGGAAGCTCCATATACATCCCATCTACTTCAATTCTGTAGAGATTCTTTGCGCGAATCCCAACCTTCTTGACTTGTCTGTTACTTGGCACGAAGGAAAACTTTTCCTTCCTCCGATCTCTTCATACCCTTTATCCTCTAACATTGCAGCCCAAGATCAAATTTTTCTCTAAACACAGAACATGCACTATATCTTGTAAAAGAATGAGTTTGCCACGACTCCTACGAAGGCTATGGTACCAATGTATGGGTGCCATTGTAGCATCATCCATTGTCGCCCAACTCAACATGCAAATGGAGATCTTTCTCCACCAAGTCACTGAAAAGATTCACATCTCCCGTCATGTGAAATGAAGCGCCACTATCAAAATACCACCCCAATCCCAATGCACTAGACACCATGCATGTGATCAATGAGAAGTCTAGCTCAAATTGAGAGGCAAGAGCCTCACCAGCTGCAGCTCCAGCAGCCTGCTTGTTCTTCTTCTTCTGTGGACAATTTGTGGCGTAATGCCCATGCTCGTGACAGTGAAAACACTTCACTTTGGACATGTCACGCTCTTTACCATCCGCACCGGATTGAGAAGCATTCTTCTTGCCCTTCCCCTTCCTTGCTTTGGCAGCCAAAGCGCAATCCTCTTCATCAGATACCTTTGATGAAGATCCATCCCTGGTACTCCGCCTTATCTCCTCTTGCACAAGATCAGACCACAGTCTTTCCCATCCTGGCAATTTCTCCCGACCATTGACACTGTCCTGATATGCATGCCAACTTTTCGGAAGCCCGAGGAGAGCCAAGCTCACCAGTTCCTCATCCTCCACACTAACTCCTACACTCCCAAGTTCATCCCTGCAGTGGAAAAACTTTGTCAAGTATACCGGAATAGTGTCATTCTTCTCCATCTTTATTTTCTTGAGTTTATCCTTGAGCGCCAACTTCCTCTGGTCGCTCTTGCTTTGGAACAATTCTGTCAACGCTTTCCACATCAAGTATGGAGAAGCTTTTCCATGCAGGCTGGATACTATGTGATCCTTCACGCCCTCCAACAGAATCCTTCGACACCTTGCTGTCTTCTTTTTCCAAGCCTCAACTTGAGCAGCATCAGTAGGCTTTGGGACTTCGGCATCTATGAACTCCTTCAGCCCGTTGTAATCTAATACGGCCTCCATCTGTCCTTCCATCTGATAAGGATGAGGGCGCATGAGGGCATAGGAGATTTGCAATCCGTTGAAAGACATTTCAGCTACGACACCAAGAAAACACTGCTGCAAATTCGAATTCCACCAGCTCAAAACTCAACTGCTTCTGATCAGAAATTGTGAGAACAAGATATTTCTATATAGAGATCGACTGTAGGGGAGTTTACTGGATGTCTCACCTTTCAAAGAAAGGATGAATCCAGAGGCTACGACGCTTACGGACTGCGACCTACTGAAATAAAATGTAATCACTGTAATAGATCTGATGATCAACCTCACTCCGATACCATGTAGAAATTTGAATAATAGATCACTTATTCACAGAGATTATCCTAATTACACACTGTTTGAGCTTCATGCATAATACATAACCTCTTCTACCATTGATCATCAATTTTCGGAATTAGAAGCAGTCGCATGCGCACATTAAAACATAATCAAGCACACATATAACACAGTATGTAATGGGGAAAGCTTACAGCTGAAAACCCCCAACTATCTGTATATTATAATGATAGAGAACATGTAATAATACATAGCACAAAGCTCCTCACAGCTCTCAGCACTATCTCACATGCTACACACAAACTAGCTCAGATATGAACAAGTCACAAGTTCAAATCTCTTCCACCTGTCTGCCTGCCTCTACTGCGCAATCCAAGATGAATAATGATGAGATCCAAGTTCGAATCCCACTGGCTTGTACTGCGCAATTCTCATTGGCAATCTCAATCAATGTGTGTGCAAATCTCATGCACAACAATAGTCACAACTGATAGTAGACTCACCCTTTCACCCACCTCTAACACTGGTCTCCACTGAACTGTCCATGCATTGCAGTTAACTGATGTATTCTTTAGTTGATTTACGAGTTAATAATTAGTGAATTAATTAATAATTAATTCACACCACTCATCACTAGTGTATTTATCAGTTAGACTAAATACAACTAGTTCAACTAAGTTAAACCGAACACGACTCCACCAACTGTCTCATCAACTCCACCAAACTCTGCCACATGAGTTCTAACTGAAGTCAACCATGCAATAGCTCAACTAACCCTTAGGAAAAGCGTATTTCCTTCTGTCAGCTGCATGTGCCACATCCAAGCATCAAACTGAAGTGCTCCAAGAGGATAAGATAACGTTTATAGTCTAAATATTATTAAGGGTTAATAATGACCGACATGCCTATTTTTTAGTAGTGTCCCCAAAAATAGATTCCTTAATATGTCTAAAAATAGAAGTCCATCTATTTTTCCAACTTGACCAACCATCCACAAATAGCATTCTGCAACTCATAAAATATGATCGACATGTCTAAAAATATACTTTGCGACAAAAATCACCTATGTGGCCCCCCACCTAGTTTAGGTGATCACTTTCCAACTAGGATTAGGAAAGATGTTTCAGGATGCCTCCTTCACTGTTTCTTGTTGCAATCTTCAACAAAAGGGTAATAGTGAGGAAATTGCTTATGGGAAAGCTAAGAGAAAACAGGCTTCACAAGATGAGCAGACAGGAATGACGAATGGACTGGGATGGAGGAGATGTTATAGGGAGGCAAGGGGTGAGGGTGTCGGGGTGAGCCTCTGGGAAGCATGCCAAACGGGCTGTCAATACCATGCGGTGACTGGGAGCGTACTGCTGAGAGCAGGTCACCAGAGTACTAGAGGAGGGATTATTCGTGGGTGGGTGGCAAGTGGGAGGGTCATGATTGCAAAATTGATTGAGAAGGGGGAATCGAGGTAGAGGTCGAATCAACCTACTACGAGTCCAGGATGCTGATGTGGAGGCATTCATTTTTGACATATGGCATCATGATGGAATCCCAAGCTACTGAGGTGAGTCTGTTGATGTCACCGACGCCTATGTTTGCTAGAAAGTTCGTGAGGTTGTTGGATTTTCGCCTTACTGTCGAGAAGGATATACCCCTGGCGTTGTCTATAATGTTCTTGATTTTTTGTAGGATCTTGTTTATGCGCCAATAGTCAAAGACTTGGTGGACGCTGCGACCCTATTGAATTTTCCAGCAGTCTTGATTAGCGATGGTAGAATCCCCTTATACCGAGAGGGGCCAGAAGTTGTGATGTCTGGCAATGTCAAGATCGTGAGCAAGAGCATGGAGTTCAGCTGCATTATTGGTGGTAGAGCCAAGGTTCCCATATAGATCCAGAGAATTTGGCCATCGTGGTTGCGGAAGACGCCTCCAAAACCCACATTGCCAAGATTGTCCTTAGAAGCTATGTCATAGTTTAGTTTAATAATGTTGGGGTCGGGAGGGTGCCATACTAGCTCCGACAAAGAGGGTAGAGAAGCAGAGGGATTTTAGGGATGAAAGAGGGGAAAGAGTTCAAGAAGGGAGAGAATATAACAGTCCTCCCTAGTGGGGGGGAGGAGGGGTCTGGGACTTTGGCTATAGAGACAGATTCACGTAAGGTCTGCTTGATGGAATGGAGTATCTGTTCTTCTTTTTTTGCCAGGTTTTTAAAGATTCGTGAATTTCTTTCTTTTCCCGATAGCCCAACATATGATGCCAGGAAGGAGGTTCTAGGCCAAGTTGATGAGGGGCTGGGAAGAGAAGGAAGTTAGCCAGAGGTCGAGGGATATGAGAATGGAGGAGGGATCGCGATCAGAGGCTTTGAAGACAAAAGAAAGCCAATTCCAAATGTTGGAGGCAAATTGGCATTCGTTGAGCAGGTGATTGGCAGTTTCGGGATTGATTTTGCAAAGAGTGCAAATTGACAGACCTATGAAACCTTTTTTTGGGGGATTGTCCCTGGTCAAATTTTTTTGGTGCAGGAATAGCTAGAGGAAAAGAGAAATTTTAGGCCAGTGATTACAATTCCAAAGCCTGTTCCATTTCCTGTCCAAGGGGACGGGCTTGGGGTCAGAGAGGAGACTGTAAGCTTCTTTGATATTGAAGTGCCCTGCTGCGTTTGATCCCCATATGAGTTTTTCCGGCTCCGCATCCTTTTGAATCTGTCTTTTGTGAAGTTTCTCTGCAAGGATAGTGCAAGTCAAAGGGTGGTTGTGTTGAGCCACTTCATTGGGGTCAATCCACACCCTCCACTCCTTGGTGTCCTCGATATTCCAGAAGACTTTAACTACCGTTTTGTTGAGCCTATCCATGTGTTGTTTAATGGGGAGGAAGATATTTGTGTTGAGCTTGGGGCGTTGTTCCCATGCGTCATCCCATAACAGAGCATTCTCCCCATTGCGCACTTCCCAGAAATAATGATTTTGAATGAGAGTTATCTTGTCCCAAGCTTGGTTCCAGATCGGAGAACCTTTGAGATTGCCCGAGAGTCTGATAAGAGAGTCTGGATGATGAGTGGCAGCATACTTGGCTTTCTAGAGTTTGGCCCAAGAGGTGGTAGTATTAGTGATCTAACGCTACCATGTTGTATAACCAGCTCCAAAAATGGAAGAAAGGAGATATCAACGCCTTAGAAATAAGCCACTTCAAGGGGGCAACCTCCAATACATTACATGAATGAAAAATTCTTGGATGATTCAATTTACAAAATCTCCTTTCTATATATAGGAGTCCATGTGGCCATAATGTAATCCTAGTGGGCCACAATGTAATCCTAGCCGACCTAACAATAATAATTTAAGGGCACAATAATAACAAAATGGGGGTTACAAGGGTACAATAATAACAATAAGGGGGTTACGCTAACAACAATAAGGCACTATACTAGTGATATAGGGACCTAACATGCCCCTCTCCTTCAAAAAGTGTTGTCCTCAACGCTTGAGTAGCTCCGGGTGCTTCTGTATAAAATTCTCATCCTCCCATGTAGAATCTTCAGTGGGTAAGTTCTTCCACTTGATGAGATACTCTGAAATTGATCGATTCCGTAGTTGTTGAGTTCTTGTTTCCATGACCGCTTCAGGTTCCAAAATGATTTTTCCTTCCTCATCAAGTTCTGGAAATATTGTTTGAACTGGAAGATTTTCACCTATAACCTTCTTTAAGCATGAAACATGGAAAATTGGATGCACTCGTGAAGAAGCAGGAAGCTCCAATTTGTATGCCATAGTACCAATCCTTTGCAACACCTTGTAAGGACCATAGTACTTTGGCGATAATTTATTATCCTTCTTAGCTTGCTTGAGGGACATTTGTTTATATGGTTGTAGCCGTAAAAATACCCAATCTCCTACATCAAAGCTTCTCTCGCTGCGATGTTGATCTGCCTGTTGTTTCATTCGATTTTGTGCCAAATTCAGGTTATCCTTTAAGAGTTGGAGAACTTCTTGCTGATGCTCGATGTGATCTTCCACTGCTTGAACCTTCGAATTTTCTCTTAAATATGATGTGATGGATGGTGGATGATATCCATAAACTGCCATAAATGGGGTCATTTTTGCTGCAGTATGGAAGGAAGTGTTATACCACCATTCAGCAAGAGGTAACCACTTGACCCATTGTGTTTGTTTATCAGATACAAAACAACGAAGATAACCTTCCAAACATTTATTTACGATCTCAGTTTGACCATCAGATTGAGGATGATAAGATGAGCTATGAGCTAATTGAGTACCCAAACAAGAAAATAACTCCGTCCAAAATTTCCAGTAAAAATGGGATCTCTGTCGCTCACAATAACCCTTGGGCTTCCATGTAGCTTTTGAATTCTGTCCATAAATGTAGTAGCAAATGTACTTGCTTTAAATGGATGAGATAATGTACAAAAGTGTGCATACTTGGTAAGTCTATCAACTACCACCATGATGACACTCTTTCCTTCAGACTTAGGTAAACCTGTGATAAAATCCATTGAAATCTCCTCCCAAAGTTGACTTGGAATGGATAAAGGTTGTAGAAGTCCCGGGGTCTTAATTGTTTCCACTTTATTCTGCTGGAAAACCAAACATTCCGCCACAAACTTTTGAATATCAGATTTAAGGCCATCCCAAAAAAATTCTTTCTTCACCCTGTGGTAAGTTTTTAAAAATCCCGAGTGTCCTCCTAAAGGAAAAGTGTGCAATTCCAGAAGAATCTTTTGTTTTAGTTGGGAATTCTTACAAAGATATAAGCAATCTTTGTACCATAAGGAATCATTTTTCCAACTAAATGTATCAGATGTACTAGGATCTTCTTGCAACTTTTGAATGAGTGTCCATACATCTTTGTCCTTCTTCCATTCATCTCTTGCTTCGGTTATCCAATCTGGTTGGATAATAGAAATGGCACAAAGCAATGCTTCCACCTCTTCATTCTTTCTTGAAAGTGCATCTGCAACAACATTAAGCTTTCCTTTTTTGTAGATTATTTCAAAGTCATAGCCCAACATCTTTGTGACCCATTTTTGCTGCTCTTCTGAAGATAGTCTTTGTTCCAAAAAGTGTTTCAGACTATCATGATCAGTTTTTACCTTGAAGTGTCTTCCCATTAGGTAAGTTCTCCATTTCTTCAGTGCATGCAGTATTGCTAACATTTCCTTCTCATAAATAGGTTTCTGTAAATACTTTCCTTTGATTGGACGACTTTCAAAAGCAATGGGTCTTCCTTCCTGCATTAAAACTGCACCAATTCCATTTCCTGAGGCATCACATTCCACAATAAAGGTTTTTGTGAAGTCTGGTGTAGCTAAGACCGGTGCTAAGCACATTGCCTCTTTAAGATGTTCAAAGGCCTTAGTTGCTTCAGGAGTCCATGAAAATGCATCTTTCTTCAATAATGTTGTTAGAGGTGCTGCTATTCTCCCATAATTCTTAACAAACTTGCGATAATACCCTGTTAACCTGAGAAATCCTTGCAACTGCTTTATGGTTGTGGGGACTTTCCATTCCTAAATGGCTTTAATTTTGTTAGGGTCTACTTTAACACCCTCGTGAGATACAATATGACCCAGATATTCCACCTCTTGTACTCCAAAGAAACATTTGGATGTTTTTTCATATAATTATTTCTCCTGCAATAGTTTGAGCACCCTGTCAACATGTTCAACATGATCCTTCCAAGACCTGCTATAGATTAGTATATCATCAAAAAACACTAGCACAAATTTTCTAAGGAAGGGTTTGAAAATGGAATTCATCAACCCTTGAAATGTAGAAGGTGCATTGGTAAGGCCAAAAGGCATGACCAAAAATTCATAATGACCTCATGAGTTCGAAATGTTGTTTTTGGAATATCTTCAGTCTTCACTGAAAAAAGCACTCTGGTGGTAGTAAGGTACATAAGACCATAAGCTCATTGGTGAGGGTCAAAAGAGCCTTCGTCACCAAAAACTGAATGTCACCAAAGGTGGCGTCGCCGAAAGTATAGGTGTTGTGGTGACATTCAAGGTCCGTCACCAATAATAATTTATAGTGACGGATAGTGGCCGTCACCATTTCATATGAGCAATGGTGACGAACAATAGCCTCCGTCACCAAAAAATTGAACATCACCAAAAGTGGCGTCGCCGAAAGTATAGGTGTTGTGGTGACATTCAAGGTCCGTCACCAATAATGATTTATAGTGACGGATAGTGACCGTCACCATTTCATATGAGCAATGGTGACGGACAATAGCCTCCGTCACCAAAAAACTGAACGTCACCAAAGGTGGCGTCGTCGAAAGTATGTGTTGTGGTGACATTCAAGGTCCGTCACGAATATTAATTACAATGACGGATAGTGACCGTCACCATTTCATATGAACAACAACGATTTTTTGTGATGGGCCTTTCATGGCCGTCACTATTGGTGCATATATATGGCGACGTTCATTGACCGTCACCATAAACGCATTGGTGACATCAAGGTCCGTCACGAATAATGACTATAATGACAAACAGTGACCCTCACCATTTCATATAAACAACAACGATTTATGGTGACGGACCTTTAATGGTCGTCACTATTGATCCATATATATGGTGGCATTCGTTGACCGTCACCATTTCATATTTTGGTGAGGGTCGAAAAGTCTCACCATAAACTCATTGGTGATGGTCAAAAGAGCATCCGTCACCAAAAAAATTGATCTTCGTCATTCCCTATATATGAATATCGGGGCACGATGGAATCGAACCACCAACCTCCCGCTTGTAAAGCGTGTGCTCTTCCATTGAGCTAGCACCCTTTAAAGAATTAGAATCCGATGCACGGATATACGGATCGGGATTGAAAAAGTGTGCGGATACTATGATATGAATTGCCAAGTTAATCATCTAAAGTACGAAAGTGGTGTATATCTACATGGAGAGAAAGTAAAAGAAAGGAAGCTAAATCGGAGATTTACCTTCCTATTCTTAGTATTCAAAAAGAAAGTAATATATATATATATATATATATATATATATTTCAAGTGAATATGAAGTAAGAAGCGGTGTCTTGACTAAACCAAGGAAAATAGAAGCAGAAACCAAGTTCTCTAAATGTTGAAGCGGATCGGTGTAAGACGATGAAAATATAAAGGATTAGCATTGGAAGCAGCGAAAGATGCGATGAGTGAGGTCTTGGAAGCATTCATAGGTCAAGGGTCTAAGTCTTAGTCATGGTACTTGTCATTTGAAGATCTATAAGAAGAATTTCTCGTGGGTTTTCCTCTCCAAGAGGGAGAGGTTTTGCCCTCACTCTAGGAGCCTAACTTTGTGTCTTTTGTATTTTGGTAATTGACTTGATGAAAGACTAAATAAGCTAAGAAAGAGAAGACATAAGTAACTCAAGTAAACTCACAAGTAATTATCAAGAAGAGAATTTGAATTAATCTCCGGCCCTACAAATTCTCAACATATAGATCACCTTGTTGAAAGTTGAAACACCAAACCATCCATTACCAAAATACAAAAGACACAAAGTTAGGCTCCTAGAGTGAGGAAAAAACCTCTCCCATGAAAGACTAAATAAGCTAAGAAAGAGAAGACATAAGTAACTCAAGTAAACTCACAAGTAATTATCAAAAAAAGAGAATTTGAATTAGTCTCCAGACCCTACAAATTCTCAAAACATAGATCACCTTGTTGAAAGTTGAAACACCAAACCATCCATTTTTGTTGTTTAAGGTTTTTCATGTGTAGCTATATTTTCCTTTTGAATGGGAGGGCATCACAAAAACATACTTTCCCTAGTATTATCTTGAGTATAGATAAGACCTTCTCCAACAATAAAGGCTAATAGACGTATACTAGTTTCCCCCGAGTTCTAAATCTACACCCCTGCATAACATTTAGTCATGTCACTTGGTTCTTTGCAAGATGGCACATAAGAGTAATGGGTAAGGAACCTTGCATAACATTTAGTCATGTCACTTGGTTCTTTGCAAGATGGCACATAAGAGTAATGGGTAAGGAAGATTTCATCGACTCACATAATAAGCTTGAAAATTGCCACAAATATCTTGGATTTCTTCCATAAAGAATTCAATCTCTAGAGCGAGTTGATTGTCAATATTGGCGCAGCTACATAAGTAGAACTACAAAAGTTCATATTTCACTATTATTAATTCAATTGCAATTGTTCTTTCTCTTGATAACTCAATTGCAACTGTTCTTTCATAGAAGATGTAGATACAAGCCCTTCCAAGGCACCGAACCCCTAAACACCACACTACTCGGCCACAAGGAAGGCACATCCCATGGAACCTATGGAATGCCTCCCTCTCCACCATCCTTTCTGATGACCAGTGTCCTACCTATCTTTTGTGAGTGTTAGTTTTTCAAACACTGCTGGAGACATATAGATGATCAATGTTCAGTTCTGCTTCCGGGGAAAGATTCATTGGTGTTCTACATCTTTTGGAGATTGTCAATCTCTAGTTCGTATTGCCCTCTTTGGGATATGGCAGTCCTTACAGAGTTTGGCATTATTCAATCTATGGAAGATTTATGTTTTTCACCATGAGGATAGCTCATTCTATGCTTATGTTCTGTGGAGGGATAAGGTATACCATCAGCGTTTGGCCAAAGACACCACTGATCAAAGATGCCCAATGTTTAGATCCCATTGTTTATTTTTATATGCTCTTATATTTTGATAAGAGTTTATGATCTCCACTTTTTTCTCTACTGTTTTTGAATAATTTCTAAAACTAGCAGTTGCACCAGAAGGTGCAAAGAGAGGCCGATAGGAGTATTGCTTTTGAATTATTAATTTGAAGTAATTGTAGTTTTTAACATGAAGGAAGTGAATGATATCCTTCATGATATGATATCAGTATGGCAGATATATAACAGTGAAGTTGTGAGCAAAGTTCCTATTCTCAGCTTGAGTGGTACGTATCCACAAGGAGGTTTTTGTCATTTCGTATTAGCTAATTGCTACTTCTTGAGGATGCGCCATGCACAAGGATGATGGAACCACGAGGGATGCATGGAGCTACTTGCATGCCATCCAATATATTAATGCACTTCTAACAATTTACAAATTCCAAGATTTTCTACACCATGTCACTGTTAATTGTTAAAGGAAGGTTTTTCGATCATAAAATATCTCTGAAAAAAATTAAAAGCAGCAGAAAACCATGGAGAAACAATCAAGAATACACAATGTGGGGCAGTTGAAAAGGGACTTGGTGTTGCAAGTTTCTATTTTTGTCAAACAAAGAAGGTTTTCCATCATACAATTGTTGAAAAACTTTATGAAGAGAAGTGGCTCCTGTTATCCAAGGCACAGATGGATCAATGGTCCCATCTTTGTAAACATACTGCCCTCCATCTTCATACAATCTCCTGAATTGCTCCAGGGGCTTGTCCCTCAAAGGATGAAGAGGCACCCCCCTTGCATGCAAAACATGAGAAAACAAAAAAACAAAGATATCCACCTCAAAAAAACAAATACCCAAATTAGAAAACAGAAGCAGAAACCCAAAGACAGGCCAATCTCAATACAAGAAACTGTATTAAAAAGAAAACATACATACCTGACATGGAAATGATCAGCAATGTCCCCAGAGCCAAGATGGAGGGCAACAACATCACAGAAGGCCCTGTAGAGCTGTAGCTGAGGAAATATTGCACAATTTTGCTTAATAATTAAAAAGAATAGAGCTGCAGGTGAGGAAATAGAGCTGTAGCTGAGGAAATATTGCACAATTTACTTAATAATTAAAAGAATAGAGCTGTAGCTGATGAAATATTGCACAATTTACAGTTCAATCTAGAAAGAAAGTTGTAGAGGTATACGAAGAGCTTATAATTTGCAGCGCTAATAACCATTTTGCCACAATCTTGATCTGAAGATATCAGTTCTCCAAATCTCATTTCTCAACACCACAACATCATTTTTCTCTTTGATTCAGTTTCACTCGGTATAATTTCTTTCCCATTTTGGACAACATAAGCACAGTTTACTATCAATGTCTTGGGATTAGTAATACTGCCCAACATTTTCCCATAACAAGAACAAACATCTCATTCTCGCAGTCAGTTCCACCTGCTGCTAACTTCGGTAATTTTGAAATGTATCACGGAATGTCATTAAGGGTATTCTTGGGTTTCAATGACCATATACAGAATTACAACAACATTAACTATATGAGGGAACTGATTTATCTGAGTGATGACAATATGGAATATGCGAGGGGAACTAAATCGGGGGAAGGTTGATTTGCATAACGTGGCCTGTGAGAAGAAAAAAATTGGAAAAGAAGCTGCAAGAAAGGGAAGAGTACCTACAAAAAGCGGTAGATGCCTTGAGAAAAGTAACTGAAGAAAAGAAAAAGGCAGAGGAGAAAAACGCTGACTTATCAAAAAGCAATTGTAGAAAGGGGTTGGGCTTTCAAACAGGTGAAACTGGAGAAGAACTTGGGAATAAAACAGAGAGAAAATATTATTTTTTCTTTGCGGGGAACTGTCCAAGTTCTGCAAGAAAAGTTAGGAAGCTTTGAGAAGAAAGAGAGAGAGAGAGAAAGAAATATTTGTCAAGATGGAAGCTGAGAAAGAAACGGCTCAAATTCGTTCAACTTTGACAACTGTTCCTGAACTGAAACAAGAAGAAAAATCTATGGTTGCAGCACAAAGGCTGAATAAAGAATCGAGGCAGCAATGGATAGTAAAACATCAGTTAAAAACTTATCAGTGTATGTTGGTAATTAGTCCAGAGGTTCAACAGTCGACAGTGGAACCTTAGCAACAAATCAGTAACAAGGGAAAAAAGTTGTCATATGAGTGGAGATGAGAACACAAGTGATAGAATTCATTTACTTGTTACAAGTGATGCTGAGGCTCTGCATTGTTCTATTTGTATGGAGGAGTGAACAACTGCAGGGGATCACCGTATATGGTGTGTGCAATAATGCTACTGACAAAGGGCATTCTACTTTTTGTTGTGTCAAAACTATTAGCAAAGTTAAGCAATGTTTTCTTTGACATTGAAAGACAAACACTACTTTCAATCATTAAAATAATGTATACAACATAGGATCTTGATAATGAGTGAAATCAGTACTTCTAATGCTTTTGGGAAATAAAATTACTGAAATGTTGGTATAAGCTGGTTATGTATAGAAGCCACAATTTGTCATAAAAACAAAGAGAGAGCTGCAGGAGGTATAAGCTTCCAACTTGTAAGAAATTTACATTTGTGTTCTTTATAATTTGATGTGTATCTCAAAAGAAATGAAAACAGAGATTTTCCACCTTTTTCATGTCTAGTTTATCAACCATTACAATTCTGAAACACCATAATTTCCAATAGAGCAGCCTAAATAATATTGTCCTTTTTAAGATTGAAAATAGCTTTCTATTATCAAAAAAATCATTATGTTGCAATTGTTTTTTTACACTGAAAGGAAGATTTGCTTGAAAGCAAGGCTCAGATTTTCTAGTCACACAGCCTATTGTGGTGAAGTTACGGTAGAGTTTCATACTTAGATCTGAAGGAATAAAAGCAGTTACCTGTATCTGTTGAGCCATTTTAGAATGACATGGTTTGATGAGTTCACTTGTTGATAAATCGTAGGTATATGTAAAGAGTTGGAAGAGATATCTTAGCCTGTAAAACTGTTGATGTATATGCCACATGACATATTTTTCAAGTTGAACAGAGCATCCTTCCATCACAAGGCTGAAATATTATGAAGATATACTTTGCTTGGTTCAAACCTGCGTACTCCAAATGCAAACACATCAAGCATCGGGGCAACAAGAGTTTATGATGTTGAGTCCAATAAAAAGAACTATTATCTTACCTCTTCATCCCATGTTAAGTCGTGATTTGAGATACTTTTTCCAGATGACATTAAGTTTTTTGACATGCTGCTGGATATATGAGTGTTCTGTGCAGCCTGTTTTCTGCAGGATTCCCTGAAGCTATCTGTTGTTCCTTAACTACCTGCACATCGATGATAGGATTTTGTTGGGAGGCAGTTCAGTAGGCATTGTTTACCTGTTGAGATCTGTTTCGCACAGTTATGGAGCTTTTAAGAATTCTATACATGTTCAATACTTATATCCTTGATAATTGCACTGATAAGGCTAGAACTTGCGCAGTCTAATAGGACACAAGCATAAAATCTAGACTAACCCTTT
Organism: Pinus albicaulis; assembly: GCA_034641835.2. Classification (NCBI taxonomy): domain Eukaryota; kingdom Viridiplantae; phylum Streptophyta; class Pinopsida; order Pinales; family Pinaceae; genus Pinus; species Pinus albicaulis. Next base: position 182,142,253 of record CM076584.1, read on the forward strand.
ACTTGATAAGGTTGAAATGGTATGAAGCACGTATAATATACCAGCTGTAGCAACCTAGGCTATTGTACCAGAGCATATGGAGTTTGGTTATCAATATGGTATTTGCAAACATTTTGAGAGCAAAAATTCCAGAGTAAAACTTATACATTGTTTATCAATAACCTAAGACACAGGATTTCAAGATGCATTTCGTAGTTTCACAGATACAAGGCATGTAGTAAAGTGTGACGGTAGCCCTGTAAGAGGCTGCAATAGGACCTAATCTAACTTCCCAGGTAGCTGATATAGATCGAAACCAAAGTTTAACCTAGATTGATCTAACACTGAGCATTGGGTAAATTCCTGAATGGTCGTCACTAATATTTCATTAAACACTAGTTCTGTGCTACTGTGGATGTTCTGTTAATGACAGTCACAGTGTTAACATGATCTTTGCAGATGATGCCAGGTTCAACTCCTGGGAAATTTAATGGAGCAGAGACCTTTGGAAGGGCCGCTTTGCAGAAAAGTGGCCCTTCCAAAGGTCATTCTTTTCTAAAAGTCGATATCCTGCAGAGTTCTGTAACTGTAGCCTCTTCAATCAAAAGGAACTTACTCTTATTAAAATGAAAAAAGAATATATAACAGAGCCACGGCCAAACTTAATAAGACATTTCAGAAAGATCCAAAGCACTAAGGCTTGGCATTTCCGCCTGGCCTAGCTTTAACAATAGGCAGAGATCCCTTGACTTAAAAACGGGTGTAAACTTGCAGACAGCAAACTCCAAACTCAACAATGCATTTCAGAAACATTTAAAAGGGTCATGCTGTCACCAACACACGTCAAAAAATAATCGTCCACTGCTAACACAGACCCCCACCAGAAGGTCCCTACTTTAACACAACCCATATCATCCTACTGTCGAACGATATTTCCAAAAATGGAAATACGAAACGAAACGGGAAATAAAAAACGAAGCCCCTACACCTGCATATATTATGCATATTAAATTAATTAGTAACGTAATAATGCAGTTTCAATACAGGAACAGGAAGGGGAACGGGAATGGAAGCAAAAAAACAGTTCCAAAAATGGAAATAGGAAATGAAACGGGAAATAAAAAAACGAAGCCCCTACACCTGCATATATTATGCATATGAAATTAATTAGTAACGTAATAATGTAGTTTCAATACAGGAACAGGAAGGGGAACGGGAATGGAAACAAAAAGACAGTGTCACCTGTTGAGGTTTCTGGTAACATAGGCCTCAAATATATCACTCATTTAATTTGCTCCAGTCAAATGGATATAAACTGCATTCTGTGGTTTTATTCTGCCTTGCCTGAGAAATAGATGAGACCCTATAATCTAGCTTGAAACCCTAAGAAGATCTGCTCACCTTGGCTAAAAGCGAACGCTATATGATAACCACGTGTCAAAAATATCAGTGAACTTAAATAACAAATACAATGCTGGGGTTTCTTGGGTCTAAGATTCATCGAACTGACCATCCTAAGCTCTCGCCATACTGAATAGTCTCGCTGCCCTGTGAAAAATACAGGGACTGGTACTCGGCAAGAAGCTCCCGTCTCTGCAAGCTCCGCTTAATGTCATGGCTCCACAGCATCCCGTAGTACTCGACGCTGCCTCTCCTCGGCCAGTGCACAGGCTCGGCTCCCCCCATGCCTATCTCTCCATATGCCCCTGGCCTCATCCGAGAACCTGTGTATCATCTTGGAAGAAAGCGTTAAAGCCCCCCGCAGGAGCGCGCCAAGATGGCAATGGCAGCAGCTACCTGTGAAGGCCTCCAAATCGTGTGAAGTTTCCTCACTGATTCGCTCCAAGTCTCTGCAGGGTCGAGATTCCCCCCACTGCCTGAGATATAAAAAACGATTTCACCCAGATCAGGCTTTAGTTTCTTCGCCAAGATTGCCCGACTGTCCCCAACTTTCATCACATACACATCTTCTCCCTTCATCAACATTACAAGCACAGAAAATCTCATCAGAGCCAACTCTGGATTTTCCGCCACAGCCTTATCAGCCATTTCCAAGTAGGCTGTCTCTGTTTTACTTAAGGCTCAACGCGCGGTGACGGGAACAAGAAAAATGTTCCGGCGAAGAGGCGAACTGTTCTCGGCTGTAGAAGAAGCTAGCAACAGTGGGTTGTTGAGCATGAATTTACACATTAGGCGGAGTGAATAACGGTAACAGAATAGTGAACAGAGTAGAATTAGTTCGAACCAGTGTTAAATGAGTAACAGGTGTTATTTTTTTAAACAAGTAACAGGTGTCTTATGCTGAATGAATATGTTGACGAAAAATAAAAATGGATCTCTTTCAAAAGAGAAGGCCTATCGGCCTAAATATAAGACATGTTTTCCAAAAAAAGAAAAAGCATTACAAAGTCCATCCTTACCTGGTATTACCATCAATTTCATATAGCAGAATTAAAGAAAACTAAGATGGGGTAAAGGAGAAGACGTGAACACCAATGGCATATGATTCTAATTTTAGCATGGATAGGTCAGATTCATATCTAGATATGGATATTCAGCAGCTAAACTGCAGTTTTCTTCTGTATTTTTCAACAAATTAAACGTGATACAAAACTTTGTACGAGTTTTTATCCCAGCACAATGTTAGGGAAGTGTAATGGAATAAGAAAGGTAAAGTTTCGAACCTGCATGCGTTCATACTAATAGGTGGAGATTGAAACCTGTAGACATTCTTACTGCATATTTTCCATTTTGGCATTGTCCATTATTCCAAACCCAACCTAGAATTCTGATAATAGTGACTAGTACAACTTGCTAGTATATACTACAGACCCATGTCAAATAATGGTGACAATACAAAACTTAAAAATATGCAAGTACATGTTTTAAGGTCATTGGGGTCTGCATCCTATCTCTACATAATGGACAGATTTTAATTAGTGTGCTCCAAGGAAGAGATAAAAATCTCCTTGAGATCTACACCCTATCGCTAGATTGCATGCACCCTTCTTAACTAGACTTCAGACTAGGTCAAAATTAGCAAACTACCTAAATGAATTTAAAACTAACACTTGCAAAGTGCATGCACCCTATTATACATGGAAAACACATGCAAATTGCTGAGAATAGATTGTTAAGAACAGAGCAACAATCCAATCTATAAGATTGATCACTCCCTCACAATTAAAGTGCCATACTGTTGAATTTGGAAAGAGGAAGTGTGCCCCTCACTATCCTGTCAAAATTCTGCAACTAAAGCACTCATACCTCATTCATACATGTGCCAAGGAGTACCACATGTGCAACCAGATTGTAAAAGACTATCCAAGGTACAATATTTTAATACTACCTCTTATTGAGAAAATTGTTCTCCACCCATCCAAGTCTCCCCCATGAATATCTTGAAATTCCCTTGGCCAAGGACTTAGTCAAGATATTTGCAACCTATCTGAATGTACTCTAGATCAATTGCTCCCTTCTAAAACATGTTCCCAACAAATGGTACCTGATTTTAATGTGCTTGGAGCAATCATGGAATATTGGACTATCATAGAGTTCGACACAATTTTAATTGTCACAATTGACCCAAGTGGGCTCCAACATCTCACATGTTAGTGCTGCAATCAACTTGTGAAGCCATATATGGCTTTACAACTAGTAGTGTTGATTGCAATGTACTCTGTCTCTTCTAAACTCAATCGCACTAAACGCTGCTTCCTAGTCAACCAGAAAATTGTTTCTAAACCCAAATTGAAGCAGCACCAGAAAGTACTCTTCCTATCACTTGCATCTCCTACACAATAAAAATCAGTAAATCCATGCTGCATCAACTCACCATCTCTTGCATATTTCAAACCATACTGTTTTGTACCCTAAAAATATCAAAGAACATGTTTTGCAACTACCCCATGAATATACCTCAGATCAACTGTGAACTAGATCAAGGTGTTCACTATGAAACATACATCAAGTTTGATGTTACATCAAGTATCTAATAAATTGTCTATACATCAAAGGATCTACCATATCTGAGTTCAAGTCAGCATGCAACCTAGAATTGGCATCATTGGGGTGACCATGGATTTACAAACAATCATTTGGAATCTTTTCAAGGTCTCAAGCATGTACTTTCCATGCCAAAGGAAAACCTCACTTGTACTTGGCCACACCTCTGGACCCAAGAAACAATACATCAAACCAATGACTTTCATATTTAAATACTCATTCCTACTGGGTATGTGTTATATTCAGAGACTGGAAGCTCTACTGAAATGAACAAGATCGATATTGCCAGCTTCCTCTACTCTTTCAATTGTTGCTTTTGCTTGCCTTCACAAAAAAATTCAAAAATTAGAAAATTTATTATGAACACTTGTAAGGAAACCAAATCAAAGTATTTCGAAAAGGAAGCAGTGATATTTTTCTGATTTAGCTTCACCCTTTACCAAGAATAATGACAAAATGTTTGTTCCAAGATCAAGTGCAAATTATTACAATGCTATCCACCACTTTCTTTTAGCCATAGATCCCCTTGTTGAAACACGAAACCATCCACTTTTGTTGTTTAAGGTTTTTTCATGTGCACCTAGATTTTCCTTTTGAATGGGAGGGCATTGCAAAAAACATACTTTCCCTAGTATTATCTTGAGTATAGATAAGACCTTCTCCAACAATAAAGGCTAATAGATGTATACTAGTTTCCCTGAGTTCTAAATCTACACATTGCATAACATGTAGTCATGTCACTCAGTTCTTTGCAAGATGGCACATAAGAGTAATGGCATGCTCTGTTTCTCGTAATGCAACAAGAGAAGTCTAGGGTCTTTATGTTATGTTATTTTCCTACCAAGTGCATCGGTTGGAAGGTCAGCAACATACAATGCACACAAGCTATATTCTTTTTTCGGAAAAAAATAAAATAAAAAAATAAAATGGCAATGCATTGTCTAGAACTGAAACAACAGTAGCATTTTCCCCAATATAATTCACCCTCGTTGTTACAACTGCTAGCCCTAAACCCCATAACCCATCACACTGTCTATCTTTATGCCATACAGAGAATGGACCCTCTCTATCTCTAAAGCCCGATGAAAGTTCATCCCGTGAGAAGTGACTAAAAGTTGACAAGCTTGAAAAAATCCAAGCAAACTGCAATATCTCAGCACCTCCTCTAACACATGCTAAAGATAAACGTAAATTCAGGATTGCAAAAGCTTAATCTCTCCAACTATCATGTCGAAGCTGACTAATTACACACTTTGCGGGAAAATTCTTTTTAAAAAACAGGAACCCATGTATTAGATGCAAGGAAACCTTTTAAGAGCATATCAATTACAGCTAAAGGTATGTTTGCAACATTATTTTTTTCAACACAACTGCAAAGAACAGGAAAAAATCCCAAACTCATAAGAGAGACATCAGAAAGGACATCTCCCACATTCTTCCTATCTTTGATTCTCCATTTTCCTAGTACTTTTTATGTTGAGAATGAATAATATCTAATGGCTTGATATACGTCAATGATCTTAGGCTTGTGATCACTATTTTGATCTCCTTTGCATAAAGTGTCGAAGTTTGCATCTTATTTGTTATTGATACTATACAGCTGGACATCCATCTCACAAAAATTATCAAAATTTGGGCCTATTTAAAGAGAAAATTTAGCATGTAATTTGTTGGGTCACCAAGGGGGAGCTAACACCTGCATTGATAACAGATAATTGAAAATATCTTCAACACACAAACCTATTGATTCTTCTGACAAGGCTGCATTTAGGTTTATTGATCCCAACTGCATCCCCTATCCAACAAGACACAATATGAGGTCCTATAAACAGAAGGATAAGCACCAAAACGGACTGAACCGAAAATGTTATACCATAAACAAGGAAAGTAGGTAGAGTCTAGATACATAACAAGCACATAAATTGTTTTGGATAAGTATGATAGTTCTCAAGCACGAATGAACTTACAACCTTTTTGTCGAATATTGACAAGGCTCACACAGTCATCAACGCTTTTAAGGCATTCACCTAAAAATCTGCAAGACAAGAGGCCTTGTTTAAACTTTACACAACTAAATATTTCTAGTGTCTTTTTTTGCTGCAGCTGTGAACCCTTTGTCTTTAGAGTGAGACCACCACCCTATACCCAATTCTATTTCAAGGGATTTGGTATCATAAATATACTTATCTTCACACAATGAATGAAGCTCATGCTATCTGAAGTCTTCATCAAGACTTACTGATCTTGTTTTGTTACATTCATAGTGGTGTCAAATGTTGCTGAACTTCATTAAATCTTTTGTCTTTGCAATTCCGGCTGCAAGAGCACCTCTACCAATTTAGTGGTGTACTAAATCAGAATACTTTGTTCTAAGCCATTGAATCCTATAAAATAATGCTAGAAAAGAGCTCAGTGTGCTTCTTGAACCTCTTAGACCTGTTATTGTGTGAAGGCAGTTGTTCTTTCCTGATAGGTGACTTATACAGTTTGACTGTGGTAAATTGCAGAAGTTAGTGATTTTACTCAGACAGTTAAGAATTTAAGATCAGTAAGGCACAAAGCACTGGCATTCACTCAAATGACGAAATAAATTAGAAAGACATTGCTTTTGATGACCTGAAGGGACTTTTGTACCACCTTGAGATGAGTTGAATTATTGTACAAACCTAGATAGATCTATTTATATGCTGAATTTGATTTCCAATATGAGAGCCCTCTTTCCAATCTCATTAATGGCCTAAATATCATCCAAGATGATCATGAATATGCTGGGTATGGTGCTGAATTGGGAAGGAGCCCCTCAATCATTTTATGACATCATCAATGTTTGAGGAGTCTGGTTAAGAGTCTATCCATCAATTTAGATAAACAGTGTAGCAAAACAATTCTTTGCATTCTGGTGACTGGTCCTCTGCACTTTATAGAAGATATTTTAGTCACCCTAAATTTCCATTTGTGAAATCAAACTGTAAAATTTGCCATTGACAGGCCTTGCAAGACCAATTTAGCATCATCATAGAAATTTCTTGAAAATATTTCCAAGGTTGTCCTAGTTAGCTTAGCAATGGAAAGAAGTCATTAAGCTTAGAAAAGTTTGCTTTTCTTTTTCTTTACAGTTGCTTTGATCATGCCACGGGTAAGTCCTTTGATATGACAACCTACAGGAAAGGAATTTAAATGATTATGAACATATTTCTTTTATGGGTCCACTAGGAAGTTTACTAGCATGAACTCCTTAAGGCAACAATCCAATCAGCTACAAAAACAAGGTGAACGACCAGAAATCATAAATCAGATCCCTGATGCATCCCTTAGTCTGTATCGTAGCCATTTTGAGTTGACAATTCTCCATGATATATATTTGGTGGATCACTTGCAAGAATTTTGAGCCATCTCTTGCCAAGTCTGGCAGTAGAACTAACCGAAAAACACTTTGATGGACCATTGTAGCTTACTGAAGATAGTCTTCCCACCTAGAACTCACTTCATTACAGCAGTTATACCTATAAGGAATAATTCATAAAGGAGGATGGTCTTTCTTTCTCACACTAGTACCACCACTACCTCTTATTTCATTCACCAAAAATATGTGAGCTCAAGATATCTGCACATCATGATCTCAAAATGGTATCCTTATATCTGCAACTTATAAACTACATGTAAAAAGAAATCAATCCCAAGGGCACAACAACGATGTCAATTTTAGTCCAAATTTGTGCCCAGAGTTTTTTTCAGCAACTTTGAAAGACATTTCTCAATGATCATTTGGAAGAACACACTTACGTGTTTTCAGTTGAAAGCTAGTTTACCCTCAATTTTGAGCCACTGCTCATCAAGTGCCACATTTATCTCCTCAGCTCAGCAAATCCCCTTGACATACAATGACAAAAATTTACCAAGGAAACATCCTTTCTCAAAGATGAAATTGAAGTAAAAAAGGGAGGGCAATGTCTGAAGAATAGAAGACATTAGTGCAACATAAGTAGGAAATTTCTTAGGTTGACGACTACGCCTGAAACGTGGACTTAGATGCTCCCACTTGTTCCTGTACACCCTACAATGTTTGAGTAAGCCATCTTAACTTCCTGGCTACACTAGTAAGTAATTAGGTCTCTGTTCCTTGACAGAATCTTGCTGGTCTGACATTGATTTCTTTTTCAGTTTTAGAACAGAATCTGGAACAACATTTTCGCATGCATTAATCACTATAGGATGTTTTTATGGTTTTGAGGACCATTCATCTTCATCAAACTTCATATCCTTGCTCACCAATGTCTTAAGTTGCACTTTAATTTAGATCATGTAGGCCCTGGATGTCTTACTCTATCCAACAAAGACCGCCTTTATGTTCAAGGGTTCAATATTAGTGCTTTTCTCATCATGAATATGAATATAAATTGGACAAAAAAAAGGAAACAAAAATGTAATACTTGTGGCTTCTCAATAACAAAAAGATTTCTTTGGTGTTTTGTCCTTCAAGATCCTGTGAGGACATTGGTTCAAGATATAGACAATGTGTTGCAAGCTTTGGCTTAAAGACACATGGGTAAATCCATGTCCTGGATCATGGTTTTAGCTATCTCAATGATGGATTTGTTACTCTACAAGCACATTCTTAGCATCCTCTTGATCCTTGTTTCCCTGCAAAAGGTATCAAATTCCTTGGAAAAGGTTATATCACTAGATCTGTGTCTCCCTAACTTCCAAGGTTTAATGTAGGAAACTCAAGACAGAGTAGCAACAAAATGGGCATGTCAAGCAATTTGGATTGGGAAAATACTTGCAGATATGCAAGTTCATTAGGATAAGCATAATTCTTTTTGCGATAATGAGGGAGTTACCAAGATGGAAAAAAGACCCGCCTTCGATATTAATCAATTGCATTGAGGTGCACATATTACAACACTCTATGTTGTTATTTTGTTTTTGGTCAAAATCAGGGGAAACACTTCCCCACTATAACATGGGGAAGAAACATCTGTCAAACACGAGTGGACCATTGGCTAAGCCGTTGCATTTGGGGGTTTTATATGCCCATATAAAATCCATTTGGACTAGAATTTTGTATTTCCCGTTGGCCTCATCATGGGCCCATAGTAACACAATTGTTAAATTTGGACAACTAGGTCCAAACTCCATGTTATGATGCTCGGGATTAAGAGGCTAATATTTTTGTTGGAATCCTCTTTCTGAGAGGTGTAAAATCCATATATAATATGTCTTAATCCGATGAGCGTAACATTTATTTTGAATTTATTATTCTTAATAAATTATATGTGCAAAGTCGGCCTTAAGGTTGCACGCCCCGACGGATGTGTCACACGCCCCAATGATGGATATAAATACAAGAAAAGTTGGAGAGCATTTCAACACAACACAACTCACATCTTCCTCTCTCATCCGAAATAGTACGAGCTACCCGGAGGACGAGTTTCAGCCCACACGTGGGAAGGAGAAGGAGGACGCGATCGTACGGGACTAGAGTTGAAGTACGATTTTTCTGCAGCTAGGGGTTTCGCAGAAAGTTTGACCGCCGTTGACTTTGGTCAACGCATGGTCCAATCATGTCGAAAACTTGTGGGAAGTTCGATTTTAGAAGGCCGTACTACTTGGCACGAAAATCGAGGTCAAAGGGTTGACTAATTTGTCTGTTGCATTGACTTTTAGCTTGCTACCACGCGTTGACTTTTTCAGGGACGGCGTTGACTTTTTGGGAGTTGACTTGGGTTGACTCATTTTGCCGATTGGAGGTACGTTGTGACACATGCTCGAAATTTCGGTCGACCAAGGAGACTTTCGTCGGTTGAAGCATCCCTGTTGACCTGCTACGTAACGAACACACACATTTTCTGTTTCGATTTGTCTTACGTAAGATCTACTTATATGTTCTATACGCATTTTTGCTTAACTATTTGTATGATTGTTGTGAGAAAAGTAAAAGCGTTTGCTCTTAGCATAGAACATCTACAAAACTTTACATGGTATCGGAAGTGAGGTGAAGACAAACTCTATCTTTAGCAATCATCACGGAAGAAATGGGTTCCACTAGTCTTGAATTCAAAGAGAATGACAAGCCGACCGGAGTAATGACTTCCATGCCTGGAAGATGATATTAGATCTCAAATTGGAAGATCATGATCTCTTGGATCATGTGACAGGGGAAAGATTCAAGAACCTCCATCCAATGCCTCTGCGGTACTGTTAGAAACAAGTATAAGAAGGGAGAAATCGAGCAAAGCTGCCGATCGGGGAATCCATAAATAAGAGTACGGTTGCCTACATATCTCGAACTAGGCACATCCAAGGAGATGTATGACAAATTGATACTTATGTTCCAAGTAAACAATGTGAACCAAGTGCTATTCCTCAAGAACAAGTTGAAGAATATGAAGAAGGGCCGAGATGAGTCTGTTCAAACTTTCTTTACGAAGTTGACCGAAACCGGGAACAATCGCAGCTATTGGGAGACAATAGCGATCGTGAGATGGTTCTCACCGCACTTGGAGGACTTCCATATGAATGGCAAGTATTCACAACTACCATTCTCAACAATAATACCATTCCTAACTTTGATGAGCTTCAGTCTAGATGTATGCAAGAAGAAACAAGGATGAAGGAATTCGATAATGAAAGAAATGCCGCCTATGGTGCTCATTCTCGAAAAGAAGAACTCCGGTGGTTCTAAGGACAAAGGAAGGACAAAGACTCAAGAGAAGAAGGGTAAATGTTTCACCTGCCATAGGCTCGGACACTATGCTAGAGAATGCCCCTTCAAGAAGGATTCTCCCGATGGTGACGATAACAACAACAACCGAAGGAATGGGAATCGAAGAAATGACAAATCCAAAGGAAAGAGGAAGGCTCACTTTGGTGGTAACAATCAACCTTCTAAAAGGTCCGGAAATACCGAGTATGAGGAGTCTAATGTTGTTGATAAAAGAAATGAGTATATTCTAGTATACGCTCTCTCGGTGCATCTCCACCCGACACTATGGATGTCCGGCTAATCGATAGTGGTGCCTCAAGACACATCACCCGGATTCAAGGAAGCACTTTCGACATGGTTGAAAAGGATACTAATCTCGAAATTATCCTTGGGGATAATGCCACTTATCCCGTGAAAGGGACAGGACCGTGACCCTCCACTTGTCTCAAGGACAAGTCCTTCGTTTGCTAAGATGTACTCTATGTACCTAAATTGAAGAAGAACCTTGTGTCTCTATGCTACGCCATGGAAGACAAAGGATTCAATGTAACTTTCTCTCGATGGAAAGGTGCTCATGTGGAAGAAGAGCTTCAAGGAAGCTATCTCAATTGGTTTTAGAGTTGGTACACTCTACCGAAAGTTGGAGGGAGTCCGTTGGGAGCTATGACTTGTGATACTATCCGACAAACCGAACTATGGCACCGAAGATTTGGACACCTTCATTACAAGGCCCTTCCCGAAGCAAGGAAGGTGGTGACGAGGGATGCTCGATTTTGGAAATAATCATGAAGGTGTATGTAAGGGGCATGTCGAAGGAAAACATACAAGGGGACCTTTTCCCCTCAAGTGTCACAAAGACATCACGATATATTGCAAGCTGGTCCATTACGATCTTTCCCGGTATGTTACTCCGTAACATCCCCCGATGTTCTTACTATATGACATTTATCGATGACTTCTCTCGCAAAACTCCGGATATACTTCTTGAAGAAGAAGGATGAGGCTTTCATGTGGTTCCGTACCTTCAAAGCCTTGGTGGAAAATATGACCGAGAAGAAGATCAAGATTTTGAGGATCGACAATGGCACCGAATATGAGTCAAATGAGTTCAAAGACTTTTGCGAGAAGCCGGCATTAAGAGGGAGACTACCACCGCATATACTCACGAGCGTAATGGTAGTTCGCCGAACGCAAGAATAGGACTATTGTGGAAGCCGCTCGTGCCATGCTATGTGACCAGGGGTCTACCAAAGTTTACGTGGGGAGAAGTCGCAAACAGCTGCTATATACATTCAAAACCGATGCCCTCATTCGCTTTGGACTCCAAAACTCCCGAAGAGGTTTTCTGCGGTAAGAAACCCGATGTCTCACATTTTAGAATTTTTGGATGTCCTCGTCTATTTTCATGTGCCGAAAGAAAAGAGAAGTAAGTCTGGATGCTACCGGGAAGAAAGGAATGTTTGTGGGCTACGATGAGACTTCTAAGGCATATAGAGTCTATGTACCCGGTCAAAGGGAAGTAGAGATAAGCCATGATGTCACTTTTGACGAAGATGCTTCCACGAAGAAAGTAGTAGATCTTCCTAGATCCGAAGAAAATCATGAAGAAAGGCCCGGGAAATCGGAAGAACCCCGAGGATGAGACTATGCTCGATATTGAAGGGCCAATGGACCCTATTGATCCACCCCCTACAACGGGAAAGAGACCATCATGGCTCAGACACCCTCGAAGATGCGCGAGGGTCATGCCGCCCCTAAGAGGGACATTCGGGAAAGCAAGAAGCCGTGTAGATACCAAGGGTATCTAGGCGCCATGAGTACTATTGTACAATCCGAACCCGGATCTTTTGAGGAAGCCGTAAAGCATCAAGTTTGGAAGGATGCTATGCACGAAGAATATGAGTCCATAATGAAGAATGATGTCACAGGGATGTGGTCCCGAGACAGAAGGACAAAACTGTTGTCACGCGAAATGGCTCTACAAGATCAAACATGGATCCGATGGGAGTGCTTTAAAAGTTCAAGGCAAGGTTTGTTGCCCGTGGCTTCTCTCAAAAGGAAGGAATTGACTATGATGACATATTTGCACGTGGCGCGATATACCACCATTCGATCAATCATAGCCCTTCGCTGCCACGCAAGGATGGAGTCTTCATCGGATGGATGTCAAGACCTCTTTTCTGCATGGTGCAACAAAGGAAGAGGTGTATGTGGAACAACCTCTCGGGATTTGAAGTTCAAAATCGAGACACTCATGTCCGCAGAGTTGAAGAAAGCCCTCTATGGGTTAAAGCAAGCACCCGGAGCTTGGTACGAGAGGATGGATAGTTACTTGATGAAGGCTGGGCTTCACTCGAAGTAATGCTGAGTCCAGAACCTTTACTTCAAGGTTGTGCAGGAGAAGCCTCTCATTCTGAGTGCCGTACGTGGACGACCTCTTCCCCGACAGGGTGATGACCCTCTCATTCATCAATGTAAGAGGGAGCTCGGCTACGAGTTCGAGATGAAGGACCTAGGATCGATGCACTATTTCCTAGGCTCAGAGGTCGGCAGAGACACGGAGAGATTTTCCTTTCTCAAGGAAAATATATTGTAGAAGCTACGGAAAGATTTGGGATGGTGGGACTCAGTAAGTCCGTGTCGACTATCAATGGAACTCAACTTTAAGAAGTTGAGTGAGCGCCGTCTGGGCCTATCTTGGCAAATCCTACCGAGTATCGTCAACTCATAGGAGCTTTGATGTTCTTAGTGAACACCCGTCCGACATATGTTTTGCGGTGAACACTTTGAGTCAACGGATGGTTGAGCCTCATCATTTTCAACGGGTTGGTGCCAAGAATCTTTTGAGATATCTTCGGGGCACGATAAACCATGGGCCGAGATACACTCACCGGGAGTGTGATGCTTCGGTGGATATACCGATGCCGATTGAGCGCGGCGATGTGGTGGATCGTAAGAGCACATCCGGATGCTCGCTTCAATCTTGGTTCGCTGTCGATCTCATGGATGAGCGAGAAGCGTGAAGTCGGTGGCTTTGAGCACGCGGGAGGCCGAATACATTGTCGCTAGTATGGCTTTCGTGAAGCGGTTTGGTTGCGAAGCTCTTTAGTGAGTCATTTTTTGGACATGTGCTAGATACCACCTGTGATACTCCGTGATAATCGGAGTGGGATTCGTATGTATCGAGAATCCCTGTGTTCCACGACACGATCCAAGCATATTGATATCGGGTACCACTTTATCCGGGATATGGTACGGCGAGGCGCGCGTAAGGCTCGATCATATAGGACCCGATGAGCAGGTCGCGGATATTCTCACTAAGCCCCCGGGGAAGGTCAAGTTCCTAACCTTCCGTGAGAATCTTGGTGTCGTGGAAAGACCCTATGATGTGGGTCTGTTGGACGATGAGCTCCGGGAGCTCTCGGGGGGCTTTGGGGATAGCTTCTCGGAGCTATAAGCACTCATAACTGCTTCGCCCCACCCTTGTGATTATTGAGTCAGGTTCACCACTCATTTATCCGTGCCCCGTATGCATCCTACCCATTGAGTTCGGGGCTCATGGGAAGTACCTCTCATTTGGCCAATGAGGTGGGAAAAGCTAGAGACTATTAGCAAAGACGCGATGGACGCATCGGAGATTGCCGTACTCTGCATCTAGGATGGCACGGTCCCAACCACTTGATCTCGGGATCAAGTTTCTGTGAGGTCCGGGACCTCTACTCGACTTCGGGTCGATGATACCAACTTTGGGTTGGTTGGATACTCTTCATGAGTTTGATAGAGGTTTGGAACCTCCGGGTCGATCTATGTCGACCGTGGATGATGTGTCTTTGTGACTCGACCCACTCGTTCGAAATAAAGAGGCCGACAAAGCAAGTTACGGCGGATGACGCACGATGTTTGATTGCATTGATGGATGGAGTTCTCCCTAGTTGAGAGGGAGTGTTAAATTTGGACAACTAGGTCCAAACTCCATGTTATGATGCTCGATTAAGAGGCTAATATTTTTGTTGGAATCCTCTTTCGGAGAGGTGTAAAATCCATATATAATATGTTTTTAATCCGATGAGCGTAACATTTATTTTGAATTTATTATTCTTAATAAATTATATGTGTAGGTCGGCCTTGAGGTTGCACGCCCCCGCAGATGTGTCACACGCCCCAATGATGGATATAAATACGAGAAAAAGTTGGAGAGCATTTCAACACAACACAACTCACATCTTCCTCTCTCTATCTAAAATAGTACGAGCTACCTGGAGGGACGAGTTTCAGCCACACGTGGGAAGGAGAAGGAGGACGAGACCGTACTGCCGAGTTGAAGTACGATTTTTCTGTCACGCTAGGGGTTTCGCGAGAAAAGTTTGACCAGCGTTGACTTTGGTCAACGCATGGTCCAATCAAGCTGAAAACTTGTGGGAAGTTCGATTTTGGAAGGCCGTACTACTTGGCACACTGTAAATCGAGGTCAAAGGGTTGACCAATTTGCTGCTGTCGTTGACTTTTAGCTTGCTACCCTGCGCGTTGACTTTTTTCGGAGACGAGCGTTGACTTTTTCAGGAGTTGACTTGGGTTGACTCATTTGCTGATTGGAGGTCTGTTGTGACACATGCTCGCCGGCTGACCAAGGAGACTTTGTTGGTTGAAGCATCCCGTTGACCGCCGTAACGAACACACACATTTTCCGTTTCTGATTTGTCTTCTCGTAAGATCTACTTATATGTTCTATCTGCATTTTGCTTAACTATTTGTATGATTGCTGTGAGAAAAGTAAAACTGCTCTTAGCATAGAACATCTACAAAACTTTACAACAATGGAGTGTGCTTGTCGTGGGGTTTTGAACCCAAGTCATCATATGAACTCCCTCTTATTGGTAGACCATTTTTTTCTTGCAAATCTTTTTGATAGCCAAAAGCCCTATTAAGGGTGGTGTTGGCACGGATAAATTTCAAATTTACACTTTGTCCTGCATATTTTCAAATTCATTAGCAGAAATGGAACAAATTTGAACTGGCTTCACCAACTAGTGCCCCACCACCTGGACCTGCTACTTATGTTGTATGCTGCCTCAGTATCTTGAATCTTCTAGCACTACTGTACTGTCCACAGACTCTAAGTGATAACATTCAAGTGACCATCCTTTTGGAAACGAATCGATGGCTTTTTAAATTTTAAAGCTTAGTAAGAATTTCTTTTTAGTTGTCCAAGTCTGTTACTCTGTCTTAATAATCTACTATGGGTGAAATGTTTTTTCCATTTTTCATGACCTTGTTATGAGCAACACTTTACATATTGTATGTTGTCTCTGATTTGGAAAGGAAGTCAGTGTTGAAATAAAAGGACACTGAAAAATGGAATTTCTTTTAAGAGACCACTTTCTAAGCTTTGGGCATATATGGGACAATATTCCATTATGCTATGATTCATTTATAAGTTTTAATCCTAGCTGATAGAGACCCCTAGTCTGTTAATATATGTTAGAAACTTAGGATATAATATGAATAAGAGCATTTAATCTGAAAATGTATAGCAAACTAACCTGATTTGCCTTCCCGGCCGAGACCCATGAGAAAATTATCAGGTTTTATATCTCGATGAAGGAAGCTCTTGCTGTGTACATACTCAATCCTTCGAATCTGACATCCACAATGAGAGCCAAATCTTAGTCATTTAGTTCACGGTATTAATCCCACCACCTGATAGGATTTCAGAATATTTAAGATTTCAATCAATGGACTTTGCAATTATCAACTAACCAGTGAAAACATTTTACAATGAAAAAAAGGAATGTAACCAGTAGTGTTTTAACTCGTATTAAAAGAGCTCAAGGAAAGAAATACCCACTAGCTGATCAGCAAGCATCAATGCAGTCTTCAAGGAAAGCTTTCTATTACAGTAATTAAATAAGTCTTCAAGACTTGGCCCAAGACGATCAAGGACCATGGCATTGTAATCACCTTCTACACCAAACCATCTTACATTTGGGATACCACCTGCTGATTCAACAGTGTGATTAAAATATACATTTAACCAAAATTAAGTTAGATATAACGAAAAACAAAACTTAATATAACAACCACCCCTTGTGATAACATTGAAGAGTTGGCAAATTGAGAACGGTATGTTCACCTTCTGCTCCTCCTCCTTGGAGTATTCTGTAAACTTTGGACTCATACAACAGCTGAGGATGTTTAGTTTTCACACTTTCCCTGTTTGATAAAAAAAGATCATTAGATAAATACAATAATGAAAAAATGTGCATGTTATAAAAGGAAGAAGGATCACATCAGATATTAAGTTGCTTGTACATTACATTACAAATACAAAGATCATAGAAGAAAAAATACTTCCAGCAAAAGCCTGAAAGAATAGTAAAAATAATAATAGCTGAATTTCTTGGTGTGAAATATAAGAATGGGCAAGCACGTGAATGATTTGCAGAAGCAACAGGTGCATATTAAGATCCCCTGAATCTTCTTTGACAAACTTTAGACAGTTACAGTTATTTTAGCTATACCCTAAATGAAGTCCAATGTTGATTACCTTTTTATGGTTCACATATAAGTCTGCAAAAACTTTCTATCTCAAAAAAAGAAATTCACTTTTCGGTTTTAACTTTCACCTAATCTGGCCAGGAAGCACATTGCCAGAGTTTCTTCATTTCTTAATATATTTCTGTACTCTCAAGTTCCATGTGGGTATAGACAAACAGAGTAGTAGTCCATAGCTCTTAGTCCAGACAACATGCTACTTCATTTTGTCTGGCATCAGGCAATCAATTTTAGGTCCATTTCAGGAAATTACTATAAATTCCTTCTGCATCTTGATAATTTTAAAAGACTTGTGCCAGCAAATGTTTAACGCAAGATCTGTTGAAGGAATTCTGGGATATGAATCTTAGACAAATACAAGACAAGGGAAATAAAGAACAAGACGATAACTTTGATGTGGTGCCACCAACATATGAATGAAGCAAATAACTTATACAAATAAACTGAATAAAAAAGGCTAAAGGCAAGATCTTTGGAGTTTGAGATCTATTCGGCTGACTGTCCCATAATTCACGTTTTTCAATGACTTTTCAAGTAAAGAAATGACCATACCAGTTTAATGCCAACTTCCTCATTTGTCAAACTATTGGTCCCTGAAAATACAAACAGAATAGAATGTCAAAACAGAGAAAACAAATAACAAGCATCATAATCAATTCAACCGAAATGCACAATGTACGATAAAAGAAAATTGTCTTTTTCCTTACAGAGGAGTGAAGGCTATGTTGTTTAAAAAGTGAATGTTTTATCAAAGAACCTAGGTCACACGAGATCCCCTTCCCATATAAACAAGGAGAGTGAGCAAGTCCAATTCACCAATGAGCTGACATCTGAGTGACAGGTATGTATGACTGACTTTTCTTCCAGGCATGTAAAGGCAAACTAATGAGCTTCTACCATTCATCCCTACTTACTGAGCATAATCATGTATCCCCGGTCACTCAGCAAAATCATGAAATAATGGGCAGATAAAGCGCAACCATCGAAAATTTACAAGCAGCCGATGTCGACCTCAAAGTCGGGGTGAGAAGGTAGGGGTTATATTTGAACCCTGGGCTTCGCCAGCTTAAAATGAAAGTCTGCTTCAGTTCCGACATCAAGAGTATCTACATCTTTGGCACTCAGGATGAGAACTGTATGGCAAGCTTCAGCTTTGCAGCTACGATCCAGAAAAGACAAACATAAAACGGTTCTATGGACATGGCAACAATCCAGATCCCATGGAATGCCGATTGTCACGACGCAGAAAAGTTTTTGGAAAACCACCAATATACACAATTCACAATGATAGAAGAACAATCTATTCTCATCAGACTGATGTAGATATCCCCATCGATATTAAAAAACGCATCCAAGCATACATAAAATGATAATGAATCAAAAATCTGTATGCACCCATTAAAATGCATCCAAGTATACAATGACCTTGATTACATTTCAAATCAAATTGGGTGTGCCCAAACAAAAAAGAACTTACCAAGGTATATTTCCCCGAATGAACCGCTGCCAATTTTTCTCCCCAGTCTGTATTTTTCCCCCACCTTTGGCTCCATGTCTGGCTCAAGAGATAACGTAAACGTAATAATCTATTGATGTTCCTGTTATATCAGACTATATAAAGTAAGCCTCTAATTCCAATCCGATCTGAATCCAATTAAAATGCCCTCATTTTATCTTTTCTCCGCTTGATCCTTTCACAGTATTGAGCATGGTCCATAATCTCTGAAATCATACATTGCCCAGATACTGATCAAGTATAGTGCCTGTTTTGAGCTCAGACACAAAGAAAATCGTATACCCACATACCAAAATCAGCAACCCAATTAGGGTAAACACATTTTTAGGCTCACTGGGACCATTTTCAAAGATGCCCACATCAGCTTTCAGCGGTTATTGCATGATTCTTATTCCAAAAAATGCCTCAAACAAAACACACCTGAAATTCCCACTAGACATCAATGAAGCATGCTGCAATATAAGATTCCAATCAAGCCCGTCGACCTTATCATTCCTATTGTAATTATTATGAGATTTCAGTCATCTGCGCTTCATTTCAGTAAGCCTCAATGGACTTGGGCTGGGAGCTTGTTCAGTCTTCCATGTCCTTGCTCTTTTCGGAAGGCACAAACCAGGGTCTATCTGACCCTAACTATGACAGTGGGTTCAAACCCTCTGCGCCCCATCCTTTGCAGCCTTGATTTGAAGCTTATATTGCCTTCCACCTTGATGTGGGGCCATAGAGCACCACCAACTGAATAGTTCACCCCACCCGTAAGCCCTCTCTTCCGATGGCAAGCGGTCACCGATCTACACGAGGTGCATGTCGATCTTGCCCTCTAACCCCTTGCCCCCATGGTGTAATGGTTCATGATGTAATGTCTTTCGTCTTTATTTATACAGAGTGAATTTTATTTTCTGAAACTACGAATTTCAAAGTCACAATTTACATACATGGGTGATCTACAAGTGTTTTTCTTTTAAAGTTAAAGAACGCTTTCTAATACATCTGGCAACCGTGATGTAATATATCTGTCCTGAAGTTCTCCACTCTACTTTGAAGAATATAACTTTTGTTACGTGGTCAACATCAGATTTGTATCAAAAGATTTGAATAGTCAATTATATTTGTCTAAATATTCTGAAAAAAAAACTTATCAGTTTGAAAACTCAATTTTATTTGTCCAAATATTCTGACAAAAAAAGATTTATTAGTATTGTTAATTTTTCATTAGTCAACAAAATCGATATAACAATTAAAAAGAATCGTGGGAGATTAAAAATATAAATTAATGGTCTAGAATGTCTTTTTATTAAATCACGCTAACTTCAGATTACTATCCACTTCTATATCCTAGGTTAGAATGTTTAAATAAAAAAGTTAAAAGGGAAAAGAAAAATTAAAAACAAAGTAACATTTTATATTTAAAATGTTTAAATAAAAAAAATTAAAAAGGAAAAGGAAAATTTTGAATGCGTAGTCTAAAACAAGTCAACGTTTTCACTTCAGTCCCAGCGATGATTTTCAAAAATCCGGCAAAGTTTTGCCCCGAATCTTGTTTACGAGTCTGTTAAACTTTAGAATTTTGAGTACCCTAAGGGTTTTTGATAGTGCTCAATCCATTTCCATTATCAAAAAATTGATTCCAAATTCTCCAACTACCCGATTTTTTTGAATTTTAGTTGATCGGATCTCGGCAGCGATTCTGTACGTCTGGGCTATTTCACTACCTTGATAGACAACTCCAATTTTGAAGGTTAGTTTAATGGGTCGAGTTTTCTCCTTAAAGCATTTTTTGTTATTGAAATGTTACGAGTTCAATTCTCTCGATAGTCTCGGGATGTAAATCTGGGAAGTGATCTTTTCGAGTGGATTTACCTAGTCACTTCCTTTCGAGTGGATCTACCTAGTACAAATATTCTGTGGACGTAGCATTCACTAATCTTCTAAGCGTGAGAACCATATAAAAAAAATAAAAGAAGTTACACTTTATACTTCGTTATTTTTTTATTTTAGAAAGAAAAATAATGGTAATAATAACTTCATGTTGTTGTTTGCTTTTGAGTATTATTAATGATTAATGAATATTAGCATACTCTTAAAAGTGGGGGAAGGGAACGATGAAGAGAATATAAGGTGGATATGTTGTAAAAGGAAAGATGTTGTGTTAGTATAATGCATTGTGGCCTATTTTATTATAATAATGTTTCCAAGTCCAATTTGTTGAAAATGTAACTAGTATCGGCCTTCATAATTGTTGATTGGCTCATGACATGATGTAATTTTTTTGTATTTGCAAAAGAGAAGAAAACAAAAGTATTATAAAGATCAAAGAAAAATCATTTTAAGCATGGGTTTCATGCTTTATTTATTATGGTTATAGGCCAAAGCACCCATTGAGTGCTTCTGAGGTTGTGTCATGAGTAATTGTCCTTTTCATCATGTTCTAAACCCTTCTCGCTTCTTATGTCGAGAAAGAAAAATATATTTGTATCAAAAATGTGTCTAGTCCCTCCTCCACCAAGTTGGCTTCAACATCTATTAAGTCGATCCTCATGAAGGTGATTCGACCACACAAAAGAGACTATATATAGACTAGCATTCGACCCATTGTGGCATCTAATTCAATCAAGTTTGATCTAAAGTAAGATAACAAGGAAGAAGAGTGAAGGTCTAGAATAAACAAGGAGACAAAAAGGAAAAGTTGAAATCGAAGTTTGTGTCAATCTCCCTTACACATGTGAGTATTTGCTACGTGTTATTACAGGCTGTGATAAAGGTCGAGTTCAAGAAGTTGGATCCAGCAGATCTAGTAGAAGGAGAAAAAAGAGTGAAAAAAGACAAGAAAAGAAAGAAGAAACCCCTATCGAAGAAAGGAGGACCTAAGACTTGAAGAATATCTCCCACACGTGCGAAATTTCCGAGTTTGAAGGAGGGACGAAAAATTGCAAATATATAATAGAGGGTCAAATTCGCAAGAGGTAGAGATCTCGAAGTTTGAAGGAGAGTTGACTTGGATTGACTTTGTTGGATCAAGCTCACTTGAAATAGCTTGCAGGTGTTGGTGGGTTGACTTGCGGATGGAGCTTTTAAGGTTTGTTGTTGGTCTAGAGGTCTTGGTTGTCTCGCTTTGAATTGATTCTTGAAGAAGAAGAGAATTTTGGTTGGGTTTTCTTAAGAGAGGGGTTTTCCCCTCGGTTGAGAGCCTACACATTGTGTCCTTTATTGTTTTGATCTTCATACTTTTATGATTTGGTAATCGTGATGAAAAGAAGAGAAACAAGACAAAAACTTCTCCCCCTAAGCTTAGACTTTGAGACTTTGTATATCGAATTCCCTTTTTAATAAGCTTATTCCTTTGTTTACATATTTATTGTTTATTTGATATTTTTTTCAATAGTTGCTTTTCTTTCCAATTGAAGTTCATCATTCACTTCATTTTCTCTACACATCATTTCTCGATCCATATCCTAAAAAACTTTCCATTTCATCATTCTTTTTCTATAACTCACTATCTAAACCTTACATTTTCTTTGTTGATGTTTGTAGCTCGAGAAAGTAGTTCTACACATTCCTAAGTGTCTAGGTGTGTACAATTCACCCAATATCTCCTTAGACGATTGCTCTAGTGTGAGCAATTTGTTTTTGTAACTTATAACACAATCATTTTGTTGGATTATTGAGCTAAATCAATTATTATGTCGATTATTGAGCTAAATTAAACTTAGGAAAAGTAAATTATTTAGCTTTATTTATTGCGTTTTAATCTCAATCCTTGATGTCAAGTGAGGTGAGGTCTAAAATTGGGTGTCAATCACTTTGGGGATTAGGGTTAGAAAAATAGCTCCAATGTAAATTTATAAAAAGCAAGGCTACTGAGAAGGAGAAGACACATCATACAACAACAAAAATTAAGAGAGAATCTCAATGAGTGTGTTTGGTCGAAAGGAAGGGGAGCAAGGGATCCGGATGCGCCAAGGAGGGCTTGATCAACTAGATCAGATCCAATGGTTGTATGTATTTCCTTGGTTGGGCCATTTTCCCGAGAAGGGAGCTCGAGTTAGTTTATAATTCTAATGAAGAATTATGATTGGGTAGAATTTGTTGTGTCATATTTTCATGATTGAAATTGATATATTTTTTCTTATGATGAATTTAATGTGTTACGAACATATTTATGCAATTAATCAAGCAGATCAATATTTTGTTAGGAATTAAGTGTCGAGTGTTAGGTTTGCGCAGAAAACTAACATGGTATCAAAGCATAAAATTTGTTGAGCACTTATATCTAAATAACAAAGTGTCAGTGTTTGTACATGATTGTGAGGGATAGGTTCATCCACAATCGTATGAGGTAATGTTTTTTTTAAGTAGGTCGAGATCGTATTATATGACTGTACAATTTCTTTTTTATTTTTTTTGTGGGGGAGGGGGATAATATTTTGAGGCTAAAGACAAATTAAAAAAAATGTGTGGGTGGCCCATAGCCCTACCAACCGTTAGCTGAGTGCTTATGGCTATCGTACCCGCCACCACTAAGCGTAGGTAGCGCCAAGGCTCCGACCGAGCGGATTGGCTATCGAGACTCAAGAAACAATGTGATTTTGGTAGGGAGCACACTAGCAGCAGGGCAACAAAGTGCCAACAAAATTGTTTGGGGTGGCAACTAGTGGTCGCGAAGTAGTGAGGAGTTAAACTTGCTCATGAACCGATAAGAAAGTTCATGGCATGAGGTTGGAATCTAATAGTTTGATGCACATGAAAAAGATAGGGTCACTAAATAACAACAACAATATTGTGGAGAAGATAGTGAGATAATATGGTGGCAGACATTGGGTAATAGATAATCGTTGAGGCACAAAATGGTAGCAAATGTCAACTCCGTAGAAGTCGCAATTGAGGGGTTGACAACCCAGGGTGAGTGTGTAAGAGCCGAAACTAGTCATCGAATGCGTGTGAAACAAAAAAAACAACAAGGAAACAACCCTAAGTCACTAGCCGCAAAGGCTACCGACCTAGGGTGGCATTGGAAAGAGTCTACGGGTGTGGTAATCAAAGGTGGTGGTAGCATAGGAGATCCGATCAAGGAGGATGGAAAGTGGTCGTATGTTGTAGTAAATAGTTGCACAAATGAACCGATGATAGAAATAAAAGTGTGTGTAGGTGACTGGGCAGATGGAACTAGACTTGTACAAAGGTTTAGTAGAAACCACTAAGCAAATGAACAATTGAAAGGAACAACATCATGTAGGAGTTTCCACTAGGTTTCGTGGAAATCGCAGGCTACAAGGCTAAGAATTAGAAGTTGTTTCTGGAGAAAATAACCAAGGGGGGTTGGTGGTTAGTAGGACGAGGCTAGTTGATAAACGCCAATAACCATGGAAAAACCCCATCCAAAACGCTGAGGAGAGGGCCGTATTTATCACAAGAGTGTGATCAAGACCCAATTATCGACATAAGTTAACCCTCAAAGGGAGATAGGGAGATCATACCAATAGGACTTGGTAGGTAGTATATATATATATCGGATGGCATCAACTAACTAAGTGTTTGAGAATGCAAGAAGATGATGGAGCTTAGTGAAATGAAGTCGCCTTCACTAAGTGGGCCCGCATGCAAATTCTCAGCGCAAAAATCTATTTTTAGACTATGTCTATTTTTAGACATATGGAGCATGGTTCTGGGATTCCGCTTTGAGATTCTTGAAGTATGTGTCATGTTGGTAAAAATAGATGAGACTCTATTTTTTGAGGTCAAAGAGGTCGAAGTCTATTTTTAGACTACCTCTCCTTAAAACAGGTGAAGTCAAATATTATTTACCCTTAATAATATTTAGACTATAAACAACAGCTTATTCTCTTGGAGCACTTTAGTTCGAGTCGTGTAGAGGTGGCTCATGCATCCGACAAAGGAATCAGCGTGGTTCCCAAGGGTTTGATGGCATCATGCATGGTTGAATTCAATTAGACTTCAGCTGATAAGTTTGGAGGAGTTAATGAGATAGCTAGTGGAGTTGTGTTCGTTTATTTTTAGTTGAACTAGTTGAGATTAGTTTAATTAGCTAATCAATTAGTTATAGAGTGGAGTGAATTAAATATTATTTAATTCATTAATTAGTAACTCATTAGTTAATCTCAAGAACACATCGCTCACTACAAGTGCATGATCGCTCTCGTTGAAGACCAAGTGAAAGAGATAGATGAAAGGGTGGAGTTAGACTATCAGCTATGACTATATCATGCTATTTGCATACACATACGTATAGAGAAGTAAGCCCATGAGGATTGAAATGCAGCTCAGTGCTAGTGGTTTATCTATATAAAGAGGCCATCCCATAGCATTGAAATATGCAATAGAGGCAAGGCAATTAGTGGTGAGTTTTGAACCAAGAACCCGTTCAAAATCGAGCTAGTTGTGAGTAACTCTCATGAGAAAGTACCGAGTACTTGTGAGGAGTATTGTACCGAGTTGTTACTTTATTTCTCCATTATAATATACACAATAGCCGCGGGGTTTTCAGCCTATAGCTTTCCCCATACATACCGTGTTAATGTGTATGATGATTTGATGTGTTATCGCTTGATTTTATTTCCGCATGTGTGATGATCCGAATTGAATTGAGTGGAAGAGATTATGTGTTGTGCATGAAGTTCAAATAGTATGTGACTCAGGATAATCTCGGTGAATAAGTGATTTATTCAACAGAAATTTCTACATGGTATCGGGAAAGCTATTGAAGCTTAGATTGATCATCACGATTGATTACAAACTTATTGCAGAGACAGAGTCCGCATGCGCGGTAGCCTCTCGGATTCATCTTTTCTTCGGAAAGTGAGAGGTCCCGGTAAACGCTCATTTGCGGTCGATCTCCGTGCTAGAAATAATTTGTTCTCACGATCTAGAGCGCTGAGCTTTCGAGGTGGAATTCGAAATTAGCGACAGCTTTGTTTTCTTGGTGCCTATGAAAATGTCTTTCAACTAGCTTTTCGCGACTCGAATATGCTCTTGAAGGTGCGTCTAATTATGTTGCATGGAAGGATCGCATGGAGGCGGTATTAGAAGATAGTGGTCTTAAGGA
This sequence comes from Pinus albicaulis, assembly GCA_034641835.2. Lineage (NCBI taxonomy): Eukaryota > Viridiplantae > Streptophyta > Pinopsida > Pinales > Pinaceae > Pinus > Pinus albicaulis. The sequence continues at coordinate 182,168,071 of CM076584.1, forward strand.
GTTCGTAGATATGGATGTCCAAAAGCCCACCGATCCTGCTCGAAAGTCGATGCATGGCAAAAGAAGATGGCGAAATGTCGAAGGATCCCGTTGGAGGGCGTCAAGGATCATATTGTATCCGCACTCGCATGAAAGAGGCTACTCCAGTATTTAATGTGGAAAGCTGACGATCTATTCCGCAGTAAGAGTGACCAAAGGAAGTCATGGCGCTCAAAGATAAGCTCAGGAACATCAAGATGGAGAAAGGCGACGTGATCGCCAAATACCTCACGAAGTTCACTCGTGTGCGCAGAGATGAGCCGGGAAGTGTGGGGGTGACTCGTCGAAGACGAGGACATGGTCGACCTGAGCTCTCCTTGGTCTTTCGAAGGCTTGGCACTCATATCAAGATAGTGTCAATGGTCTCGGGAGAAGCTGCCGGGATGGGAGCGCCTTTGGGCGGATCTCATGCGGGGGAGGAGATAAGGAGGACTACTCGAGATGGATCTTCATCAAAGGGAGTCGATGAAGAAACTCGCGCTTTGGTGGCCAAAGCAAAGAAAGGGAAGGGTAAGAAAACCTCTCATTCGGTGCAAAGGGCAAGAAGCAGGATATGGCGAAAGTGAAGTGTTTTCACTCGCCATGACCATGGACATTATGCTACCAATTGTCCAAAGAAGAAGAAGAACAAGCAAGCGTAGAAAGATCTGCAGATGGAGAAGCTTTGGCTTCAATGACTCGAGCTTGACTTTTCATCGATTGCATGCTTGGTTTCAAGTGTGTGCCGGGATCGTATGGTTCTTGGACGCGGTGCGCCATTTCATATGACTCGAGATCGAGAGTTGTTCTCGTATCCGGAGGACAAAGATTTGGGTGTGCACATCGAGACGGCGATGATGGTAGTATGATACACGGTATCGGTACCATATCCTTCGTAGGGAGTCCGGTAAACCCTTTGTGTATCAAGGATGTCATGCATGTACCGGATTGAAGAAGAACCCGAGTTTCAAAGTAGCGATGTTGGAGGATAAGGGTTATGATGTGGTCTTCGGGCCGAAGGAAAAGCCTTCTGCGCAAAGAAGACTACCTGGGAGATCCGAAGATAGGGGGTTCGAACCAAGAACCTTTATCAAGCCACGTGTAGATGGTCGCAGCCTATGCGGCATGCAAGGCGGGAGAAGTGGTGAGCCGGGGATGATGAGGGCGAGCCGTGGCACAGAGATTGGGCCACCTTCACCATGGAGCTTTGAAGACTTCGCAGCGAGATTTCTCACTCGGGCTTCCTAAGGGCACCCTTGTAGATCGATCGCACAAGGGGTGTACTTTGGGGGAAGTATGTGAAAGCCACCTTTCACGAGAAGGATAGTTGCGCCACGACGATCCTTGAGAGAGTTCACACACGCGTGTGGTCCTTTCTCGGCGTTGCTTTCGACAGAAGCAAAGCACAGTGTATTATGTGATCTTTGTTGATGATTTCTCTCGAAAAGCCGGATCTTCTTCATGCAGAAGAAGAGCGATACATTCGCGAAGTTCCGTGAGTTTAAAGCAACGGTCGAGTAAGGAGTCTGGGGAAGAAGGTGATCGCTCCTAAGGAGTGATATCTGTGGTGAATTCATCTCGTCCGACTCAAGGAGTTTCGCGATCGCGCAGGGATTCGGAGAGAGCTCATCGCACCCCATAACCCAGCCCAGAACGGGTGCCCGAGCGGAAGAACAGAACGATCGTGGGTGCGCTGGCACGGCGATGCTGCATGATCGGTGGCCTACCCCCTTCACTTATGGGCCGAGGCATGCAATATGAAAGCGTGTATGTGCATAACCGTTTTTCCTCACAAGGTTCTCGGCATGAGTACACGTGAGGAGGCTTATTCGCAAGAGGCCTGATATTTCCCATTTGCGGATTTTTTGGTTCTCCCGTCTGCACATGCATGTGACGAAGGATGCGAGAAGGAAGTCGGATCCAACTGCCGAGGTTGGAATATTTGTGAGTACACCGATACACCTCACAACTATCGGGTGTATATGTCGACTGGGGCCGAAAGACCGTGTAGCGACGGATATGTAAAATTTCGGGAGGAGAAAGCTATGCGCAGTGTTCGCTTGAGAGGGAGCCGCTACACTTGCATGCAGATGAGGAGCCGTTAGTTCCTAAGGAGAAGCTTCCGGATGTGGATCAACCACAAGAGGAGGTTCGTAGAGGTGGAAGAAACCACGTGCAGCGCCAACCATCGAGGCGCATGCGCACCGTAAGCCGAGCGACCGGCTCGCGGATGCGAGAAGGTTGTAGGACCCACCACACAACGAGCGTGCAGCGAGGGCAGCGACGGACGCAGATCGAAACCCTGGATACATGGCTCTTGTGGAGTCAATGTGTTGTGACGGAGCCATCCTCTTTGAGGAAGCCGTGGAGGAACCCGCATGGGTTGATGCCATGATCGAAGAATATAGATTCGATCGTCGCAGAACAAGGCATGGGAGATTGTCCCAAGACCCGGTGGGGAAAATGCGGTGGTGGGTTCGCGATGGATCTACAAAGTGAAGCAAGCGTACCGACGGGAGTGTGGAGAAGTAGCAGGCGAGATTTGTCGCACGTGGCTTTCGCGCATCGGGGGATCGATTATGAGGAGACCTTGCACCTATCGCAAGGTACTCTTCCATACGGACGATCCTTGCTCTCTCGCGCTGTGATGGGGTGGCACATTCATCGGATGGATGTGAAGACTCGCGTTCCTCAATGGAGTTATTGAGGAGAGGAGGTGTACATAGAGAAACCCGAAGGTTTTGAGATCTTTCGCCAGACGAGTCGCATGTGTGCCGACTCAAGAGAGCACCGTACGGTTGAAGCAAGCACCTCGTGCTCGGTACACCCTTGACAGTATCAGGGCTACTTCACCGGGCTTGGATTCTCCAAGGTCGAGGCGGATCCAAACCCGTACTCGCATCGTGGTGGAGGGGAAGTTGTTGATCATCGTACCGTATGTAGATGATCCGATTTCTGACGGCGATGAGCAAGCTGATACTTTCATGCAAGGAGGATCTTGCACGAGAGTTTGAGATGAAGGACTGCATCCTTCGTATTTCCCGATTGAGATTTGCGCGCACACGGAGGACCGTTTGTTTCTCAGTGGGCAGTATGTCCCGGGAGATTCTGGAGAGGTTCAACATGAAAGGCTGCAAGCTCCGTTGACACTCCTCTTCCCGGTGGTTGGAGGAAGGAGGATGCTACTTCGGGGACGTAGTGGATGCCACCGTCTCATCGACAGCTGGTGGGGTCGCTTATGTATCCGGTCAATACACGACCCGATATATGCATGCGCTAACCGGGCCTTTCACAAGCTATGGTTAAGCCTACCAAGCTCTTTTGGAAGGTGGGCAAGCATGTATTGCGCTATATTAGAGGCACATCGGGATATGGTTCATGGCACGAGCGTGTGGAGGATCGCCTGAGGCGGCATGGCTTCATGGATTGGTATCATCATATCGGAGATTGTGTTCAACTGGAGAATCATGATGCTTTCATATGTTCCCACCTGAGGATCGGGATGCCGACATCCCCGACGAAGGCGCTCACCAGGAGCAAGTTCGAATTCCACAGAGGCGAGATAGGGGTTTGCGTGATAATCCATATCTTCACGAGAGGGAGTGTTGAGAATGCAGTCAAGATGATGGAGCTTATGAAATGAAGTCGCCTTCACTAAGTGGGCTCTGCAGCAAATTCGGCGCAAAATCTATTTTTAGACATATGGAGCATGGTTCTGGGATTCCGAAACTTTGAGATTCTTGAAGTATGTGTCATGTTGGTAAAAAATATATTGAGACTCTATTTTTTAGGTCAAAGAGGTCGAAGGCTATTTTTAGACTGCCTCTCCTAAAAATATGGAAGTCAAATATTATTTACCCTTAATAATATTTTTAGACTATAAACAATGCTTTATTCTCTCGAGCACTTCGCCCGAGCCGCAGGTGGCTCATGCATATGACAGAGGAATCATGGTTCCCAAGGGCTTGATGGCATCATGCATGGTTGACTTCGAAGTGACTTCGGGGGCCACAGAAGTTTGGAGGAGTTAATGAGACAAATAGTGGAGTTGTGTTCTCGTTTATTTTAGTTGAACTAGTTGAGATTAGTTTAACTAGCTAATCAATTAGTTATGAGTGGAGTGAATTAAATATTGTTTAATTCATTAATTAGTAACTCATTATTCAACTCAAGAACACATCAGTTCACTACAATGCATGATCATTTCAGTGGAGACCAGTGAAAGAGTTAGATGAAAGGGTGGAGTTAGCTATCAGTTGTGACAATACTATTGCTATTTGCAACACACAGATAGGAGGAGTAAGCCCATGAGGATTGTGCAGTTCAGGCTGGTGGTTTATCTATATAAAAAGGCCATCCCATAGCATTGAAACACGCAATAGAGGCAAGGCAATTGGCGGTGAGTTTTGAACAAGTAACCTGTTCAAAACTGAGCTAGATTGTGTGTAACTTTATGAGAAAGTACTGAGTACTTGTGAGGAGTATTGTATTGAGTTTGTTACATGATTTCTCCATTATAATATACACAATAGCCGTGGGGTTTTCAGCTATAAGCTTTCCCCATACATACTGTGTTAATGTGTATGATGATTTGATGTGTTATCGCTTGATTTTATTTCCGCATGTGTGATGATCTGAATTGAATTGAGTGGAAGCGATTATGTGTTGTGTATGAAGTTCAAATAGTATGTGACCAGGATAATCTCGGTGAACAAGTGATCTATTCAGCAAATTTATACACTAAGGTTTAAGGAAAGGTTAAATGGGACTTACAACTTTAGTCCATGGAAGGAGAGGATAACATTGGTTCTCAAGGAGAACAACCTACGGGATTTTGTAAACAAATAGGTTACAACTCCTTCATATGTTACAACTCTATCGACTTATGAATTGAAAGACGTGAAGGCCATATGTATCATCATGGATGGGGTGAAGGATCACACGATCCCTAACATATTATGGTAAAATATTGCTCTTGATATGTGTACCACTTTGTTGAACCTATATCAGAGTGACAATCAGAAACAGAAAATGGTGTTAAAGGAGAAGCTTAGTAACACCAAGATTATTGAATCAAATATTGTGGCATCATATCTCATAAGTATTCACCAAGTTCGAGATGAAATTGGAGCTAATGGGGTAGCCTTGCTAGATGATGATCTTGTAGGGACAACCTTAAGTGGGTTCTCAAAACCTTGGGCTACATTTGTGGCAGTCATTCTAGCAAGAAAAAAACTACCTATTGAGATTCAACTGAAAAATTTAGCACCCATGCCTAGTTCATTAAGAACCTAGTGCATTGAGCACTCGATTTCATTAAGCACCTAGACTAGGGTGGGGTCCATAGTGCTATTTTTCGGTGCATCTCTATTTTGGTTATCCCTTAATTAAGATGGACATTAAATTGTAATCTATTCTCAATGTGGACTTGAATGAGTTAACTGAAAGTGATAAATTCATTTAGCTAGTGGATTTCGAGTTAGAGGTTGTTGGTGAGGCATGCATAGTAATTCTAGTTGTAACAAGTTCGAAGTGTAGTGGTGCATGAGTTGGTGCAAGTTGTAAATCAGTTTAACTCAGTTAAGTGAGTTAAACTCAGTTGTGCTAGTTGTAACTGAAGATACACTAGTGAGAGATCAATTGAATTATTAATTAATTCACAATCAGTGATCTCACATGCAACTGAGGATTTACTATTATTAGTTGCATGCATGTCAGATCTAGTGGAAACCCAGTTGAGTTCTACGTGAAAGGGAAGTTGACTATCATTTGTAGGATTATTGGCTTGCACACTTGCAACCAAACACCCATTGGAGTGCCCATGATACTTGCGTAGTCAAGGCAGGCAAGAATTCCTATCTTTTAGGGATCTTTACCATCAGGGATTGTGCAAGCAAGGAAGGTTGTCTAGAGGCTGAGAATTGGCTATGTGTTGGTCAATTTTACATATGACAATGTGAGACAATTAGATGAGTATTGGAGGGATCTTGTGAGAAGAGTTTTGTATGTAATTGTTTCATGATCCATGCTTAATATGCAATAGAAGATAGTGGGGTTTTTAGTTGTAAGCTTTCCACGGGAAATTATCTGTGTTGTGTGTGATTGATATTTCTTTATTTTCATGTGATTAGCGATTGTGTTTTTTAATTCCGCAAAATATTTGTAGAAGTTATTCAGTATTTAACTTTAGTAAATTTTTAGATCAGGTGAATCCAATATATACATGCATGTTGTATAATTTCTACATGGTATCGCACCAGGAAATTGCGTAAATGAAGCAGGAGTTGATTTGGCTGTGATCGGATAGAATTCGAATTTGCCGAAAGACTTTCTCGGTGCATAGCTGATTCAAGATCGAAATGGCTTTCAATGGCTTCGAGGTAAGGAGTATGCACTCAACAACAAAATTTCCAACTACATTGCTTGGCTATTGTGATGGGAGGCAGTACTTGAAGACAATGGGTTGAAGGAATTCATTGACAAAGGTTTTCCTAAACTTGGTGCTACAGATGATGCAAATCTTGATGCATGGAAAATTAAAGTGGCAAAGGTGAGGATTTTCTTGTTGTAGGGAGTACGAGACCACATTGTCTCAAGCCTCCAAGGGAAAACCACACCATATGCAATGTGGAAGGCTTTGGCGGATCTATTCCAAAGCAGCAGCGACCATAGGAAATTGGTGCTCAAAGATAAACTCAGGAAGATCAAGATGGAAAAGGGTGACACCATTCCAAAATATTTAACAAAGTTTGTCCAATGTCGGGATGAACTGGGGAGCATTAGAATAACAGTTTTTGATGATGATTTGGTGAGCTTGCCTCTCTTATGACTTCCCAAGAGTTGGCACAGTTATCAAGACTCTGTCAATGGAAGGGAAAAAATTCCGTACTGGGTTAAACCGATTTTAACTCATTTAATTGAGTTAATTAAACTTGCACCCCACTAATGCATCAACTTCAACTGGACCGCAAAAATATTAGAATCCCTCTAGATGCCTCATCTTAGACCCTCAACTCTAATTTCTTGAGCTAACTCGGTCATCATGACTTAATTAACTGACACAAGCTCTTATGAGATGAAATTAAAATTTATTGTCCAATTTATTTAAGGGAAAAATAAATTAGACACCCCACATTCCTCACTCTTGATGCATCAAAATTCCTCACCAATGTGGGTGCATTTTTTTTTTTTGTCCTTTCTGGTTTCCAGTCTCACTGTTTCTTGTTGAAAATATTAAACATTTCATAATTTGATGTGGCCTTCAAAAAAAGACACAATTGAAATCACATGCCCAGATTCTCATGAGAAACCTCTCTTAAGCTCGATCTGTTAGAAGATAACCAACAATATGCCATCCTACTTCCTAGCGCAAAGCGACCATTAAGGTATGCAACATTCTTCTAAACCCTCACATGATGATCTTGCTCCTGGAGGATGATCATGACCTCCCTTTAGCAACGCTTACTCGGCCCTCGTACTTGACCTACTTTAGGACTACATCTCTCTTCACCCCCTTGATGTGCCAGATAGTGGGAATACATGTCAAACATGCTAAGATGTGCCAAGTGATAAGGCATGCCAACATGTGAAAGGGTGTTTCAATATGTATCGTGGACTTTCAAGACAACAAAAGGGAGAAAAAAGTTAAACTACAAGGAAATGAACACATAAGAGGGTTAATAAGTCATCAACACTGATTTTTCCAAGAGGGGGGCATGCTAGACACACCAACACTAGGTGAAAATCGGTGTCAAGTTCAAAGTCTTAGTGCATTCTAAGTGCCAAGTCTTCGTTTGTTGCTTCTCATCTACTTTCCAACAATTTATCTCAACTAAATTTAATATTAAACCATGTCAAATCATACCAAGGCATCTCAACATATTCCATACATGCTAATACTTTCCAAGCGCCAACATGTTGCAAGTGCCAATATGTGTCGAGGAGTTTTATGCATGTTATGAAGTGGAAGGGAATGTTGAAGAGTTCTAAGTTGTGCTAGAGAGTGATAATGCATGTTTATGAGTGTTAAGGATTACTAGGAAAAAACATTAAGGGAGCACTAGGTAAAAATTCATGGAAGTTAATGATTATGAGGAACGTGTGCCAGAGACTAGTGTTAATGAGTGTTAGTTTTCATGCCAAGGAGGGAGTGATAAGGTATGCTAAGCATTGGTAAGGCATGCTAAGGAATATCAAGGCATGTCAATAATTCCCAAAGTGTGCTTGGAAGTTCCAGGGTATGCTAATTATATCATGTGCCAATTAATAGTGCCAAGATATGCCAATACATGCTAAGTGCTAAGGACGTGGCGCAAGGTGCCATGGTATGTCAATATGTGTCAAGGAAACAAAAGGAAGAACCAATAAGAGGGTTAATAAGTCAGGACTTTATCTTTTGAAAATGGGCATGCTAGGCACACTAATAATAAGTCCCAATACATGCCAAGTGGCATTGTGTGCCAAGTGCAAATGTATGTCAATGCATTCAACCAAGGTGTTCCAGGGAATTCTAGGGACTATATGCAACATGCCAACACATGCTAGGATATTTCCATGTTGTGATAGCGCATGCCACCATGTGCTTGGGCATCAGTGTCATCACAGGATGTTCTAGGTACAAAGATGTTCCAAGACATGTGGGGTGCTAAGAAATGTTAGTGTGCGCCAAAGCATTAATTTAAGGTGTGCCAAAATTTGTTGAGGATTGTTAGTTCTTTCTCGCAATAGAATTTTCGCAGCCCGATTATGTATTAAATAATATAATTCCTACACACAATAAGCAAGAGTTTATCTAAATGTGTAGAAATTTGAATAATAGATGAATTATTCATAAAGATTATCCTCATACCTCATTACACACTATTTGAGCTTCATGCATAATACATAACCTCTTCTACAATTGATCATCAATTTGCGGAAATTAGGCTAGTCGCATGCGCACATTAAAACATAATCAAGCACACATATAACACAGTATGTAATGGGGAAAGATAATAGCTGAAAACCCCCAAATGTCTGTATATTATAATGATAGAGAACATGTAACAATACATAGCACAAAGCCCCTCACAGCTCTCAGCACTATCTCACATGCTACACACAAACTAGCTCAGATATGAACAAGTCACAAGTTCAAATCTCCTCCACAAGTCTGCCTGCCTCTACTGCGCAATCCAAGATGAATAATGATGAGATCCAAGTTCGAATCCCACTGGCTTGTACCACGCAATCATCATTGGAAATCTCAATCAATGTGTGTGCAAATCCCATGCACACTTATAGTCACAATCGATAGTAGACTCACCCCTTTCACCCAACCTCTAACACCGGTCTCTACTGAACTGTCCCATGCATTGCAATTAACCGATGTATTCTTTAGTTGATTTATGAGTTAATAATTAGTGAATTAATTAATAATTAATTCACACCACTTATCACTAGTGTATTTACATCTGCTAGACTAAATACAACTAGTTCAACTAAGTTAAACCGAACACAAATCCATCAACCGTCTCATCAACTCCACCAAACTTTGCCACATGAGTTCCAACTGAAGTCAACCATGCAATAGCTCAACTAAACCCTAGGAATAGCATAATTCCTTCTGTCAGCTGCATGTGCCACATCCATAGCTCGAACCGAAGTGCTGTAAGAGGATAAGATAATGTTTATAGTCCAAATATTATTAAGAACTAATAATATTTGACTAATCTATTTTTAGACCGGCAGTCTAAAAATAGACTCCGCCCAGTATGTCTAAAAATAGAGGTCCATCTATTTTTACCAACTTGACCAACCATCCACAAATAGCATCCTGCAACTCATAGACCATGATCCATATGTCTAAAAATAGACATAGTCTAAAAATAGACTTTGCAACAAAAATCACTCGTGTGGCCCCCACTTAGTTTAGGTGATCACTTTCCAACTAGGATCAGGAAAGATGTTTTAGGATGCCTCCTTCACTATTTCTTCTCGCCATCTTCAACACTCCCTTCAACAAGAAAGGACTGCCTTGCATGCGACATGCAACTCCATGCATTTTCTCTACAACTCACAAGCGCCATGCAATTCCATGCATCTCGCTTTCCGCAACCTCCGAAACCGAATAGGCTCCAAACAACTCAATCGCCCGATGCATCTATCATCAAAGTCTTCGACTCTCTCGCCGGCCCAATTGCAATGTCATCAGGAACCACTACGCCGTTGAACTCTTGCACCCATGCACTCGCACTTGCCGTCAACTCGATTCGCGCTCTAGTATCCGACACCGTCACTTTGATCTCGCCCGCATCAATCCAACCGACTGCGTTGGTCATAGCCGTGGGGAACCTCGTACAAAAGTTCAATTCATGAGATCCACACCATCTCAATGAATCCTGCCCATAAATCTCCTCTTGGGATTACTCATGCATGTTGCCCCACCTCTCACCTGGTGGTGTAGCTGCATGCACTCCCTCTGCCCATCTGGCACAAAATTTATCTGCATGATTGGTTGCTCCCACTCCATGATCCACATCTTCTGGCTGCTCCACATCCCGAGGTTCACTCTTACTTGCATGCAAATCCTGCTCCCTCTCAAGCTTCAATTGCATGTATTTCTTACACTTCCCAACAGTAGAAAGCTCCGTAGAAATCCCATATACTTCAAGTCTGTAGAGATTCTTCACTCGAATCCCAACCTTCTTGACTTGTCATGTTGCTTTGTACCGAAGGAAACTTTTCCTTCACTAAAGACAACATCATACCCTTTATCCTCTAACATTGCGACTGAGATTAAATTCTTCTTTAAACCTGGAACATGCACTACATCTTGTAAAAGAATGAGTTTACCCGACTCCCTCTGAAAGGCAATGGTACCAATGCCGGTCGCATTGTATCATCCATTGTCGCCCAACTCAACATGCAACTGGAGATCTTTCTCCACCAAGTCACTGAAAAGGTTCACATCTCCCGTCATGTGAAAAGAAGCACCACTATCAAAGTACCACCCCGATCCCAATGCACTAGACACCATGCATGCGATCAATGAGAAGTCCAGCTCAAATTGCGAGGCAAGAGCCTCACCAGCTTCAGCTCTAGAAACCTGCTTGTTCTTCTTCTTCTGTGGACAATTTGTGGCGTAATTCCCATGCTCGTGACAGTAAAAACACTTCAATTTGGACATGTCACGCTCTTTACCATCCGCACCAGATTGAGAAGCATTCTTCTTGCCCTACCCCTTCCTTGCTTTGGCAACCAAAGCACAATCCTCTTCATCAGATGCCTTTGATGAAGATCCATCCCTGGTACTCCGCCTTATCTCCTTTTGCACAAGATTCGACCAAAGTTGCTCCCATCCTGGCAATTTCTCCCGACCATTGACAGAATCCTGATAGGAATGCCAACTCTTCGAAAGCCCAAGGAGAGCCAAGCTCACCAATTCCTCATCATCCACACTAACTCCTACACTCCCAAGCTCATCCCTGTAATGGACAAACTTTATCAAGTATACCGGAATAGTGTCATTCTTCTCCATCTTTATTTTCCTGAGTTTATCCTTGAGCGCCAACTTCCTTTTGTCACTCTTGCTTTGGAACAAATTTGTCAAAGCTTTCCACATCAAGAATGGAGAAGCTTTACCATGCAGGCTGGATACTATGTGATCCTTCACGCCCTCCAACAGAATCCTTCGACACTTTGCTGTCTTCTTTTGCCAAGCCTCAACTTGAGCAACATCAGTAGGCTTTGGGACTTCAGAATCTATGAACTCCTTCAGCCCATTGTCATCTAACACCGCCTCCATCCTGTCCTTCCATGCAACATAATTCGAGCTGCCCTCAAGGGCATACTCCAATCGCAATCCGTTGAAAGACATTTTGACTTCGACACCAAGAAAACACAACTGCAAATTCGAATTCCACCAGCTCAAAACTCAACCGCTTCTGATCTGTGAGAACAAAGTATTTCTAGCACAGAGATCGACTGTAGGGGAATTTACTGGATATATCACCTTTCAAAGAAAGGATGGATCCAGAGGCTACCTAGCCCTCGTACAGACTCTGTCTATCGAAATAAAATGTAATCATTGTAATAGATCCGATGATCAATTTCGCTCCAATACCATGTAGAAATTTGAATAATAGCTGAATTATTCACCGAGATTATCCTGATTACACACTATTTAAGCTTCATGCATAATACATAACCTCTTCTACAATTGATCATCAATATGCGGAAATAGAAGCAGTCGCATGTGCACATTAAAACATAATCAAGCACACATATAACATAGTATGTAATGGGGAAAGCATACAGCTAAAAACCCCCAACTATCTGTATATTATAATGATAGAGAACATGTAACAATACATAGCATAAAGCTCCTCACAACTCTCAGCACTATCTCACATGCTACACACAAACTAGCACGGAAGATGAACGAGTCACAAGTTCAAATCTCCTCCACAAGTCTGTCTGCCTCTACTGCGCAATCCAAGATGAATAATGATGAGATCCAAGTTCGAATCCCACTGGCTTGTACTACACAATCCTCATTGGAAATCTCAATCAATGTGTGTGCAAATCTCATGCACAGCTATAGTCACAACTGATAGTAGACTCACCCTTTCACCCACCTCTAACACCGGTCTCCACTGAACTGTCCATGCATTGCAGTTAACTGATGTGTTCTTTAGTTGATTTATGAGTTAATAATTAGTGAATTAATTAATAATTAATTCACACCACTCATCACTAGTGTATTTGTCAGTTAGACTAAATACAACTAGTTCAACTAAGTTAAACCAAACACAACTCCATCAACTGTCTCATCAACTCCACCAAACTCTGCCACATGAGTTCTAACTGAATTCAACCATGCAATAGCTCAACTAACCCCTAGGAATAGCGTAATTCCTTCTGTCAGCTGCATGTGCCACATCCGTAGCTCGAACTGAAGTGCTCCAAGAGGACAAGACAATGTTTATAGTCCAAATATTATTAAGGGCTAATAATATTTGACTGATCTATTTTTAGACTGGCAGTCTAAAAATAGACTCTGCCCAATGTCTAAAAATAGAGGTCCATCTATTTTTAGCAACTTGACCAACCATCCACAAATAGCATCCTGCAACTCATAGACCATGATCCATATGTCTAAAAATAGACATAGTCTAAAAATATACTTTGCGACAAAAATCACTTGTGTGGCCCCCACCTAGTTTTGGTGATCACTTTCCAACTAGGATCAGGAAATATGTTTCGGGATGCCTCCTTCACTGTTTCTTGTTACCATCTTCAACAAAATGGAATTTTCTAGATAATAAAATTAATAGATATGAATCATGTGTTGAATCATAGGAAATCTCTATTCGACTAGTCATTACTTGAGGGAAATGATACACGCTTATTACTTCTTAAAAAATTTACCGACCCTAACCACTATGGCCTTGGACATATTATAAAAAATTCTCAACAATAATGGTATTAAATCGTTATCTTTTGAAAAAAAATATATTAACAGGCACATAGCATCATCAAAAACTCATTGGAATTATCAATGATGACGGACATTTTTTGATCGTCACCAAAAGTAACAAAAATAGCATTGGTGAGGGTCATTAAAAGTTCGTCACTAGAAGTGTCACCAAAGAGAGAATTAGTGATGGGCCTTTAACGACCCTCACTAAAAGTGAATGTATTTAGTGATCTGATCTTCGCAAAGGACTATCACTATATACACTTACAAAGGACGGCTTTTGCCAGTGATCAATGACGACGAACATTTTTCAATCGTCACTAAAAGTAACAAAAAGAACATCAAGGAGGGTCATTAAAAAGTTCGTCACTAGAAGTGTCACCAAAGAGAGAATTAGTGATGGGTTTTCTAACGACCGGCTACCAAAAGTACATAAAATGTTCCTGGTGACTAATCTTTTAAAGGACCATCACTATATACACTTACAGTGACGGTTTTTTAATGACCGTCACCATATGTGACATTGGTGACGGACCTTAAAGGTCCGTCACAAGCATGACCCTCACCAATGTGCTTTTTTCTTGTAGTGTATGTCAGTATGAATGAGTTCAAGAGGCTTACCTGATGATCCTTCCTTGGCATTAAATTGTACTCTGGTTTGCTTACCGAATTGGTAATATTTGCATATGATACTTTCAGGTAGAGTAATATTGGGAAGATCACCAACAGCTTTAAGTCTGCTTGATTTTTTGATTTGAGAGAAGCTCAGATGCCCCAACCTTCTATGCCATAGCCAGTTTTCTGAAGATTTACTCAAGTAACATTGTTCTTTGCAGTTCTTCGATACATACAGGTTTCTTGAAGTTCTGTTTCCTTTTATAATTGTTTTACCTGTATCAAGATCACGTACCACACATTCTTTTGAACTAAAGACAACTTCAGTTCCTTGATCACACATTTGACTTACACTTAACAGGTTATGCTTTAATCCATACGCATACATGACATTATTATCTTTCACCTTTTCTTTTAGAAAAACAAACCCCTTTCCCTTAATGACAGCAGGAGTATCATTTCCAAATGTAACATTCTTTTCTTTTTCTAGAGCACTATATGCAAGAAGTTTGTTTTTGTCACCAGTAATGTGTTTTGAGCATCCACTATCAATGTAACATTGATTTTCTTCACCTTATGCAAATAAAGCTATGCCACAATTTTCAACCTATAATTCCTTCTTTTTCTACACTTTGGAGCTTGAAGGAAAATGCTCTTTTGGCTGGACTTTGCTCCTGCATTCAGATTCCTCATGGCTAAATTTATTGAAATAAGCGCATTCAACTTCATTTTGAAGAGGAGAAAAGTTGTTATATGTATTCTTCTTTGTTCCAATATCAATCCTTTTCTTTATTTCTTCTCTTTTCATGATGGTTTTATATGCAACACATTGAACAGATTTATGACCAAAATTATGACATGAGAAACATTGTCCATTGAAGAAGAAATTTATGCGATCATGAAATCTTCTACTTGAATTTACCTGTTGATTGGTGTTTCTTTGAAAGGTATTCCTGTTAGTGTTCTTTGAATTGAGATGGTCATGCTTTACCTGTAAAGATTATTTATTCCCTTGCTGAGTGGCAGAATGTTGTATACTGGCTGTAATTGCTTTTAGATAATTTGGTGTTGAAGCCTGAGAGGATTCTCCGATATATCCAAGACCTGTCTTTATAAGAGGAGAATGTTGTACCTTGATAATCTCATCTAAGGTTTCAGATCCTTTAGCAAATCTAATATTCAAAGCCTTTACTTTCTCAATTTCTTTTCTTAGACTTACTATTTCACATTCTAATTTCTCATTACGTTTCTCCTTTTCCTCAAGCTAGTTTTTCAGAGTTTCTATGGATATTTTACTTTCTTCTAAGCATATTTTGAGTTGATTGATTTCATCAAGAAAATAATTGTCCTCTAAAGCATCCATAAAATTATCTTTTTCTTCTCTAGACTCTTTTTCAAATGCCATGAGAAGTCTAAGATCTTGTTCACATTCTTCCTCACTGTCTGATAACCCATCACTGTCTTCATGAGTATAATAACTTTTTTTAGTGCTAAACCGATTCTTATTCCTTCTTGCTACTTACTTTCCTTTTTCATGTGTTTATTTGTGAGGACACTTAGCAGCATAATGACCAACTCTTCCACAAGAAAAACATTTGAAAGGAAGCTTACCTCTGAACCGTCCTATGCCAAGTTGGAGTTTCTTTACAAAATTTACCTCATCTTCTTCTGAGATATACCCTAATCCTTCTGTCTCTTGTAATTCTTTCCCTTTTGTAGAAGCTCTAAAGACGGCTTCTTTGTCTTCAGATTGTCCTCCTCTTCTCATTTTACATGCAGTTAGTATGCCATGAAGTTGCACCATAGTAAGATTTTGAAGATCCTGCTTTTCTTCAAGAGCAGAAACTTTTGACTCAAATGTTGTCGTTAGTGATCTTAAAACTTTCTCAACCAAAGTAGATTCGGTTATTGTTTCTCCCAAATTTCTCATATAATTTACAATATCATCAAGACATAAAAATAAATTTGCAATGCTCTCCTCATCATGCATTTTTAGATTCTCATATTGAATTCTGAGAGTTTGGAGTTTAGCACTTTTCACCTTTGCATCACCTTCATAACTTAGAACGATTTTGTCCCATATTGCCTTTGTTGTATCCAGCTGCATGAATTTAACAAATTCTGATTCAGTTAGACTTCCCAATATAGCATTGATCGCCTTTGCATTTGTTTCATAATTCTTTCTTTTCATTGGATCTGTTGGTACTGCGGATGGATATTGATATCCTCCTTCAACAATAGCCCATACATCTGCTCCCAGAGACTGAAGATAGGATCTCATCCTTGTTTTCTAGAAGATTAAATTGTTTCCGTTGAAGAGCGGAAGCCTGATAGATGTTGTTCCATCTTGATTGCTCATCTTGATTGATCTTCCTTCTAGCGGCTAAGATTTTTCAAAAGGACCTGCTCCGATACCAATTGTTGGGAAAAATACTGAGAGGGGGGGTGAATCAATATTTAGAGCTGACTGAAAACTTTTACTTTTTATTTCTCTTAAAACCATACGCTACTTTACTGAACCCAACTCACGTATACACGCGGATATCCTTAAGAAAACTTGCGTATGTCCATAGATCTTATTATGCATTTAATTCTTTACTTAGATTATTGCATAATTCATTCATTAGATGTTTAGTAAGCAGTAAGCATGTGCAGTAATAACAGAATAAACCATCACACATAAGCAACACACATGAACACCAGTATTTAAGGTGGAAACCCAATTCGGGAGAAAACCACTGCTGCTGTCGTCTCTGTCCTCAATATTTATTATAAAGAAAACTTCTTACAATTTTGTACTGGTGCAGACTCATACCAGCACGTAGGCACCCACCTGCAGAAGGCTACAACCTTCTCTCGTTCTCCAGCCACTACTGGAAGGGAGCTCCAACCCCCTCATCTCGTTTACTAACCTCTCCTGGAAGGGAGCTTCGACCCCCTGATTTTAGCACTAGCTTCTACTGGCAGAAAGCTTCCACTTTCATACTGAAGGCTTCAACCCTCAGATCCACTGCAGACCACATTTCATCAATTTTCATACTAGATCAAAACAGCTTCAATACAAACCCTTAACATTAACAACCATACTTTACCCAAAACTTCAATCAAAACAGCAATACCACTGTAACCAGAATATCAGAAATAACCTAGACTTCAGAGTTGATAATCAGATGCACATTCAACCTTGAACAAAAATTAATTCAGATACCATACACTATTTTTATTTACTGAACCCGCGTACATACGCTCTTTTCTGCACACCAACCTGCATATGCTTCAGTGCATACTCATTTTTATATTCTGAATTAATACGCGACTTTTATTTATCGATTCTGCGTATACACGCGCTTTTCCTTTTACCAACTAGCGTATTCCTTTGTGTATGCTTTCTTTCAGATTTTTTTCAAACTCATATTCAGATCTGAATTCAGATTTCTGTTCAGACAATCTATCAGCCATGCAGAACTGTTTAGACAGTCATTCTTCCCTCCTCATGTTTTCTCAATCATTGATTAGATTTGTTCATTATCATATCAGCAACATACATCATATTCAAACAGCCCAGAACTTCAAGAAGACTTCATTGACAGATTGCAGAGAGATAACAAAAATCACAGAAGTAATATCTATGAAATAAGCTTCAGAAACCCTAACTTCCATACGTGCTTTTTATTAAGAAAACCCACGTATATACGCACTTTTACCGAGAAAAACTAGCATATAGATCTGTAAAAGATAAAATTTTCAGAACAGAACAGATCTATAAACTTACCTAGATTTCTTCAATTTCTTCATCACACCTACACTAGGTCTTCATCATTTCTTTTGCAAATCATCCTAGAGATTCATCATTTCTAGATCTAGAGATCTTGAACCTTCATCATATCCATAGGTGCATCATAGATTCAGATCTATCAATTAAGAGCAAAGTTCATCCATACATATATTCCTTAGAGAAATTTATTCATCAACAACCCTTACACATGCACACCTTGCACTATGATCCTCTTGTCCTTATATAGATTTAGCCTTTACCAATATCATGAGTCAAAACCACTCAACCGCTGATGGTATTCCTGGATGGGATCAAATAGATACTCCAACGCTCAATACTGAGGGCCAATACCATGGTAATGTCCCCTGGTTTTATAAATTTGGAGCACAAACAACCATATGCGACTTGGGTCGTACTTATCCACGGACATACGTGACTTGGCTTTTACAAACCCGCGTATACATTGTTCTATATTTGAAAAAGTCAATCTACTTGTATAGAACTGCTGATGGTTTTCTGAGTTCTTCATACAGTCATTATCTGCATCCTTTCTCAGAGAGTTGCCATCAAGGACAATCAATTCAATATAATAGGATACAAGAAACATATTGCCAACAAAAGGAAGAATAGTTTTGTTTTCAGAGTGATGAAAGCCATGACAAGGGTATGATAATGTCATAAACCCAATGCTACAAGCTAAATAATTGTTGGAGTTTAGTTATTAACTTGTAAAATAATCTCTTCATCATAATCCCAAAGAGCGAAGTCAGTTGACAGAGCCTCAAGGAGACTTAGCCCATGATATTCGGGTGAACTCCTTTATTAAATTTGTTGTTATGTGTTTATGCTTGTTTTTGGAATTATACGGTTGTTGCACATGCTTAATATCAGAAAAAACAAATGTTTATAAAAAATATTTTGGTAAAAATCACATCCAAATAAATTTGGTCGACGCGTTTCGAACCCGCTAGTGTGGTTCATCATCAGGACTTGAACAGTTATAAAACATACACCTCTTTCAAGTATTGATTTCCGCACAAGTCAAGAATAAGCTAGATCTTAATTATCCATAACAAGTTCTTGAAAATCATAAAAAGTTATCCAAACCATTTTCAAATCAATGGGAAGTAGAATCGGGTGAGTTTCCCTCTGGTGCTAAAATGGCAAAAGGGATACTATAGCTTGTTCATAGTGATGCGTTTGGACATGTATCGGTTCCATCAGTGGGTAATTATGTTTAATATGTCTCATTTATATGTGAATTCTCAAGGAATACATGGATATATCTCCTTAGGAGTAAATATGAAGTCTTTGATAGGTTTAAATAATTTATGGCTTTGGTGGAAAATTATACAAAGAATAATATCAAGGTGTTGAGGACATATAATGGTGGAGATTTATGCAAGAATGAATTTGAAGAGTTCTATAAGAAGTGTGATATATCAAAAAAAAATAGTACACTATACACACCTCAACAAAATGTTCTTTTATAAATAAGGAACAAGACGTTGATGGAAAAGGAAAGAAGTATGCTCAGTGGTCTCAGTTTAGGATAGGAATTCTGGGCAAATATAGTAGATATTGTAGAATAAATCACCTTCATCAAAATTGGAGAATAAGACTCCACATGAGGTATGTACTGGTAAGAAACCATATCTTTCACATCAAATGGTATTTGGATGTGTTTCATATGTACACATTCCAAAGGAGAAATGAAAAAAGCTAGATAGTAAATCTGAAAGGTGAGTTTTTATTGGATCTAAGGATGGTTTAAAAGGTTATAAGTTTTGGAACCCGATGAGAAGGAAGGTTGTGTACAAACAAGATGTGGTGTTTAGAGAGGTGAAGAATGTAATTAAAGAAGAAGTCCTAAAAAGGGACCTGAAAATATAATGTTTGAACTGAATGAGGAAGAATCAGACTCTACAGTAGAAAAACAATTAGAAGAAAAAGAGACACATACTCCAATTTTGAGAAAATCAGTTTGAGAGAGGGGGAAGCTAGAGAGGTATAGTCCATTTTCTTTTTGTTCAAAGTTTTATTTATCTAGTATTGGGGATGATACCATAATGGTCAAGGAGGAAGTGTACTCAGAGGATGGAAAACTCTAGAAAGAGGTTATGGTTGATGAAATGGCATATTAAGAGAAAAATGAGTCTTGGGATATGGTGGATTTGTCGGCTAGAAGGAAACCCATTGGAAGTAAATGGATGTTTAAGAAGAAGATGAATGCAAAAGGCAAGGTGGAGAAATAAAAATCTCAGTCGGTAGCAAAAGGTTATTTACATGTGTCGAGAATTGATTTTGGTGATATTTTTTCTCCTATTTCCAGGTTAGCTTCGATTAGATTACTTTTATCTATTGTTGTTGCTTTTGATTTTCGGGTAGAACAGATGGATGTGGAAACATCATTTCTTCACGGGGATTTATAAGAAGAGATCTACATGAATAAACCAAAAGGATTTATAGTGAAGGATAAGAAATAAATGGTATGCAGTTTAAAAAAGTCTCTATAAGGGTTAAAACATTCACCAAGGATCTGGTATCATAATTTTGATACATATATATAGGGATTTCCTTCACAAGATGAAAAGCATATCTCTGTGTGTATTTTAAATTAATTGGGGATTGTGTTATTTATTTATTTTTGTATGTGGATGATATATTGTTGATTTGAAATGAAAAATAAATTATCCAGGATTTAAAGACCCAATTGTCCTCCAAATTCGACTTGAAGGATCTTAGTACTACGCACTATATTTTGAGCATGGAAATTAAATGCGATCAAGAAAAGAAGAAGCTTTGGTTAAACTAGAGGAAGTATTTTAAGACAATATTGAAGAGGTTTAATGTTCATGATAGTAAACCAGTGAAGGTTCTTATTACTATAGGTGTAAATTTATCTCGTGAACAATGTCCCAAGAAACAAGAAGAGGAAGAGGACATGTCCTATGTTCCATATGCAAGTGTAGTCGGTAGCCTGATGTATACTAGATATTGCACATCTAGTGGGAGTATTGAGAATGTTTATGTCAAAACCACGGAAGGAGCATTGTACAAGAGTGAGGTGTTTTTCTAGGTATTTGTGTTGCACTAGCGATTATGGTTTGTGCTACCAAGGAAGAAAAGTTTTAGACAAAATTTTGTACATATGTGGCTTTGTTGATGCAAACTAGGCTGGAGATATAGATCAGAGAAGATCTAAAAGTGGGTATGTGTTTAAACACATCTCTTAAACATGATGGTGGGGAGGGCTTTGCGGGCATGATCATGTCTGCAGCAACCGTGGAGATTTGAAATTGATTTTTAGATGCACGCCAAACATAATCATTGTGTTTTGTTCAATTCTATATTAGTTCTTGCCAGTCTAGCTAACTCAATAAATGTTTTTTTTCTTTTTTCTTTTTTTTCCTTCTAAGTTTTTCCCTCGTCAATTTTGTTCGAAGAGTCTGTATAGACTTTTAAAATTTTAATTTTGTTAAAAAATTTTGGATAGATTTTTAAATTTTTGTTAAATTTTTAAGGATTGAATAAGTGATGTTAAGAGTGTGGATTCTATTTATCCTTATAAAAAATAATGGTAAGAGTGTGGATTCCATTTATTCTTACACAAGTTTGAGTATAGAATACTAATTTTTAGTATTTATTACAATTAAATAATTTCAATTTAATGTACATCTAATGTACTATTGTGAAGTTTCTTTTTCCATATTTTTGTCAATATGAGTCATTTTTTATATAATTATTTCATATCATATTGAAGTAGAGTTGTTGCAATTTTTGAATCTAGGCCTTAATATCTCATAGAGCCAAATTGTCTCTTTTAAATTTCTAAACAGACTAAGTGATTGTTGTGGCTTTTATGTCCTAAGAGATTTAAGGAATTGAATTTGGTGGTATTCTAGACTAATGAGGTCTTAAGGCCATGAAACTTCTTTTATGGTTTGAATGGATTTCGTTTATTTCAATTGTTTTGGACTTACTTTAAAATGGATGTGAAGCTTGCCCATAGTGGAGGCCATTTCCCAAAGAAATTGGTAGAGAACTAATTTGAAGAAATTCATATCTTTATCTTTATAGTATCCTCCAAGAAAGAATATAAAAGGAGGAACGATTAGTCACTCTATAATTACCAAAGATGGTGGGCGGACCCAAAGATGATGGGTGGACCTACCCATGCTTTTGTGCATAGTTTTTGCACATGATTGTTTTCTATCCATGGTATTTTGTAGATCTAGTTAAGGGAACTATGGTTATGTTCTAATCAAGGGTTATTCTATTCGGGTTTATGAATTCTTAATAAAAATGTTTATATATGTGTGTGTGTGTGTGTGTGTGTGTGTGTGTGTGTGTGTATTCTAACATTGAAAGTAATATAATGAAAAATCAATCTAATATTCTTGCTTTTGGGAACTTCTACTTGGTCTACCTCAGAAAAATATGTGTGTATATTTGCTTTATGTTCTCGCCATTTTTTATTTTTATATTTTAAGAACTTGTTTGCATTAGTTTCTATATAGGGTTAAAACCTACAAAATTCATCTACTAGCTACAAACCTAGGTTACACCACCTAGCCATAGATTGCACTACTCCAGCTCCCTTAATAACTAGTCACCTTTGAGGTAGGGCTACAATGCCAACAACTATAACAATCCAAATCAGTTACATTTAGAGTATTTAATATGAACATAACCAAAGTACCAAACCATATAGCATCCAACCAACATGCTCACATCCCTCATGATCCCCACACCTATGTAGTACACCCCCTTCTATGCACTCATAATCCCTCGAGTTGTGCCACTACGTCTAGAATGTCTAAATCGATTGGTAAGGAATTTCTTAGAGACCTATGGTTTCCAAGATTTATTTTATCCCTTAATTTTCTCGAGGTAATCTTTAAGCCCATATAGGGAAACTTCTCCCCACACTTCTTCCTATAAGGATCCATTTTTTTCCCGAGGTAGACCAAGTAGAAGGTCCCTCATACCAAGAACCACCTAGGGTTGAAGGTGCACAATAGCCACATACCCTTTGGTTGTTCGAGATCTAGATTAATTAATATCACTTAGAATATCTGTTAGAAAGGGAAATTGAATGTGTTTCATTCCCCTATGTTTCCCATTTTATTTTTTTAGATTATAATATTTGAATATTATTTCCTAAAGTTACCTTATGAATATTAAATAATTTGGCTTAGGAACCACATATGGGTTCCACCACATCACCTTTCTCTTTTGGGGAGTCCTTGTTCCCCATAATCTTTTTCGTTCCCTAATTTATAGTCATGATGTATGTGTGTCTTACTTGTTACATATTTCATATTCATTTGTCCTTTAATAAACAAGCCCTTTGTCCTCACTATATAGTCACCTTAGCCTTAAAACATATTTTTACCTCCTCAAATGCCTCAATATAAATTTTCTTACCAAGATAATTAACATACAACTACTCCTGAACCTCAATATCATATGCACATTTAATAAACCATTTGGGGGTTAAGGGTATTACATATTTACACAAATATTAGAACCATTTTGTACGAATTCTTAACTCATAAGCATGAATAAAAAATCTTTAATAATTCCCATAGTGATTCTTGTGGTGGCCACTTGTCTAAAGGTTCTTAATTATAAATTTCTCTTTCTATAGAATATTACTAACACTTTTCCATCACTCCACCCATAGCACAATTAAACACTGTAATAATTATCAAATATAGATCGAAATTCTTTCGGATTAATGACATTGATAGGATTACGTCGACGTTAAATATAGGGGTGGCTCCCTTTTTAACAAAAAAATATTTATAAAATTTTATTTTAATTAATTTATTTCCAACTAACTAACTAAATAACTAATTTTCCAACCACTAGTTCTTAATGACCAGTTTTAACGGCTATTTCCAGGTAATGATGCATCCTCTCTATTTATTCTTCGAGATCCATTAGTCTCTCCACCTTGTCCTGAGGATGAACCACATTAGCTAGTTCAAAACGTTGACCTAATCCTATTAATGTGATTAATCTAAAAGCATTTCTATGTACATTATGGATCACAAAATTCTTAGATATAAAATTATCAAATATTTGCTTTCAATGCATAAAATCCATCATGGCCATTGATCACCATCCATTCCTTTTTTGAATGGGAGATTGATTGAATGAAATCGCATTAAGCACAATTGTGATTGTTAATTATTTAGCTAATTAATCATAAGAAATGCCTATATTTACACCATGTTGTAGAGTATAGAACATTTAAAAACAATAAAATAATACTTAGAATAACAAATTGAAAAAAAAATAACAAAAAAATCGGTCGAGTAGCCCTAACGTTTACGCTGATAGAAAGGTATTTGGGACTAGCAAGAAACTACATTGCTTCATTAAATTGCAAAGGGTCGATGGACCCTTCTTTGTCTACTTTGTATCCCCTTGTGGGACCAATAAGAATTGAACTCAGGTGGTGTCCACTGAATTTTAGAACATAGCCAAAGAAGGTGCTTTCATGGAAGGTAAATTCATAATGATAAGTGGATACCGGTTGGAAATTTTTGCAGAACCTTGCAATCAGAGTACACAAACGTGGAGAAGGTCGGAGGGCGTAGATGAATGGGGAAGTTGTGCCCTTGTTTTCTCTTTTGGAGAGTTGTATACATTCAAGGAAGAACACGTGATGAATTATGCTCGTGATAAAAGAGTTTGGACCATTTTGGCTTCTCTTCTCGAACATTTTGTCGTAGTTCCATGTGCTACAAAATGGTATTGAAATATTTTTGTAAGCAGGTTTTCTTACACAAATCTCATATTTTTTCAACTTATCAAATGGGTAGTGGATTGGAGTTAACGGTCGTCGAAATAAGTCGAAATGACAACAACCATCGTGTAAACCTATATGAGACCCAATAGAAGATTATATTCTAGAGGTCTATTAATGACTTCAACTTTTATGGATACATAATTACCTCCTAATTCTACTTGTCATGAGTTTAAAATTTCCACAACTTTTATAAGTTATTTTTTCGAAAACTGTCAAGGTTCTTGGCAACTGACTCAATTTAGAAGAACAAATTTCCTTCCAGCAAGACATGGACATAATATAGGTTGAGGCTCCCTCGTTCACAATATAATGATGGATGTTATTACCCAGAACTAAAGCATGGATCATAAAAGCTAATTAGGCTAGAATCGAGGTGAATAATTCTCTTGATTGAAAATGACTAGTTTGGAATCCCAAGAATAATTACATTCGATAGAAGAAACCAAATCATTCTTACTAGTAGGATAGTTTTGCAAAAAATCAAGGGTGGACATAGTTTATGGAAACTGTGTGAGACGTGACCTTTGAAAGAAAATCTATGAATAATTCATTTAGGATGATTAATTGTCAATTTTGTAGGAATCATAGGAGGGGTGGAAACAATGGAGACGTAGCAGAACTGGTAGGTTGATCAGTAACTTGAGCCTTCAAGGAATTCACATTACCAGAGTATTTAATTTAGTTTGTCACTATAATATAATAATTTGACTTAGTGGAGGAAAGAATTAAAATTGAGTTAGAGGAAATAAGATCTCGAACAACCATATGAGTCTCTTGATTTGGAAATAGATAATTCAACACAGTGGGCAAAGTAGAAGATTTCAAGAAATGGTTCATTCAACACAGTGGGCAAAGTAGAAGATTTCAAGAAATGGTTCATTCAACACGGTGGGTGAAGTAGAAGATTTAATTCAACACAGTGGGTGAAGTAGAAGATTTTAGGAAATGGTTCACTTCCACCTGGTTCGTTACACATCATACATGGATAATTAGGTTTTAATTTTTTGTCAAAATATGGAGTGTTTTGTTTATCTTGCGGAGTAAAATATTTATTCTTTTTACCTTTCCCTTAATTATTACTTCCTTGTTGCTGTTGAGATTTTCCTTTATTAGATTGAACGAAATTGGTCTTGGAAGTAGAAGATGTAGAAGGCGTATATGGAGGGCTTTGGGCAGTCATGACAAGTGTAGAACTAGATGGTTAACTCACTGACTGTGAACTCGCACAACCAATTACACCATCACCAGCATGTGATTCTTGTCTAGGAGGTTGAGGAACAATGGTGGAGGTTCTCATAGCATTTGGTATTTTATCGTAAAGTGTGTAAGATTGGGTGTACATGAGATCCAAATATTGTGCACCATAAATCATTCTGCTAACAATTAAACATGAACATATGTTTTAACCAATCAACAACAACGTCGCCACTCATGAATATGATGATGAATGTGATTGGAATCATTCTCTTTGAAATTGGTTAAAATTTTCATTCCAGTCTCATATTAGATGGGTAACTGGAAATTTGTTAGGAAGGTAGTAGCTAAGGAATTTAAATTATTAAATGAAGCTCTCACTAATTCAATCTACCATTTTGCTGCCATACCGGTAAGTTTACACTAGAAATGATGTAAATGAATAGAATCATCAATGAGGAATTTCGTGAACACTACATATGCTAAGTCATGACGTGCATGGATGGGTATTCTCCAAGATTAGCATTTAATTTTTGGATATCATAAGGCATTTTTATAGGAATTATTGGCTACCAGGGAAAATGAGGAATTTGATCGTTGGTGAGCGGAGTCATATCAGGTAATTAAAGAGTCGCCACAAATGGAAACTGCCTTTTGATATCTAGTGGAAGATACTCTGGATAAGATGGGATGGCTTCAAAAATATGTATTTTCACTCTAAGATAAGGAGGCTTATGCTAGAGAGGAACTTGGGTAGCAGAATAGGGAGGATTTTGATAACTAGCATACACATAACCTCTTTGTATAGATTGAGGATAACCTTGCAAATTTTGGAATGGTTGGGTTTTGATTTGCTCCACTTGATAAGGCACTTAAGGGATACCCTGATAAGGTGGATACTCTTCTCCTATGGGATTTTACAAAAATAAGGTGGGTTTGGTGGAGGCTACTCCATACCATATGTAGTTTGTCCTATTTTGATTTGAGGAATAACCTATCCAAGTGATTGACATTGTAAGGTGTAACATACCTCTCCCCTCAGGCCTACCGAAGTAACCAACCAACCAAGGTAAACATGAGATAAGGGGTAGTTAATACATAATCAACCTCATTGGTGACTTTAAGTAAGTGGAATTGAAGCGGAAAACCATAACACATACCTCTACCACCTGCTACAGGACCCTCGTAGGCTATGCTAGTCAGCCACTTGACCTTTCCCTAAGTTCCACTAGGATTTCATGATGAAAACCCCCTAGACACTACCAAAATACGACATCCATTCATCTTGGAGGCTTTGGACACATGCATTATAATGAATTCCTACATCTAGGGACTAAATTTCCCATAATTGTGCATGTGTCCATGAGGTTTAAGTCATTTTTCAATCCAAGAAATTTGGTCAGTACCCAGAACTTGTTGTAACCTCCAGAATCCATTAAACACATAATGAAAACACTAATAAACCGAAAATTGACTCCATGCAACAACCCTCCTTCAATGACCTTTTCTCTTCCCTTGCTCATGTATATATTGCCACCATCCATTTACCACAATGAACCCAACGAGTCAAACCAACTTTCATATTCTTATCTTTCGTTGCGCTTACTCACTCATTGAGCTTCATCTGTGCCTTTCATTAGCTATTAGGTACCACACAGCACGCCCTAAACTCCATTACTTTCCTCTCTTCCCAAATAATTCCCAAGACTCTAAAACAAAAGGAAATAGCAAGAAACAAGAAGAAGAAGACCATGAAAAAGAAAAAGCAAAATGACAGTGCAACAAAGTGGCATGATCATGTACCAATCATTAAAAAAACTACAATTCAAGCACAAACAAACCATAAGAGGCCAAAATCACAAGACTAGAAACAAACACCATGTCTCAGACCCCATGGGTCCCCAATTCTTCCAAAGGGAACCTAAACTTGATCCTTCTCCAAGATTACATGGAAGTCAATTGTGTCATTGATTCCCTACATCATAATGCCACAACTACACAGTGGTCAACACATAAATAGATACAACAATTATCTTAGCTTTTTGTGTCAGGAACATTGTCTTCTATCTAACGACATACATATATCATCACTCAAGGGACTCAAATCTCTTGATCAATCCAGTGATAACTAGAAACCAAATCTTATAATTGTCAAATACATGTTTATAAATATAACACATATCCACATAATATCATGCAATATTAGGCTTAGGAAGACTTTCTGTATGCAAAGCACTCATTCGTTTGGAATTAGGGTTTCCAAACATAATCAAAGGAATTCTTACCCAATTCCTTTCTTTTACTATTTACCTTGCTGCAATCGAGTCCTTCTTTGTATTGTCACATCACCCATCTGTTAGTTATATACACACATAAACTATTAACTTGTCATGCTAAAACCAAGTATGATTCCCTACAACTATTCACACATGTCAATCACATGTTCCAAATATCAAAACATCATATATATTAACTAAAATCATCCTCCACCAATACTAACAGCCATGCCATAATAAACTAATAGTTAAAATCATAATACGAAACCTACCAGCTACTTATAATCAAGTATACATTAGCTATCTCAACACATAGTCAGTTAGTACAACCATATTAAAACAAGATCATTTCTTCATGCAATCCTATCATCACATACTCATATCCTATGATTAATAAAACATTTAAACAATCTATAAACATACCATGTTGGAGAAATCAAATAGACGACATAATACGTACCAAATAGTCAACCCCAAATAGATGACATAATCAAACAATTATGCATCAGGTAATCGACATAAGAAACCTCATACCTTAAGGTATCTCAGGGGTGGTTACCTTGTCTGCATAATCAATATGGATTAGAATGACATAACTTTACAACACATCAAATCAAACATAAATAAGGTCATGATATCCATAGCAATAACTAGCTAACAAATTCACATCATAGGGTCATAAACAATTGTTTTTCTTTCATAACAATCACATATACACAGTCAGTCTAGATTAGTATATCATAATATCACAACATATTAACTCATACCTGAATGTAATAACCATAACTATCTGCATGGGCATATCAAAATTAGCACGATACATATAACATCAATATATTAATGCCATAACCATAATCATCAAGTTAACTAACATGTAAAAAAAAAAAGTGAACATATAACATACTCATCAATAACATACAACATAATAATCAAGTTTAACTAGCATAAAAAACAACGAGTTACTACCATGCATGACTATCTGAAGAACATACATATAACAACATTGATTCACTAACATCTATCTTACAGGTAACCACAACAACAATAAAATGAAAAAATGTTTATCAATAACCCTAGTTCCTATAACAACCATTATCAACATACCTGCATGCCAAAAGTACAATATGGATGACGATCTTCTCTTACCCTGAAATCAAGTGCTGCAACTTCAATTCAATGATATAGATATCTTGTTCAATCTTGACCAACATATTTGCATCATACATTATCAACAACATCGTGATGAGAAAAGATGCATACAATGATCTCGTGGAAAATTGTCTTAACCATCAATATGCACTCATAACAACATATCGACACTAACATGCATAAAAATTGAATATAAAACTGACATCCACTTATGGCGACCACATCCAATCACCATCAACCTTCACATGGTGAAACCATTGCAACTATCACCAATTCCATACATATGCGACAAGAACATAGAACATAAGCATGGGGAACACATATGAAATTGACATGAATACATGATCAGCACACCAGCCAAGATGAGAGAAACCATGTTATGATACCACTTGTAGCGTACCTTTCCCCTCAGGCCTACCCATGTAACCAACCAACTGGGGTAAAATTGATATGAGGGGGATTTAGGAGAGACTCGACCTCCTTGGTGACTTTAGGGAAGTGAAATCTAAGAGGAAAACCACAACAGAGACCTATACCACCTACTACAGGACCACTAGAGGCTATCTCAATCAGCCAGCTAACCTATTCCCAGGTCCCACCGAGATTTCATGAAGCAAACCCCCTGGACACTACCACAATACTGTATCCATGTGTTTGGGAAGGTCTAGACGCATGCATAAGCCTGCATGCATGTGTATAGGATAACTATACCTGCATCCATGAGCTTTAAGGAAATTTTCAAGCCTAGAATTCTGGCTGCTTCCCAGAAACTTTTCTAACTTCTCGAATCCATTAAACGCATAATGAAAACACTAATAAACCAAAAATTGACTTCAGAACTAGGTCTGACCATCTCCAATCGGGACTGACATTCTATCAAACCATTCACATGAATGTAAGCTACAAGTATATGATACAAGACAAAGAATACATGACTGAAAAAAAATTATGAAACAATACAAGAACGATCACCACCTTCTTCCTTAACCACACATGGAAGCAATTAGGTCTTGCACCCATAATTTTAACAATTACAACTAAATACATGAAATAACCATCACATGAACTAGTCATTTAAACATGCTTATAACTAACATAAAACCATGGAAATAAGAGTGAGAATGCAACCATTAAATCCATATAATAATGGATAAAAATAAAGAGAAGTTACCTTCCATTAAACATAAGCAAAAGTTGACCAGGTTTTGGACTTCCACGTTCCACCTGTCCATAGACATGGTTGAGCCAAATATCTCTTCAGCAAGTCACCCACTTACCATATTCCAATAATGAATGTGGGATATGATGGATAAACCAATCCAAAACAACCAAGGGAATCCAAAGGGTAAACCACCTCCACCCTCACCATACCATGATCACACCAAACTAGTGCTCCGATCACAAAACTGAGCAGAACTTGGAAATTCCATCATGAATCCATCACCATCCTTGAGAATTTTTTTGTCTCTATGCTTCTTAGGATTTACCGTAATCTAATCTTGGATCACTAGGCCCTAAACCGAGACACCTCCCTCAGGATTTATCATGTATCCCACAAAAACCAGTCAAGGGATTACTAGGCCTTTGGGAATGAACATTGATACCACCTCCTCCCTGGATTACGAAATCCATCTGGTAAATCCAAAGCTCAAAACCAAGATCAAAATCCAAACACACCATGGAATCCGGAAAAAGGCAAGGCAAGGCTTCAAATCACTATAATAAACTAGAAAAACCATGCCACCGACAACAAAATAACCAAATACCAACATGCATAAGCCATGCATATCGAAACTAGCTAGAAAATCATACATGCAATATGTTACCTGAAAGTATTCCTGCTAAAGATGCTAGATCCTACTTTTCTTGACTTGATATTTTCTTTTCTTTCCTTTCCTTCCTTTTTTTTCTTTCCTCCTCCTTGGAACAATGTTGAATTGATCCAAGAAAGCACAAATTATCCAAGAGTATGAGTGAGAGAGATAATAATGATAGGGATCCAAAATTAAACTAAAAAAATCCTACCAACTAATCTGTAGATGCATTTTTATCACTAATGCCTCTATTTTCTTCATTTTCTATTAGTTTCATTAATTTTCCTGCTCACATGCAACCTGTGACCTTTTACCTTCCTCCTCTCCTAATTTAGTTTATTTTCATAAATAAATGTGCCAAAATACTTTTTTCCTCTTTAACGCCTTTGCCTTTTCCTTTTCCATTTTCCTTAGCCATAACCACATACCCAACGATGCCCACTAGGATTTTTTCCCAACATTTAGCTTGGAATAAGTGTCCCTTACCTGTGGTATATTCTTTTCTTTATTAGAGAACAACCCCCCCCCCCCCCCCCCCTTCCCACCCTTGGGTAAACACTCCCCTTAGTGTTCAATGATACCTACAAACCATAAAATAGCTGAAAATAAAACATACTTCTCATGGAGCTTTATAACACATCTCATTGCAACATTTTAAATGAATAACTTGCTCAAAATAAAAACCATCATGACAACCATACTGTGTACTAAATATTTATAAAAAAACTCATTACAGTATTTACAATAATATACACATATTCACATTTTCTCAACCAGTAAATAAAAGCATATGATGCCTAAATCCGTAATAAGGGAATCCAAGAGTTAAACCACCTCCATCCTCAGAGTAGTACCAGGATTAACTTCCCTCGCCAAAATTCCAGAATCCATTGTCGGATCCAAAGTTGCATCTAATTTCAAGATTTATAATCATGCACTACTGTAAACTCAGTGAACAGTTACTGAATCATTGTTCCAGGGCACACTCCCAATGTGCATCTGCTTCCATCTGGAAATGATAATGACAAAAAAAATCCATCCCTGAGCATCCCTTCTCTGTTACACAGTCCCTTGAGAAATAAACTCATCCCTTTCATCATCAGCAGACGACTTTAGGGAATCCTCTTTAGCAGTATCTTGTTTAGCTTTTCCTTTACCCTTTTTTTACCTTTTGAGGAATTATCTATTGTGATAGATTGGACAACATTTACCTCTGAGGTTTTACCGTGACTATTTTGAATGTTTACAACATCAAGGGCTGTAGTAGCATGAGAAGATTTGGATTTCATAGATTTTGCAAGAGTAATACTAGAGTGATGACTGACAGGTCTAATGAAAAGATCAACATGTGCTGAATCTGCAGGCTTGGAAGAAACATAACTAGCTGAAGATCACAGGGTGCCAGGAAGTAATTCATACAAAATTCCATATATTGAATAGACTAATTCCAAATATTGGGCATGAATGATGGCTTTTTTTTCAGCCACACAACCACCCATGGTTGTTTCTTTGGTGATAGGAGGGATGAATGGTTTGGAAAAAAATTCTATCAAAATCTATTCTAAGATGTCAAATTTGATGAGATGTCATCTACTTCTCCATTCATGGATATGATCAGAGATATGACTGGATTCCATCTATTCTAAATATGTTAATATATGGGTTCGAGTTTCATACCAGACAAGAAATTGAAAATGAGTGAGGAGATCCATGGCCAAAAAGTTGAAATCTTGGAAAGTATGTTGAGGGAGCTCGATGTACCTTTTAATGGCAACACCTTTCAAATTGAATTGGAAAAGAAGTAATCAAATTGAATCATTGATCCAACAGTAAGAGGAACACCAAAGGTGGTAAGTCATAACACGTGCTTGGGGGTCTTGTCTAGCCTTTCCTTCAAACTTGGGATAGCCGCCATGTATTTTTGTTGGTACCAGAGGCCAATATGGTGAGTGGAGTATTGGGTCATTTGTGAGTTGTGACACATCCGATAATTCCAATGTTTCCAAAAATGACAATTGAGGATTATACGAGCAATCGGGTCTCTGGTATGCACTAAATTGGGTATTCCAGCCTTATTGGAATTAGTTACGCCCCCATTGGGGTGGGTTTTGACCATAAGGACTGGTGAGCCTTGGTATTGCACCAAGAGTGTTGTAATTCATAGAGGCTACTCTACTTTACTTTATCAACCCAAGGTTCATACAAACTTTGAGGTGAAATTTCTATATACACAACAGATGCATTCTACTCATGCCATCCTCTTCTAAGTCATACAAAAGGGTATTCCTGCTAGGGTTTCTGAGTGAAGTCTGTAACACTTATGAATTAGACCTAGAACTAAAAATGATTCAAAACCATTACTCTATCAAAACTAAAAGGAATATTCTAAATAAATAATATACATCTAGCTATTTTGCAAGGAAGGAAATCCACAATTTAGGCTATTGCATGAAATAAAAGTAAGCTAGGCAACATTCATGTTCAAAAAAATTGTTGAATTGAAATTGTAGAAAAGAAGACTAATATAATCACTCATTGCTATGCCAAATCGATAATTAAAATCTAATTGTTTTATTCTTAATTTATATTCTTTAACAATTCATCTAGTCATGGCCTAACTATGCTTGTAAATACTCAGTTTTGCAACAAAAGAAGGAGGTGTTAAGGTGGCTTAAGAAGGTCCCAGACTCATGGATTCAAATTTTAAGGTGTCTTGGAGGTTTTGGCAGGGTTGGGTGAGGTGGAAGATGGCTTCTGGGCTGAGAAAGAGGCTAATTGGCTCTGCTATAGGTTTCCTTTAGTGCTACAGGATGTCTTATAAATGCTAGAAGAAACAGGCCGAGGGTGTTTTGAGGTGAAAATTGATGAGGAAAGGGATAGGGAAGGTGAAATGAAGGTGTATTTAGGTGGTTTGAAGGTGGAAAAACCCTTGGACAATCTCAAAACTTATCTAAAATCCCATCTTGCACTTCTAGGGTTGCTCTCGATGTGGTGGTGAAAATCTCAAAAATAGGGTTGGGGGCGATTTTGTTGAAAAAAGGTTGGTGAAAGGTGATAAATGGAGATATGGATGCTAGTGGAGTTCTTCTCTGCTACTCTACTCAAACCTGCAAGAAAACTATAGGTTCATACAATAAACATTGATAAATCTATGATGAAGAATATGGAAAAGATGAGTTGAAATTTATGAGCAAACCTACTTATGAATTCAAACAAAAATCTAACTCAGTATTCACAACATGTTCAAGAGAAATACAACAAAATATCTATTTTTTTCAAGAAATCATAAAATTAATAGACATTTTGGGCCTGTGGTGAAGATATTCCCTCCTCGAGCTCCAATGAAAGAGGGGAGAGAGGTAGGGTTTGACAAAAAACTTTTGGAATTTATATGATCTTGTACCATGATCTACAAGATTTTAAATACAACAAATGTGAAAGAAGCAAACCAAAAACAATAAAAATAAATTTAAGAAAACAAACTAAAACTCATAAAGTAAACTAGCTATAATGGCACAAAAATAATCATAAATACACAAGAGAGAGATACTTAGGCCAATGGATTGGGCCCTAAACCACAAGCTCATCTCTATAAAACTAAATCAGTGAAGGAAAAACTGAATACTCATTTTATTGCATAAATATTCTCATTACATAACAATGAAAGTCTCAAAAGTCTATCACAAGAGCTAAGAGTCTACTAGCTTCCTCCAAAATTTGAATCCTAATGAGCTCTTTCTCTGCCCTATTTAACCTAAAGGGTAGCTACCACTGACTCCCTAAAAGGTAGGTGATATGTCCCCTTTGACTGCAAGAGAAGTGGAGCCTTGGCGCACTTGATCTTCCACTTGATTGGTTGCCTTTGATTTCGAGTTGTTGGAGGGAATATCGGGGATCCATTGGCTTCATTTAGGAGTCAAGGAGGTGGAAAACACTCCTATAATCTCTCCTTGTTGTCTACTCTGATACTTCATTGCACAATTTTTAAAAAAAATGGAATATCCTCATGATTATCCTACATTTAATCCATATTAGGCATTTGAAGTATGGAAAACCTTAATTAGCATATACAATAAGAAACATATGACCACAATGTAATTAAATGTGAGAACAAGAGACTAATAAGGATAAAAAGGTGACAATTAACCCCTCCAATTATACCTAATGATGGTGCTCATCAAGGACAAAATTTCCCATATTGTTGTTCAAATGGTGTTTTTTGTAGCTGCTGGTAAGGTCCCTACTACAGTCGTTGATAAGGCCTCTACTACAATTTATCGTAAGGCCCCTGATGAAGTTGCTGATAAGGCCCCTATTGAAGTTGCTGGTATCATCCATGTTGAAATTGAGGGTTAGGTCTTTGTTGGAATTGTTGGTATGGTCCCTGATTCAGTTGAAGGTTAGCTCTCCACTGCAATTCTTGGTAAGGTCCCTGTTGCAGTTGAGGGTTAGATCCTTGTTGCAATTGTTAGTAAAGGTCTTGTTGGGTTTGTTAGTAAGCGTTATGAGGTCTAAGAGGATACGTTACATATTTCCCCAACGAAGGATTAGTACAATATTTCATTTGAGGAACTCCCTGCAGATTGTTTGAAACACCTGATAGTGGTATTCGAGGTTGTTGAACATATGTTTGTTGAGCATAAGGTTGTTGAGTCGACGAGACTTGAGGACCATGGAAAGGTTCCCCCACAACACAAATTGACTTAAATGAAACTAACAATCCCCCTAGTTTAGGGATAGCACCAGCAGGAGCTACCTATCCTTGATGCGGGTTCATAGTTCACATAATTCACATTAGAAAGACCAAGTTTCAAGGCAAAATATAGTGGATGGTTGAGAGATGTTTACCAACATACAAATTTTGCGCTACGAAAACAACTACTCATTTCGTAGCACATTCATACCATTTCTCCTTTTACTTTTTTAAAAGGCTCAGTTTTTGTATAGGTGGAAAGGTATGGTTTCATAGAGGGTACAACACATGTCACTTATCTCAAAAGGTCAACATTTCTAGTAAAAAGGGTTCGAAGATCCTCAAGAAGGAAAAGGCTAGATTATAGGAAACATGTCCCCTGTTTTGTAGGGCAAGTAAGACATGAACCAATATGATAACATAACAATATTGCAGGCATCTTCAAGGTTGAAGACATGGAGGAAAAACTGTCAGAGATATCATTTAAGTTCTATATTTGGTTGTTTAGATATAATAAGGAGTTTTATTCCTATTTTTATTAGGACTTCTAGAAGAGATAGTTAACTGTCATATGTAACTAATAGTTAGTTTTAGAGCAAATAGGTGTCAATATAAGATAGAATTCAAATTCCTCTAAGGATGGATCATAGAATCGAAAGTTGTAATGACTCTATAAGGGACATGATGTCAAATTCCTCAAGGTTGACATTTTTTTTTTTTAAGCAAGCAAACTGTGTTATTGTAGTAGACAACGTGTTTTATATTATTACAAATATTGGCTTACTACTCAGGATTCAGAAAGAGTTTTTAATGTGTGATCTTCCTACAGCTTTCCTTATCTATCTATTTACAGTGGTATAAACATATGTTACTTAGAATTCACTGGAAAATGCTCTAACATTTTGCATATTTTTGTAAACTGGTTCATTCTATTACTGTTTTGTTGATACACCTAAAAAATCTAAAATGCCCTGACTTCCATGTTAAGCTATGTTTGATGTTTTGTGGAAACATACCTTGAATACATAGCCCAATAGATTTTTGTTGATAATTAATTCAACGAGTCATACACTTTTATTCAATTTATTCCTAGAGTTAGCCATCTAATATTTAATTCAAAATCTTAAACCTAATGAGAGAGCCCTCTCAGGTTGAGGAGGCTAAGCCTCAACTAAAATATGGTTTGAAATAGTTACTCAGAGTCTACTTGATCAGCAGTTTGTTAGGGTCAGATTTTGTGATAACATGTTGATTTCTGTTTGCTACATTATATTGTTGTTGCACATGCTTAATATCAACAAAAAAAATGTTCTTAAGGCACTTAAATAGTTAAAAAACATACACCTCTTTCAAGTATTTATTTCTGCACAAGTAAAGAATAAGATAGATCTTAATTATCCATAACAAGTTCTTGAAAAGCATAACAAGTTATCCAAACCATTTTCAAGTCAATGGGAAGTAGAATTGGGTGAGTTTCCCTCTGGTTCTAAAACGACAAAAGGGATATTATAACTTGTGCATAGTGATGTGTTTGGATGTGTATCAGTTCCATCAGTCGGTAATCATGTTTACTATGTCTCATTTATATATGAATTCTCAAGGAATACATAGATATATCTCGTTAGGAGTAAATATGAAGTCTTTGATAGGCTTAAATAATTTATGGCTCTGGTGGAAAATTATACAAAGAATAATATCAAGGTGTTGAGGACATATAATGGTGGAGATTTATGCATGAATGAATTTGAAGAGTTCTATAAGAAGTGTGGTATATCTCAAAAAAAGACTATGCCATACACACCTAAAAAAAATGTTCTTTTATAAAAAAGGAATAAGACATTGATGGAAAAGGAAATAAGTATGCTCAGTGGTCTCAGTTTAGGACAACAATTCTGGGCAGAGATAGTAGATATTGCATGTTACCTCGTTCATAAATCACCTTCATCAACATTGGAGAATAAGACTCCAAATGAGGTATGTACTGGTAAGAAACCCTCTCTTTCAAATCAGATGGTATTTGGATGTGTTGCATATGTATACATTCCAAAGGAGAAAAGAAAAAATTTGGATAGCAAATTTGAAAGATGAATTTTTATTGGATATAAGGATGGTTTAAAAGGTTTTAAGTTTTGGAACTCGATGAGAAGGAAGGTTGTGTACAAACAAGATCTAGTGTTTAGAGAGGCGAAGGATGTAATTAAAGAAGAAGTCCTACAAAAGGGTCCTGAAGTGATAAAGTTTGAACTAAAGGAGGAAGAATCAGACTCTACAGCAGAAAAAAAATCAGAAGAAAAAGACACACATACTCCAACTTTGAGAAAATCAATTCAAGAGAGGGGGAAACTAGAGAGGTATAGTCCATTTTCTTTATGTTCAAATTGTTCTTTATCTATTATTGGTGATGATCCCATAATGGTCAGGGAGGAAGTGCATTCAGAGGATGGAAAACTCTAGAAAGAGGTCATGGTTGATGAAATGGCATATTAAGAGAAAAATGAGTCTTCGGATATGGTGGAGTTTCTAGCTAGAAGGAAACCCATTGGAAGTAAATGGGTGTTTAAGAAGAAGATTAGTGAAAAAAGCAAGGTGAAAAAATAAAAATCTCAGTTAGTAGGAAAAGGTTATTCACATGTGTTGAGAATTGATTTTGGTAATATTTTTTCACCTGTTTCTAGGTTAGCTTCTATTAGATTACTTTTATATGTTGTTGTTGCTTTTGATTTTGAGGTAGAACAGATGGATGTGAAGACATCATTTCTTCACGAGCTTCTATAAGAAGAGATCAACATGAAGAAACCAAAAGGATTTATAGTGAAGGATGAGAAATAAATGGTATGCATGTTAACAAAGTCTCTATACAGGTTAAACAGTCACCAAGGATGTGGTATCGTAAATTTGATACATATATACAGGGATTGCCTTCCCAAGATGAAAAGTGGATCTTTGTGTGTATTTTAAATTAATTGGTGACTGTGTTATTTATTTTTTCTTGTATGTGGATGATATATTGTTGATTTAAAATGAAAAAAAAATTATCCAGGATTTAAAGACCCAATTGTCCTCCAAATTTGACATGAAGGATCTTAGTACTAAAAACTATATTTTGAGCATAGAAATTAAATGTGATCAAGAAAAGAAGCTTTGGTTAAACTAGAGGAAGTATGTCAAGACAATATTGAAGAGGTTTAATGTTCATGATAGTAAACCAATGAAGGTTCTTATTACTATAGGTGTAAATTATCTCGTGAACAATGTCCCAAGAAATAAGAAGAGGAAGAGGACATGTCCTGTGTTCCATATGCAAGTGTATTCGGTAGCCTGATGTATACTAGATATCACACATATAGTGGGAGTATTGAGAATGTTTATGTCAAAACCACGGAAGGAGAATTGTACAAGAGTGAAGTTTGTTTTTAGGTATTTGTGTCGCACAAGCGATTATGGTTTGTGCTACCAAGGAAGACGAGTTTTAGACAATATTTTGTACATATGTGGCTTTGTTGATGTAGACTGGGCTGGAGATATAGATCAAAGAAGGTCTAAAAGTGGGTATGTGTTTAACCTATTTTGAGGAGAAGTCAGTTGGATGAGAAAAATACAATTTGTAGTGTCTCTTTCAACTACATATGTTGAATACATGGCAAGCCCTCATGCGATAAAGGAAGTTGTTTGGTTGTAGAGATTGTGCTCAAGTATGGGGTTGGTACATCGAGTAATAAGGATATATTGTGACAAAACAAGTGTAATTTTCCTTGAAAAGAACCCTACTTATCATTCAAAGACAAAGAAAATTGATGCTTAATATCACTTTGTGAGGTAAATGGTTGAGGATAAAAAAGTGTTGCTCGTAAAGGTGGAAACAGTTAAGAATGTTGCAAATCAATTAACAAAGACTATGAACACTATGAAGTTTTCTTGGTGTAGAGCAACAATGGGCATTGTATGGTTGCACCAATGAATAATCTCTCCTATGACCCCTTGTGTGGAAATAAAATAACAAGTGGGAGAATGTTGGGTGTGTGTTATATTATTTCCATGACTAGCTCTAGACGTTGTACATTGTATCACACGTGACATTGGGTTTGAGGCAATACCCTAAGATTGTTTTTTTATGCATACCCAAAGATGGGGTACAGACCCAAAGATCGTGGGTAAAAATACCCATGGTTTTTTGCATGGCTTATGCACATTTTTTTGGGCATTATGCTTTTTTCCCATGGTATTTTGTATATTCGGTAAAGGGAACTACGATTATGTTCTAATCTAGGGTTAGTGCATTGTGGTTTATGAATGCTTCACCATATACATATATGTATTGTAACATTTAAAGGAATATAATGAAAATTCAATTTCGTAGTCTCCGTTTTTGGATCGAGGGTAAAATATCTATGTATATTTTTTTATGTTTTATGTTCTCACCATTGTTTATTCGTTTGTTTTAAGAATTCATTTTGCAGGTAATTTTGGTACACGGTTAAAAACTACACACAGTGTACCCTTTTACTACCCTATACAACACAATAAGGGTATTACCATTATTTTCTTACCTTCCCTTCAAGGATATTCATCCATTTTGGTACTCTTTGAAAAAATAGAATCTATTGATTCAGTTTTGGGAAAATTTTGAAAAACATAAACTAGTTGTCAAACAATGAACACTCATCAAAAATATATGTGGAAGGATTTTTAGCTTCCCACTCCTTAATAGTCATTTGTAACTTCATATGGTCTAATTAAGTGGCAGGTAGAGTATGCACACCTCCATATAATTTAGCAATTAAATTGCTACAAGGAGGTGAGTCCCTTGTCTAATAAAAAAGGGGTTCTCTTATACTAATTTGGTTTCACAAATCCCAAAGAAATTACATAAATTTCAAATAATTATACATGGATTTATGGCATCGATACCACCTCCAACGCATGTACATGGATACCGGTGAAAGAAACACACCTACATTAGTTAGTTATACCTTGAGATATGTGCTATTAGATAGTAACCATACAAGTTCTTCCTTCCAACTTCTCAATAAATCATCTAAAGTTTACACATTGGGATAATTTCAACCATGGCATTGACAACATTAAACTCAATTACATGTGACACTTCAAAGACTAAGAATAATTTCTTGTATTTCTAAGTTAGAATTACATAAATAATCCGAGTCTGTGAGCAACTAGATTTACCCATAATCTTTTACTTTTGTGATGTATTAGAATTTCCTTTTATCAAATAATTAATGAACACAAATGAAAATATGATTAAGAGGAAAACATGTCAACAATCACACAACAAAACACAAGACGTTTAATAATGGAGTTCGTCCAGCATGGACTACGTCTTGGGGCCTCAGTATCTCGATTGTGTTGCCCACTTCATTTGGTGCTGGAAAATGCAATGATGTACATGGATGTTGTTTTCTTGTCATACAAGGAGACATGCCTTAGACATGAGTGGCAAAGTCTCTCCATAGAACGTTCTGCTACAAGGAATTCTCAGTCATAACAAACCTCCTATCAGAATGAAAACCTGACACATGATGAAAAAGAGTATCCCGACATCGAGGAAACAAGGGATGTCAAAACATAAATGACCATCCATGATGAGTACATATCACATGACATAGAAATGAAGTACATGGCAACAACACTTCATATACCTCAACTTTGATGTTGGTTGAAGAATAGGTTGCTCAGTTGTTGGATCTGAATGCACCATCGAAATCGTGGAGTCGAATGATATGAAATAGACTACCCACACTCTGAAGTTTGACACCATTACTCCACTCTGGAAAATGGCCTAAAAACATATGGCTCTTATGGAAAATATGACTACAACACTCGATTCGTGTCACCAAGAGGTGTAGGATCGACTGTCAATTTTCTGAATTTTGACACTGTCAAAATTTAGTATGTAAGGAATATTTTAGATTCCCCATAAATTCCTCCAATATGTTGCTCCATGACTGCCTGGAAAATCTACAACTCAAAAACAAGAATATGACCTCACCATTTATATCCTTGCGAAATTCTGAGAAGAATGAGTATAAAGTTGACCTCATTCCAACTACAGAGAATTTCGGCCTCTAAGGAATCTAGAAGATTCCCTCAAGATTATTGAAGATTCTATTCTGTGGGGAATCTATAAATCAGTTGCTCAAAAGGCGAATCTTACCTTGCCATTGCATTCCCTACAAAAATCTTAAAAAAGTTACTATAAACTTGAATGCATTTTCACAACGAGATATTTTACCACCTAATGAATATTTGGGCATCAAAGGAATATTCATTATCTCGAACTACATGCCATCGTTATGCCTCCTGGAGATATGTCATGGTTCCAATGTACGAAACCCCATTCTCTGTTTTGTTCTCGAGCTCCTCTGTCTCGTTCTCGTTCCATTCTGCCTTCGTCCTCCGCTTTGCCCCGGACGCACAACAATTGAGAGTTTATAAGGTGGCAGGGTGGCAGACTTTACAAAGCCTCCACCCATGGCCTAGTGGTTAAGGTGGACGATTGGAAGTGGAGAGGTTGGGGGATCAAATCCCGCCTCTCCATATTTTCATGCTAATAGGGCGCATACGCCTTAAAAAATAACGGTTGGCATTCTTTTTGGGCGCATTGTTATATAAGATAGCCATTGGTGTTAATATGAGGGTTGGTTGTTGTGGAGCCGTTGCGTGGGCAGGACCGGTCTGCCAGTCGTGGGTTCAACTCCCACTGGCTCCAACCGTTATGTTATATTTTTGGATGTGGGATTGGCGTGGGCCGGGTCCATCATAGGTGGCCCACCCACCCACATAATTGTTTGCATATATATATATATATATATATATATATATCGTTGTATTAACAAAAAACTATATACAATATACATTGTGGTCGTGGCTGGAGGGGGCAGCGAGGGTCATGGCCCACGCTCCACATTTAATATTTCGATATAATAAGGTCCAGGGGGGTGGTGGGGGTCATGGCCCGCCACTCAATTTTTTAATATTTTTTTAATTTAAAAAATAATGGTTTTTTTTTCATTTTAATGAAATTAAGGGTCATTCAGAAAATTAACAAGGCCATAATTTAGCCCCTTTTTGGGAGTTGGCTTCCTGTCCGATTGACAGTGAATTTGTGGGATAGTTAAACATGGCATGTGCCCAACTTTGACCAAAACTTTGACTTGCTCTAACTTCTCCATATGTGCTCAGATTGGAGATCTGTTCATACCGTTGGAATGAGGGTGGCGATTACTTCAACCTGAACCTAGTTCGAGGGTAATCTGACCATTTTGAATTTTGACATATCATTAGCCCTCTTGGTCTCCTTAGGGTGTCTGGAGCCAGTTGGATCAATAAATGTGATGGATAATTCATGGGAGTAGAATGGGGGAACTTCATGAGTAAAATTTCATAGTCATATATAATGTGTAGGTCTTATTTTGCTAGATTTCAATATTTATGTCCCTTCATTTACATCCATGAAGACCTTCATGAGGGTGAATTAGATGTAGAATTCACACATGGTAGTTTTTTTTACCACCCCATTTTTCATTGATCTCTTTTCTCTTTCTTTCTTTCATTTGAAGTAACATTTGGTTTCTTTTACTTTATTTCTTTGAGTATGCATTATTAAGCATATGTCTAGGGGTTAGGGGTTTATAGTGAACTAACATATCTATAACATTCTTATATTGAGGGTTTTAACTTGTTTATACATGTTACTACCCCAAGCACTTTCACATTTTCACTTTCAAGGATCTTACACATGGGTCTTCATGACTCTTATTAGGACCTAGATGGATGACTTACGATAAGCTAACAATGCCTTGAAACGTATAATTTATGGAATTTAAGTGGAAAAGAAAGGTGAGAATTATTGTGTATAGTTGGGATATTAAGTATTCTATGTTCTATGGAGTTCTCTAATAGTATAACATGGCTCATGAAGTGACCACCATGGTATCCTCTTAGAAACAAAATTTAAAAATCTAGATTCCTGTTATACATTATTATATTACATAGAATTCCCACCACATTGAAAGAACACATATGAAACAATAACACCATGTCAAAGCAAGAAACTCATACTTGAAACCATATTAGAGAAACTAAAGAAACACATACATGAAACCATATTAGAGAAACTAAATAAATTGATGCAGAGCTAAGAGGAATAATTTAACATACGAGAAAACATAAAATCTTATTAAGTTAATTTTTCTTCAAAAGTTGGCTTTACAAATGATTTGCATGACTATTTATTCTGGAGGAGGAAAAATATCGAATTTCTCAAAAGAGAGAACTCCGAGAAATCCCCTCAATTTTAGGAATATATCCTAACTACTTAATCTCCAACAAATTCTATAAATATCCATAAAATCTAGATTTCTCTAAGATTTTATATATTAAACAGATAATAAATACAAAATAGAAGATGCTCCACGAAAGAAGTAAAAGCTCTGTGGGGTTGGCCACTCCTTGAGCCTAATTAGTACACACTACAACATACCTCCGAAGACCTGAACATGTGCAAGCCAGAATCCCAACCACTTGAGCTAACAACCATTGGCTACACCTTAATAGGCTTTAGCATTCAAATTGCGAGTGAGAGACGCGTCCCTTGTACAACAAACAAGGGACTCATGGACCAATTTGGTCATGCCACAATCAAGGGGATTTCATGCACCAATTTGATGGTCCC
The DNA here is from genome assembly GCA_034641835.2 of Pinus albicaulis. Classification (NCBI taxonomy): domain Eukaryota; kingdom Viridiplantae; phylum Streptophyta; class Pinopsida; order Pinales; family Pinaceae; genus Pinus; species Pinus albicaulis. Next base: position 182,212,579 of record CM076584.1, read on the forward strand.
ACTATTAAAGGACTCTCATGTACCAATTTTATAGTTATTATTAGAAAATTTTCAAATTCACCTTTTATATTATTAATATTTATCATCCTCACATTATAATTAATAACAATAAATAAAATACACCCCTAAAATTAAAAGCTCCAAATATAAAACAATAATAATAAATTAACATGAAATAATTGAAAAATACCATAAAAAAATGTGTTGAAATACTTTATCTATTAAAAAAATCCCTAAATTACTCAACTAACTAATCCATTTCATGTCATTTATCTATATAAATATATTTTAGATAATCATTTCGTGTCATTTATCACTATAAATAGACTTTATATACTTTAAATAAAACATTCTTAGATAAAGCATTACCATGTCAAAGTATTGACTGGTCAAATTTATACTAAATGCTTCCCTCTACTTATATTATGAATTAAAAAATTATATATTTTCATATTACCACTAAATAACATCACGATGTTTATCACTTAAGTCCCTTTCGTGTGGGTTTGAAATTAGGTTTCCCCACATCTACACTATATATTTAACTACACTTTTATATTTTGAGTCATCCATCTGACCTAGATGGATGACTTACGATAAGCTAACAATGCCTTGAAAAATATGATGTATGGAATTTAAGTGGAAAAGAAAGATGAGAATTATTATGTATAGTTGGGATATTAAGTATTCTATGTTCTATGGAGTTCTCTAATAGTATAACATGGCTCATGAAGTGACCACCATGGTATCCTCTTAGAAAAAATATTTAAAAATCTAGATTCCTATTATACATTATTATATTACATAGAATTCTCACCAAATTGAAAGAACACAAATGAAACAATAACACCATGTCAAAGCAAGAAACTCATACTTGAAACCATATTAGAGAAACTAAATAAATTGATGCAGAGCTAAGAGGAATAATATAACATACGAGAAAACATAAAATATTATTAGGTTAATTTTTCTCCAAAAGTTGGCTTTACAAATGAATTGCATGGCTATTTATTCTAGAGGAGGAAAAATATCGAATTTCTCAAAAGAGAGAACTTCTTCATAGATATTTGGAGGAAGTTGAGAGAAATCTCCTCAATTTTAGGAATATATCCTAACTACTTAATCTCCAACAAATTCTATAAATATCCATAAAATATAGAGTTCTCTAAGATTTTATATATTAAACAGACAATAAATACAAAATAGAAGATGCTCCACGAAAGAAGTAAAAGCTTTGTGGGGTTGGCCACTCCTTGAGCCTAATTAGTACACACTACAACATACCTTTGAAGACTTGAACATGTGCAATCCAAAATCCCAACCACTTGAGCTAAGAACCATTGGCTAAACCTCAATAGGCTTTAGCATTCAAATTTCCGGTGAGAGACGGATCCCTTGTACAACAAACAAGGGACTCATGGACCAATTTGATCATGCCACAATCAAGAGGCTTTCATGCACCAATTTGGTCATGCCACAATCAAGGGGCTTTCATGCACTGACGCCATTACGGTGTCAGTGCGTGGCTGTGAATCGGAAGCTACTTCTCATAGGCGGATACGACCTGTCCAACGCGAGTTTGGTGAAGAGTGTTTACATTTATGACTTTGAGTCTGCGAGATGGCGCGGAGGAGCTGACATGCCAACACCTCGATCATTCTTTTCTTGCTCTGTCTCTTCTTCCACCGGACTTCCTACGTCGCTGGCGGTATGGGTGAGGCTGGCATCCCTCTTGCAGCTGCAGAAGCATATGACGCTGAGAAAGACAAGTGGGAAATTTTGCGTCCTATGATCCAACCGCACGGCTCGGAATGCCCGGGTGTTTTCGTGGAAGGTAAATTCATGGTGATAGACAAAGGCCAAAATGAAATTTTGGATCCGAGTGAGGGGACGTGGAGAATTACGACACATGGGCGGAATTTCAGGGGAGATCTATGGAGAAGTTGTGTGATTTCTTCTTCTTCTGGGGAGTTGTACGCGTTCACCGAAGGTCGTCGTGAAGTATGATGTGGAGAAGGACGTTTGGAGCGATGTAGCATCTCTTCCCAATCCCCACCCTATTGCATCCTATACGTGCGCTACACAGTGTTGCGACCAAATTTTTGTAAGCGGATTGGGCTACGGACCGCTTTTCAACCCAGGAAAACACATCTCTTATCTGTTTAATCCGTCAACCAGGCAGTTGATTGAAGTTAACGACGATGGTGGGGAGGGCTTTGCGGGCATGATCGTGTCTGCAGCAACCGTGGAGATTTGAAAGTCATTTTTAGATGCACGCCAAACATAATCATTGTGGTGTGTTCAATTCTATATTAGTTCTTGCGAGTCTAGCTAATTCAGGAAATGTTTTTTTTTTCTTTTTTTCTTTTGAGTTTTTCTCTCGTCAATTTTGTTCGAAAAGTCTGTATAGACTTTTAAAATTTTAATTTTGTTCAAAAATTTTCGATAGATTTTTAAATTTTTGTTAAATTTTTAAGGATTGAATAAGTGATGTTAAGAGTGTGAATTCTATTTATCTTTATAAAAAATGATGTTAAGAGTGTGGATTCCATTTATTTTTACACAAGTTTGAGTAAAGAATACTAATTTTTAGTATTTATTAGAATTAAATAATTTCAATTTAATGTACATTTAATGTATTATTGTGAAGTTTTTTTTTCTATATATATGTATTGTAACATTGAAAGTAATATAATGAAAAATCAATCTAGTAGTCTTGGTTTTGGGATGTAGGGGAAAATATGTGTGTATATTTGTTTTATGTTTTTTCCATTGTTTAATTTTCTATTTTAAGAGCTTGTTTGCAGTAGTTTCTATATAGGATTAAAGCCTACAACATTCATCTACTAGCTACAAACCTAGGTTACACCACCTAACCATAGATTGCACAACTCCAGCTTGCTTAATAATTAGTCACCTTTGAGGTGGGGCCGTGACATTACAATGCCAACAACTATAACTATCCAAATGAGTTACGTTTAGAGTATTGAATATGAACATATATAAAGTACCAAACCCTATAGCATCCAACCTATGAGCCCCACACCTATGTAGTGCACCCCCTTATCTGCACTCATAATCCCTCAAGTTGTGCCACTATGTCTAGAATGTCTAAATCGATTGGTAAGGAATTTCTTTGAGACCTATGGTTTCCAAGATTTGTTTCCTCAAGTTTCTCGAGGTACTCTTTAAGCCCATAGAGTGAAACTTCTCCCCACATTTCTTCCTATAAGGATCCATATTTTCCCAGGGTAGACCAAGTAGAATTTCCCTCATACCGAGACCGACCTATGGTTGAAGGTGCACAATAGCCACATACGCTTTGGTTGTTTCAGATCTAGATTAATTAATATCCCTTAGAAATATCGACTAGAAAGGGAAATTGAATGTGTTTCATCCCCCTCTGTTTACCATTTTATTTTTTTGGATTATAATATTTTAATAATATTTCTTAAAGTTACCTTTATGAATGATAAATCATTTGGCTTAGGAACCACATATGGGTTCCACCACATCACCTTTCTCTTTTGAGGAGTTCTTGTTCCCCATACTCTTTTTCGTTCCCTAATTTATAGTCATCATGTATGTGTGTCTTACTTGTTACATATTTCATACTCATTGGTCATTTAATACACAAGCCCTTTGTCCTCACTATATAGTCACCTTAGCCTTAAAGCACATTTATACCTCCTCAAATGCCTTAATATAAATTTTCTTACCAATATAGTTAACATACAACTACTCCTGAAAATCAATATCATATGCACATTTAACAAACGATTTGGGGGTTAAGGGTATTACATATTTTCACAACTATTAGAACCATTTTGTATGAATTCTTAACTCAAAACCATGAATAAAACATCTTTAATAATTTCCATAGTGATTCTTGTGATGGCCACTTGTCTAAAGGTTCTTGCTTATAAGATTCTCTTTCTATAGAATATTACTAGCACTTTTCCATCACTCCACCCATAACACAATTAAGCATTGTAACAATTATTAAATATTTTCTTTCAATACATGAAATCCATCATGGCCATTGATCACCATCCATTCCTTTGTGAATGGGAGATTGATTGAATAACTCTCATCAAATAATTGTTATAAGCACACTTGTGATAGTTAACTATATAGCTAATTGGGCATAAGAGATGTCTATATTTACACCATGTTGTAGAGTATAACAAATTTAAAAATAATAAATTAATACTTAGAATAAAAAATTGAAAAAAGAAAGAAATAACAAAAAAATACAATTTCCCATAAATAAAATATTTCAACTTCCACCTTAATTTTACATCCACTTTATACATAAATAAAGTAATTGAAAGTAAAGAGAAAAATAATTTACATTTAAATATTAAAGAGACATGTAATTCGTTCCATGCTTAATATGGAGATGATAGATATCATGTAAAAATAATAGAATTGATAGTACATGATATGTAATTCATTCTATGTTTAACTCACATGTAACAATTAAAATTAAAATAAACTAATATTTTTTTTTTTTTGCTTCAAATGTCATCCACAAGCAAAATATTTCATTATCCATTTAAATAATATAGTCTTATATGAAATTTATACAAATAAAAAAAGAGAAATTTTTTTTTTCATTCCAACATATAACAAATATGTATAATTTATTTAGTTTTTAATATATATTTTATACATAACCTTTAAAAAATACTAATGAAAAAAAAAATAACATCCATTTTATATAGAGAATTTTCGTATTCTATTACTAGATTCTTTAGAGGTATTTGTAATTTTTTGATTTAATGGAAAAAAAAATAATTCCCCCCCCCATTAGTTCTAATGCTCGAACTTCAAGCAACCAAACTATTATTCTAAGCAATCATTCCAACCCAAATCCTCTTTGGTTAGACAAAGACCTTACTTTGGCTAGCCGGTACAAAAGGAGCTCTAAAGACCTTGGGGATAATTTGTTTGGGTCAGAGCTAGTCAAGCTCTGTAGTGCTCAGGATCTCATAATCTGCAATGGTCTAAAGAAGTGGCCTGATTCTAGCAAGATGACATCCATCCATGGGCTTGGCAAGAGCGTGGTAGACTATGTTATTTCCGATCTCCCTTTATACAACGAAATAATAAATTTTGACATCTTAGATGACCACGAGCCTGTCTGTGATCATAGGCCTTTACTCATAACTCTCAATTTTGTCATGCAAGAGATCCCATAGAAGATAATATTTATAGTCAAAAGAAATTAATCTTTAAATAAAAACGATCTCTTTCTAAATGAATTAAAAACTAATTTGTTTCCTTTATCTATATAGACAACATAGATGACCTCTATCATAATTTTACTACAACCCTCTCATATTCTATTAACAAGTTCTCAATTGAAGTCTCAAGTAATAATAGAAATATAAAAACAAACCCATGGTATGACAAAGATTGTAAAAGTGCGAGGAGTGCAATTAAGGAAGCTATTGATGAATCTCTCAAAATTAACAAGATACAAATCTACAAAGCCCTAACTAAAAGGAAAAAAAGACAATATATTCATAAAAGACAAGAGAATCTCTTACACCTCTCTAAGGTGCCTCTTAAGAAATTATGGAGGTAGATTCTAACTAGGAGAACTAAAGATAATAATAAAATTTCTTTACACGATTGGAATTCCTATCTTAAAATCTTTATGAATCTCCAAATGCTAGGGACTTTGAAACCCTGCTCACAACAAAAGAATATTTCTCATTAGAAGATATTGATTTTGGGGTAAAACGCCTGGCAAATGGGAAAGCTAAAGACATCGAAGGTTACCAGGAGGAAATCTTAAAAAATGGAGGCCTGTCCTCATCCCCCACATCCACATGCTTTTCAACCAAGCGGTCAAGCAAGGGTTCCCTAAACCTTGGACTTAGAGCCTCATTATTCCTATTTTTAAAAGTGGGGATACAAATAACCCCTCTAATTATCGAAAAATTATGATCAACCCTCTCTTAGCCAAGTTATATGGTATTATTTTGGAAAATATGTTGAGAATTTGGCTTGAAAGTCAACGTAAGCGGGCTAAAGGTCAAGTGGGTTTTAGAAGGCAACACTCAACAGCGGACCACCTTGTTACGCTTAGAATCATTGTGGAAGAATGCTACAATGATAAATCCAATCTCTTTTTTTTCTTTGTGGACTTTAGAAAGGATTTTGATACTGTTCCTAGAAATAACCTATGGAATATATTAGAAGAGCTAAATGTTCCTTTCAAGCTAAGAGCGGCTACTATAAGGTTATACGAGAATGTAATTGCCAAGTTAAAGAGCAGTGAGGGGTGGTCAAAAGATATTAAGTGTAATATCGGAGTTAAACAAGGTTGCCCCCTCTCCCCTACCCTATTTGGCATTTACATTGAGAAGCTAGAAGGTTGTTTAGAGGAAGCATGATGTGTTGGCATGATCTTAACTGGGATAGTCATCATCCTTCTTCTCTATGATGATGATATTGTTCTTCTCGCAAGGTGCCCATCTGATCTTGATAAGAAACTCAGACTTCTTAAGGATTTATGCTCTACCATGGGTATGTCTGCTAACACTGACAAAAAAAAAGTTATGATTATCAAATCCAAGAAGGACACTTACGCTAATTTTATGTATGACAATAGTAACTTGGAGGAAGTGTCTTCTTACAAGTACCTAGGAATTAATATTCATCACATGCTCAACTGGAACTATGGAATTCAGAAAAGGATTAGTGGGGGCTGGAAAGCTTATTTTGGTCTTGAAAATAATTGTAACATGACAAGCCTTGTAATGTGGGATAGAAAGAAGTTCCTCTTTAAAACTTTATTCACTCTTGTTATCTTATATGGATGTGAGGTTTGGGGTTGCAACATTTCTAAAGAATCCTAGAGAAATATTGAGCAAATCCAGAAGCGTTTTATAACGTATAACCTTAAAATTAAACACAATAAACCCTTTCCTATTCTCCTTATAGAAGTGGGTCTTTCCCCTATCGAGATCCTAGCTATGATTAGGCTTCTATTGTACAAGCACAAGCTCAATAGCATAAGAGACGATATACTTCCTAAGCTAGCTTCAAATTCCAGCCAAAACCACCTAAGGCTTAAATGAGGTTGGTATAAAGACACCAGGGCCTGGTTAAACCATTGGGAGATTGACGAGAATGTTGCATTGCAAAACATCAATAACATTAAAAAAATTGTTACTTCTAAGTTCAAAGAGAAAATGTGGTGTGAGAAAGATCTAGCAGCTAAAAGAAACTTAAGGTATTATAAGGAGGTCATCAACCCCACCTTAGAAGATCAAAAGTATCTCTCCGTTTTAACTAGCTCAAAGAAGAAAATTAATATAGCCAAGATTAGAATGAACTCTCATGAGCTCCATAGTGAAAGAGGTCGTTGGACTGTTTCTAAAACACCATGGATGGAAAGGATCTGCAATGTCTGTGAGAATATGAACATCACGGATGAAAATCACTTCCTCTTAGAGTGCCCCGCGTACAACCACATTAGAGCTCAATTTCATAATATTTGTTGCAATACTGGCCTTCCTAGCCTTTTAAGATGTCAAAATTATAGTGAGCTGGGGAGGCTTCTCTCCAAGCTTTTTGAGCATAGGAATAAAATATTAAATCAAATTAAATAAATCTTCTCTTTAGGTCTGATAGACCAAATATTAGTCTCAGTGGATGTAAACCATCATCATCATCATTATAGAAAATTTTCTTAATCTATTACTAGATTCTTTAGAGTTCTTTGAATTTAAAAAAAAAATTTCTTTGGATTGTGCTTAGAAATATGATTAGGAAAAGTATTAGGAATTTAATGTGTGGAATGTGAAATATATATATATATATATATATATATGATCTCATTCAATTATGCTTGATAAGAGTACCTTACACATCACCCGATACGTTGAAAGTAGCATGCAACAACTCGAAGGCTATGCTGACAGAAAGATATATGGGACTAGCGAGAAACGACGTTGCTTCATTAAATTGCAAAGGGTCAATGGACCCTTCTTTGTCTACTTTGTATCCCCTAGTGGGACCAATGAGGATTGAACTCACGTGGCGTCCACTAAATTTTAGAAACTTTTCCAAAGACGGTGTTCTCATGGAAGGTAAATTCATAATGATAAGTGGATACCATTTGGACGTTTTTGCAGAACATTGCAATCATAGTACATGAACGTGGAGAGTTGTATACGTTCAAGGAACAACACGTGATGATGTATGTTGGTGATAAAAGAGTTTGGACCAGTGTGGCTTATCTTCTCGAACATGTTTTCGCAATTCCACGTGCTACACAATGGTCTTGCTATATTTTTGTAAGCAGGTTCGCTTACAAAAATCTCGTATTTGTTCAACTTATTAAAGGAGTAGTGGATTGGTGTTAACGGTGGTCGAAATAAGTCGAAACAACAACAACCATGGTGTAAAACTACATGAGACCTAATAGAATATTATATTCTAGAGGTCTGTTAATGGCTTCAACTTCTATGGATACATATTTACCTCTTAATTCTATTTTTCATGAGTTTAAAATTCCACAACTTTTATAAGTTATTTTTTCGAAATCCTTCAAGGTTCTTGGTGACTCACTCAATTTAGGAGAACCAATTTCGTTCGAGCAAGACAAGGAAATAATCCAGGTTGAGGTTCCCTCATTCACAATAGAATGATGCATGCTATTACCGTGAATGAAAACATGGATCATAAAATATAATTGGGCCAGAAGTCGAGGAAAATAGTTCTTTTGATTGAAAACGACTAGTTTGAAATCTCAAGGATCAATACATTCGATAGAAGAAACAAAATCCTTCTTGCAGGTGGAAAAATTTTGTAACAAATCAAGAGTGGACATATTTTATGGAGACTCTGTGAGGTCCTCAAGTAAGTTAAAACTTTGAGCAACTCTCACGTGACCTTTGAAAGAAAATTTATGAATAATTCAATTAGGAGGATTAATGGTCAGTTTTGTAGGAACCATAGGAAGGGTGGAAACAATGGATATGTAGCGGAACTGGTAGGTTGATCCATAGCTTGAGCCTTCGGGGAATTCACATTACCATAATATTTACTTCAAGTCATCACTATAACATAATATTTTGACTTAGCGGAGGAAAGCATTAAAATTGAGTTAGAGTAAATAAGATCTCGAACAACCATATGAGTCTCTTGATTTGGAAACAGACCATTCAACATAGTGGGTGAAGTAGAAGATTTCAGGAAATGGTTCATTCAACACGGTCGGTGAAGTAGAAGATTTAATTCAACACAGTGGGAGAAGTAGAAGATTTCAGGAAATGGTTCACTTCCACCTGATTTGTTCCACATCAGACATGGATAATTAGGTTTTCATTTTTTGTTAGAATATGGAGTGTTTTGTTTATCTTGCAAAGTAAAATATTTTTCTTTTTAACTTTTCCTTTCTTCTTACTTCCTTGTTTCTGTCGAGATTTTCCTTTATTAGATTGAAAGAAATTGGTCTTGGAAGTACAATATGTAGGAGGTGTAGATGGAGGGTTTTGGGCAGTCATGACAAGTGTATAACTATATGGTTTACTCTCCGATTGTGAACTCGCGGAACCAATTACAGCATCACGAGCATGCGATTATTTTCTAGGAGGTTCAGGAACAATAGTGAAGGTTCTCAGAGCATTTGGTATTTTATCATAAAGTGTGCAAGATTGGGTGTACACGAGATCCAAATACTGTGCACAAGAAATCATTCCGCTAACAATTGATCAGGAACATATGTTTTAACCAATCAACGACAACGTCACGACTCATAAATATGATGAGGAATATGATTGGAATCACTCTCTTTGAAATTAATTAAATTTTCATTCCAGTCTCATATCAGATGGGTAATTGGAAATGTGTTAGGAAGGTAGTAGCTAAGGAATTTAAATTATTGAATGAAGCTCTTGGTAATTAAATCTACCATTTTGCTACCATATCGACAAGTTTACACTAGAAAAGATGTAAATGAATAGAATCATCATTGAGGGAGCTCATGAACACCACATATGATAAGTCATGATGTGTATCGATAGATATTATCTAGGATTACCATTGAATTTTTGGATATAATAAGGAATTTTTATAGGAATTATTGGCTACCAAGGAAAATGAGGAATGTGATCATTGGTGAGCTAAGTCAAATCGGGTAATTCGAGAGTCGCCACAAATGGAAACTGCCTCTTGAAATCCAATGGAAGATACCCTGGATAAGATGGGTTGGCTTAAGCAATAGGTATTTTCTCTCTAGGGTAAGGAGGCTTATGCTAGAGAGGAACTTGGGTACCAGAATAGGGAGGATTCTAATAACTAGCATACACATAACCTCTTTGTATAGATCGAGAATAACCTTGCAAATTTTGGAATGGTTGGGTTTGGATTTGCTCGACTTGGTAAGACACTTAAGGGATAACCTGATAAGGTTGATACTCTTTTCCCATGGGATTTTACAAAAATAAGGTGGGTTTGGTGGAGGTTGTTCCATACCATATGCAGTTTTTCCTAATATAATTTGATGAATAACCTATCCAAGTGATTGACATTGTAAGGTGCAACGTACCTCTCCCTTCAGGCCTAACCAAGTAACCAGCCAACTAGGATAAACATGATATGAGGGGAAGTTAATGCATACTCAACCTCCTTGATGAATTTAAGTAAGTGGAATTGAAGCAGAAATCCATAACACAGACCTCTACCACCTGCTACATGACCCCTGTAGGTTATGCGAGCAAGCCACCTGACCTTTCCATGGGTTCCACCAGGATTTCATGTTGAAAAACCCCTACACACTACCAAAATATGACATCCATGCATTTGGGAGGCTTTGGACGCATGCATAACAATGCATTCCTGCATCTAGGGACTAAATTTCCCATAATTGTACATGTGTCTGCGAGGTTTAAGGCATTTTTCAAGCCAAAAAATTTTTCCACTACCCAAAACTTGTTGTAACCTCCATAATCCATTAAACACATAATGACAACACTAATAAACCAAAAATTGACTCCATGCAACAACCCTCCTTCAATTACCTTTTCTCTTTGCTTTCTCATGTATATATTACTATTGTCCATTTACCACAATGAACCCAACGAGTCGAACCAAATTTCATATTCTTATCTTTCGTTGCACTTACTCACTCACTAAGCTTCATCTATGTCTTTCATTAGCTATTAGATACCACACAGCGTTCCCTGAGCTCCATTACTTTCCTCTCTTCCCAAATAATTCCCAAGACTCTAAAACAAAAGGAAATAGCAAGAAACAAGAAGAAGAAGACCATGAAAAAGCAAAAGAAAAATGACACTGCAACAAAGTGGCATGATCATGTACCAATCATAAACAAAAGTACAATTCAAGAATAAACATACCACAAGAGGCCAAAAGCACAAGACTAGAAACAAACAGCATGACTAAATGCCCATGGGTCCCCAATTCTTCCAAAGGAAAACTAAACTTGGTCCTTCTCCAAGATTACATGGAAGTCACTTTTTCTATTGAATCCCTACACCATAATGCCACAACCACACAATTGTCAATGGATAAATAGATATAAAAATTATCTTAGATTTTTGTGCCAGGAACACTGCCTTCTATCTAACCACATACATATATCATCACTCAAGGGACTCGAATCTGTTGATGCATCCAGCTATAACTAGAAACCAGATCTTATAATTGTCAAATACATGTTCATAAATATAGCACATATACACATAATGTCATGCAATATTAGGTTTAGGAAGACTTCGTGTATTCAAAGCACTCATTCGTTTGGAATTATGGTTTATAAACATAACCAAAGGAATTCTTACCCAATTCCTTTCTTTTACCATTTACGTTACTGCAATCATGTCCTCCTGTGTATTTTCGCATCACCCATCTGTTATCTATATACACACATAAACTATTACCTTATCATGCTAAAACTAGGCATGGTTCCCTAGAACTATTCACACATGTCAATCACATGTTCCAAATATCAAAACACCATATATATTAACTAAAATCAATCTCCACCAACACTAACAACCATGCTATAATAAACTAATAGTCAAAATCATAATACTACACCTACTAGCTACTTATACTCAAGTATACATTAGCTATCTCAACACATAGTCCATTAGTACAACCATATTAAAACAAGATCATTTCTTCTTGCAATCTTATCATCACATACGCATATCTTGTGATTAATAAAACATTTAAACAAAGTATAAACATACCATGTTGGATAAATCAAATAGAATAAATAATACGTACCAAATACTCAACACCAAATAGATGACATAATCAAACAATTATGCATCAAGTAGTCGACATAAGAAACCTCATACCTTAAGGCATCTCGGGGGAGGTTACCTTGTCGACACAATCGGTATGGATTAGCATGATATAAATTTACAACACATCAACTCAAACATAAATAAGGTCATGATATCCATAGAAATAACTAGCTAACACATTCACATCATAGTGTCATAAAAAATTGTCATTATTTCATAACAATCACATATACAGAGTGAGTCTAGATTAGTATGTCATAATATCACAACATCTTATTTCATGCCTAAATGTAATAACCATAACTATCGGCATAGGAATATCAAAATTAGCATGATACATATAACATCAATATCTTAATTCCATAACCATAATCATCAAGTTAACTAACATGTAAAAACAACAAGTCAACATATAACATACTCATCAACAACACACAACATAATAATCAGGTTTAACTAGCATAAAAAAACAACAAGTTACTACCATGCATGACTATCTAACGAGCGGACATATAACAACATTGATTCACTAAAATATATCATACATGTAACCACAACAACAATAAAATCAAAAAATGTTTATCAATAACCCTAATTCTTATAACACCCATTAACAACATACCTGCATGCAAAAAATACAATCTGGATGACGATGTTCTCTTACCTCGAAATCGAGTGTGCAACTTCAATTCAATGATATAGATATCATGTTCTATCTTGAAAAACATATCTGCATCATACATTATCAACAACATCATGATGAGATAAGATGCATACAATGATCTCATGGAAAATAGTCTTAACCATGAATACACATTCATAACAACATATCGACACTGACATGCATAAAAAATTCATATAAAACCAACATCCACTTATGGCGACCACATCCAATCACCATAAACTTTCACATGGTGAGACCATTGCAAATTTCACCAATTCCATACATATGCGACAAGAACATAGAACATAAGCATGAGGAACATGTATGCAATTGACATGAATGCATGATCAACACACTACCCAAGAAGAGAGAAACCATGTTATGATACCACTTGTAGCGTACCTTTCCCTTTAGGCCTACCTGAGTAACCGACCAACTAGGGTAAAATTGAGATGAGGGGGATTTAAGAGAGACTCAACCTCCTTGGTGGCTTTAGGGAAGTGGAATCAAAGAGGAAAACAATAACAGAGTCCTATACCACCTACTACAAGACCCCTAGAGGCTATCTCAATTAGCCACTTAACCTATCCCTAGTCCCACTGAGATTTCATGAAGAAAACCCCCTGGAAACTACCACAATACTGCATCCATGAATTTGGGAAGGTCTAGATGCATGCATAAGCCTGAATGCATGCGTACAGGAACTAAATTTCCCAAAACTATGCCTGCGTCCATGAGGTTTAAGAAAAATTTCAAGCCCATAATTTTGGCCACTGCCTAGAAACTTTTCTAACTTCTGAAATCCATTAATCACATAATGAAAACACTAATAAACCAAAAATTGACTTCATAACTAGGTCTCACCATCCCCAATCGAGACTAACATTCTATCAAACACTTCACATGAATGTAAGCTACGGGTTTATGATACAAGACAAAGCATAAATCACTGAAAAAACTTATGAAACATTACAAGAATGATCACCACCTTCTTCCTTAACCATACATGGCAGCAATAAGGTCTTGCATCCATCATTTTAACAATTACAAGTAAATACATGAAATAAACATCACATGAAATAATCATTTAAACATGCTTATAACTAACATAAAACCATAGAAATAAGAGTGAGAATACAGCTATTAAATCCATATAATAATAGGATCAAAAGAAATAGAAGTTACCTTCCATTAAACATAAGAAAAAACTGACCAGGTTCACAACTTCCACATTCCACCCGACCATAGACATGGTTGAGCCAAACCTCTCTTTAGCAAGTCACCCCCATGCCATATTCCAAGAATGAATGTGGGATATGATGAATAAACCAATCCAAAACAACCAAGGGAATCCAAAGGGTAAACCACCTCCACCCTCACCATACCATGATCACACCAACTTGGTGCTCTGCTCACAAAACTAAGAAGAACTTGGAAATTCCATCCGAAATCCATCACTACCCTTCAGAATTTTTTTGTCTCCCTGTCTCTTAGGATTTACCGTAATCCGATCCTGAATTACTAGGCCCTTAATTGAGACACCTCCCTTAGGATTTATCTTGTATCCTAACAAAACCAGTCAAGGGATTCCTAAGCCTTTGGTAATGAACCTTGAGACCACCTCCTCCCCGAATTATGAAATCCATCCATCAAATCCAAAGCTCAAAACCAATATAAAAATCTAAACATGCCATGGAATCCATGAAAAGGCAAGGCAGGGCTTCAAATCACTATCATAAACTAGAAAAAACATGCCACCGACAACAAAATAACCAAATACCAACATGCATAAGCCATGCATGTCCAAACTAGCAAGAAAATCACATATGTAATATGTTACTTGCAAGTATTCCTACTGAACATGCTAGATCATGCTTTTCTTGACTTGATCTTTCCTTTTCTTTCCTTTCCTTCCTTTTATTTCTTTCCTCCTCCTTGGAACAATGTTGAATTGCTCCAAGAAAGAAATAATTATCCAAGTGTATGAGTGAGAGGGATAATAATGAAAGGGATCCAAAATTAAACTGAAAAAATCCTACCAACTAATCCCTAGACACAGTTTTATCACTGATGCCTCTATTTTCTTAATTTTCCATTAGTTTCCTTAATTTTCCTCCTCACATGCAACCTGTGACCTTTTACCTTCCACTTCTCCTAATTTCCTTTATTTTCATAAATAAATGTGCCAAAATATTTTTTTCCTCTTTAATGCCTTAGCATTTTCCTTTTCCATTTTCCTTAGCCATAACCACATATCCAGCGATGCCCACTAGGATTATTTTCCCAAAATTCAACTTGGAATAAGTGTCCCTTACCTGTGGTATTGTTTTTCCTTTATTACAGAACACCCCACCCCTCCCCCTTCCCCCCCACCTTGGGAACCACTCTCCTCAGTGTTCAATGATACCTACAAACCATAAAACAACTGATAATAAAACATAATTCCCATGGAGATTTATAACACATATCATTGCAGCATTTAAAATGAATAACTTTCTCAAAATAAAAACCATAATGACAACCATACTATGTACTAAATATTTATAACACAACTCATTACGGTATTTACAATAATATACACATATTCACATTTTCTCAACCAGTAAATAAAAGCATATGATGCCTACATCCGCAACAAGGGAATCCAGGAGTTAAACCACCTCCATCCTCAAAGTAGTACCGGGACTAACTTCCCTCGCCAAAAGTCTAGAATGCATTGTCGAATCCAAAGTTGCATATAATTTAAAGCTTTATAATCATGCACTACTGTAACCTTAGTGAACAGTTACTGAATCATTGGTCTAGGGTACACTCCTAATGTGCATCTACTTCCATCTAGAAATGATAATGAAAAAAAAAATCCATCCCTGAGCATCCCTTCTCTGTTACAAAGTCCCTCAAGAAATCATCTCATCCCTTTAATCATCAGCAGATGACTTTAGGGAATCCTCTTTAGCGGTATCTTGTTTATCTTTTCCTTTACCCTTTTTTTACCTTTCGAGGAATTAGCTGTTGCGATAGATTGGAAAAAATTTACCTCTGAGGTTTTACCAGGACACTTTTGAATGTTTGCAACATCAGGGGTTGTAGTAGCAAGAGTAGATTTGGATTTCGTAGATTTAGCAAGAGTAATACTAGAGTGATGAGTGAGAGGTCCAATGAAACGATCAACATGTGTTGAATCTTCAGGCCTGGAAGAAACAAGACTAGCTAAAGATCAAGGGGTGCCAAGTAATAATTTATACAACATGGCATATATTGAAGAGAATAAGTCCAAATATTGGGCATGGATGATGGCTGCTTGTTCAGTCACACAACCACCCATGGTTGTTTCTTTGGTGATAGGAGGGATGAATGATTTGGAAAACCATTCACTCAAAATATAATTTGAGATGTCAACTTTGATGAGACGTCATATACTTCTCCATTCATGTATATGATCAAAAATATGACTGGATTCCATCTATACTAAATATGTTAATAGATGGGTTTGAGTTTCATACCGGACATGTCATTGAAAATGAGTGAAGAGATCCATGGCCAAAGAGTTGAAATATTGGAAAGTACGTCGAGGGAGCTCAATGTACCTTTCAATTTCAGCACCTATCAAAGTGCATTGGAAAATAAGTAATCAAATTGAATCATTGATCCAAGGGTTAGAGGAATGCCAAAGGTGGTAATTCATAAGATGTGCTTGGGGATCTTTTCTAGCCTTTCCTTCAAACTTGGGACAGCCGCCAGGTATTTTTGTTGGTACCAGAGGCCAATATGGTGAGTGGAGTATTGGTTCATTTGTGATTTGTGACACATCTGATAATTCTAATGTTTCCAAAAATGACAATTGAGGATTATATGAGCAATCAGGTCTCTGGTATGCACTAGATTGGGTATTCCAACCTTACTGGAATTAGCTATGCCCCCATTGGGGTGGGTTTTAACCATAAGGATTAGTGAGCCCTGGTATTGCACCAAGAGTGTTGCAATTCACAGAGGCTACTCTACTTTACTTTATCAACCTAGGGTTCGTACAAACCTAGAGGTGACATTGCTATATACACAATAGATGCATTCTACTCATGCCATCCTCTTCTAAGTCATACGAAAGGGTGTTGTTGCTAGGGTTTCTGAGTGAATTCTGTCACACTTATGAATTAGACCAAGAACTACAAATGACTCAAAACCATTTCTCTATCAAAACTAAACGGAATGTTCTAAATAAAGAAGATACATCTAGCTATTTTGCAAGGAAGGAAATCCACAATTTAGGCTATTGCATGAAATAAAAGTAAAATAGGCAACATTCGTGAAGGAAATTGTTGAATTGAAATTGCAGAAAGGAAGACTAATATAATCACTCATTTCTATGCCAAATGGCTAAGTAAAATCTAACTATTTTATGCTTAGTTTATATGCTTTAACAATGCATCTAGTCATGGCCTAACTATGCTTGAAAATACTTTGTTTTGCAACAAAAGAAGGTGCTTCTAAGGTGGCTTAAGAAGGTTCCGGACACATGGATTCAAAGTTGAAGGTGTCTTGGAGGTTTTGGCAGGGTTAGGTGAGGTGGAAGATGGCTTCTGGGCTGAGAAAGAGGCTAATTGGCTCTACTACAGAATCTGCTACAGGTTTCCTTTAGTGCTACAAGATGTCCTCTAAATCCTAGAAGATACAGTGCGAGGGTGTTTTGAGGTGGAAATTCATGAGGAAAGGGGTAGAGAAGGTGAAATGAAGGTGTATTTAGGTGGTTTGAAGGTGGCCAACCCCTTGCCAATCTCAAAAATTCTCTCAAATCCCATCTTTCACTTCTAGGGTTTCTCTCTATGTGGTGGTGAAAATCTCAAAAACAGGGTTGGGGGCGATTTCGTTGAAAAAGGTTAGTGAAAGGTGAGAAATGGAGCTATGGATGCTAGTGAAGTTCTCCTCTGCTGCTATACTCAAACCTATAAGAAAACTACATGTTCATGCAATAAAAATTGACAAATCTATGATGAAGAAGATGGAAAAGATGAGTTCAATTTTATGAGCAAACCTACTTATGAATTCAAATAGAAATCTAACTTAGTATTCACTACATGTTCATGAGAGCTACAACAAAATATCTATTTTTTTCAAGAAATCATAAACTGAATATACATTTTGAGCTTGTGGTGAAGATATTCCCTCCTCGAGCTCCAATGTAAGAGGGGAGAGAGGTAGGGTTTGAAAAAAAAAATTTGGAATTTATATGCTATTGTACCATGATATACAAGATTTTAAATAAAACAAATGTGAAATGGAAGAAAACCAAAAAAATTATAAAGAAATGTAAGCAAACAAGCTAAAACTCATAAAGTAAACTAGCTACAATGGCACAAAAATAATCATAAATACACAAGAGAGAGATACCGAGGACAATGTATTGGGCCCTAACCCACAAGCTCATATCTATAAAACTAAATCAGTGAAGGAAAAAACGAATACTCATTTTATTGCATAAATATTCTCATTACATAACAATGAAAGTCTAAAAAGTCTATCATAAGAGCTAAGAGTCTACTAGCTTCCTCCAACATTTGAATCCTAATGAGCTCTTGCTCTACCCTATTTAACCTAAAGGGTAGCTACCACTGACTCTGTAAAAGTAGGTGATATGTCCCCCTTGACTGCAAGAGAAGTGGAGCCCTAGCGCACTTGATCTTCCACTTAATTGGTTACCTTTGATTTCGAGTTGTTGGAGGCAATCTCGGGGATCCCTTGGCTACCTTTAGGAGTTAAGGAGGTGGACAACACTCCTATAATCTCTCCTTGTTGTCTACTCTAATATTTGATTGCACAATCTTAAAAAAAATGGAATATCTTCGTGATTATCCTACATTTAATCCATATTAGGAATTTTAAGTATGACAAACCTTAATCAACATATACACTAAGAAACATATGACCAAAATGTATTTAAATGTGAGAAAGAGAGACTAGTAAGGATAAAAAGGTGACAGTTAACTCGTCCAATTATACCCAATGATTGTGCTCATCAAGGACCAAATTTCCCATACTGTTGTTTGAAGGGTGTTTTCTGTAGCTGTTGGTAAGGTACCTACTACAGTCGTTGATAGGGCCCCTACTTCAATTTCTCATAAGTCCCCTAATGAAGTTGCTGATAAGGCCCCTGCTGAATTTTTTGGTATCGTCCAAGTTGAAATTGAGGGTTATGTCTCTACTGGAATTGTTAGTATGGTCCCTGCTTCAGTTGAAGGTTAGGTCTCTACTGCAATTCTTGGTATGGTCCCTGCTGCAGTTGAGGGTTAGGTCATTTCTTCAATTGTTGGTAAGGGCCTTGTTGGGTTTGCTGCTAAGGGTTACGAGGTCTAAGAGGATATTTTGCATGTTTCCCTAACGAAGGATTGGGACCATAGTTCATTTTGGGACCTCCCTGCAGATTGTTTGAAACAACGGAAATGGTATTTGAGGTTGTTGAACATATGGTTTTTAAACATAAGGTTGTTTAACATCTGGTTGCTGAACATAAGGGTGTTGAGCATAAGGTTTTTGAGTCGAGAATAATTGAGGACCTTGGAAATGTACCCCCATAAAAAAATTTTACGCAAATGAAACTAACACTCCACTTGGTTTAGGGATAGCACTAGCAGGATGACCTACCCCTGATGCGGGCCTATAGTTCACATAATTCCCATCGGAACCAACAGGCATGTAGGGTTTCCCCGCAATCCGTGGAATATATGAACTCGTAGGTTGAAAACACAAAGGGGGAACCATGGTTACCGTGGATAGGGTCAATGGGGAAGAAATCCCAAGAGCAACCTACATTTAACCTACAGTCACTATAGGTTGGGCAGTAGGTATTGAAATGTTTAAAGAAATGATCTAGTAGTAGGAGTGACACCAAATAACGAAATAGGTTTTTCAAAAAGTGAAGTCACTCTAGAAGCTCATGAAACAAGATCATCGAGAGAATTACAAATCAGTGGGACTGAAGTTTCATTATGACAAAAGGGTGCAATTGATCTACTTCCGATATCATAGGAAACATAGGGAAATTGTATGAGAGGGAAAAGTGTTTTAGGATCAATTTCTAGAGTATGAGTTGCAGATGTCTCCAAAGGAGTATTCTGGGTGTGTTTTCAAATGGAGCGTCATCACCATTTGTTACCATGTTAGGTGGAAACAATTATCGAAGCATAATCCGAGATGCACTAAGAGTAGGAACCAAAGGTATGTTGGGAGTATCAAAGGGGCTATACTGGTGTAGAGGTGATAAGTAGACAATGTCATCTTCTGGATCATATAGTGGATTCTTTGGAAAAAGAAACGACCTCTAAGGGTTACGAGGTCTAAGAGGATATTTTCCGTGTTTCCTTAATGAAGGATTGGGACCATATTTCATTTTGGGACCTCCCTACAGATTGTTTGAAAAAACGGAAATGGTATTTGAGGCTCTTGAACATATGGTTGTTAATCATAAGCTTGTTGAACATAAGGTTGTTAATGAGCATAAGGTTTTTGAGTCGAGAAGACTTGAGGACCTTGGAAATGTGCCCCCACAACAAAAATTGACGCAAATGAAACTAACACTCCACTTGGTTTAGGGATAGCACTAGTAGGATGGCCTACCCCTGATGGGGCCCATAGTTCACATAATTCCCATAGGAACCAGCAGGCATGTAGGGTTTACCCCTAGGCTATGGAATAGATGAACTCGTAGGTTGACAACACAAAGGGGGAACCATGGTTACCGTGGATAGGGTCAATGGGGAAGAAATCCCAAGAGCAACCTGCATTTAACCTACAGTCACTATAGGTTGGGCAGTAGGTATTGACATGTTTAAAGAAAATGATCTAGTAGTAGGAGTGACACCAAATAATGAAATAGGGTTGTGATAAAGTGAATTCACGCTAGAAGCTCTTGAAACAAGATCATCGAGAGAAGTATAAATCAGTGGGACTGAAGTTTCATTATGACCAAAGGGTGCAGTTGATCTACTTCTGATATCGTAGGAAACATAAGGAAATTTTATGAGAGGGAAAAGTGTTTTGGGATCAATTTCTAGAGTATGAGTTGCAGATGTCTCCAAAGGAGTATTCTGGGGCGTGTTTTCAAATGGAGCGTCATCACCATTTGTTACCATGTTAGGCAGAAACAATTATCGAACCATAATCCGAGATGCACTAAGAGTAGGGACCAAAGGTATGTTGGGAGTATCAAAGGGGCTATACTAGTGTAGAAGTTATAAGTAGACAATGTCATCTTCTGAATCATATAGTGGATTCTCTAGAAAAATCAACAACCTCTAAGGCTTACAAGGTCTAAAAGGATATTTTCCATGTTTCCCTAACGAAGGATTGGGGCCATATTTCATTTTGGGACCTCGCTGCAGATTGTTTGAAACAACGGAAATGGTATTTGAGGTTGTTGAACATATGGTTGTTAATCATAAGGTTGTTGAACATAAGGTTCTTGAGCATAAGGTTGTTAAGAATAAGGTTTTTGAGTTGAGAATACTTGAGGACCTTGGAAATGTGCCCCCACAACACAAATTGATGCAAATGAAACTAACACTCCACTTGTTTTAGAGATAGCACTAGCGGGATGGCCTACCCCTGATGCGGGCTCGTAGTTCACATTATTCCCATCGGAACCAGTAGGCATGCAGGGTTTTCCCTAGGCTGTGGAATAGATGAACTCATAGGTTGACAACACAAAGGGGGAACCATGGTTACCGTGTATAGGGTCAATGGGGAAGAAATCCCAAGAGCAACATGCATTTAACCTACAGTCACTATAGGTTGGGCAGTAGGTATTGACATGTTTAAAGAAAATTATCTAGTAGTAGAAGTGACACCAAATAACGAAATAGGGTTGTGATAAAGTGAAGTCACGCTAGAAGCTCATGAAAAAATATCATTGAGAGAAGTATAAATCAGTGGGACTGAAGTTTCATTATGACCAAAGGGTGCAGTTGATCTACTTACGATATCGTAGGAAACATAAGGAAATTTTATGAGAGGAAAAAGTTTTTTAGGATAAATTTCTAGAGTATGAATTGCAGATGTCTCCAAAGGAGTATTCTGGGGTGTGTTTTCAAATGGAGCATCATCACCATTTGTTACCATGAAAGGCGGAAACAATTATCGAACCATAATCCGAGATGCACTAAGAGTAGGAACCAAAGGTATGTTGGGAGTATCAAAGGGGCTATACTGGTGTAGAGGTGATAAGTAGACAATGTCATCTTCTGGATCATATAGTGGATTCTCTGGAAAAAGCAACAACCTCTAAGGGTTACGAGGTCTAAGAGGATATTTTCCATGTTTCCTTAACGAAGGATTGGGACCATATTTCATTTTGGGACCTCCCTGCAGATTGTTTGAAACAACGGAAATGTTATTTGAGGTTGTTGAACATATGGTTGTTAATCATAAGGTTGTTGAACATATGGTTGTTGAACATAAGGTTGTTGAGTTAAGGTTTTATAGTAGAGAAGACTTGAGGACCTTGGAAATGTGCCCCCACAACACAAATTGATGCAAATGAAACTAACACTCCACTTGGTTTAGGGATAGCACTAGCGGGATGGCCTATGCCTGATGCGGGCCCGTAGTTCACATAATTCCCATCGGAACCAGCAGGAATGTAGGGTTTACCCCTAGGATGTGGAATAGATGAACTCGTAGGTTGACAACACAAAGGGGGAACCATGGTTACCGTGGATAGGGTCAATGGGGAAGAAATCCCAAGAGCAACCTGCATTTAACCTACAGGCACTATAGGTTGGGCGGTAGGTATTGACATGTTTAAAGAAAATGATCTAGTAGTAGGAGTGGGACCAAATAACAAAATAAGGTTGTGATAAAGTGAATTGACGCTAGAAGCTCATGAAACAAGATCATCAAGAGAAGTATAAATCAGTGGGACTGAAGTTTCATTATGACCAAAGGGTGCAGTTGATCTACTTCCGATATCGTAGGAAACACAAGGAAATTTTATGAGAGGGAAAAGTGTTTTAGGATCAATTTCTAGAGTATGAGTTGCAAATGTCTCCAAAGGAGTATTCTGGGGCGTGTTTTCAAATGGAGAGTCATCACCATTTGTTACCATGTTAGGCATAAACAATTATCGAACCATAATCCGAGATGCACAAAGAGTAGGAACCAAAGGTATGTTGGGAGTATCAAAGGGGCTATACTGGTGTAGAAGTTATAAGTAGACAATGTCATCTTCTGAATCATATAGTGGATTCTCTAGAAAAAGCAACAACCTCTAAGGGTTACGAGGTCTAAGAGGATATTTTCCATGTTTCCCTAATGAAGGATTGGGGCCATATTTCATTTTGGGACCTCCCTGCAGATTGTTTGAAACAACGGAAATGTTATTTGAGGTTTTTGAACATATGGTTGTTAATCATAAGGTTGTTGAACATAAGGTTGTTGAGCATAAGGTTTCTGAGTTGAGAAGACTTGAGGACCTTGGAAATGTGCCCCCACAACACAAATTGATGCAAATGAAACTAACACTCCACTTGGTTTATAGATATCACTAGCGGGATGGCCTACGCCTGATGTGGGCCCATAGTTCACATAATTCCCATCGGAACCAGCAAGCATGCAGGGTTTTCCCCCAGGCTGTGGAATAGATGAACTCGTAGGTTGACAACACAAAGGGGGAACCATGGTTACCGTGGATAGTGTCATAAGGGAAGAAATCCCAAGAGAAACATGCATTTAACCTACAATCACTATAGGTTGGGCAGTAGGTATTGGCATGTTTAAAGAAAATTATCTAGTAGTAGGAGTGACACCAAATAATGAAATAGGGTTGTGATAAGGTGAAGTCATGCTAGAAGCTCATTAAACAAGATCATTGAAAGAAGTATAAATCAGTGGGACTGAAGTTTCATTATGACCAAAGGGTGCAGTTGATCTACTTACGATATCGTAGGAAACATAAGGAAATTTTATGAGAGGGAAAAGTGTTTTAGGATAAATTTCTAGAGTATGAGTTGCAGATGTCTCCAAAGGAGTATTTTGGAGTGTGTTTTCAAATGGAGCGTCATCACCATTTCTTACCATGTTAGGCGGAAACAATTATCGAACCATAATCCAAGATGCACTAAGAGTAGGAACCAAAGGTATGTTGGGAGTATCAAAGGGGCTATACTGATGTAGAGGTGATAAGTAGACAATGTCATCTTCTAGATCATATAGTGGATTCTCTGGAAAAAGCAACAACCTCTACGTAGGTTCAGGACTATCCTAAGGAGAGATCTGGGACTAAGTAACCGACTCTAGAGGAGGTGTTCAGGACATAAGGGGTTGGATACTTAGAACGATACCGAGTTCAACACCTGGGTTCTCAATATGTTCAGATATAATATGTGGAATCTCGCTTTAGACTATTTTAGATGACCCATCAACTTCAGAAAGTGAAGGGGAGGTGGAAGGTGAAATTTGCATGTGGCACGACCGAGGAACCAGTGGAGTCGCCCTTTTTTTGTATATATAATTCCTTATGCAGAAAAAAGTGGTCTCTTTAGGCCAAAAGGAAGGATCTATCAACAAACTAGAGAAATATGTGTAAAATTTCATAGCTTATGTTAGAAAGTACAAAGTAAGATATATGGCCTACCTCACTGTAATTTTAATGCTCATAGGTATCGTTTCCAGATCTTCTCGTCTCCAATTTCAATTATCTTTATGTTGTTGTGGATGAATACCTTAAAGGAGGATTAAATAGAGCTGAAAAAAAAAATACATAGCATATTCATTCTAACATAAAATATATTACAGATCAAAGAGTATCATACTAAATAAACAATGGTTTACACATTTATGGGAAGAAAACACATAATTTATTATTAGTAGAAATTAAGGGAAGCATACAACCACTTATGCTCTGATGTTGGAATCCTCCTTTAGATGAGTTTCCAAGTCCCATCCAATACCTTAAGGAACTCCCTTCTCCTTCACAAAATGGAAGCGTCTAGGCACAACTTAGCACAAGGATGGAAACCAAAATTGATAAACCATTTGAGGAAAGTAGAGAATTCATTTATAGTAAAGGAGAGGGAGTTATGGATCCAAAAAATAGCAAAGAAGGTCCACATATTAAGGGGAACATACCTAATTTTAATATTAAAGTACTTAAATGGGAGCCCTCGATCCAATCCTCGTTCAACTGTTACCAATTCTTCGTTCTCAAGGCTTATAGTAGGAGAAGCTTCACCTCCATTATGGAGAAACTTCCTGAAGAGGAGCATCATGATTTCTCACTTAAATTCTCGTGGTGGAAGTGCTAGGCACATATAATGGTGAAGGTGACAAGAGCAAGGCATAACACATGAGAACCACCCTAGGCTTGTAAATAAGGATTTTTACCAGCCTTTTCAGAACTTTTTTAAGCCATTTCTTCTTTTCGTATTCAGGGATGCTTTGATCATGTTTTAATGGTGAATACATTAACAAAATTTGTCACTTTGTGATATTTGGGAAAAATTTCAACAACTCAGGGCATTAAATAGGGAGTGTGACAAAATAATTTATAACACCTCTTGTCAGGTTCTGACTGAAAGTCATAGAATGTATTTGATTTGGGTTCTCTTAGTGGTGTTTTTCTTTGCTTGCGGTTTCAGTACATTTTCCTGTGTCACTGCCTTTTCTTTGTCCTTTGTTTTGCAGTTTGGGAGCGCCTTTCCATTGTGTGATATTCGTAGATCCAAAGACTCACTTCTTCTATTTAAATTTTTGATCGATATTTCCAGTATATCAGTATGATGTGCCAATCAAGAAGATTTTTAGGAACTCTATTTCTTCCTAAATTTATATGTGAAAACAATTACAGTACTTAGGCACCATATATTTCTTTGAATCTTTGATGCTTAGATTTGTGCAAAGGGTATGGAATAGATTCATTAGCTCATGCACATCTTGGTCCCTTTGCTTCTGTAATGTTTTCCATTATATGTAATTGTCCTCATAGATCCCCACCAGGAAATATTTTTCCTTGATGGCATCTGGGAAATAATTCCAAGTCGGTTTGGTTGAAAATGGTGAGGGTTCTCTCTCTTCACTCTGTTTGTAGTAGGTTTACCACTAGTCCTTGACATGGGGGGGTGGATTTTAGGAGCGCAAAGTAATATTCTCCCTATTGGAAGAATCATGAAATGAGAAATATCCTTCTAACATATTTAAACATCTATATATGGTGTTTGTATCTATCGGAAAAAGATGCTTCGCTTATGGGAATTTTCCAAAGGATCTGAGCAAACATTTCCATCATTGGGTTCCTCTCTCACTCGAGGGCTTCCCAGAGAATTATTTTGAAAGGATATCCTACTCCATTGTATTTATTTTCTTCCACTATGGAAGTTCATTGGTGTTTGCAAGGCTATTCTTTCAAACATTCAACTAGTTCGATCCCTAACTCCTTATACCCTATCACGTTGGGGACATGCAAAGAAAAAAAGGGAAAGATCATACCTCTTATACCACTTATCTAAAATTATATAAGAAAAAATAAAAAATTAAGATATAATCATAAATATAGAGATGCAACATAAATAAAACTTCATTTCATTAATATCAAAGAATTGAAATACGATTATAGACGTAATGGAGATAAAGTAGCTCAGGCGATGGTAGCTTATCTCCAAGAAGAGATGTAGTGGCTACATGCCTCTGAAATATATTAGAATGAGGCTGAAAGGCCTATTTAATATTCAGAAAAAATTAAAAACTCTAAACATATGAAAACGTAACCCTGGGAGATGAATCGCCAAAACTATGGGCCCAATTGGGGTAAATTAGCACATCAACTTCCTGGGGTCATAACATTGGCATATGATCACAATTTGATGTGCATGATACCTATTTAGAAACATCTATCCAAGGAATACAAATTTTGACTTAAAAAACCAATGAAACACTAATGTTTTCCCATTTTCGAAAAACAACGTCATTTAGGGCCTCAAAACGGATCTGGAAGTTCAAGACCAGGAAAACTACCAAAAATAGTAAATTGTGCTAAAAGTAAGGAAACTAAAAGAAAATATGATGGGGATCCAAGTGGAATAGGATATTGGCCACCAATATCCACCTGGATCAGTCCTTCCCCCTTAGAAATAAATGCTCCCCATTGCATTAACTGCCTTCATGAGATGGGGAAACTTCTATTGAACTTGATCCCTAGTGAACCACGTGCCTTGGTGTAGGAGTTGGCCAACTTTGAAAACTCGATACAATTTGATATTCTATTGGCAATTGTTCTTGATATACATCTACATTATATGATCAACTGTGGCTTGTTCCATGTATCCTAGGTTTACGTCTATTAGTGTGATTATTTATGTAATGTATGATGTGTCCAGTAATGGTGGAAAGTATGGTCGAAGGCAGTCCACATTGAACATTGGGTGCAACCCAAGGAATGTTGGAATTATGAGCTTGAATTATCCCCTATAGCCTTAGTGATGGTGTAAGTCCCATATTGGAGCAGGTGAAGCTTGTTGTGGGGCTGAGCAAGGAGTTCCTTCTGCAAATGTAACCAAACTTTACTTCCTACTTGGAACTTGTGTAGCACTTGATGTTGATCATTTCGTTGCTTGTAATTAGCATTAACTCTGTTGAATATGGCATAGGCTTGCTAGAGGATGTGTTGAATTCTCTTAATGAATTTTTTAGCCCTGTCAACTTTCGACTGGACATGAGACTAATCTACCTGAGTTGCTACAATTGGTATGGCCACATTAATGTAACACCCCCTTCCCACATCTACCCAAGTAACCAAAAAATTGGGGTAAACATGCGATGAGAGGATACTATAATGAGATTCAACCTCTTATATGGCCTTAAGGAATTGGAACTGACAAAAAACACAACCTACAGACCTTGTACAACAACAACAACATCCCCAAAAAGTAACACAACCATTCAAGCCTCTTGTCACTGGGTCACATTAAAAAAATTGACCCCCTTTGAGCGATAGCCTTAAGAATAAAATTACATTTCAGGGGATAGAACGCTATAGCAGCATGAAAAAATCTACATGTCAGAAGCCAGGGGCTCAAAAAATGAATTTTGTGCCTATATCCTTAGGATTAGAGCCACCTTTTCAGGCCTAGAGCCCAGGTCACTGCCCATAACTTCATGAAAAGTTAAGGGATTTTAAATAAAAATAGGACATTGATACGGAAGAAATCACATAACCTCTCCTAGACATGACACTCATTTTTTCAAACATGTCACAAACATTTCATAAACAAGTGTAAACAATAGATTTAAGTATAATACTCTCATACTTATCATATAATCGCTAAGAAGCATTTATCCCTTACATCATTAGCTGCAATACAATCTATTTGACCATAGATACATTATGCATTCATTTATAAGTAAAAACATGGATAGAGCCATACGTCATCACCAATAAAATACATGCTCATAACCATCATAATAAGAACATAAATACCATGGATACAACAACAATAGAATCCACATATAAATAAGTACATTTTCAAACAAAATACCAAGAGAATGAATTTATCATTAATAAATGTAGAAACCAGCCAGAGATGGCACTACCATGTTCCACTCGACCATAGATTGGCTGGGAAAAATCTCTCTTCAGCCAATCACCCCGATGTCATATTCCAAGCATGAATGTGGGACTCAAACTGAAAGAACCAACTAGGGCATCCCGAGGCTAAACAACCTCACCCACATCAAATAGAAATTAGGCTTTACGATGATCCACGCCTGATCACTAGGCCAACATAAGCATGGATATCACCAGATTGTATCTAGCTAAACTATGAGGAATTTTCCTATCTCCTAGTCTGTCATGCTTTACCGCAAACCACAGTCTAAATCGGGGTCACTAGGCCCCAAACTGAGACATACTCTCTAGGCTTTACGATATATCCCAAACTCGGGGATACCTAGGCCTAAATGGGGAGAAAACCACCTCTAAGGATTTAATGCAATCCAAACCCAAATTACTAGGCCCTAAACTGAGGCAACACATGAATCACTTCCATAATCATTCAAATATCCACCTCACTTAGCTTCGAATGCATTCGTAAATCCAACTAAACCAAAAACAATGACTCCAAAACACCATGGCTATCTGAAAATGGTATGGCTAGGTTGAATACACCGTCACACCTGGAAAAAACTCATTCCAAGACAACAAAGAATGACATACAATACCATGAATGCCAAATCTAGCAATGAAATTATACATGCAAATAAATACCTTCCAATAACCCAGTTGTAGATGCTTGATTCCTGCTCCTCCTTGCTTGCTTTCTCCATATTCCTGCTTTCTTTCCATTCTTGATCCAATGCCAAAGTGCTCCAAAAAATTCAGTGTCCAAGAGAGAGAGAGAGAGAGAGAGAGAGAGCTCAAAAAATGCACTCACAATAGGTATAAAAATATTTTCAACTAATCCTCATAAGACTTTTCATGAATGAGGCCTCTATTTTCTTCATTTTCCATTATTTTCCTTGATTTTCCTCCTACATGCAACCTATGACCTTTCACCTTCCTTTTCTCATATTTTCAATTATTTTCATAAATAAATTCGACTTTGCCTCTCCAAAGCCTTTGTCATTCTCCTTAGCCATATTAACCAAAATGAACACCCACTAGGATGTTTTTCCCAACATTCATCGTGGAATAAGTGTCCCATAATCCATGGTTATTATTTTTAACTTTATTACGTTCAATTTTCACCAAGGTTATTACAATCAATGGGACATAGTGGTTGAAATCCCAGCCCCACCTGAAAGGGGTTATCGATAGATAAGTTATTGAGAGTTATGTTGTAGCTATGCTGGACATAGGGGAAACTTTCATCCCATGTGTGAGAATGCTTCAAGTTGTATATGCACAGAATGTGTATGATCATCCTTTTGATGACCTCTGTTTGGCCATCGGTTTGGTGGTGGGAAGTCATGTACTTAGTGATATTAGTATCAAAGATCGACTAGATACTTGACCAAAATGTACTTAGGAACCTGCTGTCTCGATCTGATGTGGGATCCTAAAGTGTACCCACACTCTTTTAAACAAGAGCGTAGAAGTGGATTATGATGTGATATACTTCTTGCAGACCACCAGAATGTCGATGTTAGAGAATCTGTTGACGATCATGAAAACGTAGTTGTTTCCATGTTTAGTCAAAGGGCTACCCAACATGTAATACATGGAGATGGATTCCTAAGGTTTACTAGGAGGAGGAAGAGAAATATATAGACATTTTTTCTTGATGGTTGGTTTTGCAATGGCACAAGCAATGTAGGATGTGATGTACTTCCCAACATCCTATCAAAGGTTTGGCCAGTAAAAATACTTTTGTAGCACTACCACTATTTTCTATACTCCTAAGTGTCCAAGGATAGGACTATAGTGCACCTCTCAAATCATCTTGGCACTCTCGCTTGAAGGAGCAAAAAGGTGTCCTAGGTGACATAACAATGTATCATGGAGGTGAAAATTTGGATCTTACTTGTCTTCTAGGAGTGTCTCGTATGTGTCGTTGAATTCTAGATCGTTCTTATAAAAATGTAGACACTCTGAAGTCTTGTGCCCAAAAGAGTCGAGCACAGTTGTCAATTCCATCACCAACAGTCGGCTAAGGGATTTTGCAACATTATCCATGCTTCCCTTCTTCTACTTAATTTTCAAGTGGAATTTTTGCAAGTATGTGGACCATTTATGATGATGAACGTTCTACAACTTCCCTTGAGTTTGTATGCACTACAGGGGTTTGTTTTCTGTGTTTATTAATTCTTCCTTCCCCATAATGTAATTCTTCCATTTCTGGTAGGCCTAAAAAATGGAATACATCTATGTTTCATTAGTGTGATACTTATGGACTGTGTCTCCAGGTGTCCCATTGCGATATGCCATTGGATGCCCTTGCTGAGTAATAATTTCAGTAATTGCATAGTTAGAAGCATCTGTCTCAATCTCAAATGGTTGTTGAAGGTCTGGTAATGTGAGCACTGGTGTAGAGCAGACGCGATGTTTCAACTCCAAAAATTCCCTATGTTGGGGTTTGGACCTAAATAATTTTCGTTTCACTCCACCATTGGTGACTTGAATTAAAGGCCAAGTGATATGACTGATCCTCGACATGAATTAGGGGAATTTTGAGGTCTAAAATGGGCCTCGTAAGGAAATTATAAAATAATAGATGAAATAATAAAATAAATTTAGATTACATCATCAAATTTTAGAGGGAAAAAGGAAAAAAATACTTTTTCAACTCGTATTTTGAACTTATCTCCCTATCGATTTACTCAAATTTTGAGCAAGAATAGTTGTTGGATGTAGAATTTGATTCCTCATCCAAGGAATACCCATGATGCATAATTTCAATGGACCTTGATATATGAAAAATGAGAATTACATGAAAAATGTGATTGAAATCACATTTTTCATGTATTTCTAATTTTTCAATCATGTTTTTCATGTATTTTTCATTTTTTGTGTAGCGGGGTCTATCAAAAGTATGCAACATGGTTACTCCTTGGATGAGGAATTAAATTTTTCATCCAACGAGTACTCCCAGTTGAAATTTGAGTAAAACCTCAGGGAGATAAGTTTAACATATGAGTTGAAAAAGTACTTTTATTATTTTATTATTTTATAATATTTTTACTTTTTTACCCCAAAAATGGTGAACCACACCCCATGGTTGACATCATCATCTTGCATCCTATTGGTTCTTATAAAATTTATTTTGGTTGTAAATTTTTCTTAGGAGGCCCATTTTAGACCTCAAAAGTTCTCTAATGAATCCGCGGTCGAAATTTTAAAGATACAAAAATATGTGAAGCCTTGTTAGAGTGGTTGGGGCTGGCCATTCCTAAACGAATTATATATTGGCTGGGTCCATATGCATACCTTTCTCATCAATGATTTACCCCAAATATTGAACCCGGTCATACCAAAATGACATATCTCCAAATTGTCACACAACTTGTGTTTTCGTATAGTTTATATGATTTTTCGAATATGGAATAGGTGCTCTTATCAACTATGGTTGAAGATCAATATGTCTTACAAATACACCACCACAAAAGAGTTGGTGAATCGTATTGTTAGCACCTGAAATGGACCCTAGGCTGAAAAAGGCAAGTCAAGGTAACAACTAAACCACGCTCAGCCTTGTAGCTAGCCCTACAAGGACAGGAGAGGGCTCTCTCTGTAGAATAGATATTCAATAACACAATAATGAACTGATTTTAGGCTAGATATATGAATGTGAAAGGGTTTTTGATAAATGACTGAATTTTCAGGGATGTATGGGACAAAAGGATAGTATGAAATGAGGAATTAAATCAAGGACACAGAGTATTTCATGGGGCAAGATAGGCAGGAGGTTTATCAATCGAAGTTGAAATAAGATGGAGTGGAAAGACTATTGAGAAAGCTGAAAAGGGCATAATAAATGAATTGTTTTCAGACAGAAGAAAACACACAGAGCATGAATGATTTCCCAAGGCAGAGCATATAAAATGGATTCTACCTTTCTAACTTGAAAACATTCAACTGGAAATGTTTACGAACGAATGTTGCAACATAACAATGTACATATGAAACACAAAGAAGACACATTTTCTAAAACTCATACCACATGAATCCCACAAATCAGAGCTGCATCACTTTATTAATTCCCTGCCAAACTGTACAATGGAGCGCAAAGCTCACTGCCACACTATTCCCCTACTTATGAGTTTTTTAGACCTCAGACTCTCCAGCCCTTTACAAATAATTATAATTTACAATAAATAGACAGATTTGTAGGAATACAAATCGATTGGAAGAGGAGAAATCACAACTAAAGATGGAAGGTCAAAAGCTCATAGTCTCTCAGTAAAGGGATAATTGCGTTACATTATTTCATTCAAAATTTTTGGATATCTGATGAGGAGGTGAAACCTATAGCGTGGATCCTTTCGAATCATTACTGGAGATGTGACTATTACGATTTTGTTTATCGACCTCTGACATTTCACTTTCCATTATTTATTTATTCTCTGGCTTTTTAATAGAACGCTGATAAAATGAATTTATGCTTTTCGTGAAGAGAAAAATGTATTTTAAATGGAAAGAGGGAAGGGAAATGGAGGCGGGAACCACATAAATCGCAATCAGAGTCAGAGCAGGGAGTGATCACAATCGCAAAAATTTGCGAAGCGATCGGAGGAGGGCGTAGGACTTTCGATCGAAGGATTTGTGATGCGATCGGAGGATTTGCGATGCGATCGCATCGCAAATATTTGCGATGGGCTCATCGGAGCATACAAATGAATTTTACGATTTTCTATGGTGCGATCAAAGGATTTGCGATGCGATCGGAGGATTTGCGATGCGAAGCGGGGTTTCTCACTTAAAATTTATTATAAAGTTTAAGGGGTCATGGAAAAGGGAAAGTGGTTTTAAAGGAGTTTTTAAAGGGAATATCAAAACTTTAAACATAAAGCAAAGTTGAAGGGAAAAATGGGAAATAGGGGGTAAAGCGAATTGAGGGCCTTTACTTCACTTAAGCATAAAATTCAATCCAGAGGTCAGTTTTGAGAGTGTAGTATACCATTGGAAATATTTTTCCAGGTTTTTTTTGATGGATCCACTTTGAAGATGATCTGGCACTAAACATGCTATGGGACACTTCTCTGAAAGGCAGGGACATCACTTTTTGGAGATAACAGCTTCTGAATTGTGGCTGAAAGGCAAAGTATTATGTTTTCACCTCAAAACATGGTTTTTGAGGTGAAAATTACATCAAACTGAATGAATGATATCTCTAATCTTCCAGGTGCTGTGACTTTGCATTTATTGACTTCCTCATGACCTTGCTGACATTATTGACATTTCACTCATTAATTTGACCATGGTGAGACCCTAGAAAATAATGACACCCATCCTATGAGTTAATGATATAGTTTTGAGAATGAAAGTGATTAATGACTAAATACCATAGGGAGGAAAATCAGCAAGTAGCTCATGAGGGAAAACTGATAAAAAATTACTACCATCAATGAATCCACGACCTAGCGGAATGGTGAAATTTATTCAGTATGAGACACCTAATATGCAAATGCAAAAGAGTAGTTTTTGATCACTGATGGCAGTATGACTAGACTGACACTAACATTGGCTCCAATGGGGATGGTAGCTCCTTGGAGGTGCCAAGAACACCATAGACCAAGTAGCCTTATCCATTGGGCATGGAGTTAATAGCTAAAAACCAAACTTAATAATGGGAGAAACTTGACCCAACAAACTAACTCAAAAGTGACTCAAAATTAACCTAGAAAAAAAACTTGACAATTGAAGCTTTGGTGGTAGTATATAACCAAGACTTGAGGTTTCAAATCTTGATGATAACCACCTGTGTTTCTGGAAGGCCAATGTACCATCATGCTGTATCAAAATTCCAATGTAACCAATCAAGAAGATGCCTCTTTGATTGATTCTTCTGATCAGATGCTTTGAACAACCATAGATACTTGCAACTGGGCATCAAAAGCATGGTTGGCCATGATCTCCTTCATCACTGAATACTGTAATAATTACCTTCACTGCTGACTGCAATAAATTGGCCAATGGATCCTGAAAAACATGAAGATTTACCTCCTGCTGAAGAAACAGGGTGTCTTCTTCTCTTGATTCTAATCTTTCTTCACAATGTACCTCAGTAAGAGTGTGTTCCTGATCTTCAAAAAATTCTGAACAAGTATATGAGCAAATTTCCTCTTGGAAAAAAATTTCAAAGCATGAGACATAGGAAGAAGAGTCTGAAAGGCAGTCCTGAATGCTCTGATCTTCGGTAATCTGAATATATTGTTGGTTGTCTTCATATGATATGACAATCATATTGTCATGTTTCTCATCATATTCGTTAGTCATAAGAGAAGAAACTTCATATGGTTCTTGAGATCCAACACTGTCATTTCTATCATATACCATAAATTCATCCAAAGAAACTCTTTCACTTACTTGAACAAAGATCTCACCTTGTTTTTCATTAAGGGAATGGATTACCTCCTTGTGAAGACTCTTTTCTGATTGAATGAGAACACTTAGTTCTATAACTCTGTTTTCTTCATTTGAGGTGGCCTCAACAGTATAATTCTCTTTTATGGGATCTGGTACAATGTATTCTTCCTCGTCACATTTTAACTCTAAATTTGGCTTAAATTTATCACTATGTAAGATTGGAACATCCTTTTCCTGCATATCATCCTTTATTTCAATCAGATCTAAAATAAAACTTTGTCTTCCATGATTTTCAACCATATGGAAATCTTCAACCTGTTGATCTTGATAATAATCCCTTAAAATTTCTGCGTGCTGCTGAAATGGATTTTCATACAATGCTTCCATGATTTCTTCGTCCATGAATTCATCGTCTCCATAAAAATTCTCAAGATTTTCAATGAAATTGTTAACATGTTTGCAACAGTTCTGAACTAACATTATAGACGGACAAGTTTCTTTGTACCTTTCAAAGAATATGGTATGAAAATATTTTAAACCATAAATACAATCAGGGAGAAAACTTTCATACCAAGATCGAGCTTCATCTTCTAGAGTAGCCATAAAAATTTTCATCAGACAGTCTTCAGGAAAATCGATCTTTAATTTATGCACATGAATGTGAAATATTACCAGATGAAGCGCAGCGTCATTACCTTCCACATTTCTGAACACAGGCAAATTCTGAAGCCAATCCACCTTGGGCATTTTATTTTGGAAACTTGGAATATGATCTCGGCTCATGGGAGCATACCTTCTTGCAATACGTTCCATCTTAAAAATATTTAAAGCTACTGATCTTCCTGCAATGGAGTTTCCATGAAGGATTGGATTTTCT
Source organism: Pinus albicaulis (assembly GCA_034641835.2). Lineage (NCBI taxonomy): Eukaryota > Viridiplantae > Streptophyta > Pinopsida > Pinales > Pinaceae > Pinus > Pinus albicaulis. The sequence continues at coordinate 182,248,419 of CM076584.1, forward strand.
GGATCTTTCAGTGAATGGAGTCTCCAGGTGAATGTTTTCAGCCTTTATATGCATCTGATTATTGTTCACCATCAGCAATCAGATCTAAACTTTGTCATCCTTTACTAGGGAGGATATGCTTTACTGGTTCAAATAAATTACATCCCTAGTATGGTCGCCAGATATGTTAGCACCTGAAATGGACCCCAGGCTAAAAAAGGCAAGTCAGGGTAACAACTAAACCATGCTCAACCTTGTAGCTAGCCCTACAAGGATAGGAGAGGGCTCTCTCAATAGAATAGATATTCAATAACACAATAATGAACTAATTTTAGGCTAGATATATGAATGTGAAAGGGGTTTTGATAAATGACTTAATTTTCAGGGATGTATGGGACAAAAGGACAGTATGAAACAAGGAATTAAATCAAGGACACAGAGTATTTCATGGGGCAAGATAGGCAGGAGGTTTATCAATCGAAGTTGAAATAAGATGGAGTGGAAAGACTATTGAGAAAGCTGAAAAGGGCATAATAAATGAATTGTTTTCAGACAGAAGAAAACACACAGAGCATGAATGATTTCCCAAGGCAGAGCATATAAAATGGATTCTACCTTTCAAACTTGAAAACATTCAACTGGAAATGTTTACGAACGAATGTTGCAACATAACAATGTACATATGAAACACAAAGAAGACACATTTTCTAAAACTCATACCACTTGAATCCCACAAATCAAAGCTGCATCACTTTATTAATTCCCTGCCAAACTGTACAATGGAGCGCAAAGCTCACTGCCACACTATTCCCCTACTTATGAGTTTTTTAGACCTCAGACTCTCCAGCCCTTTACAAATAATTATAATTTACAATAAATAGACAGATTTGTAGGAATACAAATCGATTGGAAGAGGAGAAATCACAACTAAAGATGGAAGGTCAAAAGCTCATAGTCTCTCAGTAAAGGGATAATTGCGTTACATTATTTCATTCAAAATTTTTGGATATCTGATGAGGAGGTGAAACCTATAGCGTGGATCCTTTCGAATCATTACTGGAGATGTGACTATTACGATTTTGTTTCTCGACCTCTGACGTTTCACTTTCCATTATTTCTTTATTCTCTGGCTTTTTAATAGAACGCTGATAAAATGAATTTATGCTTTTCGTGAAGAGAAAAATGTATTTTAAATGGGAAGAGGGAAGGGAAATGGAGGCGGGAACCACATAAATCGCAATCAGAGTCAGAGCAGGGAGTGATCACAATCGCAAAAATTTGCGAAGCGATCGGAGGAGGGCGTAGGACTTTCGATCGAAGGATTTGTGATGCGATCGGAGGATTTGCGATGCGATCGCATCGAAAATATTTGCGATGGGCTCATCGGAGCATACAAATGAATTTTGTGATTTGCAATGGTGCGATCAAAGGATTTGTGATGCGATCGGAGGATTTGTGATGCGAAGAGGGGTTTCTCACTTAAAATTTATTATAAACTTTAAGGGGTCATGGAAAAGGGGAAGTGGTTTTAAAGGGGTTTTTAAAGGGAATATCAAAACTTTAAACATAAAGCAAAGTTGAAGGGAAAAATGGGGAATAGGGGGTAAAGGGAATTGAGGGCCTTTACTTCACTTAAGCATAAAATTCAATCCAGAAGTCAGTTTTGAGAGTGTAGTATACCGTTGGAAAGATTTTTCTGGGCTCTTTCTGATGGATCCACTTTGAAGATGATCTGGCACTGAACATGTTGCGGGACACTTCTCTGAAAGGCAGGGACATCACTTTGTGGAGATAACAACTTCTAAATTGTGGCTGAAAGGAAAATTATTATGTTTTCACCTCAAAACATGGTTTTTGAGGTGAAAATTACATCAAACTGAATGAATGATATCTCTGATCTTCCAGGTGCTGTGACTTTGCATTTATTGACTTCCTCGTGACCTTGCTGACATTATTGACATTTCACTCATTAATTTGACCATGGTGAGACCCTAGAAACTAATGAGACCCATCCTATGACCTACGGATATAGTTTTGAGAATGAAAGTGACTAATGACTAAATACCATAGGGAGGAAAATCAGCAAGTAGCTCATGAGGGAAAACTGTTAAAAAATTACTACCATCAATGAATCCATGACCTAGCGGAATGGTGAAATTTATTCGGTATGAGACACCTAATATGCAAATTCAAAAGAGCATTTTTTGATCACTGAAGGAAGTATGACTAGACTGACACTAACAGGTATCAATATGTCATCCATCATCCTCATGAAGGTTGTGGGGGAATTCGTCCACACGAAAGGCACGACTAGCCATTCAAAAATGGCCTCCTTAGATCTGAAGGTAGTATTCCAAACATAAGAGGGTTCAATTGGTACCTCTCAGACTTCAATTTGATCTTGCCAAAATATTTATCCCTTCATTTGGTCCAAAATTTCATAAATTCGTGGGATTCGATACCTATTCCAGATAGTGATCTTGTTTAACATCCAATAATTAATATAGAGTCTCCAGGTCTCATCCTTATTTTGTTCCAAAATGATCAGACTCCCATAGGGTGATGAACTTGGCCCAATGTGGCCTTTTTGCAACAACTCCTGAATCTACCTCTTCATTTCGTCATTCTCCATAATAGAGCGTCGATAGATTGGTGCATTTTGTAGCAGCATACCTAGGGTAAAGTGAAGGGTGTTCTTTACCTAACAATGTAGAGGTACCCCAATGGGTGAGGTGAAGATTTCCCTGTACTCCTCCATGAACTTGTCCATCTAATGTTTCTATATGAAGGAGACCTTTCATGAGGTCTTGGCCACAATCATTTTATTTCCATAAGGGTGAATCATAAGGAAAAAAAGAGATGGTTGTAGGTGGTGCTACCTCCAATATACTGTACAACTTATTTCCCAAAGTACTAATAACAGTGTGAGGCCTAGAGTCATACATAATATGTCACTTCCACAAGTAGGTTGGCCTAATAATACATCAAAAACTTCAAGAGGAGAAACATCACACCATACATCATCTATGAAGGGCCTAATGTTGTATGGAAGGCGACATGGTTGGATGATGTGGAGATATGTTCATTGGTGAAGTGACCTGATGGTGAATGGTTTTGGGTGTTTTATGGTCAGTAGGCCGAGATAATTTATGACCTTTGTTGAAATGAGGTTTTTTTGGCTTCCATTGTTAACATTGAACTACAACGGGGAACCCTTCACCCACATCTGGGAGTGTAAGAGGCACTCCCCCTCCTCTAGATCCTTGGGCTAATATTTCTAAATCTTGGTGGTGGAAATGGTGTCACTGGGCTCTGCGTCAATAATCTACTTCCATTTTTCATCCCCCTTGTTGGGTTATGACTCAGATTAAGAGAATGCATCTGATTTGGAGGGCTTCTACTCAGCCACCAATGACTACGTGTATTGTCACTCACTTGTGTTGTGAGTGGGCCTCTTATGGAACTCACACCACTTTGCTATGTCCTTCTTTGTATTCATAGTTTTTTTCTTTTCTTACAGCTTCAGTGGGTTGTCCTAGGTCACCCCACCTTGGATTTGTCCTTTGCTTTAGGTTTTGGGGTGCCTTTCCCTTGCTTAATATTTTCAAATCAAAATTTTCACTTCTTCTATTTAATTTTTTTCTCGATCTTGGCAGCATATAAATATACTACACCAAGAGAGGAGATGTTGAGGAACTCCATTTACTCTTCAATGTATCTATGAAAAAAAATTTGGTACACAAGCACTAGATGTTTCTCTGAATATTTGATACCCAAATTTGTGCAGAGGGTATGGAATAGATTCATCAAATCATGCACATATTGATCCATTTACTTTTCAACATAGTGCATTGTATGTCCTTATCGTCATAGCTCCACACGATGTAATACACTAGTAGAAAATGTTGAAATTAGTGACTAGGTGACTAAAAAATTTAGTCACTGCAATTATTTCAAGTGAATTACTACTAAAATTAAGCAATTTTAAGTGACCGAACTAAAATGACTAAATTAAATGACTAATTTAGTCTAGAGATAAAATATACGACTAGATAATAAGTGAATAAACTAAAAACGACTAACTTAAATGACTAATTTAGTTTATGACTAAAATATATGACTATATAATAAGTGACAAAATTAATAATGATTAACATAAATGACTATTATAGTCCAAGAATAAAAATATGACCAAATAACAAGAACAACAAGTATAGAATTAGTCATACTTGTTGTTCTTGTTATTTGGTCATATTTTTATTCTTGGACTATAATAGTCATTTATGTTAATAATTTTTAATTGTGGCGGATAATTGTTTTCAAGCCAACAACTATAAATTGTGGAATACCATTTAGTTTGGAAATTATCTCCTCGCAAGTCTTAATTTTATATTTCCTTCTTATTTTTTGTCAAAATACATTATCCCACTAAAGGGATGCATGCCTTTCAACTTTGTGAATATATGCTTCACTCTCTCGGGGTCCTCAATTTCTCAAACTCTAGGGATTTCTCCATATTCCCAATCTAATAAATAATATAGTCTTATCTCCCATGGGGCTTCTAATTTTCACTCTTCATTACTCACATCATGAATATCTACAACAACCCCTATTTTCTTAGCTTCCTTCATGGAATCCATTATAGTTAACATGGACCTCAACATCTAGGTGATTTTATTTGTGGCTATGTTTCCCTCTACCCTATGCTTGTATTCCTAATTCCTTATGCGCTCTTTTGCAATTCTCCTTATTATAGATCCAACAAACAAATTCTTTTTGATGACATTGTTCTTCAATTTATGTGTAGGTCTTAAACCTACTTTGATACCAAAATAATGCAACCTACATTAGTATTTGCACAGGAAACAATAATCATGTTTACAAATCCACTTCAAATAGAACACATAATAAGCAATTAAAAACACGCACAAAGTTTTATATTCTAAACAAAATAAAAAATGACTTTACTCTTAGAAAGGCATAAAACCCATATCAAAAACCACTTAATTTTTGTTTTGGTTAAACTAACTTTTTACACTCAAACATTTCCTTATAATTTACACTCTCAATAAATTATATATATATATATATATATATATATATATATATTACAACATTTTAAATTTCTTAAACCAATTTTTAATCAATCAACCACTTACAAACTATAATAATTATAAATAAATAAAATAATAAAAAACTCTCTGAATTTTATAATAAAAAGAAAATAACCAACCAAAAATTAAATTTGATCGCAAACACACTCGGTATAAATAATTTTCCTCAACAAATTCAATTTTCCCTCAATAATTTCTGTCCATTTTCAAATTTTTCCTCCATAGTCTCGGTCCATGACTTTACATCAATGAAATCATCTAAATCCGACTTTGATAAACCAGACCCTAATAGTATGCCTCCACTAGAATCCTCTGATATCCACCATTATTCCCCAGCGGCCTCGGAAAAAATGAGGAATATGGAGGCCATGAAAAACAATCGAAAGGAGGTGGATAGGGATTCGACGGTGGTTTTCCTCTAGTGATCACGATGAATTTCCTAAATGATAGTAGAATCGACAAAGAAACCCTCGGTGGCATTGCCTTCGTCTAGTATGTGGGCGCATAGAATCAGCCATGATTGTGCTCCTTCGTTCCCTTGCTTATCTCCCTGGGACGCCCAGAGGAGGCTTCAACCATGGCAGTTGATCCTCTGCCTCGGCTTGTCCGACAAGGCCGTTAATTCCACCCTCACCACGGATTTAGGGTTGTAGTTCCTCCATGTCCACACAACCAGAGCCGAGGAGGTGGTTGATATTGTGATGGCATTGTTGCACACGTGCTTGTTGTTAAAACAACGCTTTTCCAGCTCTAGTGCCAAGGTACCCACCGCCATGGTCTCATGCTCAGGATCGCGTTCTGACCAGCCTCGACCTATGCTCTTACCACAAAGATCTTGGCATCCAAGATGACAATCCTCTATTAGGATTGTGAAGAGGTATGTGTTATTGATATTTTTTTGTGTTTTTTAGAACACTTTCCTCTGAATAAATAATTTTTCAAGTCAACTCTCTAGTGGCATTTGAGAATTAATGAACCCAAAAAACCATTCTAGAACATCATTTGTTTTTTGGCATTTGAATGTTGGATCTGTGTACATTTATGAAAATGCCCTAACAAACATTATCTTTAAATAAACACTACCCAAGGGTAATTTTCAATGACCTTCCATGATTTTTTTTTCGAAGGACAGGCATTAACCAAACATTTCAAGCCATGGAGAATTTCTTTGACTTTAGAATGGTGGATCTAGAAACATTGAACTCATAGGAATTATATCACGACCAACGTCATCTCAATGTGTATAACATTTACATAATTCTTTTCCTATGCTTGGGGACATGAGTGTGATTTTAAACTTCCCTTTATGTGAAGGGAAAAGTTGTGAGAGTGTGCAGATATTTCCCTCCAGCCACCAAATAGATGGATACTGTTAATGGTTTTCTTTCGACAAGTGACCTTGTGTTGCTCCACTGTGCTGTGACAAAAGAAACATTATAGATTCTCAATCTTGAAACTTTCCAACACATAAAGATAGGTAATGGATCTATATTATTTCAAACTATTTCTATTTGGCACTATTAGTTTATTACATTCTCCAGAACATAGTATTCAAAACCAGAACCAGTGACCGGACTAGTCCACATATGAAATTGGGTTTCAAACTAGAACCGGTCAAACCAAGATTGGTTAGATCTTGTTAATTTTAGGTTAACATGTTATTTTCTTAGGGAAGTTACTTCATGGATCCATATTAGCCCAATTTTCCATTAGCAATCACATAATACATCGTTATAATGATAGTAACTGAAGAAATAACATAGACGAAAGATGCAGTATACAAGCCAAGACAAGAGTACACAAGGATATGGCACAAGCCAGGGAAAAAACCCCAAGACATGGAAAAACCTTTATCAATTCATCTTAGTATTAATATCAAATGTTCAGCAGAGAGAGAAAATACAATAATTTAAAGTCAAAATGACTTGCCAATTTGAAGATCTAATATGACTGCCCTTGGACAAGTGAATAGCCCAAAACTGCAATTTCATCATTTTGTCAACAGTAGTTAGCTAAGATCTAGTTAGGGTTTCTTACAGTCCACTATTTTTCCATTCAATTGATCAAGAAACCCTCCTTTCAATTGCAACTTTCGTTTTCAAGTAATAGGTTGTCCATCGCTAGCCCTTAGAATTGATTTGAACCCAAGATAGGATTCTCGACCCCTCTATATAACCTGGTACATGCCTGCAGACCTATCTGGATAATGGCTCTGAAGTGCAGACACAGTAAGGGAGAAATTCTTCTTTAATTTACCATAGATAAGCTTGAAGTCAATACTCAAACATGACCTAACTTTCTGGGGTTGAATTCGGACCTGTAATGACAAGATTACCCATACAAGTTGCCCTGAAATTTCATCAAGTCCTGTGGCTCTTTATTTGAGGAATCATAGCCCTAGTTGTTGAAGAAGAAACCCAAAACAGACAACCCTTCGTCCTATTCAAGAGCTTGGCTACCTTAGATATAATTTGGAGGCCTTTGATGTATCAAATGAGGTTGAAGGCACCTCTATATATACAATTTTTAAGGGAAAAAATACATGATTGTTGGGACTTATGATGATGAGGCTGACCTTGAAAATTTGTACATGAGTGGGCGTAAATTCAAAAAAACACTTCTTCTTGTACAAATTTGATGATCTTTAGGTTGATTTTGGTCCTCTCGAAAAGAGGAGTTCATTCAATAATCATCTCCAACAAATAGGCTATCCAATGGTGGAATTTTGCCCTAGTTTCTAATTATAACACTCCCTCTCAACTAGGGAGAATACCACTTGATAGTTTATCATGCCATTCGGTCATCATGAAATATCTTGACATCACGTGCCATCTTTGTATATTATCTATTCTCTACTCTACTGAACATTGATAAGAATAATGAAGAAGAATCGATCGAGAGTGAGTCACAAGACCTTACCGCTCTCCACTGACAAAAGTCAATCCAGACTCCATATAACCAGATGTAAAATCATAATCAGACTTGATCTCAAGTGATCAAGTTTGTTGAACATCATTCATCCTAGACATAGGGAGTGCGACTGTACATGATGTGTCCATAAGTAGTGTTATGGTCCCAACCACTTTTCCCAACTCATTGGCCAGATGAGAGGTACTTCCCATGTGTCCTGGACTACATGAGTAGGATGATGCAGGAACACTAGCAAGGAAAGAATATATCACATCCTGCTCACAACCACACATAGGGAAAGGATAATCCATATCCTACAAACACAGTTCACAACCATACGTAGGGAAAGGAGAAACCACATCCTACAAACACATGTCACAACCTTACGTAGGGAAAGGAGAAGCCACATCATACAAACACATGTCAGAACCATACATAGGTAAAGGATAAACCACATCCTACACGCATGCAAACCAAGAGTAGGGAAAGGATAAACCACGTCCTACATGCATGCTAATCAATAATCGTAAGAAGGATCCTGCATGTGGGGAAAGGGTGAACCACGTCTCACCGACATGTCAAAATAAATCACAGGGAATGAGCATCCTACATGTGGGGAAAGGATGAACCATGTATTACCGACATATCAAAAAACAGATGCTTGAATGCATCTCTCACTAGGTATCCACAGGAGAAGGTGAACCACTCATCCTACTCTTATGCCATAGGAGAAGGTGAACCTCTCATCCTATGCATATCTCATCAATCATAGGGGAAGGTGAACCACTCACCCTACACACATGTCAACCATCATGGGATATCATAGGGGAAGGTGAGCCACTCACCCTATACATAGTGCACCAATAGGGGAAGGTAAACCACTCACCATATGGTTGCTCATAGCTCTCAAGAAGTACCCTAGGTCCCCAGGAGCTCCCAAAGCTCAATGTTCAACCATGAACCTCCTAGCAAGGTCTATCCACAATTCCCAGCCTCTCTCTGAATAAATTAATCTGTTAATTCAACAATTATGAATCTAGGTAGCTTTCCAATGTATTGTAAAGCGATACCCAATTTACGTGGAGTACAAATTCTCTGAAGAATATTGCAATATAACATGTGCTCAAATGGGTCATTAATTCAACAATGATGAATCTAGGTAGCTTTCCAATGTATTGTAAAGCGGTACCCAATTTATGTGGAGTACAGATTCTTTGAAGAATATTGCAATATAACATGTGCTCAAATGGGTCACTGAAGAAATTCTTCAACCAAAATGGATTCATAATAATACATGCGTGTTGCTCTATACAATCAACCTCAATAGTGCTTTCAGAGCAACCAAATCAAGAGATGTAGTACTAGATGTACTCTTTCCATCCATCATACTGCCAATCGATCCAACATCAGAATATTCATGGAATCTTGGATTTCATTTGTGTACCTCAAATTATAGACAATAGAGTCACTGAGATATCTTACTAAACAACTATAAATATATAGATAGAGTCTTCATAGCGAGGAATTTATCTAGGACACCAGGGATCCCACAAGATATGCATATGCAGACTCGCAACTTCTTCATCAGATCTTAAGTGCATGAAATATATTATCAAGGCTAGGTTAGATCCCTCTTACTTTGAGAGGGTCATCAATCATATATCATCAATATCTACACCTTTATGGCTCAGTGTAACTTACTTTGGATATATATAGAAAAGTGACCTTGCCAAAATATAACCAAAGTTATGATCATGCAACTTCCATGTAGACTTTCAAATAATAGGGATATATCTGAGTTATTTCCCTTATCAAAAAACATTTGGCGAGAAGAGTCATCAAGTCATATTGCCAAGGATTCTATAGCTCCCTCTTAAGACTTGTTTCATGTGATCATCTAGCTTTCAATTACGAGCTTCTCAAGCAAGGGATGAGACTTTTCATGAGGCAACTGCAACAATAAACTTCAAGGAAGCTTAAGGTGAAAGAGGAAAATTTTGAAGAATCGTCATGGTTCATCTTTAATTAGGTAGAAGAAATCCTCCCATGATATTATTTCAAAATATCTGAATTATCCTCCATCGCTAGGTGACAAATGTCAAAATCAACATCTCATCTGATTATTGTGCTCATATAAGCAGATGATCATTGTTATAGAGATATGCTCCAAAGTCCTATGCACTTCTTCACTTAGTTGTTCTTTTAAAAAAAAAGGGTTTCAAGAGTGTTGCACCCCTTTTCAAAATCTAAGGTGCTACAAATTCTTTTACGAGAATATCCCTGTAGCTTCTTCAAAAGATAAGCTATCCAATGTTTCCATATGTATTGTTCACAACTTCGATAGTGAACAAGGCTATAATACAATCATCAATTTACTGGGGCTACAATATATCATTATGGCTACTTGATTGTAGTAATATCATGCATAATGTTGGACTTGAAAAGAGATAATAGATGATGTTGAGCTATAGAGAAGTGTCACATGTAGAACTGTGTCATATATCATTGTGAGGTAACCAACAATATTCACTTTACGTGGTTCTATTATAGCTCCGGGTCTTCAAACTTCCAGGAGCATGATTCCTTTCAAATGATCCAAGATCTTTGCTTACAAACATGTCTTCAACAAAATCTCTTCTTTGCTACTTAAGGCTTAGTGTAGAAAAACTGAAATATGGTTAAATGTGTTATAAATATCGAATGCTTTCATCGCTTGATGCCTATAGCTATGTAAGTCAGAAAATCTCCAAAAGTCAGCTCAATTGATATAAGAAGTATAGATCATGTCATTTTAGAGTGTGCAAGACTTGGTTCACATTCATCATTTATCACTGTATGATGTACATATGCATTAATGCTCTGGAGCCTTACTAATGATCCATCAACATAGGGGCCTTGGTTTCTTTTTCTTTATGAGTTGAGAGTTGTAGTTGTGTCTAGAACAATAGTAAACTAAGGTTCTTATTTTCTAGGCTATGAGAGGAAGAGAACCTCAGAAGTTCAATAGAGAGATATAAGAAACAAATGTCAACATACTACCCAAGGCCATGACTGATCATAACTTTGATTAGAATTTCCATACTTTAATAGCTTTTTAAAATACCATAACTGTTTCAGGGCTTGCAAGAATGCCATGCATATACCAATATTGACTGAATGTATGTATATATGTTGATTTTTGACGCAAATACTGCTCTGCCTGCAAATATGATGTCATGCACATACTATAGAAACCATGTCAATATATATACGCAATACCACAATGTCTTCTTATAATTAGAGTATCTATTTTATGCATACAATGTGGATAATTTTACACGGCTAAGATGACATCAATACCGTATGAAATAATCATATCTGAAACCATACACTGATTTCTATATGGTTTTGTCATACCAAAACATTTCCTACTCTTTAAATATATTGTTGGAGACATATTTTATGTGCCAATGTGCTGAGAATGAAAAATTACATATGCGATGAGCCAAAAGAGGTATGATGGATTCAGAACCATGTGAGGTGCCTAACATTGAGAGGTGCCTAATATCAAATGTTAAAAAAAGAGAGAGATTACTATAATTTAAAGTCAAAAATGACTTGCCAATTTGAATATCCAATATGACTTCCCTTGGAAAAGTGAATAGCTGAAAACTACAATATAATCATGTTGTTAACAGTGGTTAGCTAAGATATGGCTAGGGTTTCTTACAATCCACTATCGTTCCATTCAACTGATCAAGAAACCCTCCTTTCAACTGCGGCTTTCCTTGGCAAGCAAGAGGTTTTCCATCGCTGGCCCTTAGAATTGATCTGAACTTAAGATAGGTTTCTCTGCCCCTCTATCTAACATTGTGCATGCCTGTGGACCTACCTAGAGTAATGGCTCTGAAGTGTGGACACAAAAAGGGAGAAATTATTCCTTAAATTGATCATAGGTTGGCTTGAAGTCAGTACCCAAACATGACCTAAATTTCCGAGGTTATGTTCAGACCTGTAATGGCAGGATTACCCATACAAGTTACCCTAAAATTTCATCAAGTCATGCAGCTGTTTATCTGATGAATCTCGGCCCTAGTTCTTTAAAAAGAAACCCAAATTAGAAAACCCTATTTCCTCCTCAAGAGCTCAACTACCTTAGATATAAATTGGATCCCTTTGCTGTAGAAAATGAGGTTGAAGGCCCCTCTATATATACAAATTGTTTAAGGTCAAAAGACATGACCGTTGGGCTTTTTTATGATGAGGCCAACCTTGACACTTTGAACATGAGTGGGCATAAGTTCAAAAACACACTTCTACTTGTCCAAATTTGATGATCTTTAGGTCGATTTTGGTCCTCTAAAATGAGGAGTTCAATGCAATAATAATCTCCAACAAATGAGCTATCCAATGGTGTAATTTGGCCCTAGTTTCCAATTTTAATAGACCTCAATGAACCGGGCTTTAAAAAAATACATGAAATAATTATTTTTTAATGAAAAAACTATTTTTAAAAACTATTTCCAAACCAATAGAGATAAAATATGTAAATTGTTTTCATCTATATACCATGAAAAGGTGAATATATCAAAATGGAACCGAGTGCAATACATATCAACAACAAAAAACATAATCAATGAGGCTCTAAATGGACTTTAGAGTCCAAAAACAATGCTACAAGCTATGGGGCTACTTACCTACTACAAGTCTACATATCAGTGATCAACATGATCACTCCCCATCATGATCAAACTCATCACCACTACTAGACATGGGAGCATCAACATGGGCTACATAAATAATCTGGCTTAGAGTTTGAGGAATCCTAAGATTCCTCTGCAACTTCAATAGTATTGGTAGTAGTAGGAGCAAAACTAGACATCAAAACTACAAATCATTGATCTACATGACCACTCGTGAAACTCATCATTGATTCAACACTACTAGAACTGGAATCATCAAAAAGAAATACATAAACATCATCTAGCTCAAAATCTTCAGACTTGGATTGCTCAACCTTTTAATATGCCTAACCAATGATTTTGGTTTGAGTGAAGGGTTCATCCCCTCAACCTTATAATGTAGTAGAAAAAGCTTAGCATTCCTAACCAATTATTTTCCTTTGAGTGAAGGATACATTTTTGTTAAGGTCATGGTAGACGAGTTCAACAATCAATACCGCCAACATCAACGAAGTTCAACAATCAATGGCACCAACATCATCTTGCTAAACCTTGGTGGTTATCTTTAGCAAGACATGTTTCTTGACAATTGAAGTGTGCAGTTCTAGTCATGCTCTCATCTCAGCTCATATTTGGATTGGCATCAAAACTTAAAGATTGGTTCCTTTGTTGCTAGTATATGTCCAGGCTTAGAAAAGTTCTATTGCAGAAAGGATTGGCTGCTTTCTTTTCAACTTTTTTTTGTTATCCTGTACCCTTGTGGGTCTTGACAGACACCAACATTGCCAAGATTATTCTATTAGGGGACTCCTCCCTTATCATGGATATTAATAATATGTCCAGTGGTTATATTTAATATTTGAAAATTTTCTTTTTTCGTATTGAACTCACATTCAAGTTATTCATGCCTTCCTGTACTTAGGAGTAGTCTCTAAAGGCTCAACAGAGATGGATCAGTCTACTGAGGTCTAGAGAGATCTGCTTTGATGTGTTTTCTGCTAAAATATCTATAAGACCAAAGTCAAAGAAACATCAACATGTAATTTTAACATTGTCCAGATACATTTTGTTGTTTTGGATGATAGTTTCATTGAATTAATTCGTATGGTTCTTAGAGCTATGCAGAAGGTTGGTAGGTTTACATTCTTATTCAAGTGAGAAGAGGTATTGTTTCAGTCTATGAGGTGACCAACATACGACTATCTTGATGTGAGCTGCCATGGCCCCTAGGGTCAAAAAATTTCCATATTACGTCAAAGAGGACAAAACCATCTTGAAAATTTTAACTATACATGTTCAAAAGCCTACATATAAAAAGCAGAAAATCTTTACTACATGGTTTCTAGAAGAGCAAAGGATTATTGACGTCAATTAAAACCAGTTTCTTCTAAAGCTCAGGAGTATCAATGAGAGAATAGCGAGATTGGAGATAAAAGTGGTGGAGTTATGATTCTTTGAATACTTGTACAGCTAGAAAATCTCCTCCATCTATTCTACTTTGCTCCTTAAAATAAACTAAAAAAGTAGGTGATTTTGTTACCTCCTTTTAGAGGAAATTGAAATAGTTTAGAAAATTGCACATCTTGAAATCATTACAATTATAAATTATGTTTACTAACTGTCCAAAAAATGAAATATAGCTAGATTTTTGACTAATCATGTAATAACTTATATGGATGACATCTCCTCTTCAATACAACGACCCAGGACCACTGGTAGCATATCATTGTTCTCCTTCAACAACCAATAAAGGCCATTTCACAATTTGGAAAGGTGTCTCTACTATCTGTATCAATCCAATTACATCAGAAGAGGATTTAGATTGTTCTATGACTTTTGATGGACTGTAAATATGGTGAAAATTGTTTTTTCAAAAGTTGAGACAATTTCACTAAGTAGGGAGAAGATCATGGGTGTTTTAATCTAGATTATAAGAATTTTTTGGGCCCATTACTATCTCCTTTCATAGGGACATGTCTTTTAATACGTTTGATCCTTTAATGTGCCCAATCAGTTTTGTAACTCCCATTTAGTAATTAGAGTACTGTCTCTCTAGGTAGTGGGAAGTTATATTATTTGTCGAAAACATGGAAGGAAATTTTTCTCTATTTAAAGAACTAACTTCTATAGGTACACGTCTTTCTGTATGATTTGTCCTCTAATGTGTCTCAGTATTTTTATAACTCTCATTTAGTAATTAGAGTGTTTTCCTTCGAGGTAATGGGAAGTTATGCTAGTAAAAAAAAATGGAAGTCTTTTTTGAGAGCGAAGACCAGGATATGTGCTACATGGTCTGATAATCTTTCCTAAAGTTTGCTTTCCCCTTTCCTATGAAATGGCCCTTCTCCAACAAATCAGTTATTGCGAGCATTAAAAGAATGGAACATTGGTGGTGGCTTAACATTCCATCGACCTCACTAGTTAATTTCCATCCTGTTGGCTAGTATCAGATGCTTTTTAAGTGGAAAAAGTACTTCAACCTATGTCTGTGTTTTATCATTTGATATAATTTCAGTTAGAATATGAGTCGTAAAACCATGAACTATGGTGTCATCTTTGTGGTACTAGATTGACCTTCTTTATAGAATCAATTGGTGGTGCAATATCATTGCAGGGCAATTTGGGTTGGGAAGAATGGTTATCTACCATATATACACTTTTAAGGTCCACACTTCACCATACAAACACAATTAAACAACAAAACATTGCCACTTAATGTGATTCTTGCCATCAGGAATTAAGAAGTGCATATGGTATTGGGAAATGGTACATGTTTAAAAATGTCGTTTACAAATTTGTAGGAAACTGGGAAATGGCATGATGCGAGAATTAATGTGTAAATGAAAAGCTGATATAAATGCATTGCAAAGTATTATTGTCTGACATAGGACTGTAGGAATCACAATTTTTTTGAAAACAATACAAATACAATTGCCCAGATTTACTACAGGAACAAGTTTTGAATCGACTTTTGTATTACAAAAGCCTCCACATATATTTTGAGGACTTAGCCAACATGTCAAGTTTTGGAGCCACAACCTCTTGTATTGTGGATTTCTAGGACCCTTCTCAGGATTGAGTAGATATAGGCGTTGATACTGTCTTGACTCTTGATAGAAAGCTATTTTTGTATTGTAGCACATGAAATTCCATCAGGGAATAAATAATCTAGGCTTATTTGATTGAGCATATATATGGATGATCATCATTAACTCCAAGTTTCCATTAATTCAGACATGTGCTTTTGGTACCCTGACATTATGTTTGACATCTTCCACTTCCTTTGTTGCCACTTTTCTATTTGCTAATACTCCAAGGCTGGACTTAATAGGATCCCCTTCTTCATTGTGTGATGGTTTTTTGCTGTAAGAAATCTAGACATAACCAGTCCAGGATAGATTAGATTCCTTAGTCTCCAATTTTTTATATATTTACCTTTTGATCACTGGGTAAATAGTGCCATCAACATTCTGTACAGGCAGGCTATCAATGCTTGAAGGGGTTTCTGAGAGGGAAAAAGCATTATTCCCTACAGAGAATGAGTGATTTCCTTTTTTTTTTATCTCAAGTGAATCCTCTGCAGTGAGCACTGGCCTGGCATACATGCACTGGTGTGAAACTAATGCCAACGAGAGCATGCAGTCCAGCTCCTCAAAAAATTTTGATGTCATATGCAAATGCATTAAGAAAGTCTAAAGCTGCAAATCCAAATCTCTTATTATGGATCTTTCCATATCTAATATTTTATCATAGACATCTCCAAGAAGAAGATCCAACTCTTTTGTCATTGAAGTACGATAAAAGTACGGTTCCTGATGATCCATTTCACCTGCAAAAGCAAACTGTGTCTTTAAGATTTTCCAATTCACTATCGTCGAGTTTTAGTCCAGAAAGGCACAATTCATAACCAATTTGAGGTATATACATAATGGACCCGTGTTTGGTATTATTAGCTTGGCATGGGAGGCATTTTAGCTCAAGTGTTGAAATCTCCTCAAACAAGCACCATCAGCATTGGAACACAATAAATGTAAAATGTCATTGCAGGCTTTAAAGCGGAAAAAGGAGGGCGCTTAGAGACAAGGTAGGAACAACGTGAGTAAAGATATCGTCAGATGTTGGTGCAAATGATAGAAATTTCCAAAAACATTTCAAACAAAGGAAAACCAGTCCAGTCTAGGATAGATTAGATTCCTTAGTTTCCAATTTCTGATGTATTAACCTTTTGATCACAGGGACAATAACGCCATCAACGTTCTATACAGGCAGGATGTCAATGCTTGCAAGGGTTTCTAAGAGGGAGAAGGCATTGTTCCCTACATAAAATGAGTGATTGCCTTATTTTTATCTCAAGTGCATACTCTGCAGTGAGCACTAGCCTGACATGCATGTACTCTTATGCAACTAATTCCAACGAGAGCATGCATTCTAGCTCCCATATGAACTTTGATGTCATATGCAAATGCATTGAGAAAGGTTAAAGATGTAATTCCAAATATCTTATTATGGCTCTTTTCGTATCTAACATTTTATCATAAACGTATCCTAGAAGAAGATCCAACTCTTTTGTCTTTGAAGTACGATACAATTATGCTTCCTGATGATCCTTTTCACCTGCAAAAGCAAACTGTGTCTTTAAGATTTTCCAATTCACTATCGTCGAGTCTCAGGAGTACTTAAAGTTACAAACGTGTACTGCTTATAAATAAAACAAAAAACACTTTAATTGAAGCAATCAATACATAATCTGCAGTTTTATCAAATTTGAAAAACAAAAATTAATATTACAGCTCCAAACTCTGCTGTATGAACTGCTCTACTGAAGGAAAAAGTGTTGTAGCTGGAGCACTGTCCACGCAATTCAAGTAAACTAACACCAATTTGCACATCGAAATGTATGCTAAAGGGTGCCATTACACATGGGTCTGAGAAAAATTCAACGATTTTTTTTTGTTAAACTATTTTGTTTCCTTTGATTTGATTTGCAAGTTTATTTTTCTTGTAATGATAAAAATTGTTATCATTTATGTTTCTAATCTTAGCCTTAGCTGTAACTTTTTTGGTGAATGAGTTGATTAAGAAACAATGTTCATCAATTTCACCTTAATATGTACATGGGATCCCCCAAGTCAAAACCAAACCTTTGCCCAGGCTAGTCCATTCAATGAAACTGAAGGAGGCATTTGATCTAGTTTGGACTCTGGAGTGATGAAAAATGGAAAAACAGAAATAAAATGGAATATTTTTTGTTACTTAAAGTTCATTTCTTGTGACATTATGCTTCCTGGACCATCTGTCTTTTGTTTCTCCTTACTATCCATTTTTTATAATTCTTAATCTTCTACAGCTTTGCATCTTTTGCGACTTGCCAAATCGTTAGGTTTAGTCAAATAGCTTGTGATGGGTATATGGTTAGATCCTTTGTAATTCTCTAAAAAACCCTAGATATTGGTGATGTAACAAGCATGCTAACCCTTTAGGCCTTCAGTCAAATAGTTGTAGGGCTTGAAGGGGTTGGAGATTTACTGTATATAGTAGAAATCTTGTTTCTTGTTGGGAAATTTGCGATGCTTAGATTGTATATCTTGGTTCAAGTTTTCCAGACTTTTTCAGGTCCAAGTTTATGCTTGCTGATATTTTCCAATATTTTCCCTAGTGTTCGAGTGTTTCTGAGAAGTTTGTTTCCAAAGCTTCTGATATTTTTCCGAAACGATATTTGTAACATTGTAAATATTTTCTTAGGTTGGAGGCTTTTGGGGGATCTTTAGTATGTTGCTTTGTGTAGGGTTTGGCAATGTTCAAGTGCAAAAATTGTCATCTCTAAAATGTTAAATATCCGGATTTTTTCAGTTGTTGGAATGTCCACGTAAGGGGGAATATATTTCACATATATCATAGTGTTGTGCAGGGTTGGTTATAGGCATTAAGAACCAAGTACTTAAAAGAAGGCAGCCCATGACAATGATTCACTTGTTAAACTTGCCAAATAACAAAAAGTTTTCCTTGGCTTTGCCAATGCCCATGCTACTTGGATGCTTATCAACTTGAAAAATTTGCAAGGCATCATAACCTATAGCATCAATTTCAGAAATTTGTTTAATGACAACTCTGAAACCCTGTCAAATTTTATTGGTGTGGCGTCATATTCCTTCATTCCAATAGTGTTTACAAGCATCTCTTGTTGTAGCATAGCAAGAAGGTCCCCAACAACACGAACTTGCACATCACTTTCAATGTTCATCGTGGAATTGAGTTGTTCATGAGCACATGCACAAACCAACAAATGTTCTTGTTCATTCAAAAATTCCAAACACTTGTTCAAAAGATTAGCATGCTTCAACATGTTGTTTGGGACCTTTGAAAGTAACAACCTGTGAGCTAGCCAATACTCAAGGCTTCCAACAAATCCTAAATTGGTAGCTATTAGATCACGATGATTAGGAATATGAGAGTTATCATTTCCAAAAATGTTGCAGTACATACAAAGTTGAGGTGCAATAAATAAAAATATTTCATTGTTTATGCTATCATCTGGATAAAACTTGAGAACCTATTCCAAGATTGATAAGACTAAAGTTACTACCCATATAAGAATCTTCAAGAGCTCTAGACAAAATTGGCAGGAAAGCACCTCTTTGTCATAAAAGTCTTGTTTTGAGAGCAACCTGGAGTCTACATTTGTATGGATGTCTTGAGCTACTTTTCCATTTATAATGTAGATGCAGGAGCTGGAGGATGGTAATGATTTTTCATGGTATTTCTCACACAAAATCTATATTGCAAGGCCCCAAATAAAACTAAAATCTTGTATTCCCAGTTGAACCATGATGCAACCATATGTGTTGGTATCCATTTAATTCATTTCTTTGGTATTTTGGGTGTAAGGGTTGAGATATCAGCACCTTGTTATGGATAGACTTGTGCACATCTTGCACCTTTACTTCGCTTTGCTGAGCATACTGATTATACTTTGCACTTAGTACAGTCTTGTAATCTTCCCATAATAATGCAACTTCACACTAAACACAGTTTTGCAATTTCACTCTTTAACACAGTCATATATCTTCGTATATATATAAGATACTCCATCTCCCTCCTTCTTATAAACACAGTCCTAAACTCGCATTTATTGCAGACCTAAAGTTCCGCACTAGATCACAGAATCTTTATATCCAAACCATAATCCTTTTTTTTTGCTGATATAATGTCCTATTTTTCAATCAGCAGTTCTTTTCTCTCTTTATTGCACTTATATTTCAGTCCTGAAGCTCATACTAAATCTCAGAACTCTTGACCGGAAATTTGTGTCAAACTGAAATCCACATGCTCTTTTAAATAGTTGATTCTGACTGTAAATAAGCTGACCTGTACTTATGTTATGAGGGTGACTTGATCAGGGGTATGTGAGCCGACTTGTCCACTTCTCATAGGCTGTTTTGAGGAGATATTCAATGCTGATCTTGAGCATCATATTGAGCCATGTCTTCAAGGCTTATATGACACATTCTTGAGGCATACTTCATTGACGTGACTCTTCATATACATGACTCTTAATTAGTACATTTATGACAAGATGATAAATCCCTAAAAGACATCAAGAAGAATTCTTTTGACCTATAATAAAAACCTTGCTCATGAAACCCAACCTAGTTAGTTCTGTAACATTATTTTTCGATGTGCTGATGGCGCTTGCGTATGTTGCCTGGGGTGTTCCTTCGGCATCGCGGAGGATGCTACCATATCCCGCCTGGCCGGGGTTACCTTTGGAGGCTCCGTCAAAATTGAGTTGAAGACAGCCCGAAGGGGGGGAGGGGGGAGGGCATCCCTGAGTCAAGAGAGGGTGGACCAGGTTGGAGGAGATCAAATTCAAAAGGTGCAGGATGGCTAGATCGGATGGACCCGCATCCCAGTCCGCAAGGTCCCAGGGGTTCGCGAGAATGGATTCCCTAATGTTGGAGAGGGTCAAAGACCAAATGAGAGGGGCGAAAGGGGTTTGATTCTCAAAGATAGCATGATTTCTCCCCTTCCAAGTGTTCTAGAGTAGGAGAATAGGGAGGAGCCACCATGCTTTAGAGACCACTGGGTTGGAGAATCTGTGGGTCAGCCAATCTTCAAGCAGGGCTCTAGTGGTAGCAGGGGTGCCATCAACGAGGCCAAAAATATCAAAGGCTTGCTTCCAAACCTGTTGGGTTAAGGGGTAGTCCATGAAGATGTGATGTTGGGTTTCTTCGGCCTGCCGACAAAGGAAGCACATGGACGGCTTGATGAAGCCCCTTTTAAGAAGACGATCCCATGTCAGGATACATTTGTGAATCACTAACCAGAGGAAGTGGGCCACTTTCGGCCAAAGATGACTGGTCCATATTCTCTTCCAGACCTGAGTGTTGGGGATGATCGAGACTGCCGCACGAAGGAGATATTCTTCCTTGACTGAAAAGACCTCAGAGGTCGAGAGGTCCCATCTTAATTTGTCCGAGCCTTGGGAGGCATGGATTTTCTGTTGGGCGAGATACTGGGCAAGTCGATCTGACCCTGGGTGGGGTAGGTATATAGGCCAATCTTTTGTAGTTTTCCATTGGTGCCAACCATGCTTGTCTGGTTGGTTGCGCCAATAATATTTTATTTTCATGGCTCCGCAGGAATGGAAGAAGGGCATGAGATCCGCCAAAGAATGGTCCTGAGAGAGGCGGGGGGATTGCTGCCAAGAGTCCTCCCAAAAGCGTCCAGTTTCCCAGTCGTGCACCTCCCAGAAGAAGTGTGTGCGAATCAGGTCGTTATTATTGTTGGCGAGGTTCTATATGGTAGACCTATTGAATATGGAGGGGTGTGTGAAGGATTTCACGTTGAGTTTTCCCTTGGCCATACTTATGAGACCAAATAGTCTTGCACAGTTTCGGTCCCCCTTTCAACCAACACCACCAGAGTTGCATTAAGAAAAGTTGGGTCCCTCAAGCTCAAACCCCCCATCAGTTTTGGGAGACACAACTTATGCCAGGTCACTAGAGGCCACTTTCTATCATCTGCAGTACCTCCCCAGAGGAATCACCAGAATAAGGCAATGAGTTCTGAGTAAATGCAGTTTGGGTTTGGAAGAGCGAACAACTGGTAGAGTAGCATTGCTTGTAGGACATATTGGAGGAGGGTGGCACATCCTGCAAGGTTAAGGACCCAAAAATTCCAGTTAAAGAGCTTACTAGACAATGCACAAAGGATTGAACAGGAGGGGAACTCCCAGGTACTTGGAGGCGAGAGAGCCAACATTGAAACCCAAGGTTCTGGCTAAGCAAGCTTGAACTGGGCAGGGAGTGTTGAAGAAATATATATAAGACTTAAGCTTATTGAGGAGCATACTTGAGGCTTCTTGGAAGTCCTCCAAGATGATGTTGAGCTGGGAGGCTTCTTTCAGAGGCGCGCCACCGAAGAGGAGGTTATCGTCCACGAACTATTGGTGATTCATGTCAATGTTTGATCCAGGCAGATGAAGCCCTGTTATCTGATTGGATTGTTTAGCGGCCTTGAGCAAGCATCCCAACCTTTTGGCAACAATAATAAATAGAAAGGGGGAGAGCGGGTCCCCTTGATGAATACCCCTCGAGGACCGGAAAGTTTCTGATGGTGTGTTTTTTATGAGATTGGAGAAAAACAGAGTGGAGATCATGGATTTAATCCATTGAATCCATTCAACTGCAAAACCAAATGCCCGCAGGGTTTCTAGAAGGTAATCCCAACTGAGGCGATCATATGCTTTCGAGAGATCCAGTTTCAACAACATTCCATGAAGCTTATGTGTTTTGATAGAGTGGATGGTCTCATGCGTGAAGACAATGCCATCCAGGATTTGACGTCCCTCCACAAACCCCGACTGCTCATGACTAATGATGCGGTGAAGCAGTGGCTTGAGCCCGCAGACCATGATGGTGGAAAGTATCTTATAAATCACATTGCAGAGGGAGATAGGCCTGAGGTACCTCAGTCTTGTTGCCTCCTTCGATTTGGGGATGAGGGCGATGAAGGTGGCATTAAGGTCATACCATACCTGTTTGAGCTGTCGTGATTCCTCCACAAACTCCCATATGTCGTGACTAAGGAAGGACCATATAGCCTTGAAAAAATCTGCAGTAAAGTTGTCCGGTCCCAGGGTTGTATTTGAAGGCAGGGCCTTCACGACTTCCTCTACTTTCGAAAGGGAGATTAGGCTTCGAAGAGCTTCATTTTGGTTTTGTGAGATCAAAGAGGGGATATTCTAGATAACTTTACACAGAGCCTCCAATCTGTCATAACCTTCATCGTGCAGCAGGGAAGAGAAGAATGCTTGTAGTTCTGTCGCAATGTCTTCGTGGTGGTCTAGGCAGGAGTTATCGGTCGCCTGCAGGTGGGTGATTCTATTGCTTTGCCAATGTTGGATCATGGATTGGTAGAAGGGTTTTTTGTTTCGTTCCCCTTCTCTCCACCATTGAATTCTGGATTTTTGCCGCCACAATATTTCCTACTGCTGCTTCTGTTCCTCCAGGTCCTTGATCAAGAGATCTTCTTTTTTGGCCAGCTCTTCTGTGTGGTCGTCCTAGATAATTCGTTGTTCTACTTCCTCCAGGTTGGCTTCCAACTTCCTATTTTCCTCAAGAATATCCTCGAAAGTTTCCCAGTTCCATGCTTTGATATGGCCTTTGAGGCCTTGCAGCTTCTTCTGGAAAGATTGCATTTTGTTACTAAGTGGTGTACCCAGGGCTGACCACCACGAAGCTAATTGATCCACGAATCCCAAGTGTCGCAACCAAAAAATCTCGAACCGGAACGAACGTCTCTGTGGGGGGGTGGGGGGTTAGATGAGGATAGATCCACACTGATAGGCCAGTGATCCAAGCCGATGGAGGGGAGGATCTCAGAGGAGAGTCGAGGGTCAGTCATGATAAGGTGCTCCGAGAAGAGGAACCTGTCTAGCCTGCAGGAAATTTGGTTCTCTCCCCCTCGTCGATTGTTCTAGGTATGAAGCCCTTGGCGGGGGATGACATCAACGAGGCAGAGATCCTCAATAGTGTCGTTGAAGGCATGTGAGGATGGGTCTAATCGACGGACTCCCCCACGCTTTTCTTCCAGGTTTCGAATCAAGTTGAAATCCCCTCCTAGGATCCAATCTTCCTTAGCCCATAACCTGCCAAGGCTTTTTAGATGCATGAGGAAAATTGATTTGTCACGAGGTGTAGCCAGCCCATAGACTGCAACTAGGCTCCTCCACCAATGTTCACCTATCAAGCAAATCGAGGCCGACAACGTGAATTTGGTGCTGACCCAGTCTTCAAAGATAACACGTCCTGGGTCCCAAAGAATTTCTATGCCCTTGATAGCTCCAGTGGCTTCTATTGTCATGGCTTGGCTATTCCTCCAACATCTTTGGATTTTTTCCATAACTTTGTCGGCAATCACCTTCGTCTCCTGCAGAATAACTATCTAAGGTTTGTACTTTCCTATTTTGTCCTTAAGGGATCGGATCTTCCACGGGCTGCTGAAGCCCTTGATATTCCATGACATGATCTTCATGAGGAAGGAGCGACAGATCTAGGAAATAAATCCGTCAATTGTCCCATCTACCCTGAGTTTAACAAAAGTTCTCTGGCTTCACGAATAAGCTCATTGGTAGATTTGCGGCCCTTCTTGCTCTTCTCATATCACTTATGGTCTTGGAGTGTTATGTTAAGGGGGTCTCCCTATGTACCCATATTGTGGAGACCTGAGTCTGTTCATATAGGACGAGCCGCCTATCGGTTGAAAAGGGTGCCAAAATGGTTCAATTGACTACCTGGGATATCTTTGATGCATGTCTTGCTCGAGCTTTTGAATATTTCCAGAAAATTTTTCTCCTATGCTCTGAGCCTATTGTGTCGCTCCTTAGCTTCTAGGATCCTACTCATTTGCCTCAAGACCTCCTGGATGCGCCGATCTAATTTAGTGTGCTCAGGGATCTTTCTCTTGGAGGAGAGCTTGTCTCCGAGGGTGGAGAGTAGCTTGTCGATGTCCATCGATTGAAGAGCTCCATGGGATGAGGAGAGGGATTGGGAAGGGGGGGAGGAAGGGACGAGGGCCAAGGATTTGTTGGCCAGGGCTGCGAAGGAGTTTTTAGATTTAGGAGGCACCAACTTAGGGGAGGAGGACGGGGCTTGGGGCGGGCATGTGATTGGGGGCTCGAACGATCAAGAGGATTGGATTGTTGATTTGACTGTTGTGGCCGAGTGGCCCTGAATCGACGCCTTTGAACTAATTGAAAGCCATCACCATCCTTAGCCATCGCAGCTGCACGAGCCTCTTCTACTACTATTAACAGGCAGTTGCAGAAGAGATGATCATACTCATGGCACTTGTGGCATTTGAAAGGAACATTTTCATAATCTAGTGGTTGTGTCCATGTAGAGTTGTAGACCAGATCAATAGATTTCGGCAGCAGTTGGGATATATTCATATGGACACAGATCCGGGCATAGGTCGCATGCCGTTGGCATTTGGTGATCTCCGAGATCTTAACAAACGCGCCTATTGAGTTTTCGATTCCTCCAGGATATCAGGCTCCCAAAAATCATCGGGGAGGGAGTAGAGCCGAACCCAGATAAGAGCCGCCGTGAATTCCTCTTTGTTCGAGTTGTAGCATTCCTCCCAATAGCGGATGAAGAGGCCTGCACTTCCCATAAAATATGGTCCGTTCTCAAAGATCTGCTTGTGGTCTTCCAGATCTTCAAAGATCATAGTAAAGAACCCTTTGGCCCTAATTTGAAGCTTGATATTTCCCTTTGGGGACCACTTATTCTAGATCCAGGCCAAAATATCTTGCTCTCTAGGCCAGATCCCCAAAAACTTACAGATCATTGCATGATCTTTCATATACTGTTGAGCTTTTTCCAGGTGGTTGTTCGGAATGAAAAATTTGGGGTTGATTGCTGCCTTAGGAAGGCAACTACTTCTACCATCCTTTGCTTGCCACTGTGCCCCATAACTGGGTTTTCCGCGAATGAGGAGGAGCCGTTCAATCCATTGAGAAGTTGGCCTTACACGAAGGGGGTCCAGTTTGCTGCATCGCGGTAGCACTGTGGTCCCTCCCATCGTGGTGGGGGGCCTGACATGGGTGCTTCCACCTGGGCTTGGAAGGTTTCAAAACCTTGCAGAAGCAGTGCACGACGGGGGTAGAGCAGAGGATTGACAATGCAGAAGGTTACGGTTGAGCTGACGAAACCCTAGCAGAGCTCGCTAAGGATACTTCTCTTGCTGAATATATCAATGAATATTTATTTTTCACCTTTAGTTAATGTTATGGAGTTTAGACCGTAACAACTATTTGGAATTGGCTTTGTTGATTAGGTAATCAACATGGAATGGGGAAATTTCTGGTCTAGTCATTTGCCACAGACTCATTATGACAATTCTTTAGATGCAGATAGCTTGAATCCAGGTGATCAGGAAAATTCCTAATTTCTAGCATGAAACTTTTCATTGCTCAACTTTGTAGGGTTATTGAGTACCTTAAATATAATTTGAAGAAGTTATAATGGTTCTTTGTAGCTTTCTTCAGGGTTTTGAGAAACCGGTTTCGAGAATGTATCTTGGTGACATTGCGAGAAGGGTGATTCTTAGGATGGCAGAGGAATCAAATATTTTTGGATATGTGACCCCTTCAAGCCTCTTTGATTCGTTCATCCTCAGGTTTGTATGCAAATATTTTTGTGTACAACCGTTTCACTACATTGATTAGAATTTTGTTTCAGTACAATTTTTCTAAGTCAATGGTTGCACCTATTAGAAGGAATAGTGGGATGGTTGTTTGATTGATTGGCAAGGAACTTGTTTCATGCGCATTTGCTAAGCAAACATTCATGTCCGTTGGGGTATCTCCCTATTTTAGGAATAACCCATGCAACAAAATATAGTTCATTCTGATAATGTTTCTCTTCTAAACATGTTTTTTCTATCTGAAATATGCAAGTTTTTCTTTTAACATGGAGTCTTATAAGAAATATTGTACACAATTTTTTACATGCTTGAATTGTCTATCACATGGCCAAACTATTATTTTTTAGTACCATAAGCATTTTATGAAAATCAATGAAATTCACTATTTCATTTGGTAAGGCCTTTGGGTAGTTTCGGAAACCTAAAAGATTGAATGCGAATTCTGTTTTGAGGATATAAAAAAACCTTCATGGATAGAGCAAAAAATTTGGAAGATGAGTTCTCTATGTAGTATTTCTCTTTGAACAACACCACTAGTTGCAGTGTTATAGTTGTTTATCAAGTTTCAGTAAAAAGCTTGTCCTTTTTTGATTGATTATTAATTGATTGAATTTTTATTTATACTTGTTGTTCTTTCTTGAAGTTTTTGTGCTAACTATTTTGAACTAATGGAGGATCAAACATTGATGGTATTGTTGAAATATGTTAAATTATTGTTTTTATTGGATCAAGTATTTGCTGTAAAAGATCAATCAATGTGTTATATTTTGGAAGTTACAGGTATGGTAAATATGGGAAAATTATTGGTGCTTTGCATGTAAACCTGCAAAACATATCAAAACTACTCTTATTTTATTTTTTTATTATAATGATCAATGATGTTTTAAGTTTGAGTGATTGAGGATGGCCACATGTGTACCCTCAAATTGGAAGTTTGGTGTTGGAATTCGGTGTGGATTTTCCATTCAAGAATCATTTAGAAACTGGAATCTGAAAGTTACATTTTCAAAATAATCTTTTTTGGGGGATTACTAGTGGTGATTGCTACATATTTTCGATGTTGGAAATTTGCTCCAAATCACAGCTAATATATTGTACCACAAGTGAGGAACACAATGGGAACATAATTGTATTTGCAATTTATCCACTTATATTGTAGTGATACATAAACATAAGAAAAACATTAATAATTTGATATAGACTAGTTGGCTTATTCATATGTGATAATGGACCCAAATAGTAGTTCTTATCTGAGGAAATGCTCATCATACTTGGGCATTCTTGACATCATCGACCTCTAGCCCTGTATTTCTTCACTTAGCCTTCTAAATTATCCAGTTATATACATGTATATGAGGCTATCCTATTAGTGTATACTTTTTACTTCATTTCATTTTATTTTAGACTTAGCTTTGACAATTTTTAGAAGTTTTTTTTGCACTCCCACATTGTATAAGTATTCCACAACTTGATATATTTATCATGTAACTTAGTTGGCATGATTGTGCATAATCTTTCCTTCAAAGTTGAATACTAATTTTACTAAGGTGTTATTTTCTATGGTGACATTTTATTTTCTTTGTTTATACACATCATTTGGCCACATAGAACCCACTATTTCCCAACTGAAGAAAACTTATTCGAGTTTCTTGTTTTTATGGGGAAAAATGACATTGACAATATTGCCGATGTTGAGGTATATATCATATAAATTTTTTATAGTCTACTTTAGTTTATATTTCAGTGTTCATCGTCTTTCATGTCTTATACTTTGCATTGTATCTTCTTTATTTTTCAGGAAAGGAACTCAGTGTTGATGGTAAGAAGCATGAATTCAAAAAAGAGGAGAACAATAACAATGGAGCGACCGAATGCAAATTAAAAAGAGAGAGAAGAGAACTGGTTTAATGGTACCTGTAGAGTCAATATCTCGCATAAGACACACATGGAGATTGATGGTCAAGTCTTCAGAGTTGGTGAATTCACCTGCAATGTCTTGGAAACACAATGATAATATTTTGAAGTGATGAAACAATACTTCATGTGTAAATTGTACTCCAACCAATATTAAGTTGGAAACTCATATTGTAATACTTGATATTTTATATAATATAATTTATGTGGTAGAAATTATTTATAGTTTCACTTGATATTACTTACTATTGTATTTAACATATGTAACTTTATGTTTTCATATTATGTGAACAAGTAAATTGTATGCCATTTTTTTTTTTTAAATTTAGTTGCAAAATCGTACTAATTAATTTATGTTGACTAATAATGAATACATAAAAGCAATCTAAAACTATTAAATTAGTGTTTTATGTTTATTAATGATGAACACAAATAAAATGAATATACGAATAAATTAGTTTCTTATAATGATTGTTAATGAAAGTAAATGAAATTAATATAAACTACTAAGTGGTCATTTATATAATGAATATGAAACTACCAAAAATAAATAAATGAATACTACAAATGATAGTTTGTGACTACAAATGATGACTAAATTTTGCATATATACGACTATTAGTAGCTAATTTATAGTATCTTATAATACGACTAAAATTTAGTCATATTTCTTTGGTCATTAATTGATTTCAAACGATGACTAAAATTTACATATATATGACTATTAGTAGCTAATTTACAGTATCTTATAACACGACCAAAATTTAGTCATATTTATTTGGTCATTAAATGGTTTCAAACGATGACTAAAATTTGCATATATATGACTATTAGTAGCTAATTTACAGTATCTTATAACACGACCAACATTTTGGTCATATTTCTTTGGTCATTAATTGGTTTTCTCGGATGATCATTTAGTTATATATTTTGTTGTATATTTGGTCATTAATTATGGGAATTAATGACTAAATCAATGACTAAATTAATGACCAAATTTATGACTAAATATACTACTAGACAATAAATTTGAGATAACCAATTAACTAAGCTAAAAACGACTAAAAGTTGGTCGCGTTATAAGATACTGTAAATTAGCTACTATTGGTCACCGACCGAAAAATAGTCGTTTATATGCAAATTTTAGTCATTTTTTTAGTAACTAATTAGCCATTTTTTACTAGTGATACCTAACTATTGATCAGCCAAGATTAAATGGTTTGGCTAGATATTTATTCTTTAACTATCAACATGAAATTTAAAGCATGAATGATCAAGATTAAGTTGTTTGACCATCATGGATTGTGTCATTTTGGACAACTACACACAATTTTACTTGCATAAAAGTAACCTAATAGTAGTGGCATTTGAATATGAAACACTTTCATGATCTTATTTTATATTTTTTTGTGGGGTTCTTTTTTTATATTCTTTTTTGTTCTTGTTTCTTTTAGTCCTTTGATTTGTCTTTTAGGAATTACCCTCTTTTCATTTTTTTTAAATATGGGAAAACATTTGCAGAAAGCAAAGGTATATACAATATTGCAAAATTCTACACAGTCAATTCAAAATTATGAATCCTATCATTATAGGACCCTAACACCATGGAGATTCACCCCCACTTTACTATGAAGATTCTAATTTGTATATAGGATTTGTTACAATACCATGGTCCAATACCATGGCTTATCAATATCATATGCCCAAAAAAACATAACTCATTTCATATGACACTTGTTTATAAGACATTTTTTAAAATAGGGAATTTAATTAAAATGGGAAAAGGGGCATAGCTACTTTGCAGATAAATAGCAACCTTGATTTGTGAATACTACTAAGAATATTCTAGAATATTCTATTAAGGTGAAATCCCTACCATCCATTTTCTAATTATTGATAATTGTTGCACTGAGAGGCGCTCTACAATAGAGTATGAAGGATATGTTCCCTCTACATGATTACATTTAAAAAATAATAAAATAATACTTACATTAACAATGCTAGTATGAAGTATCTCTGCAAGTGAGTAAAAAAATATCCACTTAAGTTATAGGTGACTTCTAACTCTAAATACAAAATATGGCTGTGTGTATGCTTCAGATATGCAAAAAAAATTTAGGAAAACCCCCCAGAAAAATATGGCATGCAAATAGAAATATATAACAACAAAAATATAAGTGCAACAACCCAATGGAGAATATTAAAGATCAATTTTATTAATCAAGAATAATACACCTAGTGAGGAGTGATTACAGAATTGGGTCTCGGGATCCCCCTCCGTGGCATAGGTCCTACTTGACCTTGCGCTTTAGCAATGTGCATCTCTCTCTCAATATGTGGTATTCAATAGGAGTCAAGGTAAAAAAAAAGGATGCTTGAACTCCAGTGGGAGCTCAAATACTATGAGACGATAATAAGGACAATTAAAAAGGTCATTGTGAAGAATGGAGAGAAAACTCTCTATTTATTACAACATATTGGAATAGTTTAAGAATTAGAAAATAATGAAATATTATTGACAAAATAAAAATACTTTATTATATTTTTTGAGAGGGAAAATATATTCAAAATGGTAAAATATCTTTATTTAGAAAGTGGTTAAAATAATTAACAAATAAAAATTATTTATTAATCAATTTGTGAGGATTAATACAAATATGAATCTGAAATCATTATTAAATAATTATTTAACAATTATCTCATAAGGAAAATAAGGGATAAATAAGGAATAATAAATAAATAACTATTTATTTAATTATTCCAAGGTGATTAAGCCAAAAGTTATAAGAAATCATCATCAAATAATGATTAATAATTATTTCTAGAAAATATTCAATAGATAATGATTTATTTAATTATATTTATGGGGTTTTTGGATTTTAATGAGAAATAATTTAGGAAAATGGTTCAATAAATTATTTCCTATGGTGAAAGTAGGTTTTCCATAATAAAACTCATCGTACCTACTGTATCTCAATCAAACTAGTAAGAAATGACAAGGTGAACATTTTTTGGGTGATAACAAACAAATTATAAATTAATAATTAAAAAAAAATCAATGTCAACCATAAATAAAATACTTCAATTTCCACCTTAATTTTACATTGATTTTATATAGAGAGGTATAATCATGGAAAGTGATAAAAATATTGTACTCAGAAACACTTAAAACCCAATATGAGGTAGTTTTTTTATCGTAACATTACATTTAAAAATAATAAAATTATATGTATAATAACAAATCAAAAAATAGCGATAACAAAAAAATGAATGCCAACAATAAATAAAATACCTTGATCTCCACCTTAATCTTACATCAACTTTATATAGAGAGATATAGTCATTAAAAGTAAGAAAAGATAAATTTTAGTATAAGAGAGACATGTAGTTCTTTCACTACTTAATATGGAGTTGGAAGTATGAGAGAGATGTTTCCTTTTTGTTAGACATCTAATTTTCAGTGTTTGGGAGAAAATGTGTTAATATGTAAATAAAAAAAATTGAATAGTTAGAATGGTAAGGAACATTGGAATATGAATGCAAATTCCATCCATATTAATGTATATAATGATGATTACATTAATGCAAAACAAAATTTGGGGATTTAAACATCTTGGCCTAACATGGTGCAAGAGTTATTTCAACTCCTCTACCATTTTGGTATGTAAGCTTCATTTCTTTGTTGAGTTATTTATTCCATTGCTTCTCACAGCAGCAATGTCATCCAATCTTGTGGTCATTACTCTATGTTTCTTAAGACTCTAAGTGCAGGGTATTATATGTAAGCTTCATTTCTCTATTGAGTTCTTTATGCCATTGCTTCTCACAGCAATAATTTCAACCAACCTTGCTCTTATTACTCTGTTTTTCTTGAGATTCCAAGTATGGGGTATTCTATGAGCCTCGTCATTTCTAGTTTGTATTTTACAAAAGCACCCCTTTGTTTCTATAATTTCCATCTACTCTTATGCATTATTCTCCTTATGTGTGCCTTATTGTAACACACTATTCTATATGTGTTATTCACCGTTTGTGTGCCCTCATGTAATGCATTATTCTCTAGATGTCAGATTGTGAGGTTTCTCACCTCATCAATAAATGGTTTGACATAGTTATCATGATTTCCGAAGGTCAAAATTGGTTCCAAATAAAGGTTTACTTTAGATTATTTATAATTTTACATTGATAAATATATTTATTTAAGAATAAGTTTCCCACAATTTTAATTCAATTATCAGTAATTATTAGGTGGATGGTATATATTCAAGGCATAGTTTAAATTATAGATGAAACAGTCTTTTTCAATAGAATCTAGCAATACAATTTCAACGAATATTATGATGTTTTGTTGTTTAAAATATTTTTTTGAATTCATAAATGGATTCAACACCGTTATAAACCCCGAGAGAACTCGAATTATATAAATTAAACAACTTAAACTCAAGTTTAAAAAAACAATTGTTGGATTTAATTAAAATTAACCAGAAAAAATGACCTTAAGAAAGGTATTTCATCTATAAGTTAGACTATGCCGAAATTTAATCTCTCTAGAATATGCTAGAATATTTATATTAGTATTTACTAATCAAGAATTAAAATTTTGAGTTAAACTCTTTTAATTAATTTATCTCAGATTAATTAATTAAATAAAATTTCATATCAACACCTAATATTAAGCATGCACTCTTGATAAGCAATGGTATTTTTCCATGGTATTATAAAAAGAACCATTTACAAGTTAAAAACATTCATGGTAAAGCGGGGTGAATCTCCATGGTCAAGAATGTTGTTACATATTATTTTTAAAATGAAGATAGTTGACAATTTAGTTAATTTTTATGATTTTTTTAAATTTATATGAATGTGCTAGTGTATTATTTATATGTATAGATTAATTAGTTTATGTAGGGATTATTTTTTTATTAAGTTATACATTAAAATATCATAAAAGGAAAAGATAGTGAGAATTAATTTTAAAATAATGAGTGCAAATTTATTTTAACTTGAGATCTACCACATATGAAGTCGATCAAATTTCTAAAAATGCAAACCTTTAAGTATAAAACTTCATAAAATATTTATACTTCAAAATATTTGATTCCTCTCAACACTTTGGTAGATCAAAAGTAGTATTTATATTTTATATAAATTTCAAATACTTTCTTTATTCTATGTGGCCCA
Source organism: Pinus albicaulis (assembly GCA_034641835.2). Lineage (NCBI taxonomy): Eukaryota > Viridiplantae > Streptophyta > Pinopsida > Pinales > Pinaceae > Pinus > Pinus albicaulis. Next base: position 182,281,888 of record CM076584.1, read on the forward strand.
AACCCTAAATATTGGTGATGACTATGTCCATGGAATATATGTACCTGGAAGATCAGTTACTATTTGCTCAGTCATGGAGCCTAACCCCACTATTATGGAAAGAATTGAACACGTGACCTCTCAATAGAAAAGGTTCTTTAAAGACAGGTTGATATAAAAATATTCTTATTTTTAAATTTATTAAAACTTTGATTATATATATATATATATATATATATATATATATACACACACACACACACACACATGGCTATGTCCATGGAATATTTTTACCAGGAAGAGAACTTACTACCTACTCAACCATGGACCTTGACCCCACTAGTATCGAAAGAATTGAATTTGTAACCTCTCATAGCAAAGGTTCTTTAAAGACGGGTTTATATAAAAATACTCCTATTTTAATTTTATCAAAACCTTGATTATATATATATATATATATATATATATATATATATATATATATATATATATATATATATATATATATATATATATAGACACACACACACACACACTATGTAGTTAGGTGAACACTATGTTAATAGAATACTTGTACTGAGTAGAACCACTAGAAGGGATCACTTTATGTCAACTCAAATGTTAAGAGAATTGAACCCATGACCTTATAATAGCAAAGGATAACAAGACTCGACCAATTGAGAAAACATATATATATATATATATATATATATATCTTAAAATTGTTTTAACTCAAGTTCAAATCCCGACTTTTAGCTCAAGTGATGTTTTAACTTAAGGATTCCTAGCCTTGGTTACCATTAGGGGGTAAAGGTGGAGATAATCTTGAGTAATAAAATCTCGAAGGAAGTTGAGATATTATAAGGAGGTGATCAGCCCCAATTTGGAAAACCATAATTATCTTTCCAAATTGACTAGTGCTAAGAAAAAAATGAGCATTAACAAGATTATAACCAATTCTCATGAGCTTCTGGTGCATTTAAGGAGACTTTGGGACAAAGAGTTTGTCACCTTTGAGATATTAAGATGGTTGAAGATGAAAATCACTTTCTCTTCGATTGCCACAACCATTCTAATTTTCTAAATCTTTGTCAACAAAACTAGGTTTCTCTCCCTTCTTTTCGATCATAGAAATAAAATGGTAAAGAACTATAATTGATCTCTTACATTTTTAAGGTCTCATGAAACATATTATTTTTAGTGGAAGTTAATCATTATCATCATATTATTTATTAATTATATGTTTAAAAATACCATGACTACCAATATAAATAATTATTATTCAAATTCATTTAAAAATGATATACATATTAAATTATTAAATTATTTTGTAAAGATTTTTTTTAATTAAAAAACAATATTATAATATGTTCAAATTAAAGTAAATTACATTACTTTATTATTTTTATTAGTTTTTAATAAAAATAATATTATATTTTATTATTTAATACTTTATAACCACTATAATATCCATTTATAACCATCATAATATCTCATAAGTTGTAAAACACTTCAACACTTTTACACAGTAATAGAGTAAGAAAATAGTTATTTCCTTGAACATTGAAATTAACGTAAACCTAACATTTACAGTAGTCCAATCTTAACTTTACAAGAACCTGGAAGTGCAAATATTTACAATAACCTAAAGAAAAAAGGAAAAAGAGTTCATCCCATCATTAAATTAAATTCAACGTTTAACATGATGTAGTCTTTGAATTTGATGACGAGATGCATTGATACATGTAAGCAGAAAACAATTTGGCAAAGTGGAGTAGAATTTGATTGTGAAACAAAATGTACGATTGTGAATTATATGCAGTTTTAAAATATGTTGAGAACGACGGTCAAATAAAGAAGTAGCATTAAAGTGGGGTCAAATAAAGAAGTAGCATTAAATTGTTTGGCTTTAAAGTTTAAGGGTGACAGCAGCGGTTCTTGTTCTCGGCTGTGTCTCAGCACCAGCTGCAAACTCGTGGCCTTCACTATCAACTTTTTCAGTATCAACTTTCACTGTCTGGACAAAATCTTTTGACAAGATTTCTATTAATTAATGAAATAACACTACCTCTTATCCATGTTTATATTCAATATATGTTTTTTAAAATTGTGTGATCAAAATTAATGATGTCACGTGCTTATTCAATGAAGGTAACAAAATTGGAGTCAGGATCAAAGACTTAGAAAACGAGAAAACAAACATAGTTACACATCAAACAAAAATCACACTACTATGATTCATAGATAAGTAGATGTCACATATATAGATTATAGATTTTTGGCAATTTAGATTATAAGAAAGTGGATTTTATTAGTTAAAAATAGTAGCAATTCATAATTACAACTTTTAATACACATGTAATATTATGGAAGCATTACTTTCAAGTTTATCTCTTAATGCTTACATGTCAAATATTAAAATCAGAAATTACAAGCACTTATACCCAGTCTCGAATCTCATATGTAGAAAATCCACAAACTGCTAATTGTAATATGCTAAAACAATAGAATTGAATCTACTCTACCAATTGTGGAAATCAATTACAATCGTGAAATCACAAAGCATGCAAGAAAAAGAATTTCAATCACACATTACATAATGATTTCTTGGGGAAAGCCACAACTAAAAATCTTGTTCTCTATATCTTCCATTAGTGAGAAAATATGAGAATATTACATTGATTTTCTCAAGTTCGAGAAACCTCTGCTCTATCTTTATCTGTCTCACTGTTTCCTAGATAAGCCTAGGCCAATACTTAACCAATTTTCTGTCTGCAAGGATCTCTATTTCCTTGTGTTGTTTCCCTTGGTAATTAGGCCCTATTAATTAGGGAAATTCCCAACCACAAATACGCAATTCATCTAAGGCATTCCTCTAATTGCATGCACCACCTGTACAATTTGGATGATTATACAACTCATAGTACACTGTTCTTGAACTCCAATCTCAACTAGGTATTTCTCAGAACTAACATGCATGAGTTATTTATGAGTGAATCATTATTTAATTGGTTGAGCACATGAAGCGACACCCCACTGTCTAACCTCCTACTAGTTCCTCCATAAGTTTGAATTAGTTTAACTAAATTTAACTCAGATAAAATGAGTTAATTAATTACAACTCAAAATAAACTCAACGAGGGATCCTATGATGTAGGAGACACTCTACATGACTCAAGTTAGACCCGCAACTCGAATTAACTGAATCACCTAAGGCTAATTAATGTAGTTAACTCATACAAGCTGTCATGAGATGTGGAATTACAATTTTATTCTAATTTAATTCAAGGGAAAATTAAATTAGAATCTTTCTTGGTGCCATTTTCAACAATCCCTATCAGCAAGAAAGAGATTATGAGATACCTCAATCTTGCCTCTATGGAACTCAAATTTTCCTCTTGACAATGCATTTGTCAAGATGTCTGCATCTTTTTCCTCCAGAGGAATGTACTCTAGCATTATAGTCTACCTCTGCACACAATATATGAGATGGTGATACTAGATGTCGATAATCTTGGACCTAACATGAAAAATTGGATTAACCAAGAGTTTGATGCAACTGTGGTTGTCATAGTAAATCATTGTAGGATCCATATGTTGACCAAAAAACTCAACAAGGATCTTCCTCATCCAGATAGTCTGACAAGTTTCTTGACTAGCAACCATGTACTATGAATCTGCTGAACTAAGTGAAAATGATCACTACTTCCTACTATACCAAGAAACTACTATTGACCCAATACTGAAGATGCCCCTTGATGCGATATTCCTGTCGGATGGACTCCCTGCCCAATATACATCTATGAAGCCTTGAAGCTTCACTCCCTCTATCTTCCTGTACCAAAGACCAATCTGAGTGGTGCCTCTGAGGTATCTCAACACATGTTTGGTTGCCTTCCAATAGATCTTGGTTGGCTTAACCATTGCTTGACTAAGTTGGTTAACTGCATAACACATGTCCGATTATGCGTTCACCAAGCACATAAGTGAACCCACAAGCTTCCTGAAAATGGTAGCTTCTACCACTTTGCCTGAAGTAGCATCTTCCCTCCACAAATTCCCTGCTAGAGGAGTCTCCATGGGTTTGTTTCTCTCCATGTGAAACTTCTTAAGTATGTCATTGACATACTTTTCCTAAGGGATAAACACTTCCCCCTCTCTTTGCCAAATTTCCAAAACAATGAAATAATGCAAGAGGCTCATGTATTTCATCTCAAATTCTCTTGACAATTATTCTTTGCAATATTTATTAGCCGCTCATCACGTGTTAGAATTAAATCATCAAAATATAATAAGTTGTAATTAGTAATTTACCTTCAACCACAATATGGTAAAGGTTCACATTTGCTTCACTTTTGGTGAAGCCTAACCCGGTGAAATAGTTGTCGATCATGGTGTATCAAGCACAGGGTGCTCATTTCAATCCATACAATTCTTGCTTTAGTTTTCACACATGTGACTCTGTGTCGAAGGTCTCAAATCCTTCCGGTTTCTCTATGTACACCTCTTCTTCAATCACTCTGTTGAGGAAATGTTTTTTTACATCCATTTGATGTATCTCCCATCTCATCTGCGCTGAAAGTACTATACTAGATATGATTGAAGAGTACCCTGCTATTGGAGAAAAAGTATCTTCGTAATCAATTCCCTCCACCTGATATAACCCCTTGGCCACAAATATGACATTGTGTTTCTTGAAAATCTCATTTGTTTCTCGCTTCACATTGTAGATCCACCTAGATCTTACAACGGACTTGCCCTATGGTCTTGGGACAAATTATCATGCATTATTCTTGATAATGGATTCATATTCCTCTACTATCGAATCAACCCATACAGGTTGTTGCACTGCTTCCTCAAATGAGGATGGCTCAGTGTCTACACTCTCGCTCATAAGAGCCATGTTGTCATTATACCTTTCTCAGGACCTTCTCAACCTACGCTATGATGCGGGTGCTCCCACATTCTCTCTAGCATCATGCATCAACCTCTCAGCCTCTCTAGTGCATTTCCTTCCATATATGGATGTCTCTGCATGAGTGGGTGCTTCCACTCTCTACTCCTCTACTTGTGGATGCTCCACACCTTGAAGTTCTTCTTTTGGAGGTAAGAGCTCCTCATCTGCATGCAACTGAAGCTCCCTCTCAAGGGAAATTTTCATGGCCTTCTCTTCATCTAATTTCACATCTCTACAAAACACTATCATCCTATGAGATGGAAGGTAGACCCAATAGTTGTGAGTTGTATCAGTGTACCCAAAAAATATTACAAACTCAACTGCTGGTTCTATCTTTTTTTGTGCATCCTTGGAAACATGACAGTAAACCTATGAGCCAAATATTATAAAGTGCACCACATCTGATTTCTTACCTGAAAAAATCTTTCTCTAGTGTACTCATTTCGAGAATATGACGACGACCTATGTTTTTCATATATACCGTTGTGTTGCATGCTTCGACCCATAAGTGCAACGATAGGCCTGATCATGTAACATCGCTCATGAATCTCCCACAATAGTTATGTTCTTCCTTTCTACAACCCCAATCTGTTGTGGGTTATGAGGTGTTATCAATTCTCGTTGAATTCCTTATTAACCATAGAAGTTCTTGAATTCATTCGACGCATATTCTCCACTGTTGCCACTCCTGAGAGCCTTCAATTTCCAACATTTGCGTGAAAAAACATCTACAAAAATCACATAATACTTGTGCTTAGCCGTGGAGGCTATCAAGAACGATGCACACACATTTGAGTGAACTCTCTCAAGGGTCGCTTGCACTCAACTGTCCTTATCATAAAAGGTGTATTTGGTGTACTTCCCTAATGTACACCACTTTCATATATTACTGTCAAATTTTTAATGGTTCTTTACCTGAACCTCGATCGTCTTCACCCGTCCCGTGGCTATGTGATGAAGGAACGCATTTCCATTGCTAAATATCACATCGTATTCATGGTCTTCCAACATAGAAACTGAAGATAAATTCTTCTTCAAACTAGGACCATACATGACATCTTTCGATGTCAGAGGAAAACCAGACTCCCTCTATAAGGTAACAGTATCAATGTCGGTCGCGCTATAACTCCCATCATCTCCCATCTCAATGTGCATCTGGAGGTCCTTCTCCTCCAAGTCATTGAAGAACTCTTTGTTACCATTCAAACAGAATGAGGCTTGATTATCTAGGTGCCACACAAAACTCATCCATTAGGGGAATTTTGAGGTCTAAAGTGGGCCTCCTAAGGAAATTATAAAATAATAGTGGAAATATTAAAATAATATTTGATTACATTATCAAATTTTAGAGGGGAAAAAGGTAAAACTATTTTTTCAACTCATATTTTCAACTTATCTTCCAAAGCTTTTACCCAAATTTTGAGTGGGAGTACTTGTTGGATGAAAAAAACCATTCCTCATCATGGGAGTACCCATGTTTCATACTTTCTATGGATCCTACTACACTAAAAATGAGAAATACATGAAAAACGTTATTGCAATAATTTTTTTTCATGTATTTCTCATTTTTCGTGTAGCAGGGTCCATCAAAAGTATGCAACATGGGTACTCCTTGGATGAGGAATTAAATTTTGTATCCAATTAGTACTCCCTCTTGAAATTTGAGTAAAAACTTTGGGAGATAAGCTGAAAAGACAAGTTGAAAAAGTAGTTTTATTATTTTATTATTTTTTAAATTTTTTACCCTTTTACATAAAAAATGGTGAATAATCCCCCATGGTTGGCATCATCATCTTGAATCCTATTGGTGCTGATAAATTTTATTTTTGTTTTTCATTTTCCTAAGGAGACCCATTTTAGACCTCAAAATTCCCCTAATGCACCGATGACACCATGCATGCCATGAGAGTGAAATCCAACAAAAATTGTGAAGCAAGATCTTCACTTGCTGCTCTCCTGAGGGCTTATTTTCGACCTTCTTCTGTGGACACTTCGTGGCATATTATCTCAACTCGTGACACTAAAAACATTTAATCTTCGACAAGTCCTTATTCTTTCCTTTCTAACCAGAATCTGATTTCGAATGGGATGAATTTCCTTTCCCTTTCTTTACCTCTCCAGCTAAGGCACAATTATCCACATCATCATTTTCCCTGATGAGGATCCATCTCTCGTGCTTCGTCAAATTTCTTCTTCTACCAAGTTGAACCACAAATGCTCCCACTCTGGTAGCTTCTCCCTCCCATTTAATAGATCCTAGTGGTTGTTCTAGCTCTTGGGTAGGCCTACAAGTGCTAGGCTCACCAGATCATCATCAGAAACTATTACACCAACACTTCCAATCTCATCCCGATATTTGGTGAACTTGTTCAAGTACTTTGGTATTGTGCCGCCCTTCTCCATATTGATTTTCCTGAGCTTATCCTTCAATGTCAGTTTCTTGTGGTCACTGTTATTCTGAAGAAAATATGTTAAGGCCTTCCACATTTCATATGGAGTTTCATTTCCATGGATTTTCGATACAATATGATCTCAAACACCTTCCAATCAAATCCTTCTTGCCTTTGCTACATTATTCTTCCATGACGTCAGATCTTGAGCATCAATTGGTGGAAGCTTAGGAATATTGTTGCCTCTGAACTCCTTCAGCCTATTTTCTTCCACCACTGCTTCCATAATTTCCTTTCGAGATATGTAATTTAAACTACCCTCAAGGGAATATTCGAGTCTCAATCTAGAGAGCATCAACCTAATCCTGCTACTTGTCCTGAAGAATAGATATTCAAATTCAATTCAACTGCACAAACAAACTTGTATTCTTCTCTTTTATAGTGATTCCTACTCTGATGCCTTGTAGAAAATACACGTAGATTCAAACAATAAATTGTAATATGCTAAAACAATATACTAGAATCTACTCTACCAATTTTGGAAACCAATTAAGATCATGAAATCACAAAGCATACAAGAGAAATAACTTCTATCACACATTACACAATGATTTCGTGGGGAAAGACATAACTAGAAACCTTGCTCTTTGTATATTGCATTAGTCAGAAAATATGAGAATATTACAATGTTTTTCTCAACCCTGAGAAACCTCTACACTATCTCTATTTGTCTCACTGCTTCCTAGAAAACCCTAGGCCAATAGTTAACCAATTTTTTTCCTTCCAGGATCCCTATTTCCTTGCGATGTTTCCTTGGGTAATTAGGCCCTATTAATTAGGGAATTCCCTACCACAAATAAAAAATTCATTTAAGGTCTTCTTCTCACTACATGCACCACCTATACAATTTGGATGATTATACAACTGATAGTACACTGCCCTTGAACTCCAATCTCAAATGGGTCTTTCTCAGAACTTACATGCATGAGTTATTTATGAGTGAATCATCAATTAATTGGTTGAAAATATGAAGTGATACCCCACTGTCTAACCACCTACTAGTTCCTCCATCAGTTGGAATTGGTTTCATTGAACTCAGATAGAATTATTTAATTAATTACAACTCAAAATGAACTCAGCGAGGGCTCCTATGATGTAGGAGAAACTCTACATGACTCAAGTTATACCCTCAACTCGAATTAACTGAACCAACTAAGTCTAATTAACTTAGTAAACTCGTACAATTTGTCATGAGATGTGGAATTACAATTTATTCTAATTTAATTCAAGGGAAAATTAAATTACAATCTCTCTTGGTGCCATTTTCAACATCATAGACTTCACTCTTTTTCAGCCTCCAAATTTGAGTTACCACTTGATCCATTCAATACACAACTTCTTTTGACCATCCCTGACATATTTGTAGGATCAGTTATTCTTGAATAACTCTAAAAAGTAGTCTCGATGTTGAATAACTCTATGGACTTACTTTGATCTATCAAAATCAAGTGAACTACAATTTTAACAGATATATAGGTAAGTGGTTTAGGTACTGAGTGTATTCAAAATTCAATCATACAACACTTCCTTTTTCATATACACAGTTACAAACAGATAAAAAAATAACTTGTAATTTTTAACCTCGAAGCACCAAAGAACAACCAGACCACCAACATATAACAAAGTATAAACATAACCAAAGTAGTGATATATTCTCATGGCACCGAAGAATGTCAAGAAGCATTAACTTAATTATATTACTATGTTCATTAATTGATTCTTCGTTTTATCTTTCTACACTTCAATAATAATGATAGCATACTATAACATAAAAAATGCAACTCACGCCACATAATAAATCTAGATATAGATACTGCAAAACATTAACTGAATTTTACCCTTTATGATCACAAACACTAACATCCACAGTAAAACACATTCTAAAATACTGAGATCCATGTTGCATTCTAAAACACTGAAACACACAACTTCAAGATACCAACACAGATCTATCACACTATAAGTGTTGAATCAATCTCAAAGCCATTGAGAAAGCTCAAATCGCTTGTTGTACATTTTGTATCATTCGATAATCTCAAGAAACACAATTTACGACATGTAGAAATTGCACATCACATGAAAACCTTCACACGAAATATAAACAGTCCACTTGTCTACCTTATTCCATATACAAGGATTTAAACCTGTAGAATTGGTATGATTACAACCCCTCTCTTTAGAGAGTCAAGGATGAACTTGGTGTAATACCAAATAATAAAACGATAGAAAAAAAATAGTTACACACCAAACATAAATCACTGTATAATTCATAGAAAAATAGAGGTTACATATATAACTTATAAATTATAGGTTTCTACCAATCTGGAACCTAAGAAAGTGGATATGACTAGCAAAGGATAGTAACCTAGAAACTCGTAGTTACAACTAACAACTACAACTTGTAATACACATGGAAGTATTACTTCCAAGTCAAAGAAACATTTTTCACATAGTAGGAATCAACATTAGGGACTACCACAATTCATTGAGTACATGGGATTGACATTATAGGTTGCACTAATGGGACCACATGGATGAAAGAGAGAGTTATTTTGTCGTACATTGTTTTGATTTGTAATGTAAAACCTTGATATTAAGGAAAGGTCTTTGTCAATACATTTAGGAGTGTATGTATTTTTATAATAAGTAATTTTTTAATATATAGTTTTTTTTTTAAAAATTTTGAAAGGTGTAATAAAATTTGAAACACAAGCTACATTTTTCTAAAATGGTATAGTAAATTTAAAATTAGCACAACCATATAGATTAAATAGCTAATAAATTCCAATAGGCATAACATTCCCTATATTACAAAACATTATACAAATTAGCAAGATTATAACTTTATTTTAAATAATTATTATTATTTATAAAAAGAATTAATATATGAGATTGATAATATTCTTAACCATGGAGATTTCAGCCCACTTTACAATGGAGATTCACCCCAACTTTATCACGGAAATATTCTTAACTTGTAAATAGGTTTTGTTACAATACCATGGACTAACACAATGGGTTATAATTTCCACATAATAGGCGTTGATATGAAATTTTCAATATTCCAACATATTCCATGGATGTTAAATATCCAACATCCACCTAATAATTGTTGACAACTAAAATAATTTTTTGGGAAAATAGGCATGCCTATTGGAAAAATTAATTATTTTTTTTAAAATATAAAAAAAAGAGAAAGTCTAGTAACATTTTGAAAGTGAAACAACATTTTCTCTTAAATAATTTAATAATTTAAAATTAACATTTTGAAAGTCAAGCAATATCTAAAAGTATTAAGCATACTTAATATTTGTTAAAAAATAGGCATCAATCCATAATAAGCATTAAAGTGCTTACTTATGGTACAACTCACGTGGCTAAAATAAAAAAATTTAAAAATCATAAAAATTAATTAAATTATAACTTTATTTTAAAATAATAATTATTATTATTATTATTAATTATAAAAAATTAAACATATAGAAATTTAATAAAACATGTAATGAGATCTGAATCATGAAGATCTTCACCTTACCATGGATATTCTTAATTTGTAAATAGGTTTTGTTACAATAACATGGGCCAATACCATAGCTTATAATACCACATGCTCAACAAACTCATTTCATATAACACTCGTTCATATGAATTTTTTTAATTAATTAATTTAACTAAAAGGAAAAAAAGGATATAACTACTTTGTATTAACTAATTATAACTTATTATTATTTATAAACATAATATATTTGAACAAAAAATATAACACGATTTGTAACCATAAAGATTCACCCTCACTTTACCATAAGGATTATTAATTTGTAAATAGGATTTGTTATAATACCATGGCTTATCAACTCCATATGCCCATAAAACAGTTGAAAATAATGGAGAACGTTTGTTTCAAGGTTGTGTGTGTGTCCTAGATTAGAGTTAGTTCTTATTTTCTAGGATATAGTTTTGATCTCCCTAAATTGAATGTAAACTTATATCTTTCCAATTTAATGATTAATGAGGTAGAGAGGTACTTCTTGGGTAGTTCCAAGTGTAGATTGCTCACCTATGAGCTATTAGTTTCAGTTTTTAAGTTTCATTCCAATTTAATCATTTCATTTTTTAACATGGTATCATAGTTGGTGAGCTTTGATGGATGAGTTGAGATTTAGTGGCTGAGTTGCGTATGTGGTGAGCCTTAGTGGTTGAGTTGAGCATTGGTAGTTGAGAGCCCTTGTGGCTGAGTTTGGAGAGAATGTAAGTCTTGGTGGCTAAGTGTAATATCCAAAAATGGGATCTGCTAGCGAGGCATGACTGGAAAACGCATTTTCTAGGAATGGTTGCTACAGGATTGGAAACCAGCACTTGGATCCCTTAGATCTGAGTATCTAAGTCCTAGATCCAAGAGGATATCAAAAATAAATCCTCCTAGGTGGGTTAAACAGATCTTCCACACCTGGTTTGCTTGAAAAATTCCCCAAGGAGGGACTGCAACAATATAAAAGAACACTTCCCAGAAAATAATGCAATTCTAGATAGCAGTAGTAGTAGGCCAATATGATAGCTTGAAAATAACTTATGTAATTATAAATCAAATTTAATGTAAAGCCCAATAAATGTACATGAGAAAGAAGGAGACTTTATGGAGAAAAACCCTCTAAAAGAGGTGCTGCATCAAATATATTTCATTGCAAAGCCATGACAGTGTTATTTTTATATGTCAATAGCAGCTGTAGGTTACAAGTCAGATCTAGGATAGATATGTGTACAAAATATTAGATCTATATCAGATCTGTACACTAGATTGTCTCTATTTTACATCCCCTTTGGGGTTTTCATCAAAACATGAAGCACAGAGAGTAGATCTGAGATCAACTGCAGCAGATATGTAGACCGCTTCAGAAATTATAAAGTAGATTCAACAATGAATGAATCAGATCTGAAACATACAGGGATTGGTTGGCCAATCTATGGATCACCACAGTGTAAGGAAGACTCCTTTACACCAGAGATCTCTCCTCCAAACAGTTTCCAAACACCCTGCAACTCTTCACTTGCAAAATAACACAGTATAGGGAGATAAACTACATTGTAGGCTTGCTATAGACTTTGGCCTAATGCCAAGTTGTATATCTGAAGCTCAAGACTGCTAATACACTGTTCCAGGAGGATAAAAGACTCACTCACTGAGAAGAGGCACTAGTATGGTCTAGATCTAAATATATCTTGCCTCCACTTGCTGTAGCTCACAAGGACAACCAAACCCTCAACAAGATCTGAGCTGTAGTTGGAAGAAGAAGCTTGGCCAAATGCCTGATAGTGGACCAAGAAATGAAAGACTCTTCCAATATGCCTCTCAAGGAAAGAGGTGGGACTCCTGACCAAGAATACCCAAGTGCTAAACAACACTATTCTCAGCTAAACATCCAGAGAATGAGAAGTGTCTAAAAAGACAAATCCTTCCAAGATAATATGTTCAACAACGACCCTCTCATGCTGCTCTCCTCTTTCATTTATAGGATGAAAGCCTTGCAAACCCTAAACCATCTCAAAAGGTTTAGCTCCTTTCACGTTGGAACCCTCCAACTAGAACTTCATTGTTCCTCTAGGTTCATTGCATCTCGACAGCGCTGTAGATTTGGTCATGTTGAACCAGTCAATTGTCACAATCCCTTTTCACACTTGAGGGAATTTTTAGTAAGGAAGCCCAGATTTAGCCTTGTTCACATGAGCACTGATTTATTTTGTTGCTTAAGGAGTTTAATTTGTCCTCCTTTACACTTTTATTCTCGAACAAGAAAATAAAAACAAAATTGAATATTCCTATTAGCTTGGACTAATTAGGAATATTACAGTCCTCCCCTCCAAAATGTTGCTTGTCCTCAAGCAACTGAAAAGGTGAGTGCTGCAACTCATCTCTTCCTCCATGGGTGTCACAAAATAAAGATAAGCTTCTCTCATAAGCTAAGTGATCACCAACCCATCCATCCATGACTTGTCCCTATAATGTCCTCATGAGATGAAAACAACTCCTCCCATAAGGAAATAATGAATCACATGAAACAACCATGGTTTTCCCAATTCCCTCCCTAAAATATAAGAGAAAAAGTACAGGGAGTGTAGTCATCCCATATGGCACATGGATGCCTCCCCTCCTTCCTCCATTCATCCCCATGAAAATTACAAGCACGTCATCAATATAGGGGATCAAAACAATGCACAAAAAAATAGAGATGGGTGCACAAGGAGGTGGATCATAGTCCCACATGTGGAACCAGCGCAAATCATCCCTTGCCTGCATCAAATCAAGATGTGGTGAGTGGTTTTCCCACCACTTACTTGCTGCCTAAGTCATCTCACTATTGCAGAAAATGTGAGATATATTTGGTGCCTTTGAGAAGCACCCATCATGAAAACAAATCTCCCTTTGCAAATCAAGGGAGTGGCCAAATTCAGAATTTGTGGTGGCCCAACAATTTCCATGAGATTTACAAAGTATATCACTCCTCCTTGGAGTCATGGCCTACAATAACATGGTGTACGAATGCATGAAATCAGAATATAAAACACATGTACTATGAACATGCTCTCCACCAACAGTCCTCCACATATCAATGGAGTGGTCCATAGATCTACTCTCTTCTTCAAGGGAAGAAAGAGAGGGCTGATTCAACTCTTCCTTTGAGTCATGTTGTTGTTCCAACTCCACAAGGTCCATGCATCTTTAACAATGATGATATAGTTCTCCTTCAAAGACCTCCCAATAGTAGCTCCTCAAAATGATATTGTTGAGCTTCATGGAATAGGTGAGGCTGAATTTCAACTCTTCATAAGCCCTCTGAAGTAACTTCTCCTTGAGCTTGGAAGATCTAGACAAGAATATCCTACCATGATTATAGATGAATCCATCAAGGATTGAATAGCTTCCTTCATGCAACCAGTCATAAAGAATCATGCAAGTATGAAGATCCTTGGAATATTCCACCAACAGTTGGGATTTCCAATACGGATCTAATGTGACCAACAATGACAGCACTGATAGTGTGTCATTTGAAGTATCTTCTATGTTTTTTTATTCCCCCTTGAAATTTCCCATGGAAAAGGTACAAAGTGGAAAGTTACCAGACCTTCATTGCTGCCCTCCTTGCTCATGCACATGCTCAAAAGAAGAAGGAAGCTCTTGAAAGTTAGTCTCCCATGGGAAGCTATCATCTATCCAAGACCTTTCTATTTTTTCCAAAGCATGCATGCGAGACCACCATCTCTCTTCAAGTAGGGAAGAGTTTTCTTCAAGCAGGTTTGTCTTCTGATTCAAGTCTTGCCTCCCATGCTTCATGATGGTGTCATTCTCTCTTCTTTCTTAATATCTTCTCAACGCAATTTGAGAGGTGAGGATAGATAATGAGGTCAAAGGAAAAATGCTTTCCCTTTTTTTGTACCTCCCCCATACTCTCATCACTGTAGCATGGCATTCTAATGCTCCCTCCTCCTTTGGATCTATGAAAGGAGCATCCATGTATGAAACATATTTCATCAAATCTGAATCAGGTGGTCTTTCGGATGGAATACCATAGGATAATGATGTCTCATGGCTCATTCCCATGTGAACAATAGATGAGAACATTTCATGACTGCTTCCACTGCGCAAATCCATCTCAGACTACTATGTGGAAGTACCATGAAACTTGGAGACCCATCTTAATGGTGTAAGAGTTCCCATATCCATGGGAGGCGGACTACATGGTATCCATCTTTGGGATTTGGATTTTACATTTTTTTCCTTTTTTTTGGCAAGGAATGTGGCGCAGGAATTCTGAAGATGCCATGTTTAGTGACAATGGCGGCAGTGGAAGGCAGTGTTCTCATATTCTAGGATCTGTTTCCATACAAAGTCACCTATCTTGAGATTAATTTGGTCGGGCAGAACTTTACTAATGTCTATTTCCACACATATTATGCCATATGTGTATAGGCCTTGGGACTTTCGAAAGTGATCTGTAGTCAAATAACGGCCCAGGGTGTTTCCTATTCCTCGATAAACTAAAAGGTGTCATAAATGGGTTGGTAAATTGGGAAGCCTGACCCAGACAGGAGTCGTGGTGATGACTGTTATTGCTGGGTCAAAATCAAGGAACCAGGGGGTCATGAATACCCCGCTGCTCCCCAAAACCACAAGCCTTCTCTTAGGGCCTGTTGATAATCCCTGATGTAATCAAATAGCACTATGAAAAAACCCTTTGAGAAGAAGTTGATCCTGCAGTGGTGGGTCTAGTTGGTGTAGATCCACTCGTAGAGTTCCTTTGTGCTAGGCCACAGTCCATTGAATCTATAGATGCTAACGGTTTATGAAAATTTTTGAATCTCATCTGCTAGACTTGGATGGGAGATCTCAAAGGAGGGGACATACTCTAATTTATCAACCTGAAAAGGCTTGGGGTCCTCAGGAGGTTGGGCAGCTTTCTTGGGCTGTGCATGGACAACATCCTTGTAGGAGAAAGCTAGAGCAGAAGAGGAATTTCCTGTGGCTCCTCCTCACAAACGAAGGGATAAAACTAAAGTAGCATATTTTCAATGTTGTAGAATGAAAGGGGGAAAGAGGCATCAAGTTGTTTACCTTCGCAAAGAAGCCTCTGAAGAGTTGTGGTAATCCCTTGCCTGTGTTCAAGCGCATGTAAGAGATTATGAACTCTATCCATTGAGCAGATCCAAAGCAGCATGGATATACTCGAGAGAAGAGAGATCTAGATTTGAAAGGTAAGAGAGAGTAGACTTGGGAAACCCTGGCTGCCATAATTCAAAGTGGAAGCCAGATTGAGGGTTGTTGCCTGATTTTTTTTCTTGGTGAGGAAAGACTTTTGCTTGCCAGTGCTGATCAGTTGAGACTCCTTTTTGGCTCCAACGAAAAGATATGAGAGGCCTAGCTGGAATGAGGCATAGGCGGTGGCTCCAACTGCATTGTTGAGGTCTTCTTTACAAAATCGGACCGAGATAACATTCTTGATGTCAATGCCGAAATCCTCTAGGACTAATGCCATAGTAGCAAGAATGTTTGTGTCGGTGTGTACTTCCCTGTTGGCGTCGGCAGAGTAGAGGGCTCCTGCATCAATGGCGACAAATGCAACACGTTGAGGAGTAGATGACCAGGACGGGGTCTCCTCTCGGCAGGAGGCAACAGGCGCTGCAATCACGAGCTCATTCCTGGCCTTGTCGATGGAGCAAGGAGTAGCTGGAGCACGAGTTGTGATCTTAATTTCAGTGGCAGCAACAATAACAAAGCTGAGAGAAACCCTAGTGCAATCCATTTTTCAGAAAACTCGATATTTTTTCATATAGTATATTAATTACATGTTATTATATAATTTAAATAATATAACTTTTAATTAATAGTATATTCTATAATTAAGAATTTATGAATTTGTATTTATATTTTATTTTAAGTTATTTAAGTACAAAGGAAAAATGCATTAGTTGTGCAATGATAATGAATTTTTCTTGAAAAGTTAATTCTTATTTATAGTGACATTAATACAATTTTTTTTATTAATTTTATTTTGGTACAAATTTTTAATTGAATTTAACCATGGTTACATGGATTTTAGTGCAAAAAGTGAATTACAAATTCATAAATATTATTTTATTGGTTTAACTATTATTTTATTATTTCCTTAGGAGGCTCATTTTAGACCTCAAAATTCCCCTACTGAAGACTTCTGAAAATAAAAATTTAACAATATAAAGATACTTCACTGAAGTGGCCCAACACATGAATCGTGTAATGCAATGCCTTTATTACTCAATCTAGTCCGCTGACTTGAAAATGGTACAATAAACCCTCTAGTTCTTAGATCAATACAGCTATAGAAATGTTTAGCAATCCACTCACACTTAATACTTCGAATGACTGAAGTATTTATACCAAACTAGATACAAATACCTTGTTTAACTAATTAGGATTTATTCCTAGAAATAAAATATTTGGATGCTAAAAGGTAGTGACATCTTTCAACGGACTGAAAGTTGTCCCTATTTTACTTGATTGTTTGTTATATGTTTGTTTATCTCATCCGGGTTTATCTCTTACGTTGTCGTCTTCCTCTGTCTTTATCTGATTTCCCTTTTGGCTCTTTAGCCTATGCTTTTGATCTTTATCTATTAATCTGTGTTTTCACTTTGACTGCTCTGTTTACTGTTTTACCTGATGTAAATCATTGTTGCTAGTGAAAATGATTTCATCTCTGTTTTACCATTTACTGTGTAAATTTTCCTTTCATACTCTGTTTATATAGACTATTCGGTTGAGAGAGCCTCTAAATACATTTCCTGTGAGTCTTGGAGTAAACAATTTTGAACTCGTATCAACTTTTTATCCAAGCTTTTGTTTCTGCTAACAACCTGAAATAAAACAATCATTAATAAATACTCAGGTCTATAGGGAGGTGATTGAAGGCTTCATTGAACTGGGAAGACCAGTGGAAAGAGTCCGGATTTTATCTCTGGCTGGTAATGACTTTGGTTTCATTCATACTTAGAAATAACTCAATTTCATGATTTTGAAATAATATTGGCTCAATCCACACTGCAAATGGTTTATTTCACAGTGGACAGGGCTTTTGACTTCGAACAATAGTCGTCTTATCGTAAACGGCGCAGGGATCAATTCAAGAAATGGTGTTTTTCATCACAACGCGGAATGGAATGGCTATATATCTGCATAGTGTAGGTGGAATGGTGGCTTAACACATGGAAATATGGATGAGTAAGTGGTTTCCCCACAATGATTGAGTGGTTTGGTATTTTTGGATTGAGGGGTGCGATACTCTGTGGGAATGAGGCATGGCAGGAGGAAGGGGTTGCGAATCGACCCATTTCGCAACCCTCCCATCACGTTTAAATTTGGAGTGTTGGGGGATGCGATATGGAATATAAACTATCATATTAAATGGAATGATCATATGATTGATGAGTTAGGGGATATGGACAGGTGGGATCTGGGGTGACTAACGCGAAAGGGGTTTTAATATAATGATAGATTGGGATTTTAATATATATGGTTGGGGGGTTTAATAAGTGGGGAATTAATGTATTATTACATTATGGGTTAACATAATATTAAAGGATTCGGGAAAATGATATATAAAGGGGTAAATATATTAAAATGGGGATTAATATAATAACGAGGTTAGTAATTTAACATGGTGGGGCGTTACAAATGCATTGGAAATAAATTAAAATGATATCAGGGAAGGGTATTTGTAGTGGGTCCTGATATATAACAAGAAATAAAAACCTTGGGTAAGTGGGTTTTGGGTGTTTTATTAGAAAAGGGGAATTAGTAAAGGAAAAGGGAATTTAGTGAAGGGAATGAGTTTATAACTAGAGAGAGGGGTTTTTTATGAGGGGAAAGGGATATTTATAAAAATAGAAAGGGTTTTTTACAAGGTAAAAGTGTGAGAATAAGGGAAAATGAATAGGGAAGGGGGTTTTTGGAATTTAGGAAGGGGAAATTAATAAGATATTAGTGATAAGAAACAAACCAATTGATGATTTCCAATGCTTGTGAAAGTATTATACCTACCTTTATTTTATCGTAACATTTTATTTCTTTTATTGGGTGCATTTGAGCTTGGTGACCCTCTATTTTTTTTAATAAGCAAACTATCTACTTCTAACCTTATAACTTCCAAAGGCTCAGATTAAACTGATGAGCTCTTTTATTCTCTACCTAACTACTAATCTTTCCAAGATTAAATTGTTTGACTAGATCTTTATTCTCTAACTATCAACATGAAACTTAAAGCATGAATAATCAAGATTAAATTGTATGATTATCATGAATTGTGGCATTTTGGACAAGTTGCACACAATTTTATTTGCAAAAACTAAACTAAAGTAGTGGCATTTGAATGTGCAACACTTTCAGGATCTATTTTATCTCCTTTTGTGGGATTCATATTTTAAATCCTTTTTTAATCTTATTTCTTTTGGTCTTTTGATTTTTCTTTTAAGACATACCCTCTTTTCATTTTTAAATATAGGAAAACATTTGCAGAAAGAAAAGGTATGTACAATATTGCAAAATTTTATATAGTCAATTCAAAATTATGAACCCTATTATTATAGGACCGTAACAGTGGCTTCACTTGAGAATGGAATCTCTTTGTGAGATCTCAAGGACACCGTCGACTAGTAGCCTGATGCATTGGGCCAATCCCAAGTCTACTAATGCTTTTGTTATATAATCTTTGTGATTGTAAATCTTGAATTGAAATCAAACCTTTTCTGTAAAATAAAATCCGATACATGTTGAACTGTTGCAACCTTCAAACCAACTACGAGATCATCAAGATATTTAGAGCTTTATCCTTGGCTTCAAATATTAATGAATTATTTCAACACCCACTGAAAATTGAAAATTGAAACTGAAATTATACCTAATTACTCTAATTAGTTGTCCAACTATTGGTTAGGTAAAATGAAATAGCCAATGCAACCATTCAAGCATTATATACATTGATTTATTTTGTTACACGTGCTTGTTTGTTATCAAAACTAAAGTACTGCATCTTAATAGAAACTTGTCAACAAATGTAAAGATAAGGAAATACTTGATTTCCTTTGTTAACTCTGTAAACTGTACAAAAGGATCTTCCAAGGTATGTACACTAATGTTAACCTGAGCTAAGCAACTCTACATCTGTTCTGGATGGCCTCCATGCCATGAAACTAGATTGTTATTTTGACCTTTATCTCCTTGCAAAATAAACTTATGACTGTATTGAGATAATTGAAGATTTTCAGCTAAGCTTTGTCATGATATGTCTACAAATGGAAATTTCTGTATGAGGAAAATTTTATCATCTTGATTCTGAAGCTCATATTCAATAAAAGGAGAAAGGTTTTGAATGCATTCATTATCCAACATATCTGCTATTGGATCATGAAAAATTTGGAAGGATTGTTGCAACCTATTACTTATGGGTTTCCATGGGACTTCATAGATTACTACAGGCTGCTCATACTTTGTTTTAGAAGCATTATAAAACATTTCCTTTAAAAATTGAAATGCTTCAAAGCATAGTGGTATAGAATTTTCCTGTGTCATGTGATCATGTATTTCAATGAAATTTGATAACTATAATTGTGAAACTGAAGTATCCTGATCAATAATTTCCTTGTCATCTTTGTTTTCAATAACAATTTCTAAAGACTGCTAACTTTTTATGGCTTTAAAGTTGTCTCTGATAAACTGAAATGAAGAAAAACAAAGAGGCAAATATCCTTCACTTACTTCCAAATTTTCTGTATTTTATTCTTCACTCTCTTGGCTTATTTGTATTGACTGATCACTGTATTCAAACTACTGAGACTAAATTTCCTCATCCTACAAACTAGCTACTGATTGCTCTATAAAATTAGCTTTAGTTTGAAGAACATAATTATCATCATACTAATCATATTCAGGAAAATCATTAAAAGGAGGAATGTCATCAAACATACATATTAGATCAGTTGATTGCTTCTCAACATATTGATTGTAAATCCATTTTATGATCTATGGTATTTAGGATTATCAGGAAAGTGTTTAAGGTTATCAACCTCTTCTTTTTCTATAATAAATGGGTCATGGTGATCTTGAATAAAAAATTCATCTTTCATGGTGATTTTGTGTATCATTTCCTCTATCTTACTTGCCAAGATGTCAAGTTTTACCTCTGCCATGTTTTTCTTCTCTTCTTCTGCTTTCAACTTTTCCCTTCTGATTAGTAGATGAACTTCTACATCTACTGCAATGTTCTACATTTTTTCAAGTGTTGAGGGATTTATTTCTCTTAGTTGAAATTCTATTTCTCGATAAAATGCTTTTGGATAATACAAGAGAGCCGAATCAGGATGAGGTCTTATATTTTCTGGCATCGAATAATAAAATTGATTAAATCTAGCAGAAAATTGATGTATTGTCTCATTTGGCTGTCTTTTCAACTGATTATATTCTTCAATGATCACAAAAATATTGAATTTTATTATCCATCTATCAAGGAAAAATTTGACAAATTATTGGAAATTTGAGATGCTTAAACCAACTTTTTTAGTTTACTCTGCAAAGAAAGATCAAAAAGCTTGATTTTAACATAATTTTCATCAATCTCAAATACGTCTAGATAATTTTCAAAACCTTGAATATGTTTTTGGGTAGTGATGTTACCATTTTCTCCATCAAATTTAGGGAGATATTTGTAATAGTTATCAGGGTTATCATGGAGTATAGGAGGCAAGATGAGTGGCTTATATCTATTAGGAAATTTACATGGTACAGGAATTGTAAGATCAATATTGATTACTTGAGGCTTATCAATTGGAAAATGATTATCATAAGTTTCATCAGAAAGTTGCTCAAAAAGAGAATTTCTATTTATAATCTTCAAAGGAAAATAATCAAATATTAGTCTAAGATCATTACTAAAATACAATATACATTGAAAAACCTTCTTGATAGGAAAGAACATAATGTCTCAGATTAAAATCCAAGTTGAAAACCTGATATTCCCATGATGTTATTCCAGGTTCATTTCTCCAATGAAGTCTTGATTTTGAAATTGATTTGGAGTTGGAGCCGCCAAGTGGAATATTTTAACCTTTGTATGTCTGTTCATTATCCACCAACATAGGTCAGATCTAATTCTTGTATAATATTTATGTAAAACAAGCTCTTCCCCAGTGGAGTCGCCAATATGTTATCACTCTGTAATTTTCCAAGGTTAAATAAAGAAATCACTGAGGTAACCGCAAACCTACTTTTGACATTAGGATCTAGCCTTCCTAATGCTCAAAGAGGGCTCTCTCCTTATGATTTAAATTTGTTGGCTTTAGTTGATTTTAAGTGAGTTATGTAATATTGATTGGGTTTTTATTTGATTTGGTGGTGGAATTACTGATTCAGATGGATAGATGCAGGTCTATTTTCCATTGGGTTATGGAGTCAATATATCAATCAACAGAAAAAAATCAAGGTCTAAAGGAAGTTTTCACAGGGAAAGGTAGCTGAGATGATTTAGATCTTTAGGCTGGAAGGTGAAATGGTTTCAATCAGGATCAAGGATCAATTAAGGGTTCCTCAAACCGGATAATGAAGAAAATGATAGAGGTTAATCGAAACTAGGGAGCAATGAATAATTCCCTAATCTGGATATCACAAGAAAACATGAAAATGAATAACTGTTCAGGGCAGAGTGTAATTAAACGAGTTCTATAATAATATTCTAGTTATAACATTTAAATTGGAAAACATGCAAGTATGTGAAAAACTTCTGAAAATAACAATTTAACAATAGAAAGATACTTCACTGAAGTGGACTAACACATGAATCCTATAATGCAATGCCTTTATTACTCAATCTAGTCTACTGACTTGAAAATGGTACAATAAACCCTCTGGTTCTTAGATCAATACAATTATAGAAATGTTTAGTAATCCGCTCACCCATAATACTTTGCATGACTGAAATATTAATATAGAAATTAATACTAAATATCCTGTTTAACTAATCAATATTTAATTAAGGAAATAAAATATTTTCCTATAAAAGATAGTGACACCTTTTAACTAATTGAAATTTGTCCCCGTTTTATCTTATTTACTGTCATCTATTTATTTTTCTCATGCTGGTTTATCTCTCACACTTTCTTCTTCTTCTGTCTTTATCTAATTGCCCTTTTTGTTCTTTAAACTCTGTTTACCTTTAACTCTGTGTTTCATCTTTATATGCTTGCTTTGTTAACTGTTACAGTAAATTTCTCTTTATTTTACTGTTTTATCTATTTTCACCTTTATCCTAACTGTTATTTTACCTGCCATAGTAAACTTCATCACCTGAATCTTTATTTTCATCCTACTTTTATGTCTTTAGTAAAATTGGATTTTACTAAAATACCTATTTGAATTTATGTAAAAATGTGAATATGTTGTTAATAAAGTAAGTTTTTTTATCCTCTGTTTTAACCTTTAGTGTGTAAATGGTTTCCTTCTGCTTTCCTACTGCACGTAATATTTTTTTTGAATAAAGATTTGAAATTCATATGCAAAGAATCTGGAGCAAACAGGTAATTAACTAGTATTAAAACAATTTTCTAGGTCTTGTGTGATCACCTGCAAAAATAAAAACAATAATTATTGAAAACCAGGTTTTTAGGGATTTCGAATGGGCTTCTGGAACTCGGAAATCCATGGATTGACTTCAAACTTTGGAGGTTTTGATTTTGTGAGGAAATGGCTTTTAGTTCAATTTGCAGTGGTGCTTTTTGGCTTTTACTGTAAGTCTGCAGAGGCGAGTAAATGAACACAACAATCGAGATTTCATATGGTGAAATTATGTTTATCACACAATGCAGGAGGTGAACCAGTGGTTTTAGCAAGGCGAAGGGTGGTTAGGCTGCTTACCACATAGTGGACAGGTAGTTTATCGCATAGAGAAAAAACTGTTAGTGGTTTCGTGGATGGGAGTGTGATGAAATGATGTGATGTCGCGTGGCAATGGGGTGATAGTAAAACCCCCCCCCATTTCACATCTCCTTATGGTTTTAAACATCAGGCTATCAAGGAGCACAAAAGGATGTGAGGGCCATTGGATTTAAATAGCGGAGATCGGACGGTCAGATGAGTGATGTTGGGTTCAAGAGGTGGGATCGGGAGTTAATAAGTGAAGGGGGATATAATAAGAAAATGGTTGGGGATATATAATAATCAAGAAATTAATGAAATATAGCTGAGGGGAAGGGAATTTAAACGAAATGGTTTAAATATATATAACGGGATTTATTATAATATGTAGAACTATATACTAAAATGATATAAAGGGTCTAAGAACATATCATATTGGGAATGGGTTTAATATATGGGAATGGTTTTAAATAATATCAGGGAAGGATTTTGGAAGTGGGACCCGATATGAAATATTAAATACTTAAAACTATGCAAAGTGGGTTTTTGCATTGTTTATTTGAAAATGGGAGTTAGTAAATGGGAAGGGGGTTTTAAGCTATGGAAAGGGGTTTAGGAAGGGGAAATGATTATTTTTAAGGGGAAAGGGGTATTATTAAAAGGGTAAATATTAAGGGGAAAGGAATATTTTACAAGGTGGAAATTTTTTTAGAAGGATGTTAGAAATATGGGATGAACCAACAGTGCTTTTCATGATTTTCAAAAAAGTGTTTCTGCCTACCCTTTCTGTATACTAGCATTTTCTTTCTTTTCTTGGGTGCATTTGAGCTTGCTAACCCTTTTATATATTTAAATAAGAAAACTATATACTTCTAACCTTATAACTTCCAAAGGCTCAGATTAAACTAATGAGCTCATTTATTCCATACCTAACTATTGATCAGCCAAGATTAAATGGTTTGGCTAGATCTTTATTCTCCAACTATCAGCATGAAATTTAAAGCATGAATGATCAAGATTAAGATGTTAGACCATCATGGATTGTGGCATTTTGGACAAGCTACACACAATTTTATTTGCATAAAAGTAACCTAATAGTAGTGGCATTTGAATATGCAACACTTTCATAATCTTATTTTTATATTTTTTTGTGGGGTTCATTTTTTATATTCTTTTTTGTTCTTGTTTATTTTAGTCCTTTGATTTGTCTTTTAGGACTTACCCTCTTTTCATTTTTTTTAAATATGGGAAAACATTTGCAGAAAGCAAAGGTATGTACAATATTGCAATATTCTACACAGTCAATTCAAAATTATGAATCCTATTATTATAGGACCCTAACACCATGGAGATTCACCCCCACTTTAATATGAAGATTTTAGTTTTTATATAGGATTTGTTACAATACCATGGTCCAATAACATGGCTTATCAATATCATATGCCCAAAAAAACATAACCCATTTCATATGACACTTGTTTATATGACATTTTTTTAAAATAGGCAATTTAATTAAAAGGGGAAAAGGGGCGAAGCTACTTTGCAGATAAATATCAACCTTTTATTTGTGTATACTACTAAGAATATTCTAGAATATTATACTAAGGTGAAATCCCTACCATCCATTTACTAATTATTGATAATTTTTGCACCGAGAGGCACTCTACAATAGAGTATGAAGCATATGTTCCCTCTACATGATTACATTTAAAAAATAATAAAATAATACTTACATTAACAATGTTAGTATGAAGTATTTCTGCAAGTGAGTGAGAAACTATCCACTCAAGTTCTAGGCGACTTCTGACCCTAAATACAAAATATGGTTGTGTCTATGCTTCAGATATACAAAAAATGTTAGGAAAACCCCGCAGAAAAATATGGCATGCAAATAGAAATATATACCAACAAAAA
Source organism: Pinus albicaulis (assembly GCA_034641835.2). Lineage (NCBI taxonomy): Eukaryota > Viridiplantae > Streptophyta > Pinopsida > Pinales > Pinaceae > Pinus > Pinus albicaulis. The sequence continues at coordinate 182,307,614 of CM076584.1, forward strand.
TATAAGTGCAACAACCCAATGGAGAATATTAAAGATCAATTTTATTAATCAAGAATAATACACCTAGTGAGGAGTGATTATAGAATTGGGTCTCGAGATCCCCCTCCGTGGGATGGGTCCTACTTGACCTTGCGCTTCAGCAATGTGCATCTCTCTGTCAATATGCGATATTCAATAGGAAACAAGGTAAAAAAAAGGATGCTTGAACTCTAGTGGGAGATCAAATACTATGAGATGATAATAAGGACAATTAAAAAGGCCATGGTGAAGAATGGAGAGAAAACTCTCTATTTATAACAACATATTGGAATAGATTAAGAATTAGAAAATAATGAAATATTATTGACCAAATCAAAATACTTTATTATATTTTTTGAGAGGGAAAATATATTCAAAATGGTAAAATATTTTTATTTAGAAAGTGGTTAAAATAATTAACAAATAAAAATTATTTATTAATCACTTTGTGAGGATTAATACAAATATGAATCTGAAATCATTATTAAATAATTATTTAACAATTATCTCATAAGGAAAATAAGGGATAAATAAGGAATAATAAATAAATAACTATTTATTTAATTATTCCAAGGTGATTAAGCCAAAATTTATAAGAAATCATCATCAAATAATGATTAATAATTATTTCTAGAAAATATTTAATAGATAATGATTTATTTAATTATTCTTATGGGGTTTTTGGATTTTAATGAAAAATAATTTAGGAAAATGGTTCACTAAATTATTTCCTATGGTGGAAGTAGGTTTTTCCATAATAAAACTCATCCTACCTAGTGTATCTCGATCAACCTAGTAAGAAATGACTAGGTGAACATTTTTTGGGTGATAACAAACAAATCATAAATTAACAATTAAAAAAAATCAATGTCAACCATAAATATAATACTTCAATTTCCACCTTAATTTTACACTGATTTTATATAGAGAGGTATAATCATTGAAAGTGATAAAAATATTGCACTGAGAAACACTCTACAACCCAATATGAGGAATGTGTTCTATCGTAACATAACATTTAAAAATAATAAAATTATACGTATAATAACAAATCAAAAAATAGCAATAACAAAAAAAATGAATGCCAACAATAAATAAAAAACCCTTGATTTCCACCTTAATCTTAAATCAACTTTATATGGAGAGATATAGTCATTAAAATTAAGAAAAGATAAATTTTAGTATAAGAGAGACATGTAGTTCTTTCACTATTTAATATGGAGTTGGCAATACAAGAGAGATGTTTCCTTTTTGTTAGACATCTAATTTTCAGGGTTTGGGAGAAAACGTGTTAATATGTAAATAAAAAAATTGAATAGTTACAATGGTAAGAGACTGTAGGTTTTAACCCTGAACAGAAATTATCTACACATGAATCTTATAACAGAAAATAAACAATAGCGAGAGCATAAAACATAAAACAGGTAAACATAGAGATTTTCCCTTGGATCCCAATTCAGGACGACCAGCTTTATTTTCATTATCTTCTTTTTAGTGTTACAACACATATATATATACATGCCGAAGCATTCATAAACCCTAATCCATTAACCCTGGATTAGAACATAACCGTAGTTCCCTTGACCGGATCTACAAATAGTACCAGGGGCTGAAAACCATCGTACCCCAAAACCATGTGAAAAACGATGCACAAAACCATGGGCGTGGACCGCCCACCGGAAAGAATATAACACATACCCAATAGAGACATTGGAATATGAATGCAAATTCCATCCATATTAATGTATATAATGATGATCACATTAATGCAAAACACAATTTTGGGATTTAAACATCTTGGTCTAACATGGTGTCAGAGTTGTTTCAACTCCTCTACCATTTTGGTATGTAAGATTCATTTCTTTGTTGAGTTATTTATGCCATTGCTTCTCACAGTAGTAATGTCATCCAATCTTGTGGTCATTACTCTATGTTTCCTGAGACTCTAAGTGCGGGGTATTCTATGTAAGCTTCATTTCTCTATTGAGTTCTTTATGCCATTTCTTCTCACAGCAATAATGTCAACCAACCTTGCTCTTATTACTCTGTTTTTTCTTGAGATTCCAAGTACGGGGTATTCTATGAGCCTCATCATTTCTAGTTTGTATTTTACAAAGGCACCCCTTTGTCTCTATAATTCCCATCCAATCTTATGCATTATTCTCCTTATGTGTGCCCTATTGTAACACACTATTCTATATGTGTTATTTACCGTTTGTGTGCCCTCATGTAATGCATTATTCTCTAGATGTCAGATTGTGAGGTTGCATCACCTCATCAATAAATGATTTGACATAGTTATCATGATTTCCGAAGGTCAAAATTGGTTCCAAATAAAGGTTTACTTTAGATTATTTATAATTACATTGATAAATATATTTATTTAAAAAGAAGTTTCCCACAATTTTAATTCAATTATCAGTAATTATTAGGTGGATGGTAGATATTCAAGGCATAGTTTAACTTATAGATGAAACAGTCTTTTACAATAGAATCTGGCAATACAATTTCAACCAATATTATGATTTTTTGTTGTTTAAAATATTTTTTTGAATTCATAAATGGATTCAACACCCTAATAAACCCCGAGAGAACTCAAATTATATAAATTAAACAACTTAAACTCAAGTTTAAAAAAAGAATTGTCGGATTTGATTAAAATTAACCAGAAAAAATGACCTTAAAAAAGGTATTTCATCTATAAGTTAGACTATGCCAAAATTTAATCTCTATAGAATATGCTAGAATATTTATATTAGTATTCACTAATCAAGAATTAAAATTTTGAGTTAAACTCTTTTAATTAATTTATCTCAAATTAATTAATTAAATAAAATTTCATATCAACACCTAATATTAAGCATGCGCTCTTGATAAGCAATGGTATTTTTCCATGGTATTATAAAAAGAACCATTTACAAGTTAAAAACATTAATGGTAAAGCGGGGTGAATCTCCATGGTTAAGAATGTTGTTACATATTATTTTTAAAATGCAGATATGTTGATAATTTAGTTAATTTTTATGATTTTTTAAAATTTATATGAATGTGCTAGTGTATTATTTATAGGTATAGATTAATTAGTTTATGTAGGGATTATTTTTTTATTAATTTATACATTAAAATATCATAAAATGAAAAGATAGTGAGAATTAATTTTAAAATAATGAGTGCAAATTTATTTTAACTTCGGATCTACCACATAAGAAGATCAAATTTCTAAAACTGCAAACTTTTAAGTGTAAAACTTGATAAAATATTTACACTTCAAAATATTTGATTCCTCTCAACACTTTGGTAGATCAAAAGTAGTATTTATATTTTATATAAATTTCAAATACTTTTTTTATTCTATGTGGCCCAAACCCTAAATATTGGTGACGACTATGTCCATGGAATATATGTACGTGGAAGATCACTTACTATTTTCTCAGTGATGGAGCCTAACCCCACTACCTTACTACGTACCCAACCATGGACCTTGACCTCGCTAGTATCAAGAGAATTGAATTTGTAACCTCTCATAGAAAAGGTTCTTTAAAGACGAGTTTATATAAAAATATTTGTATTTCAATTTTATGAAAACCTTGATATATATATATATATATATATATATATATATATATGGTTAGGTGAACACTATGTTAATAGAATACTTGTACTGAGTAGAACCTCTAGAAGGGATCACTTTATGTCAACTCAAGTGTTAAGAGAATTGAACCCATGACCTTATAATAACAAAGGATAACAAGACTCAACCAATTGAGAAAACATATATATATATATATATATATATATATATATATATATATATATATATATCTTAAAAAAAATTTAACTCAAGTTTAAATCCCGACTTTTAGCTCAAGTGATGTTTTAACATAAGGATTCCTAGCCTTGGTTTCCATTAGGGGGTAAAGGTGGAGATAATCTTGAGTAATAAAATCTCGAAGGAAGTTGAGATATTATAAGGAGGTGATCAACCCCAATTTGGAAAACCATAATTATCTTTCTATATTGACTAGTGCTAAGAAAAAAATGAGCATTAACAAGAGTATAACCAATTCTCATGAGCTTCTGGTGCATTTAAGGAGACCTTGGGACAAAGAGTTTGTCACCTTTGAGATATTAAGATGGTTGAAGATGAAAATCACTTTCTCTTCGATTGCCACAACCATTCTAATTTTCTAAATCTTTGTCAACAAAACTAAGTTTCTCTCCCTTCTTTTCGATCATAGACATAAAATGGTAAAGAACTATAATTGATCTTTTACATTTTTAAGGTCAAAGGAATCATATTATTTTTAGTGGAAGTTAATCATTATCATCATATTATATATTAATTATATATTTAAAAATACCATGACTACCAATATAAATAATTATTATTCAAATTCATTTAAAAATGATATACATATTAAATTATTAAATTATTTTGTAAAGATTTTTTTAATTAAAAAACAATACTATAATATGTTAAAATTAAATTAAATTACATTAATTTATTATTTTTATTATTTTTTAATAAAAATAATATTATATTTTATTATTTAATACTTTATAACCACTATAATATCCATTTATAACCAACATAATATCTCATATGTTGTAAAACACTTAAACACTTTTACACAGTAATACAGTAAGAAAATAATAATTTCCTTGAACATTGAAATTAACGTAAACCTAGCATTTACAGTAGTCCAAACTTAACTTTACAAGAACGTGGAAGTGCAAACATTTACAATAACCTTAAAAAAAAAAAAAAGAGAGTTCATCCCATCATTAAATTAAATTCAACGTTTAACATGATGTAGTCTTTGAATATACGGACGAGATGCATTGATACATGTGTCTCACAGTGGAGTAGAAAACAATTTGGCAAAGTGGAGTAGAATTTGATGCAAAGTGTCTCACAGTGATATACGCAGAAAGGGGCGAGACTGAAACAAAATGTACGATTGTGAATTATATGCAGTTTTAAAATATGTTGAGAACGACGGAAGTTTTAAAGTGGGGTCAAATAAAGAAGTAGCATTAAATTGTTTTCCAATTACCGTGTTTGGCTTTGAAGTTTAAGGGTGACAGCAGCGGTTCTTGTTCTCAGCTGTGTCTAAGCACCAGCTGCACACTCATGGCCTTCACTATCAACTTTCACTGTCTGGACAAAATCTTTTGACAAGATTTCTATTAATTAATGAAATAACACTACCTCTTATCCATGTTTATATTCAATATATGTTTTTTAAAATTGTGTGATCAAAATTAATGATGTCACGTTGCTTATTCAATGAAGGTAACATCGTTCGCTGAGTAGATAGAAATTGGAGTCGGATCAAAGACTTAGAAAACGAGAAAACAAACCTAGTTACACATCAAACAAAAATCACACTACTATGATTCATAGATAAGTAGATGTCACATATATAGATTATAGATTTTTAGCAATTTAGATCATAAGAAAGTGGATCTTATTAGTTAAAAATAGTAGCAATTCACAATTACTGCTCTATCTTTATCTGTCTCACTGCTTCCTAGATAAGCCTAGGCCAATACTTAACCAATTTTCTGTCTGCGAGGATCTCTATTTCCTTGTGTTGTTTCCCTGGGTAATTAGGCCCTATTAATTAGGGAAATTCCCAACCACAAATACTCAATTCATCTAAGGCATTCCTCTAATTGCATGGACCACCTGTATAATTTGGAAGATTATACAACTCATAGTACACTGTGCTTGAACTCCAATCTCAACTGGGTATTTCTCAGAACTAACATGCATGAGTTATTTATGAGCGAATCATTATTTAATTGGTTGAGCACATGAAGTGACACCCCGCTGTCTAACCTCCTACTTGTTCCTGCATAAGTTGGAATTAGTTTAACTAAATTTAACTCAGATAAAATGAGTTAATTAATTACAACTCAAAATAAACTCAACGAGGGATCCTATGATGTAGGAGACACTCTACATGACTCTAGTTAGACCCACAACTCGAATTAACTGAATCAACTAAGGCTAATTAACGTAGTTAACTCATACAAGTTGTCGTGAGATGTGGAATTACAATTTTATTCTAATTTAATTCAAGGGAAAATTAAATTAGAATCTTTCTTGGTGCCATTTTCAACAATCCCTATCAGCAAGAAAAAGATTATCAGATACCTCGATCCTGCCTCTATGGAACTCAAATTTTCCTCTTGACAATGCATTCGTCAAGATGTCTGCATCTTTTTCCTCTATAGGAATGTACTCTAGCATCATAGTCTCCCTTTTCACACAATCTATGAGATGGTGATACTAGATGTCGATAAGCTTGGACCTAACATGAAAAATTGGATTAACCAATATTTTGATGCAACTGTGGTTGTCATAGTAAATCATTGTAGGATCCATATGTTGACCAAAAAACTCAACAAGGATCTTCCTCATCGAGATAGTCTGACAAGTTGCTTGACTAGCAGCCATGTACTATGAATCTGCTAAACTAAGTGAAACTGATCACTACTTCCTACTATACCAAGAAACTACTACTGACCCAATACTGAAGATGCCCCTTGATGCGATATTCCTGTCGGATGGACTCCTTGCCCAATCTACATCTATGAAGCCTTGAATCTTCACTCCCTCTATCTTCTTGTACCAAAGATCAATCTGAGTGGTGCCTTTGAGGTACATCTCAACACATGTTTGGTTGCCTTCCAATAGATCTTGGTTGGCTTAACCATTGCTTGACTAAGTTGGTTAACTGCATAACACATGTCCAATTATGTGTTCACCAAGCATATAAGTGAACCCACAAGCTTCCTGAAAATGGTAGCTTCTACCACTTTGCCTGAAGTAGAATCTTCCCTCCTCAAATTCCCTGCTATAGGAGTCTCCATGTGTTTGTTTCTCTCCATGTGAAACTTCTTAAGTATGTCACTGACATACTTTCCCTAAGGGATAAACATTTCCCCATCTCTTTGCCAAATTTCCAAAACAATGAAATAATGCAAGAGGCTCATGTCTTTCATCTCAAATTCTCTTGACAAATATTCTTTGCAATATTTATTAGCTGCTCATCCCCTGTTAGAATTAAATCATCAAAATATAATAATTTATAATCATTAATTTACCTTCAACCACAATATGGTAAAGGCTCACATTTTCTTCACTTTTCGTGAAGCCCAACCCGGTGAAATAGTTGTCAATCATGGTGTACCAAGCACAGGGTGCTCGTTTCAATCCATACAACATTTGCTTTAGTTTTCACACATGTAACTCTGTGTCGAAGGTCAAAAATCCTTCCGGTTTCTCTATGTACACCTCTTCTTCAACCACTCTTTTGAGGAAATGTTTTTCTACATCCATTTGATCTATCTCCCATCTCATCTGCACTGAAAGTGCTATACTAGATATGATTGAAGAGTACCCTACTACTGGAGAAAAATTATCTTCGTAATCAATTCCCTCCACCTGATATAACCCCATGGCCACAAATATGGCATTGTGTTTCTCGAAAATCCAATCTGTTGCTTGCTTCAAATTATAGATCCACCTAGATCTTACAACGGACTTGCCCGATGGTCTTGGGACAAATTATCATGCATTATTCCTGATAATGGATTCATACTCCTCTACCATCGAATTAACCCATACTGGTTGTTGCATTTCTTCCTCAAATGAGGATGGCTCAGTCTCTACACTCTCGCTCATAAGAGCCATGTAGTCATTATACCTCTCTCAGGACCTCCTCTGCCTACGCTGTGATGCGGGTGCTCCCACATTCTCTCTAGCATCATGCATGAACCTCTCAGCCTCTCTGGTGCATTTCCTTCCATATATGGATGTCTCTGCATGAGTGGGTGCTTCTACTCTCTGCTCCTCTACTTGTGGATGCTCCACACCTTGAGGTTCTTCTTTTGGAGCTAAGAGCTCCTAATATGCATGCAATTGAAGCTCCCTCTCAAGGGAAATTTTCATAGCCTTCTCTTCATCTAATTTCACATCTCTACAAAACACTGTCATCCTGTGAGATGGAAGGTAGACCCAATAGTTGTGAGCTGTATCAGTGTACCCCACAAATATTACCAACTCAACTACTGGTTCTATCTTTTTCCGTGCATCCTTGGAAACATGACAATAAACCTATGAACCAAATATTATAAAGTGAACCACATTTGATTTCTTACCTAAAAAAATCCTCCCCTAGTGTACTCATTCTAAGAATATGACGAGGACCTCTCTTCTGCATATATACCATTGTGTTGCATGCTTCGGCCCACAAGTGCAACGATTGGCCTGATCATGTAACATCGCTCGTGAATCTTCCACAATAGTTATGTTCTTCCTTTCTACAACCCCATTCTGTTGTGGGTTATGAGGTGTTATCAATTCTCGTTGCATTCCTTATTAACCATAGAATTTCTTGAATTAATTCGACACATATTCTCCATTGTTGCCACTCCTGAGAGCCTTCAATTTCCTACTTGTGTATTTCTCAACAAGTGCCTTGAACTCACCAAATTTTGAGAACATGTGGTCATTCTTATAAATGAATAATATCCAAAATTTGTGCGAAAAAACATCTACAAAAATAACATAATACTTGTGCTTTGCCGTGGAGGCTATCAAGAATGATCCACACACATCTGAGTGAACTCTTTCAAGGATCACTTGTGCTCAACTGTTCTTATCATAAAAGGTGGATTTGGTGTACTTCCCCAATGTACACCATTTCATGTATTACTGTCCAATTTGTATTGCTTCTTTACCTGAACCTCGATCATCTTCACCTGTCCCGTGCCTATGTGATGAAGGAACACATTTCCATTGCTAAATATCACATCATATCCATGGTATTCCAACATAGCAACTGAAGGTAAATTCTTCTTCAAACCAGGACCATACATGACATCTTTCAATGTCAGAGTAAAACTAGAGTCCCTCTATAAGGTAACAGTATCGATGTCAGCCGCGCTATAACTCCCATCATCTCCCATCTCAATCTGCATCTGGAGGTCCTTCTCCTCCAATTCGTTGAAGAACTCTTTGTTACCATTCAAACAGAATGAGGCTCGATTATCTAGGTGCCACACAAAACTCATCCATTAGGGGAATTTTGAGGTCTAAAGAGGGCCTCCTAAGGAAATTATAAAATAATAGTGGAAATAATAAAATAAGATTTGATTACATTATCAAATTTTAGAGGGAAAAAAGGTAAAACTACTTTTTCAACTCATATTTTCAACTTATCTCCCAAATTTTTTACCCAAATTTCGAGCGAGAGTACTTGTTGGATGAAAAAAACCATTCCTCATCGTGGAAGTACCCATGTTGCATACTTTCTATTGATCCTACTACACTAAAAATGAGAAATACATGAAAAACATTATTGCAATCATGCTTTTTCATGAATTTCTCATTTTTCGTGTAGGAGAGTCCATCAAAAGTAAGCAACATGGGTACTCCCTGGATGAGGAATTAAATTTTGCATCCAATGAGTACTCCCACTTGAAATTTGAGTAAGAACTTTGGGAGATAAGTTGAAAATACAAGTTGAAAAAGTAGTTTTATTATTTTATTATTTTAAAAAAAATTTACCCTTTTACTTAAAAAATGGTGAATCATCACCCATGGTTGACATCATCATCTTGAATCCTATTGGTTCTTATAAAGTTTATTTTGGTTTTAAATTTTTCTAAGGAGACCCATTTGAGACCTCAAAATTCCTCTAATGCACCGATAACACCATGCATGCAATGAGAGTGAAATCTAACACAAATTGTGGAGCAATATCTTTACCTTCCACTCCTCATGAGGGCTTATTTTCTACCTTCTTCTATGGACACTTCGTGGCATAGTATCCCAGTTCATGACACTAAAAACATTTAATCTTCGACAAGTCCTTATTCTTTCCTTTCTAACCAGAATCTGATTTGGAATGGGATGAATTCCTTTCCCTTTCTTTACCTTTCCAACCAAGGCACAATTCTCCACATCATCATTTTCCCTGATGAGGATCCATCTCTCATGCTTCGTCGAATTTCTTCTTCTACCAAGTCGAACCACAAATGCTCCCACTCTAGTAGCTTCTCCCTCCCATTTACAGAATCCTAGTAGTTGTTCCAGCTCTTGGGTAGGCCTACAAGTGCTAGGCCCACCAGATCATAATCAGAAACTATTACACCAACACTTACAATCTCATCCCGACATTGGGTGAACTTGTTCAAGTACTTTGGTATTATGTTTCCCTTCTCCATATTGATTTTCCTGAGCTTATCCTTCAATGTCAGTTTCTTGCGGTCACTGTTGTTCTAAAGAAAATATGTTAAGGCCTTCTACATTTCATATGGAGTTTCATTTCCATGGATTTTTTATACAATATGATCTCAAACACCTTCCAATCAAATCCTTCTTGTCTTTGCTACATTATTCTTCCACGACATCAGATCTTGAGCATCAATTAGTGGAAGCTTAGGAATATCGTTGCCTCTAAACTCCTTCAGCGTATTGTCTTCCACCACTGCTTCCATAATTTCCTTTCGAGATATGTAATTTAAACTAACCTCAAGGGCATATTCGAGTCTCAATCTAAAGAGCATCATCCTAATCCGGTTGCTTGTCTTGAAGAGTAGATATTCAAATTCAATTCAACCGCACAAAAAAACTTGTATTCTTCTCTTCTATAGTGATTCCTACTCCGATGCCTTATAGAAAATCCACATAGATTAAAACAACAATCGTAATATGCTAAAAAAATATACTAGAATCTACTCTACCAATTGTGGAAACCAACTACGATCATGAAATCACAAAGAATACAAGAGAAATAATTTCAATCACACATTACACAATGATTTCCTGGGGAAAGCCATAACTAGAAACCTCACTCTTTGTATATTGCATTAGTCAAAAAATATGAGAATATTACAATGTTTTTCTCAACCCTGAGAAACCTCTACATTAACTATATTTGTCTCACTGCTTCCTAGACAACCCTAGGCCAATAGTTAACCAATTTTTTTCCTTCCAGGATCCCTATTTCCTTGATTTCTAGGCCAATAGTGCACCACATCTGATTTCTTACCTGAAAAAATCTTCCTCTAGTGTACTCATTCCTATAATATGACGACGGCCTCTGTTCTGCATATATACCGTTGTGTTGCATGCTTCAGTCCACAAGTGCAATGATAGGCCTGATCATGTAACATCGCTCGTGAATCTCCCACAATAGTTCTGTTATTCCGTTCTACAACCCCATTCTATTGTGGGTTATGAGGTGTTATCAATTCTCGTTGAATGCCTTATTAACCATAGAAGTTCTTGAATTCATTCGACACATATCTTCCACTGTTGCCACTCCTGAGAGCCTTAAATTTCCTATTTGTGTATTTCTCAACAAGTGCTTTGAACTCACCAAATTCTGAGGACATATGGTCGTTCTTATACATGAAGAATATCCAAAATTTGCGTGAAAAAGCATCTACAAAAATCACATAATACTTGTGCTTAGCCATGGAGGCTATCAAGAATGATCCACACACATCTGAGTGAACCCTTGCAAGGATCGCTTGCGCTCAACTATCCTTATCATAAAAGGTGGATTTGGTGTACTTCCCTAATGTACACCATTTTCATGTATTACTATCCAATTTGTAATGGTTCTTTACCCAAACATCGATCATCTTCACCCGTCCTATGGCTATGTGATGAAGGAACACATTTCCATTGCTAAATATCACATCATATCCATGGTATTCCAACATAGCAACTGAAGATAAATTATTCTTCAAACCAAGACCATACATGACATATTTCAATGTCAGAGGAAAACCAGACTCCCTCTATAAGGTAATAGTATCGATGTCAGTCGCGCTATAACTCCCATCATCTCCCATCTCAATGTGCGTCTGGAGGTCCTTCTCCTCCAAGTCGTTGAAGAACTCTTTGTTACCATTCAAACATAATGAGGCTCGATTATCTAGGTGCCACACAAAACTCATCCATTAGGGGAATTTTGAGGTCTAAAGTGGGCCTCCTAAGGAAATTATAAAATAATAGTGGAAATAATAAAATAAGATTTGATTACATTATCAAATTTTAGAGGGAAAAAAGGTAAAACTACTTTTTCAACTCATATTTTCAACTTATCTCCAAAAAATTTTACCCAAATTTCGAGGAGGAGTACTTGTTGGATGGAAAAAACCATTTCTCATTGTGGGAGTACCCATGTTGCATACTTTCTATGGATCCTACTACACTAAAAATGAGAAATACATGAAAAACGTTATTGCAATCATTTTTTTCATGTATTTCTCATTTTTCGTGTAGGAGGGTCCATCAAAAGTATGCAAGATGGGTACTCCTTGGATGAGGAATTAAATTTTGCATCCAATGAGTACTCCCGCTTGAAATTTGAGTAAAAACTTTGGGAGATAAGTTGAAAATACTAGTTGAAAAAGTAGTTTTATTATTTTATTATTTTTTAAAATATTTACCCTTTTACTTAAAAAATGGTGAATTATCCCCCATGGTTGACATCATCATCTTGAATCCTATTGGTTCTTATAAAGTTTATTTTGGTTTTAAATTTTTCTTAGGAGACCCATTTCAGACCTCAAAATTCCCCTAATGCACCGATGACACCATGCATGCGATGAGAGTGAAATCCAACACGAATTGTGAAGCAAGATCTTCACCTACTGCTCCTCCTGAGGGCTTATTTTCGACCTTCTTCTGTGGACTCTTCGTGGCATAGTATCCAACTCGTGACACTAAAAACATTTAATCTTTGACAAGTCATTATTCTTGCCTTTCTAACTAGAATCTGATTTGGAATGGGATGAATTCCCTTTCCCTTTCTTTACTTTTCCAGCCAAGGAAAAATTCTCCACATCATTAGTTTCCCTGATGAGGATCCATCTCCTGGGCTTTGTCGAATTTCTTCTTCTACTAAGTCGGACCTCAAATGCTTCCACTCTAGTAGCTTATCCCTCCCATTTACCAAATCCTAGTAGATGTTCCAGCTCTTGGGTATGCCTACAAGTGCTAGGCTCACCAGATCATCATCAGAAACTATTACACCAACACTTCCAATCTCATCCCGACATTGGGTGAACTTGTTCAAGTACTTTGGTATTGTGTCGCCCTTCTCCATATTGATTTTCCTAAGCTTATCCTTCAATGTCAGTTTCTTGTGGTCACTATTGTTCTGAAGAAAATATGTTAAGGCCTTCTACATTTCATATAGAGTTTCAATTCCATGGATTTCCGATACAACATGATCTCAAACACCTTCCAATCAAATCCTTCTTGTCTTTGCTACATTATTCTTCCATGACATCAGATCTTGAGCATCAATTGGTGGAAGATTAGGAATATCATTTCCTCCATACTCCTTCAGCCTGTTGTCTTCCACCACTGCTTCCATCATTTCCTTCCGAGATATGTAATTTAAACTACCCTCAAGGGAATATTCGAGTCTCAATCTAGAGAGCATCATCCTAATCCTGCTACTTGTCCTGAAGAATAGATATTCAAATTCAATTCAACTGCACAAACAAACTTGTATTCTTCTCTTTTATAGTGATTCCTACTCTGATGCCTTGTAGAAAATACACGTAGATTCAAACAATAAATTGTAATATGCTAAAACAATATACTAGAATCTACTCTACCAATTGTGGAAACCAATTACGATCATGAAATCACAAAGCATACAAGAGAAATAATTTCAATTACACATTACACAATTATTTCGTGGGGAAAGCCATAACTAGAAACCTCGCTCTTTGTATATTGCATTAGTTAGAAAATATGAGAATATTACAATGTTATTCTCAACCCTGAGAAACCTCTACACTATCTCTATTTGTCTCACTGCTTCCTAGACAACCCTATGCCAATAGTTAACCAATTTTTTTCCTTCCAGGATCCCTATTTCCTTGAGATGTTTCCTTGGGTAATTAGGCCCTATTAATTATGGAATTCCCTATCACAAATAAAAAATTCATTTAAGGCCTTCTTCTCACTACATGCACCACCTATACAATTTGGATGATTATACAACTGATAGTACACTACCCTTGAACTCCAATCTCAAATGGGTCTTTCTCAGAACTTACATGCATGAGTTATTTATGAGTGAATCATCAATTAATTGGTTGAAAATATGAAGTGATACCCCACTGTCTAACCACCTACTAGTTCCTCCATCAGTTGGAATTGGTTTCATTGAACTCAGATAGAATTATTTAATTAATTACAACTCAAAATGAACTCAGCGAGGGCTCCTATGATGTAGGAGAAACTCTACATGACTCAAGTTATACCCTCAACTCGAATTAACTGAACCAACTAAGTCTAATTAACTTAGTAAACTCGTACAATTTGTCATGAGATGTGGAATTACAATTTATTCTAATTTAATTCAAGGGAAAATTAAATTACAATCTCTCTTGGTGCCATTTTCAACATCATAGACTTCACTCTTTTTCAGCCTCCAACTTCGAGCTACCACTTGATCCATTCAATACACAACCTCTTTTGACCATCCCTAACGTATTTGTAGGATCAATTATTCTTGACTAACTCTAAAAAGTAGTCTCGATGTTGAATAACTCTATGGACTTACTTTGATCTATCAAAATCAAGTGAACTACAATTTTAAAGAATATATAGGTAAGTGGTTTAGGTACTGAGTGTGTTCAAAATTCAATCATACAACATTTCCTTTTTCATATACACACTTACAAACAGATAAAAGAATAACTTGTGATAGTTAACCTTGAAGCACTGAAGAACAACCAGACCACCAACACATAACAAAGTATAAACATAACCAAATTAGTGATATATTCTCACAGCACCGAAGAATGCCAAGAACCATTAAGTTAATTATATTACTATGTTCATTAATTGATTCTTCATTTTATCTTTCTACACTTCAATAATAATGATAGCATACTATAACATAAGATATGAAACTCACACCACATAATAAATCTAGATATAGATACTGCAAAACATTAACTGAATTTTACCCTTTATGATCACAAACACTAACATCCACAGTAAAACACATTCTAAAATACTGAGATCCATGTTGCATTCTAAAACACTGAAACACACAACTTCAAGATACCAACACAGATCTATCACACTATAAGTGTTGAATCAATCTCAAAGCCATTGAGAAAGCTCAAATCGCTTGTTGTACATTTTGTATCATTCGATAATCTCAAGAAACACAATTTACGACATGTAGAAATTGCACATCACATGAAAACCTTCACACGAAATATAAACAGTCCACTTGTCTACCTTATTCCATATACAAGGATTTAAACCTGTAGAATTGGTATGATTACAACCCCTTTCTTTAGAGAGTCAAGGATGAACTTGGTGTAATACCAAATAATAAAACGATAGAAAAAAAATAGTTACACACCAAACATAAATCACTGTATAATTCATAGAAAAATAGAGGTTACATATATAACTTATAAATTATAGGTTTCTACCAATCTGGAACCTAAGAAAGTGGATATGACTAGCAAAGGATAGTAACCTAGAAACTCGTAGTTACAACTAACAACTACAACTTGTAATACACATGGAAGTATTACTTCCAAGTCAAAGAAACATTTTTCACATAGTAGGAATCAACATTAGGGACTACCACAATTCATTGAGTACATGGGATTGACATTATAGGTTGCACTAATGGGACCACATGGATGAAAGAGAGAGTTATTTTGTCGTACATTGTTTTGATTTGTAATGTAAAACCTTGATATTAAGGAAAGGTCTTTGTCAATACATTTAGGAGTGTATGTATTTTTATAATAAGTAATTTTTTAATATATAGTTTTTTTTTTAAAAATTTTGAAAGGTGTAATAAAATTTGAAAGTCAAGCTACATTTTTCTAAAATGGTATAGTAAATTTAAAACTAGCACAACCATATAAAGTAAATGGCTAATAAATTCCAATAGGCATAACATTCCCTATATTACAAAACATTATACAAATTAGCAAGATTATAACTTTATTTCAAATAATTATTATTATTTATAAAAAGAATTAATATATGAGATCGATAATATTCTTAACTATGGAGATTTCAGACCACTTTACAATGGAGATTCACCCCAACTTTATCAGGGAAATATTCTTAACTTGTAAATAGGTTTTGTTACAATACCATGGACCAATACAATGGGTTATCATTACCACATAATAGGCGTTGATATGAAATTTTCAATATTGCAACATATTCCATGGATATTAAATATCCAACATCCACCTAATAATTATTGACAACTAAAATAATTTTTTGGGAAAATAGGCATGCCTATTGGAAAAATTAATTATTTTTTTGAATATATAAAAAGAGAGAAAGTCTAGTAACATTTTGAAAGTGAAACAACATTTTCTCTTAAATAATTTAATAATTTAAAATTAACATTTTGAAAGTCAAGCGACATCTAAAAGTATTAAGCATACTTAATATTTGTTAAAAAATAGGCATCAATCCATAATAAGCATTAAAGTGCTTACTTCATGGTACAACTCACGTGGCTAAAATAAAAAATTTTAAAAATCATAAAAATTAATTAAATTATAACTTTATTTTAAAATAATAATAATTATTATTATTATTAATTATAAAAAAATTAAACATATAGAAATTTAATAAAACATGTAATGAGATCTGAATCATGAAGATCTTCACCTTACCATGGATATTCTTAATTTGTAAATAGGTTTTGTTACAATAACATGGGCCAATACCATAGCTTATAATACCACATGCTCAACAAACTCATTTCATATAACACTCGTTCATATGAATTTTTTTAATTAATTAATTTAACTAAAAGGAAAAAAAGGATATAACTACTTTGTATTAACTAATTATAACTTATTATTATTTATAAACATAATATATTTGAACAAAAAATATAACACGATTTGTAACCATAAAGATTCACCCTCACTTTACCATAAGGATTATTAATTTGTAAATAGGATTTGTTATAATACCATGGCTTATCAACTCCATATGCCCATAAAACAGTTGAAAATAATGGAGAACGTTTGTTTCAAGGTTGTGTGTGTGTCCTAGATTAGAGTTAGTTCTTATTTTCTAGGATATAGTTTTGATCTCCCTAAATTGAATGTAAACTTATATCTTTCCAATTTAATGATTAATGAGGTAGAGAGGTACTTCTTGGGTAGTTCCAAGTGTAGATTGCTCACCTATGAGCTATTAGTTTCAGTTTTTAAGTTTCATTCCAATTTAATCATTTCATTTTTTAACATGGTATCATAGTTGGTGAGCTTTGGTGGATGAGTTGAGATTTGGTGGCTGAGTTGGGTTTTTGGTGAGCCCTAGTGGCTGAGTTGAGCATTGGTAGTTGAGAGCCCATGTGGCTGAGTTTGGAGAGCATGTAAGTCTTGGTGGCTAAGTGTAATATCCCAAAATGGGATCTGCTAGCGAGGCATGACTGGAAAACGCATTTTCTAGGAATGGTTGCTACAGGATTGGAAACCAGCACTTGGATCCCTTAGATCTGAGTATCTAAGTCCTAGATCCAAGAGGATATCAAAAATAAATCCTCCTAGGTGGGTTAAACAGATCTTCCACACCTGGTTTGCTTGAAAAATTCCCCAAGGAGGGACTGCAACAATATAAAAGAACACTTCCCAGAAAATAATGCAATTCTAGATAGCAGTAGTAGTAGGCCAATATGATAGCTTGAAAATAACTTATGTAATTATAAATCAAATTTAATGTAAAGCCCAATAAATGTACATGAGAAAGAAGGAGACTTTATGGAGAAAAACCCTCTAAAAGAGGTGCTGCATCAAATATATTTCATTGCAAAGCCATGACAGTGTTATTTTTATATGTCAATAGCAGCTGTAGGTTACAAGTCAGATCTAGGATAGATATGTGTACAAAATATTAGATCTATATCAGATCTGTACACTAGATTGTCTCTATTTTACATCCCCTTTGGGGTTTTCATCAAAACATGAAGCACAGAGAGTAGATCTGAGATCAACTGCAGCAGATATGTAGACCGCTTCAGAAATTATAAAGTAGATTCAACAATGAATGAATCAGATCTGAAACATACAGGGATTGGTTGGCCAATCTATGGATCACCACAGTGTAAGGAAGACTCCTTTACACCAGAGATCTCTCCTCCAAACAGTTTCCAAACACCCTGCAACTCTTCACTTGCAAAATAACACAGTATAGGGAGATAAACTACATTGTAGGCTTGCTATAGACTTTGGCCTAATGCCAAGTTGTATATCTGAAGCTCAAGACTGCTAATACACTGTTCCAGGAGGATAAAAGACTCACTCACTGAGAAGAGGCACTAGTATGGTCTAGATCTAAATATATCTTGCCTCCACTTGCTGTAGCTCACAAGGACAACCAAACCCTCAACAAGATCTGAGCTGTAGTTGGAAGAAGAAGCTTGGCCAAATGCCTGATAGTGGACCAAGAAATGAAAGACTCTTCCAATATGCCTCTCAAGGAAAGAGGTGGGACTCCTGACCAAGAATACCCAAGTGCTAAACAACACTATTCTCAGCTAAACATCCAGAGAATGAGAAGTGTCTAAAAAGACAAATCCTTCCAAGATAATATGTTCAACAACGACCCTCTCATGCTGCTCTCCTCTTTCATTTATAGGATGAAAGCCTTGCAAACCCTAAACCATCTCAAAAGGTTTAGCTCCTTTCACGTTGGAACCCTCCAACTAGAACTTCATTGTTCCTCTAGGTTCATTGCATCTCGACAGCGCTGTAGATTTGGTCATGTTGAACCAGTCAATTGTCACAATCCCTTTTCACACTTGAGGGAATTTTTAGTAAGGAAGCCCAGATTTAGCCTTGTTCACATGAGCACTGATTTATTTTGTTGCTTAAGGAGTTTAATTTGTCCTCCTTTACACTTTTATTCTCGAACAAGAAAATAAAAACAAAATTGAATATTCCTATTAGCTTGGACTAATTAGGAATATTACAGTCCTCCCCTCCAAAATGTTGCTTGTCCTCAAGCAACTGAAAAGGTGAGTGCTGCAACTCATCTCTTCCTCCATGGGTGTCACAAAATAAAGATAAGCTTCTCTCATAAGCTAAGTGATCACCAACCCATCCATCCATGACTTGTCCCTATAATGTCCTCATGAGATGAAAACAACTCCTCCCATAAGGAAATAATGAATCACATGAAACAACCATGGTTTTCCCAATTCCCTCCCTAAAATATAAGAGAAAAAGTACAGGGAGTGTAGTCATCCCATATGGCACATGGATGCCTCCCCTCCTTCCTCCATTCATCCCCATGAAAATTACAAGCACGTCATCAATATAGGGGATCAAAACAATGCACAAAAAAATAGAGATGGGTGCACAAGGAGGTGGATCATAGTCCCACATGTGGAACCAGCGCAAATCATCCCTTGCCTGCATCAAATCAAGATGTGGTGAGTGGTTTTCCCACCACTTACTTGCTGCCTAAGTCATCTCACTATTGCAGAAAATGTGAGATATATTTGGTGCCTTTGAGAAGCACCCATCATGAAAACAAATCTCCCTTTGCAAATCAAGGGAGTGGCCAAATTCAGAATTTGTGGTGGCCCAACAATTTCCATGAGATTTACAAAGTATATCACTCCTCCTTGGAGTCATGGCCTACAATAACATGGTGTAAGAATGCATGAAATCAGAATATAAAACACATGTACTATGAACATGCTCTCCACCAACAGTCCTCGACATATCAATGGAGTGGTGCAGAGATATACTCTCTTCTTCAAGGGAAGAAAGAGAGGGTTGATTCAACTCTTCCTTAGAGTCATGTTTTTGTTCCAACTCCACAAGGTCCATGCATCTTTGACAATGTTGATATAGTTCTCCTTCAAAGCCCTCCCAATAGTAGCTCCTCAAAATGATATTGTTGAGCTTCATGGAATAGGCATTAGGGAAATGTTGAGGTCTAAAATGGGCCTCCTAAGGAAATTATAAAATAATAGTGGAAAAAATCAAATAAGATTTGATGACATCATCAAATTTTAGAGGGAAAAATGAAAAAACTACTTTTTCAACTCATATTTCCAACTTATCTCCCAAAGTTTTTACTCAAATTTCGAGCGGGAGCACTCGTTGGATGCGAAATTTAATTCCTCATCCAAGGAGTACCCATGTTGCATACTTTCGATGGGTTCTACTACACGAAAAATAAGAAATACATGAAAAACGTGATTGTAATCATGTTTTTTATGTATTTCTCATTTTTCATGTAGCAAGGTTCATCGAAAGTATGCAACATGGGTACTCCTTGGATGAGGAATTAAATTTTTCATCCAACGAGTACTCCCACTCGAAATTTGAGTAAAAATTTTGGGAGATAAGTTGAAAATACGAGTTGAAAAGTAGTTTTATTATTTTATTATTTTTTAATATTTTTACCCTTTTATTTAAAAAATGGTAAATCATCCCCCATGGTTGACATCATCATCTTGAATCCTATTGGTTGTTATAAATTTTATTTTTGTTGTAAATTTTTCTTAGGAGGCCCATTTTAGACCTCAAAATTCCCCTAATGTGAGGCTAAATTTGAACTCTTCATAAGCCCTCTGAAGTAACTTCTCCTTGAGCTTGGAAGCTCTAGACAAGAATATCCTATCATGGTTATAGATGACTCCATAAAGGACTGAATATATTCCTTCATGCAACCAGTCATCAATAATCATGCAAGTATGAAGATCCTTGGAATATTCCACCAATAGTTGGGATTTCCAATAGGGATCTAATGTGCCCAACAATGACAACGCTGATAGTGTGTCATCTGAAGTATCTGCCATGTTGTTGTCTTCCCCCTTGACATTTCCCATGCCAAAGGTACAAAGTGGAAAGTTACCAGACCTTCCTTGCTGCCTTCCTTGCTCATGCACATGCGCAAAAGAAGAAGGAAGCTCTTGGAAGTTAGTCTCCCATGGGAAGCTATCATCTATCCAAGACCTTTCTGTTTTTTCCAAAGCATGCATGTGAGACCACCATCTCTCTTCAAGTAGGGAAGAGTGTTCTTCAAGCAGGTTTTTCTTCTGATTCAAGTCTTGCCTCCCATGCTTTATGATGGTATCATTCTCTCTTCTTGCAACATATCTTCTCAACACAATTTGAGAGGTGAGGATAGATAATGAGGTCAAAGGAAAAATTCTTTCGCTTTCTTTGTACCTCCCCCATACTCTAAGCGTTGTAGCATGGTCTTCTAATTCTCCCTCCTCCTTTGGATTTGTTATCACTCAGATTTTCCTTGAAGTTGTAGGGAAGAGGAAAGGGGTCCGAGGTAACTACAAGCCAACTTTTAGGTACAAAATCTAGCCAATCTGTACCCAGAGAGGGCTCTCTCTGTAAAATTTAGCTTTGTTTTTAAGGATATTAGGCTAGTTATTAAAGTGCGGGAATTTTAATTGATTTTGGGTGATGGAATTCTATAGTTGAGGGTAAGACTAAGTAATTTTAGGCCATTGGGTTGATGGAGTCAAAACAGAGGGCTTAACTGGATTAAGTCTCTTAACAAATATGGTTTTGCAGGGCAAGGTAATCAAATTGGGAACAATTATAAATCAAAAGTGAATGTAATGAATTCAAAATGGATGAAGGGAAATTAAGAATCATTCAACATTTTTGAGAGAGGGAAAATGAGTGATTAAGAATAAAGAGAAATTAAGTATTCTTTACTAAATAATCAAAATGCATAAACTAGAAAAACATGAGCAATAAAGAATTCACTGTTTAAACCAATTTAGAAGAAAACATTTAGAATACTAACGATTAAAAACAAATTGCACTTAAGCAATTTCTAATTTATTCGTTTTCGTTAATTATTTAGAAATGAAACACGGATGGTATAATAAACAAATATAAATACTTTAACACATAAGAGATGGATGACTTATTGATCCGTTGTCTGATACAAGAATCCTGTAAAAAATCTTTCGCATCAATTCCTCGTCCAACTAGCCACACAAAATTTCTCCAACAGCACTTTATTCCAAAATAGTCAATGTTACAACAAATTCTAAGAATCCACCTATAAAATACTTCCAAGAGTGAAGTATTTATACAAATTCTAAACTAAAATATCTTGAAAAAATATCAAGATTAGTTCACAAATTTCTCCAACTATTTTACATAAATAGAACTTAAGTAAAGGACACTCAAACTAATGCATTTGTTTGGAACTATTTTTTATGGATAGGTGATGACAAAGAGGAGAACTCGAATTTGATCCAACTCTTAGTTGATGATGAGGCATCCAAGTCACTAACTACTTCCTTTCTTTGTGCATTCTGCTCCAACAATTCTGCAAACTTGGGGTGAAATGATATCTTTTTATTTCTCAATCCGTAATATATATGTAAAACTTGAAAGAGGTTATTGTGTATTAATATTGTGGTGAGATAAACCTCTTTCCGTTTCCTAAAATTCCTCTCCAGCTATGCACAATAGGTTCTGTCAAACTATACATGCAAAAACCACCAATTTTATAGAGTCCCGAACAATAACACAATAAAGATGTGCCGCTATTATCTCTGATTCTGCAAATCCTTGTGAAAAAAGTGAGATAGGTTTTTTTAGATGGTTCTCTTAGGAACAAAAAACTCCTTCGATTTTGTATGATGTATTTCAGTTATTTTTAATATTCTGCAACATTATGACCTAAGCGATTTTATATGAAAAGGTGCTTTCCAACATTGTTTAATATTTCCAAAACCATAATAGTTGTTAGAAAAGTGAAGAGGGATTGTTGTAGATGGTCCTCTTAAGAACTATAAAAAACTCCTTCAGTTTTGAAAAATTCATCTTGGATTGATCACAATAGTTTAGAAAAACAATGACTAAAACATGAAATTTCTGCAAAAATGTTCCTTCTTATTGTGTTTTTCATCTTTTCACTTTTTTTTGTTCTGTTGACTGTTTTGCTTTCACTTTAGACAAAATTCAATGTTGGTGAAAGTATTTTCATTTATTTTTACCATTTCACTGCCTCTGTATTTACTTTTATTGTTTACCTTTGACTGCTCTGTAACTTCATTTTAACTTTCACTCTGACTTTTACCTGATACACTTTAACCTGTTAGATCCATGTTTATCCTTTTTGTCATTACTTACTGTAGTAAATATCCAAAATTCATCCAAGGATATTTTTTACAAAAGGTCCAACATGTCTTCACGCCATTGTGTTTCTGGTATTCTGGTTCTGTTTCGGAAAGTGAATACTGAGGAAACAGGTGCAGGCGATAGCTGACTGCTTCAGCTGAAAATCGTTTGGCAAAGTGGCGGTTGGAAATATTCAACAACTGATTTTGACGTTTTTTGCATGGGAGCACTGGTCGCGGGATAAAATGATGAAAATAATGTGCATTTGTTTGTTTTATTCATAAAGTCAAAGTTTGGTGGGTTTTTTATTATTTTAATGGATGACGTACACGGGAAAGGTTTTTTTTGTTATCTGGAGAGCGCGTGCATGGTATGTATCCTTTTCACACTTTTGAGGGATGGGTGTTGTCAGTGGAGCCGAGCGATTCCATACATCTTGTGATGCGTGGTGAGATAACTGGTACCATAAAACTACTGCCATGTATGTGGCGTTATCGTGCGGACGGGAGGCGGCGATATGGTTGACAACCATTGGATATGGAAGGGTTAATCGGACCGCTATCGGGAAGGCAAGATGAGTCATTAGATTAACAAGGGCGACCCATTCTTATTAGAGATTAATTTAATCATATCGGGTGGAGTATGATTGGTTAGGTTAGTCAATCTTTTTTTTTTTAATGTGGCGGGAGTCGAGGCTCTTAGTGATTCTTGAGATTTAACTAATTAATCCCAATTAACTTCTGATATTATGGTTATATTTCCAATAAAGGAAATGGGATATTAATTTGGGATATAATTAAAATAATATGGGAAAGGGTTTATTTGTATGGGGATTTAAATAATAAAATTAGAAATTAATATGAAAAAATGAACGGAAGCGCTAAGCATAAAACATTAAGGTAATGTATTTAATTTATGCTTTTATGAATGGGGTTTTATGAAATATTGCATGATTTTCCTAAGTAAAATATGATTTTACTTAGGAAAATATTTTAGAAGTGAATGAATGTCATAATGAATGGTTTGAAGTACTTAGGTTTTTCCAATTATTGGGCCAAGGGTCCGGTCCCTCCAAAAGTCAAGGAAATGCCTTGAGCCCCTCCAATTTTCAAATACCTTAGTACTTAGGGGAAATTAGTGAAATTTTTAGGGAAAAATGAGAGGGGAAGTTAATTATTTGACTTTGCTTTGCTTGAAATCCTTCCAGTGTAGTGTCTGACTTTTCACTTGTGATGAAAGTAAAAATTTAACACATTTTAGAGCCATTATCCATCACATGTAATTCAGCAACAACATCTACCTACCCTACCTACTTTACCCTACCATTTTTCTTCTTTATTAGGGTGCGCTTAGACTAGCAAACCCTTATCACACTTTTTCTTGTCTTTTACATATGGAAATCTATCTAATTCTATCCTTATTACATCCAAGGGCTCAAATTAAACTGTTGAGCTCCTTTTATTTACTCTACCTATCTATTAATCTACCAAGATTAAATAGTTTGGTCAGATCTTATTCTCTATCTCTAAAACATGAAATTGAAAGATGAACTATTCAAGCTTAAACTGTTTGACTGTTCATAAATTGTGGCATAAGATACAAGTTGCACACAATTTGTTTATTACATAAGAGCAAAAAGTAGTGGCATTTGGATGTGCACACTTTCCTTGGCCTTTCTTTTGGTGGGTTTCATTTTCTTTTACCTTTTTTTTGGCCATTTTTATTCTTTTCACCCTCTGATTTTTCTTTTTAGGGTATACCCTCTTTACATTTTTTAAATTTTTTTTATTTTTGATAATATGAAAATATTTGCAACAAGAAAAGGTATGAACATATTACATAACTCATCAATTCAATCATGAAATATGACACCTATTGGTATAGGAGTCTAACACTGGCTCCACTTGGGGATGGCTTTTCCTTGTGAAAAGTCAAGAACAGCATGTCAGTTGTCCTCAGCGATTGGGCCAATCCCAAACATGCATTTGCTGTGGCTGAAAATATTGAATTAAATATAGTCCTTTTTCTGCAACCTAAAATCTGATCTGAAACTAAAACAACACACAAAAATTTTCAAACCAACTTAATGAAAAACTAGCTGAAAATTGAACACTAAAAGAATTGCTCAAAATTCTGAGCTTATTAGCACTCATCTACCTACTCAATCTATTGTTCAACTGCTAGTTAGGTAAAATGAAAAAACCAATGCAACCATTCAAGAATTATGTACTTTGATAGATTTTGTTGCATTTTCTTGTTGATTATCAAAACTGTACTTCTGCAACCTATTAGAAACTTGTCAACAAATGAGAGGATAAGGAAACATTTGATTTCCTTTGTTGACTCTAGAAACTGTACAAAAGGATCTTCCAAAATATATACACTGATGTTTAACTGATCTAAACAACTGTACATCTGTTCTGGATGGCCTCCATGCCATGAATCTGAAATGTTATTTTCGTCTTTATCTCCCTGCAAACTTTCAGATAAGATTTGTGATGATATTCCTACTGATTGTAATGTTTGAGTGTTGAATCCTTTATCATCTTGATTATGAAAATCATAGTTAGTTAATAGAGGAATGCTTTGAATGCCTTCAATATTCAACATATCTGCTATTGGATCCTGAAAATCTTGGGAAAATTGATGAAACATATGACATAAAATTCCATGGGACTTCATAAACTTCAACAAGTTTCCCATTCTTTTCTTTAAATATGTTATACCACATTTCCTTTAAAAGCTGAAATGGTTCAAAACATAGTGGTATGGAACTTTCTTGTGTCATTTGATCATTTATTTCAATGGGAACTGATAACTGCAATTGTGAAACTAAAAAATCTTGATCAATAGTTTCATTATCTTCTTTGTTGTCAATCATAATTCCTAAAGATTGCTGATTATTGATGGCATGATAGTTGTCTCTAATGAACTGAAATGAAGCAAAACAAAGAGGTAAATAACCTTCACTTATTTCCACATTTTCTACTCTTTCTTCATCACTCTCATGGTTTATCTGTATTGGTTGATCACTGTCTTCAATCTGCTGAAACTGAGTTTCTTCATCCCACAAACTAGCTTCTGATTGCTCTGTAAAGTTAGCTTGAGTTTGGAGAACATAGCTATCATCATAATGATCATACTTAGGAAAATCATCGAAAGAAGGAATGCCATCAAACATACACATTAGATCAACAGATTCCTCTTCCTCGTATTGATATGTAAATTCATTTTCTGATCTATGATAATTTGAATTAAGAGGAATTTTTTCATGGCTATCAACCTCTTCTATTTCTTCATGGTGATTTTGAATAAAAAATTCTTCTTTCATAGTGATCTCCTGTGTTATTTCATCTAGTTTTCTTACCAAAAGGCTGAGTTTTACCTCTACAATATTTTTCTTTTCCTCTTCTTCCACTTTCAACTTTTCCTGTTTGATTTGCAGATTAACTTCTACATCGACTGCAATGTTCTGCATCTGTACAAGTGTTTTTGGATCTCTTTCTCTTAATCGAAATTCTATTTCTGGATCAAAGGCACTTGGATAATGCAAGAGAGCTGAATCATGAGGAGGTCTAATATTTTCTGGCATTGAATAATAAACTTGATTAAATCTATCAGAAAATTGTTGTATTGTTTCATTTGAATGTATTTTTAATTGATTATATTCTTCCATGATCACAAAATGATTAACTTTGATTATCCATCTATCAAGGAAAATTTTGATAAATTGTTGGAAATTTGAGATGCTAGCATTAGGCAGATTTTTGAACCAATTCTTTATTCTATTTTGCAAAGAAAGAGAAAAAAGTCTGATTTTAACATCATCTTCATCAATCTCAAATAAATCCAAATAATTCTCAAAACCTTGAATATGTTTTTGGGCAGTGATACCATTCTCTCCATCAAATCTAGGAAGATACTTGTAGTATTTTTAAGGAAAATCATGGAGTATAGGAGGTAAAATAAGGGGCTTATATCTATCTGGAACTTTATATGGCACAGGGATATGTACAGGGATTCTAAGATCAGTATTGATTATTTGAGACTTCTTAATTGGAAAATGATCATCATTAGATTCATAAGAATGCTGCTCAAAGAGATTAGGAGAATTATTACTTACAATCTTCAAAGGAAAATAACTAAAAACTAATCTAAGATCTTCTATAAAATACAATATACATTGAAAAACTTTCTTAATGAGAAATAACATAATGTCTTGGATTAATATCCAAGTTGAAAGCCTGATCTTTCCATATTGTTCTTTGAGGTTCATTCCTCCAGTGAAGTCTTGATTGTGAAATTGATTTGGAGTCACCAGGTGGATTATGTTAACCTTTGTGTGTCTGATCACTGTCCACCATCATAGATCAGATCTGGACCTGTAAAATATTTCTGAAGAAAAACCTTAGTCTTCCCTAGTGGAGTCGCCACTATGTTTAAATGGAATGAACAATACAACTTCGACAATATCTTTAAGAAATTTAAGATTTTGGATTTAAATTTTCTTAAAGATTTATTTGACTAGAGAAACTGATCAAATGTTTGAAACCAAATTTCAGTTCATAAAATAGACCAGAGATAGACTGAAGCAGCATTTATTTACTATGCAATTGCAGAGCAAAAGCAGTTCAAAGGCTACCTGGCTAACTGCAGGCTCCGTCTGTAGTTTATAAAATAAACAATAGTAACAATAAAATTATTCAGCTCCCCAGTATGGTCGCCACTATGTTATCACTCAGATTTTCCTTGAAGTTGTAGGGAAGAGGAAAGGGGTCTGAGGTAACCACAAACCAACTTTTAGGTACAGAATCTAGCCAATCTGTACCCAGAGAGGGCTCTCTCTGTAAAATTTAGCTTTGTTTTTAAGGATATTAGGCTAGTTATTAAAGTGCAGGAATTTTAATTGAGTTTGGGTGATGGAATTCTATAGCTGAGGGTAAGACTGACTAATTTTAGGCCATTGGGCTGATGGAGTCAAAACAGAGGGCTTAACTGGATTAAGTCTCTTAACAAAAGATGGTTTTGCAGGGCAAGGTAATCAAATTGGGAACAATTATAAATCTAAAGTGAATGTAATGAATTCAAAATGGATGAAGGGAAATTAAGAATCCTTCAACATTTTAGAGAGAGGGAAAATGAGTGATTAATAATAAAGAGCAATTAAGTATTCTTTACTAAATAATCAAAATGCATAAACTAGAAAAACAGGAGCAATTAAGAATTCACTTTTTAAACCAATTTAGAAGAAAACATTTAGAATACTAACGATTAAAAACAGATTGCACTTAAGCACTTTCTGATTTATTCCTTTTCGTTAATTATTTAGAAATGAAACACATATGGTATAATAAAAAAATATAAAGACTTTAACACATAAGAGATGGATAACTTATTGATTTGTCGTTTGATACAAGAATCCTGTAAAAAGTCTTTCGCATCAATTCCTCGTCCAACTAGCCACAAAAAATTTCTCCAACAGTACTTTATTCCAAAATAGTCAATGTTACAGCAAAGTCTAAGAATCCACCTCTAAAATACTTCCAAGAGTGAAGTATTTATACAAATTCTAAACTAAAATATCTTGAAAAAATATCAAGATTAGTTCACAATTCTCTCCAACTATTTTACATAAATAGAACTTAAGTAAAGGACGCTCAAAATAATGCATCTATTTGGCACTATTTTTTATGGATAGGTGATGAAAAAGAGGAGAACTCGAATTTGATCCAACTCTTAGTTGATGATGAGGCATTCAAGTCACTAACTGCTTCCTTTCTTTGTGCATTTTGCTCCAACAATTCTGTAAACTTGGGGTCCAATGATATCTTTTTATTTCTCAATCTGTAATAGATATGTAAACAGTGAAAGAGGTTATTGTGGATTAATATGTTGGTGAGATCAACCTCTTTCAGTTTCCTAAAATTCCTCTTCAGCTGTGCAAAATAGGCTCTGTCAAAATATGTGTAAAACAGAGTTTTACAGAGTCTGAAAAATAGCCTGTACATATGTGCATGTATCTCTGATTGTGAAATCACTGTGCAAAAAGTGAGATAGGTTTTTGTCGACGGGTCTCATAGGAACAAAAACCTCCTTCAGTTTTGTATGATGTATTTCGGATTTGCCACAATATTCTCTGTAAAATGATGACTTAACTAGAATCTTCTGCAAAAAGTGCTTTCCAACATTGTTTAATATTTCCAAAACCGTAATAGATGTTAGAAACGTGAGAGAGGTTTTTGTAGATGGTCCTCTTAATAACATAAACCTGCTTCGGTTTTGAAAAATTAATCTTGGATTGATCACAATAGTTTCTGCAAAAAAATGACTAAAACATGAAATTTCTGCAAAAATGTTCCTTCTTGTTGTGTTTTTCATCTTTTCACTTTTTTGTTCTTTTGACTGTTTTACTTTCACTTTAGACAAAATTTAATGTTGGTGAAATTATTTTCATTTCATTTTACCATTTTACTGCCTATATATTTACTTTTATTGTTTACCTTTGACTGCTCTGTAACTTCATTTTAACTTTCAATCTCACTTTTACTTGATACACTTTAACCTGTTAGATCCATGTTTATCCTTTTTTCCATTACTTACTGTAGTAAATAACCAAAATTCATCCAAGGATATTTTTTACAAAAGTTCCAACATTTCTTCACAACATTGTGCTTCTGGTATTCTGGTTCTATTTCGGAAAGTGAATATTGAGGAAACAGGTGCAAGCAATAGCTAACTGGTTCAGTTGAAAATCGTTTGGCAAAGTGGTGGTTGGAAATCTTCAACAACTGATTTTGACGTTTTTTGCATTGGAGCACTGGTCGCGGGATAAAATGATGAAAATAACGTGCATTTGTTTTTTTTAGTCACAAATTCAAGGTTGGCGGGGGTTTTATTATTTCGGACGGATGACGTACGCGGGAAAAGTTTTTTTGTCATACGCGGAGGGCGGTAAGCGGTATGTATCGCACTACTTTTTGGGGATGGGTGGTATTCAGCCGGGAGCCAGCGATTACATACATCTTTTGACGTGTGGCGAGGCACTGTTTGCAAAACCTCTTGGCCATCGCACGCTATCGTTCGGACGGGGAGGCGCAGCGATATGGTTGACAACCGTTGGATATGGAAGGGTTAATCGGACGGCTATCGGGAAGGAAAGATGAGGGGAGATTAACAAGGTTGGGCCCAACATAATTAGAGATTATTTAATCATATCGAGAGGAGTATGATTGGTTGGGTAAGATTTTAATTAACCGTGAGGGTTAATTAATCCTCTTTTTTTTTTAATGTAGCGGGGAGTCGGGGCTCTTAATTAGTTGCAGATTTAACTAATTAATCCCAATTAACACAGTATTATGGTTATATTTCAACCAAAGGGGCGGGATATTAATTTGGGATATAATTAAAATAATATGGGAAAGGGTTTATTTGTATGGGCATTTAAATAATAAAATTAGAAATTAATATGAAAAAATGAACGGAAGCGCTAAGTGTAAAACATTCAGGTAATGTATTTAACTTATGCTTTTATGAATGGGGTTTTTATAAAATATTGCATGATTTTCCTAAGTAAAATATGATTTTACTTAGGAAAATATTTTTAGAAGTGAATGAATGTCATAATGAATGGTTTTAAGTACTTAGGTTTTTCCAATTATTGGGCCGAGGGTCCGATCCCTCCAAAAGTCAAGGAAATGCCTTGAGCCCCTCCAATTTTCAAATACCTTAGTACTTAGGGGAAATTAGTGAAATTTTTAGGGAAAAAGGAGAGGGGAAGTTAATGATTTGACTTTTCTTTGCTTGAAATCCTTCCAGTGTAGTGTCTACCTTTGCACTTGTGATGAAAGTAAAAATTTAACACATTTTAGAGCCATTATCCATCACATGTAATTTAGCAACAACATCTACCTACCCTACCATTTTTCTTCTTTATTAGGGTGCACTTAGACTAGCAAACCCTTATCACACTTTTTCTTGTCTTTTACATATGGAAATCTATCTAATTCTATCCTTATTACATCTAAGGGCTTAGATTAAACTGTTGAGCTCCTTTTATTTACTCTACCTATCTATTAATCTGCCAAGATTAAACAGTTTGGTCAGATCTTATTCTCTATCTCTAAAACATGAAATTGAAAGATGAACTAGTCAAGCTTAAACTGTTTGACTGTTCATAAATTTTGGCATAAGATACAAGTTGCACACAATTTGTTTATTACATAAGAGCAAAAAGTAGTGGCATTTGGACGTGCACACTTTCCTTGGCCTTTCTTTTGGTGGGGTTTATTTTCTTTTACCTTTTTTTTGGCCATTGTTATTCTTTTCACCCTTTGATTTTTCTTTTGTGTCAGTGTGTGCTTCCCTATTGGCGTCAGCAGAGCAGAGGGCTCCCACATCAATTGCGACAACTGCAATACGTTGAGGAGTAGACGACCAAGATGGGGTCTCCTCTCGGCAGGAGGCAACAGGCGCTGCAATCATGAGCTCATACCTGGTCTTGTCGATGGAGCAAGAAGTAGCTGGAGCAGGAGCTGTGATCTTAGTTTCAGTGGCAACAATAACAAAAAAGCTGAGAGAAACCCTAGCACAATCCATTTTTCAGAAAACTCGATATTTTTTCATATAGTATATTAATTACATATTATATAATTTAAATAATATAACTTTTAATTAATAGTATATTCTATAATTAATAATTTATGAATTTATATTCATATTTTATTTTAAGTTATTTAAGTACAAATAACAAATGCATTAGTTGTGCAATGATAATGAATTTTTCTTGAAAAGCTCATTCTTATTTATAATCACATCAATACAATTTTTTTATTAATTTTATTTTGGTGCAATTTTTTAATTGAGTTTAACCATGGTTACATGGATTTTAGTGCAAAAAGTGAATTACAAACTCATAAATATTTTTTTATTATTTCCTTAGGAGGCCCATTTTAGACCTCAAAATTCCCCTACTGAAAACTTTTGAAAATAACAATTTAACAATCTAAAGATACTTCACTAAAGTGGCCCAACACATGAATCATGTAATGCAATGCCTTTATTACTCAATCTAGTCCGCTGACTTGAAAATGGTACAATAAACCCTCTAGTTCTTAGATCAATACAACTATATAAATGTTTAGCAATCCACTCACACTTAATACTTTGAATGACTAAAGTATTTATACCAAACTAGATACAAATACCTTGTTTAACTAATTAGGATTTATTCCTGGAAATAAAATATTTGGATGCTAAAAGGTAGTGACACCTTTCAACTGACTGAAAGTTGTCCCTATTTTACTTGATTTTTGGTTATATGTTTGTTTATCTCATCCTGTTTTATCTCTTACGTTGTCCTCTTCCTCTGTCTTTATCTGATTTCCCTTTTGGTTCTTTAGACTCTGGTTTTGATCTTTATCTATTAATCTGCCTTTTCACTTTGACTGCTCTGTTTACTATTTTACCTGATTTAAATCACTGTTGCTGGTGAAAATGATTTCATCTCTGTTTTACAATTTACTGTGTAAATTTTCCTTTCATGCTCTGTTTATATAGAATCTTCAGTTGAAGGAGCCTTTAAATACATTTCCTGTGAGTCTTGGAGTAAACATTTTTGAACTAATATCAACTATTTATCTAAGCTTGTGTTTCTTCTAACAACCTAAAAATAAAACAATCATTAATAAATACTCAGGTCTGTAGGGAGGTGATTGAAGGCTTCATTGAACTGGGAAGACCAATGGAAAGATTTTGGATTTATCTCTGGCTGGCAATGACTTTGGTTTCATTCATCCTCAGAAATAACTCAATTGCAGGGCTTTTAAATAATATTGGCTCAACGCACAGTGCAAATTGTTTATTGCACAATGGACAGGGTTTTTGACTTCAAAAAATAGTGGTCTTATCGTAAACGGTGCAGGGATCAATTCAAGCAATGGTGTTTTTCATCACAACGCGGAATGGAATGGATGTATATCTGGACAGTGTAGGTGGAATGGTGGCTTAACACATGGCAAGATGGACGAGTAAGTGGTTTCTGCACGATGATTGAGTGGTTTGGTAGTTTTGGCTTGAGGGCTGCGATACTCTGTGGGAATGACGCATGACAGGAGGAAGGGGTTGCGAATCGACAAATGTCGCAACCCTCCCATCATGTTTAACTTTGGAGTGTTGGGGGATGCGATATGGAATATAGACTGTTAGATTAAATGGAATGATCAGATGATTGATGAGTTAGGGGATCTGGACAGGTGGGATCCAGGGTGACTAACACGAAAAGGGGTTTTAATATAATGATAGATTAGGATTTTAATATATGTGGTTGGGGGGTTTAATAAGCAGGGAATTAATGTATTATTACATTATGGGTTAACATGATGTTAAAGGAGTCAGGAAAATGATATATAAAGGGGTAAATATATTAAAATGGGGATTAATATAATAACGAGTTTAGTAATTTAACATGGTGAGGCGTCAGAAATGCATTGGAAATAAATTAAAATGATATTGGGGAAGGGTATTTACAGTGGGTCCTGATATATAACAAGAAATACAAACCTTGGGTAAGTGGGTTTTGGGTGTTTTATTAGAAAAGGGGAATTAGTAAACGATAATGGAATTTAGTGAAGGGAATGAGTTTAGAACTAGAGTGAGGGATTTTTATGAGGGGGAAGGGATATTTATAAAAATAGAAAGGGTTTTTTACAAGGGAAAAGTGTTAGAATAAGGGAAAATGAATAGAGAAGGGGTTTTTTGGAATTTAGGAAGGGGAAATTAATAAGATATTAGTGATAAGAAACAAACCAATTGATGATTTTCAATGCTAGTGAAAGTATTATACCTACCTTTATTTTATCCTAACATTTTATTCCTTTTATTGGGCGCATTTGAGCTTGCTGACCCTCTATTTTTTTTAATAAGCAAACTATCTACTTCTAATCTTATAACTTCCAAAGGCTCAGATTAAATTGATGAGCTCTTTTATTCTCTACCTAACTACTAATATTGCCAAGATTAAATGGTTTGGCTAGATCTTTATTCTCTAACTATCAACATGAAATTTAAAGCATGAATAATCAAGATTAAATTGTATGATTATCATGAATTGTGGCATTTTGGACAAGCTACGCACAATTTTATTTGCAAAAAGTAAACTAAAGTAGTGGCATTTGTATGTGCAACACTTTCAGGATCTATTTTATCTCTTTTTGTGGGGTTCATATTTTAAATCCTTTTTTAATATTATTTATTTTGGTCTTTTGATTTTTCTTTTAGGACATACCCTCTTTTCATTTTTAAATATAGGAAAACATTTGCAGAAAGAAAAGGTATGTACAATATTGCAAAATTTTATATAGTCAATTCAAAATTATGTTGGTGGATTGTGAGATGGAAGGAGAGGAAGAGAAGAAGGATCAAAATCAAGGAATGATGAGAATTCACCCTTGTATATTTCAGAAGAATTCTACACAAAGGAAGGAGACTGCACTGCGTAGAGAAGAGAGGGACAAATCAGTCCACTCATACATGCAGTTCACTTCAGATTTTGATGTCTCACTACATGGAGGCATTCCACCTGGGAGGCCCAAAATCTAGAATTGGTGGGAGACATCTTGCATCTTGGCTCACCATTCTTGGATTCCAGGGAGGTGAGGAGTTTGGAGGATGAATTTGGCATGAGGGATGTCAAAGTAGCAGGCAACAGCATGAGGAGAGCTTTATATGCTAGATCACCAGCACTATCTCTGAGGAGGATTGATCTCTATTGGAGGTCTCAACTTTTGGTAGAGTACTCCAAGGATTTTGGTGCATGCATGATTCTTGATGACCCGGATGGAGATGATAGATACAAAGTAGATGATGTGGTCATCTATTCCTATGGCAGGATCTTCTTGAGTAGACCTTCTAGTCTCAAGGAGAAGCTGCTACATGCAGCACATGAGGACTTCTCTTCCATGCACTTTGATGCATATTTCCATTTGATGGAGGAGTTCACTTGGGAGGGCATCCAGCATCTCATATTTCAGCATATGGAGAGATGCATAGCCCGAATGGCAATGAAGAGGAGGTCACAGCCACTTCCCTACTCTCTGGAGGTGAGGGAGAACTTTCAGTTGAGCCATTTCAGCTCAAGATCTCGAGTGCATGATGGAGGAGGTATAATTTCACATTTTGTATTGTACTTCTTTCCCTTGTTTGAGAAACAGAATGTACCAAGAAGAGTTGTTCCTTCTTGCATATTGTATAATAATGCACTTGCAGCCTTTTGTAGCATTGAGATTGGCTCTCTCATTGGTGGTTTGTGGGGGAAGCCACATGAATTTTGGGTGCACCATTGACACCACTTGGTACTTTCATGATGCTATCTTGTAAAATGATTGTGGAAGCAAACAAGTGGATGGAAAAGCACTCGTTATTGTTTGGTTTGGTGCAGGCCAAGGATGCACTGCGCTGGTTCCATGAGAGGAACTATGATCCACTTTCCAGTTGTCTTGTGATAGCTTGCTTTCAATTTTTTTTGCTTCCATATATTACTGATGGTTTTATGTACATGGGAAGCTTTATTTGGAGAGTGGGATATGTGATGGAGATGCCCATTGGGAGTGTGATTCTTCCTACTATCCATGATGTATGTTTCCAGAGGAGTAATGGGCAAACCATGATTGCCACATCACATCTCTTTTCTTCACATGGGGTGAGTCATTTGAAGAACTTGAGTGCTTGGAGGAGGCACTTCATGGTTGAATTGTTTAATGGGGTAGTTTGGGCCATTCTTGGAGGCCATATTGTTTCAGCCCAAGGGCATAAAAAACCCCATACTTACCATAAATGGAGAGAGAAACAATTTGGATGGGAAAATCTAAACTCTCCATTCATCCCCAACACATTGCATAGATCCGGGGTTGAAGTTTTCTTTGATGAGCTACCTAGAATGGATCATTTCATTTGAATGATTGCATTGGTGAGGAAGTCACTCATTGGGAACATAACTTCCCATGTTTTCATCACTCCTACCTTGAGGAGGCCATTGAACAACAAGGAGATCACCACTTGTACGTTCCATTTTCTCATAATGTACACTCCGTTATCTTACACTTGGAGGGAATTATTGGAGGACAGATTCATTGCCTATCACTTTCAGCCATGGTGGGATCCATTGATGAGGCCACAAGAAGAGGAAGGGAGAAATTTTTCTCTACCTTGCAGTTTCTTGAGTACAAGAAACATTTTGAAGGGGGAGGACTGTAATATTCCTAATTAGCCCAAGCTAATAGGAATATACAATTTTGTTTTGTCTTTCATGCTTATGAATAAAATTGTAAAGGAGGACCAATAATAACTGCTAAACATCAAAATAAATCAATGCTCAATGTGAAAAAATCTAAATCTGAGATACTTTCATAAACACACTTAAGTGTGAACGAGGCTAGGCCAATTGACTGGGTCAATAGGACCAAATCCATAGCGCTGTCTACAAGCAATGTATCTCCTAAAGCACAGCGCAATTCATGTTGGAGGTCACTCATGTGAATGAGGCTAAATCATCAAGGTGGTTTAGGGTTTGACAAGATTTCCAAATTATAAAAGGAGGAGGACACCAAGGAGAGGGTTGATTATTGGATATTTCTCAAGGTGCTATCTATTTAGACATTCCTTATTCTTTAGCTGTTTAGCTGAGAATAGTGTTGTTTAGCACTTGGGTGTTCCTGGTTGGGAATCCCACTTCCTTCCTTGAGCAGCTCTTGGAGGAGACTTGTTCTATCTTGTCCACTATCAGGATTTGGGCCAAGCTTCATCTTCCAACCATCATTCAGATCATGTTGAGGGTTTGATTGTTTTTGCAAGCTGCAGCAGTGGAAGCTAGATCTATTCAGATCTAGGCAAATCTAGTGCCTCTTCTCAGTGAGTGTGTCTTTTAACCTCCTAGAAGAGTGTATTGGATCATTAGAGCTGCACTTTCAGATTTGGGCATCATGCCTATTCAGTACTGGAGCTAACAGTGTAGTTTCTCTCCCATAACTGCGTTATCTACAAGAGGGAAATTGCAGGGTGTTTTGACTTCTTTTTGGAGAAGAGATCTCTGGTGATAGGATTCTCCCTTTCACTGTGGTGATCCATGGATTGGCCAACCAATCCATGTTTGTTTTAGATCTGATTTACTTATGTATTTATTTACTTCAGAATTCCTGAATATTGCTGCAGAACTATAATTCTAGATCTCATATCTACTCCTGTACATTCATGTTTTGTTCAAAACCCCAAGGGGAATTTGGAGAGGAACTCATCTAGTGTACAGATCTGATATAGATCTATATTTTTGTACATAGATATGTTCTATATTTGAAATGTAATATTCAGCTACTTCAACCCATAAAATAACGTTGTCAAACTTTGCAAGCTCATTTTGTTGTTGCAACACCTCAATCTTGAGGGTTTCTTCATGTAATTCTTCTGTTTATCTATTGTACATTGTATGAACCATGCTCTAGATTTGATTTACTGATTTCCAAACCATTTTTCATCCATAACCTTCAGAAAATCACGCTGCCTATGCTTCAGTAATTTCTGCATTAATTAATTCATGGGGATTGGGCATTTTTAATCCATACCGAGAGTGGGAGACCTGTTTAACATAGCTAGAGTCATTTTTTTTGCTGAAATTTGGAATGTGAGTCCCACATGACCTAAGGTACGAGTTCCCACCGTCAATTTCCCTTATTTTTACACTCATCTCTGAAATTAACCTTTTTAGGGCATAAATTGTTGCTTTTCCCCAACTTTTGGCTCATAAAATGAAGTACAGTTTGCTGTTGTATCTTGGATTGATGGCTATGTGTCTTTAACACATCCTATGATCTTATTTAATGCTACATATCCATTACTATTTTTATACATTTCTGCAGTCCCTCATTGGGCATTTATCAAGCCATACTAGGTGTGGGAGGCATGTTTGCCCCACCTAGAAGGATTTGTTTTTGATATCCTTTTGGATATAGGAATTAGATACTCAAATCTAAGGGATCCAGGTGTTGGTTTCGAATCCTGTAGCAGCCATTCCTAGAAAATTTGTTTTCCAGTCATGCCTTGCTGACAGTTCCCATTTTGGTATATTACAAATTATCACCCTATATCATCCATCATTCCTTCCTAGTTCATATTTTTTTGCATGAGGGCATGCAAAGTATTAGGCATGGGGGGAGGGGGGGGGGGGGATGTTGGACCCTAGATCTGTTATCGTATTGGCTATCCAAACCTTTCATTTACAAGCCATATTCATATATTTATAACATATTCCATAACTATTATATTAATAATTTTCACTAAATGAATTCATCTTACATTGTGGTTAATTATTAACAATTTCTTGTATTTTAATGATTAAATGAATTTTTAACATGGTTTTATCATTAACGGTTTATTAATGTACTAGTTATATGGCCAAGGACCATGTTTCAATGTTGAGGCAATAATATGAATGATATATCTCCATAGAAATAGGTATGGTATAACCAGCAGCCGTGGTACTGAAATGATCCAGAACCTTGTGACAGGTACCAGACGAGCACTCTGGTACTCAGTTCTACACTTATGGAGGGGAAAAATTCAAAATTATAAAATATGTTTTATTTTCTCTAGCATGTTCAATTAGGGTCCACATGGATCTAATATGCTGGTACACGTCTTGGAATATACCCATATCACACGTGAGATCCTAGCACATGGCTTAAGCTACAACCAAAAATATCTAACAATTTTGAAACTTCCATGTTCCATCTTGATTTCTGTGCATATGATGGTGAATCTCAAGAATCCAGGAAATGGGTTTGTTAAAATTATATCAATTTACTTGGATCTAAAACCGTTTCCAAAAATTAAATATGGTCACAAAGTTATAGCAATTTCGTTGAAGTAGTTTTGTATAAAATTTATGCAAAACCCATATTGGAAAAAATCTAAACAACCATCTTTGGGTGCAATTTACAAGGGCATGAAATCGAATCAGGAAACTAAAAGAGAGGTTATTGTTTATAATATAATCAGTTAATCTCCATAGAAACATCTCCCTAAATACATTATGATCAAGAATATATGGTTAGTTCTTTAACACCAATTTGTATAAAATTGAAAAAAAAACTAGAATTATGAGATTTTCCTCTAAAATTGTAAATTCGTTTTCTGAGTTTAGGGGATTGGATCCTATCATTACTCAATGGATTTTATGTGTAAATAAAGCCTCAAAGGGTAGAGAAAGATGTTCATTATTTTAATAGAGGAGGTCAATGATTAGTTTTTGGAGAGATTTAGAGAGTTGATTTGTAATAGAGATTTTTGATGTGAATAAAGAATTTATGGTTGCTGAAATGTGGTACATCTTCTTAGCTTGATATGATATTTTCTTAGCAACACTAACCTCCTGGGAAGGGTCCCTTAGTGTGGTTAAGTGTTTCTATGCTTCATGTGTTTTGTAGATTAGTCTGACATCTAGCAATTTAGTTTTATTTTGGAATGAATTTATGTTAGATAAAACTTAGATGTTTTATGCTTTCAATTTAATGTTTAGTACTTTTCTTTAGGTTTAAGAAGTGATAATACTTAGTAATTAGTTATTTCTGGTGTTAGTTGTTAGCATAGGCTATAATAGGCTCTAATACTGCATTTCCTGTGCTTGCATATCTAAGTCTTACGACCCCATATTGATAATTAAATGTTGGAATTAGAAGACATATAATTCCACCAACGAGGACATCAACATGACTACTTTCCGAACCAGGTATGGGAATTATGAGTTTGTTGTAGTTATTTTTGGTTTGATTACTGCTACATATACTTTCATTTGCTTGATGAATAGTGTGTTTGATATGAATTTGAATGTTAGTTTTGTTGTGCTAATTTCATTTTCAGATATAAAACTTATTCGCTGATATTTTTCTTGATGTGCAGGTTCCCTTGTTGCTTATGTCTATCAAAAGAGGAATTAAAACTGAATTTTATGAGTGTTTTTGAAACCATAATGCATGAATTTAAATTTCTGAACAATATCAACATAAATGAAATCAAACCACACAAACAAATACAAGAAAATAGAGTTTTGATGAAGGAGTTCACTCCTCCTGGGCTACATCTCCTTGGTCCAACTCCATAGATTGGGCCTCTGTATTAGCTAAAACTTTCTCAAAGTATTATTTACATGCGTAAAATTCTCTTGGAACCTATTCCAATGAGTTTAAAACATCTAAATCTATCAAAAATGACTATTTTTTTACTCAATTTGGTTACCAAATGCTCCAGTCACGGCCTTCCCTCCTGGTGGCCATATGCTACAAAAATATTCACGGCAACAAAAAAATATGTATATGACCCCTTCTACCTCTAAAAACTATTCCAATGGCTCAAACACATCAAAATATGCTAATAACGACTCTTCCTGCACCCAATTTGGTCGAATATTGCCTTAGTTATGGCAAAACCAATTTTCCCTAGTTTTCCTCCACTAAATCTGGAAGTATGCCAGTTAACTTCACTAAATGTGGAGCTGATCAACATTTGGTGGGTCTGGCATCTCTTTAGACAAGATAAGTATGTGATTAATTATCGATAAGCATGTGGTTAAGTGGGGTTAAGGCGCGTTTAGTGCTAACCCGCACTTATCGTCGATTTCAGGTTAACATCACATAACAACAAAGTATTTTATTAATACACGACTTAACGCATTTAAATCTCCGTAGATTGCATCGTAGTCACTTTCTTAGATCACAGATTATATTCGCAATACTCCTTCACAAATATAACATCAAAAATCTCGGCTCATCACAATCTCGCAGAACAAGTCAACAGATGACTCCTCGTCACATTCCCAAGGCTCCTTTCACCAAATGAAATATGCGATGAAATATTTATGGCCAAGTGCAATATGCGATGAAAATTTTCATGACTGAATGCGATATGCTTCACAACTATCCATCTTTCACAGTAATCCTGTGATTCAATCTTGACTATTCATCTTCTTCTTCATTTTTGTGATACAATCTCAACTATCCATCGCTCTTGTTCATAAATCTCTTGAATTTTTGGAAGAAATCGTGGTTGCTACCTTCGGAAAAATATACTTGTTTTCCTCCTATCCACAAGAGATCCAGATCATTTTCCACTTGTTGTAGCACTGTCCATGTTTGATGGTAAACATTCCGCTTCTATACATCCTGTATACAGCTTTCTAAGCATATTTCTAAACACCGATTCCACACAGAATTTACCCAATGTAATCCAATAAGGTAATGGATCTCAAATCGATTGAGCTTTATATTAACTAACTATGACTTGATTTCAATGGTTAATTCAGCATCTAACAACTAACTAATTTAGAATTTCATAATTTCTCTTCTACAACACTTACATCTACTAGTCTGCAAGTGCAAGCCGTACTACTCCATGGCTACTAAAGCGGATTTTTCATTCCTATTCTTGTTGAAAGAAAAACCTGAGATTGAACCAATTCCGTGACCTTTGCAAACAAATTTGCATAATGTTCTCAATATGATCTTTCTCTGTCTCACCTACAACACATGCTCTGCAATTTTTTAATAAAATTTTGTCTGTTCTAAATGGAAATCAACATACCATAACTCCTTCATCTAAATTCAGTTTTAAAGGAAACAAGTTGTTTTGGATTCCTTGCGACGGGTCAGTCACTGTCATTCTGGTTTCATTCAATTCTGAGAAATTTCATTTTTGCGCTAAAATACTGAGCCTATGATTAGTGTTGCGTCCTTATATATACAATTTTTTGATTGTATTCATTAATGATGTAGTAATATATTATTACAAGGAGGAAGAGCATTCCGAGCACTTATCAGTAATATTAAGATTGTTAAGAGAGCATCACTTGTATGCCAAGCATAGTAGATGCAATTTATTTCAAACAAAGGTTCATTACTTGGGACATGTGGTTTCCAAGGACGGCATAGCAGTGGATCCAGAAAATAACATGGCTATTATGGAATGGGAAACTCTTGGGAATGTGGATGAGATTAAATCATTCATGTGTTTAGAAGGTTACTACAAGAGGTTCATTAGGAAATTTTCACGAATTTCCTATCATATTACATCATTGTAGAGAAAAGGAAATATATTTGAATGGATAGAGGAACGTGCAACAAGTTTTGAATAGTTGAAGCAGTTGTTGAAAAATGTTCTAGTTCTCAAGAGTGCAGATCCAGATAAAGCGTTTGTGGTGTGTATAAATGCTTGCAAGAGAGGAATTGGTGGATCCTGATGTAGGAGGGACAGATTGTATTTTACGAGTCCAGAAAGTTGAATGAGCATGAGTAGAACTATGTGACGCACAATATTTATTTGGTAGCAATCATCCATGCATTGAAGATGTGGAGGACCTATCTTCTTGGTAGGAGGTTTTTGTTGATGAGTGATCACAATGAGTTGAGGTATTTGTTTGACCAACCTAATATGAATACTACGTAGGCTCGGTGGTTGGCCATGATCAGTGAGTCTAAATTTGAGATTAGGTACGTTAAAGGAAAAGAGAATATGGTTGTAGATGTTCTTAGTAGAAGAGTACATGTAAATCACATAACAACTATGAGTTCATATGAGATGAATTTATAGGATCGAATCTTACAGGAAGGACAATAGGATGATAGGTATAGGGAGCTTAGGTATACATTATAATAGCAGGGTACATGTGATCTGGATGTGGAATATCGTCTCAAAATGGATGATTTTTTCATATTTAGGGACAAGATATATGTGTCGGAAAATAGTGAGGTCAAGAAGCAGTTTTCATGTTAATTCATATTCAGGTCACTTGAGATATCAGAAGAAATTGATAATAGTGAATGAGTTCTACTATTGGATGAATATGAGGAACAAAGTGGTATATTTTATGGCTAGATGTTTGGATTTTCAACAGGTACTAAGCAGAGTGCAGGAATTCAGGTGGTCTACTATAGCTGATTCCAGATTCTAGAGTGGAAATGGGAGGCCATTTCCATGGATTTGATTACAGGTTTTCCAAGGACATTTATACATCACGATTCTGCTATGGTTGTGGTTGAAAGGTTGAAAATGTAACACACTTATTTCCAGTGAAGTCTACTTATTCAACTAGTGATGTAGCACATGTCTTCATCAGGGAGATAGTGAGGTTGCATGGTGTTCCGAAGAAGATTGTGTCAGACATAACTGCCAATGTTAACACCAAAAAATAGTACACTACAAGAGACATTAGAAAATTCCCAGCAAAAGGTAAAAATGAATATTTT
The DNA here is from genome assembly GCA_034641835.2 of Pinus albicaulis. Lineage (NCBI taxonomy): Eukaryota > Viridiplantae > Streptophyta > Pinopsida > Pinales > Pinaceae > Pinus > Pinus albicaulis. Next base: position 182,351,086 of record CM076584.1, read on the forward strand.
CTAGCAGAGAACATCATGGAAGGAAAAAAATTTAAAATTTTACTAAGGTTATGTGAGAAATATTTGACTACACACCTGAAATAAAGGAACTTTGTGCGGACGGTGCGCCTTTTTATTCAAAAATCGCACAATTCAGGGAAGGGAGAAATGTCATTTTCCAGGACCACTTCCCACACTTGGGGAGTTGATTCTATGTCATGGATAGTCAAGGACAAATGACTTGAGGTCACCCTGAAGATATGCATCTCTCAAAGGAATCCTCTTGTCCTACTCTTAGGTCACTATCACTCTTTGGTCATTATCAATCTTGGGCCAAGAGATAGAAGGTGAGTTCAAAAATTTCTATATAAACAAAGCCATGAGAAGAGAAAAGTATGATACATTATTATGTTGTCCAAATTTCTACCATAGAAACACCACATTTCACTATTGAAGCAAGGGCAGTGATAGCACTAGCATGTTGGCCATATTTTTTCTAAGAAATCCAACATCTTAGTGAGATAAGAGGAATCCACCATTGGATATTGTTCATATGCCTTTCGAGATATAGGAGAAGCTTGGAAAAAGACCAAGGAAAGGTACCTCCTTGCCGAGGATATTTGATCTCCTTAGGTCAAAGGATTCTCTTCAAGTGTTTTAGCATTCTATGGTATTCTTATATCACCACCATTCAATAAAGGGAGTCTTTCTCCATTGATATATTCAAATGTTTTCTCTATTGAGTATTTTTTTTTATTTGTGTCTTTTGTTTAAGAATATGTTTCTACATGCATTGCATCCAGTACTAATCATGCTTTTCTTTGTTAAACTATGTCGATAACAACACCAACTATCTTTTTTATCCTTTGCAAGGAACAATCAACTGTTAAGGAGGTTTTATTTGGTAATCCATTTCCACAAAAAAACTAACACGGAATTGGAAACTCCATTGATTTCTTTTCTTGGTTTAACAGTTGTTTTGCAGGACCTCCTTGTAATATTCCAAATTTGGAATTTTCTACAACAATAAGAATACCCTAAGGTATTCAAAATTTGGAGAGCAAAAATTAATAAAATTATATAATGTTTTTAAACACATATCCATCATTAAACATTCACAGCAACAAACTATGCCTTTTTACAATGTCACCAAGCGGGGAAAAGTAATAGTTTTAGCCCCAAAAAATTTATTTCTGAATATTGAGCTATAACAGTGAAAAATAACGGTTGTGTCCCTTAGATTAGACAATATAGGGCATGGATGCAAAATATTTTCAGAAAAAAATGTCTTTAGCCAAGTTAAACAAGTCTCCCATGCTCAAAACAGCTAGAAATTGCCAAAACCCCAAGACTACAAAATGTCAAAGCTGCTGCATAAGAGACTGCGCAGTCTAAATAGAGGTTAACTCAGAAAATAGAGAAATATACCTGATAATATTATTATAATACTCAATTAGGTACAAAAATAGAGATCTAATCTCTTTTATACAAATCCAAGAAGACCCGGCAAGGGTTTCTTGACATAAAAGATATACAAGAGAAAGCTGGTGAAAATCTGTGGCTGAATAATGCTTTATGGATGAATATCTACAATAGATGTCTGAAAATGAAAATAAATGGTTGTATATTCTTCCTCTAGCTTTCCCAAAGAAAGGTGTATCCTCCTCTTGGGAAACTAGCTCCTCAAAATGGGGTTTTAACCCCTTCCACTGCACACCTTAAGAAATAACGCAATTTTCTGAAGGGAATGCATTTTTTCTGAAGGTAGATGCTTGGCCCAACACCAGGTAGTGGAAAATTCAGATCAGAAACCTCCTCTTAGATTTCTAAAGCAAGATCTCCAAGAAAGAGTAGGGAATCCCCACCCGGGCAAACCCTTGCACTCAATAATGCAGCAACTTAGCTAAACAGCCAAGTATGCAGGAATTCTAAGTAGACCACATAAAAATATAATCTTCAATATTTCCATATGCTTTCCATCTCCTTCATTATATAATTGATGAGCTTCCTCACCAAGGGTCCCATCCACTATGAGGTTGCTTCCATGCAAAGGCTCCTCCACAAAAATTGCATTGTCCATCAAGATGGTGCAATGTATCTAGACAGCTTTGTTGACTTGGTCAACCTTTACTGATTCTTCATGCCCTATCCCTTTTCACACTCAAGGTGCCTTCATTTTATCTAGCTGGATTGATCTCTATTCACATTGAGCTGGATTTATTTAGCATCCACTTCTTTGAGAATAAATCATGTTGACTTAGTCAAACTTGACCTTGTCCACATAGTTTAGATCTTGTTCACCCATGTGGATTCTTGAATTGGTAATTTCATGATCCCCTTTTCACATTAGGGAGGATTTTATTCATACTTGAGCAAATTAGGAGCCTCCTTGCTCAATTATTCATGCATCTAGATTTCAAAAGCAAAATTTAATATTCCTATTAGCTGAAGCTAAATTAGGAATATTACAGTCTCCCCCTCCCAAATGTTGCTTGTCCTCAAGCAACAGCAAGGGTGCGGCAAAATCTCATCCCATAGTCTCCTCCAAGTGTGCAAGTTGGCCTTTGGTGAATAAACCCAATGGCTCTCATCATGAAAGAATGGAAGGTTGTTATGGAAACCTTCTTGCTAATCCATGGCCTTCTCAAGATATAAGTGATGACAATCATGGGGAACTTCATCATCAATGGAGGTCTCCCTCCTCCATGCTATCATCCAAATAAAATGAATCACCTTACAGCTTGGTAATTCATAGAAAATCTCCTCCCAATTTCTCATGAGAGGTAGGCCCCAAGTGCTCCAACCAAACATATGGTCCACATCATAAAGAAACAAGTGATATGCAATGGTGGCCATATAGTTTCTCATGCTCCCCTTGGAACATGTAGTGTAGAAAAATTAGGGACTTCCTTCCCCCAAAGACACATCCAACAAGTGTGCCTCTCCTCCAACCATGCCCCCAACAAAGATAAGAACATCTTCAGCATGTGGGATCATAAGTAAGATCCTTTTAGCTGCCACATACAGTAAAGGAGAAGGACAATGGTCCCTCATGTGCAACCAACACCCTCCTAACTGCCATAGAATATGATATGACAAGCGTTCTCCCCAATACTTGTTTGTTGCCCCATCCTCCTTGCATGCTTGGAGAAGATGTATGATGGTTGTTGTTGATGAATCACACCATGAGGAGTACATCATCTCTCCAAGCTCTCCAAAATAATGGCCAACATCACCATTGTTCATGGCCCAAAGTGGTTCATGAAGCCCATCAGAAAAAGTGCCCACTCTTGGAGCCAAGACCTGCACATGAGCGTTAAGAAAATACAAGTATATAATAAATACATCATGAGATTCAGCAATACAATGTTTGTCATACACTTGTTTAAAATCAGCAAGGTAGCTCATGGATGAGCTCCCTCTCACACTCAATGAATAAGGAGGTGATAATGATAACTCTTCCCAAGAGCTATGTCCCTCCTCAACCAGCAAATGATTCATGCACTTACTCATATGAGAGTGCATCTCCTCCTTGAAATTTTCCCATATAAATCCATCTAAGATAGTATGATATGTTTTAATGAGGCTAGTGGGATTTGAAAGCAAGACCTCATAGGTTGTGTTAAGTAGTTTTTTCTTGAGCTTGGAACCTTTAGTTAAGTAGATATGATCATGAACATAAAGGATTCCATTAACTACCTTATACTTCCCATTCATTGCTTTCCCCTCAATAACCTTACATGTGAATAGGTCCTTAGAATATTCCATCATGAGTTGGGACTCCCAATAAGGGTCTAGGCTTCCCAATATTGACAGCACTATAGAAGTATGAAATGATGCATTTGTCATATGATGGCTCTCCTCCTTGACATTCTTGATGTCAAATTCACATGTTGGAGTATTCCCAACTTTATTTTGCTGCCTCTCTTGCAGCTGATCTTGCTCAAGACAAGATTGAAGTTTAGGAGAGTCACCCTCCCTTTGAAAGGTTCTCTTTCTCAAAACTTCCACAATTTTGCTCCAGCATACAAAAATGAAATTATCTTTTTTCTATGTTCAAAAATCTTCATTATATATTGGATTATCCTTTGCTGCCTCAAAGCTATGGGGTAGCCTTTTTATACTATGCTCATATCAGCACAAATTTCTGAATCTATTCCCTCTAACGCAAATAGATGAATGGAAGAAAGCAAGGTCAATTTCAGAAATTTGCCTAGCCTTCCATCAATGGTTTTCAGCGCTATAGTGGCTCCTTCCAAGGTTCCCTCTTTAAAAAAATAGGTTGCTGCTGCATATAGTTGAGAGAACACTTTATTTTCCCTCCAATCAGGAGGTCTTCCTGCTGAAATGCCTCCTTGAAGAGAGGCATCAAGGCATAGAGTAGGATGTGAATATAGGTGGACAGATTTGCCCCTACCTTTGTTGCATGGGTCCTCTTGCCTTCTTTTTTCTTTCAAACTCTGAAATAGAGAAGGGTACATGCTCTTCATATTTTGATTCCATTCCTCCTCTTTTCCTTCTCCTATCTTCAAGATCTCATGATTTGGCAATGAAGGTACATGTTGCTTATGTGTTATGCCAAGAGCTCTATGTGTGAGACCTTTTGGAACTCCTTGAAAAAGTGCAAGAGTTTCCTTCTGTGGAGCAAGTGATCCATCCTCTTCTTCATGAGGTGCTTGAGCTGCCCTTTTCATGGCTGCGTTATCTTCTCCTGTCTCTCCTTTCTCTTCTTCACTAGTTGAAGTTGCCTTACCTTCAACAAGAGGCCTTGGATCTTGGTCCTATTTTGAAGAAGGAATCTTCATGTCTTCCTTTTGAGAAGAAAGCCTTTTATCTAAAGGATATCTTGCCCTTGGAAAAGTATCAAACAAGCTCACCTCCTCTTCATTGGTTTTTATAAATGGAGTTGGATAGATAGACCCTCCCAAATCATGAAAAAGTTTTGTTTAATGTGGTTTGATAGTTGCAATAGAAGATGCTTCACATGAAATATCATCAAACCTCTCTACTAATATTTTAATGAACTTTGCATAAGTATATGTATTTTCATTATTTAAGGAAAATGATTCAAACAACCACCAAGCATAGACCTTACCCTCAAAATGCACCGCTGCTACTTTGATGGCTTCAAATTCTGAAATTTGATGTTGCTGCACAAAGGTGTCTAGCTCCTTCACCCAAGCCCTAGCTGGACATAGAGGTGATCCATAAAAAGTGGATAGAAAGAATCTAACCTCACCCTGCTTCTTGATCCTTGTGCTCTTTTCCTCCTTCATTTGGCAAAACCCTTGGAATTTCAAGTGATCTTTGAACTCCTTAGATTGAGCTTCATATTCCTGCAAATAATCACTAAGAGTATCTCTCTTTGGCACATATCATTTCTTCCTCTTCATGAAGAAATTGTCGATAGAACGTGGTAGGTCTGATGATATGGCTGAGTGCTCATATCCATAAGATGAGGATTTAGAATCTTCCTCTTGTATAGATCTTGCTGAGGGATCTTCATGTGTTTCCCTCCTCATTTCTTTGATGCCCTTGCTTTTGCCCTGCAGATTTGAAAAGAGAAGTTTTGAGAACCTCTTTTCTCCAGAAAAAAATGGTTTGATCTGATTTCTTCTGCAAATCTCCTCCTCCCCATGAGAAGAATCCATGATTCTTGAAGCTCACAGGATGGGCCAAGATTGTTGCTCTGATACCACTATAATATTCCAAATCTGGAATTTTCTACAACAATAAGAATACCCTAAGGTATTCCAAATTTGGAGAGAAGAAAGTAATCAAATTATATAATGTTTTTAAACACATATCCATCATTAAACATTCACAGCAACAAACTATGCCCTTTTACAATGTCACCAAGTGGGGAAAAGTAGCATTTTTAGCCCCAAAAACGTTATTTTCTGAATATTGAGCTATAACACTGAAAAATAACGGTTTTGTCCCTTATATTAGACAATATAGGGCATGCATGCAAAATATTTTCAGAAACAAATGCCTTTAGCCTAGTCAAACAGGTCTCCCATGCTCAAAACAGCTAGAAATTGCCAAAACCCCAAGACTGCAAAATGCCAGAGCTACTGCATAAGAGACTGCGCAGTATAAATAGAGATTAACTCAGAAAATAGAGAAATATATCTGATAATATTATTAGAATACTCAATTAGGTACAAAAACAGAGATCTAATCTCTTTTATACAGATCCAAGAAGACCCGGCAAGGGTTTCTTGACAAAAAAGATATACAAGAGAAAGCTGCTGCAAATCTATGGCTGAATAATGCTGTATGGCTGAATCTCTTCAATATATGGCTGAAAATGCAAAGAAATGGATATATATGCTTCCTCTAGCTTTCCCAAAGAAAGTTTGATCCTCCTCTTGGGAAACTAGCTCCTTAAAATGGGGTTTTAACCCCTTCCACTGCACACCTTAAGAAATAATGTTGTTTTCTGAAGGGACTGCATTTTTTCTGAAGGTAGATTCTTGGCCCAACACCAGGTAGTGGAAAATTTAGATCAGAAACCTCCTCTTAGATTTCTCAAGCAAGATCTCCAAGAAAGAGTAGGGAATCCCCAACCAGGCAAACCCTTGCACTCAGGAGTGCTGCAACTTAGCTAAACAGCCAAGTATGTAGGAAATCTAAGTAGACCACATAAAATTATAATCTTCAATATGTCCATATGCTTTCTATCTCCTTCATTATATAATTGATGAGCTTCCTCACCAAGGGTCCCACCCACTATGAGGTTGCTTCCATGCAAAGGCTCCTCCACAAAAACTACGTTGTCCATCAAGATGGTGCAATGTATCTAGACAGCTTTGTTGACTTGGTCAACCTTGACTGATTCTTCATGCCCTATCCCTTTTCACACTCAAGGTGCCTTCATTTTATCTAGTCGGATTGATCTATATTCACATTGAGCTGGCTTTATTTAGCATCCACTTCTTTGAGAATAAATCATGTTGACTTGGTCAAAATTGACCTTTTCCACATAGTTTATATATTTTTCACACATGTGGATGCTTGAATTGGTTATTTCATGATCCCCTTTTCACATTAGGGAGGATTTTTATTCATACTTGAGCAAATTAGGAGCCTCCTTTCTCAATTATTCATGCATCTAGATTTCAAAAGAAAAATCTAATATTCCTATTAGCTGAAGCTAAATTAGGAATATTACACTCCTATTGGCGAAAAAGGAGGTCTCTGCGCAAGACCCAAGTTCAGGCTTGAGGCCAACAAGGTTTCCATAGTATTCTAGAACAACGCCGAAATTTTCACCTTGCTCCACGGAGTAGGGCGTCTCACCCGAGGCATGCCATGACCGTAATAAGACTAGAAGCTAGATCAGGTAGAAGACAAGTATGAACATAGATAAAAACTATGGTTATTTAGAAGCCACATACATATCTTAACTCTAAGAAGGAGCTATCATTTATAAGGACATGCTCAGAATGTTGAATTAAAAATTTAAGTTAGACAACATTCACCATAAGCAACAACTAGATTTCATTATCAATATAAAAAAAACATACATGTGCTCCACAGAGTCTATTACAATATAGTTCAGTACAAAAGACTTCACAAAGAGCTCTCCTGAGGCTCTGCTTCTCCTCGACCTCTCTCTAGACTAACTAACTAACTAACAGCTGACTGACTGCCTGCCTATTTGTTTCTCGCTGATTGACATTGTCAGTCCTTGCTTCTTTTGCGCTCTTCTTCCTTCTTACTCACTGGGAGTTCTACTAGTTTTTCTTGTCTCCCACCTCTGCCATTTGCACTGTTCTCTTCCAATGTCGTGCCACCTATCTTCTAGCTTTCGACAACCGTGACACCTCCTTGTATACCTTGATTGCGTTCTGCCACCTTTCCTCCAGCTCTTCGCAACTTAAAAACTGCTTTATTCCAAAACAAAGGCCCCAACGGGCCCCAACCACACACTATGGACTCATCCTGAGTCAATATTTCTCTGTTGTTGTGGCTTCCGGTGGTCTGTCGGCTTCTGAGGCTGGCCTAGTTTCTCCTGTTGCTTCGCCTTGTTCCAACAAAGGCCCCAACTGTGGAACCTTGCTCAATGTTGATGTCCTTATTTCCATGAACTCAGCTATTGCTTGTTTCCATTATTTGAGAAAATGCTCTGTTTGAGTGACGACCCTTTCAAACTTTGTTTCATTCGCCACAAGTGGCAGCTTGCTTAACACCTCCTGTATCTTTGGCTCGGCTTCAACCACCACTTGTTGTATTGCCTCAACTTTTTGTTTTACCGGTTGCCTTAACTCCATGAGAAGTTGTTTTGTTGCCACTGAGTGTTCTTCAATTTTCTGAATTTTTGTTTCAAGCGCATTTTCCTAGTCATACAGTTGTGTTTCGCTGACTAGATCTCTGGCTTCTTTGATTTCCCGGAAAATTTCTGAAGCTGCGCTGAAATTGGTTGTACTTTCATCGTCAATGAATTCGAGTATTCGTGTAACTGCTCCAATAGACTATAGGCCTCTATAACCGTTTTGTCGAGGGTTTCCCTTATGCCATTTATCTTCCTCTGCCTCTTTGTTACCTTCTCGGAATATACCATGGAAGGATCTAGCAATTTTGGCCTGGCTGTGAGCACCTCTTTTAGTTCTTGGTTTTCTCTACTCAGACTCATGCATGCCATATTCACTCGAATGGATCTTTCGACCATTGATCATACTGAAATATCCTCTGGTGTTTTTCTATCCTAGGCAACGACGATTGGCCATATGTCTTTAAAGAACTTTGTCACTTTTTCTAGTTGCTTCTGTAGGGTATCCTTCTCACTTCTAAGTTGATTGCACTCATCAATAAATGTAATCACTTGCTTTTGTTGCTGCTCGAACCTCTATTGGAGGTCATTGTGAATTCCTTCTAATTTTTGTGCTGCCATTTGGATAAAGCTGTACATTTGACTAGCTACCCAACTCTACAAGTTCTCAGCGCCCAACATCTCCTGGGTCTGTTGTCTCTCCCTGATTAGTTTCTCACTAGTGATTGATTACTCTGAATGTCCTTGTGGAGACATTGGTTGATTTTGTTGCGGTAGTTGGACTTCAAGAACGTTCATACTAGTGGATGGTATGAACTGTTGCAATATTAGATTGGTTTGCTGGAAAGGGTTTAGCTCTGGTGGGGTGGGCATTGTATAAGAAGTGAAAGACCCTCCCTGGAATAATAGCTCTAGAAAGGTTCCCTGTCCCACTATGGTTTGGTCAACCTTGGGTACTCTAGTTGTACCTGAGTTAGCTTCTGCCTCAGTATCACCATTTTCTTTTGTCCCTGGTTTTATTGGATCTAAAATGGTTGTTGAGGTGGACGGAGTGTGGGTGGAGTGGTACTTGAACGTGAATGAAGTGCATGGTGATGAATTGTGCGTATGAAGTGGCTATGATGTCTAAATGTTCAGGACTGAGGACGGATTAAACAAAAGTAGCAGAGAGGTTGTTTCGATGGAAACCTCTGGCTCTTCTTGAATTAGTATGCCTGTAACCATAGGTTGGGATTGGTCTTCCTCTTTGAGATCAACTACTTGTTTAGGTGTTGTAGTTCATGCTTTCTTTGGTTTGGGTGTAGTTATTGGAGGCTTGGTTGCCTTGGTATTGTGAATTGGAGTGACTGTGGTTAGCGAAGGGAAATTGAATGTGGTGGATGGTAGGGTAGTAATGATGACGTTGGTTGTGGATGGGGATGCAAAATTCAATTTCTGGAACTGAGAAAAGTACGAAATACACTAGATGTGCTTGTAAGAGTTTCTATTACTAGTTTTAAGCCTTTTACCCATGTTTCGAGCTGGTCTAGTAGTGGTCATTGTTGTAGTTCTGAGATCCTCTGCACTGCTTCTTCCAGTGTCTCCCATGGGAGTGCTTTTGGTAGCATTTTCTCAAATGATTAATGTGGGATTCTACATCTAACCTCCATCGTTTCTCCTGGCCAAGAAAAAACTTCTATGTGGAAGGCCTCCTCCTCTACTTGAAATTTCAGTGGCCTCATTTGGAAAGTGGTTTCACCCACGCAACTTGGTCGGATGTAAGTCCTATCATGGGTCACCCCAAACCACATTTGTGGAGAGTATCTATCCAATATTTCCCTTGGAACCCTTTTGTGGCTCCCAACCATGTCAACCATATGTCTATACCAGAATGTAAAAGATTCTTCATTGACTTCTTTGGTACTTGGATTTCTTGATACTCTCCAGGGCGTGAACCTTAGTGCCATTGGTTGGTCGTGTGTAATTTCTGCAAGCTGTCTGATCCCTAGGTGAGTCTACTTCCACATAGCAAAGGCCATGTTGAGATAACCATAAATGAAACATGTGGCTCACCTGTAGTTGTCCTCGTAAGCCTCAAACAGTTCATTCAACAAGAATGAGCACCATTTCAACCGTGCTCCTTGAATGCAGTGCTTCGCGGCTGAGATTGTGTTCAGGGTGTATTCTCCTTTAGTGTAGTGCCTCATTGTTTTCCTAGCTATCAAATAGCAGGAAAAATTTATCGTTGGGTTGTTGATGAGGACGATTTGTTCTCCCTTTCCTCCTCTTCTTGTCTCATAATTGTTGTTGTAATAATAATCCCATGTCTTTTTAGCTCTCTTGGACACATTCTGGAAGGCCGTTGAGAGGTCGCTTCCCTCCACTAATAATCTTGTGAGTATATGTATGTCCTTTGCATGAATTGGGATCTCCCTCCCAAGCCATAATGATCTGTTCTGAATTCTTCTCATCAGGAAATTTTTGCACTGCATTTCTGCTCCCATCGTTCCAAATACTGGGAGGCTCCTGAGTTGCAAAATAGTCGACCTATGAAAACCTCTGAAATCTGGGTTCATATTTATTGCTTCACCTCCTCCCTCAATTGCATAATTTTTGATGTATACTTTCATTTTTATGGCTGAGAATTTGTACGAGTCTATGAAGTCTGTATCTATCAACGAGGCATTATCGTATTTTCCTATCAACGACTCCATCCTTTGAATTCTTGCATTAAGCTTGGGCTTGACAATAGAGGTTGCTATCTTTGTCATCTTCTTTCCTCTGTTGTACACTTGAATTACTGTTGTTGGTATATTGTTGTGAAATTTTGCTACTGGTCAGCTAATTTTAACTTCTGCTACTAAAATCGTGCTTGTTGTTGTAGCTATTTCTGTTTCTTCTAACTCATAATTTTCCGGCATTCTGGTGCTTTCCTCCTTCATGCGGGTGAAGTAATGTTACCAAAACAAATGAGGTTGACATGACCCCATAACTAATTAATTATTGTTGTCTTTCCCGTGACTATAATCATGCGATTAGTTACCATGGTGAGGTGTATTATGACATTGATGATGCTGGCTTCGGGAGTCGGGTAGACATGATGGGTAATAATTATGGCTTAATATGGAAAATTTATTACGATATGGGGGTTACTAATTACGGCAGTTATTTTTCAAATTCGGGTGATCCTGCGAACTGACAACAGTATGATGGGTCATTATGAGTGAATGATATTTGACACGCTTAGGCTATCTAACACTGTAGGCTCTCCCCCCCGATTGTTGTTCTGCACCACAGTGCGGTCTTCTTATTGAATATTCCTATTCTAATGAACTGAAAAAGCTTAAAATATAATAATTCTATGTCTCATCTCGGTTGCGAGAGAGTTATGACTCTATATATGCTACTCTACCCTATTGACTGCTCTCAGGTGCGAGAGTTATTTTGAAAATAAAAAAAATAAAAAAATTGTGAGGCTTACTCATGATAGGGTTTCAGCAGTGCACCATTCACCCATCCTTGCAGTATTTTTCCATCTATTTGTGCTAGTATGATCGCGTCTGAGTCTCTAATGTCTATGACATGATACGGTCCCATCCAATGCATTCTGAGTTTTCCTGGGAACCTTTGGAATTTGTTGTCATATAGCAGGACTTTTCCGCCAATATCGACTATTTTGTGCTTGATGTGATGGTCATGCTGGAATTTTTGTCTTTATTTTTGTACTGATTGATGGAAATCTGCCAGAAATATATCTTCTTCAAGCTCCTATAGTTCATGGAGGCGTTCAGTGATGGAGTCTTCATTTTTCATATGTGTGGTTGAAGCAATTAAGAGGCTTGGTATGATAAACTCGACTGGTATTACTACCTCTTTTCCGTATACCAACTGGAATGGAATCTGATTGTGAAATCTCTTTATGGTTGTCCTGTATGCCCACAATGTGGCTATTATCCTTTCATCCTAGTCATCACAGTTGGCATTTCATATCTTTGTTAGTATTTTTTCCAATATTTTGTTGAATGCTTCGACGGTTCCATTCGCTTGAGGGTGGTACAAGCTTCTCTTGCGGTGTTGTACCATAAAGTTGTCCAACAGTGATTCAACTATAGAATTTACGAAATGCATGTCTTGATCACTTGTTAGGCTCCTAGGACAGCCAAATCTGCTAAGTATGTTCTCGAAAACAAATATGGTTGTTGTGTCTGTTGTGCAGTCCCTAACAGGTTTCGCCTCTGCCCATCTTGTAAGATAATCTGTTGTCGTAATTATATACCTTGCTTGTGAGTGTCATGTCATTGGCACAATTAGTCCTATGAATTTTACGACCCATTTCTCAAATGCCTACATAGCCCTCACAGGTTTCAGTGGTAACTCATCCTAGTGTGACGGTCGTCCTCTTCTTTGGAAGACATCACATTTTTTCACATATGATTTTCTCTCTTTGTGCACTGTGGGCCACCATAACCCTGCATATAGTATTTTCATTTCTATGGGTTTTGTGCCAACATGGCCTCTTGCAACTCTACTTTGACACTCCCACGAGACATCTTCTCTTTCATGATCTAGGACACATCTTTGCAAGATATGATCCAATCCCATTTTATATATCTGCCCTGCTATGAGTTGATATTCGACCTCTTTCACTACCATATGTATTTTTTGTGTTGACGTGTACTCTTCTGAGCATTGCCCTGTGGACAGGTATGTCTCTATTTTCTCTAGATAATCTGGGATGGCTTCTACTATGAAGAGATCAGCATCCGACAACTGGTCGTCAAGGGATCCCCTGTTTTCCCTATTCTCCAATATTGATAAGTGGTCAAGATCAACGTTTAGCCTTCCTGGTTTTAATATTACTTCAAAAGTGAACTCCTAGAATAGTAGGAGCCATCTACTCATTCTACCTTCAAGCACAGGTGCAATATTCCTAAATTTATCTTTTAGCTAAATGGAATATTATAGATTATTTTGTCATTAGGTAAGTGAATAAATGGGTGGGGAGGCCCATAAATCTCCTTAGCAGAAATAAAAACACTTCAAGTGTGAAAGGAGACCTTCTAAGAAGCTAAATAAAGCACCTTTGAGTATTAACAGGGGTTGGATCATGTTGAACAGGTCAACTTTGACCAAGTCAACAATGTTGTTATGGAGGAGTGGACATTAAATGAGGAATAACACAGTTTTGGAGGGAGATTGATTGCATGGAGGAAATGACCTAATTGAGTGGGGCCAAGGGAAAGGAAACTCATAACCTATATAAGGAATAGGGTGGCATCCATATGGGGCTATGTTTTGGATTATTATTTGTATGTGGTCTATTTAGACTTCTTTCATTCTTCAACAGTTTAGTTGAGATTTCTGTGTTGTTTAGCACCGAGTGTTATCGAGCGGGAATACCACCTCTTTCCTTGAGATGCCTCTTGGAAGAGAATTTCACTTCATTCCCACATTTAGGCTTAAGGCCAAGCTACAAATTTCTTCATCGGCACAGTTTCTGCAGGATATTTTGCTGTGTTGTAGGGTGCAGCAGTGGAGAATTATATTGGGTGTATTCTGAGCTAGTTTTTCAGTGGAGGAAGGTTTCCATCCATTGGGGGGCCTGTAAACAAGCCCTTTGGGTTTTATTGAAACATTTGGCACCAGGACAAGGAGTATTTATCCCCTACAACGCGGTTTCAGTCCAGATCTACGCCATTTTAGGGAGTAGTTGCAGGGGTAGTTGCAGTGGTTGTTCTGGGGAGGTGTTTTCTTCAGTGGAGGAGTCATTCTTTCATCTAGAGGATCTATTGGATAAGATATGTAGTTATTTACACCAGCTTCAGCCATATATTCTCATTTCTATTGTTGCAGCATACCTTCAGCCCTAGGGCTGCAGCTTACATTGGCACATTGTGTGTATTTTCCGAAAACCCTCTTGGGTTATCTTGGAAAGTTGATCTAGTGCCAAGATCTGTATGTCTAGACTCTATTGGGGCCTATATCAGTATTTTTATATCATTTTATCATCTCCAGCTGTAGTTATTCTTAATATTACTGTGTTGTAGTTTCTCTCCAACATTTTGTATTGTAACAACAACTCATATTTGGGAGTGATTGCTTATGGGAGGCTTGTTTCCTCATTATATATGATTTATGCCTCACTATTTTGTAGTGATTTTCTTCTCTAATACATAATTTTATGAATCCATATTGGTCTCATGGTTCCATGTGTTAAATATTTTCTACTACTTTCATTTTATGCACTATATTCTTGCTTTTCCCATTTGGGAATATTACAGTGGTATTAGAGCATAATCTTGGCTCAGCCTGTGCATTCAGCCAATATGTCACCATAAGGAGAAGCTTCTCATAAGAAGAAGATATGTACAGAAAAAAAATACAAGACTCCATTACTTGGAGGAGAGGAGTAAGAGGGGCTCTCAAAGCTTCTTTTTCAAACTATGCAGAGCTTCAAGGGAGATATCAAGAAGATGAGAAGGGAGATGTGTAGGGAATCTCTTGAGGGGTTTGAATATGAAGCAAACCCTAGATTTTTCCATGATGGGTGTGAGCATGCAGCTACACATTATGATCCACAATGCAGCCTTATGCCCATATTTACTGCAGGATAGATGGAGGAAGAAGGTGCACCAAAGGAGGAAAATTTGAGTGATTATCTTCAAGAGTATGAATCTCAATCTTGGAGATTCAACGAGCACTTGAACTTCCAAGAATTTTGGAGGAGAGAAGGCCTAGAAATCACAACAGAAGCAGAAGAGGTAGATTCTTTCTACCAAATTTTGATGGGTCATCCAAAGGCACAACCAAGGATTGGATAGATCAGCTAGACTCATATTTGCATCTACATCAAGTCTTAGAAAAGGAAGCCCTTAGGATAGCAGCGCTACATCTTGAAGGTAAGGCTCATAATTTGTGGTTTCATGAATATTCTTCATTTAATCATGCAAATATAGCTACTTATGCAAAATTAACTAAGATATTAGTGAAGAGATTTGATGAAAAACATTCTGAGACATCTTTGATTGAGCTAGCAAAACATAAACATTTAAAACCTTTGCATGAGTTGGAAAGATCTATTGCACCAGCTCCACTTTAGATTTCTATTGAGGGCGATAAAAAATTTTATGCTACCTTTCCAAGGGAAATATCCCCATTGCATGAAGAGCTTTCTTCTCAAAGGAAGACATGGAGGTTCCTCCTTCAAGGGAAAACCAAGTTCTAGTGTCTCTCATTGTTGAGGAGGTATTATCAAATATTGATGAGGAGGAAGAGCATAAGGAAAGTAACAGTGCTGTCACTTTGGGAGGAGAACCATCACCACACGGAGATGGGAATGAGGCTATTTCTTCAAGTGGAGGAGCTTTTTCATCTTTGCAAAAAGTTCCCAAGGAGCATCTTGTGATAATAGTAATGGGCAGTAACACCTTGATCAAAGGAGGAGAAGAAAAGGTGGATCAACATCAAAGGATGGGGAGCATGCACCCTTGTTTATTTCAAGGGCTTTATACACAGAAGAAGAAGACCGATTTATGCAGTGAAGTAAGGGACAAATCAGTCCACTCATCTATATAGTCTACTTCAGATTTTGATGTCTCTTTACATGGAGGCATTCCACCAGGGAGACCCCCTGATTGGAAGATGAATAAAGAGTTCTCTCAACATGGTGCAGCATTGATATATTTGGCTAGGGAAGGAGACTTGGGAGAAGCTATAAAAATGCAGAGAACCTTCGAAGCGTTCAAAGGAGAGGTGAGAAATTTCCTGACTTGGACATTGCCATCTCCCACTTAACTATTTGCGTTGAAAAATGATTCAGAAATATATGATGTCATGAGCATGGTGTAAAATGGCCACTCCATAGCTTTGGAACAACAAATGATACTTACACACATGAGGAAGATTTCTGAATATGACAAGAGGTTATTAACACTCTTGCATCCATTGGCAAAACTATGGAATTTTTGGAGGAGAGATGCCTTTCAAGAGGAGGTTGACCTCCATGTAATTCAATCTTGTCCTAGGCAAGATCAGCTGCAAAGGAGGCAACAAAAGTGGGGTAACATTACTCCAACATGTGGCTTTGGCATTGAGCATGACAAAGAGGAGACTTATGATGTGATAAGAGCTTTATTTCATATTTCTACAGCGCTTCCATTGTTGGGGAGCCTAGATCCATATTGGGAGTCCCAACTATTGGTGGAATATTCCAAGAACTTCTTCACATGTAAGGTTCTTGATGGGAAAGTGATAGATGGGAGGTATAGAGTAGTTGATGGAGTCATTTATTTTCATGATCAGATCTACTTGACTAGAGACTCAAAGCTCAAGGATGAACTACTACATGCAGCCTATGAGAACTTGCCTTCCAATCCCACTAATTTCATTAGAACATGTCATATTATCTTAGAGTGATTCATGTGGGAAGGCTTCAAAGAGGAGATGCACTATCACATGAGGAAGTGCATAGATTGTTTGCAGCTTGAGGATAGATATAGCTCTTGGGAAGAGTTATCATTACCACCTCCTTATTCATTGGGTGTGAGAGGGAGCTTATCCATGAGCTACCTCACTAGCTTGAACCAAGTGTATGGTAAGGATTGTATTTCTAAGCACCATGATATACTTACTATATACTTGAATTTTCTTACCACTCATGTGCAGGGAATTGCTACAAGAGGGGACACTCTTTCTTATTGGCTTCATGAGCTATTTGGGATCATGATCAGTGATGGTGTTGATCACTCCCTAGGAGATTTTGGGGAGATGATGTATTCTCCATGCTCTACTTCATTGACACCAAACATCATACACCTTCTCCATGTGTGTGAGGAGAATGGGGAAGCAAACAAGTGGTGGGGGAAACACTTGTTATATCATATTCTATGGCAGTTAGGAGAGAAACTGCATTGTTTTCACATGAGGGACCATTGTCCTTCTCCTTTACTACACATGGTAGCTAGCATGACTTTGATTGTGATTTTATATGTTGATGATGTTCTTATCTTTGTTGGGGACATGATTGGAGGGAAGGCACATTGGTTGTATGTGTCCATGGGGAAAGAAATTTCCCACACCTTTTATGCTTCGTGCTTCAAGGGGAGCATGGGAGATGGTATGGACATTACAGTAGATCAATTTCTTGGAGCACTTGGGATATGACTCTCATAAACATTTGGGAGGAACTTTTCTATGAATTACCATGTAGGAAGGTGATTCATTTCATTTGGATGATAGCATGGAGATGGGAGTTTCTCATTGGGAATGAGGTCCCTAGTGTTTGTCATCATTCCTACCTTGAGGAGGCCATTGGAAATCAAGAAGGTTTCCATATAGACCTTCCACTTTCTCATGATGAGAGCCATTTGATTATTTCAACAAAGGTTTCATCAAAGGCCAACTTGCACATGTGGGAGGAACCATTGGGAGTTAGAATTGTTGTAGAAAATTTGAAGCAATGGTGGGAACTATTGATGAGGAGGCCACAAGAGGAGGATGGGAGGAATTTTGCTCCACCTTTATAGTTTCTTGAGGACAAGAAACATTTTTGAGGGGATGACTGTAATATTCCTAAAATTTAGCCTTTAGCTAAATGGAATATTATAGATTATTTTGTCACTAGGTAGGTGAATAAATGGGTGGGGAGGCCCATAAATCTCCTTAGCAACAATAAAAACACTTCAAGTGTGAAAGGAGACCTTCTAAGTAGCTAAATAAAGCACCTTTGAGTATGAACAGGGGTTGCATCATGTTTAACAGGTCAACTTTGACCAAGTCAACATCGTTGTTATGAAGGAGTGGACATTAAATGAGGAATAATGCAGTTTCGGAGGGAGATTGATCGCATGGAGGAAATGACCTAATTGAGTGGGGCCAAGGGAAAGGAAGCTCATAACCTATATAAGGAAGAGGATGGCAGTCATATGGGGCTATTTTTTGGATTATTATTTGTATGTGGTCTATTTAGACTTCTTGCATTCTTCAGTTGTTTAGTTGAGATTGTTGTGTTGTTTAGCACTGGGTGTTCCCGAGCGGGAATCCTACCTCTTTCCTTGAGAGGCATCTTGGAAGAGAATTTTACTTCATTACCACATTCAAGCTTAATACCAAGCTACATATTTCTTCATCAGTGCAGCTTCTGTAGGATATTTTGCTATGTTGCAGGGTGTAGCAGTGGAGAATTATATTGGGTGTCTTCAGAGCTAGTTTTTCAGTAAAGGAAGGTTTCCATCCATTTGGGGGCCTATAAATAAGCCCCTTGGGCTTTATTGACACATTTGGCACTATGCCAAGGAGTATTTATCCCCTAAAACATATTTTTAGTCCATATCTAAGTTATTTTAGGGATGAGTTGTAGGGGTAGTTGCAGTGGGTGTTTTGGGAGGTGATTTCTTCAATGGAGGAGCCATTCTTTCATCCAAAGGATATATTGGAGAAGATATGTATTTTTCTACATCAGCTTCAGCCATATCTTCTCATTTCAATTGTTGCAACATACCTTCAGCCTTAGGGCTGCAGCTTACATTGGCACATTGTGTGTATTTTCCGGAAACCCTCTTGGGTTGTCTTGGAAATTTGATCTAATGCCCAGATCTATATTTTTAGACTCTATTGGGGCCTGTTAGTGTCCTGTGATTTTTTTGATTGGAAAGCGAAGTGACAAGGTAACATCAAACCAATCTTTGGAGCCCAAGGACCTAGCCTTTCTGGACTCAGAGAGGGCTCTCTCTATTTGTGTAAGGGATATCTATGTGTTTGATTCTTGTGTTTCTGATTTTAGGCTAGTTATGAAGTAGGTTTTTGGTTTTGCCTTTAGGTTTTGTGAGGGATGAACTGATCAAAGACTAAGATAGATAAGAATATTTTCCGATTAACTGGGCTATGGGGTCGAAAAGGTCAAAAAAGCTTTCAGATGGTGATACAAGGTTGTTGAAGGGCCGATTTGATCGAGGTAAAAAGGATCTTTGGGTAAATTGGAGTGGGAGGGACACTAAATTTGTGAAGAACTAAGGATTTCAAACATAAATATTTTAATAGCTGACATAAACATGGTAGGGCTAACCATTAATCATGAGAAATGTAACTATAAACTGATCAATGCATAGAAATAAACATTCAAGCAATACATAGAGATATATGACTCTCTAACTTTAGGAAATTGCTATCATACTTTGGGGAAATACATTTAAGACAAAAAAACAACTCAAATCACTATGAGGAAATGGCCAAGCATATTATTTCAATCTATTGGGCACTTTGAAGAAAAACTGCATAGTTTTAGGCAAAGGGCAAGATCAGTACAAGACCTCCTTGGTTCAACAAATGACAATCAAACAATCAAAGAAAGGTTTCAGAGGTGGAGCTAAGACTAGGCATGAGTAAGCAGGGCATACAGTGAATCATACTTAGCATGCATAAAACCATAAATGAAACAAGCAAACAATTTCTTCAGTTATCAAAGAGCAATCAAGGGTTCTTTGATATGACTAAGGAAGAAAACATAGAAGCTATAAAGAAACAGGAAATTTGAGGTGCCTCCAAGGGCATGTCTCAAATCTATTCTCTACTGTCTTATAGAAAGCAAGAACATGGAATATGAATGAAAACTAAGAAGCATAACAGAGAGGGACACTATACCATTTTACCAAGTCAAGGAATCCAACAAAAATCCTCTTTCATCATCCAAAAACATTCAAGAAAATATCCAATGCATGAGACAAGTGTTTCTTCCAAGCTTGTATAACCATATATATTGCTTCTATTCATCAAGTTCAGCCTTATTTACAATTAAGTCTCTTGGAATATATAGGCCATGATGAGGGAAAACCTCCTAGTGCAACTTGCAATCTCATTGGCTTATCAAAAATATCTAATTTTGTCCTTGAGGCTTTGCAAGGCCCAAGGCAAAAAATATCTAATAAAATATCTCAAAAATGCTAAAAAAAGAAAATATATTGACTTTTCCTAACTAACCATGCCCAAAAATAGCTAAACACACATGAGGAAAAGTCACTTTAGAAAGGTACATTTTTCACAAAAATACTTAAGAAATATATCAGTAGAAAGTCCTCTGTCTTGCGGGCAACTTTTGGATGCTTTCCCGATGTCGAAACGAGGCCTGTGACAGCTCGTTGGAAAACTATGAATGTCTATTTTCTAAAAATTCTTATTTCTATCCAAACGGATCACTAGAAGTCTGTCAAAAGCTAACATGTGTGTAAAAACCCAAAAACTAGACTTTGCTGATAAACGGGGCAGAGTGTGGAAAAAGTGAGTGTTTTTCGCCATTTTGGGGAAGAAAATAATCTTAAATTGATCTGGAAATATCTGAGTAGATGCCCCTGAAATTATGACATCCAATGATACCATTTTCATCCTTTGAGGATGTCCCAAACAGAAATGGCGATGCCCATGATTTTTAGCCCAAAACCGAAAAATGACAAAAAACCAAAACTTGTTGAATTTCGCCCAATTTTGGCGAGCATGACCCTCAAGGGTTTTCAAAAACATGTTGAGAAGCTGAGGCCAAAATTTGGAGCTTTGAGGTGTCTTTCTTCATTTTTGGTGTCGGGCACCTCTTTTGAGCTTCCTTGAGTTTTTCCTGTGTGGCCTTCAATTTCCGTCGGGCGAACTGATTGAGCTTCTTATAGTGCCCAGTCATCCTCCTTTGGAGGTCCAAATCTCTATTGGCCTTTTCCAACTTCATTTCCAAGTGATCATTCACCCTCTAAAGCCATGCTTCTCGATTTTTTTCTATCTCTTGGGTGAACAAAGTAGTGAGAGGAAGAAATTGGAAAAGGGCAGTTTCTTCCTCCTTTTGTTTCTCAAGGGCTCTTCTGAGTCCCATGGTTCTTGGCCACTTTCTCCTTGGCTGATCCTTACCTTCGCTATCATTGAACTCGCCCATGATTTCTTCCAACTTAACTTGCACCTTGGAGGCCTCTTTTTTATATTTGATGGCTCGTGTCTCATATACCGCCATGTGGACACTCATCTGTGTATTTTGTGTTTGCAAAAAGTGATTGAGGTTTCTAGACCTCTCTAGATCTATCCTCAAAGCATCAATTTTTTTTTCTCTATTGATCAAGAGAGATTCTGAGATTCGAGCCTCATTGTCACTATCATCACTTTGGATTGAATTATGTCAAAGTCCCTCTCCTTCTCATGGCTGCTTTCTTCTTTCTCCTTTCCCTTGCTTTGGGTGGCCTTCTTGGTCTTCCTCCTCTTGGGTAATTCGAAAATGGGTTGCTTTGGCAACTTCCCCTTGCTTCGGAAGGCCCTAGTAACATTTGGAGGTATAGTTTGAGGCACTCTTTTCTTTTATGTCTGAGGCTTTGTCACTTTTGGAGAAGAAAGCATGGCCCCTTGCCTAGGAGAGGCAGCTAGCACATGCTCTATTTTTTCTTTGCCCTTGCTACTTCCCTCATCATCCTTTCCACTCTTTTGAGTTTCTTCATGAATTTTTTGACTATTATTGTGCTGCATATCATCACTATGTTTTTCTTCATGAGGCTGCCTTTCCTCACTGTGTTGCACCTCCTCATCATGTTGTTGTTCTTCTTCATGCTGATGTTCTTCTTCATCATGTTTTTCTTCCTCATCTTGTTGTTCTTCTTCATCATGATATTCTTCCTCATCTTGTTGTTCTTCCTCATCTTGCTGCCCCTCCTCATCATGATGCTCCTCCTCATCATGCTGCTCTTCCTCATCATCATGTTGCTCTTCTTCATCATCATGCTCCTGCTCTTCATCATGTTTCTCTTCCTCATCTTGCTGCCCCTCCTCACTAATCATGGGAAATTTTAGCTTCTTGGGAATAGGCTTACTTGAAGAAGGCGAAAGATGCTGAGTGGAAGGTGAAGGAGATACATGGGATGAAGGTACAGTGGCGAAACTAGATGTGCAATGAACGTGTCCCAAGAGATTCCCTTCTTCTCAAGATGATGAAGAATGAAAATTTTGATGAGGGAATGATGGAAAAGGCAAGCTGACTGCTGAGAAGGAGGTCTTTTCTGAATAGTGGAGGCCATCTTATCAATACTTCTATGGAGGAAGAAGGGGAGATTTAACAATTGGGCTCTTGTGAAATGCATGAGCAACCGAACATGGTAAGCATTGACCCGAGAAAATATTCCCTCGCATGTGAAGTATTTCATGATTATCTTCATGAGGGGAGCATAACTAGTCAACAGATATGAGAAAGGAAAGATGGATGGACATGTATCACGATACTCTGGCTTCAAAAAGGGTTTGTATTGTTCTGAGTCTAGGTAGCTCTGTTTAAACCACTTTTCCTTGACATAAGGGATTTCAGTAGCTTTGGAAATGGATCTAGGAGAAAACTTGAAATCCAAGCTTGCCAGCTGAAAGTGTTTCCCTTAAAATCTCAAAGCACAAAGATGTGTCAAGGGGAGATAGCTTTTCACCTCCTGCACCCTTTGACTAAAATCTAGACATCCAACTTCATGAAAGTTAAATAGGACTGATGGATGAGCATTTACCTCTGCATTTGAAACAGGTTCAAACCCCTTGTGAGGGCCACTTCTACTGTCTTGCCTGGGAGGCATTTTGTTTTGGATACTCTTTGCTGACTGACAAAAACAAGCTATCTCAACAGGTCCTTGAAATGGTTCTTCAACAACACACCCTGTCCTCCTTATAAGTCATTGTTTTATCCTCTTTGACGCCAATCAACAAGTGCTTGTCAAAATGAAAAGAAAAAAGGTCAATTTATCATTGTGCTTGGGCAAAGGTCTTGAAAAAATGTGTTTGTGGTTTCTTGGTGAAGAAGGAACTCTTGTGTTTTGACACAAACAAAAACACCTTTCCCCCAAACAATGTTCTTTTGTTGTTCATTGCTCTTTTACAAAGTAAATAAGACACCCTTAGCTAAATTGAAAAGTCTTTCAACACACTCTGTTTTTGGAACTATAGAGGCTGCACAAAGTTCACTATTTCACCATACAAAGAGGACTTTTAAAATGACAAAGCGTTCAAATTATGATCATTGTTTTTCCCTTTGAGTTTTAAACAAAGTCTGCTCTTGTTTTAACACTGTAGGACACTCTCCAAACAACTTGAGACCTCTACAACTATGCTTATCTGTCTTGTAATTTGTGTATGGTTTTCACTGTTCTTAAAGGCAGTTAAGGCCCTTTAATACAGATCAAAACACCCGACCCTCTAATCACTATTTTTTTCTTGTGCTCTTTATATGACAAACTACCCTTAAAGCCACTGTTAAGACACTCTCCAACAATTTTGGGATCTCTGCTCAACATAGGAAGAAAAAACACCTTCTAGACTGATCTTGGGGCTTTTAAACACAAGAATGCCTTCTTTGGTTTTGACAAGAACTCTATCTTTTACCACTGTCTATCTCTATGTTTTTAAATGGTGAAATGCTTTCAAAACCACTATTTCTCCTTAGGAAAAAACATAGCAAAAAACCCCTTCAAAATTCGAATTTTACCATGAGGTAATGGAGAAATACCTCGAAGAAAAGCTTAAGGGCCTTGGTCGATTGTTGGAGGAGCTTTTAGAGCTTTTTCGGAAGGCAGATGGAGGAGCGACGCGTTTAGATCAGAGGGCGCTGCACAGTAGACTGTCGGGTCGGCCTCGGGTAGTTGGTGACTGCGTGCACAGGCGCACCGCGTGCTGCTACAGGCGCGTCGCACAGCAATATAAACCTAGTGTATGCACACTCATAGGCGTGCCTCAAACTTTTCCAGGAGTGCCGCGCAGGCTTGAGGCCTTGAAAAAACTTGGAATTTTCTTGAAATCTCTTTCTTTTCCGGTGAACAAACTGAGGGAGTGTCTTTTTGTGTTTTGAAACTTGCAAATGAGACTTTGCAACGGTCTCCTTCGCCTTTTAGAGTCGAACAAGTCAACAAAATTTCAAAATTACTTTGTGAGGGTTTGAATGCCCTTTGAAAAAGGTTTTTTGTCACATAAAGACACAAATCAATGTCTTTGTCATTTTTTATCTTGAAAACATCATAAAGACCTACATTTGATCAACACTCCTAAAAATATGTTGTGGATGCTACTTTTGAAGGTCTTCCTAGATATGACCTTTCCCAAAGTGAAGAAGCTATCTCAAATGCTAAAATCTCTTTCACTGTCTCTCCATCTCTATCTTTTAAAGGAAAAACTGCACAAAGCCATATCAGGGATTGTAGATGCATCCTTACAATGATATTTATTTTTGAATGTGGGTAAAACCCTAGTTTGAACTTACCAATGGCTTGATTCATACCTATTTATCAGAAAGAAAATCCTTTAAAGACCCTTCATGCAATCATATGCAATAGAAAGGTTTTTTTCACATGTTTCATAAAAAGGTCTTTGTTTATGATAGTAGCATGTTTCATTTCTTTGAGTGTTGTCTCTGAATTTAAAACATATGTCATACCCTTTCCTCACACATACTATCTCTGTATGTTTATTTGCAAAATTCCCTTTCAGAAGCAAGGCTTAGACTACCTTATTTGTCATTTTGATGAGGTTGTTGTAAGCTTGGGCATTCTAGCCTTTGTTTACTCTCCAAAGGAGGCTTTTGTATACATGACAAACAAAGCTTCTTAACTCATCATAGTACCACTGCTCGTCCTCTGTTTAACACCATTTTATACTAATGATCGTTTAATTTTTTCCCACTGCATTTCAATTTTGTCTTTCAACAGTGAAACCATATAAGCAATCCTTGAAACACCACTGCTATGTTAGTGGTTTCATCTATTGGAGAAAAAGGTGTAAACAAGTTTTTTAGGCCATTTGCAGCATTGTTAGCCTTGTGCTTTTTGGATGAGGCTACACCTCTGTTCCTGACCCTCTGCTTATTAAATGAAGGAGACCTTAACAAATGACTTAACCATCTGCTCATGCTTAGAGGAGGTTTTACACAGTCACCCAACCATCTTCTCATGCTTGGAGGAGGTTTTACACAGTCACCCAACCATATGCTCATGTTTGGAGGAGGTTTTACATAGTGATGTTATTTCATCTCTTTTCAAAGAGTGGCATCTTTCCTTTCACTACATATCTCTGCTTGGTATATCACAATAAGTAATAAAAAGTGAAAATTTGACAATATGCCATGAGGAGGCATGCTCTGAGATGTGTATTCTGTTGATAGAATACCCTTATGCATCTTTAGGAACCAGGAGCAACCTGATCTGTATCTGCAGAGTATTACTTGCTAGTCATTAGTCACTAACCTTTTTTACTGTGTTTGTAGGAGTTCATTGAATTACCTCTCTGACTAGTACTTGCATCCAAGGCTCAAAACAACATGAGAAGCAGCTATCTTCTCATGTTTAGTTTAATAATGTCTTTTGGAACACCGGTACCTTACTGCTTTCAAAAATACATTGAAACACTGTAGAGAAACACAATATGATTTTGGCTTTTGGCATATGCACTACTAAGACATCAAGACTTTTTAGTGGTGCAACCTAAGGGTGTATCAAGCTTTTTTTGTATAATAGGAGGGCCATCTATGACTGGTTGGTATTAGACAGAGGTTCTTTTGGCTTAGGATAGTTTTCCCAGGGAGGGTTGCCTAAAGCGCCACTACCTAACTTAGGGGAGATTTTTGACAGATTTGGAGTATTCTCTTTGGTATGATCAGATCCCAAGATGAGATATGACCAGAGGTAGGGTAGCTGACATTCTTATCAATTAGTTGGTTAATGAATGAGTTGGGGATGAGGGTGAATGACAGCAGATGACTTTAGCTTATGACAGCTGATGGACAAGTTTGTATGACTGAGACTAGATAGGGCTTGACAATTAGGTTTTTTCTTGTCATAGGCTGATTGAAAAGGTAGGAGGGAAAAATGTGTAGGGGTGTTTTCTAGCTGAAAATTTTGACAAATTGGAGATCAGCTGCTAGAAAGCTTGGCTTTAAGAACTAGTCATCATCAACAGGTAAAAAATAATGATGACTAACAGTGGCTCCATTTGGGGAGGGCAGCTCCTTTTCAGGAGTTGTCCAGAATTTCAGATCTCGGTCCTTTGAAGACCAGTGCCTTTATCCATTGGCGCAAATTTCTTTCTTCATTGATGCTATTTCTGAAAATTGACAGCATGATTAGCATCAAAGTCATTTGTACCTACCCCACTATATTTCCTATCATTTTTTCTTCTTTCAAGTGCATTTGGACTAGCAACCCTTTGACATAATATTTTTGAAAAATGACATTATCTAATTCTACACTTATATCTGCCGAGAGTTCAGATTAAGCTGATGAACTCCTTTGTTTCTCTACCTATGTTGGATCGACTATCAAGGTTAAGCTGTTTGACAGGATTTTATTCTCAATCTAAAAAATGAAATTGAAAAATGACCAAATCAAGATTAGGAAGTCTGATTTTTCATGTACTTGTGGCATGAAAGAAAAGCTGCACACAAATATTGTTTTACATAAAATGAAATCTAGAAAATCAGGGCCAGGATACACAATTTGTTTTTCATCCCTACTTTCCTCTTTGGTTCTGTTTTGAGCATGTGGAACCAGTATCTTTTCCTAGTCTATTTTCTTTGACAAGTCAAGCTTACACAATGTTGACTATCTTTCCTCTCACTAACGTATCAGCAAATAAATTTAAAACAAGTTCAGTTATGATTAGGCTAGATAATTGAACAAGACATTTGAGCACTAGTAGTGGAATTTAGACTTGTGTGCTTTCAGAATGGATATTTTTTGAACATGGGGCTTTCTTTCTATTTTTCAAACCGCCCTCTTTTTCTATTTTTCTATTGTTTTTGAATTTTCTGTTTTTTGATTTATTTTTCAAACAATGGTATATACAATGATTAAAAATGAATCTGGAACTAGAAATCCTGAAAATGGTGAAACTTAAGCATCTTATATTCATAAGGATCTCCTACCACTCTTGGTCCACTCAGCTCTTGAAAAGAAAAATTTGGAAAATTTTCTCTTTCAAGCATGACATAAGGATTCATGCATGAATCTCTAAACAACCCCGTATCTTCCTGATGTACCTTTTTATACCTCTGATTCCCACTCCTTCTTTTGTTGTACATATTTTTCAAATAATGCAGATATTCTTTGTCATTTTTTAAGTATATGATGACATCATCAAGGTACATCAGAATGCAAAAATTCAGAACTGGAAACATGGCTTTTAGGAGCATGTTTTTTGTGTCCGGTGGTTTTGCAATTTTGGGTTTGAAGATGGAACTACTTCCAGCATACTTGAAAAATTCGTTGAGCTGTTTGCTTTGCAAAGGAATTATTTGGCTATATCCTGAAACATCATTTTGCAAATACACATGATTAAAAGCATTTATCATTGGTATATCATGGTCTTGGGTAGGAAGGATATATTTTCTGTCACAAGGGTGTGTATTTGTATGTCTGAAATCAAAACAGATCCTATGACCAGCTATTTTGTCTTTGACTATTATTGTTTGGTCAAGATTTTTGTATTTTCTTTTGAAGAAGTTGTTTCTTGGAGTGATGGCAGTGGCATAGTGCTTCTCACTGTTTTCTCTATATTAAGTAGTACTTTGAACAATATTGCAAATTCTAGAAGTTCTAAGTCTTTGGTGGGGTGGCAGAATGCGAGCTAGTTCAAACAACTCAGGTATATTTGGATTGCAATCATCATATCCTTTCATAAGAATTTTTTTAGACATTTTTCCTGGATCTTTAGTTGTTATGGCTATAGTCAAAGTTTCATTCGAAGGGGTAGAGTTTTGAGATGGTAAATCTTTAAGGTATGGTAAGAGCATTAAGCTCGCCTGCCCCTGATTTCCAAAGAGGTTTTTGATATGCAAGTCTTCTAATGCCTCTGTTCTGAAAAAGTCTCCTGATGTTACTGCTGATGTTTGCCTATGGTTTGACCAACTTGCTTGATGGTACATAATTTTTTGTGCTTCTTGTTCTGCCTCTGTTTCAAGAGGAACAAACTGTCTTTCCTCAAGACATAACTGCTCATGGTCATGATAATTTTGAGTGTCTACTTCATCATATATAACTTGGGGCAGCTGATGTGGTGGGTCTAAGTTTGTTTCGAATCCTCCTGACTGTTCTTCAATGTTTTAATCAGTGTGTAAAATGAAGGAATTCAGATCTGAATACAAGGAGTACATCGGGATGTTATCTGGCTTTTCTTGGCTACTAATCATATATTTCATGTGTGATTCCCGATAGAGTATTCTAGTTTAGTTAAATAAAAGAATAGTGGCGTAGGACATATCAAGTTGAATATTTCCCTGAAGCTTGGCTCCCCAAGATCTAGATAAAAGCATTCCATACTTGGGAGGGATGTCTGCTACCAGTATGTCCATGATCAGGTGTTTTGCAGGTACTTGGGCCAAACTGAAACAAAGATCTTTGATTAAGCCTAGACACTTGAATCTACTTGAATCAAATGAATATAAGTCTTTATAGGGTCTTGTTATTTCTAGGCCTAATCTTTCCATTACCACCTTTGGCATGAGATTATGCAAGGCTCCGGAGTCTAGCATGGCATTGTGTAGGATTTGGTCATGTATATTCATACTGATGTAAAAGGAAAGAGTGATTCCTTCTTGGAACTTCCCTTCTATTTTTGGACCAAACAACACTTCAGGGGTGTCATCAGCTAGATTTAAGGTGTTTGCATCATTTCCTATATTCAGGACCTTTAGCACTTGGGATTTGTAAGATTTTTGGGCGATAAGTTTAGTGAGAGGCATGGTGATATTTATTTTGGCGATTTAACCTTCAAAACTAAAGGGTGCTTGTAGTTTAGATAGGTTTGCTTCAATTTTTTCAGCCATGACTTTCTATGTTCTTAATTTGTTGACTCTGGTTTGCGATTTTTTTCAACACATCCATCTTGAGAATCTTGGTAGAGGTACCAGGACAATCTGAGCCAAGGTTTCTCTGAATAGCTTTATCTTTGTTTTGATTAGTTTTCTTAACCACGATTTTGTTGCTATCCACTGCTCTTTTAAGGATGGTATCAGGGGTTTTAGCAGTGTATGAGCTACCTTTCTTGGAGTTATCTTGGTTTTTTCTACTTCTAAGCTCATACTGCCTGTGAGCTTCTATTATGGCATTCTGAAAATATATAGCAGGATCTTCGAGATCTTCATAGTTGGTTTCATTTTGATTCGGAGAGAAGAAAGATTGTTATTCTTCTGTGAGGTAAACCTCACTCTCGTTATCAGAACCTATTAGGTTCAAATGACTTTCATCAATGGGTTCTGTATCCCTTTCATCCTCATCAACATAATTTTCATTGAAGGGTGGCCTGATTTGTTGGTCGTTTTCCCTTGGTTTATTTTGAGACTAGTCTCTCCTAAAGTTTTGGTTCCGGTTCCTGTTTTGAGGGTTTGGCTGGTTGTCCCTAAGAGGTGATTTTTCACTCATTTTTTCTCACATATTTGTCATGGATTTAACCAGGCCATCTATTCTAGGATTTGAGGAAGAAACTGAAGGAGCAACTTCATCACAGTATATGACTTTATTCTCTGCTCTTATCCTAGCTCTCTTTTCAGCTAAGTTGGCTTCTGCATTTATAGCCACTCTTTGCATTTCCTCTAGGGTTGGGGGGTCCTTGTCTCTTAGTAGATAAGTCATGTCTGGTTTGAAACCTTCGGGGAAATTTTCTAAGGCTGAGCCAAGTGGAGGTTTCAAGTGAGGCGGGAGGGCGTTATAAACACTGTTGAACCCAGTGTAGTATTCCTGGACACTTTCCCCATTTTCCCTTTTTAGATTGTTATACTCTGATAGGATTTGAATGGGGTTCTTTCTGATTTCCCACTTATTTATGAAGGTTTGGTAGAGTTCTGGGAGATCGTGTATACTGTTTGGAGTTAATATATTAAACCATTTTTTGGGTTCTCCACCCAGGCTTTGGGAGAACATCCTCATTCTTATGGTCTCGTCCTCTATTTACAGGTATTCAAAGGCATCGCTAATTCTATCTACATGTTGTTGAGCGATAGTAGCCTCAACTCTAGTAAAGTGCAGGATTTTGGATTGATAGTCATTTTGTAAAGAAGCCAAAGGGTGTGGCAACACCAAGGGTGCATACCAGGCTGCTATGGCGGGAGCTAATGGATGATGTACAATATGAGGGCTTGTAGGATGAGCTGAGGTGATTTGAATAGTAGTGGTTTGGATGGGTGTGGCGGATGTAATTGGGCTAGTGATCTGATTTTGAGCGGATCTGGGGTGATAGGAGCCAAAGTGATGGAGAAGCTAAAAGTTGGGAGGTGTAGTAGGTGAGGATTCTCTACTAGGACTCTATGGCAGATCTAGGGGCTCAAGATCGTCAAAGTTTACCTTACTTTGTGACTTTCTTCTAAAAAGGGTTTTTGCTGATTTTAAATCAAATGGGGAATCCTGCAAGGATGTGAGATGTTCAGGTACTGATCTTGCTTTATGGATGGACCTATCAGTAGCTAAGTTGCCAGTTTCGGAAGCTTGCCACAGAATCTTCTCTGGGTCATCTACTATGATAGGGGGATTTGGGTCTGGGTGAGATCTGGTATAGATTCTTTATGAAGCCAGATTTCGAATTCAGAGTTTAGAGAGGATGGAATTTGTGGTTGTTTTGGATGAATGGCCTCTCTAGGGGTTTTTCTAATGTGAAGGATGGTCAAAACAAAAATGAGGGCTAGTGGAGTCGCCAGGTGGTTTTCTTTGAGATCTGTGATCCACCACCAAAACTATCAAAGATGCTTTCGGGAAAAAGTTTTCCAGCAAAATTTGAGTTGGAAAACTTGCAAGGAAGAGTTATTACTTGGTTTCAACGGTTTGCTAGGCTGTTTGGACAAGCTAATGGTTATATTTGCAAGTTTATTTATGTTTATCTCCTATGCTTAGGTGAATTTTTCTGAATCGCTAAGTTATACTTAGTTTTTCACTGATCACAGAGTTTGCACCATGAGTTTTAAGTTTTGGAAAGGATGAGTCAACAGAAAGGTATGGTTTAAGAATTTTTTTGTTTTTTATGGAGTTTTTAGGCCTACTAGAGGCTAGTGGAGTCCCCAGGTGGAACTTGGTTGTTTTTGTAGATATGTAGCTATGGTGCACCACCAATAACTAGGGAAAAGCCAATCTGGGGATGTTTTGGGGTTTTCTGAGTTTTTTTGTGTAGCCTATGAGGTTTGGAAGAGTTTCCTATAACTGAATCATCATTTTTCTAAGATGGTGAAAGAGATAGTTTCTACTCTTCAAACAAAACTTAAGTTTTCTAAGTTTGATTGAGACTTCGAGAGTTACTAAGGAGTACTTAGATTATCACTAACTCGGAAGGTCCCACCATGATCGCCATTATGTTAGTGAGCGGTGGGATAAGTCAATCAGATAGTATTCTTAAGGCTGCTAAAATGTTTAGGGAATCTAAGTTTGTTTATCACTCAGAGTCCCACCGTGATCGCCATTATGTTAGGGTGGCGATGAGGTGGCTAAATTGGCAGGTATTCTTGAAGATAAGGGATTTTTGGAGTCCTAAGGTGTACTTAATTTGTCACTAACTCAGAGTCCCACCATGATCGCCATTATGTTAGGGTCCCGTGATTTGGCTGATTGGCAAGCCAAATGACAGTGTAACATCAAACTAGTCTTCGGAGCCCAAGGACCTAGCCTTCCTGGACTCAGAGAGGGCTCTCTCTATTTGTGTAAGGGATATTTGTGTGTTTACTTCTTGTGTTTCTGATTTTAGGCTAGTTATCAAGTAGGTTTTTGGTTTTGGTTTTTAGGTTTGTGAGGGATGAACTGATCAAAGACTAAGATAGGAAAAAAGATGTCAGATCAACTGGGCTATGGAGTCAAAAAGGTCAAGAAAGCTTTAGATGGTGATACAAGGTTGTTGAAGGGCCTATTTGATTCGAGGTAAAATGGATCTTTGGGTAAAATGGAGTGGGATGGACACTAAATTTATAAAGAACAAAGGATTTCCAACATAAATAGTTTAATATCTAACATAAACATGGTAGGGCTAACCATTAATCATGAGAAATGTAACTATAAACTGATTGATGCATAGAAATAAACATTCAAGCCATGCATAGAGATATATGACTCTCTAAATTTAGCAAATGGATATCAGACTTTGGGGAAATACATTTAAGACAAAAAAATAACTCAAATCACTATGAGGAAATGCCTAAGCATAGTATTTCAAGCTATTGGGCACTTTGAAGCAAGATTGCATAGTTTTAGGCAAAGGGTAAGATCAGTACAAGACCTCCTTGGTTCAACAAATGACAATCAAACAATCAAAGAAAGGTTTCGTAGGTGGAGCTATGACTAGCCAAGAGTAAGCAAGGAATACCTTTGAATCATACTTACTATGCATAAACCTTAAAATGAAACAAGAAAACAATTCTCTTTCATACAAATATCAAAGAGCAATCAAGGGTTCTTCTATATGGTTTGTAGAAGCAAAGAAAACATAGAAGCTATAAAGAAACAGAACTTGAGGTGCCTCCAAGGGCATGTCTCAAATCTATTTTTCTACTTTCTATAGCAAGCAAGAACATGGAATATGAATGAAAACTAAGAAGCATAACAGAGAGGGACACTATACCATTCTACCAAGTCAAGGAATCCAACAAATGTTCCCTCTTTCATCATCCAAAAACATTCAAGAAACTATCCAATGCATGAGACAAGTGTTTATTTCCAAGCTAGCCATAACCATATTTTTCATTCATCAAGTTCGGGACACATAAATGAATTCTCTGGAATATATAAGCCAAGATGAGGGAAAACCTCCTAGTGCAACTTGCAATCTCATTGGCCTACCAAAAATATTTGATTTTGTTCTTGAGGCTTTGCAAAGCCCAAGGCACAAAATATCTAATAAAATATCTCAAAAATGCTAAAAAAGAAAAATATATTGACTTTTCCTAACTAACCATGCCCAAAAATATCTAAATGCACATGAGGAAAAGTCACTTTAGAAAAGTACATTTTTCACAAAAATACTTAAGAAATATATCAGCAGAAAGTCCTCTATCTTGCGGGCAACTTTTGGATGTCTTCCCGATGTCGAAACGAGGCCCGTGACGGCCCGTTGGAAAGCTCTGAATGTCTATTTTCTGAAAATGCTTAGTTTTCTCCAAACTGATTACTGGAAGTCTGTCAAAAACTGACCTGTGTAAAAACCCAAAAAATAGACTTTGCTGATAAACGGGGCAGTGTGGAAAAAGTGTGTTTTTCGCCATTTTGGGGGACCAAAACATCTTCAATTGATCTGAAAATTGCTGAGTAGATGCTCCTGAAATTATGGTATCCAATGGTATCATTTTCATCCTTTGAGGATGTCTCAAACAGAAATGGCGATGCCCATGATTTTTAGCCAAAAGCTCAAAAATGAGAAAAACCAAAATTTGTTGAATTTCGCCCAGTTTTGGCGAACATGACCCTCAAGGGTTTTCAGAAACATGTTGAAAAGCTGAGACCAAAATTTGGAGCTTTGAGGTGTCTTTCTTCATTTTTGGTGTCGGACGCCTCTTTTGAGCTTCCTTGAGTTTTTCCTGTGTGGCCTTCAATTTCCGTCGGGCGAACTGATTGAGCTTCTTATAGTGCCCGGTCATCCTCCTTTGAAGGCCCAAATCTCTATTGGCCTTTTCCAACTTCTTTTCCAAGTGATCATTCACCCTCTCAAGCCATGCTTCTTTATTGTTCTCTATCTCTTGGGTGAACAAAGTAGTGAGAGGAAAATATTGGAGAAGGGCAGCTTCTTCCTCCTTTTGTTTCTCAAGGGCTCTTATGAGTCCCATGGTCCTTGGCCTCTTTCTCCTTGGCTGATCTTCATCTTTGCTATCATTGAACTCGCCCATGAGTTCTTCCAATTTAACTTGCGCCTTAGAGGCCTCCTTTTTGTATTTGATGGTATGTGTCTCATATACCGCCATGTGGACACTCATCTGTTTATTTTGTATTTGCAAAAAGTGATTGAAGTTTCTAGACCTCTCTAGATCTGCCCTCAAAGCATCAATTTGTTTTTCTCTATTGATCAAGAGAGACTCTAAGACTCGGGCCTCATTGTCGCTATCATCACTTTGGATCTGAATTATGTCAAAGTCCCTCTCCTTCTCATGGCTGCTTTCTTCTTTCTCCTTTCCCTTGCTTTGGGTGGTCTTCTTGGTTTTCCTCCTCTTGGGTAATTCGACAATGGGTTGCTTGGGCAATTTCCCCTTGCTTCGAAGGGCCTTAGTAACATTTGGAGTTATAGTTTGAGGCACCCTTTTCCTTGATGTCCGGTGCTTGGCCACTTTTGGAGGAGAAAACATGGCCCCTTGCTTAGGAGAGGCAGCTAGCACATGCTCTATTTGCTCTTTGCCCTTGTTACTTCCCTCATCATCCTTGCCACTGTTTTGAGTTTCTTCATGAATGCTTTGACTGTCCTCTTACATGTCTTTTTGAGGGCTGCCCTCTTTACTCTTGTCCTTGCTTTCTTTAGGACTTTGAGACTCTATCTCTTCAATGTTTTGGGCTTCATCTTCATCTTTTTTGCTGCTGTAAGGGCTACCAATATCCTCATCAAACTGTTCAATTTCCTCATCATTTCCCTCCTCATTGTTTTTCTCTTTTTCATGGTGCTGCTCTTCATCACTGTGCTGCACATCATCACCGTGTTTTTCTTCACTTTGCTACTGCTCCTCTTCATCATGTTGTTGCTCCTCATCATGCTGCTCTTCCTCTTCATCATGTTGCTCTTCCTCTTCATCATGTTGCTGCTCCTCATCATGCTACTCTTCCTCATCTTGCTGCCCCTCCTCACTGATTATGGGAAATTTTAGCTTCTTGGGAATGGGCTTACTTGAAGAAAGCGAAAGATGCTGAGTGGAAGGTGAAGGAGATGCATGGAATGAAGGTATAGTGGCGAAATCTGGATGTGCAATGAAAGTGTCCCAAGAGATTCCCTCCTTCTCAAGCTAATGAAGAATGAAAACCTTGATGAGGGAATGATGGAAAAGGCAAGCTGACTACTGAGAAGGAGGTCTTTTCTGAACAGTGGAGGCCATTTTTTCAATACTTCTATGGAGGAAGAGGGGGAGATTTAACAATTGGGCTCTTGTGAAATGCATGAGCAACCGGACATGGTAAGCATAGACCCGGGAAAATCTTCCCTCGCATGTGAAATATTTCATGATTATCTTCATGAGGGGAGCATAACTAGTCAACAGATGTGAGAAAGGAAAGATGGATGGACATGTATCCCGATGCTCAGGCTTCAAAAAGGGTTTGTACTGTTCTGAGTCTAGGTGGCTCTGTTTAAACCATTTCTCTCCGACATAAGGGATTTTGGTGGCTTTGGAGATGGATCTAGGAGAAAACTTGAAATCCAAGCCTGCAAGCTGAAATTGTTTCCCTTGAAATCTCAAAGCACAAAGATGTGTCAAGGGGAGATAGCTTTTCACCTCCTGCACCCTTTGACAAAACTCTAGACATCCAACCTCATGAAATTTAAACAGGACTGATGGATGAGCATTTACCTCTTCAGTTGAAACAGGTTCAAACCTCCTATGAAGGCCACTTCTACTGTCTTTCCTGGAAGGCATTTTGTTTTGGATACTCTTTGCTGACTGACAAAAACAAGCTGCCTCAAATGATCCTTGAAATGGTTTCTCAACAACACACCCTGTCCTCCTTATAAGTCACTGTTTTATCCTCTTTGATATCAATTAACAAGTGCTTGTCAAATGAAAAACAAAAAGTCAATTTATCACTGTGCTTG
Source organism: Pinus albicaulis (assembly GCA_034641835.2). Taxonomy (NCBI): domain Eukaryota; kingdom Viridiplantae; phylum Streptophyta; class Pinopsida; order Pinales; family Pinaceae; genus Pinus; species Pinus albicaulis. The sequence continues at coordinate 182,387,039 of CM076584.1, forward strand.
GGCAAAGGTCTTGAAAAGATGTGTTTGTGGTCTCTTGGTGAAGAAAGAACTCGTGTTTTGACAAAAACAAAAACACCTTTCCCCAAACAATGTTATTTTGTTTATTCACTGCTCTTCACAAAGTAAACAAGACACCTTCAGCGGTCTTGAAAAACCTTTCAATCACAGACTCTATTTTTTGAGCTATGGAGGCTACACAAAGTTTGCTATTTCACCATACAGAGAGGACACTTTAAAATGACAAAGCCTTCACATTATGATCATTGTTTTCCCCTTTGAGTTTTAAACAAAGTTTGTTCTTGTTTTAACCCTGTTAGGACACTTTCCAGCCAATTTGAGACCTCTACAACTGTGTATTTCTTTTCCAATAACTGTGGGCAGTCACTTTTCTTAAAGGCAGTTAAGGCCCTTTAAGACTGATAAAAACAAACCCTTGTCTATCACTGTACTAATCCTTAGTAATCACAGCAACAAAACTCTTTAATCTTTGACCAAAACCCCACCCTCTAATCAATGCTTTTTCTTGTGCTTTTTAAATGATACACTGCCCTTAAGGCCACTGTTAAGACACTGTCCAAATTGATTTGAGACCTCCAAACATAAAAAAACTTTCTTCAGCTTTGACAAGAACTCTGTCTCTTTTACACTACCTATCTCATTGTTTTAGATGATGAAATGGTTTCAAAATCATTATGTCCTTCTTAGGGAAAAAACACCGCAAAACACCCCTTTCAAACTTTGAATTTTGCCAATAGGAAATGGAGAATACCTCGAAGAAAAGCTTAAGGGCCTTGGTCGATTGATTGAGCAGCTCCAAAGGTGTTTTGGACGTTTAAAGAGGAGCGGCACGTTCACTGAAAAGAGCGCCGCGTAGTGAGGGGTGTCGGGTCGGCCTTTGGGCGGTGAGTGAACGAGCGCTACAGGCGCGTTGCGTAGCCATTGAAACCCTTTGTATGCGCACTCATAGGCGCGCCGCGCACTTTTCCAGGTGCACCGCGCAGGCTTGAGGCCTTGAAAAACTTGGAATTTTGCTCGAAATCTCTTGCTTCTCCGGTGAACAAACTAAGGGAGCGTTTGTTTGTGTTTTGAAATTTGCAAATGAGACTTTGCAACGGTCTCTTCCGCCTTTTAGATTTGAACAAGCCAACAACCTTTTGAAATTACTTTGTGAGGGTTTGAATGCCCTTTGAAAAAGGTTTTTGTCACATAAAGACACAAATCAATGCCTTTGTCATTTTTTATCTTTAAAACATCATAAAGACCTACATTTGATCAAGACTCCTAAAAATATGTTGTGGATGCTACTTTTGAAGGTCTTCCTAGATATGACCTTTCCCAAAGTGAAGAAGCTATTTCAAACGCTAAAATCTCTTTCACTGTCTCTCCATCTCTGTTTTTTAAAGGAAAAACTACACAAAGCCATATCAGGGATTGTAGATGCATCCTTACAATGATATTTCTTTTTGACTATGGGTAAAACCCTAGTTTGAACTTACCAATGGCTTGATTCATACCTGGTTATCAAAAAGAAAATCCTTTAAAGACCCTTCATGCAATCATATGCAATAGCAAGGTTTTTTCACATGTTTCATAAAAAGGTCTTTGTTTATGATAGTAGCATGTTTCATTTCTTTGAGTGTTGTCTCTGAATTTAAAACATATGTCATACCCTTTCCTCACACATACTGTCTCTGTGTGTTTATTTTAAAAAGTCCCT